>JAKSZU010000010.1:31234413-32693580 GCA_026018925.1 Tupaia tana
CTCAACTATTTTTTTTTTAGATCCTATGTTTCATCTATTTGTCCATCTACCTATTACATTCTTTCATCTGTTAAAAATGTCTTTTATGTATTCATGAATTTTATTCTTAGAACAACCCTATGGTGGAGACTATTATTATCCTCATTTTGCAATGAGATCAGAGAGGTTAAACAATTTTACCTATGGCCACATAGCTACTGAGTTATGGAGCTTGCATAACCTTGTGATTGACTTTTTTTTTTTTCTTCTTAATTGTTAAAGGGTATGTGCACCCATCAGAGAGAAGCAGAGAGACAGAGGGAGAGGGAGAAACTACTTCTCATGGTACATGGTCATGCCATAATCCCTTCCATTTCTCCATCCTGTTGGGATTTTGAGAATGCATAACACATGAATGTGTTAAAAGTAAAAAGATAGATATACATTAAAAGATTTTTTTTAATAAAAATAAAATTAGAGGGTTGGGAGTTTCTGTCATAGGGTGTGTGTGCTTACCAAGCCTAGTGTCTTTCAAGTTGCTGGGGCTGGGGTTCAAACTGTGTCTGGCCATGTGGGATCTGGCTCCTTTAACTACTGGGCTACAGGACCAGCCTTACCTTGTGATTTTTGTATGCTTAGCCCTATTCATTCTTTTATTTTTTACAAAACAATCTGTTCTCTAAGTCTAAGTCTTTGGAGTGTGGGAAGAATTGAAGTAGGATAGATTTTTCTATTTTGTACACTTTTCTAACGTCATGATTCTAATCTAAGCTGAAGACAGAAAAGATGAAGGCCCAAATACCACTGTGTGGAGGGACCAACAGATGGCGTAATGGTTACATCATTGAACCCCCACATAGCTGACCACGGTTCAAGTCCCAGACCTGGTGACTTAAAATTAATGCTGGGGGACCAACAGATGGTGTAATGGATACATTGTTGGAATGCCATATAGTTGACCTCAGTTTGAGTTCTGAACCTAATGCCTTAAATTCACTCCGGGTGTGTGTGTATGCATGCCTAAAATCCTGAGAAGAGAATGGAGAAGGGATTGTAGCATGGCCGTCTTCCCTAGGGGGTGATTTCTTGCTTCCTGTCTCTCTGACTCTCTCTGTCTCTCTGGCAAGTGCCCTATTGCAAAAATCTCTCTCAAAAAAACAAGCAAAAACTCATGCTGGGCTAATGTACATGCATGTCCAAGATCTCAAGAGGAGAATGGAGGAGAAGGGATTGTGGCATGGCAGGGGGTGATCTCTTGCTTTCTGTCTCTGTCTCTCCAGTGAATGTATGTGCCCTATAACAAAAAAATCTCTCCTAAAAAAAGTAAAATAAATCTCACTGTGTATGTATGCATGTATGTTTACAAGCACGTGTATGTGTGTATGTGTGTATGTGGTGTGTCTGTGGCACAGGACAGGTGTGTGTCCTGCTTGGGCATAATGGAGAGACAGCAGAGACCCAGTAGGAACAATCTCAGAATCCCCCCTGAGAATTTTCAATGTCTCTTTCTAAAAATATAAGAATAAGACTTTTCTGACATTTAAAAAATTCTGTTCACATGGTTTAGGTGATAGCATTCCCTTGAAGAAGATTAAAAATATAAAATAGTTAAAAATTCTCTTGAATCTGAGAGAAAGTATTTAACATTTAATAACAAATTTGACCCTTGAGCATTAAAGTATCTATCAGTGACTGTACATATTCAATCTGATTTTGCTTCTCTGTAACATTAACTGTAGTGACGTTTAAAAAATGAGAGTTAAAACAGAAGTGGTGCTCCCAACCCATATTCCACTTTCTCAAACTTCTGTGGGTAAATTTTTCTTAACAGAGATAGTTTGATTTTGCTGATGGCATCATTTCAATAATGAATAATTCAAAGAAGCAGATAGCAGTAGATGAAGACAGAAAAAATGACTCTGAATCCCTGTGCCTTTTATAGCTATTGGAAACAGCCACCTGTCTATATAAAGCCTCTCTCAGGGAAAAATGGACACTGTTCTCAGGCTAATGGCAAATAATGGCGTGATCAGTGAAGCCCTTTACTTGAAGCCCGAGATGGAACTCAGCTACCTGAACCTCTGCGTGGCTGCTCTGGTATCTGGAACATTATCAAAAGAAGGGCATCCAAATGGCAGGCTTTTACAGGGAAAATCAGCAACTCACCTGAAGCAGTGCTAGTCTCTGGTGTGCAGAGCTAGGACGAACACAGAACTGAAAACTGACAAGGCATCATTTCATCCAGCAGACCATGCAAGTGCGAATTCCAGCCTGCTCTGCTCTTTCCCAGTTTCTCCATGCCTAGAATGAAAACACGCTTGCCTTCTGTATTCTGAGGCTGGCTGGAAGCCATGCTCACTGAAGGAGAGCTGATGGGGATTTCATGTCATCAATCAAGAGGCTTAACTGCTTTCTCCATTAATAAGGGGCAGAGAGTTGCTCTTTTTTTAGTTTCCTCCTTCCCCAGTTGGTGACAATCCCTTGTTCAAATGGCTTCCTTGCATTTTGTTGAACACACACACAGAAACATGCATGTCTACACACAGGTGAATGTGTATAAGTGAATCGAATGGATTCATGTCTGTCTCTCCACATATCTACTGCCTTCAACTTGGCTAGCAAGCCCCTCCTCTGGAATATTTAGGAGCCTTCTATAATGATGAATTTGGCATTAACTGAGGGGAGTTGACAGGGTGATAGAGTTGGGGTTGGGGGAAGAAAGAAATGTTTATACTGTTCTCTGAACAGCTGTGCCCAAATGGGCAGGATGCTCCCATTCCCTTTGTGAATATTTGAAAATGTGTAGGTGTTTCTGATTGTTACATGCTTGGGTGCACTACCAGCACCTGTGGACAGGAACCACAGATGCAGTGTGTCCTGTAATGTGGGGACAGTCATAGAAAACAAGGAATGCCATATTAGTTTCCTACGGCTACTGGAACAAATGATCATAAACTTGCTGCTTTAAAATAATACAAATTAATTATCTTATGGTTCCAAAGGCTGACATGGGTCTTGCTAAGCTAACATTAAGGGGTTGACGGGACTGTGTTCCTTTCTGAAGGCTCCAGGAGCACCCATTTTCTTGATTTATAGCTTTTAGAGCATTAGTCCCCAACCTTCCCTGAATCAGGGACCAGCCATATGGAAGGCAATCCCTGCACAGACTACAGTGGCAGGGGGTTGGTCCCTGGATAACCCAAGTCCCCCAACCCATCATGCACCCCTTTTCCACCACCACCACATTGCAATATGCAATAAAACAATCACATAACAATTGAGTTTATGCTCCCATGAGAATCCAAGACTTCTGCTGATTCAACAGGAGCCAGTACCTAGGCAGCAATACCAGCAATGGGGAGCGACTGCAAACACAAAGTCTCACTTACTTGCCTGCCAGCCACCTCCTGCTGCACAGCCTGTCAGACCAGCATTGTACCTGGCCTGGTCCCCATTGGCACAGGGTTGAGGACATCTGTTCTAGAGGCTGCCTCTATTCCTTGGCTCATGGCTCTTCCTCCATCTTCATAGCCAGCCGTGTAGTATATTCAAATCTCTCTTACTGAGAATTCTGTTTTCATTGCCACATATGCTTATCTGACTCTCCTGTCACTCCCTTTTCCTTATGAGGACACTTGTGATTACATTGGACTCACCTTGATAATCCAGGGTAGTCTTTCCATTTTAAGAATTCCAGTTTAACTACATTGATAAAATCCATTTCTTCAGATAAGGTATCATATCACAAATTCCAAGGATAAAAATGTAGAAATCTTTGGTGGTGCTTGTGATTATTCTGCTTACTACACATGCTTTCTCCAAATGCCCAAAGTTACCTTGGACCTGACTGGCTAACAGTTAGGCGCTGTTCTGGTGATGGTGTGAGTCTCATGTTTCTTGGGGTAGATAGGACTGATGATTTGGCAGGGGTTTTTGACTACTGCATGTGAAAAGTACGGACTTTTCAGCCCAAATGTGAACTCTTCAGCCTCCTATGACTAGAGTTGGACAGTACCAATCATCCTTCAGTACGACTTTTGCCCCATCCCTCTCTGAAAAACCACTTTGAGATCCTCGGTATTTTTCAAGATTCAACAACATATCTTTTTTTTTTTTTTTTTTTTTTTTTTGGAGAGGTTTTTGCTATAGGGAGCATGCGCTTGCCAAAGAGAGAGAGATACAGAGAGACAGAAAATGAGAAATCACCCCCTGGGGGGGATGGCCATGCCACAGTCCCTCCATTCTCTCAGGATCTTGGGCACGCATGCACATGTGTCTGCTGTGAGTTTAAGCTGCCGGGTCCAGGATTCGAACCTCAGTTGACTACATGGGAGTCCAGCAACATAACCATTATGCCATCTGCTGGTCCCTCAACAACATATCTTTGATTTGATGCATGGTATGACCAACTAAATTTCTCATTTTTTCTAGGAACAACCCCCATGCCCTTTCTTTATCTACCAGCTCAGCTTAGCAGGCCAGTTTCTTAATTGACTTTGTTTCTATCCCTGATAAACCATTTCTTCTCCTTTTACTTAAATATCATTTGTCTATCTAAATTGCTGGTGATTTTTGTTTTCTTCTTTATGCTTTGTCTAATGTTTATATGTTTTACGATAAGACTTTAGTAATTAGGACTTCCTCCATCAATTTCTCCAAATTATAACAACAAAAAGCACCCTCCCTATCTTCTATGATGTAACTCAACTGCTCTTTCTAATTTGAATCATTGTTTCATGCCCCACTGGATCTTGTATTTCACCTCCACTGTAGCACTCACTCATTCGTTCACTCATTTGCAGCAGTTATTCAATAAGGGCCTGCCATGAGTCCTGTACCATCACTGCATAACAAATGTTGTTTATACTTCTGCCTCCCCTCATAGGCCATGACTTCTATATGAAGTATTAATTTTTACATAATGTAAGGATTGATTCAATCTGTCTACTTGACTGACTTAAGGATGCCCAGATAGCTGGTAAAACATTATTTCTGAGTGTGGCTGTGAGAGTGTTTCTGAAAAAGATTAGTATCTGAAGCAATAAACTGAATTAAAAAAAATGTTCTCATCAGTATGGGTGGGCACCAGCTAATCCATTGGGAGATCAGACAGAGCAATAAGGCAGAGAATGGGAAAATTCTCTTTCCTCTGTACTGAGACATCTATCTTGTCCTGTCCTTGGACATCAGAGTTCCTAGGCCTTTGGACTGTACATTATTTCTACCCACTCCCAACCCATGTTCCAGCCTGATTCTCAGACCTTTGGCCTCAGACTGGGAGTACGTCACCTGTTCTCTTGGTTCTTAGGCTTTCCTGGTTTTCTAGTTTGTAGATGGAAGATCATGGGACTTCTCAGCTTTTATAATTGGATGAGCCCATTTTCATAATAAATCATTGATGTATCTATATATCCTGTTGGTTCAGTTTTCCTGATGATCTCTGACTAATACACAGACTAAATCTTTTAAAGCTATGCTGATATATAGAGCAGATTTGCTGCCCAGTAGGAGAAAACATTTTCTAGGAGGAAGAAAATATTTGTAGCTGCTCGTGACATACTGATTTGCTGTATAATAACATGCCTATCTAATTACTTCATGGTTGGTATAAAATGTTGGGCTTGAATTATTCATCTGGATTTCGGTTTCTCTGCTTATATGTTCTTGTATCATTTTATGAAGTCAGAATGGTCAGAATGACCACTGAGCCCCTGGTTGAAGGACTAGCTGATGGGACCTTGATGTAGTTCTGATAAAAGTCAAACTTAGAAGTACCGTCAGGGATATCACCAGTCCTAGCTTCAGCCCTGACCTCCCAGAGAAGAGCCCTCTGCCGGATGAATACTTCATGGATAGGTAGAGTCTAACTACTAATCCCAGGGAATAGGATTTATCTTTAGTAGCCTGGATCATGTGGGAATCAAGAAGGCTGAGACCTTTCACTAGAACCCAACCCAGTGGAATAGGACAAGATTTAAAGACCCTCATTTAGACTGTTGTCTCTTTGAATTTGTACTTTTCTTATCCTGCATGCTTCATTCTCCCCAGACCTATTAGTTGGGCTTTGTTTGTTTGTTCTTTTACTGAAAGAGAGAGAAACAGAGAAAGAAAGAGAAAGAAAGGCAAACACCCTTAACAGAGTCTCAGCTGTAGTCATCCCACCAGTCTTCCTAGCCAGCCAGGATCACAAACATGCGCAAATGTATGCCTGGTGTGAACAGGTCAGCCAGGGAACTAAATCATCATCCTCCCTATAGTTCCAGCATGACAGAATAGTGCCATAGTGGGCCTTGGTTTGGTTTTCGATCTCTGTTTGTAATGTCCTTTTCTTTTTTAATTTTGTCAGGCTTTTATTTGAATTTTAAATTTCTCTTTTAAATGGAGAGTATAGTTTTTCTTATTTTAATTCTATTACATTTTTAATTATTTAATGTCAATTTTAGGATTCAATATTCAGAGATAAATGATGCAAGAGTAAGCAAAAAATGGTGATACTAGTAATAACATATTAAATGGCAATGTATTCTCTCCTCTAATGTGGTGAAATAGTCAATATTGTATCTATGTCAAAACCAATAGTTATTCTAGGTATTTCACTTTTAGCTGAACAATGAATTATTATTACTATTGTTTACATTTAATCATTATGTATCATTACAGCATACCAAATGAACTTTCCAATCATGAATACACTGCAAATCAGTCTAGTCAAAGACATCACCATATACATTATAATCAAAAGATTTATTTCCATTTTGGGTCCCTTAAATATTTTGCTTCTTTCTTTTTCTCCTTGATTCCTCCCCTCACACCCTCTCAGCCTCCCCCATTTTCCCCCCACTATCTTCAATATTATCATTGCTCTCCATGCTTTTAGACCAAATATCATCACTCTAGCAGAAACTGAATGTCGATAACCTCTTATCAAGCAACATACTTCTTTTCTAGTTCTGTTCCTCTGTCCTCCTTCTTCATTTTACCTTTTCTCCTTTCCTTCAAACATTTACCAAAACGTTACTCCAGTTTGAAAGGCAGTGAAAAACCCACTGATTGATTGATTGACTGATTTACCTATTTACCATATAGCTATTCAGATGGATCAGCCATTGGAACTAGAAGGACTAGAGGATGAAAGATGAGAGAGAATGGAACATTTGAGCAACTGAAAGAGGTTGCTAAAATGGCTAAGTATGGAGCAGAAAGGAGGTGGTGGCAAGAGACAATGCAGGAGGTGTTGGCAGCAGCCAAACCATGCAGGGTCTTGTAAGCCATTTTGTACTTTGGTTTAGCAGGGAAACCAATGCAGCATGTAAGCATTGGAAGTAATGTATGGTTAAAGATACATTTTTAAAGGAGAGTCATAGTCATAGTTGCGTTTTAGAAAGCTTGAGTGCAGACCATGGGTTAGGGAGGGGCAAGAGCAGAAGTGGGGAAACTATTGAGGTTGCTATTGCAGTAAATAGTTGAACTAAAAAGGAGGAGTCAACTAAGGCAGGAGGCAGTAAGGAGGGAAAGAAATGGAAAAACAAGGAAGTGATCAAATATTTATTTAGGAGTGGAGCCCGCCGCTCTTGGGTATTAAGCAAATGTAGGTCCTAGAGGAGTAGGGAAAAGTCCCTATTTCTAACAAGTTCATAGTCTACTTAATATAAGTGATTCTTAGTCTCTAGGATGGAATAAAGAGCTTATGCCAGAAGGGTCGATATCTTTGGGAAAGGGGCAATTGTTTTAAGATACGTTTAAAAATACCCATTTTAAAAAGTTAATATTTTTCTGGGGCCAGCAGAAGGTATAGTGGTTACATCACTAGACTGCCACATGGTCTACCCTGGTTTGAGTCCTGGACCCAATGACTTGAAAATCACAGTGGGCACATGTGCATGCATGCCCAAAATCCTGGGAGGAGAATGGAGGAGAAGGTATTGTGGCATGGCCATCCCATCTGGTGGGGGTGATTTCTCACTTTCCCTCTCACTGTGTCTGTCTCTCTCAGGAAAGCACCTGCATCCTATGGCAAAAACCTCTTTAAAAAAGTTATTTTTTTCCTTGCGTAAGAGAAAAGAAGAGAACACACCCCCAGAAGGATCTTGATGCTGCTATCCACTTTCAGACTTAGCCAGTATCAGATAGTGGGCACAGGTATACCTAGAATACTCAGGGAGATATCCAGACTTGAACCAGGAACTGTTCCATATGGGTCTGCCTTGAGGAGTGTCATATTTTACCTCTGTACCACTCACTGCCTGATCTCCCCCAAATGCCCATTTTTAACACAATCTACAGAAAGTGACGTTCCATGAAATCTTGGTGAGATCCATAGAAAAGCATGCAGGAGTCATGAGTTATAAAGTGTGTCAAGATGCTGGTATAAAAGGAAGCAGAACATGAAAAGAGACTTTTGGGATTCATGTGTAGTTGAGTCAAAAAAAAAAAGACAATGCAATTTTAAAAACAGTTTATTTTATTTTAGGAAGGAAACAGAGCAATCTATGGGGAGATACAGGGAAATGTCTCCTTTGTTTGGAATCCCCCTTTGGTCATGCACATGGAAGTCATGTACCTATCCCATGTTGCTAGGGGGCACCTTCCTTATGTATCGAATTTGGTATCCTTCTAACCTTTAAGGAAAATAATATTTAAAGCATTCACATTCCTTGTGTTGCCAGAGGTGGAGGCTTAAATTGTCTTTAGAGCTAAAGACTCCCCACATTGGGAGAAATTACTATTTGATGCATCTGGCTGTGCAAAAGATGAAACTGCAGTCTGAGTCTGGAATGGCCAATGAGGCTTCCTTTGCATGAGGATAGCAACTCCGTCGAGGGGATGGGTGACTCTGCAATGATTTTATCTTGTGAACAGATTTGGCTTCAGAGAGTAAGGGCATGACCATAGAGGTTTAGTAGGAGGGTTAAGAGTAAACTCCAGCAACCTGGCAGCTGTCTTGGGGCTTAAGGAAAGGGAGCCAATGAGGAGCCCCTGTAAGAATATTTGGATCATGGAGATCTGATATTGTCCCTACCCCCCACACTGAATTCTATTGTATGTTCCCTAAACATTGACAACAGTTAAGCATTTCAGTTTGTGAGGACTGTTTCTGTGACTTGGGGCTAGGTAGGGAGTAGCGAGATGGAATAGGTGACAAGGCAGGTAAGAGGTGGCTAAGTACAACAGTGGCAGCAGTACAAGCAGGACACTGCATGTGTGTTATCATTAAGTCTTCAAAGCTATCCTGTCAGATGAGCATTGTTACTATCATACAAAAATGGCAAAAAGAGGCTCAGCAAGAAGTCATAGGCTGCCTGGCTAGTGCACCTGGCCAGTCTCACTCAGAGCCTGAGATCCATTTAGGTTAGGTGAGTTGACCTAAATGCTCAGGTTCTGGAAAAGTAAACCAAGACAGAAGGGCCTCACTCTACACCTGGGGTTAATCATCCATATATGAGGTCCAGAGTCTCTGTTGGGACACTCACCCTCCCACCCCTGTTTTTGTTACTGACCAGCTAAATCTTGGTAAGGCAAATGTGTTCAATATGGGTGGCTCCACCCATGCTGCCTGTAGAAAGATGTCCTTCAGGAATCCTGTTTCTGGAACCCATTAAACTCATTGAGGTGAGTTCTGTCACCTAGACTTGGGAGTTGTAGGGGTCCCATGCTTAGCACAGCCCAAGCCAAGGTCACTCCTGTATGGAGGATGAGCCACAAAATGCCTTCCAGGTCCATATGAAAACAACAGCAAATCACAGTCTTTACTTAAGGATGTTATAAATTGGGTCCCTTTGGCGCCTTTGTGAAAAAAGCCAGTTGTCAAATCATGTGATACAGGAGCCAATCTGCACTTAAAATGCTTACTGTAAAATTAATGGACCTAGTTAACAGAGATCTCCATAAAATATAGATGACCAGAGTCCCAAGGGTGGAAAAGGAAAGTGATCACCCCTGCTGCAGTATGTAATTTACTGAAGGCTGTAAGTTCACAAGGTGCTTTGCAGAATGTTTAAAACGATGAGGTTCATGGCCCCAAGGACTGCAAGCCTCACGGAGACTGAATTCGTTGAGTATTGAAGTTCAAACTCACTGCAACCTGAGATCGTTATCAGATACAGACGTGAGGCAGAAAGGCTAAAGACAGCTGTTCACTTTGAGGAAGGGTTTAAAGGAGATTAAGAATGATGATCATGGAAGAAAGGCACAATGTTAACTTAGAGTGAAAAGGAAACATATGGATGTCTTAAAGGCCTCAGAGACACGGACCTATATTAAATGTCAAATTAAAAGACAAGTCATCAATGATAATAAATGCCTGCATCTGATAAACTGCAGCAGAAGTGAGCCATGGGCTTGGGGAGACACGGATCATTTCCATTGCACTGATCAAATTACCTTGGTTATGTCTTCTCTCGGGGCAAAAAAACCCCACCACATTTGGAAAAGCTGTGGTTCAACATTTAAGTGAACTCTGGAGCCCGAAGTAAGTTTTCAACGTGGGAAGGAGCAGTACTTAGTACACAAACACATAAGTGAGCTGTGTACCCACAGTCTGATGAATAATGAAATGCTTCTCCTGCCCCTCCTGACTGTCACGCCATCTTCCTTCTAGAAGTGCTGAAAAATTAACTTGCACTTAAAGATGCATCATCTGATAGATGTGACACATCTCTAAATTATATTGTACAACCTCAAAATGCATTAGTCATATTTACTGTTACCTGCTTAACTCTAGGTTTCCATTTGGAAAGCCATAGTTTTCTGACAGGTTTATAGTCAAAATTACAGACTGAGCTGATAGCCTATGACTTCACTCCAGATAAAATATCTGGTATGTGGAAACAAGGAAAAGGAAACGTCCATGTTTTCTCAGTACTTGTTATCTTTCTTTTTTTCTCCCTAAGGATTTTGCTATAGGACGCATGTGCTTGCTGGAGAGAGAAAGGTAAAGAGACGGTGAGACAGTGAGAGGAAAAGTAAGAAATCACCCCTTAGCGGCATGGTCACACCACAATCCTTTCTTCTTCATTCTCCTCCTGGGATTCAGGGTACATACGCACATGCACCTGGTGCGATTTTCAAGTCGCCAGGTCTGGGACTCAAACCTTGGTTGGTCTTGTGGGAGTCCAGTGCATTAACCACTATGCCACCTGCTGACCTCCACAGTGGTCGTTATCTTAGGGAAAATACATAGACTGTGTATTGCTCATCCTGCCCCATTGAACTTTGCTTGTGCTACTGAGTCAGTGGAATTGTAGTGTGTTTCAAAAATTCATTTGGCCAATCGGGGACCAGCAGTTAGCATAATGGCTATGTCGCTGGACTCCCACGTAGTCGACCGCGGTTCGCGTCTCGGACCCGGTGGCTTAAACTCACACCGGGCGCGTGTGCGTGCATGCCCAAGATCCCGAGAGGAGAATGGAGGAGAAGGGATTGCGGCGTGGCCATCCCCCCTGGGGGGTGATTTCTTGCTTTCTATCTCTCTGTCTCTCTCTGTCTGTCTGGCGAGTGCACGCGCCCTATAGCAGAAACCTCTCCAAAAAAAGAAAGAAAAAAAAAATTCATTTGGCCAAGCAGAAATGGCTAAAAAGGACAAGGTGCTGGCCAGCAGTGCCTGGGCACCTCCCCTTGCTCTCGTGTGTGCACCTGGCTCTGACTTTCAGAAGGCAGAGCTGGGCTTCCTTTGGATAGTCCTAAAGATGGTTTGCCCACCGCTCAAGAATCCCCACAGCTGGCAGGCTAACTGACTGCTAGTCAGAGGTGACTCCGTTTCTCCTCCCTTCTCTCTCTTACTCCCCTTCTCTCTTCTCTTTTCTGTTTCTCTCTGTTTCAGATATTATCATTTTAGGGGTGGGTTTGATGGTTTTGAGAAGGTGGCAGTGGCCTCAGAACTAATTTGAATCTAGCCTTCTCTCCCCAGAACTCTCTTCACTTAATGTCCAGGGGGGCATTGGAGCACACAACAGCTGAGGACATCCTGCTAACATGCTCTTGTTAACTGGATCCGAGACCCAGGGCAAGACTCCCTGGTAAAATAGGTTGGCTGGGGCCAGCTGGTGATGCAGCAATAACTCAGCAGTGTGATGCTAGACCCACATGGGCAGGTTCCGGTTCCCAGGCTTCTCTGTACATGCCTGGTGCACATGTGTGTGCCAGTGACCTGGGGTGACTGAGGCTGGGGGTGATTCAAGGCATGCCTATCTCTTTTTCTCTCTTTCATGGATGAAATAAATAAACTTTTTAAAATGGGTTTGACCATGTAGAGGACTTTTTTCTCTCCTAAATCTAGATGGTTTTACACTCTCCAGAGTCCCAGCAGCACTCATAACCAGACAGAACCAAATATCAAGAGAGAGCCCTGTTTTGTCCCCACATTCAGGGGCGATATGGCCTGGCTGCTGAGTAGACAGAGTAGCCCAAAGCCTGTAGCACTTGAGCAACCCGGGCATTGGCTTGCCCTGGGGGCCACTCTACCTAACGGGGTAAAGACACTGTGATGGGGAAGATTCCTGTTTCTTCCTCTAGAGTCCAGGAAAATCATCTACATCAGTTACTTGCATTTTTTAGCACAACAGCTGCCCTTTTTTGAGTATCTCTATTATTCTCACGAAGTGCGAAGGCGTCCAAGTGTGAATTCATACAAATCTAAAAAAAAAAAAAAACAACAAACAAACAAAAATCCCAAAACACCATTTGGATACATTGTATTTTAGATATCGTTATGACATATAATTAGCTATTAAAATAAAAATGTTTCCAACAAAATAAGGAGTTTGTTAACTAGTAAGTGGTAGGTTCTATTTTTTTTAATGCATATTAAAAACAATGACTAGTCTTGAGTGATTATTTTTTTTTGGAGAGGTTTTCGCTATAGGGCACGTGCACTCACCAGACAGACAGAGACATAGAGACAGAAAGCGAGAAATCCCCCCTCAGGGGGGATGGTCACTCCGCAATCCCTTCTCCTCCATTTTCTCGGGATCTTGGGCATGCACGCACACGTAACCGGCGTGAGTTTTAAGCCACCAGGTCCAGGACGTGAACTGCGGTCGACTATGTGGGAGTCTAGCGACATAGCCATTACGCTAACTGCTGGTTCCCTTGAGTGATTTTTTTAAAGACATTATCTGAAATTGTTTTGTCAAGATTGCTTTAGTCAAAAATACAGTTTCATTTTCTGAAATCTGCAAATCAACTTTGTTTTATATAATCTGTAATAATAATGATGACCTTATTTCTTAGCATCTCTACCAGGTTAAGTGTTTTTAAAATTTCAAGGATGAGTTAATGGTTAGAAATAGGTGTCTTTTTTTCTCCTTCCTTCACTCCACCTTTTCCATCCACTGAGGTAACAACTACTTGTCCCACCCAGAGACACTGGCCAGAGCAGGTCCTGACAAGCCCGGCAAGGGCTCCCCAGTCCAGGAACCTGACTCCTCATCCCTCAGTGACTGTATGAGTCTGCTCTAAGTGCAATAACAAAATGACCACAAATAGAATGGCTTAAAGCAACAAACATTTGGTATTTCAGAATTTTGTAGGTCTAAAGTCCTGCACAGATTGTACTGTGCTAAAATCATTTGTTGGTGGAACCAGCAGTTAGTGTAATGGCCATGTTGCTGAACTCCCACGTAGTGAACCATGGTTTGAGTCCCGGACCTGGTGGCTTAAACTCACTCCAGGCGCGTGTGCGTGTGTGCCCAAGATCCCGAGAGGAGAATGAAGGAGAAGGGATTGCAGCATGGCCATCCCCCCTGGGGGGTGATTTCTCACTTTCTGTCTCTCTGTCTCTCTCTGTCTTTCTGGCGAGTGCATGCCCTATAGCAAAAACCTCTAAAAAAAAAAAAAAATCATCTGTTGGTAGGGCTGGTTTCTTTCTGGAGGTCCTAGGGGACTATCTGTTTTCTTGACTTCTCCAACTTAAATGATTTTTCAAAGTTTATTTTTTGATATAGAGAGAAAGTTGGAGGCCCCCTTGACAGGGTCATGTTGCACCACAGTCCCCTTACCCCAGCCCTCCAGCTAGTTAAGATCTTGGTTGCATGTGTTTTAGGTCAACTCGGGATCTGAACCAAAGGTCAGCCATGTGGCTTTCAGCAACTAGATATTTGAACCAAAGGTCAGCCATGTGGCTTTCAGCAACTGGAGATTTGAACTGAAGGTTAGTCATGTGGCTTTCAGCAACTAGAGATTTGAACTGAAGGTCAGTCATGTGGTTTTCAGCACTGCAGCACAGCATGCTACTACCTGTGTCACTGTGCTGGGTCAACCTTTTGTGACTTTGAGAGGCTACTTGCAACTCCCATGGTTTCCATTTTCCAGCTCCAAAATAAGCAAGGGTGTATTGAGTGAGTTTTATTTTATTCTATTTTGTATTTTAATTACCAATAGGCACGTATGATTGCTAGAGACAGAGAGGAGGAGAGACAGCATCTTCCAATGACATGTGGTCATACAGCAATTCCTTCATTTCTTTCTCCACCCTGTCAGAATTTGGGGTGCACAGGCATGTGCCTGATTTTTTTTTCTTTTCATTTAAGTGTGAAAAGAAGACTACAACTTATACATACTTTACTTGATCGAGAGCTTTCTTATTGCACATAAAATGTTTTATGTGGTTGATCTCAGCTGTGTTCACACTGACTTCAGATTCTCTGTGCTCAAGATTGCTTAATTGTTGCTGTTGATGCTGCCCTTTTCTTTCAGTATTAAGGTGGATGCTTTCATATGGTATCATTTTTTAAATTCCTTCTCTGGCAATTCTTTCCTGGATTCTTTGCTTTGCATAATTATATCTGCAGTGGAACCAGCATCCTAAAGTCACTAAGATAAATCCTCCTACTCCAACATCACATGATCTTCCAATTCTACTAGTTAACAAAAAATTTCCAAGGTCAGCCACAACCGATCCTAATGAACCATATAATATGAACTCCTGTGCACAGGGAATGTTTTCAACATCTAAAATTCTTAGGAGGTTGAAAGGCTTCCCTTCCGCTGGCCCACCAGGCTCCGATGCAGTGGCCATGGGGAGGAGTCAGCACCTGCAACCCCATCCTAACTTGCCTAGTGTGATTTTTTAAGCTGCTGGGGCCAGGATTTGAACCATAGTCACTTTGTGGGGTCTGTCTCTCTTAGTTGTTTAAATAGAGGGCCAGTTCTTCAGTACTTTATACACTTTTTATCTCACTCTATCTTCTGCCTCTTGTTCCACTTTTAAGGACTCATGATTAGACAGAGCTTTCTTAGATAATTCAGGATAATTTCCTCATTTCAGCATCAGCTGTTTGGCAAACTTAATTGCACCTGCAACCTTAATTTTACCCCCTTGCCATATAAAACAACTCATTTGCAGGTTCTGAGATTATGATGTGGACATCGAGGTCTGCTTTTTGGTTTTGTGTTCCTGCATCCTCTGTGCAACTCAGTCTAACTGTGCCCCACCTTCTTTACTTGGTAGGGGAATTCTGTTAGAGTTGGCAGGAGTAGCTGAAGGCTAGGGGAGCGTGGCGAAGTTAAAGAGGGCCTCGAGTTTGGAGGAGTGAGGTAGGACTGAAAAGAAACTGGGAATGATTGCTCTGGGCCTTCATGAGGAAGGTGGCAGGGCAGATCTGCTAAAAGCTCAGTTCTCTTTCACTGAACACCTGCTGAAGGTACAGGCCTCTCTCACTGAGCACCTGCTGAAGGTGTAGGTCTTGCTTGTTTGGGAAGTGGTTTGAGACAGCAATGGTGGGGGTAGTAGCAGCATGGGGTGCAGACATAACTCTGTGAAAATCTCCTGGGTACTCTGCAAATGCCAAGAGTACACCATGGAATGACTAGGACTTCCCTGTGCTGGTGCCAAGTCAGCAGTGCCTGCCTATCCATCTGTTGACATAGCCCCACACTGCCATTTATGCAAATTATGTAAATGCACCGCAAGGGTTTTGGTTATGAAGTGCAGGCTGCCAGGAGTTTAACCCAGGAGAAAAATTGACTTAACTCTGCAGGACTGGGGACTGGCTGTTCCCCTTTCCCTTATACAAGAAAATCTATTCTTGGCTGAAATTAATGTTTGATTTTTCCTTTCATACTTTTACACTACTGAAGGTGACAAATAGTCCTTTGACTATAGCCTGATTTTCTTCCCACCTATTGATGTGACTGCCCACGGCACAGATTGATCTAGGTTGTTTATGGTGGGGTTAAACAATTGATTTCAATTAAATCTTCTTTTTTAGAAATCAGCAAAATGCCTCTGTTTTGGGCCCCCCTTTCTCAGAACATTAATCAACTCGTTAAGTAATCTCTCCCAATTTATAGGCCTCAATTAACCTCTCTCTGGAGACTCAGAGAATCAAGTGAGACATACTGTTCATTTCCAAAGACCTTGAGTCATTAATTTTGAATCTTCCCATCCAAAGTTCAGAAAGATTATTCAATAAGACTTTAGACCATTTTCCAATGTCTTCATTTTGCACTGTGTTCTGGAATAATCTGCTCACAGTTAGTGGACGAAAGTGCTTTGCACTAGACTCTCTGTCAGAAAGCGTCATGGAGACCACCTGGCTCATCTCATCTCCGACACTGCTGGAATGGCTTCTCTGATGGGGTCTGTAAGTTAGTGGCCCTCAAATTTTAATGAGTACAGGAACCTCATGGAGTTTGTTAAAGTAATTTTGTGGGCTTCTGATTCTGGTTCAGTGCGTTAAGATGGGGCTTGAAAGTCTGCATTTCTAACAAGCTCCAGGTGATGCCAATGCTGCTGGTCCAAGGACCATGTGCCAGGTAATGTGACTAGGGATAGAAGGCTTTTGGCAGCTGTGTAAGGACCTTTGATGAGCAGTGGGAAGAAGGGCAAGATGATGTTGGATCAGTGAGCATTTCAGTGCTGTAAATGCCTTCTACCTAGATGCCTTCTGATCAGAGAGACCAAGCAGAAACACAAGACATTGGAGCCCCAGCATAGTAAGCTGAAAACAAAACCCAAACAACAACAACAAAAAAATTTAGATGCTTCATGCAATTCTTGACTATGGTAATCCAGCTTCCTCTTTCCATGATATCATATGGAAAGAATTTCTGGATCATATGTCTGGTCACTTCCTAAAGTTTCTTTTTAAAGTAATAATTGTCACATATTTTCACCATTGCTCAGAGCTTTCCTGTTAATTCAAATTCATTTAAGTTAATTTATGTGTGTTGCCTTTTTTCTTCTAGACTTTCTCAGTGAGCGTACTTTGGAAAACTAAACTTCACTTGAAAATATAACAGCCTCACAAAATTGCCTCCCAGGTAGGTAAAATTTTAATTAGTTTAATTTTCAGAAGTGTCTTACAAATTATTCTGTCACCCATTGTATCAGTGAAACAGAGATACCCCTCAGAGTTCGTGATCTCCCGTTTGTGCTGTTCATTTTTTATACAATTTGGAAAACCGATATTGTTTTGCCACATTTCTAAGGGAGTTAGGATTGTGGGGGAAGGAAGCTCTTTCTAAGGTTTAATAATGATAATCATCAACAAATATGTATGATATTTCCATGCAAAAGGTTAAGCATTTAGAGAAGTGGTATCCTGATTTCTAAGTATACTTAAAGTGTATAAATGTATAAATCAATGAATTTGTGAGAATGCAAATATTTATAGAGTTTTCTGTTTGAATTGTAAAGTATTTCACTAAGGGTTTTTCCTAAGTAGAAAAATCCCTATCTATAACTTAAAGTTTGATTTACTTTTCAAACTTTGGACAACAATATTTTTGAAACAAAATGATTGTGGAAAAAAAGGGTAAAGTATGATGGCAAATCTGAAAGGTAAACAGAAAATCATAATTATGAATTGATGAGAGTAATGTTTTCAAGCTTTTCAGTTGTGTTGGCCATAACTAAACACTATTCTTATAGAAGAGCTTAAAGGGAAAGAAAAAGTGACTGATTGGACAAAGAGGGTAAGTGTTTAGAAAATTTGCAAGTGGTCTGGGAATGTGATTAGGAATGAACATACAAAACAAAGTGCAGAGAGAAAAGAATGGGGAATTATTGTTGGAAAAGTCATGACACATTTTTGCATAGAAACCAGAAAAATACATTGTATAATTCTTTCTGATGACCCAATCTATAGAACATTACATTAACTTGATGAACTGCTGCACAAAATTAATGAACCATCCTGTGGTAGGGTGCCTCCAGGTCCAAGGAAAATAACGGGCATGCTTAGAACTTAAAAATGCACATACAACCTGTGGTGACCTGGTAGCCCTGTCCCCATAGCAGCTTAGCCATTCTTAGTGACCTTGTAGCCCTGATGATAACCTAAGAACTCTGTAACTTCAGGTGCACCTGTGATTCTAACAGCCCAGTAGCCTAGTACATGCTTGCATGATTCTGTAATAGTCTTCTCCCCAATAAAAAATATGTAAAAGTATTATTTAGTCACATATGGGAGACAAAGAAGCTGAAACAACTAAAAAGGAGGAGCCGAAAAGAATTTGGGGGTCAGCCTTTGGATGTGAACCCACGGAGACAGTGCTAGCACACGAATAAACAGCTGTTTTCCTACAAAAAGCCTTGATGTCCTGTCTCTCACTCAATATCCTGCAACAATCCTATACATTATGATTTTGAAGTGAATTTTAATTTTCTTCCCATATTTCTTTTAATAATTACAGCTCATTAAATTTAAACATAATTCCAGATTTTCAAAGTCATCTCTCTAAGGTTATATATAAATGCCAGGAGAACCAGGCAGGATTCTTCAGTGCCAGTAATGACTTCTGAAATTCCCTGCTGGTTCACGTCGAAGTTTCTTTTTTCTTCTTTTATTTTTTAAAAAATGTTTGAGCAGTCATATCTAGAGCAGGAAGTTTCTTCTGGGCTCCAAATATTCAGTGACTGTGATCATTCCTATTAGAATGTTAAAAGATCACTGACCCCTTTCTTCTCAGCTCTCAAAGAATAAATTATGACTGCCTACATGTTCCAGAACCAAGTGTTTTTGACTTGCAGCAGGGTGATAGAAAAGCTGTTAGCCATGCTTGATTCATTTCAGGCCCAGCAAGGCCACAGGTGCCTCACCTCAGCATTGTTAATTCCAGTCACACTGCAAAGGAGCAGATTGGGTGGCAGCTGTACTTATTAAAGAGAACCAAGCCTTTCTACCATGAGCTAAAGGGCAGCAGCTTTAGAGGTTCATAGGAAACAGAAGAAGTAGACTCTGACATCCTCAAACCTACCTTTGCTTCCTGAGGTTTCATCTTAAGTACATTTCCCCCTCTTCTATCTTGTCCCACTCCACCAGTCAGCTCCACCATGCTTTGAATTTCCCTTCAAAGAATGCTCTCTCCAAAAAGATGTCAGTATTCCACTCTAAAATTTTCATACATATCTAGTGTGTGTTAGCACTAACCTCATTATTTTATGTTTGCATTTCTGCATTTACAGTTCCTAGCGCAATGCCTGGCATGTGGAATTTATTAATAGGTGTTATTGAGTGCATCTCTTCATCTGTGTTCAATATGCATAACTTAGATCTCAACATGCTCCTTTGGCCTGACCAAGGCTAGTGTATACATGGCACAAACCCTCAAGTTTAAGCTTTTCACCCATGTAGAGTGGCACCCTATAGGCAGAGTCCAAATCATTTACAAAGGGTCAGCGTAAATAGATAAAGAACAGAGTGCTTTGGAGTTAGACTGATTTAGTTTCCAAATCTTCCCGTCACATGTGACCTTGGACAAACATGTCCTCTCTCTAAGATGATTTCCCCTTCTGTGACATGGGGCAGAAATATGAACTTGATGTGGGGATTAGAAGAATTAATGCATGTAATATGCTTGGTCTAGTGACCAAGGCTTTCACACCCTCAATCTCAATGTGGAATCCATAGAGCCTTTGCCATCTTAAAATATGCTCCCCCAGAACACATACACATTATCATGAGGGGACTTCAAAAAGTTTGGGAAAAATATGGAATTAAAGTATGTATTTAATTTGGTGCCAAGAATTTTGAAATTCCATGCATTTTTTTCATAACACATATTTCTATGAACTTTTTGAAGACTCTCTTCATGTTTTTGTGGTGTATATTTCAAGCTATTTGTGCCTCTACCCAGATTTCCATCAACTAATTTACTTTTAGCCCAGTTCTAAAACTGATTGTCACATATCATGTTTCTTCTCATTCACTTGGCAAGGTCTATTCCAGTCTCAATCACATCTCACCAGCAATGCCCTCCTCTGAGAAATGAGGCTGTCTTCCTAATGTTTGAAGGGTCCTATTAACACGTGATACTGGGGGGTGATCAGGCCCAATACCCAATGTAGGAACAACAGTGAACCTGTTTTGTCTCACACTCACGAAGTATTGGAACGCAGACAGGGACCAGCAGATGGCATAATGGTTATATTGCTAGACTCTTTATCTAGTCAACGATGGTTTGAGTCCTGGACTTGGGGACTTGAAACGCATGTCAGGCACGTGTATGTGTGTACCCAAAATCCTGAGAGGAGAATGGAGAAGGGATTGTGGTGTAGTCAACCCTCCTGGGGCTGGGGGTTGGGGAGTTGATATCTTGCTTTCTGTCTCTTTGTCTTTCTGGCGTCACGTGCCCTATAGTAACAATCTCTCAAAACAACAACAATAACAAAATGAAGACAAATAGGATAGCAAAACAAGGTTTATTGAAGGAGAGGAAGGCTCCCAACAGGAAGGGATCCTGGAATGTGGATAACTGACTTGAGGCTCTCATCAGGGGTTTTTAATCTTAGCCAGGAAGAATTTGTGTATGTGTTTTTTTCCATGATGTTACATGCTAGTTGGGTTATATTTAATGGTCACTAATTATTCAAGGTTTTATTTTTGAGAGTTTTAGGCCCTAAAGACGTAAGTTTCTGAATGTAGTGGGGATATGGAAAAAGTCAAAATTATTTTAGGTTTTGTTGTATAGGTTAATTGAGTCACTGCTATAAGCTGTTTCTTGTGAGCAAGCAGTTTTTAGTGCAGGCTTGACTGTTGTGTCTCTGTCTTTGGGCCTTATGTCCTGCCTACCTTTTTTTCAGGGTTTTATTGCCTTTATCACTATCACTTAGTTTGGGAGTTATTGGCTCCCACTGGGGATAATGCTCTGTTTCTAGGACTGGGGTCAATCCCTTACTCTAAGTGTAAGCCAGATTCTCTTGATTCAGTCCTGAGTGTAGATGGACTTCTGATTTCAGCGATCTGGTGGCTGTAAAGGAAAATAGCAGAGTAACGGTGGATCTGGATGAACCCATCGCTAACACTTAATAAAAACATGACAGAATAAAGTTAGCCAGAACACAGTAGTGGCACCTTCTTCAACAATATAATTCATCAAGGGTGTGTCTTCCTCAGTGGAGGGGTAGGATTCTTTCTCTTGTAGGAAAAATTCTGCTCTCATAGCATGTTATATTGTTAGAACAAGAAGGAAAATCTGTTGTCCTCAGAACTCTCACTCCCCACTCCCTGCCATTTTGTAGATAATAAAATCGAGACCTAGAGAAGAATGGAAATAGCTTTCTTAAGTTTGCCCAGTGAATTAATGAGAGAAATAGGAATATGGAACCGTGACTCTTTTGGCCATTCTTTTTCTACAAATGCTAGGCTTGTTGGACTAAATCAAAACCATTTTGAACACCCCCATAGACCTGGATTTCTATGAACACCAAAAGGGAGGAGGAGAAGAAAAACAACTTAGAGCCATTTTTCTTTCTTCACTACACTCCTGTTCACTTGATCTTACTTTCTCTTAGATGCTTTGTCTGTCTTGTGTTCTGGTGGGGAAAATGTCATGCCCTGCCTCCAGATGCTGGATCTCCCCTGACAGACTCAATACCTGGGCAGAACTTTAGGGCGTCCTTTATGCCCCACAACCAATTACCCATCTACTGCTCTCAAATATAAGCTAAAGGAACAAGTGAGTGTGAATATACATTGCTACTACCTTAATTAAAAACAGCTCATTGTATTTACTTTAGCAATATTTTCATGTCCTATATGATTTGAATTTAAATGATTATTATGTCTTAATGCTTTTAAAAATGAGTACTGGAATTTTATGGTCTTCTGGGAATTTAGAGCAAGTAATGGTGCCCCTAAATTAAAAGTAAGTGATGAGTGATTTTAGATTTCTATGACAAATAGTTTTAACACATTTCTTTTTCTTTCAAACCAAATTTATAGAAAGATTCTATGCTTTTCATTTTTTTTTTTTTAGATTTTTTTTTTTTTTTGAGAGGTTTTCACTATAGGGCGCGTGCACTCGCCAGACAGACAGAGAGAGACATAGAGACAGAAAGCGAGAAATCACCCCCCAGGGGGGATGGTCACGCCGCAATCCCTTCTCCTCCATTCTCCTCTCGGGATCTTGGGCACGCACGCACACGCGCCTGGCGTGAGTTTTAAGCCACCGGGTCCGGGACACAAACCGCGGTCGACTACGTGGGAGTCCAGCGACCTAGCCATTACGCTAACTGCTGGTTCCCTATGCTTTTCATTTTTGAATAATTAAGTTCTTTTCAATATTTGGATCTTGTTTGAGGTTAAGAATATTATATCTCGGTGGTTAAGAAAAAGGACACTGAATTCAGATGCCTGCTCAGTCTTTTACTGTCTGTGCCATTTTTTTTTTTTTTCTTTTTTTTGGAGAGGTTTTTGCTATAGGGCGCATGCGCTCGCCAGACAGACAGAGAGAGACAGAGAGATAGAAAGCAGGAAATCACCCCCCAGGGGGGATGGCCACGCCGCAATCCCTTCTCCTCCATTCTCCTCTCGGGATCTTGGGCACGCACGCACACGCGCCCGGCGTGAGTTTAAGCCGCCGGGTCCGGGACTCGAACCGCGGTCGACTACGTGGGAGTCCAGCGACATAGCCATTACGCTAACTGCTGGTCCCCTGTCTGTGCCATTTTGAGAAGCTATTTTATTTCTTTCTAAGCTTTCATTTTTCTCTTCTGTAAAATGGGTCATAATAGGACCTACCTTACATAGTAGGGTGATTATGAGAATAAAATGAATTATAGATAAGGTATTTGGCTAGTGTGTCTGTCATTTAGTAAATGTGCAATAAATACCAGCTATGATGATAATATTAATCAAATATAATAACTTCAGTCAAATTACTGTGTCAAGAAAAAAGTGCTATTTAATAGAAAAATTGTTTTTGAAACATTGTTCCCAGAGTTCTAGCAATCTAAGAAATGATTTCTATCCTTGGATTGGCTTTATCAATGTTAGCTTAGGTGGAACTGTTTCCCAGGATTCCTGGCCATGTGTGATTCTGGGTTAAAGTTAGCTAGAAGAGGAATTTATACAAGATTTAGAAGCAGAAGTGAAGTAGCGGTGCCCATTGCACTCTGAAGCTCAGTGTAGGATATACATAGTGGCCCCTTACCTTGTTCCTGGCTCACTTTATTGATGTAGGGCAGCAGATGAGCTCACATCTCCTTCAGATCCACCAGACCTTGCCCATAAACTTTTCCAGGTTCTGGGGAAGGTGCATATGTAACTCTGGCAAGAGACAGCAGCTTCTCCTGCCATGATTCACTGGAGCAAGTGCCATATACACATTTCAGTTAGTGTTGTGGATTCCAGTTTGTCCTGTGACTTCTAGGTTTTTGTAGAAGGGTCTGTATTGTTCTTGATCTCTTCATCTTTATGTTCAGGTTTTCTTCTTGACTCTTATCCCTGCTAACCTATAGTGACCCAGATATCAGATATATTACCAGATGCAAAGTCAATAGCATTTCATAGACTTCGTCACCTGCTTTCATGGCTTTGTAGGCAACCAAGTAGTTTATATCACAGAATATTTTAGTAAAAAAAAAAAAAAAAAAAAAAAAAAAAAGAGTATAATTGGTTTGTTTTTTCCAAGTACCTTGGAGAACTTGGTAGAAGTGGTTCTTTATTATAGGTGTCTAGAAGTTCTATATCAAATGCTTGAACATTGGCTCCTAAGTTACCATGTGACCTGAGCTACCTATCATGAACTGGATATTGTCAGACCCACTATGCCAGAAGGTTGGGTATGCATAGAGGCTTTTCATCATTTAATATAAGTAGTATATATGAGACTGGGCTTGAAAAATAATGTATATTTAACAGATTCATGCTCATGGAGTTCATTGATTTTTATCATATCTGCATCATCATGAAGTAGCTGACCTGATGGATGCTGAATTACCTTTTGGAAGATCTAGTTACAGTGGTATTTGTGTGAAAACATCTTTCAGGGCTAGGGTCCTATGCTCTTAATCACACCCCAATATATGGTGCTTTTTTTTTTCCCATAAGACTTATGAGTTTGGGAGTCAAGAAGTAAATCGCTATTAAGCCTAGTGACCCAAAAGCAAAATTGTGCTTTCTATCTCTGACACTTTGTGTCTACTGGTTTAGAGCTCTTAGTTCCAGGACACAGATACTTCCACCATAGGAAACAGCAGTAGTCCCATTAATTGGAAGTTGAGTTTGCCTGTCAGCCACTTTGGGCTCCTCATTGTTAGTAAATCATCAAAGGAGAGAGTTTCTGTCCTGAATGGACTGACTGATCCTGTTAATAATGTTTCTATGCTGTGAGGATAAAGAGAAGTACTTCTTAGTACCTCTTTATCATTCCCATGTCCTGTGATAAGTCAATGGAAAATCACAGTAAAACAATTCAGCCAGGGCTTCTAATGGCCTAGACCCTTTAGAATGGAAAGGTAACCTCACAAGGCAAGGAATTGTAATGTGCTTCCTGTGGGAAAAGGCATATGGAACGGGTCGTAAAATAAGAAAGCTATACTGTTTCATCACCTGATTAGTAGCAGAAATAGGTTGTAGAAACCATAACAGTTATGAACATTTTGTCCTTACTTTGATCGGCCTATTTTTTGTGCATGTGTGGATTGTTTTCTATCCCCCTCTCCCAGCACCCTTCCATCCCCCTGGCATCTTATGTTAAGATTAATTAATTATAGTTAATGTAGCATCTCAGTATCTAAGTTATAGATATTCAAAGGGGAGTGTGACTTAGCTAGAAGAGAAATGATTGTGACCCAGAGATGGATAGAAAGACTCTGTGTCTCATTTTAGGAAGTGTGTTTTCAGTTGTACATATGAGATGGAAGCATGATTTTGCTATGGTCTTAATTTGGAAATTAAGTTTGGTTAAGAGGCATGTATCGATGGCCAACTGACAAGGGAGATTGTGAAATTTAAACTCTGTTAGCTTACCTAAGCTAACCTCTCACCTTTCAAGAAATGAGATAAAATTATTAAATGTTAGGCTGCTGCAAATAATTTTTGCAAGGAAACAGAATTGAAATTAATAAATAAAATGAAACTTTAAAAAGAACATCAAAGGTGTTTTGCTAGAGTTTACAAAGCATTAGGAAAAAGGAAAGTCTTAATTCTGACTGATAAGTATCCATAAGATAAAACAGAATCTGGTTAGTTAAGTTTTAAAAATTTTTTAATTGGAGTATAAAAATTGTATATATTTATGGGGAACAGTGTGTGTGTTTTTTTTTTTTTGGAGAGGTTTTTGCTATAGGGCGCGTGCACTCGCCAGACAGACAGAGAGACAGAAAGCGAGAAATCACCCCCCCAGGGGGGATGGCCACGCCGCAGTCCCCTCTCCTCCATTCTCCTCTCGGGATCTTGGGCGTGCACGCACACACGCCCTGCGTGAGTTTAAACCACCAGGTCTGGGACTCGAACCATGGTCAACTATGCGGGAGCCCAGTGACATAGCCATTACACTAACTGCTGGTCCCCAGTGTGATTATTTTTCAGTATGTGATTGTAATGTGTAATGATCAAATTGGGATAATTAGCATATTATTATCTCAAACATTTATCTTTGTGTTGAGAACATTTAAAACCCTCTCTTTTAGCTATTTTGGTAAATATGAATATAATTTACAATAACACATAATTTATGTAATTATATATATATAATATAGTAAATTATTGTTAACTATAGTTACCCCACTCTGCTAGAGAACACTGAAACTTATTCCTCTTATCTAACTGTAATTTTGTATATACTGACCAACATCTTTCCCCCACCCCTGTCCTTCCCAGCCTCTGGTAGTCACTAGTCTATTCTGTACTTTTAGGAGAACAACTTTTTTAGTTTCCACCTATGAGTAAGAACATGTGATTTTTCTCTTTTTGTGCCCAACTTATTTCATTTAACATAGTGTCCTCTAAGTTTTTCTATGTTGCCTTGAAAGACAGTATTTCATTCTTTTTAATGGTCAAGTGGAGAGGTTTTTCGCTATATTCAGGGGGGATGGTCACGCCGCAATCCCTTCTCCTCCATTCTCCTCTCGGGATTTTGATGTGCATACGAAACTACGTGGGAGCAGCGACATGCCATTACGCACTGCTGGTTCCCAAGTATTATTCTATTTTTATGTGCATACAAATGCACATGCACATGAGTGCATGTGTACACACACACATACGTACACACAAACACACACACTTTGTTCACCCATTCATACGTTTATGGACACTTTGGTTGATTCCATATCTTGGCTATTGTGAATAATGCTGCAATACACCTTGTATCTGCTGCCATAAATGGATATCTCTGTGACTGATTTCTGTTCCTTTGGATATATGCCTAGTAGTGAGTTTGATCAATTATATGGCATTTAAAAAATATTATTGTTATTATTTATACATTCAATTGCTATAAATCATTTAGATTGTAAAGAGACTTTACCAAGCATGATATACACCTCAGTCTAGCCCAGTTGAGAATACTATACACATCCTTATTAACAGATAATAAACCATAGCTGTGTCCACAAATGTCTTACAAATGTCTGTGTCCCATAAATGTCTCTATTTTTTTCCCAAAATTTCCCACACTCTCCTTACCCTTTGTCTCTAGTGTCCATAACAATTTTGAATGCTTTTATGTCCTCCAGACTTTCAGTTTCTACCATAGAGTGCAGAGAGTCAGTATATGTTAAGTGGAGATATACAATGCCTCTTTTTCATAGCCTGACTTGCTTTACTCAGCAACAGATCTTCCATATTTGTGTACTTTCTACCAAATTCCAGGGCCTTGTTGTATTTTTATGGCTGAATAGTATTCCATGGAGTAAATGTGCCACACTTTTTCAAACCATTCGTCTGTTTGTGGACATTTGGATTGGTTCCATGTCTTAGCAATCATGAATAATGCAATAAAGACATTTGTGCTAGCGCTTTTCTGACTGAGTGTTCTCCTGTCCTTTGGGTAGGTATCTAGGAGCAGAATTTCTGGATCATATGATAGTTCTATTTAAAGGTTTTTGAGGAACCTCCACATTGTTCTCCACAGTGACTGGACCAATTTACATCCCCACCAGCAATGTAGGAGTGTTCCCCTTTCACCACATCCCCTCCAGCAGTTATCACTTTTTGTTTTTTTAATCTTTGCCATTCTAACTGGGGTTAAGTGGTATCTCATTGTGGTTTTGATCTGCATCTCCCTTATGTTGAGGGCAGTTGAGCATTTTTTCATATGCTTTTTGGCTGTTCATATGTCTTCCTTAGAGAGTTGTTTATTCAGCTCATTTTCCCATTTTTAGTTGGGTTAATCATTTTCTTCTGGAAAGAAAACTCACGCCACTTGAGTTCCCTGTGTATTCTGGTTATAAGTCTCTTATCTGAGGCACAGTTAACAAAAATTCTCTCCCATTCTGAGGGTTGTTGATTCACATTAATGTGTTCTTTGCTGTGCAGAAACTTCTTAATCTGATGTAATCCCATCTGTCTATTTTGAGGATATTGCCTGTGCTTTAGGGGTCTTGCTTAAGAAGTCTTTGACTACCCCAATGTCTACCAGAGTTTCCCCAGTGTTTTCCACCAGTAGTTTTATTGTTTTCAGTCTTAGGTTTAGATCTTTGATCCACTTTGAGTTGATTTTGTTAATGTTCACAGATAGGGGTTCAAACTCATCTTTCTGCAGGTGTATACCCAGTTATTCCAGCACCATTTGCTAAAGAGGTTTTCCTTTTCCCATTGGACTGACTGGTATCCTTTGTCAAAGATGAGTTGGCTGTATGTTTTGGGGTTTATTTCTGGAGTCTCTACTCTGTTACATTGGTCCTCATGTTTGTTTTTGTGCCAATACCATACTGTTTTTGTTATCACAGCTTTGTAATATATTTTGGGGTCAGGAAAGCAGATGCCACCCATTCCAGTCTTCTTGCACAGAATGGCTTTGGTAATACAGGGTCTTTTATGAGTCTAGACAAATTCTATTATTGTCTTTTCTATATTTGTGAAGAATATCTCTTGTAATTTTATAGAGATTGCATTAAGCAGGTAGATTATTTTGGGTAGGATTTCTCTCTGTTATCTTGTCTGTCTGGCAAGCGCACGCGAACTATAGCAAAATCCTCTCCACTTTTTTGTGTCCTTTTTAATTTCCTTTTTAATGTTTTCATAGTTTCCCTCATAGAGGTCTTTGACTTCCTTGGTTAGTTTTATTCCTAGGCATCTTATACTTCTTGTGGCTATGGTGAACGGGATTTCTATCTTCAGTTCTGTCTCCTTCTGCTATAGACTTTTGTAAGTTAAGTTTGTATCCTGCCACTTTATGGTATGCATTTATTACTTTGAGAAGTTTTTTTTGTGGATACTATTGGGTCTTCTATGTATACAATCATGCCATCTGCAAAAAGAGGTAATTTCAGCTCTTCCTTCCCTTTTGGAATGCCTTTTATTCCCTTTTCTTGTCTGATTGCATTGGCTAGGACTTCCAGTACTGTATTTAATAGGAGCAGAGAAAGTGGGCAGTCTTGTCTTGTATCAGTTTTAGTGGAAAAGCTCTCAGCTTTTCCCCTTTCAGTATAATGTTAGCTATATGTTTTTCATAGATGGCTTTTATTATGCCAAAAAACAATCATTCTATGCCAATTTTCCTGAGAGTCTTAATCATAAAGGAATGTTGCAAAAAAGCAAAAAAAAAAAAAATACGGGACTTTCTTTCAGTAATAGCGTACATTTATGATTTTGCATATGTTGAACCACCTGTTCATCCCTGTAATAAAACCTACTTGGTCGTGATGAATAACCTTTTTTATATGCTGTTGATTACAGTTAGCAATTATCTTGTTGAGGATTTTGAATCTATATTCATCAGAGATACAGGTCTGTAGTTTTCCTTTTTTGTTGTATCCTTATCCATTTTGGGAATGAGGGTAATGGAGGCTTCATAGAATGAATTTAAAAGGGTTCCTTCCTTTTTGATCTAGAAACAGTGTGAGTAGAATAGGGGTTATCTCTTCTTTAAAAGTTTTGTAAAATTCAGCAGTGAAGCCATCGGGACCTGGACTTTTCTTTGTTGGGAGGTTATCTATACTGAGTCAATCTCATAGCTTATTTTAGGTTTATTCAGGCTTTCCATGTCCTCCTGAGTCAATCTTGGTAGATTATATGTGTCCAGGAATTTGTCCATCTCATCCAGGTTTTCTTCTTTGCTGGCATATAGTCTCTCATAGTATCCTCTAATGATGTTTTGTATTTCTATTATGTCTGTCATAACGTTGCCTGATTCACTGTGAATTTGATGTATCTAGGTCCTTTCTCTCTTCTTAATTAGCCTAGCTAATGGTGTGTCAATCTTGTTTATCTTTTCAAAGAACTAGATTTTGCTTTAATTTATTTTCTGTATAATTTGCTTATTTTCTATTTCATTTATTTCTGCTTGAATATTTATTATTTATTTTCTCTTGGCATATTTTGGATTTTTCTGTTGTTGCTTTTCCAATACCCTGAGACATAATGTTAGGTTGTCCTTTTGCCACCTTTCCATCTTTTTCTTGTGCACACTAATTGCTATGAACTTCCCTCTTATGACTGCTTTTTCAGTGTCCTATAAATTATGGAAACTTATGTACTCATTATTTGTTTCCATGAATCTTTTGATTTCAGTCTTAATCTATTCAGTAGTCATGAAGTCATTCAGAAGTAGGTTATTTAGTTTCCACCTATTTGTGTATTTTCAAGGGTTTTTCCTGAGATTAATATCAAGTTTAATTCCATCATGGTTAGAGAAAATACTGGATATAGTTTCAATGCCTTTGAACCTGTAAAGGCTGGTTTTGTGCCCTATAATATGGTCAGTCTTCGAGAAAGTACCTTATGGGGCTAAGAAAAATGTATAGTTTGTGTATTTTTGGGTGGAAAGTTCTATAGATGTCTATCAAGTCCATCTGATTTATGGTATCATTTATGTCCAGAATCTCTTTACTTATTTTTTGTCTTATAGACCTGTCTAAAGGAGATAATGGGGTGTTGAGATCTCCAACAATTATTGTGTTACAGTCTATCTCTCCTGTTAGATCTAGCAGTCTTTCCTTTAAACATTTGGGTGCTCCTGAGTTGGGTGAATAGATAGCTATAAGTATTATATCTCCTTGGTGAATTATCCCTTTTACTACTATATAATGCCCTTCTTTGTCTCTTCTTACGGTTTTTGTCTTAAAGCCTATTTTGTATGAAATCAGTATAGTGACTCCTGCTCTTTTTTGGTTTCCATTTGCATGGAATACATTTTTCCAGTCCTTCACTTTTAATCTATGTATGTCTTTATCCATGAGATGGGTTTCTTGTAGGTAGCAGATGGAGGGTTTCTGAATTTTTGCGGGGGGAGGGAGGTTTTTTTTAAACATTTTTAAAATTTCCATTTTATATTTATATTCAATCACATTATTTAGCTTACAAACTGAATATTTCAATATGTGAATATTTCTCCCTAGTCCAGTTGATAAAACTATAAAAATGTCTTCAACAGATAATAAACCACATTCCTTTGTCCCATTTATGCTTTGCTCTCTATTTTTCTTCTAAATGTCCTTCCTCAGACTACTTTTTCACACACACTATATCTGGTATTTACATCCATTTATTGTGTTTCTATGAGATTCCTCAAAAATCTGCAAATAGAGCTACTATATGATCCAGCAATCCCACTCCTTGGTATCTACCCAAAGGAAAGAAGAATTCTTAATCAGAAAAGTGCTAGCACATCGATGTTTATTGCAGCACTATTCACAATTGCTAAGACATGGAGAGTTTTTGTTTGTTTGTTTGTTTGTTTATTTGTTTTGCTATAGGGCACGTGTGCTCACCAGAAAGACAGAGTGACAGAGACAGAACCTGACCCAGAGGAGATGGCCACACCTCAATCCCTTCTCCTCCATTCTTCTCTTGGGATTTTGGGCATGCACACATGCCCAATGTGAGTTTAAGCCACTGAGTCCATGACTTGAACAGTAATTGACTACATAGGAGTCTGGTGACATAACCATTACATGTGAGTCCAGTGACATAACCATTATGTCAACTTCTGGTCCCAGGTTGCTGATTTTTAATCCATTCAGCCAGTCTGTGTCTCTTGACCAGAGAATTTAATTCACTATTATTCAATGCTATTATCAATATTTCCAGACTTTTCCCTATTATTAAGTTGGCCATATACTTGGTTGTTTTTTGTTCTCTTATTGCTGTCTGTCTTTAGTTTTCTTGGCATAGTACTGCTTTCAGAATTTCTTGAAAAACTGGTCTAGAGTTGATAAATTCTTTCAGGTTTTATTTATCTGAGAACATTTTTTATCTTCTTTTCCCATAGGAATGATAATCTTGCTGGGTATAGTATTCTTGGCTGAAATTTCATTTAACACTTTGAATATATTTCTCCCACTGTTTCCTTGCTTGCATTGTAACTGATGAGAGGTCTGATGTCAGCCTAATGGGATAACCTTTGTAAGTGATTTGATGTTTCTTTCTTGCCTATCTTAGTATCTTGTCTTTGTCTGTGTTTTTGGCTAATCTAGTTATGATGTGCCTCGGAGAGGATCTTCTTGAATTGATTCTACTTGGGGTTCTTTGTATTTCTTGGGTCTGGATGTTTGAGTGCTTCTCTAGACTTGGAAAGTTTTCTTCTAGAATTTTGTTTAATAGATTATCAATGCCCTTATTAGTTTATTCACATTCTGGGATACCAATTATATGGATGTTTGGGCATTTCATGGTATCTAGTATTTTTTTTTTTTTTTTTTTTGAGAGGTTTTTCGCTATAGGGCGCGTGCGCTCGCCAGACAGAGAGAGACATAGAGACAGAAAGCGAGAAATCACCCCCCAGGGGGGATGGTCACGCCGCAATCCCTTCTCCTCCATTCTCCTCTCGGGATCTTGGGCACGCACGCACACGCGCCCGGCGTGAGTTGTAAGCCACCGGGTCCGAGACGCGAACCGCGGTCGACTACGTGGGAGTCCAGCGACATAGCCATTACGCTAACTGCTGGTTCCCTAGTATTTATTGTATAGTATCCTCAGTTTTCTTGGCTGTTTTTTCAGGGTTTTTCATAATTTTTTCTAGGTCAGAGATTTTGTCTTCTACTACTGAGATTTGATCTACTGCATGGTATAACCTGCTTTAATACTTTTGAAGGAGGTTTGATTTCCCATATTACAACCTTCATATCTAACAGTTCCATTTGATTCTCTTTTGTGGTGTCCAATTCTTCTTTCGTATTGTGGAAGAACTTCCTCATCTCTTGGGGCTTGATGTCTCTTGTATCTCATAGAGTTTTATTACCATATATATTCTAAATTCTTTTTCTGACATTTTGGTAATATTTTCTAAATTTTCTCTACTTGGAGACGAGTTACAGTGTTACCTAGCTGGAGATGTATTCCTTCATTCCCTCATCCTTGAGGCTTTTCTCAAGTTTTTAGTCATTTGGTAATGTATTCACTTTTGGCTAATTTGTTGGAGAAGGATTCTGTGATTGTGAGCTTGTGTATTTCCCTTACAGTGAAATAGTTCGGTGCTAATTTCTCCCTTCTACTGTGCCCTCCAGTGTGAGAATCATAGAAGTTTTGCAATCAAATTTGTGAAGGGGAATTTCACTCTTTTGGCAACCACTACAGTGAGGTGCAAAGAATTCTCTGAAAGTCATAATGTTCAGATGTTTAACTACTATGCACCTTATCTTCTCTAGGCAGTGGGTAAGGGCTGATCAGTAAAACAGGAAAGTAAGGTAAAATAAAAAAAAAGTAGGAAGTAGAAATAGGAAGAAAAAGCATAGAAAAAGGAAGGAAAGAACTAGAACAAAAAGAGGAGGGAAAAAGAGAACTCATCATAGGTAATGAAATTGGGTTTAAATAGAAAACCACACTGTGGAGAGTAGTTAATTTGAAAACATGTAATTAAAACATGTGGCCTGTAGATATGTGCTTTTCAGAATGTAAAGCTAGTTGTTTTTGGATGTAAATTGTCTGAAGATGTGAAAATGACTGGTGCCATATAATTTCTCTGATCTTTTTTGGGGGACAGTCTGATAAACGCATGCAACTTCCTTTAGACCAATATTGGGCAGTATTGGGTATTAACAACAGCAGGAAGACAATCATTGACAACAGGCAGATACTGCTTTCGTATATAGATGCTTCTCAATAGCCCTGCTGGAGTAGCTTACGGAAGCACATATCTGCATGTATCTACAGGCTACATGTTTTAATCACATGTTTTCAGATTGACTGTTCTCCACACCACATGACTTGGGCCGACACAGTCAGAAGTGAAGGTGCCTGGATGCTTTCTATGCTAGTTGAGGGAAGAGGAGACAAATTAACAAGAGAAAGGCACAAATAGGACAGAGAGCTGGTTTTTTGTTTGTTTTTTATAAGAGGAAAAAATTTTTTAAAGTTAGAAGAGACAAAGAACAAGAGGAAGAGGGACACTTGCCTACCTGACTAGCATTGGAGTCTGGAAGCGGGGGAGAGACTTCACAGCTGTGAAATTGAACCCAGAGGGCTAATACAGTCAGAGGTGGAGATGCCTGGATGCTTTCTGTCCTTACTAGCACTGAGGTCTGGAAAGGGGGACCCAGACTGTTGGGGGCTTCACAGCTGTGAAGCTGAACCCAGAGTGCCAACACAGTCAAAGGTTTTGATTTTATGTTTTTGAGGAATCCTCATACTGTTTTCTAAAATGACTGTACTGATTTACATTGCTACCAATTGTGTAAAAGAGTTCCCTTCTCTCAGCATCCTTGCCAATATTTGTTATTTTTTATCTTCTTGATGATAGGCATTCTAACTGGGACGAGATCTCATTGTGATTTTAATTTGCAGTTTCCTGATTATTAGTGATGTCGAGCATTTATTTCATGTGCTTTTTGGCCATTTGTATGTCTTCTCATGAAAAATATTTATATTATTTGCCCATTTTAATTTTTTTTTTTTTTGCTGTTGAGTTTGAGTTTCTTAGATAATCTGGTTATTAATCCCTTGTATAGTTTATAAATATTTTCTCTCACTTTGCAGGTTTTCTCTTTCTTATTGTTTCCTTTGCTGTCCAAAAGATTTTAGCTTGATATAATCTCATCGAAGCAATGCTGAGAATGAAGCTGGAGACATCATACTCCCTGACTTCAAAATATATTACAAAGAGCTATAGTAATCAAAACAGCATGGTACTGGTATGAAAGCAGACATATAGACCAATAAAACAGAACAGAAAAACCCATAAATAAACCCACATATATATAACCAACTGATTTGTGACCAAGGTGCCAAGGACATTTATTGAGAAAGGGATAATCTCTTTAATAAATGGTCGTGGGAAATGGGAGATCCATATACAGGATGAAATTGTCTCTCATCATATACATAAATATCTCAAAATGTATTAAAGACTTAAATGTAAAACCCTAAACTAAGAAACTATCAAGAAAATACAGGGGAAATGCTCAGGCTATTGGTATGGATAGAGTTTTTAAATAAGAGCTCCACTACAAGAACAGCAAAAACAAATATTGGTTAAGTTTTGGCAAAGGAAATTGACTTCACTAGATTATGGATTAAATGAATTATTTCAGAAATTTTAGAAAACAAATCTGATTTCTCTTGTTTGGAAGGCTGAACTGAAAATAGTTTAATATCCCGTGATGGACAGCAAGGTCAAAATTGTAATGGAAAGCACTGATCTAACAATGACCATGAAACAGAGGCTCCCAGTGAGAAGGTATAAGCACGCTCTCTTCCTTTAGGCCTTCTCAGTTCTCTGAAGAGGGCTTTAGCAGCCCTCCTGACCCCTTATCTTAGGGATGTAAAGTGAAACAGTGACAGATTGTGTACATTGGACAAATAAATTGAAGTACAGTGACAGTCATTTTTCCTCTCTACCATATCTTTTACAGAGAAAGTTTTTACAAAGTCTTCCTTCTGGTAAGCCTCAGGGAAACTTGATCAGAAATGCAACAATCTGTATGCAAAACAATTTGCTCTGGGGCATTTCACCTTGCCTCTCCAGCTGTTGCTCATTTTGGAGATACTGGTTTACCAGGCACCATCTGCTTGCTCCCAAAACCCTTTTGTCATCTGTGCCCTAAGACTTTCAGAGCATCAAAGCCAACTAAAAGTAGGTGTCACTTCTTTGTATTGAGGCGAGGAAACAGCTGGACCCCGGTAGTTCCTAATGATCAAAGCATTTCAAGATATTTTGATTCATACAAGATTCCTTGGTATAATTTCCTATCAAGTGGAATAGACCTAGATAATGAATATAGCTTGGGTGTAATCATCTTCTGTAATCCAAATCTGAAAAATGATCAATGGTGAGCCCAGAAGTAAAATGAAGTATAATGACAATCTTACAAAGACACAAAATTTGTAAGTAAACTAGCTGGGTATATTAATGTATAGAATTTCCCCTTGCATTTTGTTTTATTTATCAGACTTAAATAGTACTCTGTGGATAGCTACTGTTATGTTTTATAAACACTAGTTTATAAATTTCCTACAGTAGCCCCATGAGTTAAATACTAATCTGATTGCCTGTTAATGAGAGAAAACTAAAGAGAGGTTAAGAAATTTGTCCAAGGTCACATATCTAGTGGTGATGAGTCTGGATTCTAACCCAGGTAGTCTAGTTCTAGAATCCACATTCTAGAGTTGAGGAAATGGATAAAATCTTAAGGAAAAAATATCAAGGGAACAGATGGAAAAATGTTACTGCTTTGGGATTAGTTCATTTTTCATCTATTTCTTTTACTAGCCATTATATCAGCATAATCAATAGTAATGATTATTAAGCAAATGATTACTAAGCCAATATTTTATTATTATTCTCTTTTAGCTAATATTGATTAAGCCCCTACTACATGTCAGGAATCTGTTCTTCCATCCATTTTCTCACATGACCACACTACAACTGCTGTTACCTATCATCTTTATACCCCTTTCACAGATTGTAAACTGAAGCTTAGAGGAAGATGGTGATTTGTCCAAAGTCACATAGATTGGTATTATGAAGTATTGTGATTGGATCCAGATATGCTTGTCTTTGGAGCCCATGTCATACACATAAATTCTGTAAGAAATTGAAGAAAAACTGACAGTCCCATACTTTCATGTACAATGCAGTTTTAGGTTTATTTCTACCTTGAGAGAGAAAGACAGGCACTCTCAATGGGGTCTTTTTGTCATAGTCCAAATTTAGACTCAGCCAACCCGGGTCATTGGCATACATATGCAGGATCTTCCAAATGGCTATAGTTGTGCTATCACTGCACCACCACCTGGCCCCATAATGCATTCTTAAAAAACAAGGGCAAGGGACCAGCAGTTGGTGTAATAGCTATGTTTCTGGACTCCCATGTAGACAACTGCAGTTCGAGTCCCTGACCCCTTGGCTTAAACTCATGTCAGGTGCGTGTGTGTGCATGCCCAAGATCCTGAGAGGAGAATGGAAGAGAAGGGATTGTGGTGCGGCGGCCATCCCCCCTGTGGGGGGGGGGGATGATTTCTTGTTTTCTGTCTCTTCGTCTCTCTGTCTTTCTGGTGAGCGCATGTACCCTATAGCAAAAACCTCTCCAAAAAAATAAAACAAAACAAAACAAAAATAAGGGCAAATGTTAGATATACAAAGACCATTAATACCTGTAAGGGGCACTGACTAGAATGATGAACTATGGGAATAAATTTCACTTCTCTGACCAGGAAGTGCTGGGCATGTACCTGGTCTAGGGTTTCCAGTGGAAAACCCTTCACAGGCCACCACCTATGCATATCACCACCTAAATTATTGGCTGAAGTGGTTGGCAGAGGAATCGAATTCATTCATTTTTTCTTTCATTCATTCACTTGACATTTATGGGGTCCTTGCCATAGCGCAACAGGCAAAGTATTAGGCACTGAAGGTAGGTTTCTACCTTGTTAGGTCTTTTGATGATTAAATGGGATAATGTTCAGTAAATGCACTGATCAGAAGAACCTGGAAAGAATGTTTAAATTACGTATGTTCTAGATCCAACTATATAGTATTAGATATGAACTGAAAGTGCAAGACCTACCCCATAGCCATATACTATGATGGTTTCCATTTCACAGGTACGTAACTGAAGCATAAAGCAGACAAATTTCCGAGGGTTACACAGCTTGAGGATAAGACACACCTCCGTAGCCGATTGATAAGGGAACAAAGATGCCCTTTTCAGCATGGCCAATCTAGCATCTCTTAGGAAATGTAAACTTGGAAATTTACAGATAGGTGAGGTGATGGATCTGAGTCATCCTGAGGCTTTCAGAAGAAGGCTTTTAAAAAGCCCCAGAATGGGAACTAGAAGTTAGCGTAATGGCTATGTCACTGGACTCCCACGTAGTCGACCGTGGTTCGCGTCCCGGACCTGGTGGCTTAAAACTCACGCCGGGCGCGTGTGCGTGTGTGCCCAAGATCCCGAGAGGAGAATGGAGGAGAAGGGATTGCGGTGTGACCATCCCCCCTAGGGGGTGATTTCTCACTTTCTATCTCTATGTCTCTCTCTGTCTGTCTGGCGAGCGCACGCGCCCTATAGTGAAAATCTCTCAAAAAAAAAAAAAAAAAAAAAAAAAAAAGCCCCAGAATGGAAGACAACTATAGACACCAGAGATAGTGTGAGAAGAGGGTGGGAAAGGGCAGAGGGTCAGACATAGGGGTAAATATATATACATATATAAATATATATATGAAACTAGAAATGGAAAATTATTGACAATAACATGCATGATTAAGCCACTATGCAGTATATTCTGGATGGGAAACCACATTTTGTATGCTGTGACAATGCTTAGGGGATAAATGTAAATTAATTAATTAAAAAAAAGTTTCAGGAGAAAAAAAACTGTTTTTCTTGAAATTAAAAAAAATGCATTAAAAATACCTATTTGATGGTTGCAATAAGCTATAGAGCCCCAGCTAGGTGCTACTTTATAGTATGTTCATTCTACTCACTGAGGTTTAAGCCTTAAGTCAGACTTGTGTTCATGGATATGTATATATCAGCTGCGCTTGCTATTGAAAATATTTAGATTAATTAAGATCTTTAGCGAATCAATAAAATGTGTGTGTGTGGGGCGGGGGGGGGGGGGGGGGGGGGAAGGCATAGAAAGCAACCATGGATACCAGAGACAGTGTGGGAGGAGGATGGGACACGACAGAGGGTGAGAGATAGGGAATCAAGGATGGGGAATAAAAGCAAAATATACAGGAAACAAGAAATTGAAAATTATTTGTTGATGATAACACATATGTTGATGTGTTTGATTGAGCCAATATACAGTGTATTCTGAATGGAAAATCTCATTTTCTATTCTGTAATGATGTATAGTGAATGAATGTAAATAAATAAATTTACATTTTAAAATGAAATGAAAAAAATCAATTTAAAAAATAAAAAGGAAAAAATTAAATTAATTAAAAAAAAAATAATATCATGCACTTTCAGAAGGACACTTTTCTCGCATTATCCCCGTCGTGCATCATAGGAAACTTGTTTTCCTGTATTTTCATCCATTCTCAATTAAGAGTCACTTACGAAGTAAAAAAAAAAAAAAAAAATTACACTTAAAAAAAATAGCAAAACAAAAAAGTCCCAGAACACTGGCTGCTGTTTCCTGGAGTGCCTGGTTCTGTTCCTCCTAAGTCCTGGCTCCTCAATCAGGTCTTTAATTCTGTAAGCCCCCTAGTACCCTAGAAATTATTTTTGTTTCATTTCTCAAGTTAGCCAGAATCAGATTCTTTATTTGTAAGCTCAGTAATCTTAATGAGTATATTTCTGTTGAATTAGAAATTTGGAGGATTAGAAAGTTGGAGGAATATTTATACTTGGAAAAAATGTAAAGCAATTCTGTATCCTGGTTAACAAACACTGCCCAGAAATATGACATCTCTGAATAAATTGAGTCTCGCTAATTATTTGCAATGAAAATACATTGGTTTCCCTCAGAAACACTCTGTATCAGGTACAAATGTAATTTCCCTTATGTGATTCTGTCCTGCTTAGAAGGAAATGGCCTTTGAGTCAATAGAGTTTAGCCTGGCTATGGCCTGTCCACTGCAGTTCATGGTCCAATCCCCACAAACAAAGCAGATCTTCATGATACTTATTGACAGATTAGAATTATTGACTACAGTAGAGGTTGCTACAGCAAATTAATTATTTGAGTTTAAAGAAAGAAAAACTAAAGACTGTAGGTTCCAGAAGATAACTTAGTCATGGACTGCAAAGAATATATTCAGGGAATTAGATGTATAATTTGTAAAACTGTGCAGATAGATTTCTGTACCTAATGAAATACAGCAGTGCTGGACCACCTGGGTGATGTGGCTGAATAATTTACTCTTCAGTATTCATTGCGTTGCCTCCCACTGCCCATCCCATATTTCCTGGCCTCCTGGCAGTTAGGTTATGAGTGAAAGAAACGTGTCTCTTCAGAACTGGAACATTTAAAAGCCAGCATGAAATCTCTGGCTCCCCTATAACTTGCTTTAGCCACGTGGAAACTACGTGTTAAGATGGTGATGTTTTATGACAGAGCAGTCAGAGTAGAGTCACTCCACAAAGGAGAATCACTCATTCACAGAAGACCTTGCAACAGTAAGTTGAAAATTTGTTGTTTTGTTTTAATTTCTCTTTTTAAAATTTTATTTATTATTATCATAATCTTGTTTATATAGCAAGTTGAAAACTTCTTATGAATTGTGTCAAGCCAAGCCACTGAGGACTTGGAGTGTGTTTCTAATTTTTATTTTTTGGAGTCCTGCCTAGTGTCTTCTGAATAACATGATAGATAAACCCATTTTCTAGGTTTCTAAACCTGGGCACTATTGGCCATTTGGGATAAAAAATTATACATTGGGAGTAAGGTGCAGTCCTGTGCTTTGTAGAATGCTCATCTTCGGCTTCTAACAACAAGCTGCAAACAGCAGCCTCACCAGTTGGGATAACCAAATGTCCCCAGACATTGCCATATGTCCCCTGGGAGGAAAAATAACACCTGGTTAAGAATCATTGCTCTGGAGCCAGCAGGTGACATGGTGGTTAAGGTGTTGGACTCCCACATGGCTGACAATGGTTCAAGTCCCAGATCCAGTGGCTTAAAAATCATGCTGGGCATGTGTACGTGTATGCCCAAAATCCTGAGAGGAGAATGGAGGTAGAAGGGGTTTTGATGTGGTCACCTCCATGAGGGGAATGATCTCTCACTTCCCTTCTGTCTTTATCTCTTGCCAGAGAGTGCACATGCCCTGTGGAAGGAAAATTAAAAAGAATCCCTGTCCTAGATAATGAATGAGAGTTTCATATTCATCATGTAGTATTATTCCTACCATCTTCTCCCTTGTGCTAGATATAGTGATATTGCTTAAATTCTATTTTATAGCAACATAGCACAAAAACTAGATTGTGTTCAAATACTAATACCTGTGTTGAAGACTGAGAGCATGTATAAATCATAAACCTATTGCTGAGTTCTCTGATTGCAAACAACAGAAATGAACTAATCAACCTAAATAGGGGAAAAAAAGTTTTTTTAAGGAGACCAGGAGTGCGATGGAAGAAATGGGGTTTTGAGAACCAGGCAGGCCACTCCAGGGCTCTCAGTGACATTGTAGAATATTCCTTAGGTCTAACAGTCTTCTGCCTTGATTCCAGTTTTTGGAGGACCTAGTCTGGTTGTTTTTTCTTAGTAATGACCCTCACTTAGTTTAGGGAGGTGGTGGCAGCAGTGTCATTAAACAGCCTCATCGAAACCAAATGGATGTGGGAGGAAAGGCTTGTATCAGAAGAAGAGGAGAAGAAGATAGGCTGGGCAAGCAGAAAGGGCAGGTGTTTATTGCAGGGCCTTGGTTTCTGTAGCTCTGGGACAGGGAGGATAACACCTGCTCTGCTTCCTTCACAGTATTTTGAGGATCAAATGAGGTGACTATGAAAGCAGTAACTATCAAAAAGGAATCTTGGGATATCAGACAAGATATCCCCCAGGAACACTTGATAAACAGAACCATTGCCATGCAGCATTCTGGGATGTGCTAATAGAACTTTCCCATTCCTGTGGTTGGTTGTGGACAGGAGCATTGGTTTTTGATGGCATTTTGTGGGACCTGGGGCTCTTCAGAACATCTCTAATCTTTAGGATGAGAATGTGAAATTTGTGTCCGTCTTTCCCTTCTCAGGGTCCCAACATCAGACAGGAGGCTGTGGGAAAGCTAGACTGTGCAAAAACGATTTCTGTTGCCTCTTCTGTTTGGAAAACCCCTATCTGGCCCTATTCTGCTTCCTTCTCTCCCTGTGGAGTAAAGAATACATAATTGTATCTTTAGGATACAAAGAGGAAAACAATATACCTAAAAATGCCAACAGCAGAAAACTAATTTAAACCCCACCCCAGATCCTGAAAGCTACTGGAACTAGAGGCACACATATGACTCAGCAGCCAGGATCAAGCAGTTTGTAGGATTGGGAGGTCAGAGCCTCTGCAGAGTAATTTTGGGTCGGTGCACAGCAGAGGTTTACCTGTAATCTGTTTGGCTCAGGACTTAGTGAGTTCTGTTATATCTTGACAATGACATAATTAAATAAATCAAAATCCCAATCATGGCCTCCAAGGTAAGAGAGGCATAAATCATGCTAGGATCAGCTTTTTTTCTCAAATCCTAAGTATATTTGCATTTGTTTAGAATGACCACTTTGATTCAATTGTGCTCTGTCATTCATCAGTAATTCCATCAGTCCAATTTTATGTACATAAATCCCAAGCTCCAGGGAGGATGTGCTTTGTAAATTCAGTTAGCTGCAGAGGTGGACGTGAGAACACCACAGTAAAACTATGTCAGTGGAATGGTGGCAAACATTACACTTCAGGTATTTGATCGATTTATTGTGGAGGCAAAGAACAATTGTTAAAAGAAATTATGATCCAAATATATTAGAGACTAGGCCTCGCTGAGTACCAGTGCTAGAAGATGTACCTTTAGTTCCTAAGATACAGGCAGGAAGCCTATTGGAGGAGAGAGAAAACCATCCACAGAGCTAACTATTCATTTTATAGTCTGTATCATTTATTTTACACCAGAGTTACTGGGCCCACTTGATCACTCACTGAATGAGTGCCTATTGAGGGCCCACCTGTAAGGTAGGTACCAGAGATGCAAAAATAGGCTGTCTGCCCCTAAGGAGTCAGGTAGAACAGATTAACACTAACACACACACACAGAGTGAATACAATACTGTAGTTGTGACACAAGCTCTTAAGACAGATACACAGCACTCTTGGAGTCTGTAATGAGGGATTTGAGGTCAGGGTGACTTCTCCAAGAAGCAGGGGATTTAACTGAAATTTAAAGGAAGTTTAAAAATTAAGTAGGTTAAGGGATTTGAAGGGAGGGATATAGATGATGAGTAGATAGAGAGAGGCTTGTATGTCTGGGTTTCAGAGGGCCAGTGAGTGTACTGTGAGATGGGCCCAAGAGAGGCTGGTAGGGTTAAACCATTCTGAGTCTTGTAAGCCAAGTGCAGAGTTTTTTTGTCTTTGTTTCATTAAAGGGTATTAAGCAGGAAGTGACATAATAAGCTATTCAAAAAAAAAAAAAAAAAGTCACTTTGTGACACAGTGAGTGGCTCAGCAGGCTGTTACCAGGGGTGTTGGGGGCTAGGGTCAGACTGCAGACCACTAGAAATCCAGGAAGACCAAAGAAAATCTAGAAACAACAAGGCAGTTCCAGCCTGGGTTGGGTAAGTGAACACTAGAAAGCTAGGCTGGAAATGGGCCTACCCCTGAAGCACTGGCTATCCTTGCCATAAACTTCTTAGTTATACCTACCCAGGAGGTAACTACAGGTTAGATAAGGGAAATGGCTTTACCTGGCAAGAAAATGGATTAAGAAAGGAGCATTGGTTTTGTCAGCCTCTCTATTTTAATTCCTGTCTCAGAAAAGCCAAGGCCTGTCGCTCCTCTGCTTCTCAGGATACTATTCCCTTTTTTTTTTTTTTAAGAGAGATTTTTGCTATAGGGCACATACACTAGCTGGAGAGACAGATGGAAAGTGAGAAATCAGCCCCAGGGGGGTGGCCACACTGTATTCTCTTCTCCATTTTCCTCTTGAGATTTTAGGCACCCACTCTCTCATGCCCAGCGTGAGACTAAGCCACTGAATCTGGGACTCAAACTGCAATCAACTACGTGGGAGTCCAGCAATGTAACTATTATGCCATCTGCTGGTCCCAAGGATGCTGTTCTTATTATGAATCTAATTATTTTGTTTTACCATTGAAACTACTAAAATATATTGGCCATTATTGCAGAGTATCTTAGGAATTTGGAAAAGAAATGGTCTCACTCCTATAGAGTACTCTGGTTGAATGAAATTGAGGTGAATTTAGAGCTGAATATTGAGGGATGCCCAAATAGAGAACGTGAGAAGAGCTCATATCTGACTATTGAGTGAAGGCAAAAAATGTACACCAGGAGGAGGAAACCACCTTAACAAAGACACAAAGGGAGAGGAATGTGACCTGCTTGTCAAATGACCAGTGGTCAGACATGGAAGTGAGAGAGGGTAGTTCTTAAGAGCACATGGGCCCAGCAGTTGGCATAATGGTTATGTCACTGGACTCCCATGTAGTAGACTGCGGTTTGAGTCCTGGACCCCGTGGCTTAAACTCATGCCGGGTGCGTGTGCGTACGTGCCCAATATCCCAAGAGGAGTAGAGATTGTGGCGTGGCCATCCCCCCTGGGAAGGGGAATGATTTCTTGTTTTCTGTCTCTCTGTCTCTTTCTGTTGAGCACATGCACCCTATAGCAAAAAGCTCTTAAAAAAAAAAAAAAAAAAAAAAAAAAAAAAAAAAAAAAAAAAAAAAAAAAAAAAAGGAGCACAGACTGTGAGCCGAGACTGCTTTAGTGAAAATCTCAACTCTAACATGCCCTAGATTTGTGACAGGTGAATCCCTTTACTGCTCTGTTTCAATTTCTTTTCCTGTAAAATGGGAATAAGATCCCTACCTTTTAGCGCTATTATGAACATGAATCTTGTATATATTTAGCTCTATGTAAGTTTTTGTTATTACTGCAACAATAGGAGGCAAGATTATAAACACAAGTTGAGGTTGTATGAATAAGGAGTCAAAAATCTGGCTTCAGAAGTGGTATATGTTAGGGTTGTATTTTAAATGTCTAGAATCCTTTTAAGCTTGATTTATGACCAAGGATTTTAAAGAGTGTTCCATGTGTATTTGAGGACAATGAGTATTCTTTTGTTGGGTGGGATGAATTCATCCAAATGCAAAAATTTCTTTGCTGTTATTACTTCAAATACTTCTTCTTCTCTTATTTCTTCTCTTTAGGTTGTCCAATTACACATATTGGCTAGCACTTGAACGTTGTCTAGTTCACTGATGCTCTGTTCATTTTTTCTTTTTTTTTTTTTGGAGAGGTTTTTGCTATAGGGCACGTGCGCTCACCAGACAGACAGAGAGAGACATAGAGACAGAAAGTGAGAAATCACCCCCCAGAGGGGATGGTCACGCCACAATCCCTTCTCCTCCATTCTCCTCTCGGAATCTTGGGCACGCATGCACACGTGCCCGGCGTGAGTTTTAAGCCACCGGGTCCAGGACGCGAACCACGGTCGACTACGTGGGAGTCCAACAACATAGCCATTACGCTAACTGCTGGTTCCTGATGCTCTGTTCATTTTTAAAATTCTCTTCTATCTGTGTTTTATTTTGAATAGTTCCTGTTGTTTGTTTTCAAGCTCACTTGTATTTTTTTTCCTGTTAAATTGAATCTGCTTTTAATCCCATCTAGTGCATTTATCCATCTCAAACAATGTGGTTTTAATCTCTAGAAACTCAATTTTAAAAAATCTTCCATACTTGGGACCAGCAGTTAGCATAATGGCTATGTCACTGGACTCCCATGTAGTTGACCACGGTTTGAGTCCCGGACCCGCGGCTTAAACTCATGCCAGGCATGTGTGCATGCATGCCCAAGGTTTCAAGAGGAGAATGGAGGAGAAGGGATTGTGGTATGGCCATCCCCCCTGGGGGGTGATTTCCCACTTTCTCTCTCTCTGTCTCTCTCTGTCTTTCTGGCGAGTGCACGCACCCTATAGCAAAAACCTCTCCAAAAAAAGAAAAAAATCTTCCATACTCTATGTAACATTTGAACATATGGATTACTATTGTAACAACTATTTATTTTTATTTTTAAGGTGATGATTATTTCTGATTTACAAATAATTATTGTACATTTTTGTGGGATAAAGTATGGTTTTTTCAAACCACACATATAGTGCATAGTAAATCAAAGATGTAGACATATTTGTCATGTACAATATTGAACATCACATAATGTGGTACACATTTGATAATAGTTCATTTTCTTTTTTTAAGAAAACATATATTGAATTGTCAGTGACATGTTTAACTGAGCTATGATATACAGCTCCACTATTCCACCTAATTACATGCATTCTTGTGTCTGTTGCTCATTTTCTCCTGAAACTACCATATGACCCAATATGTGTAATCATACAAGCCCTCCCCAACACCTTGGAGCTTCTGGTATCTAGCATTACTCTCTGTACTTCTATGCCATCAAGTACTTCAGCTTCTGCCATAGAGTGCAGACATTCAGCATATGTTAAATGGGGACATGCAATATTTGTCTTTCATAGCCTGGCTTATTTCACTTAGCATTGTATTTTCTAGATTCATCCATTTTATGTCAAATCACAGGATTTTGTTGTACTTAATGACTGAGTTTATGTACCATGTTTTCCTGATCACTCGTTAGTTGGTGGGCATTTAGATCACCATGATTTAGTTATTGTGAATACTGTTGCAAATAAACATAGATGTACAAATGTCTCTGACTGAGTGATTTCATGCCCTTTGGGTATATTCTCAAAAGTGGGATTACTTGATCATGTGGTTGTACTATGTTTAGATTTTTTTTTTTTTTTTTTTTTTTTTTTTTTTTTTTTTTTTTGCTATAAAGCGCGTGTGCTTGCCAGACAGACAGACAGACAGAGACAGAGAGATAGAAAGCAAGAAATCACCCCCCAGGGGGGATGGCCACGCCACATTCCCTTCTCCTCCATTCTCCTGTCGGGACCTTGGTAACGCACGCACATGTGCCCGGCATGAGTTTAAGCCACCGGGTCCGGGACTCAAACCGCGGTCGACTACATGGGAGTCCAGCGACATAGCCATTACGTTAACTGCTGGTCCCTACTATGTTTAGATTTTTGAGGAACCTCCATACCATTTTCTGCAGTGGTTATACTAATTTACATTTCATGAACAGTGTAAGAGGACTCCCCACCAGCATTTGATTTTCTTTTTCCTTTAAAAAAAAATCTTAGTCATCTGACTGGGGCTAGCATGTATCTTATTGTGGTTTTGATTTGCATTTACCTTACATGACAAGAGATGTTGAACATCTTTTCATATGTCTTTTAGCCATTTGTATGTCATCTTTGGAGAATTGTCCATTCAGGTCTATTGCCTATTTTTTTTTTTAAAGTTTTGCCATAGGGAGGGGCAGGCAGGTGATGTGGTGGTTAAGGGTACTGGACTCCCACATGGCCGACCACTGTTCAAGTCCCAGACCTGGTGGCTTGCTTTATCACTTTCTCTCTCTGGTCAAATTTAAATAAATAAATAAATAAATAAATAGATTTTACCATAGGGTGTGTGTGCTCACTGGAGAGACACAAGAGAGGTAAAGTGAGAAATCACATCCCAGGGAGGATGGCAATGCCACAGTCCCTTCTCCCCCGTTCTCCTCTTGGGATTTAGAGCATATATGCACATGCACTTGGCATGATTTTCAAGCTTCCAGGATTGGGACTTGAACCATGGTCAGGTATTTAGAAATCCAGTGTCTTAACCACCATACAACCTGCTGACCTTGAATAATTTTTAAATGATTTGTAGAATTCAAGAGCAAAGCATTTTGGACCTGGTCTTTTCTTTGTTGGGGAACAATTTACTATTGATTGAATCTTGTTATTGGTCTATTCAGGCTTTTAATTTCTTCCTTATTCAATCTAGGTATGTCCAGAAATTTGTCCATGTCTTCTAGATTTTTCAGTTTTTTGGCGTATAGTTACTTATAGTATTCCCTAATGATCTTTTTATTTCTGTGATATATATTATAGCATTCATTTTTTTTATTTCTGATTTTAATTATCTGGGTCATCTCTATTTTTCTTAGATATTCTAGACAGTGGTTTATTAATTTTGTATTCTAAAAGACAGCTTTTTATTTCATTGATTTTTAAATTTCTCTTATGTTCTCTATTTCATCTCTGATCTTTACCATTTCTTTTCTTATGTTACTTTTTGTTTTCATTTGTTCTTGCTTTTTCAGTTTTTTTTTGGAGAGATTTTTGCTATAGGGTGTGTGTGCTTGCCAGAAAGACAGAGAGAGACAGAGAGATAGAAAGCAAGAAATCACCCCCCAGGGGGGATGGCCATGCCACAATCCTTCTCCTCCATTCTCCTCTTGGGATCTTGGGCACGCATGCACAAGCGCCCGGCGTGAGTTTAAGCCACCGGGTCCGGGACTCGAACCGTGGTTGACTACATGGGAGTCCAGCAACATAGTCATTACACTAACTGCTGGTCCCGCCTTTTCAGTTTTTTAAGATGCATTGTTATATAGTTTATTTGCATCTTTCTACTTTTCTATAACTGTCCCTGTCAGAACTGTATTTGTTACATCCCCAAGATTTGGGAATGCTGTGTATTCGTTATTATTAATTTCAAGAAATTTAAATTTTCACTTTTAATTTCAATAGTTTTGAAATTGCTCATGAGTATGTGGCTAAGTTTCCATGTATTCGTGATTTTGAAAGTTCTGTTTGTTGTTTATAACTACTTTATTGTTAGAGAAGATATTAGTTAAGATTTCTATTTTTTCAAATCTTTGGAGGCTTGTTTTGTGCCCCATTATGTGGTCACACTTTCTCGTGTGCAGCTGAGAAAAATGTATATTCTTTGTTTATTAGGCGAAGTGTTCTATAAATATTTGTCTGATTCAGTTGGTTTTATGTTATCATTTAATTCCAGTGTCTCTTTGTTTAATTTTTATCTAGATTACCTATCTATGTAGCAACTGTTTTAATGTTTTTGCCTGTTAATTCTAACACCAAATTCTTATACTTATGTAAGTTTTGATTAATTAGTTTTTCTCATCAGGACTTATATTTTTCTATTTCTTTGAATTTTTAATTTTTTTAGCAAAATTATTTTATTCATGATAGAGAGTGTTTACACACACATGAAAGCAAGAAAGAGAATAGAGAGAGTAGGAGAGAGAGAACAAGAGAGAGAGAGAGGAACAAAATAGAACTCTAGATAAGGTCTCATCATTGCTATACTCCACTTTTACCAGTTCTTCAGCTTGTCAGGATCCTGGGCATGCACATATGTGCCTGGTATATTTTATACTGACCTGGGGATCTGAACCCATAATCAGCTATGTGATTTCCAGCAACTTTGGTTCATTTTGTTACTATCTGTACCAATAGGCTGGTTTTGTATTCCTGGTCATTTTTAAAAAAAATTATATGTGAAATTTATCTTGTTGGGTGCAAGACTTACTATTTTTTTTATGTATTTTTATGGATTTGGTTGAGATTTTTTCTGTGATGAGATTAGGTTACTTAGAAATAGTTAGATCCTTTGTATCTTACTTTTGAAATTTTTTTAAGTGGAACTAGTGCCATCCATGCTCAGTTTAGGGTTCATTAACTCTCATTACTAAAGCAAGCTTTTCTTTATATTCTACCCAATGTCCCATGAATCTTAGGGTTTTTCAGTTTGATGATGAGGGACATATATATCCTCAGTCCTGTGTGAGCAATAGGCACTGTTACCTCTAATCCTCTTAGGTGGCTATTTCCCCAGCTTCAAGAAGTTTCTGTACATACATGTGCTGATCTGTATTCAGTTAAATTCATTAGAAAATTTTCCAAAAACCTCCAGAGTTTTCCCTTTGTGAATCTCTTGTTTCTGGTACTGTTTCCTGTGAAATCTAGAGACCTTGCTGTCTCTGGACTTTTAACTCTGTCTCCTCTGCTCAGGATGCCTGCTAGGCTGGTATCCCTAGGACAGGTGGGAATTTCCAAAGGCAGCAAATCAAAGAAAGTGTAGGGCTCATCCTGTCTGTGTCCTATTTCTTAGAAACCACTGTCTTTCATTGCCTAATGTCATGTTTTGAAAACCATTATTTTCTATAGCTTTCTATTACTTGGTTGGTTCAGGAGGAGGATAAATCCTCCTGTTCCTCCATTTTGGCCAAAAGTATAAGTTTCAGGCTACAAAATTTAAATCTCATTCTTTAGACAATATAGAAGCATAAACCAGGGGAATGGTGATCAGTCTTGATTGTCCAGAAGTAACATTGGTAGTGTTTGGTGGAAAGACTAAGTAAGGAGCTCAGGGACAGGGAGTCACTCACAGAGCCGTAAGATAAGGTAGTCAGGGTATGGAGAAGACCCAAATTTTAGAAACTCTATAATCTGATTATAGAAAGTTTCCTAAAATAAAATGCGAAGGTCAAAGCTTGCACAATAGAGACAAATACCGCAATGTATTGGGTAGTCATAAAAGTCATGACACATTTTTGCCTAGAAAAATACGTCATGACTTTTTCAATGACCCAGTACTACTTTATGAATTTGTATCACTTTGTGTGTCCCTAATAACACTAATTAAAGGTCAATTAATGCAGAGATTGATTTTCCTAAAGTTCCTCCCAAACAATAGGTGTGAAACACCCTCAGAATTAGGACTGTGGGACTCATCAGAGGCACCCTGACAGGACTAACAGAGTCTAATGGCTTAAAGTCTGTAGTCTTACATAACCTCAAGGACTTTCAAATGGCTTGTTCTTGTTTAGACAACATTTGAGCATAGTTCCCATGAGAAATCATGATGTTTTATTCATGTGCATTTGGAAACTTTGTGAATAGCAGAGAATATTTTAGGATTTTAAAAAGCAAATCTCCACATGTGCTTATCACAAAGCCTTTGAGTTTTCAAGTCACTTTGGAATAAGAATACTTTTTCCCCCAAAACCACAAAGTCCAAATCCAGCTGAGATTTTTACATTTGAACACTGTTTTTCACAAGTTACTGGTGTTCTTAATGCTAAAATAATATATTTAGGATAATAAAGTAATGCAGGAAATAAAAAAAAGCACAAGACACAGTCCAATAAAATCAGTCTTGAGAAAATAAACCATTACCATTTTGAAGGAACTGAGCTTATGTAGAATCTGTTTAAGTTCGGTGTGGGGAATGCTTGATCAAAGAACAAAGACCAGAGACTATTAACAATTTGTGCAGAGAAAGACTCTTAGAAACCTCTGAGCATTCATTGCTCTGGGGGAGTACTTCTAGTCCTAAAAATGCTCTCTCTGTCATGAGAAATGAGGACAATGGAGAAAAGTGTGAGTCAGTAAACTGGCTTCCTCGCAGGGTGGGAGGCTGGAGATAAGGTTACACCTTCATTTAGGTTTCAGGATGAATGGCAACCATCCCCCAAGATTCTTATTGATAACCCCATACAAAGTCCTCCAGGGAAATATAAACTTCCTTACATGTAAACGCTTTGCAAAATGAATGTCACCCTAAGCAGAAAGAGGTGCTTTTCTAGAAAAACTGAGAAAAAATTACCTGTTACTTCTCAAGCATTTGAATATCATAGAGCTACTAGATAACTCTTTTTATTATGAGGAGAGAAGCAGGTAAACAAGGTGGCAGAGGAAAAAAGGAGGACAAATGGAAAACCCAAATAAACCAGTAAACATAGTAAAAAAGTGATTTCCAGTCTACATGTGGTGTTAGGGTAGTAAGTGTGGCTACCACAAAACAATGAACGTTTATTTTGTTTGCCCCTTGACAACATGTCACAAAACTGTTATCACCTGTGTGCCAGTGTGGTGAACTCACTCCCTCTTTTTTTTTTTTTTTTTTTTACTCTAATGGTATTGACACCCCTTCCCATTCTTACTGATGCCCTTGGAAACTGGCACAATATATCAGGGTAGTTGCAGTTTGGGCGGCTTAAATGGCCTCTTCTGTCCCTTGGTGACCCTACTCTTGTAAGATAAAAATCAGAATCCCTATTCCTATTCCTGCTATGGGAAAGAATAGGTGACCCAGGCTGGCCAGTTAGGACCCTCTTAAGAGAGAGAAGTGAAGGATGAGCACGGGACTGGGATGGATATCTAGATGTTGGGAGAGAGAAAGTTCACTTTCTGCTGAAGGTTACTTACTTGAGTTGCTAGCTGAGTGCTGTTGAAGGGAACAAGGAAGTCGCTAGGGAAATGTGGACAGTGGAGTCAAAACCTGTCTTTGCAGCTTTGTCAAATACCCAAATGAGGCCTGTTTCATGACAGATGGAAGATTTTAGGGATTAATGATTTTTTTTAAACAGTTTCATAATTGTAGACACTTATTTTTGATATGAGTATGCCTTCTATCATGTGGATTAAAACTATCATTCAATGCCTTCCCAGTCCTTCTGTCAAAATGACAAATGACCCATATCAGAAAAGTACCAGCTGGCAGAGACTGTCAGCCCATAATTTCACCATCACTAGGAAACATGGTGAAAATGGCAGCTGCTGCTGTTTCTTCCTTCCTCCAAAAACTGAATTTCTCTGTGGGAAAGCTTCCCCCAATATCCTATGTACATGGATAGTCCTAACAAGAAGAAATCTTCTTAAATAAGGTAAAGCTTAATGGAAATTGGTGATCCTTCCTGCAGTTGACTGTTCTTTATAAATTGTGTTAGCTGGGAAGAAAGTAGAAATCTCCAGTTTTGGAGTGGCTAGAATTGAAATTATGCTATTAATGCAGGGTTGGCCAAATCTATTACTGAGCAAATCAGTACAGTGATGACAGAGTTCGTGTAGAAAAGTAGTGACTATGGGCTGAGGTTTTTTTTTTTTTTTTCTTTTTTTTTTCTTTTTTGTTTTGAGAGGTTTTTTGCTATAGGGCGCGTGCGCTCGCCAGACAGACGACACATGCGAGAAATCAAATGGTACGCCGCAATCCCTTCTCCTCCATTCTCCTCTCGGGACTATGGGCGTGAGTTGTAAGACCGGGTCCGAGACGCGAACCGCGGTCGACCACGTTCCAGCGACATAGCCATTACGCTAACTGCTGGTTCCCTGGGCTGAGGTTTTTGATAACTAAGGAAAAAAGAACCTTGTTAGGTATTACCAGAGAGGTTATGTGTTATGAGAGGAAAAACAGATTCATTCTTGGGTTCATCAAAGGCCATGACCTTTGTTCTGTCCCACAAGAATTTTCCTTTTCTTGCTTGTCCTAGCACTACCTATGAGAAGTCTTTGAGAATATAGCCTAGACCTGTGTGTATAAGTAATTTTTGTGACCAAGAAACATATACACACACATAAGCAAATTAAAACCATTTTATTACTGATTAGCAGCATGGGAAATAGAGAACTTGGAAAAGGTTATAAAAAGCATTTAGCATGGGGTTGGCCCACTTTTTCTATAAGAAGCCAGACAGTAATTATTTTAGGGTTTTAGGACATGTTGACTGTTTCAACTACCCAACATTGCTGTTGAAGAGCAAAGCAGCTATACCCAATATGTAAATAAATGGGTATGACTGTGTTTCAATAAAACTTTATTTATAAAAGTATGTGGCAGCTAGATTTATTCCCTGGGCCCTAGTTTTCTGACCCTTGGTCTAGTCCTACCCCCTCAGTGAGGAAATTGAAAGTCAAAACAACCTACCTAGTCACATAGTAACTAGCAAGGCTGATCCAGATTTAAGACTCTTGAGTCCCAACCAATTCTAATTTCACTCTCATCCTCCACTTTTGCTTTTGAATCTGAGAAAGGAAGGGCACAAGCTCTCCTCTCTTTTGGAGGACATCACATGGGCACCAAAGATGAATTCCTCAAGACAGAGCTTCTCAGTTTAGGTTCAGTGCTGCCATTCTGAGTGTGTAAGGCCATGTTCCATGTGTGTGCCACATGTGGGAGGCAGGGCCACATCAGGTCATAGCATAGGCTTCAAGGGAGCCCTGAGTCCCAGAAACCCAACTCTAACATCACCCTTTCCTGACAACTGAGAACTGCAGCTCTAAAATGTAGCCTGCACCTGCTTATCTAGGTCAACCTCAGAAATTGCATGGTTAATTTTGAAGATAATTCTACAAATTCCTGGAGAGAGATAATTGTACCTTCTAACTGAATTAGAAATATTCAGCACATTTTTTCAGAGACTTACTGTACTCTTCTTATCAAATGTATCTCATTACCATCCCCCAAATCTTATAATTCAGTTGTTTACCCTTTTTTAAGTTAGCCAGACTCACTTATCACTACACCTTTAATCTTTATTTAGCTTGGCTGTGTCATTAATTATTTAATCTTGTCTCACAAATCACTCTCTCCTGACTTTGAATCACTAGCTTAATTTTGCACTGAATATTCTCTGATTTACCTTTTATTTTAGAGGTGGAATTTAAGCTGCTAACAGCTGTAAGGAAATACATAAAACCTGAAATCCTCTTGTTTCCATGTATTAGAGTTTTATTTTGTGAAAGACTTAAAATTTTTAATTAATTATTCAAAGATAAAATTATAGCACTAAATTCATTTGACACATTTGGTGTCTCTTTCAAACTCACATAAACAAAAAATAAAATAAAATTTATTGGAAGAAAACTAGACACAGACCACAGAAGGACAGCTGGATATCTGTAGGACCCACACTGGGAACTGGCATATTGGGGCCATATTACTTTCTGCATCTCCTAGAGCTCTGCCTCTTGTTTCTTCTATTCTCTGTAGTTTCTAAAGAGAATGCAAACAGCTAGGTCTAGAGTTCAGGTGTCCCAGTTCTAAGTCCCATCATGTCCTTTCTCAGTGTTTGTTAAAAAAAAAAAAAAACCTGTGAGACCCCAGGGCTCTGTATGGGTGCCATAGGGTGTCTCCAAATACTCAAGAACTTATTTCAGTGAAGATATGCACCACCCAGAAGAGTTCATCGCCTCTGCTGGCATTGTGTGTCAGGGTTCTGTATAAGAGGCACTTGAGAAATAGATTCTGCTGTTTTGTGCCCCCATAGAATCAGTACTGAGAAAAATTTATTAAAAAAATAAATAAATAAAACGTTAAGAACTGCAATGTATGGGATAATAATTTGGAACATTGTGTTTTATTTGGTGGCAAGTGAGCTAGTTGTCTTGTTTACCCTTAGAATGGGTTTCCTTTTAGTTCTTAGGATAAAAGAACCCATTGGTTTTCTGGCTTTCTAGATCTGAGACAAAACAGATGACTAAAATAGGATTGACAAACTATGGCCCTCAGGCTAAATTCAGTAGCTGCCTACTTTGTCAACAAACTTTTTTTGGGACAGAGTCCTGACCATTTATTTACATATTGTCTATGGCTATTTTTGTGTGACAAGGGCAAAGTTGAGTAGTTTGACAAAGGCCACATGGCCTACAAAGCTTAAAATATTTACTTCTGATCTTTTATGGAAAGTTAGTGAACCCCTGGATTAAGGAGGTAAGACAAGAATAATTTTTAGCTTGATAGGCCACAGACTGATGTCTCTAGAGCCATCCTGGTAAGAGGTTACAGATTTTTGAACTTTGATCAAATTATATAGTATTTAATTTCTAAACATAATGAATTGTTTTCAAGGCCTTTCCATGTTTTTCTTTCCCCTTGCCTTTTCTAGGAGAGTAAAAAAAAAAAAGTGGAAAAAATTAGAAATTTAAATACTGCCCAGATACCCCCCAACCCCCTGCCCATTCTCTGAGCAGGGTCAAGTGGAATAAGACAGTTGAGACTCATGGTTTCAGAGAGTTTGGAGCTTATTATAGATTAGCTAAGTAAAATACGTTCATTTTTTTCTGTGGTTCTTAGATTCCCCAATATTAAGAGCATAGAACCACTACATTTTAGAGTTGGAAGCCACATTAGAAGCTTAGATATAGTTTCAATTTTTTTCTTTATTATTATTAGTTATACATTCAATCACTATATATCATTAGAGCATACAAAATGAATTTTCCCAGCATGAATACACTATATATTAACCCAGTCAAAGATATTACCATACACACTATCTTTAACAGATAATTTCCCATTTTTGTTTCCCTTAAATGTTTTACTTCTTTCTTTTACCCCTTGATTCCCTCCCTCTCACCCTCCCACATTTTCCAACCTCCTTTCACACTGTCTCTATTATCCACAGTTGCTTTCCATGATTTTATATCTTCCAATCTTTCCATTTTTTCCATATAGTGCAGTCACTTGATATTTTTTGAGTGGGGACCTATAGTGCATCTCTTTCATTTCATTTTTTTTCCCCAGGAGAGATTTTTGCTATATGGTGTATACACTCACTGAAGAGACAGAGAGAGAAAGAGAGACAGAAAATGAGAAGTCACTCCACCCAGGGTAGAATGACCATGATGCAATCCCTTCTCCTCCATTTTCCTCTTGGGTTTTTGGGCAGACAGACACACACATGCCCAGTGTGAATTTTAAACTACCAGGTTCAGGACTCGAACCATGATTGACTATGTGGGAGTACAGTAATGTAACTATTATGCTATCTGCTGGTTCCTCATTTCATTTTAAAAATGAAGGATTCATTAGCACACTAACAATGCTTAATATTGACATAATCTTTAACATTTTTCCTTATAATTGAGGAAAACAAGATTTGGATGACCTTTCTAAAATCACAAGTAACTAGCTTTTAGCAGAAGATCTTAATCTTTTTTTTTTTTTTTTTTTTCTTTTGAGAGGTTTTTGTTATAGGGCGTGTGCAGTTGCCAGAAATACAAGAGAGGGACAGAGAGACAGAAAGGTAAGGAGAAATCACCCCCCAGGGGATGGCCACACTGCAATCCCTTCTCCTCCATTCTCCTCTCAGGATCTTGGGCATGCAAGCACACACGCCTGGCATGAATCTAAGCCATTAGTTCCGGACTCAAACTGGTCTACTGCATGGGAGTCCAGCAACATAGCCATTATGCCAACTGCTGGTCCCATTATCTTAATCTTAACTAAAGCACACTCCCATACTCTCTCCCCCTTGCCTTATACTTGTGAAATTCCTTTGCCCTTTCTCTCATTTCCTTGTGTTTTACCAGGAAATTCATCTGAAAAGTGGGAACACTATGACCCAAATAATATTTAATTATAAATGAGAAAGAGTCACAGTGGCCTCCTACCAGTGAAAGATCTTTGCTTTTAACCTTTCCAAATGCATCGGCCAGAAAAAGTAAAGCTCTGGATGAATCCATACAATCACGTTTATTTGCCTTTCTAACCTTATCCTGGAAAATGTTGTAAAGGTATGTTTTCTAAGTATTGTGTACCGGGAGTATGTAGGATATAAAATTTCTGTCAAAAAACTCTCAAGTCATTTTTAAACAATTGATGTTCAAATATGAACTGTCTGCTTAGGGTCATAAATATTTACAAAGCTGACATTTGATTATTTTTTATGAAAGTAAAAAAAAAAAACACTTTAGCTTTTATTTAAGTTTTTGAAGAGAAATTTGCTTTTGGAAATAAATGTGTTTGTGGTACCCTTTGTTACTCATTGATAACTTCTAGGAAACTTCCATCTTGTAATAGATGCAAATATCATTAACATCTTGGGAAAATGTGCTAGTTTAAGCTCCTCGAAGGTCAACTGAATACCTTGTTCATTCTTGTAGCTCCTGTGGCACTTAGGACTCTATCTGGTTAGTAAAAGTATTTGTTGAGCTCTTTCTATGATTCAGGCCCTATGCTATGATCTGGAAATAGGAATGAGTAAGACACATTCCCAGACTTTATGGGCCTAGTTGTCCAATATAATGTTGGCCATGTCCCATTCGATTCTTTATCAAAGTCAAGAAAGGAATGAAAGCCATTATTCCTATGATCATAACGTCACTAGCAGCATATAAAGTTTAATGAGATGGAGTTTTTCATGACTATTATTATCATCATCATTGAGTACATTGTTGAGTACTTATTTTGTGCCAAGCCCTTTCTTATATCACTTATCTACTAGACAAAGAATAAGGTACTATTGGTTATATTCCCATTCTTCAGATCACAATTGAGGCACAGAGTGGTTAAATAACTGAGTAACAGTTACAGAGCAAGTTAAGTGGAGGAATCAACTCGAAATCCAGAGAGTCTGGCTTCTGCATCCATATTTATTAGTCACTCCACTACACCTTCTCTCATTTTATTTGCTTTAGTCACTATTTACCAGTTGACTTCTGATCTTATCTATATTTGACCAAGCATTTGCAAATTCTACTGCATTCTCTTCTCTGCTTTGTATTTAGAGGTGGATACTCAGTTACTAAGGGGGGCAGAAGAAGTTTAGACAGGAGAGGAGACATCTGTGAGCAACAGATACCCTCAAAGTCCAATTGGAGAAGCTTTGATCTGGAGACCTGCTCCTTTAAATGGGACATAGCAGTTTTAAAGGGGCATTATGAAGAAGAATGAAAAGTTAGCGGTGTGCTAGAGCCAGTTCTACTAGCTAGTTTCCCAAATCTGTACTTAATGACCTTGGGTTAGTAGTTCGAAATTGGCCATGGTAGAAGTATTTACCCATAGAAATTGGCTAATTCTATAGATGGAGGTTCCCCCCCCCCCCCCATCTACCATCCCCACCTCAAGCTAGTAGTAAAATATTTACTAGCACATCCTTGAAAAGAATGAAGGTCATCAAAAGTCAGTTTAGGTTAATTCCTTCTTAATCAGCATGATGTTCCTGCTCTGAAGCCAGCCTTCCAGATCCCAGTCATAATCACCATCTGGTATCACTAAGTCTTACTTTCTCCTTCTCGTTAATCAGATCTGTACTCTTCTTCTTTTTGAAATCTAATTCTGAGGGTGCTTCAGTCTTTCCCCATCTTCATTATAATGCTTTGGCCCACTGCTGGGCCCTCCTCTGGGCTATTTCAACAGCTTCCTAACAGCTTCCTAACTTGTGTCACTGGACAGAGTGTTGCCTTGCCTATGCCAAGTGTCAGCCCCTTACTTTCCCAGAGGGGATGACCTTTCTAAAACACAAGGCAGATCTATTTTTTGCTAGTCACCTACTTAAAAAGAAACTTCTTTCCTTGTTGTTGGAAACTTACCACAGTCTGTTTTCTACTCTTCCTATCCAGTTTCATCTCTGGCTACTCCCTCTACTCCACCTTAAATTTTAGCTTTGCTGAGCTTTGGGGCTGGAAAAAACCACTCTGAGTTCTCTTAGCATTTTGTACAAACTGTGATGATTACATGTATCTGATCATGTTGAAATATATGTATTCCATATCTTCCTTTGGTCTACGTGATTCTTGGTTATTAGGAAGATGTCAATTTAGTCAGTGGTTTGTTAACTTACTAACACTGCTTCATTTGTTTTTAGAAACTGCTTATCTTACCCCTACCCTGACCCCTACTCCAGTACTATGTTCTGTTTGGCAGCCTCATCCAAGATGACATAGGACCTTGGCTCAAAATAGGCCAAGCAATGTCTATCTTGATACCTTAGAACTGGAAAAGAGTGAGGAGGAAAGAGAGCTTGCTTCCTTTCTTCCTTCCTTCCTTTGCCAGAGGGTAATATATGCTTACCAGATAGAGATAGAGAGATGGGGTGGGGAGCTGGTGGGAATGGGCAGAAAGCACCTTCAGTGGGGTGTGGTTATGCTGCAGTCCCTTCTCTTTCATTTCTTCATCCCATTGGAATTCTGGGCCTGAATACACGTATGTCTACCATGTTTCTCAAACTGTTGGGCCCATGAGTCTAAGCATGGGGTTGGCAACCTTAAAGGTCAGCCTAAAAGATCGATTCTTTTTTCCTCTCTCTTTTTTTTATTTATTATCATCATAATCTTGTTTATATTACATTGAATCACATATAACTTTACAGCATATTTCATTTGTTTTTCCAGGAGGAATGCCATGCATATCAGTCAATACAGAGACATTAAAATCCCCATTTCATCATCCAATATCTTTTCATTGTTTTTTTTCTGATCATATTATTATTATTCCAATTTTTTTTTAAACAATCAGTATTTCTCATTTTGCTTGCAAAAAGACTTTACCCAACATGAAATACTTCTCAGACCAATCCAGTTGGAAATACTATACACATCATCATCAACAGGTGATAAACCATATCTGTGCCCTACTAATGTCATGTTTCTCTATTCTCTTGCTTTCTTTCTGATTCAATCCTGGTAGACTATATGCATCCAGGAATTTGTCCATCTCCTCCAAGTTATCTTGTTTGTTGGCATATAGTGACTCATAGTATCCTCTAATGGTATTTTGTATTTCTACTATATCTGTTGTAATATTGCCTGTTTCATCACGTATTTGATTTATCTGGTTTCTTTCTTTCTTTCTTCTTGATCAGTCTAGCCATTGGTATATCGATCTTCTTAATCTTTTCAAAGAACCAGGTTTTGCTTTTATTTATTTTCTATATGGTTCTTTTATGTTGTATTTCATTTATTTCTACTCGAACCTTTATTATTTCTTTTCGCCTGGAATTTTTGGGGTTTGTTTTTGTTTTTTCCAATTCCCTGAGGCATGATGTTAGGTTATCTATTTGCCATCTTTCCATCCTTTTCTTATGTGCAGTAATTGTTATGAATTTCCCTCTAATGACTGCTTTTGCCATGTCCTATAGATTATAGTAACTTGTGTATTCCTTATCATTTGTTTCCATAATTTTTTTTATTTCAGACTTAATTTCTTCAGTAATGAAGAAGTAGGTTGTTGTTCAGTTTCCTTGTGTTTGTGTATTTTCAAGGGTGTTTCTTTAAATTAATCTTGAGTTTAATTCCATCATGGTCAGAGAAGATGCTGGATATAGTTTCTATGCCTTTAAATCTGTAAAGGCTTGATTTCTGTCCTAATATATGGTCAATCTTTTTCTTTTTTTTTTTTTTTTTTGGAGAAGTTTTTCGCTATAGGGCGCATGTGCTCGCCAGACAGACAGAGAGAGAAATAGAGACAGAAAGCGAGAAATCACCCCCCAGAGGGAATGGTCATGCCGCAGTCCCTTTCTCCATTCTCCTCTCGGGATCTTGGGCATGCATGCACACGTGCCCAGCGTGAGTTTTAAGCCACCGGGTCCGGGACGCGAACCGCGTCGACTACGTGGGAGTCCAGTGACATAGCCATTACGCTAACTGCTGGTTCCCAATATATGGTCAATCTTTGAAAAGGTTCCATGCCAGGGTGAGAAAAATGTATATGTTGTGGACGCAGGGTGGAAAGATCTATAGATATCTGTCAAGCCAATTCAATTTGTAGTATCATTTAGGTCCTGTATCTCTCTACTTATTTTCTGCCTAGAAGATCTGTCTAAAGGAGATAATGGGATGTTGAGATCTCCAACAATGATAGTATTTCTCCCTATCTCTCCTTTTAGCTCCAGCAGTCTTTCCTTCACATATTTAGGTTGGGTGCATAGATATTTATAAGCGTAATGTCTTCTTGCTGGATTACCCCACTTACTATTATATAATGCCCTTCTTTGTCTTTTCTTACAGTGTTTGACTTGAAATCTATTTTGTCTGAAATCATTATCGCTGCTCTAGCCCTTTTTTGAGTCCCATTTGCATGGAATATCTTTTTCCAACCCTTTATTTTTAGTCTATGTATGTCTTTATCCATAAGGTGAGTTTCTTGTAGGCAACAGATAGAGGGTTTCTGTTTTTCTATCCATTCGACCAGTCTATGACTCTTAAATGGAGAATTTAATCCATTGACATTCAGTGTAATTATCGATATTTCCGTATCTGTTCCTGTCATTAAGTGAGCCATTTTCTTGGTTGCTTTTTGTTCTCATATAACTGTCTGTCTGACTTTTTAGGTTTCCTGTTATAGCACTCCCTTTAGAACCTCTTGAAGAGCACGTCTGGAGTTGGTAAATTCCTTCAAATTATGTTTATCCGAGAATGTTTTTATCTTTTTTTCCCATATGAAAGGTAACCTTGCTGGGTATAGTATTCTTGGTTGAAATTGTTTTTCATTTAACACTTTGGCTATATTTCCCCATTCTTTCCTTGTCTGCATTGTTTCTGCCGAGAGATCCAATGTTAGCATGGTGGAGTGACCTTTGTAAGTAACTTGATGTTACCCTCTTGCCAACTTTAGTATCTTGTCTTTGTCTGTTGTTTTTGCCAGTCTGGCTATGATGTGCCTTGGAGAGGATCTTCTTGGGTTGATTCTACTCGGGGTCCTATGTATTTCTTTGGTCTGAATATTTGAATGCCTTTCTAGGTTTGGAAAGTTTTCTTCCCAGATTTCATGGAATAAATTATCTATGCCCTTATTATTTTCTTCCTCTTCTGGGATACCTATTATCCAGATGTTGGGGCGCTTGATGGTATCAGTATTCCTCATATATTATCCTCATTTTTCTTGGTTGTTTTCTCAATCTTATTGATAATTTTTTGTAGGTCAGATGTTTTGTCTTCTACATTAGATATTCGATCTTCTGCCTGATCTAACCTACTTTTAATACTTTCAAGGGAGATTTTGATTTTCTGTATCATGCTTTTCAACTGTAGAAGTTCCATCTGGTTCTTGTTTAAGGTATCTATTTCTTCTTTCAAATCATGAAAGGACTTTCTCATCTCCTAGTGCTCATTGTCTCTTTTCTCTTCCATCTCAGTTAGTTTGGTCACTACAAATTTTCTGAATTCCTTATCCAATATGTCCACTACAACCAGTGTATTGACTGTGGGTGATGCAGGGTTGATTTCCCTTGGGGAAGAGGCCTTTTGTTGGTTGCTCATACTTCTTGAGCCTCTGCAATGTTCCTACATTAGGTGATCTATATGTTGCTTCCTAACTTATTTAAGGTATCTCTGAGTGTTAAAAGGTGTACAGGATTAGAAAATTGGTAATTTCTCTTATGGTTAGCCTACCTGTTGTTCACCAGTACCATGCACTATCGTCACTGGTCCTGGGTGACCCAAAGTCCTCCTGTTTCTTTTTTTTTTTTTTTGAGAGAGAGATTTTTTTTTTTGCTGTGAGCACTCGCCAGAAAGAGAGAGACAGAGAGACAGAAAGCGAGAAAATCACCCCCCAGGGAGGATGGCCATGCCGTAATCCCTTCTCCTCCATTCTCCTCTCGGGATCTTGGGCACACACGCACATGCGCCTGGCGTGACTTTAAGCCTCCTGGTCCAGGACTTGAACCACAGTCGACTACATGGGAGACCAATGACATAGGCATTACGCTAACTGCTGGTCCCATGTCCTCCCTGTTTCTAAGGAGTGGTGAGCCTCCAACTTACCTAATAAGTTACACCTCAAGAGAAAAGAAAAAAATCATGCAGCACACAAAATACTGCAATTCAGAGAGTCCAAAGGCAAGTGGGGAAGGGGCAGAGGATGAGCAACAGATCCCGGTCATTAGGGCCTGCACCCACAGGCAGCCTGGTGTCCAGAACTGCTCGCGGGCTTGAACCATTCCCGAGGTGGGGTGGGGAGGGGTGCAAGTTTGTCTTAAAGTCCCACAAAACCAACCTGAAGTCCAGAGATGAGTTGGGGTGGTGATGAGCAACGGGTCCTGGCTGTTAGGGCCTGCACCAAAGGCAGCCTGGTGTCCAGAACCAAATATCTTTTTCTTGATGCTTGGAATGTAAAATATAAAGTTCTAAGAGTCACTGGAGCCATATTCTAAAATGTGGACCAAGTATCAAGTTAACTAGACTTGAATGAAAGACATGACCTGCTGATATATGGAGATGAGAGTATTCCTGGACTGTCTCTGTTTGCAGGCCTGGCCTGCTCGTAAGATATTGTAATAGTATAGTATCTTTCTAATAACTTGTGTAAGCTGGTTCGTGTAAGCTGGTTTGCATTGGAATTTTCTAGCAACTTCTTTAAGGTAGACAGAATAATGCCCCCACCCAAAATATCCATATCCTAATACCTAGAACCTATGAACATGTTACATGACATAGTGAAAGGGAATTAAGGAGATGAAATCAGATTGCTAATTAGCTGGTTTTAAGATAGAGAAATTATCCTGTATTATCCAGGTGGACCCAATATAGTCACAAATGTCCTAAAAGAGGAAGGAGGGAGGTGGTTAAGGAGGTCACAGTGATGTGACGTAAGGAGCACTTGGTCCACAGTTTCTGGCTGTGAGGATGGAGGAAGGAGCTACAGGAAAACAGAATTCTCTAGAATTTGGAAAATACAAGGAAGCAGATTCTTCCCCAGGACTTCAAAAAGGAATGCAACTCTGCGTTCCTAGGTTTTAGCCAGTTAAAATATATGTTAGACCTCTGATCTACAGAGGCAATGTATTGTGCTTTTTAAGTCAGTAAGGTTTTTATACAGCAGGTATAAAAAAAATCATATATTCTAACAGCCTTACAATCACTAAGCACATCTCTGCTTTCAATATCTCAAACTTTAAAATTCCCTTCTCTGAACATGTCTGTCCATTCTCATTGTTTGGTCTTAGCAAATTCCTGTGTATCCTTTCTGTTCTTTAGTTTCTGTCTCTAAACACACAAATTTCATTTTCTTCCTCATTATGCAAATTTTATAGCAGAGTCATTTGCATATTGAAGACATACAATATAGTGGCAATAATCCTAGTAGTTTGGAGGATCGTTATCATCCCAAAGGGATTTCTTACCATGGGGAACCTAGAACAGTGATGCTTTTTTTATAAGTAGTCCTTTCGAAATATTTCTGAAACTGAATTCCAACCATGTTCACAAAAAAAATGTAGAAACAATGCCTTATAATTTCTGGTACATGTTAACTAAGAAAAACTTGAAATATTAATTAAAACTAGTCAACTCTCTGATGCTTTTTTTCCATTAAAATTACAAGAGAGCATTGGCCATTTATGCCTTACATCTCCCGTACATTTCTTTTTGAGGACTAAAGTATTTGATTTTTATCCTTTTCTTCCTCTGGCTTTTCATCTTTCAGTACAAAAGATATTGGTTTCTGTCCTATGATGCTTCAATGAGAAACTAAAAACCATCTACCTTTCTGAAAGGATGAAAAGAACTCATCAGTACATACAAATTGTTTAATTAAGAGCTGTTCCTAATTTAGAGTCAGTTGACCAAGCTGTATGTCTTAAGACCTTCATATTGATTTTAACTTTATTTTCTTCAATATTTTAAATGAACATGATCCCTATAAGTAAAAATTTACTAGCTCTTCCCTCTCTAGGGTTTTGATTGTCTTCTAAAGTCTGTCCACAAGACTTTTGTCATGTGGGCTCTGTCATATTAAGAGCTTGTCAGAACTCAGAATGTAATTAAATGTGGTAGATAGCAACTAACATTTTAAAGTAAAATGAGCATTTTGCTTAAATTTAATGCAGAAGTGTGTATGAGCATACTATAAATGAGATTGGGTTAATTTGCCTTGGCTTTAATTAATAGACCACTGAAATGAGTGGGTATAGAGTGGGTATAGCCAGTCTTGGGAGTGGAGCTCAAATCTCAGTTTGATATAACTTGCGATATTAAGCACATTACTTGAATATGTTTCTGTTATTTTTTTTTAAGTTGCGGAATGTTTTAAATATATAAACTCACCATCTAGCTTAACCAAATCTTAGCATTTTTGCCTTTATTTTTATAAGACATAAAACATTGTAGACTTATGGAAGTCCCCTCTTTGCTGCTTCCTCACCCCCATCCTAGTCTTCTCTTCCTTTCAGCAGAGGATTATAAAAAGTATAATTTATAATTTATACAATCTATTATAAAGTTACTGTGTGTTGTCCTTAGACATTAAATAATTAATTGTACAGTTTTCTTAGCTTTGCCTAAATGGTATCCTATTGTGCATATAATTTTGCCACTTCTTTTTTTTGAAAGAATTAGTTAACTTTATCATTTTTATTGTTAAATTTCTATAGGACATGTACATGAGAGGGAGAGAGAGAAAGTGAAAAAGCAAGCTGTCAGATCCAGGTGTCAAACCACAGTTGCCCATGTGGGAGTCCAGTGCCTTAACCATCACACCACCTGCTGGCCTGACTTCCTTCCTTTTTTATACCTTTTTTTTTGAGATTTACCCATGTTGATGCAGCCCTTATTCATTTGACATGCTTTGCCATTTTTTATTGTACACATTATCAGTTTATTTTCCCATTTTCCTATGAGTAGATTTAAAAATTGTATCTAGTTAGAAACAGTGTTGTAGTGACTAGTTTTTGCACATGATTTTGAGGGAGAGGTTTTTTAGAGATCAGAAAAAAAAAAAAAAAAGGGCATTGTTGGGATTTAGTGCACAGGCATCTTGAACTTTTCCAAATCTTGTCAGGGTGCTCCCCAAAATGATTGACATACTAGCTGTGAGCCTTGTATATTTACATTCTCACTCTGTAGTCCCTAAGACCATCCCTCAGTTTAATGATTTCCAGGACTCAGAAATAGTTACTGCTCATAGTTCTGGTTTATTACAGTGTAATATTATAAAGCAGAACCATAAAGGAAAAAGGCACATTGGGCCAAATCCCTGATGGCTCTTGGGAGACCAACTTCCAGAATTCTCTGAGTTGCATAGGACCTGCTTGTTCTTCTAGCAAATCACTGTAACAACCCCTATGAGGGGTTTTCTGCTCAGGGAATTTTATTTAAGCCATAGGTCTACAGTATTTTAGGGGTCCCCCCCTTTCTTTCCCTTAGACAGGGTCTTACTGTATCATAAGCTTTCTGCTTTAGCCTTTGAGCTGAGATGACAGGCACACACCAAGCCCAGCTTCACTCTTTCTCAGACAAGAGCTTGCTATGTTGTTCAAGTCAGCCTTGAGCACAAAATCTTCCTGGCTCAGCCTTCCTGAGTCCCTGGGATTACAGGTGCACACCAACACATCTGGCCTTTAGGTTGGACTGGGAATTGAATGGAGTTTTTCATGGTGGCTGGTCATATAGATACACATTGTCTTTGTGATTAGCAGTAGTTACTGAAATACCAGCCCTGCAGAAGGAAAGCAGATGTTTCCCATAAATCACAAGGCTTGCACAAATTATCTAGACACGCGGGTACAGCATGGTTAAGGACTCCAAGCACATAAACACTCCTATCCGTTAGTAGCTTAGGGAAGAGTCCAATAGCTCCCAGGAGCCAGCTAAGGGCTATCACACAAGCATGCCCCCCTGAAGATAGACAAGCGCTGAGCAATCATGCCTGCTGAGTTCATTGTTTCACATACTCACCAACTTGCTATTTTCGTCTTAAACTTTTAGCTAAGTTGGTGAGTGTGTGAAATAGAATCTTATTAGTATTTTTTTTTAGCTTTTTAAAAAATGCCAGTATATGTGTGAGTGCATCCAGGAGAGAGAATAGAGATACAGAGAGAAAGAGCATCAGTGAGAAAGCACCCCCATGCAGTTTGTTCATGGCACAGTCCTTTTATTTCCATTGTCCATTCTCCATCCCATTAGGATCCTGAACACATGCAAATATGCATAGTGGGTGTGTTTTTCAAGCTCCCAGTGCTGGGATTTGAACTGCAGTTGGTCATACAGGATCTGGCTCTCTCTGCATAGCACTTAACCACTACGTAAAGGGGCCAGCCCTCTTGTTGGTATTTTAATTTGCATTTCCTTGGTTACAAGTAAGACTTTGTGAGTTTTCTTTTCTGTAAATTGCTGATTTTTCCATTAGGGATTTTGTCTTTTCCTTATTGATTTGCAATTCTTTCTAGATTTTGAATATTAAATTCCATCTGTATATCACTTTCCTTTTATTACTAATTTATTTAAAGTTACTATCTATGAATGAATGTTGAATTTTATTAGATGATTTTTTTCTTTATTCATTGATGTATTAGCTTCTGTGATTATTGTAGAATATGACCACAAACTGGATAATTCAAAATAACAGAAATTTATTTTCTCACAGTTCTGGAAACCAGAAGTCTGAAGTAAAGATATTAGCAGAGTTGCTTCTTTCTAGTACCTGCACAAGAGAATCCATTCCATGCTTCTCTCTCAGCTTCTGGTATCTTTCAGCCATCCTTGATCCTCCTTGACCTCCAGGTGTGAACTTTCAATCTCTGAATTTATTGTCATGTCATCCTTTCTTCTGCTCTGTGTTCTATGAGTGTCTCATAAAAGGATACTTATCATTGAATTTAGGGTCCTCCAGATAATCTAGGATAAGTCCCTCATCTAAATATCCTTATTTATAAACGTAAGACTTTTTTATTCCCTCAAGTAAGGTAATGTTACCAAACTCAAATCAGGTTAGCTCACACGAGAGCTATAAAACCAAACCATAGGCACATGGTGTGATGAAGGTAAGTACAGCTTTATTGTAAAGCGCAAAGCAAGGAGAGCGAGCTGTTCATGCTGAAAAGATACGGTCTTCCCGAGATGTTCCCTACATGCGTTTTTAAGTGCAAAATTAGGGGCAGAGGTCTTAGACGCATGATCAGTTCAGTGATTAGTTTGAGAGGGCGTGATCATCTCATGGGCATTCTTGATTGGGGAGGCCTTAGATAATCAAATTTCCCTTCAGGTGCCTGGAGCCATCCAGCCTGGAGTCTTTGAGCTCACAACCAGCAATTTCCAGCCTATAAAACATCTTACATACTGAAATGAAAACCTAATCTTTCCTTTAAGTGAGAGTTTTAGAGGTCAAATGGCCCTCATTCATGGTCCATGTTGATCATTATCATAACCAAAAGTCTGAAGACTTACTTCTTATTCTGGGCCATTACAATGTAAATGGACCTTATATTTCAAGAACCTTAGAAAATACATTAGGAGGTCCTTGCTCGGTTTCAGTAACATGCACAGGTTCAAGGATTAGAATGAGGATATTTATTTTGGGATACCAGGAAACTCACCATAATCAAGATAATCCTATCACTTTCTCCTTTAATCTATAGATTATATTTATATCTTTAATGTAGTAGATTATATTTATAGCTATTCTAATATTTAACTATCCTTGTGCTCTTAGGCTAAATCCTAGTTGCCTGTATTGTTTTGTGTGTACATGTGTGTGTGTGAGAGAGATAAAACTAAATATAGTGTCCTTACATTTAGCATTAAAAAAATTACATTTTATTTGTTCGCGATAATGTGTGTGCATAAGAGACAGAGGGAAAGAGAGAGAGAGAGAATGAGGAAGGCATCCTTGGCAGGGCCTTGTCATGCTGTAATATCCTTTCCTTGGATCTGCCAGCTCATCAGGATCTAGGACATGTTTACAATGCCTAGTGTGTTTTCAAGTAGATTCAGAGATTCAAATCCCCATTTGGCTTGTGGCTTCTAGCAGTCAGTTTGGTAACTGTGCTATCAAGTTGGGCCTATTTAGCATTTTTATATCTGTGTTAATAAGTGGGGGTAAATTTTATTTTCTTGGCCAGAGTTAATTTCAAGATCTTATAAAATGAATATTCTTTCCTCTTTTTTACTCTCTAGAATAGTTTTCTACTCCTAGGAAACTTATCTGTCAAACCTGCTTGACTTTTTCAGGGCTCAGTTTCCTCAAAGGTCAAGTGAGGATAATGCTAGTACCAACTTTGGGGTTGTTGAGAAGACTTTAGATAATACTCATGGTAAAGGACTTGGCACACAGTGAGTATTCCTTAAGTTTGGCTGTTGTTGCTGAAGGTGACTTTTCTTTTGAAGGTGACAAAGCTCTAGACTTTGTTGTTGCTGATGCTTTCTTAAACTCTCCACTTTTGAGATTTCTCTGCATTAGCCCAAAGCCTCAAGTGAGAAGCATCTGTTGAGAGAACACTGGATTAGGAATCAAAATCTATAATGGTTGTTTATTGCCTAGGCAATTTTAGTTAAAATGCCCCCCCCTTTTTTTTTAATAAGAAAGTGTTCTAGGCAAGGTCAACATGAGTATTTTTTAAAGTTTCAGGGAGATTCTCTTTCAAAAAAAAAAAAAAAAAAAAAGCTCACTGGACTGGATGGCAATAAAACAAGATGCTCTGAGAGGCAGTACCACAGGGAAAGGGTCCCAGTTCAAGCCTGGAGACATCTGTGAGTACACTGGGCACAGGTTTGCCCGTGATAGGACTGAAGGTCGAGGGTGAGTCATGGCATCAGGACCCCATTGGTAATGCTATCTTCTCTCTCAGAATAAGTAAATAAACAAACAAACAAAACCCCCAAAATATGAAAAACTCAAAGCTACATACATTGTAGGAAGAGTTGCTGATCTCCATCCTCTCCCATCCTCTCCCATCCTCTCCCACCCTCTCCCAGCCTGAAGAAAGAGCCTAACGGGCCACTCTGCCTCCATTCACTAAATTTAATGCATTTGTGCAAAATGACCTTAAGGTAACAAAAAAGACTTTGTCTATTACAGGACCAAGATTTCAATCGCCTTTCAAAAGTGTCCATGTTGATCGTAAGCAATATTTTAATATAATACTAAAGGCCACCATTTATTGAGATCCTGTTATACTCAAGGCTCATGGCTGAGTCCCTATTTGCATCGCCAGCAGCCCTCTGAGTACTAAGTCTCAGACTTAGTTACCCTCATTTTATGGATGAGGACACCAATACTTAGAGAGATGAATTAACTTTCCTAAGATCACAGAAGTACAGATATGTATTTAATCTGACCAAGGCACCAATTGCCAGCTATTAGCTGTTAGGAATCCCGAATGAGCACATTCAAAGGAGGGGAGACTGGAGCCTAGTCATCTCTGAGCAGGCAGTGTGATGAGCTGGGATCTGACCCAGCAGAGGCCTGGTGAGTGAACCACAGTGTACTTATTGCTACTTGCTGTGTATTCATCATACAGAGTGCTCTCTGTACATGAAGTCATTTGGCATCAACACTAAAGAGAGAGAAATAACCAAGTTTATCCAGAAGGACTGAAAGCACATATTTAAACTATTTGTCTCAAGTAATTTTTGCTCTACTCAAAAAATGGGGTAAGGGAATGGGGCAATAAAAATATTGGCATACTTATAGTAAAGGTGACTGAAGATCTTAACTACATCTAACTTTGTTAGCAATTTGACACATAAAATATGATGATGACTATGCTGCCTGCTCCAAAGTTCAACAGACCCTTCTGTGGTGTTTTCCGAAACTATGGGACTGATTAATGGACATCATTAGCCAGTATAATCATGTGTTATGAGAGCTACAGCTTCTGCCCCAACGGGAATACCAGACGCCAACCCAAATGTGCTGCTCAGCCTTGTTATTAATGAGGCTCACACAAGTTTTGAGGCACTTTCAAAAATTACAACCATACTCTTCTTTGGTTTGGTTAAAGGAGAAATGAAAACAAATCAGACTATCAGTTTGGGTAGCTCCTTACAACTGGTATAAAGGATTCAGAAATCATTATCTCAGTCACAGAAGCCTTCCCTGCTCGATTTCTTAACAATGGTAATGAGGAAGTAAATGTGAAAGGGATGGCTTAGTAATGATATATGTCAGCTCAAAACCATTTTATCACGGAGTGCCAGGATATAGAGAGCCTAGCAGTATTGCTTCTGGAAGGCTATTCTTCAAGGAATCAGTGACATTTTAATTGCTATTTGTTTAATATAGCAGCTTGCACGTAACCAACCTAATTTCTGGAGCTATCTCTTTGGTCTTTCAAAAGACCCTGCAGGGAGCCAGCAGTTAGTGTAATGGCTATGTTGCTGGACTCCCATGTAGTCGACCGCAGTTCGCGTCCCGGACCCGGTGGCTTAGAACTCACGCCGGGCGCGTGTGCGTGCGTGCTCAAGATCCCGAGAAGAAAATGGAGGAGAAGGGATTGAGCGTGACCATCCCCCCTGGGGTGTGATTTCTCGCTTTCTGTCTCTATGTCTCTCTCTGTCTGTCTGGTGAGCGCACACGCCCTATAGAGAAAACCTCTAAAAAAAAAAAAGACCCTGCACACAATTTCTTTAGGCTCAGTGCTATGATATGTGCTATTGTTGGAGTTGCCCCCATAAATGTTCATTGAGTGGAGGGTGTAGACAGGTCTGATTTGGTTGTATATTAAATTTCTGGAACAGAAAATGAGCTTAGATTGCTCTTTGTGTTCAGCTGGCTACTGCATTAGATTCAAAGATTAAAAAAAAAAAGATCTAATGCCTGCTCTTCCATAAGCTGACCTATCCAGAATAAGAATAAAAAGCAAACTTCATGCCATAGGCTACTGTCTTTTGGTTGGCTGCATGGTCATGGCTGTCTGAAGTGCCATGTGGAGAAAATGTTAAGACTTTGTCTGGGATCAGTGAAAAAAACACCGTGATCAAATACATTTATCACAGGTGAGTGGGGAGAAAGATAGCACAGTGCTACTTATTTTTCATCCCTGATTCAAAGAGCATAAATAAATGTAATACAATATAGTAAGCGTCAAGGAGTGCAGGAAAGATAAAATGCTTGGTGGCCTTTCATGTGAGCATGAGAATGACTTCCTCTTGAGCATCCCTGGTTGGTTGGGTCCACTGTGGACAGACCCTATGTGCATTCTGGGGAAGCAGCAAGCATCTCTACACAGCTTGGCACATGGGGCAGCAGTGGTCTGTGGAGATAGTCCTGAGAGTCTGACTTTTTACAGCAGCTTTGTAACCGAACACATCCCAGTTTCCCAACACTGACCAGCCCTAGACACCCCTTGGTCTTTAAAACATAAAATTTATTACACGGAAGAGCTTACCACATAGAACCAAGTGAAGGAGTTTTGTTTCTTATGCCCATAACACAGCTTTGAGAAGCTAGCAGATCTATTGATGGTGCTGGATTAGGCTTTTCACACCAGTAAGTTTACCAAGTCACTCAACTTGTGCGACTCAGATAAGAATGTCAGACCCTACGGGATTTTGTTTTTCAGAATGACACAAAACTTATAAGCATGCTGAAACTATATTGGCCTCTTCCTGGGTATTTGGATTTCTTCTCTCTTTCTCCAGCTTGCTGGTGCTTAATGTACTCACTTTGCCTATTGGATAATCCAGTCCTCTATCCATGCCATGATTTACCTGCTGTGGTTCTAGTCTCTGAAAAATAAACCTCCTAGAAACTGTTCTTGGTGCTGTTACCAGTGGTGTTTTCTTCTGCCCTTGCAGACAGCAAAGGAATCATCAACAGAACTCACAGAGCAGGCAGAATCAGGAAATGCTCAGAGCCTAGAAGGAGGGTAATTCATTGGGCACTTATGATTTTAAGACAGCGGGGGCTGCCAGAAATGGTCATATCCTGACAGTTTGGTGTGCTCTCACCCAGCAGTGAATTCACCTCAGATTTTCATAAGGCTACAAGTAGACAACCTGCTGTGTTGAAACTAGGCATTGAGGAAATTCCTCGGTCTTAAATAATTCTGATCATAATACTCCAAAAAAGATAAGTATCTTCTCTGAGATATCAACAAACATATATAGTAAGTTCCATCTGTCACTGTGTCCTTGAATAAAGAGATCATTAGTAGATAGCATGTCTCATACTCATTGTACGGGAAAACAATGTTTTCAATATCTGATGCACACTCATCCTGGTGAAAAGAAGCTAGCAGGACTGGATGGAGAATCTTTCCTTTTCTTTGACTTATTGTTTTCCCAAGTAGGTGCAAAAAGCATGTCTTAGTTTTTCTGCTTAAGACTTATGGTAGAGATATACTCATTTGGGCCATAAGTCAATGCATGTTTCTTTCCTATGTGTCTTGTCCTGGGATGGACATTGGGAATCCTAAGATACCTTCTGCCCCTGCTGAGTCCAAGTCCAACAAGGGAGAAAGACACAAAGCAGACATTTATGACCCAGTGTGATAAGAACTGTCTTAGTGAAATGTACACTGGAGCCATCCTTTATTCTTTTCTTTCTCTCCTATTTTGTAATCTGAAAATATTCTGTATCCAGCCACTTCTGATCAATATCTTGTCTCCCTGTTTCACTCTTAAAAAAAAAATCTATCCTCCTCCAAATAGCCAGCCAGGCTGCCTGAAGCCCAATGTCATTGTGAACACCATGTCCTTGTCCCTCACTCTACTCCAGTCAAAGCCATTTCCTGACTTAGGTCTGGTCACTATCTGTTTCTCACCTGGGACAGTTCCTCCACCACATAGGTAATTCTTTCTCCTCTTTCAACTTTTTGTTTAGATGTCATTACTCAATGAGGTCCACTTGAGCCCCTATTCTGAATGAAAGCCTCTTCCCCAGTCATGCTCTGAATCCATCTCCCCTGCCCCATTTTCCTCCATGGCATTTCTCACTATCCACATAATGTATTTATGTGTTATGTTGGCTGTCATCCCCAGTTGAAATGTAATCTCTGCGTGGCAGGGAATTTTATTCGCAACTCATGGAAATATCCCTGAACCAAGAGTGGCCAAGTACATGCAAGGCCCTCAATGAATATTTGCTGAATGAATGAGTGCATGAATGTACACATTGCTGCAGGGGCAGGGAGTGACTATCATAAGGGACTGGTGAAAATGAGTATGCAAATTCTGGGCTGGGAGTTTTCTAGACAAGTGAAGAGTGAGGAGGGAGGATTAGTTTGTTTTCCAGGTGATGGAACAGCAATGGGAAAGGCACAGGAGCCTGCAAGAGTGAATTTAAGAGAACACACTTGTTATGGTGGTATTTTTATAACATCTAAGTATTCCTTTACCTTTTTAAAAAGTCTTAAATCATTATTTATATTCTTATAAAGTTTGATATTTTTTGTAGGCATGATGAAATCGGAGTCACAATTACTTTACTTTGTAATACCGCTCTGAAAACCGAATTCCTTAGAGAAGATTAAAATTCAAAACCTGAAAATGTGGGACATTCTCACCCATTCAAGACAGATTTCTAAAATATTCAAAAGCATAAATCCATAAATCTAAAGCTGGATAGCTAGAAATTTAGAGACTCAGATTTATTTATATTGATTCTATGTCACCCAAAAAGGGAATGAAAACACTATGAAGATAGCTGGTTAGTGGAGATCTCTCCATCCTCAGCCCAGATGTCTTTAGAGTAAAAGCCACTTAAGTTGAACAACTTCCATTCTGCATCTCAGGATAATGTAACAAGTGGCCTTATGAAATGCCAGCTTGAACTTTCACTTCCTGGAGATTCAAATATCATAGGTGGGATAAGATCATCCACATTTCCTTGGGATTATAAAGAAGGTTAAATAAAGATTCAAGAATTCTGTATCTGAAATTTAAACAATAACAATATCAAAATTCTGCAGCAAAGATGTGGTTTGGCATAGAAAAAAAGCAATAGATTTTTAAAATTCTACTTCCAGGGTTAAAACCCCTACTCTATACCTGTGACCTTGACTAAATTATTTCATTTTTCTGAGCCTGGGTTATCCCAATTATAAGCAGTATGTTTGTTATAAGAACGAGGTTCAACATAGATGCTCAAAAACTGTTAAAGATATAGGAATATAGAAGTTTAATTCAGGCAGACACATACAGGTATTTTACAAAAACTAAGTAAGTAAGGAACTAAATCTAGAAAAATCTTAGTCAAAATGATGGAGTATAAAGATTACAGGAAGAGATGACAGAGGCTGGGGAACACCATTTAATATTTTCTAATGTTATTGATAAAATTGGTATTCATTACAACAACACTGATTCACTTGGGATTGAAAAGAGATGCCATATGCCTTGCTGCGGGAATGGAGTCATAATTCTTACTGTTCAGATGAAATCATTAGGATGACATATTGCCACCATAAGGAACACAGTTGCAAAGCTCTAGAAAAATAAGCAGTTCATGAATGAGTCTCCACTGGTTGAGTGATTATGATACTGTGGCACATTTTTTATTTTTATTTATTTTAATTTAATTTAATTTAATTTTTTGAGAGTTTTTTGCTATAGGGCACATGTGCTCACCAGAAAGATACAGAGAGACAGAAAGCAAGAAATCACCCCCACCCCCACTCCCCCCCCCCCCAGGGGGGATGGCCACACCGCAATCCCTTTCCTCTGTTCTCCTCTTGGAATCTTGAGCACGCACGTACACGAGCCCAGCATGAGCTTAAGCCACCGGGTCCAGGACTTGGACTGCAGTCGACTACATGGGAGTCAAGTGACAATATGCCAACTGCTGGTCCCCATTTTTTTTCTTTTATTCATTTATTCCTTCCATGAGTGAGAGAGAAAGACAGAGAGATAGCACCTCCAATAGGGTCTTGATGCCACCTCTAGCTTCAGCTAGCCCTGGATCATAGATACAAGCATGATTTACATAACGGAATCCAGATGTGAACCTATAACCTTGCTATATGGGTCGGCCTCACAGAGCATCACATTTTAGCACTGTACCACCATCCAGCTTCTTGTTTTTATTCTAAACCCATCAATGAATATTGGCTAAATAAAATAAGGTAAAAAATTACATTTGGTGAAAAGATAGTCACCCTATCACTAACTGCTCTGTTACTTATAATCTCTGTGTTGAATAACTTGTCATTATCTTTGGTTGACCAGCATCAAACTCCCTTCTATGTTTAAGGAATTCTCTTCCTCTGTGCCTTGAGGGGAGGTAGAGTCTATTGGGAGAGAAAACAAAGTTAGCTCCTCTTCCTTAAGAACCCCAACAACAGAGAATAAATATCTGCTTCCCCAGGGGAGGATAAAGACTAGTTCATGAGTGAACAAGGTCTGAAAAATATGATTTTGGGTACTCAGAGTGCATTAGACACCAATATTTATATACAAGTGTGAGACAGCATGTTAGATTCAGGGAATGGAGTACATTTTTTTGTTGACACATCTTAATTGTACATATATATGTAGAATAGTGTTTTTTTAGTACATAAATATAATATGACTAAATCATGGTAATTTAGCATTTTCATCATCTCTAATATTTACCATTACTTTGTGTTGAAAACATTCAAAGTCTTCTCTTTTGGCAATTTTGAAATAATACCTGTCCCTACCACCCTTCTCTGCCTGTAGTAACCACTATTTTATTCTCTATATGAAGTCAACTTTTTTTTTTTTTTTAGTTTTTTTTTTTTTTGCTGTAGGGCTCATATGCTTGCTGGAGAGAGAGAAAGAAGGACATTGAGAGGGAAAGTTAGAAATCACCACCCATGTGGATGACCATGCTACAATCCCTTCTCCTCCATTCTCTTCCTAGGATTTTGGGCATGTGTAGACATGCACCTGGTGTGTTTTTTTTTTTTTTGTTTGTTTTTTTTTTTTTTGGGAGAGGTTTTCGCTATAGGGCACGTGCGCTCGCCAGACAGAGAGAGACATAGAGACAGAAAGCGAGAAATCACCCCCCAGGGGGGGATGGTCACGCCGCAATCCCTTCTCCTCCATTCTCCTCTTGGGATATTGGGCGTGCACACGCACACGTGCCCGGTGTGAGTTTTAAGCCACCGGGTCCCGGACGTGAACCGTGGTCTACTACGTGGGAGTCCAACAACATAGCCATTACACTAACTGCTGGTTCCCCACCTGGTGTGTTTTATAAGCCACCAGGTCTGGAACTCAAACCATGTAGAAGTTCATCACCTTCACCACCACACCACCTGCTGGCTCCTGAGGTCAACTTTTTTAAGTTGTCACATATTGTATAAGATTTTTCTCTGACTTATTTCACTTAACATAGTGTCTTCTAGGTTTGTCATGTTTCTTTGAATGACAGGATTTAATTCTTTTTTGACTGAGTGTGACTTGCAAAGTAATGAGTGACAGGATTTGAGTATAGAAAGACGTAGATAATGCAAATGAAAATCCTTGTAAATTGTGAAGTACTAGAAAAATGTCAGTTCCTTTTAATTTTTTGCCTTCTAGAATTTTACAGACTGAATGAGATAACATATATTATTATCTAAAGTAGATTATGGATGGTATCAAGTGCTTAAGAATATGTGGGAAAATTAATAGGAAATTTCTAGGGTGCTATAATTTCTAGACTAGTCAGTTTCTAGGATAGTAAATTGGTGCGGCTATATTTTGAAGAGCAGTGTGTAAGCTTTTAGGAGATACTGAATATGCACACACTCTAAGACCTTGAAATTCCACTTCAAAGAAAATTTTTTATATACACAGGGATTTGTATAGATGTTTATTATAGCACTCTTTGTAATAACAAAGTGTTAGAAATAAGCTAAATGGCTAGCAGTCCAAGGAACTTATAAATATGGTAAATGCATAAAATGGAATGTCATACAACAGCTAAAAGCAATCTTCTATCTACTAGTGACAAAACAATACAATAGGAAAAAGGGACAAACGACTTAAATAGTCACTTTGCTAAATGGTAAATAAGTACACAAAAAGATGATCAAATTCATTAGTTGTCAAAGACATTCATATTAAAGCCATATTTTATGGCTATAGTATTACCATACATTTTAACCTGATGATATACGCCTTTGAGAAAGTCAGAGCCACTGGAACACTTCTCCTCTGCTGGTGGGAGTGAAAATTGCTGCAAGTACCTTGGACTATAATTTGACATCATCTAATGAAGTTAAAGGTGTGTATATTCTGACCCTAGCACCTCCCCTCTGGGACAGAGATAATCTGCACATAAACTTAAGAACATGTACAACAGCTTTGTTCTGTAATGTTAAAAACCTGGACATGGGGACCAGCAGTTAGCGTCATGGCTATGTCACTGGATTCCCATGTAGTAGACCGCGGTTCGCGTTCTGGACCCAGTGGCTTAAAACTCACACTGGGCGCATGTGCGTGAGTGCCCAAGATCCCGAGAGGAGAATGGGGAGAAGGGATTGCGGCATGGCCATCCTCCCTGGGGGATGATTTCTAGCTTTCTATCTCTCTGTCTCTCTCTGTCTGTCTGGCGAGCATACGTGCCCTATAGCAAAAACCTCTCCTAAAAAAAAAAAAAAAAAAAAAAAACCTGGACACAACCCAAATATCTCAGGGTGGGGAATGGATAAATAACAATGCATAGTTATGAAAATGAGTAACATTTACAAGCACCTACCAGAATAAGTTTCATATAAATAATGTTGAATTTTAAAAAGTTTATGTGAAGCTTAAAAGAATGCAAAACTAAATGATACAGTATGAGAATATGATAAATTAATAGAGGTAAGATGTCGGTGTCTACCCCAGGGCTTGGGTCTAGCTGAATCATGATCAGGTGGCTGCTGAATGAGGAAGTGAAAGAGGACGAGAAAGAGAAAGCCCTCCATCTTGCCAGGACCTGGGAATTGGAAAGAATGAGACAAAGACATAGAGTAGAAATGGACACAGGCAGCCTGAGCCTAGGTAGCCCAAGCAACTTGTGCCACTGCTTGAGCCGTTTGAACCACCCAGACAAACTGGGCTCTCACAGTTTACACATGTATGTTTCATGACACTTCATAGATTTGTTGCCAGGTTATGGACAATAAGAAGCAGTTAACAAATCTATAAGGGCTTAGTCATACTGGGCCAGGTGGATCCCTTGGTGATAATCCCATCAAGAGAAAGTCTCATCTTCTCTAATGCAGAGAACTAGCTGTAGGTGTGGGGAAGAAGCTAAAGAACTTCTCCATAAGAGTGTACCACCACACCCAGAGAAGGCTAAAGAACCTTTCAGATGCAGAGCAGGGATTGGACTTTGCTAATTGGGGTCAAGATGTTTCTTGAAGTCCATCATATGTGTCTGTTGGCACACCCCTAGCAATTTCCACCTTTGCTCTGTCTGCAGCGAAAGTCAAGGAAAAGACAAGTTACAAGGTTCTGCCAAACCCCAAAAGGACAGGTGGTGTTTGCTCAGAGCATGTCCCCACACCTCAGGTTCTCTCTCTAAACATGTCCCCACAGTAAGAAAACAGTGATTCATCATTAGGGTTACCTATTGTAGGAAGCGTGGTGGAAGGGATGAGGAGAACTCTTAGAGATTGTAGGGTTCTAATAATCTAACTGCAGGTGTTCATTTTATTGTTAACCTCAATACTCTGTTCATACTAGTATTGATAAATCTTAAACACGTAATAATGAATGAAAAAGTAAAAAAGTCAAATGAGACCCAGCACAAACCTATTTGTGGAAAAATGACCTCCATTTTTATATTCTATAAAAAAATATAGAATAACATAATAATGAAGTATAGAATGCCTATAAGTATAAATAAGGTCATTTAGGGTAGCTATATGTTAAATACATGGGAGTGCATAGATATAGTAGAATGGGAATGGATTAGGGAGGGAATGAAGGGGACAACAATAAATAACATTTTGAATACTAAAGATAAAAACAAGACTTTTTGTGACTTGATGCTAATATGCCATGAACTAACTTGAGGTAGTTTGATGAGCCATATCACGCTAATTCTATGTAACTGTGCTCCCAAAGGAAAAGAAAGTTTGCTTTGAACACTAGAGTAATCACAATCAAGCATTTATTATTAAAACATGTCTTGCTTGTTGGTCTATTAAGGGTCATAATGTGGATATACATTAGAAAATAAAGCTGTTTGCTAATTTGCCTTGAATCTTTAATTATAAATCATGAACTAAGACACATACTTAATTGGATTCTTTTCACCTCTTTTAAGATAAGTAAATTATAAGGGATCTCAGGCTTGATTCAGAATCACCAGGAGCCCTTATCACAGCTCAAAGTGCTAAAATGGCCTTTCTTCTGTTTACTCTGATTACAGGGATTATTTTCAAATCTGCCATTTTCAGGCTACTCAAAAATTCAGCACTGGTATCTTCATACTAAAGAGTTTTAGAATGATTTAATAGCCAAAGTGATATGGCAGGAAACTGAAAATAAAACTATTGGAAATGAATAAAAAAGAGTATCCTTACTTTCAGAAGATATTACATATCTAGTGAATTAACTGAAAAGCTATTAAAACTAGTGGGTCGTTTAATAAGGTAGTCAGATAGAAAATAATGTATGAAAGCAAGACTTCCCTATGTGCCAGCAATTTAATAGTTAGCATGAAGGGCGGAAAAAAAGCCATTCATAATAGTCACCTTTGCTGGGGGTGCTGGTCCCTTTGAGCCCATGTGTCACAAGGTAGTTCATTCATACAATCCTATTTGCTTTTGGTCCTCAGCCCCTAACCCTGGTCTGGACTGTGCCCAAAGGCCTCAGTGTAGACGAGTTCCATAGCAAGTCCTCTACTTCCCTGGACACAAATTTCTTGCAGCACTTATGATCTGCAGCCCTGCATCCAATACAGAAATCTTTAACATTGTTCCCCTCAATGTGGTTTCAGCTCCTTTGAATCGCATCTCCCATCATATCACTAAAGGGCCCATTTGATGCTTTTCTTTTTTATTCTCCCAAAACAATGGCACCATCTCCTCAAATGGAATATCGAAGGTATTTTGTTTTTTTTTTTTCCTCCTGCCAAACAGAAATGGCTTATTTAGAGCTCTCAAATGACAGACTTCTTATTTTTTCTAGCGTCAATATTTCAAAAAGTAACTTTCCTGGAAAAATTCCTCTATGATGATAGAAACTCTAAAGTCATAGCCTCTGGGGATAGGTATTGATTGGAAAGCAGCAAAAAAAATTTTTTTCTAAGATAACAAAAATATTCTACATCTTGTTTTGGGTGGCAGTTTCACAAGTATATACAATTGTCAAAAATTACTAAATAGAACACTAAAGACCTATACTTTTTCTTGCATGAAAATCATACCTTGGTTAAAAAATAGCTATAGTTCTCAAGAGTTAAGGTGCATCAGAATTGCCCAGAAGTTTCTGAATAATGCAGAGGTTTTACTCCAGAGTTGTAGTTAGTAGATCATGAATAGGACAAGACGACTGGGCTGTTTTGTTTTAATTCGGTTCTCAAGAGTGAAAGAGACAGTCACCCCCAGCAGGGTTCTCATGTGAGCTACCTTTCAGGCACACATGAGCACACTCAGTGTGTACAGGAAGGTCCCAGGTCACAAACCTAAATGTTAACCCTAAACCTTCCCATGTGGGTTCAATTTTGCCATCCATATACCACCATCAGGTCTGGGGAAGCTGTTTTTAGCAAGCACTTCCAGGCATTTCTTCTTCTTTCTGTGAAAAACATTGACTTAAGCTCTGAGATCCAGCATGGGTACCCCGACATAGTTCTTGGAGTTTACAGACTATAGTGCAGTGTATGAGCATGGGGTGGGCTGGCTTCATTTCCCCACAGTATGCTGTTCCCATCCACCTGGAAGGCACATTCTAGTGATACAGGCTGAGCAAGTCACTGGCTGTCATATTCTGAGCCGACTATAGAGGTAGAGCTGTAGCTAAGTCAGAGGAATTGAAATGCCTGAGGGTGATATGATGTCAATTGCTTTAAATTTCTAGAAAATGCTGATGTTGGGACCAGCTGTTGGCATAATGGCTATGTTGCTGGACTCCCATGTGGTCTACGCAGTTCAAGTCCCAGACCCCGTAGCTTAAACTCACTGTCGGGTGCGTATGCGTGCGTGCCCAAGATCCCGAGAGGAGAATGGAGGAGAAGGGATTGTGGCGTGGCCATTCTCCCTGGAGAGTGATTTCTCACTTTCTGTCTCTCTGTCTCTCTCTGTCTTTCTAGTGAGCGCCCATGCCCTATAGCAGAAACCTCTCCCAAAAAGAAAAAAAGAAAATGCTGATTTCTCAGCAGGTATCCCCACCATTCTTTTGTGGTGGGATTTGAAGTTTACTAACAAGCTTCATCCTGAACCACAGTCTTCCTGACTTTTTCTTCACCCTTAATTTATGGCAGAAGTTTCTAATACTAGATTTTCTAATGTAGGATCAGGTGGAGTTTTTGTTTTGTTTTCTTCCTTCCAGTAGATCCCTGTTAGAATGCAGAATAACAAAAACAAGAGTCATATAAATTAGACACAGAAAGAGACACCTCATGGAATCTCTGAAAGAAAAATAACCAACGAAGGAAAGCGATTTGTCACACAAGGACCAGAATCAGTAAGAAAACCTAAGTATAGAAAGAAAATGGGGGTTAAGTAACCCTGAACACCTCCCTACTGGGGAATAATGTAAGTTTTGAGCATATGAAAAGGTTGAAAGGCAAAGCTGTTATGTATTCCCAGGAGCCAAGCAATTCTATTCTAGGGGTCTCTATTAGTTATTTATTATTGCATAGCAAAATACTCCAGAGCTTATTGCCTTAAAAAATAAACTTTAGGGGCCGGCAGGTGGTGTGGTGGTTAAGGACGCTGGAATTCCACATGGCTGACCACGGTTCAAGTCCCAGACCTGACAGCTTGCTTTCTCACTCTCTCTCTCCTCGCTCACTCTGTCTCTCCCTGGTCAAATTAAAAAAAAAAATCAATAAATAAAGTTAAATAAAATAATTATTAAAAAAGTAAACTTTATTTCATAGCTTCTGTAGGTCAAACATTCTAGAACAGCTTAACTGGATGATCTGGCTCAAGGTCTCGTGAGTCATGTATGTCACCTGGGGGGCATCTGTAGTCAGTATGTCACCTGGGGTTACAGGCATCTGAAGGCTTATCTGGGCCTGGGAGGTTGCATCCAAGATGGCATACTCACAGGGCTGTGGGCTGGAGGCCTCATTTCCTCACCAAATAAACCTCTCCCTAGGGCTGCTGGAGTAATCACAGCCAGGCAGCTGGATTCCCCCAAGGCAATTGATTCAAAAAAGAGCAGCAAGAAAGAAGCCATGATGTCTTTCATGCAGTCTCAAAAGTTAAGTACCAGGCCAGCAGGTGGCATGGTGTTAAGGCGTTGGACTCCCACATAGGTGACCATAGTTCAGGTCCTGGTCCTGACGGCTTGATTTCTCACTTTCTCTTTCTCTCTCACTCTCCCCCTGAATCTCTTATGAGCGTGTGTGCTCTATAGCAAATTAAAAATTATAATAAATAAAAATTAAATAATTCTTAAAAAAAATTAAGTACCATCATTCTGTCACTCTGTTAACAAAGTGAGTTACTAAACACAGGCCACACTCAAGGGGAATTAAGCTGCACAGCACCCAGAGAGAGAAAGAGAGAAAGAGAAAGTGAGAATTTCCCCTCCCATCAGGGGGAATGGCCGTGCTGCAGTCCCTTCTCTTGCACTCTCCTCTTGGGATTTTGGGTACACATGCATGAACACATGCCCAGAGTGTTCTTCAAGTCACTGAGGCCAGGTCTTGAACTGTGCAGTTGGCCATGTGAGATCTAGGCACCTTAACCACCACACCACCTGGCTGGCCCAAGGCTGCATATTTTTAAGAGAAGAGGATTAAAGAATACATGAACATGTTTTAAAACCAAGGTTTCATTCCTTCTTCATCCCCTACAAAAAATGCCCACACACACCAATATTTAAGAAGAGGAAATTTACCTATAGTTTTAAGTGAGGGGTAAACATAGAATTAACTAACTCTTAAGCATCCTTATTGTTAAAAGCATTTGGGGTTAGGTTGCTGTCCCTACAGCTGATTCACTTTTATGTAATTCCCAGCGGGTGTGTGCAAACTCACTGGAGAGAGAGAGAGAGAGAGCGCTCGCACCTCCTAATGGAGCCTAGTCATAACACAATCTCTTCTCCATTTCTCCATTCTGAGGAGATTTGGGGCACACATTTGCACATATCAGGTGTATTTTGTTTCTCAAGCCACTGGGACAAAGATTGAATCTACAGATGGCATGTGGGAAATGGCTCCCTTAACTATTAGGCTATGAAAAAAAAAATAACTTCTTTCTCTTCCATTTATTTATTTATTTATTGATTGATTTTATGATTATTGAGAGGTTTTTGCTATAGGGCATGTGTGCTCACCAGAAAGAGAGAGACAGACAGAGAGACAGAAAGCGAGAAATCACCCCCCAGGGGAGATGGCCAAGCTGCAATCCCTTCTCCTCCATTCTCCTCTTGAGATCTTGGGCACGTACACATGCACCCGGTGTGAGTTTAAGCCACTGGGTCTGGGACTCAAACCACCATTGACTACGTGGGAGTCCAGTGACATAGCCATTATGTCAACTGCTGGTCCCAAAAAATTTAACTTCTGTGAATGTAGTTTTGTAGGGCTCATATGAGAGGGCAGGTAGGATGGCAGTCAGAAAGAAGAGGCTTGTGTTCAGGGGAGGGGACCCTAGCCATAGCCCAAGGGAGTAGGTCATGGTTAGTCTTAAAGAATGGGGTAATTCAACAGGACCAGCAGTTAGCATAATGGCTATGTCACTTAACTGCCATGTAGTTGACCGCGGCTCGACTTCCGGACCCAGTGGCTTGAACTCACGCTGGACGCGTGTGCGTAGGTGCCCAAGATCCTGAGAGGAGAATGGAAGAGAAGGGATTGTGGCATGGCCATCCCCCTTGGGGGGTGATGCTTCTGTCTTTCTGGCGAGCGTGCCCTATAGCAAAAACCTCTCAAAAAAAAAAAAAAAAAAAAAAAAAAGGAATGGGGTAATTCTATTCCCCTCATCAATTAGCTGGCTTAGGTCAGTGGGTCTCAGATTAGAGCATCAGAATCAGTCCCACGCTCAGTGTTTCTCTGTAGGTCCAAGGTGGCCTGAGAGATTGCATTTCTAAGTTCTCAGATGATGCTGATGCTAAGACTCATATTTTGGTAATTACTGCTTTAAGCTAAGGAAATGGTAGAGGGCACAGTTTTCAAGAAATGCCTGAAAAAGACTCCCTAGATCTTAAAAAGATGTAGAAGAGAGGGAGAGTTTTATTTGTTTGTTTTCTGCTTTTGGATTTTTTTTTTTTTTTTTTTTTTTTTGGAGAGGTTTTTGCTATAGGGCGCTTGCGCTCGCCAGACAGAGACAGAGAGACAGAAAGCGAGACCCCCCCCCCCCCCCCCGGGGGGGAGATGGCCACGCTGCAATCCTTTCTCCTCTGTTCTCCTCTTGGGATCTTGGGCACGCACGCACACGCTCTCAGCGTGAGTTTTAAGCCACCGGGTCTGGGATGCGAACCGCGGTTGACTACATGGGAGTCCAGCGACATAGCCATTACGCTAACTGCTGGTCCCTGCTTTTGGATCTTAATGTTTGAAATTCTGCTTTAAGAGGCCGTCTTGTGATCATGTAGGGAAATGAGTCAACCAGCTAATGCTGGCCGAGCACACGGGGTCTTTGATAATGTTCTGAATTGATGAGCCCTGAAGTTTTTATAGCCACACTTGTACGATAATAAGTTTGCTTATTGATCAAGTCACTAGGAATTAGTTTTTTTTGTTTTATTACCTGGGGGGAAAAATGCCAAGTTCATTCATACACAAAATTTAGGGTTTATAATATATGCTGACACATTGTCTTTTAAAAATTTGTACTCTTCAGCAGAGTATTGGATTGCTTGCTTTTTGCTATCTTTGTCAATACTAGGTAATGACATTTAAAAATTTTTACTATCCTAAGAGGTAAAAAATGGTATCTCTTGGTGTTCATTTGAATTTCCATGATTACTAGTGAGAGGGAGGATTTTTTAGTACCCATTCTTTTTGAGGCAGATGCATTGTAGACAAAACTGAGCTATAAACATAATGTCTCCATGATAATCACCATTCATTGTTTTTGCTTACTCAGGTGGGACTGAAATTATGTGGCTTCAGCTATTAACTCGGCTGTAAGCTTGGGTACACTGTAGCATTTGGCAGAAGCTGTTTTTGGACACAGGCTTCAAATCTGACCTGATAACTGGGGAAGAGAAGAACCTCATCCTAGAGTTCTATATTATCCCTTTGGATTCTGTGGCTGCCATTAGACTCTGTCGGAGTGATCAAGAGGGTAACCTGTGCTGACACAGGATTTCTTTCTGAAGATTATTAAAAATTCATCCTAGAAGCAAGGGGAAATCTTCAGACATTACACTGCTTCAGAAAGCAAATGTAGCCGATGACTGTGGACTGGGTAAGAATCTGGTTGAAGATAATTACTCGCAGCAGGCAATTTGTATCTGCCTTTACCTCTGGTATCATTTAGTAGAGTGATTGAGCTTTAGAGCTAACACTCTGGCCAGGATGGGTGGGGTCCTGGAAGTTGATATCATTTTCTACCAGTTCCCTACAGCTAAAAATTGTCAGGATTCTCACTCAAAGTTTACTTGTGTTGTATTTTTTTCTTTACCTTTTATGTTTGAAATTGGAAGCAGCGTAGTGAATAAAAAATAGTCTAAAAAAGATGGTTCTCCACTGGTGAGGCAAAAATATCCATTTGAGTGATACATAATATGGGCATAAGTTGTTTTCTTTATTGATATGTTACACAAACACATATGTGCATGCACACACACACACACACACACACACACACACACAGGTCTCACAGAGGCTAAAGAGCATCACTAGCTTGAAAAGCTACAGTTATTGCAGTACTGTTGATGGTCAGAGAACCAGGTGGGAATAGCAGGAAATTAAGCTGAGGGAAGGTAGGCAGGGGCTGGATCAATAATGATGTATGTCATGTGTAAAAAGTTGAAGTTCTTAAAAAAATAAAAAAAAAAAAAAAGAGGGGCCAACAGGTGGCATAGTGGTTAAGGTGCTGGACTCCTACATTATCGACCACAGTTTGAGTCTTGGACCTGGCAGCTTGCTTTTTCACTTTCCTTCTCTGTTTTACTCTCAGTCTCGCTGGTCAAATTAAAATATAATAAATAAAATTAAATAAATAGTTCTTTAAAAAAATAAAAGAAAGAAAAACGGGAATTTATTTCTGCAGGGAAGGAGGTGAAGTACAGCAGAAACTCCAACTTTTTGCACATGACACACATTAGTATTGATCTAGCCCCTGCTTACCTTCTCTCAGCCTCATTTCCTGCTATTCCCACCTTATCTTCTGACCATCAAGAGCACTGCAATAACTATAGCTTTTCCAAGCTAGTGATGCTCTTATATTCAAGTTTTAGGTTTCATCTTTATCTTTTACATTACTGTTGCAAGTGATTCCATGTTATATGCAGTATACATTGAAAAAAATATTTTCACTTACTCAAAGCTACAGTAAAGCTATAACTTCAGGAATATATGCTGTGTTTATTCTGCAGCTTTCTGTAGCTCAACACAACTCTTTATATACATTTGGGAGGTGCACCCCAGAATTAGAAGATTAGAGTACACATGGAGGAGCCCCTGGAGTATTTCTGTTTGGCAATGACACAGTCAGATGAGCAAATTGGCCAGTGTGAGAGAAAAATTGGAAGGTGCTGAGATTTGCAGGAGACTTGGTCAGTGGGTTGATGTAAGAGTGAAGGCAGGCCATGCTGAAACCGAGCCAGAGTGGTTGGGGTGGGGTGTAGATGAGGGATAGAACTGACAGGCTTTGTTTAATTAATTAGTCATGAAGAATGAGGAAGAGTGAGGAATCTAAGATAAGTGGTGTGTTTTCCTTTCTTAGTCTGACAAGCTATCAAATGAGAACTATGTCTCCTCATGTTTTCTGTTTTGTTTTGACCAACAGGAAGCTCACAGCTTGGGTAGTGATCAGTGGCTGTGTTTGTATTTCTTGTGGTGGTGGTTGACTTGCCCAATTTGATTTTCTGTTTTTGGAAGTGGAATTAAGCAGTTCATAGTATGTGGGTAAATAATAAATACAAACTGGCCTAGATTAGCTAGTCCTTTCTCCTGGTGCCATGAGGCCATGAACCCAAGGGGAAAAGACAAAAGGATTTGGATTAAAGTCAAGGATAATATGGTAGGACACAGTTAGGATTGTGAATGCACTAGATGGATCCTTAATTTTGGTGAAATGACATAATGTTTTATAGGATTTTAAAACTTAATTAAGCCAAACAACTTTGCCCTCTTTTGTCCCTGTTTGCCATTATCAAATAGCCTGTTTTACTATATATATATATATATATATATATTTATTTATTTTTTGAGAGGTTTTTGCTACAGGGCACGTGCACGCTCACCAGAGAGACAGAGAGAGACAGAGAGACCGAAAGTGAGAAATCAACCTCTAAGGGGTATGGCCATGCCACAATCTCTTCTCCTCCATTCTCCTCTCGAGATCTTGGGCATGCATGCACACATGCCTGGCGTGAGTTTAAGCCACTGGGTCCAGGACTTGAACCGCAGTCAACTACATGGGAGTCCAGCGACGTAGCCATTATGCTGCTAGTCCTACTATCTTTTGATGCTTCTTTAAAATATATCAGATAAACTTGTTGGAAATCAGCACTTAGTCTTAATCTCAGTTGTTTCCTTTTTCTTTTCTTTTAATTGCCTGATGGCCTGTGCATGCAGGCCAGAGAGAAAAATAGAGAATACCCCCAGTGGGGCATGATCATGCCACAATTCCTTTTCCTCCATTTCTCTATCCTGTCATGATTTGGGGCACACATGCCCAGTATATTTTTAAAGCCACTGGGGCCCCAGATTCAAACCACAGACAGCCCTGTGGGATCCAGTTTTCTGTATATAGTGATTAATCTTTAAGTTACAAGCCAGCCTCTGATCTCAGTTTATTTTTAAATAGAAACTTTGAATTGGCATTCTGGAAAATTTCACGTCTCTTTTTTTTTTATCTGATTGTGATGGGTCAGCTCTCTCATTTTCTTGGGTTTTTAAAATCTTCATCTCTTTATTTCTTCTTTTCTAACTTCTGGAGACAGAAAGCAAGGCTTCAGCTTGATACTGGGGATGTGAAGCCCGAGACCGGCAGAAGCTGCTGTTTGTCCTAAGGCAGGCATAGTATCTTCATTCTTTATTTCCTTTTATTAAAAAAAATGCTTTCTCCTTAATGTTATCCTTGATTTTATTTTCAAAATTGCAAAGAGTAAATTGGATTTTCTCCAGTGAACATGCAAAAGATGATTCTGACCCTTTCACCCCCCTCTCTCCCTCCTTGTATTTCTTATTTGCTTGTTATTATTTTTTCTTTGATATTTTTTTTCCTGAGGAGTAGATTTTAAAGAATGTTATTGTACCCCTAAGGCAAGCCAATACCAGCCAGTCCACATTATATGAGCTTCTTTGCCATCCCAGCCTTGATTTTTGCAGGCTTCCATTAGGTGAATTGTTGTGCCACTTAATATTTGTGTTTACTCCTATCTTTAGTTCAACTCTTGAAAATAAGCAGGTTATTATTTATAAATAGCACTTAAAATATAATCTGTGTGCCTTGTTCCCAAGGGTTAAAAAGGAGACTGTACTAGAAAATGTAGATAATTGTTCAGATGATCTACATTCTTATGTATTAATAGCTACAAATGAAGAATATTTTATGCCTGTCAGAACTTTCCATAAGGGTGTGGAGCTCGTCAGCTAGATAAGTGAAATAAAAAGTGGATTTTAAATATAAACCATGACCAGTCTAAGAAAATGTTAAAAGTCCGTGAAAAAAAATTTGGAAATTATGTAGTCTTTTGAGTTTCTCATCAAATTAGTTACCTGACATTTTGCTTCTGTTGTTCAGTTATGCATCTCTTTGGAATGAAGACACTAGACTTATAATAGATGCTATACACACACACACACACACACACACACACACAAGAATAACTCCAAATGATTAAAAATATGAACAAAATATAAATTCCAATTATCTGGAAGCATCCCTTATGAAACAAAGAGTTCCTAGTTTATTCTTGGCTTAGCCCCCACCCAAGTTTATTTATTTATTTATTTTCCTTAAAGTAAGAGAGACAGAAAGAGAAAGAGCACCCTCGATAGGGCCTCACACTGTGGTTCACCTCCCAGCCATCCCACCCATTCAGGATTATGGGCATGCACTTGGCACCGACAGGTCAACCAGGAAACTGAACCCATGATCATTCACATGAGTCCAGCACCATTAAGCAGTCTTTACTTCATCACTTAACTGGTCTCCATGTTTCTTCTTGAGCCCAGGCAAACTATTTGATTTTCTTCACGGCAAACCACAGGTAAACATAGATTAAATTGTGTCTATGCTAGCACACTTTTAATTCTAATGATAAAGGACTTATGTAAATACAATTTTTTTCTCTTTCTTTCTTTCTTTTCTTTTTTTTTTTTTTTTTTTTTTAAGAGGTTTTTGCTATAAGGCGTGTGCACTCTCCAGAAAGACTGAGAGAAACAGAGAGATAGAAAGTGAGAAATCACACCCCCCCCCCCCCCCCAAGGAGGGAATGGCCATGCTGCCTTCTCCTCCATTCTCCTTTCAGGATCTTGGGCACGCATGTACACGTGCCCAGCATGAGTTTAAACCACCGGGTCTGGGACTTGAACTGCGGTCAACTACATGGGAGTCCAGCGACATAGTCATTACGCTAACTGCTGGTTCCATGAATACAAATTTTGAAGGAGATAAATATGTTTTGGAGAAGCCAATTAGTTTGTTTCTGAGACTTTGTCAGTATGATGAGTACCAGATGGACAAAAAAGGGTGTCATTCATCATCTGGTAGGATATTGAGGGAGACTAATTCATTGAGAATTGAGGATGAAAGAGCCCAGTGAGGTTTATTTAATTTTATGTGTCCAGAGGTAAGAATTATAGGCATTCTATATTGTAGACATTTGCCAATTTATGCCCTTATGTTGCAATGACTCTTCAGAAGGATTAAGCATAGGCAAGTGTTGTTATTAAAGCTAATTAAATCACTCTGAATTATAGCTTGTCCAGGGTATTATCTAGCAGAATGATCATCATAAAGTCTGGAGGAAGCAAATAGATGAGAATTGGTTAAGCAAGGAGTTCTATTGATTTTTTTTTCCACTTTAAAAACAAGCCCTTCATAAATACTGGAAATTAAGTTCCACTGTGCTTTGTCTCTTAGCAATGCCACATATTAGCAGCCTGGCCCCTGTTCATTGTGAAGAGGGATTCATTTTCTTGGCTAGTTATTTTAAAAATCACATTTGCCAAAATAATTAAATGAGGTTAATGAACAACAAACATCCTGTTGCACTATAGTCAAAACTTAGATATAAAATAGTGTACTTTTTCATTAAGCATTTTAATATGGTAAAATCACCGATGTCTGAGAGACAGGCAGAGAGCAGATTAGTATCCAGTCTCCAAACAATAACCACCTAATGACTGAATGTGAAAATGCACATTAAATATCATCATTATCAAGAAAATGGAGGTGTAATCAACCCAAAAGCCTCATCTATAGAAAGAGTAATTTTAAATGTTCACTCAAAGTACAGCCAGTCTTGGGAGGGAAAGAGAGAGAAAAGGGTTTTGAAACACATCTGAATGCATTTGGAATGCAGTTGAAATTGATTTATCAGTCTAGATATATATGTGTGTGATTACATAATGAATGCTGGGAGGTTTTATATATATACATATATATATATATATATACACACATATATATGTCATATATACATACACACACATATATACACATACACACACACATGCATACATTCAAGAGAACTTCAAAAGGTTCAAGAAAAGTTGAAATTAAGGTGCAGAGTAAACGTCACAGAGACAGAGCTGCAGGGAGACCAAGGCTCACCTCCTCCTGCACACCTATGAACTCTCAGATGTGTTATCTGGGATCTAGAGCATCCATCCTTCCCTGCCCCCCACCTCCACGTACCATTGGAATATTCTGTGTCAGCATATTCTGTGACAGGGTGAATGTCAGAGAGACAGAGCTACAGAGAGACCGTGGCTCACCTACCCCTGCCAATGACTTTTGGAATACCTGGTGTCCTTTGAGACTTCATATTTTACTGTATCATATCTCTTTCTTTAACTACATTGTCAAGCTTAGCCCCAGGTATCCCTGGTCCAGAGACTCTGGGGAAGAACCAAGCACCTCACTGGCTATGTACACCATTCTCTATCAAAACACAAGGTCCTCTTTGAAGAACACACCAGAGAAGTAGAGCACATCTTGCCCACTGACATTACAGAATTAACTTCAAGAAATTAGGGGGAAATGTATAATCCACCAGATGACCAGAAACCAGCACAGAGGCACAAGATATATGAGAAACCAAGAAAATATCTCTCCCTCATGAGAAAAGAACAATTTCCTCATCACCCACAGATTGTACAAGAGAACTCATGGAAATGTCAGATAAACAATTCAGAATATTTGTGGTGACAAAACTAAATGAGATGCAAGAGAAAAGAGACAATGAACTTCAAGAGATGAGGAAGTCCTTTCATGATTTGAAGAAAGAATCAAACAGAACTATTAGAGATGAAGGCGGTAATACAGGAAATCAAAACCTCTCTGGAAAGTATTAAAAGCAGACTAGATCTTGTAGAAGATTGAATCTTGGATCTAGAAGACAAAATCTCTGACCTAGAAAAAAATCACCAAAGAGAATAAAAAAAAAATGAGAATAATATATGGGAAATACTAGATACCATTAAACACCCAAACATCCGAATAATTGGTATCCTGAAGATAAAGAATCTAATGAGGACATTGATAATCTATTATGAAATCTTGGAAGAAAACTTTCCAAACCTAGAGAAGCATTCAAACATCCAGATCCAAGAAATACAAAGGACTCTAAATAGAATCAACTAAAAAAGATCGTCTCCACAGCACATCACAGCCAGATTGGCTAAAATTACATAAAAAGACAAGATACTAAAAATGGCAAGAGAGAAACATCAAGTAACTTCCAAAGGTTATCCCATTAGGCTAGCATTAGACCTCTGAGTGGAAACAATGTAAGCAAGGAAAGAATGGGAATTATATTCAAAGTATTAAAAGAAAAATAATTTCAACCAAGAATACTGTACCTAGCAAGATAATCTTTGGGAAAGGAAAAATAAATCATGCTTCAGGGAATCAGAAAAATTTTAAAAAAATTCAAAAAATGCCAGGAGAAAATAAATAATAAAGATTTGAGCAGAAATAAGTGAAATAGAAAATAAATGAACTATATAGAAAATAAAGGAAACCAAAAGCTGGTCCTTTGAAAAGATAAAGACTGACACATCATTAGCTAGACTAAGAAGAAGAGAGAATGGAACCAGATAAATCTATTTGCAATGAAACAGGAAATAATATAACAGACGTAATAGAAATACAGAATATCATTAGAGAATATTATGAGTGACTATATGCCAATAAACAAGAAAACATGGATGAGATGGACAAATTCTTGGATACATATATTCTACCAACACTGAAGACATAGAAAGCCTGAATAGACCCACAACAACCAGTGAGAATCAATCAGTAATAAATAACCTCCTAACAAAGAAAAGCCCAGGTCCTGATGGCTTCACTTCTGAATTCTACAATACTTTTAAAGAAGAGTTAACACTCATTCTACTCAAACTATTTCTAAAGATCAAAAGGAAGGAAACTCCCAAATTCACTTTATGAAGCCTCCATCAGCTTCATCCCCAAAACAGATAAGGACGCAGGAAAAAAAAAAAAATGAAAACTACAGGCCAATATCCCTGATGAATATAAACACAAAAATTCTCAAGAAGATATTAGCACATTGTATCCAATAGTATATAGAAAAGACTATACATAACAACCAGATAGGCTTTATTCCAGGGATGCAAGGGTGGTTCAACATACACAAAACCATAAACAGAACATACCATTAACAGAAAGATAAAAACCACATGATCATATCAATTAATGCAGAATAAGCATTTAATAAAATACAACATTCTTCAAGGTTAAGACTTAACAATATCAGCATAGAAGGGACATTTCTCAACACAGTAAAAACATCTATGAAAAATCCTTAATTAACATCATACTGAATGGGGAAAGGCTGAAAGCTTTTCCACTAAAAACTGGAACAAGACAAGGCTGTCCGCTTTCTCCACTCCTTTCCAATATAGTGCTGGAAGTCTTAGTCAATGCAATTAGAAAATAAAATAAAAGGTATTCGAATAGAGGAAGAAGAGGTGAATTTATCTCTATTTTCAGATAACATGATTACATACATAGAAGACCCAAAGGTATCCACAAAAAAAACTCCTGGAAGTGGTAAATGAATAAAGTGGCAGGATACAAAATCAACACACAAAAATCTATAGCATTTCTATATATGAACAACAAGTAGACTGAGGGAGAACTGAAGAAAGTAATCCCATTTACCATAATCCCACAAAGTATAAAATACCTAAGAATAAAACTAACCAAAGAAGTCAAAGACCTCTACAAGGAATACTATGAAAACCTAAAAAAAGAAGTAAAAAATGACACAAAAGCTGGAAGGACATTCCATGTTGGATTAGAAGAATAATAAAATCAAAATTACAATTCTACCCAAGTTAAAATAATATAATCAAAAAAGGCAATTATACGAAGTCAATCTACACATATTTATTGCAATTCCAATCAAATTACTAGAGACCTTCTTCACAGATCTAAAGAAGACAATCATAGAATTTATCTGGAATCATGAAAGACCCTATACTGCCAAAGCAGTCCTGTGCAAGAAGAGTGGAGTAGGAGACATCCCACTCCCTGACTCCAAAATATATTACAATTCTGTGATCATCAAAACAGCATGGTATTGGCACAAAACAGACATGTGGACCAATCGAACAGAATAGAGACCCCAGAAATAATCCCCAAAACATACAACCAGCTGGTTTTGATAATGGGCACGAGTTAATCCAGAGGGAAAAAGAAAATTTCTTTAGCAAATGGTGCTGTAAAAACTGGGTATCTGCCTACAGAAAGATGAATCTGGACCTCTATCTCTCACCAGTAACAAAAATCCAATCAAAGTGAATCAAAGACCCAAACCTGAGTTTGACTTCAAACTATAAACCTGCTGGTGAAAAACACTAGGGGGAACTCTTGGAGAAATGGGAGTAGGCATAGTTATTAAATAAGACCCCCAAAGCACAGGCAATAATTCCAAAAATAGACAAGTGGGATTACATCAGATTAAGAAGTTCCTGTACAGCAAAAGATACAGTAATTAATGTGAATAGACAGCCCTTGGAAGGGGAGAATATTTTTTTTAACCAAGCTTCAAATAAAGGACTGATAACCAGAACCAGAATACACAGGAAACTCAAGAAGCTTACCTGGGGGGGGAAAAAAAAAAAAAATATAAAAAAATGTGTATATATATATATATATATATATATACACACACACACACACACACACATACATGCATATATAGATAGATAGATATAAGATATATCTAGAGATCTAGATATATGGAGATATAAAGATTATAAAGATTTTATATATATAAATATATGTGTGTGTGTGTGTGTGTGTGTGTATATATATATATACACATACATACATGTCTCAACACAGTTAAAAGAAGAGAAAATGAGCTAAACAACCAACTCTCTAAGGAAGACATATGAACAGCCAAAAAGCATATGAAAAATGTTCAACCTTTCTTATCATATGAAAGATGCAAATCAAAACCACAATGAGATACCACCTAATCCCAGTCAGAAGGACAAAGATTAAAAAAGAAAAAATGCTAAATGCTGGCGAGGCTGTGGTGAAGAGGGAACTCTCCTACACTGTTGGTGGGAATGTAAATTAGTACAGCCACTGTGGAGAACAATACGGAGGTCCTTCAAAGACCTACAAAGAGAACTACCATATAACCCAGCAATTCCACTCCTGGTATAATCTACCTAAAAGATAGGACGATACTCAGTCAGCAAAGTGCTTGTATATCCATGATTATTGTGACATTATTCTCAATTGCTAAGACGTGAAACCAAACCCAAATGTCCACGAACAGAGAAATGGATTGAAAATGTGTGGCACATGTACACTATGGAATACTGCTTAGCCATAAAAAAAAAAAAAAAAAAAAAAAAAAAAAAAAAAACAAAAAACAAAACTCTGGCATTTGATAGAAAGTGGACAATTGAAGATTTACTGCTAAAGAAGCAGGCTAGGCTACGAAAGAGAGACATTGTATGTCTCCACTTACTGTATACCAACTGTCCACACACTATTGCAGTAACTGAAAGATTAGAAAATACAGATACATGGAAAATAGTTACAGATACTGGACACAGTGCATAAAGAGAGCAGAAGATGGTAGAGAAAGGAAAGGAATCAAGAAAAATAGAGAAGCAAGACATTTGAGGGACACAGAAATGGAGGCCTGTCAATGAAAGCATGTATGGTATCTTCAACTAGACTGGTGGGAAGTGTGTTCATGTTGGGTAAATTCATTTTACAAGCTGTAGTGTTGTACAGTGATTAAACATATAAAATAAAAATAATAAAAATATGGAAATATAAGATTTTTTCCATGACATTTTAAGTCATCTCTCAGACATACATGTAAAGTTACAATCATATTAGCGAAATGAATGAAATGATTGAACATGGTCAATCAAATTATTTTTTATGATCCATGGAGTTTGAAAAATAATTCACTTGGCTGAGTTATAGTGTGGAGGAAAGCTTTGAAATAAATCCTGGATTCTGCTATGTCTCTGAGGGGGATTGGTTTTATGTCAGCTTGGTTAGACTATAGTACCCAGTCATTTCTCCAAACAGTAATCTAGGCGTTGCTGTGAATGTATGCTGTAGATGTGGTTAATATCTAGTTAGTGACTTGAAATAAGGGATTAATCTTGATAATGTGGAGAATGACTAACCTAATAATTTATCCTGAAAATCAGCAAAAACAGATTTCTTAGAGAAGAAATTTTGTCTCAAGATTGCAGCAACAATTCCTGCCTGAGTTTCTAGCCTGTTGGTCCTACACATTTCAGACCTGCCAGGCCCCACAATTAAACGAGTAAATTCCTTAAAATGTATCTCCTTAATCATATGTGTGTGTGTGTGTGTGTGTGTCCATTTTTATGTCTTTTTTTTTCCTTAGATTTTTTCTATAGGGTGTGTGTGCTCACTGGAGAGACAAAGTGAGACAGAGAGACAGAAAGCGAGAAATCACCTCCCAGTGGGGTTGGCTATGCTGCAGTCCCTTCTCCTCTATTCTCCTCTCAGGATCTTGGGCATGCATGCACACATGTCCGGTATGAATTCCAAGCCATCAGGTTGGGGACTTGAACTGCAGTTAACTACATGGGAGTTCAGTGATTCAACCATCATACCATCTGCTGGTCACATATTTATGTCTTTTTTACTACTTCTATTTCTCTGGAGAACCCCAATTATACAATCTCAGATAACCTTCTGTACATCAGCTTCAATCTTCCTGTACATTTCCTGATTTGGGTAGATCTGGATTTGCAATAACCTCATTTGATTTATATTTAAATTATTTTAAATTCGCTTAAGCCCAAATCTTAAAATGTAGGTAAAATTCTTTTTTTTTAATCTTTTTTTTTTTTTTTTTGAGAAGTTTTTGCCATAGGGCTCATGCGCTCACCAGACAGACAGGGAGAGACAGAAAGCGAGAAATCACCCCCCAGGGGAGATGGCCATGCCACAATCCCTTCGCCTCCATTCTCCTCTCGGGATTTTGGGCATGCACGCACACACACACACACACACACACACACGCTGTGAGTTTTAAGCCACCAGGTCCGGGACTCGAACCATGGTCAACTACGTGGGAGTCCAGCAATAAGCCATTACACTAACTGCTGGTCCCAAAATGTAGGTGAAATTCTGAAAAAAGATTTTATTAAGAGAAAATGTAGTTGAGACAACGCATGAAATTCCATGTAGCACTTTTCAGAAAAAGTTGGAATTGGAATTTCTCTCCTTGAGGTTTACTTTCTGATAGAGAAATGTACAGCATGCCCCAAATATTGACAGTTACCTGGTCAAGGCAGTTCTTAGACTTTCTGTCACAAAATTTAAGAGAAATGTCGTACAATCAGGTTTTTTTTTTTTTTTTTTTTTTTTTTTTTTTTTTTTTTTTTTTTTTAAGTGAAAATAGTAACATAGGGATTTTGAGTTCTGGTAGGGTTTTGATTTTTTTTTTTTTTTTTGATATGAGACATAATTTAAAATTTGCTACCACTACAGACAGAAAAGAGAAACCTTACTAGAAGTGATCTAGCTGAAAACTGAATGATATTTTAAATAATGGGCTAATCATTGTGAGTGAGGGTCTGCTATTTGCCTGGCAGCAGGCATTCAGATGAGGAACTTCAACAGCCTGGAGCAAAGATAAAGGGGCAACCCCCCCCCCCCCCCCCGCCCGCCCCTGACTTTTCCCCAGGGGAGGAGGAGAGGCTCCCCCAGCTGGTGACTGGGGAGAAGGCCAGGCATTTCTTGGGCTGAATTTGCCTACCAGAAGGCTGTGCTCTGCCTGCCCTGCCCTCTCCGGAGGTTTCCCACTGTGGAGGAAGCACGTGATTGCTAAGTCCAGCTGTGCCTGGCAGCCACCTGTATTCTAAAGTGTTATGAGCCTCACTGCGGCCACATGTGAAAGCCCCGTCGCACAGTTCGGCATTTACTATAAGAAAATGGAGCAGCTGACATTTTAATCTCTGCCTATTGGTCATCTGGGTCTTAGTTCTCAATTACTCATAACTCCAGAGGGGAACAAAAGGAATGTCACTTAACTCTTTAAAGTCCCAACAATTTTTGAGCACTGAACCAAACAGGGTTCCTGATTGAACACAACAAAAAGCTACTCTAGTTCATTTAAGTGGAAAAGGAATTTCTGCACAGGAGATGAGGAAGCTCAATGAGAAGGAAAAGGACACTCAGGCATGTCCTAGTGCAGTGGAAGCTGGGTAGCTAGAACAACTCTAACCTGGTTAGAGTCCCATGAGGGACTAAAATCTCCTAAAGCCCTGGATGCAGCAGGAGCCACCAGCAAAAAGGACTCTGCAGTGCCTCTCCTTTTCTGTTGCCTTTTTCCTCCATCACAGGTATAGGCTGAGCTTGAAGCATGTGTCGACTGCCTTAGGGATAGAGGGAGCACAGGAGTAGATCTGGTTCTTGACTTCATAGCTGGAAGTTTGTACATCCTACAGAGAGCACTAGGAAAAGGTCACCAACAAAGAATAATCAACAAAAGTTCACCGACAGGCCTGTATTACACATTTACTCTTCCTAGCTACTATTATTATACCCATTTGACAGATTATGTCATTGAGCTTTAACAAGGTTATGTGCCTCCCCCATAGCCACACAGCTAAAATGTGATCTTTCTGTTTCTGCAATCCAAGCACTGAGCTGCTCCAACAGTGCCTCTGCCATTTTAATGCAGTGAACTTAGAGAGCTACTTTATTATATTGTATTAGTTGGGCTGCCATATCAAAATGCCCTCGACTGGATGGCACTAAAGTTTATTTTCTTACAGTTCTGGAGGCTGGAAATTCAAGATCAAGGTGCAGCAGGGTTGGACTTTCACCTTGCCTTGCAGATCATTCCTTCTTGCTGTATCCTTCTAGGAACATGAATTATATCAGAGCAGAGCCCTGCCCTGTGACTTCATTTAACCCCAATACTTTTGTAAAAATTCTATCTCCAAATACAGTCATATTGGGAAGTTAAGGCTCCAACATATGAATGTGGGGGTACAAAGTTCAGTCCATTGTATATATGATTTAGAATTCCCTGTCTTGGTGATTCTGCAAAACAGTCTCAAACAGCTGGTTTCCTAAATGCTTTCTGATTTACTTTTTTCTTTTTTTTTTCTTTTTTTTTCTTTTTTTTTTTTTTTTACCTTGGCAAGAGAATCTTCTTACCAGATGCTTTCAAAAGTCTCTTAATTTTAACCTGAGGATGTATATATATTATTGCCTTGAAATTAAAAGTATTCTCTTCTCTCAGCTGTTAAATCTTTTTAATGTTCACCTGATGCTAGGGGCTGGTCATTCAATGCAGCAAGATGGGGAGATAAAGAATTGTAAATCAGACTCTAACCATATTCACCCCAGAAAATCTAATCATCACAAAAACCTCCTCTCAAGTCCTAAAACCACTTCCTTCTTCTTGTCACCTACTGCAGTTATGTTGTTTGATCATTCCGATAGTAACTCCGTCTCTTGAATGTGTGTGAAAATGTACCAGATGGAAACAATTACATTTCAATTAATTCCTCTGAAGGTATAACATAGTGTTAATTTTTAAAAAATCCATTCTTCCTTTTTTTCCCTGTGATTTTTGTCTCCCATTTGCTCATTGCCATGTTTTAGAGTTGAGTTGACACAGGTAAAATCTGTGTAGGAGGCATCCTGGGTGCAGATTGCAGGTTTACTCTCTGTGGAGGCCATCGTGTTCCTCTTAGCTGCAGCCCACCCAGAAGCTGAGGCAGCAACCCTCCCTGAAAGGCCAATGAGCCCCTCTGTAAGGGCCCTGATAACAGCATCCAGAGGAGGAAAAGCAGTGGGCCCACAGATGTCAGGGGAAGGAGTGGGTGGAAGGCAATACCTGACAGCCCATAGCAGAGGCAGGAAGTGGTAGGATAGTGATAGGCTTGTGAGGTGCTCAGTCTATTTCCATTGTAACAAGGCACAGAGGCAAGCTTGCACACCTAGAGTGTGTGTGTGTGGGGGGTGATATAACATACAAAGTATAGCTATAAATCATGTAGAGTCAAATAAATGATTATTACGCAAAGCACAAGTTTACTTTTCTCATCTAAGGAAAAAAGCTGAAGGTGGGGAGTCCAAGTATAAAACGGGACTCCATAAAGTAATCAGGGGCCCAGGCTCCTATACCTTTCTGTCCTCTCATTCTTAGTGTCTGACTGACTCTAAAGGTGAGCTCTTGGCCACAAACCTGCTGCTAGATCTACAGCTATCAAGCCCAAGTTCCAGGCAGGGAGAATGAATTTGGAAGGCAAAAGGTACACGTCAATTGAATCACCATTTTTTCTATTCCTCTTTTCTTTCTAGGAAACTCTCCTAGAATCTTCAGCTTCTGTCATCTACTCAACAGCTTCTTTCTGCTTATGTCACAGACCAGGACATGACCAAAATGTGGCTACTTCTATCTGTAAGGGATGTTGAGTGATACAGCTTTTATTTGTTTATATGTTTGTTTTAGCAGACACTTTGCCTCTTAAGAAAACACAAGGCATTGAGGCATTAGGGAATCAGTGTGCCCTGCAAGGTGACTTGAAGAATTCTGTCAGATCATCTTCTCTCCTAGTGCTACCATTTATGAAATTATCCAAACAAACCCTGGCGTACAAGGCCTGCCATGAGCTAGCCTCTGCCTACTTGACCCAAATTTTTATTCTTTCTATTTCTCTCCCTCTTTCTGGTTCTTTGTGTGGCTGGCTCTTTAAATGTTGCCTGCATAGAGATGTTCCTGAAATTTAATGCACCCCGCCCCTAGGCTCGCTCACATGGCCTATTTTATTCTACTTCTACAACTTTCAACCTGAGAGGTTGCTATGGTGTGAATATCTCCCACCATGCCTAGCAGATTCACATGTCGAACCCTAATCCCCAATGTAATGATATTAAGAAATGGGGCCATTAGGAGGTGGTTAGGTCATGAGGCTGGAGCCCTCATGAATGGGATTAGTGCCTTTATAAAGAGACTTTTCCCCTTTTACCAGATAGGGATGTAGCCAGAAAGCACTGTCTCTAAGGAATAGGAGTTCACCAGACACTAAATCTGTCAGCACCTTAATTTTAGACTTCCTTGTCTGTAGAACTGTGAAACATAAATTTTTGGTGTTTGTAAGTTTCCTAGTCTATGGTATTTTTTACAGTGGTCTGAATGAACTGACAGACATTTTGTTTATTTGTCTATAGTCTGGTCTTCCCACCAGAATATAATCTTCTGGAGAGCAGACATTCTGTCTCTCTTGTTCCCCAATAATAACATTTCAGATTTTCTGTAAAAATGTAAATTACCAGTTCACCTGAATTTGAAAAGAAATGACTTTTCAAATCAGTCAACTGCAATCACTTCTTGACAATAAATGAAGACAGACACTTTTAAGACCCCTGGGAGTTGTGTAGGTTCTATCTTGAGTCTTGGAGTCCCTCACTGCTGCACATTTGCCTCTAGCTCTTGGTTCAAATGAACACCTGGCCAGGATCTCCAGGATTACTCTAGAAGAGAAAGTACTTTGACTACAGAATCGCAACAAGGTACAGACATACCATGCACCTGTGCTGTGTGATGGCAGGAGTGAAGGCTGAGCCTGTGGTCCATGGAGAGATGGATATATTTCTCCAGCAGATGCTGGGAGTCCTTGGAGTACTAAGGACTTAGGAAATCATTGCAAACCTGGGTCTCAGGGAGGCAGCTGCAGAAATGGAGGTAGGCACAGGTTGGCAGCTGACCCAGTGGGACTGGGAAGCAACTGAGATGGATGGTCTTAAATCATCTGGGAATAGTCCATGGAGGCAAACAGTGGAGTTAATGCCTTCATTTACCCAACTTCCTGCTTTTTTGAGTGGGGAAATGGCTACCAAATCCTACATCTTTCTTAGGCTATCCCTTCTCAGGATTGGGATCTATTTTTATTTTTATCATCATTTTCCTAAAGCCCAGGAACTTCATCATTATACATTCAGTTTGGGAAAGAATAAAATATCTGTATAATGGGACCGGCAGTTAGCGTAATGGCTATGTCGCTGGACTCCCACGTAGTCGACCGCGGTTCGAGTCCTGGACCCGGTGGCTTAAACTCACGCCGGGCGCGTGTGCGTGCGTGCCCGCCCAAGATCCCGAGAGGAGAATGGAGGAGAAGGGATTGCGGCGTGGCCATCCCCCCTGGGGGGTGATTTCTCGCTTTCTATCTCTCTGTCTCTCTCTGTCTGTCTGGCGAGCGCATGTGCCCTATAGCAAAAACCTCTCAAAAAAAAAAAAAAAAAAATCTGTATTAATCAGGGTTCACCAGAGAGCAGGACCAGTACGGTGCATGCATTTGTGTATAGTAGTCCTTCCTCATCTGTTGGGAAATGGCCCAAGACCTCCAGTGGATGCTTAAAATGGTGAGTGGTACTTGGGACCAGCAGTTGGCATAGTGGCTATGTCGCTTGACTCCCATGTAGTTGACTGCAGTTTGAGTCCTGGACCCTCTATATACAGATGAGTCTTGACTTACAGTAGTTCAATTATGATTTTTTAAGTGGCAGGCAATATTCCTCTGCCCCAATTATCCCAGAGCTAGAGAACTAGTAGCAGCCTCTATACCCTACAGTTTTCTAAAAATATTTAAACTTGCCAATCCTCCCACCTCATTTCTCCCCCCCCCAAAAAAAATCACATAAAATCTTTTGCCTATGCTTTCTTCCCCCATTCCCATTCACTTTCCAGATGACTTGGGTGACTCCCCAAGTGACCCCATTAGATGTATTAAATATATTTTTGACTTACATTATTTTCAATCTATGAGGGGATGCAACCCATCTCTTTATGTACTATGATAATGTTTCATTTATAAATTAAGCATAGTAAGAAATTAGTAATAATAATAAAATAGAACAGTTATAAGAACATACTCTAATAATTAAAGTTATATGGAGCTATCTTCATAATGCAGTGGTAAGGCACTGCTCAAGAGCAGCTTAATCCCACATGGTGATCATAGTTCAGATCCCTAGCCCAGTCAACCTAAAACATAGGAATGCATGTAAATGCCCAAGAGCTGAAGGGCTGAGGACCGAAATAAGGGTGTGACAAGACCTTTTAGTGGGTATGCCCCCGCCTCTCTCTCACATATTCATTAACATGTGCTCTATCATGAATAAAAATAGAAATAAGAAGTTATATTAATGTGGCCTCTTTCTCTCTCTTAAAATATTTATTTTCAGATCACAGTTGACTATGGGCAACTAAAACTGTAAAAAGCAACATTAAAAATAGTTATCGACACTGTAGATAGTGTGTAAGGAGGGTGGGAGAGGGGAAGAGTATAGGGAAGGAAATTAGGGAGAAAAAATAGAGAGGTAAGACATTTGTGGGACATAGAAATGGTTTATTACCTGTTGATGATAATGTATATAGTATTCTCAACTGTACTGGTCTGAGGTATATTTCATGTTGAGTAAATCAATCAATCTTTCTTTCTTTTTCCTTCCTTCTTCCTTCCTTCCTTTTCTTTTTCTTTTTCTTTCTTTTTCTTCTTTCTTCTTTCTTCTTTCTTTCTTTCTTTTTTGGAGAGGTTTTTGCTATAGGGCACATGTGCTCACCAGAAAAACACAGAGAGGGAGGCCATCAGGTGGCATGGTGGTTGGGAGCTCTGGACTCCCACATGGCCGACCATGGTTCAAGTCCTGGACCTGGCGGCTTGCTTTCTCACTTTCCCTCACTCTCTCTCTCTCTGTCCCTATCAGGTCAGGTTTAAAAATAAGTAAATAAATAAAGTTAAATAAAATAATTATTAAAAAAGAAAAAAACAGAGAGAGATAGAAAGCGAGAAATCCCCCCCCCCGGAGGGGGGGGGGATGGCCACGCCACAATCCCTTCTCCTCCATTCTCCTCTTGGGATCTTGGGCACACACGCCCACATGCCCGGCATGAGTTTAAGTCACCGGGCCCAAGACTAGAACCACAGTCAGCTACATGGGAGTTCAGCGACATAGCTATTACGCTAACTGCTGGTCCCAGTAAATTTTCTTTACAAACTATATGATGTATAGTGATTGAATGTACAAGATAATAATAAGAAGAAAAAGAATAATAAACAAAGAGCAGGACTGAAGAGTCAAGCTACTCTCAAGGTAAAATACAAGATATGTTTCTTTCAAAAATAAGTGAATTGGACATTTTTTGAGAATCTCTAAAAATTGTATCCTTTGGCTTAATTAAGATCTTTCTTTGCCATTACAAAAATCAATTAGGAATTGTGGGTTAGAGTTGGGCAAGCTTCCAAATTATTGTTTGTATAGATTTATAAAGTAAAACACCTTTATTTGGTGTATATTATGTGCCCATCACTGTTCTGGATCTGAGGACACAGCAATGAGAAAGAAAGACAAAACACATGGATTTATAGAGAGCCACTAGAGGAGGTGGAAAAATTTTTTAAAAATCAATAAACACATTTGGACAAAAGGAAAAGAAAAGAAACTACAAACAGCAAAATGACTGATGGGGGAACTGCTGTGTGTATATTTGTGTGTGTGTGTGTGTGTGTGTGTGTGTGTGTATATATAGAGAGATTTATTTCAAGAAATTGGCTTATGTTATTGTGGGGGCTGGCAAGTCCACTATTTGTAGAGCAGGCTCGAATTCTCAGCCTGGAACTGATGTTACAGTCTTAAAGCAGAATTTCCTCTTCCTCAATCCGATTTTGAAGACCTTCATTGGATTGAGAAAGGCCCACCCACATTATCCAGGATAATCTCTTTTATTTAAATTCAGTGAGTTCAGATGTTAACCACCTCTACAGAACACCTCCAGAGTACCACCTAGACTAGTGTTCACACATAAACTTAGCCATCACAGGGTACCTGGGACAGTCATGATTTGACCACATGCTCTCCTTCCCTGCCTCTGAAAGTGGGGGCAGAACACCTCACATTTGCTTCTCTGCATGATCAGATGATCACAGTTTCAATGAGACGAGTGACTCCTTGCCCACTGTCCTGCGTAGTTCAGACTGCTGACTACAGAAATGACTGTGCCCCAGACGGTAACAGTGTCGTCCTACAGCTGTGTTTCACCAATTGTATCAGAACCACTGAGTGCTGGTTAAAATGCAGATTCCTGGGCCTACCCATAATCCTAAATCAGAATATCTACATTTGGAGTAAACTGATAACGTAGCTCAGATGCCCACTAGAGTTAGAGAATTACTTCCACTCATGAGTCAATAAAGCTCTCATGTTTCCAACACCCGGGAAATTTTTTTCAGGCTGGGCTAAAATGTATTATTTTAAGATAATTTTCCTGGGCTATTTATGCTTAATGATTTCCTTTAAGCTTTTTTCTCCTTTAAATCCAATTTCACAGAGCCAATTGAATGATCTAAGTTCATGTAATTATCTAGAAGTCAGCCTCCTATTCTCTCCTTAGAAATGGATGTGGGTAAGATTTGCCTCTCCAAAGGACTCTCTTTGCAGCTGTAAGAGTTATGCTGAACACCAGCACCTCTGTGGGAGAGAGCACGTGCTTATTTTATTCCTTTTGTATACTGACTACCAGGTCTTTTCTTTCTGGAAGCTTCTTTACCTGTTTGGAGCTGCCTAGTTTAAGCCTCCTCAACATCTAAAACCTCAAATCCTGCCTTTTGCATGTAATTCCCACATTCATTTAATATGAGATTCCATTTATTTTTATGTAATACATACTTATTATCCTACTATGTGTAAGCATTATGTTAGACTCTGGGAGAAGAGGGTGAAATAGACACAAAGGCAACTAAAATAATGTCCCGTTGTCAACCTACTGAGAGAGACATAATTAAATAACTAATTATAACACAAGGAGATAACAAGTCTATGCTAAATGGAGCAACATTTAAGTGCAATTCATTCATGAAAGGGGAAAGCTGCTCAGAGGCAGTGTCCTCCCTGCAGAATGGGGAGAGGGAACAGGTGTCTGGAAGCCAAATGGAGTCATTTAAGGGAAAGCAGGAGGAACCAAGAGCATGGAAAGCCTTCTGTGCATGAAAGCTGTGAGCTTGTATTTCTTACATTAAAAAAAAAAATGTTAGATGACATGTGCATTCACTAGAGAGAGATGGAAAGACAGAGTCAGAGAAAGCACCCATCAGTGGGTTACGGGCACACCACATTTCTATGTCCTGGGGGGGCTTGCATGCATGCACGACTGGTGTGTTTTTCAAGCCACTGGGCTTGGAACTTCAACCATGGTCAACCATATGTGATGTGGTGCCCTTAACCCCTAGCTATGGGCTAGCCCTGTAGGTTTTAATTCCTTTGTCTGGAGACAGTAGAGTCTTTATCACAGGTAGTGCGCTTCACAGAGCTCATTCTGAGGAGGCCAAGGTTGGTGAATGAGCATCCTTTATTGTGCTCCAGCTGTGTTAGAAATCCTGGGTCAGCTGGTCTTGGAACTTCTCTCTCACCATCCTACAGAGCTGACATGCTGCCCATAAAGTACAAGTGCCAACAAATGGAACAAGAGAAACAATGCTCTCAAACCCATTTGATCACATGCCTACATCACCCTTTCATTTGCCATGAACCTAACTATTAGGTCATTGGAAAAGTCATTACGTATTTTTCCATGTTTTTCTGTCCAAAAATGTGTCATGACTTTCCTGATGACCCAATAATTATCTAAAACTCATGTGGCCCTTAAATACTCATGAGCCCTGCTCGAGGCTGGAGGAATAGCAGTACTCTGAGGCTATAGAAGCAGCATGGAGTAGCTTTACTTCTAGAAATTGGGTACAGAGTCCCACATGGTTATGCCACACAGGTCCTTCCAGTTACAAAAAGTGATCTCTGATTCTGGATGATGAAAGGTTCTCCCTTGGTCACATGCCCTTTCTTTTTCTGGGATCTATGTGATCAGTCTTTTGATGTTCATTTGGTACCTTCTTTGAGGGTACAAGGTGCATTAACATGGAGACATGTACATCACATGCCCCTTGTAAGTGGTCTCTCTATCTGGAAAGTAGCTGCAATCCAACAAACTATAAACAAATCCATCAAGATTCATTTTTGCAACTCCAGCAATACCACTAGCATGCATCAACAGGGGCAGACTTGATGACTTTGTGATTTGTTTGAGATATGCAATGTATTCTTGGGTGTGCTCACCTTTGCCAAGTCCAGATATATCCAGACATTACAGTGATGTACTTATTCTAGTTAGGATTCTGTTGGATTTTTTTTTTAAGGTTTTTGTCATAAGGTGCATGTGTTTGCTGGAGAGACAGAGAGAAACAGTGAGAAGGAAAGTGAGAAATTATCTCACAGGGAAGATGGCCGTACTACAATCCCTTCTCCTCCATTCTCCTCTCAAGATTTTGGGCATGCACACGCACACACACTGGCCTGAATTTAAAGCTTCTGGATTTGGGGGTTGGCCATCTGGGAGTCCAGCACCTTAACCAGTACACCACTGGCTGGCCCCCTGTTGGAATTTTAGTTAGAAATCTGAAAGAAATGAGACCCAACTAAAATTTGCTTATGTTAAAAATGAAGGCATGGGGTTGTGTGGGGGGGAGAGGAACAACAGATAGCATAATGATTATGTTGCTAAATTCCCATGTAATCAACCAAGGTTCAAGTCCCAAACTTGGCAGCTTGAAATTCATGCCAGGCATGTGTGCGTGTGTGCCCAGAATCCCAAGAGGAGAATGGATGAGAACGGATTGTGGCATGGCTATCCTCCCTGAGGGGGGCAATTTCTTACTTTCCATCTCTCTCTTTCTTTCTGTCTCTCTGGCAAGCACATGCGCACTATAGCAAAAATCTCTCTCATAAATAAACAAATAAATAAATGCGCGGGGGTCAGTGGGTTACGTGGTGGTAAAATGCAGTGTGAAGGTTTTGGGTTCCTATTTGGAGACCTGCCTCTGTACTCTGGGTGTGCATGTGCCAATGACCTAGAGTTGGCTGAGCCTGGGGGTGAATTATGGTGTTGGAATCCTGTTGGGAATATTCTTCTCTCTTTCTGTCTCTCTTACTTTTATAAAAAAGAAACTTAAAAATATATTTTTTAAATGAATGCATTGGCGAAGGTTCCACATGGCTCCAGCGAAGTAGATTTTTGCAGGGAATGAAGATTTTCTACTGATAATTCAGCCTCCAACAAACGAGCTAGCGGTAGGGAGCCCCCACTGCACCCCCAGCCTCTATCTCTCATTCTGTGTCTCAGTTTCTGTCTCTCCCTGCTTCTGCCTTCCCCTTTTTTTTTTTTGTAATTTTTCCTTTTTACACTTTTTTTAAAAGGCAGTTTTTCTCTGGCTCTTGGCCAGAAGTAAGCACCGCGTGGTTTTCTATTTTGTGATTTTTTTTTTTTTTAAAAAAAGAACAGTAATTACAATTTTTTTAAAAATTTTTTGTCTTTCTCCTTTTGTTGTTGTTTCTCTCTCCCATTTTCATTTTCCTTTTTCTTGTCTCTCCACCGTCCAATATCCATTCAATGTGTTCTTAGACGGATCTAAGAGCACTGTAGCTAAACATCCAAATACTAATAGGGTTAGATTATTCCCCAATATCTACTGAAACTGCTGCACCAGCGATCACAACAGAACGGCAAAGAGATTCTAGATCACCTCTGCTTGCTCCTGAACATTTAGACTGAACTTCAAGAATTTGAAAGAAACACATCATCCACCAGATGACAAGAAATTACTGCCGGATCACGAGAGATAAGGGAAAATGAGAAAATACCTCTCCTCCAAGGGAAAAGAGTAACTCTTCTTCATCCACAAGCAGTTCGGTGAAAGTCATGGAAATGTCTGATAAGGAATTTAGAGCATTCATAATGTCGAAGCTAACAGAGATGGAAGAGAAGAGAGATAATGAACTGCTAAAGAGAAAGGAGAAAGAAGTTGACGAGTTCCAGGAGATGAGGAAATTCTTGCAAGATCTAAAAGAGGAATTACACACTTTACAAAAGACTCAAACGGAACTTCTCGAGATGAAGTCTATAATACAAGAAGTCAAAATCTCCCTTGAAAGTATTAAAAGCAGGCTAGATCATTCAGAAAACAGAATCTCAGATGTAGAAGAGAAAATGGCTGGCCTAGAAAAATCCACCACGAAGACTGAGAAAATTGCCCAAAAATTTGAGAATGATATGCAAGAAGTACTGGATACCATCAAACGTCCAAATATCCAGATAATTGGCATTCCAGAAGATGAAGAGACCCATAAGGGCATTGATAATCTATTCCATGAAATCCTGCAAGAAAACTTTCCAAACCTAGAGAGGCATTCGAAGATCCAGTCCCAGGAAATACAAAGGACCCCAAATAGAATCAACCCAAGAAGATCTTCTCCAAGACACATTATAGCCAGGTTGACCAAAACCGCAGACAAAGACAAGATACTAAGATTGGCAAGAGAAAAACATCAAGTTACCTACAAAGGACATCCCATCAGGCTAACAGCAGATCTCTCATTGGAAACAATGCGAGTGAGGAGAGAATGGGAAAATATATTCAAAGTGTTACGAGAGAAGCAATTTCAGCCTAGAATACTGTACCCGGCAAGATTATCTTTCAGGTGGGAAGAAAAGACAAGAATATTCTCAGATAAACAAAACCTGAAAGAATTTACCAGCACCAGACCAGATCTCCAAGAAGTTCTCAAGGGTGTGCTGTATCAGGAAAATTAAACACAGACACACGGAAATAAGAGTCCAAAAACTAAGAAAGTGGCCAACTTAATCATAGGGACAAGTCTGGAGTTGAATATTATATACCAGAATTTAACCAGGAAAATTGAACCAGAACAGAAGATAAAAGTACATGAGACTGATAGGTTCATGCACCTATCATTTGAACAGAATTCTAACCTGTTTCCTGGCTTTAAGCAAAATTCCTTGGCATTTCTTTGATTTAAGTTAAAACTGGTTTTCTTAGTAGAAATGAGTGAACTCACCATTGAAAGTAGTTAGATTATGTAGGAAATTGTGTGATCAATGTAATGTGGGTGGGAAGGGAATGAAGGACAATTGTGGACACTGGAGGTGGTGTGCGAGGAGGGTGGGAAAGGACAGAGGGTCAGAAAGAGGGGTGGAAATATTTCTAGGAACTAGAAATGGAAAATGTTTTGTAATGTGCATGATTGAGTCACTATGCAGTGTGTAAAGTTTCAGGAAAAAAAAATATATTTATTCAATGACTGCAGTAGGATATGTAGCCCCAGCTAGGTGCTACTTTATAGGATGCATAAAGTTAGACTTGTGTTCATGGAAATGTGGATGTCACCTGTGTTTGCTATGAGGATATTTGGATTGATTAGGGTCTTTGGTGATTCAATAAAATGTGGGGGCAAAACAGTATAGAAAGCAAACATAGATACCAGAGACAGTGTGGGAGGAGAATGGGAGATGGCAGAGGGTAAGAGATATGGAATCAAGGATGGGGGGAAAAAAGCTAAACATACAGAAAACAAGAAATGGAAGATCATCTGCTGACAATAACATGTTTGTTGATGTGCTGGATTGAGACAATATACAGTGTACTCTGGATGGAAAATCTCATTTTGTATGCTGTAATGATGTACAGTGAATGAATGCAAATAAATAAATTGAAATTAAAAAAAAGTAAGAAATATCTATCTGGTAATGATAATGTATATGGTAATCTTTGATTTGACTAATATGCATTATATTCATGCTGGGAAAACCCATTTTGCATGCCATAAAGATATAAAGTGATTAAATGTAAATTTAAAAAATGTAAACATAAATGAATAAGAAATATCTCAAAAAAAAAAAATGAATGCATTGGCTTAGGTAATGTAGTTATTCTGGGGTAGGTCTGGGCTCCCAGCTCTATTTCCTCAGTGTTAGCTGTGTTCTTTGGTTCTTTCCATGTAGCAGCTAAAGTGGCCAGTAGCAGCTCTGACCTTACATAGTTCTCACAGATCTCAGTCCCAAGCATTGGTATGAAGTATCACAGTTGAGGACTCTGATTGGTTCTGCATGAGCCCCATGACCATCCTGTGACCAATTACTGAGGAGGAGAAGGTTAGAGCTGAGTACCCCTACTACTAGGAAGCAGGTGAGACTATAACCACAGAGCATGAGAGAAAAGGATCCCCTAAAGAAAGAGAGTAGATAAACAACCCATGGCCTCTGTTCTGGCTGGTGACAGGTGCGTTCAGTATTTGAGGCAGGGTGTGAACAATTTGCTTAAGGTGCGGGATCGGTGTTCTTCCGAAGCTACCACCCTCCTTTACAAAGTGACTTCAGCCCTCTCGAGGGTCTCCGGGTTTACAGCACAGCAAAAAGAGTATTTCTTTGAAATAAGGCATGGCTCTGAATAGGGAAGGATTGGTGCTCTCCTGATTGCCCAATTGACTTTTCAGCTTCAATGCTATTAATCTAATGCTACCCCTCATACAGGACATTGAGTAGTGCCACCGGAGTATTACATCTCCCTGCTTCCTTTCCATTTGAGAGATTTATGTGTGAGTTTGGGCAATTATTACCCTTGTATGAGCACTCAGTAGTGTTTATGAATTAAGATTGATTACCTGGGCAGCCACCTTGCAAATTGCTTAAAAGTCATTAATTTGTGGTTGGCGTTAACATGTTTGATGAATATCATCAAACACAAATCACAAAGAACCATCAGCTCATTTGAGGCAAAATGGGGACATGTTGCTCTTAACGTTTTTGGATAATAGATCACATGATGATGGGCGTTTCTCCAACTGTGGTCCCTACACCACCGGCTTTCAAGATACCTGAGGAAGTGGCTTAGCAGGCAATTTCCTGGAACTCACTCAGATAAACTGAATCACATTCTCTGGAGATGAGGTGAGAAGTCTGTGTTTAAAAGCAAACTCTCCATTTGTTCCGTATGTACACATAAGTTTGAAGGCCCTGTCCTGGTGTTTCCATAATCTGCTCTGTGACTGTTTTACAGTGTGACAAAAAGCAAGAGGCATAGCCTTTCTAGCCACTGAGAGATGTGTAGCTCACTAAGAAGTTGCTTTGCTGAGCACACAGTCAGGCAATTATAAAATCAAGAATGAGGAAAGGCAGAGAAGGAAAGTTTACAGAAGTCAACTTGACAACACAGTAGGACTGGGCATGTATGTTCAGTGTTGATTCCATAGCTGATGGGAGAACTAAGGTTTTGTACTTGGCTGTTTCTTAGGATCCTCCCATCGGATCAATGGATTTGTGGACCTCACTCCTAGAGATCCTGATTTGGTAAACCCAGGGAGGGGCCCAAGGATTTTTGTTTCCAAAAAGCTCTTAAGTAGTACTCATGCTAGGTGACCTTTGCAGTATGGAGCTGGGAGAGATCCAGGCAGCTATAGGGATGGCAAGCCTCCTTCCCTGTCACCTCAACCCAGTATGTGTATACCTAGCTTTCTGGAGTTCTACTGGGGGTCACCAAGATGACTTACTGTGTTTTTATTTTGTGCCTGTCACCATGTGTACCTTTTTACTGTATCTTTTCTACACCTAAGTTATCTGAAACTCAGGACAATTTTATCCCCTGAATATAAGTACCTTAAAGTTAAACCTCACTCATTTGTGAGGTGGAGATACGACTTTGGATTTAGAGAACAGAGCTCTTAATCTTGTGTAGGATGTTTCTTCATTGGGGGGTTAAGAGGGAAAAAAAACAAAAACAAAAACAGAAAAAACACAATTTTCCTCTATCCTTCTAGGTTCTGTAGCTGGAGCCCTGGAAATTAAACTGACAAAAGACAGACTGGCAAGAGAAAAACAGAGCTTATTAGCATATACATTGTACATACCTGTGAGAGAAACTCAGTGATAGTAACAAAGGGGTGATTAAAACCTGAGTCTTATATAGCATCTTAACAAAGAACAGTACAATTATAAAGATGTGATAAGGGAAAGGAAAAGAAGGTTAGGCTTTCAAGGGTGGTAAACTGTAGGAAGATCAATAGATAAGGGAAATTAATGGAAGATAAGGGTAATTTTAATAAGATTTTTAAAAAAGATTTTTAAATTATTTTTTCATGGGAGGAAGAGAGAGACAGGAACCTTAGACAGGGACTTGCCATGCTGTGATCCCCTTCCCCATGCTCTTCAGCTAGCTGGGATTGTGGACATGTGCACTTGGCAGGTTTCAGGTTGACTAGAGATCCAAACCTGTGATCAATTATGTGGTTTCAGCACTGCAGCTCAGTTTGTTACCATCTGTGTTACTGAGGCTGGACCTTTAGTAAGATTTTTACTAAAAAATGATGAGAGTCTAGATGAGAGTCTAGAGTCATCTCTAGTAATAAGAGTGTAAGCCTAATTCTAGGCAAATGCCATTTTGGCTTATTTTGGGGTGATACATTCTGATCATTTGTAGAACCTTGCTTCCTTTCTCTCTCTATTTTTCTCAGCCTAATCTCTAGATTTTCTCTCAGATTGCTCTGTGACTAGAGAGAACATATTGTGTCTTCAGACTAGCTGAATAGATATAAAAACAGAAACCCTCTATCTGTTGCCTACAAGAAATGCACCTTATAAATATAAACATACATAGACTAAAAGTGAAGGGTTGGGAAAAGGTAATCCATGCAAATGGAAATCAAAAAAGGACAGGGGTCATGATACTGATTTCAGACAATATAGGCTTTAAGACAAAAACTATAAGAGACAAAGAAGGGCATTATATTGTAGTCAAAGAACTAAGTCATCAAGACGACATAACACTTATAAATATCTTCTCACCCAACTGAGGAGCTCCTATATACATGAAGGAAAGACTAGTGGGGCTAAAAGGAGAAATAGGTTGCAACACTATAATTGTTGGGGATCTCAACACCGTATTATCTCCATTATGTCTTCTAGACAAAAAATAAGTAGAGAGATACAGGACCTAAACCATACTATAAATCAAATGGACTTGACAGATACCTATAGAACTTTCCACCCTAAGACCACAAAGTATACATTTTTCTCACCCCTGCGCGGAACCTTTTCAAAGATTGACTGTATGATAGGGCACAAATCAAGCTTCTGAAGAATCAAAGATAAAGAAAATATATACAGTATCTCTGACCATGATGGAATTAAACTTGATATTAATTTCAAGAAAATTTCTTGAAAATACACAAACACCTGGAAACTTAACACCTACTCCAGAATGACTTCTCAATGACTGAAGAAATTAGTCTGATATCAAAAGACTCATGGAAACAAATTATAATGAGTACACAAGTTTCCATAATTTATGTGACACTATAAAAGCAGTCATAAAAGGGAAATTCATAATGATTAGTGCACGTAGGAAAAAGATAGAAAGGTGGCAAATATATACATTGTGCTTCAGGGATGTGAAGAAGTAAGTCAGTATTCTTATTTCTTCAGGAGTAAATACATAATAAAGAGTCAAGAAGAAATAAATGAAATAGAAAATAAACAAATTATACAGAAAATAAATAAAAGAAAAGGCTGGTTCTTTGGAAAGATTAACAATATTGACACACCATTAGCTAGACTGATTAAGAAGAGAGAAAGAAACCAGATAAATAAATAATGAATCAGACAGTATTACAACAGACACAATAGAAATAGAAAACATTGGGACCAGCAGTTAGCGTAATGGCTATGTCACTGGACTTCCACGTGGTTGACTGTGGTTCGAGTCCTGACCCGTTGGTTTACACTCACGCCGGGTGCATGTGTGTGCGTGCCCAAGATCCCTAGAGGAGAATGGAGGAGAAGGGATTGCTGCGTGGCCATCCCCCCCTGGGGGGTGATTTCTCGCTTTCTGTCTCTCTCTGTCTGTCTGGCAAGCACACACGCCCTATAGCAAAAACCTCTTAAAAAAAAAAAAAATACAAAACATTATTAGAATATACTTTGAGTGACTCTATGCCAACAAACAAGAGAATACGGATGAGATAGACAAATTTCTGGATGCATATAATCTACCAATATTGAATCAGGAGGACATAGAAAGCCTGAATGGACCTATAACAAGCCATGAGATTGAATCAGTAATAAATAACCTCCCAACAAAGAAAAGCCCAGGTTCTGATGGTTTCACTTCAGAATTCTACAAAACTTTCAAAGAAGAGTTAACCCCATTCTACACAAATTATTTCTAAAGATTCAAAAGGAAAGAAATCTCCTGAATTCATTTTATGAAGCCTCCATCATCCTCATTCCCAAAACAGATAAAGACATGACAATAAAGGAAACTACATACTAATTTCTCTGATGAATATATATGCAAAAATTCTGAACAAAACATACTTGTAAATCATATCCAACAACATATAAAAAAGATTATTCATCATGACCAGATAGGCTTTATTCCAGGGATACAATGGTGGTTCAACAAACACAAAACTATAAACATAATTCACCATATTAGCAGAAAGAAAGAAAAAAAAACATATGATCATTTTAAATCGATGTATATAAAGCACTTGACAAAATGGAACATCTCTTCATGATTAAGAGTCTTAGCAAGATTGGCATAGAAATGTCATTCCTCAGTACATAAAAGCTATCTGTGAAAACCCCATACCTAAGAGTTCTGGACACCAGGCTGCCTGTGGCTGCAGGCCTTTCTGCCTAGGACCTACACACATCCCCACCCCTACTCCTCTCTGGACTTTAGGTTGGTTCCTTGGGACTTTAAGACAAACTCACAACCCCCCCCCCCCCCCACACACACACACACACCCTACCTGCAAACTGGATTGAGCCGGCCAGCAGTTCCAGACACCAGGCTGCCTGTGGCTGTAGGCCCTTCTGCCCGGGACCTGTCACTCATCCTCTGGCCCTTCCCCACTTGCCTGAATTTTAGTGTTTTGAATAGCATGCGAGGTGCAATTCTCGCCACATGATTTTTTTTGTTTTGTTTTGTTAATCTTTGCTCTTGAGGTGTTGCTTACTAGGTCAGTTGGAGGCTCACCACTCCTTAGAACTAGGGAGGACTTTGGGTCACCCAGGACCAGCGACAACAGTACATGGTACTGGTGAGAAACAGATAGGCCAACCATAAGAGAAATCCTCAATTTTCTAATCCTGTACACCTTTTAGCACTCAGAGATACCTTAAATAAGTTAGGAAGCAACATATAGATCACCTGATCACTAGGAACAATCGCAGAGGCTCAAAAAGTATGAGAAACCAACAAAAGGCCTCTCCCCCAAGGGAAATCATCAAGCCTACATCACCCACAGTCAATACAGTGGACATCGTGGACATGTCTGATAAGGAATTCAGAATATTTGTAGTGACCAAACTAACTGAGATGGAAGAGAAAAGAGACAAGGAGCTCCAGGAGATGAGGAAGTCCTTTCATGATTTGAAAGAAGAAATAGATACCTTAAACAAGAACCAGATGAAAATTCTAGGGTTGAAGAATGTGATACAGGAAATCAAAATCTCCATTGAAAGTATTAAAAGTAGATTAGATCAGGCAGAAGATTGAATCTCTAATGTAGAAGACAAAATATATGACCTAGAAAAAGTATCAAGAAGATTGAGAAAACAACCTTGAAAAATGAGGATAATATACAAGAAATACTGGATACCAGTATGCACCCTATAGCAAAAATTTCTCCAAAAAAAAAAAAAAAAAAAAAAAGGGCTGGAGTAGCAATATTGATCTTAGACAAAATAGATTTCAAGACAAAGACATAACACTTATAAATATCTATGCACCCAACTCAGGTGCACCTAAATATGTGAAGGAAAGACTGCTGGAGCTAAAAGGAGAGACTGGGAGAAATACTATCATTGTTGGAGATTTCAACACCCCATTATCTGCTTTAGACAGATCTTCTAGGCAGAAAATAAATAGAGAGATACAGAACCTAAATGATACTGTAAATTGAATGGGCTTGACAGATATCTATAGAACTTTCTACCTTATGTCCATGACGTATACATTTTTCTCACGCCAGCATGCAACCTTTTCAAAGATTGATTACATGTTAGGACATAAATCAAGCCTTTTCAGATTCAAAGGCATTGAAACTGTATCCAGCAACTTCTCTGACCATGATGGAATTAAACTCAAGATTAATTTCAAGAAACAGCCCCGAAAATACACAAACACATAGAAACTGAACAACCTACTTCTGAATGACTTCTTCACTACTGAAGAAATTAAGTCTAAAATAAAAATATTTATGGAAACAAATGAAAATAAGTACACAAGTGTCCATAATCTATGGGACACGGCAAAAGCAGTCATAAGAGGGAAATTCATAGCAATTAGTACACATAGGAAAAGGATAGAAAGATTTAGATAACCTATCATCATGACACAGGGAATTGGAAAAACAACAACAAACAAACCCCCAAAATGCCAGGCAAAAAGAAATAATAAAGGTTCGAGCAGAAATAAATGAAATAGAAAATAAACAAACCATACAGAAAATAAATGAAAGCAAAAGCTGATTCTTTGAAAAGATTAACGAGATCGACACACCAATGGCTAGACTGATCAAGAAGAAGAAAGAAACCCAGATTAATCAAATACGTGATGAAACAAGCAATATTACAACAGACATAGTAGAAATACAAAATATAATTAAAGGATACTATGAGTGACTATATGCTAACAAACAAGGTAGCTTGGAGAAGATGGGACAAATTCCTGGAAGCATATAACCTACCAAGATTGAATCAGGAGGACATAGAGAACCTGAATAGACCCATAACAAGCCAGGAGATTGAATCAGTAATACATAACCTCTCAACAAAGAAAAGCCCAGGTCCATATGGCTTTACTTCTGAATTCTACAAAACTTTTAAGGAAGAGTTAACCTCTATCCTACTAAAATTATTTCTAAAGATTCAAAAGGAAGGAAACCTTCCAAATTCATTTTATGAAGCCTCCATCATCTTCATCTCCAAAACAGGTAAGGACATGACAGAAAAGGAAAACTACAGACCAATATCATTGATGAATATAGATTCAAAAATTCTCAACAAGATACTCGCAAATCATATCCAACAACATATAACAAAGATTGTTCATCATGACCAGGTGGGCTTTATTACAGGGATGCAAGGGTGACTCAACATACACAAGACCATAAATGCAATACACCACATTAACAGAAAAAAAGATTAAAACCATATGATAATTTAAATTGATGCAGAGAAAGCATTTGATAAAATACAACATTCTTTTATGATTAAGACCCTCAGTAAGATTGGTATAGAAGGGTCATTTCTTAACACAAGAAAAGCCATCTATGAAGAACCTACAGCTAACATTATACTGAATGGGGAAAAGCTAAAAGCTTTTCCACTAAAAACGGGTACTAGGCAAGGCCGCCCACTTTCTCCAGTGCGCTTTAATATAGTACTGGAAGTCTTAGCTAATGCAATCAAAGAAGAGAATATAAAAGGCATTCGAATAGGCAAAGAAGAGTTGAAAATACCTTTATTCACAGATGACATGATGGTATACTTAGAAGACCCAAAAGTCTCCATGAAAAAAATTCTGGAAGTAATAAGTGAATACAGTAAAGTGGCAAGATACAAAACCAACATCCAAAAATCTATAGCATTTCTATATATGAACAGCAAGTTGAACTAAGTAGAGCTGAAGAAAGGAATACCTTTCACTGTAGCCACAAGATGTATAAGATACCTAGGGATAAACCTAAGAAAGTCAAAGACCTTTATAAAGAAAACTATGAAAATCTTAAAAAAGATATTGAAAGTGACATATAAAAGTGGAAGGACATCCCATGTTCCTGGATTGGAAGAATGAACATAATCAAAATGGCAATTCTACCCAATTTAATCTACATGTTTAATGCAATTCCAATCAAAATACCAGAAATATTCTTCACTGATCTAGAAAAGACAATCATAGAATTTGTCTGGAATCATAAAAGACCTTGTATTGCACAAGCAATCCTGCACAGGAAGAATGGAGTAGGAGGCATATCACTCCCTGATCCCAAGATACACTATAAAGCTATGATCATCAAAACAGCATGGTATTGGCACAAAAACAGACATGTGGACCAATGGAATAGAATAGATACCCCAGAAATAACCCCTAAAGCTTACAGCCAACTGATTTCTGACAAAGGTTATTAGTCAATCCATTGGGAAACGGAAAACCTCTTTAGTAAATGGTGCTGGAAAAACTGAATATCCACCTGCAGAAAGATGAAACTGAACCCCCATCTTTCACCATGAACAAAAATCAACTCAAAATGAATCAAAGATCTGAACCTAAGATCTCAAACAATAAAACTACTGGTGGAAAATGCTGGGGAAACTCTGGGAGATATTGGAGTAGTCAAAGACTTCTTAAGTAAGACTCCCAAAGCACAGGCAATAATCCCTAAAATAGACAAGTGGGACTGTATCAGACTAAGAAGTTTCTGCACAGCATAGGACACAGAAAGAGTGAACGACAACCCTCAGAATGAGAAAATATTTTTGTTAAAGATGCCTCAGACAATGGACTGATAACTAGAATACACAGGGAACTCAAGTGCCTTATGCAAAAAAAAAAAATGATAAACCCAATTAAAAGATGGGAAAATGACCTGAACAAAAATCTCTCTAAGGAAGACATACGAACAGCCAAAAAGCATATGAGGAAATGCTCAACATCCCTCATCATAAGGGAGATGCAGATAAAAACCACAATGAGATACCACCTTATCCCTGTCAGAATGGCAAAGATTGAGAATATAAAAAGTGATTAAGTGTTGGTGAGGATTTGGTCAAAAGGGAACTCTCCTACACTGTTGGTAGGAATGTAAACTGGTTGAGTCACTGTGGAGAACAATATGGAGGTTCCTCAAAGATCTACAAATAGAACTACTATTTGATCCAACAATCCCACTTCTGGGCATCTACCCAAAGGACAGGAGAATGCTCAGTCAGAAAAGTGCTTGCACATCAATGTTTATTGCAGCTTATTCACGATTGCTAAGACATGGAACCAACCTAAATGTCCACAAACTGATGAATGGATTGGAAAAGTGTGGCATAAATACTCTATGTAATACTACTCAGTCACAAAAAATAACAAGACCCTGGCATTTGATAGAAAGTGGTCAGATATGGGGGATCTATTGCTGAGTGAAGTAAGCCAGGCTATGAAAGAAAGATAATGTATGTATCTACTTAATATGTACCGACTATCCGCACTCTATGGTAGAGAGTGAAATACTGGAGGACATAAAAGCAGTGAAAATACTTAATGAGAATAAGACAGTGTGGAATTGGGGGGGGGTGAAGAGAAGAGGATAGAGAAATATAGCAAGAGAACAAATAGAGAAGCATGACATTAGTGGGACACAGACATGGCTTATTACCTATTGATGATTATGTGTATAGTATTCTCAACTCGATTGGTCTGAGAAGTATTTCATGATGGATAAAGTCTTTTTACAAGCAAAATGAGAAATAGTGGTTGTTTAAAAAATAATTGGAATAATAATAATAATGTTAGGGAAAAACAATGAAAAGATATTGAGTGATGAAGTGGGGATTTTAATGTCTCTATATTGACTGACATGCATGGCATTCCCTTTTGAAAAAGCAATGTAATACACTATAAAGTTATATGCAGTTCAATGTACTATAAAACAAGATTATAATAATAATAAATAAATAAAATAAAAAAATAATTTTTTTATAGCTAACATCATCCTGAATGGGTAAAAGCTGATAGTTTTTTCACTAAAAAGCAATACAAGACAAGGCTGCCCACTTTCTCCACTCCTTTTCAATATAATACTGGAAGTCCTCACCAATGCAATCAGAAATGAGAATAACATAAAAGACATTCAAATAGGTAAAGAAGAGTTAAAAATATCTTTATTGGCAGATGGCATGATGGTATACGTAGAAGAACCAAAGGTATCCATGAAAAAGCTTCTTGAAGTAATAAATGAATACAGTACAGTGGCAGGATACAAAATCAATATATAAAAATCTATAGCATTTCGATATACAAACAACAAAGTGACAGAATTAGAACTGAAGAAAGGAATTCCTTTTACCATAGCCACAAAATGTATAAGCTACCTACGGATAAGCCTAACCAAAGAAGTCAAAGACCTTGACAAGGAAAACTGAAAATCTTTAAAAAGATATTGAAAAAGACACAAAAAATGGAAGAACATCCCATGTTTCTGGATTAGAAGAATTAATATAATCAAAATATCAATTCTACCCAAATTAATCTACATATTTAATGCAATTCCAATCAAATTACCAGAGACCTTCTTCACAGATCTAGAAAAAATAGTGGTTAGTTTGTCTGGAATCATAAAATGCCCTGAATTACTGAAGCAATCCTACGCAGGAAGAGTGGAGTGGGTGGCATCTCACTCCCTGACACCAAAATATACTATAAAGCTGTGTAATCAGAACAGCATGATATTGGCACAAAAACAGATGGGTGGACCAAAGGAATAGAGACCCCAGAAACAAACTTCAAAACTTATAGCCAACTGGGACCAGCAGTTAGTGTAATGGCTATGTCGCTGGACTCCCATGTAGTTGACCGCGGTTCACGTCCCGGACCTGGTGGCTTAAAACTCACGCCGGGCGCATGTGCGTGCGTGCCCAAGATCCCAGAGAGGAGAATGGAGGAGAAGGGATTGTAGTGTGGTCATCCCCCCTGGGGGGTGATTTCTCACTTTCTATCTCTCTGTCTCTCTCTCTGTCTGTCTGTCTGGCGAGTGCATGCGCCCTATAGCAAAAACCTCTCAAAAAAAAAAAAAAAAAAAAAACAAAAAAAACAACTTATAGCCAACTGATTTTTGACAAAGGATACCAGTCAATCCAGTGGGAAAAGGAAAACCTCTTTAGCAAATGGTGTTGAAAAAACTAGGCATCCACCTGCAGAAAGATGAAACTGGATCCTCATCTTTCACTATTAACAAAAATCAACTCAAAGTGAATAAAAGATCTAAACCTAAGACAGCAAACTATAAAATTACTGGTGGAAAACACTGTAGAAATGCTGGAAGATGTTGGGGTAGGCAAAGACTTCTTAAATAAGATCCCCAAAGCATAGGCTGTAATTCCGCAATAGACAAGTAGGATTACATCAGATTAAGAAGTTTCTGTACTGCAAAGGACACAGTAATTAGTGTGAATCAACAATCCTCAGAAGTTGAGAATTTTTTTGTAAACTATGCCTCACATAATAGACTGATAACCAGAATACACAGGGAACCAGAGCAGCTTACCTAAAAAAAAAAAAAAAAAAAAAAAAAAAAAAAAAAAAATTAACCCAATTAAGAGATGGGAAAATGAGCTGAACAAAAAACTCTCTAAGGAAGACATATGAAGAGCCAAAAAGCCTATGAGGAAATGCTAAACAACCCTTATCATAAGGGAGATGCAGATTAAAACCACAATGAGATACCACCTAACCTCTGTCAGAATGGCAAAGATTAAAAATACAAAAAATGGTAAGTGTTGGCAGGGTTGTGGTGAAAGGGGAACTCTCCTATGCTGTTGATAGGAATGTAAATTGGTCCAGTCATTGTGGAAAACAATACTGAGGTTCCTCAAGAACCTACAAATAGAACTACTATATGACCCAGCAGTTCCATTATTGGGTATATACCCAAAGGGTAGGAGAATGCTCATTTGGAAAAGTGTTTGCACAATAATGTTTATTGTGGCATTATTCACGATTGCTAAGATATGGAGCCAATCTAAATGTTCATGAACAGATGAATGAATTGAAAAAAATGTGGCACATACTGTATGGAATACTATTCAGCCATACAAAAATAAAACCCTGGCATTTGATAGAAATCAGTCAAATATGAGAGATTTATTGATGAGTGAAGCAAGTAAGGCTCTGAAAGAAAAAATATCTTATGTCTCCACTTAATATATACCGACTCTCCACACTCTAGTAGAGGATGAAAGATTGGAGGACATAAAAGCATTGAAAATAGTTATGGACACTGGAGACAGTGTGGAAAGAGGCTGGGAGAGAAGAAGAAAATAGGGAAGGAAATTAGGGGGAAAAATAGAGGCAATATATTTGTGGAACACAGTAATAGTTTATTACCTGTTGATGATACTGTTTGTAGTATTCTCAACTGGACTGGTTTGAGGTATATTTCATGTTGGGTAAATTCTCTTTGCAAGCCATATGATGTATAGTGATCATATGTATAAAATAATAATAAAATAAAATTTTATAATAAAAATATTGTGTCTTCTTTTGGTGAACATTCTCTAACCCCTCCCCAGAATCTCTGTATTCTATAGGGGATTGTGCTGTACTGGGTTTCTGGAGCAAAAGAAGTAAAAATGTTGAAGTAATTTCAAGAGCTTATATTCTGCATGGATTTTAGACCTTGAAGAGAGCTTAGCAATCATTTCTAAGGCAATGCTCCTGCACATTCTGCTTCTTTTGTTATTTTCAGACATTGCTAATTGCTTTCTGCACTTACTCTGCTAGGTTTGAATGCAGCTTTACAATCCTTTTTAATACAACATTGAAGTAACTGAGTTTGATTTATTTAAAGATTTTTTTTTTACACTAGGTCTAATAAACTTCACGTTTAATTTTGGAGCATGGGGCTCAGGGGAGAGGTGACTTACTCAAGGCACAGGGCTAGGTCTGAAAATCCAGATGCCTTGGTTCTAAGCCTGAGAGTTTTTTCCTTACTCTAGTAAATGATCAGTTTTTAAGAATACTGTGCAGAAAGCTTAGACTTAAACCATAAAATTTAACAGCTAAAGTATAAATTTTATGGTATGTAATCCTTTTTTCTATATGCCTGGAAGTTTTGCAAGTGTTATGGAAATTGTGAAGGACTAAGAATATAAATAGCCATTATTAAATGGTAAGCCTAAAAACTTACAACCCGTTAACTTTTTTTATTTAAATTTATTTCTTTACATTCATTCAGTATACATCATTATAGCATACAAAATGAGCTTTTCCATCCAGAATACACTGTATATTGGCTACAACCCGTTAACTTCTAAGAATACTCAGATTAGTAGATTCAGTACCATCTCTAATTTAGGGTTATAACCAGTGGGTATTTATTTAATTGAAAAGGTGGGGATGGGGAGCTGTCAGGTGGTGTGGATGTTAGGGGCACTGGACTCCCACATAGCCAACCAACCATGGTTCAAATCCCAGACCTGGTGCCTTTCTTTCTCTCTCTCTCTCTCCCCCTCTAAGGTCAAATTAAAAAATAAGTAAATAAATAAATAAAGTTAAATAAAATAATTATTTTTAAAAAGGTGAGGGGGATAAGATAGCTTAATTTGCAAATACTCAAATACCTGGTATTTTCAAAGCATAAAAATTGAGTACATACCACTTCATTGAATCCTCATCCATGTACTAACAGGATCCAATAAATATGCTTATTATTATTTTCATTGAACTCACATTTTCACATTGGGAGTAGCATTTATGATTACCATTAACCAAAATGGATATAGTGTTATGTCCAAAATGGTGCAATGGCTAAAGTCAACGTAGAAATCAAAGATCTAAGGAGGGACCTCTCATTTTAAATCCAGTCTCCTGGGCTTTAAGTTCTCACACTGAGTACTGCTATGTCTGCTCCTGATCATTATTAGTCATCAGGAGGAAGAATTTAGGATAAATTTAACAGAAGTTATTCCCCCTGGAGGTGCTAGGAAGCTGTATTTGAGATCCTTCCACATGCCTGATGTCAGCTCCTCTGCTAACAGCACAGCTCTTCTTTCTCATTTAATATCCCTTCTCCATTCTCTTTCTTTCTCTGTAATTGTTATTTCTTTGCCAAACCCTCTAGCTGGATTAATTTATAACTTGAATAATGTAGTAAAGACCTGGAATTATTTCGCCTGGAGAAGGTATATGAAATAAGCTGTAGAAGTTTTATTCCTGTTTACTCATAAGCAGACCATCTGCTTACTCATCATTGCTTTTGGAATTTTAGCCTTCGCATTGGAAAAGTGCTTGGATTAATTTTATCTTCAGGAATAATTAAGTCCATAAAACGCACGTTTGCTGCTTTTTGGGTGAAAGTAGGAAGAGGAGAAAAAGACTGGAAAACAGGGTGGAAATGTTCTATAAAATTAACTTGAAGTAGATCTGTTAAAAATTCTGTAAGGATATTAAGGTATGGTTTCCCAAGGCAACTTCTAAATAAGACAATAAAATAGATTATTACATCATTTTGAAAAAAAAAAAGTTCATGTTGAAGAAAACATGATTTTTTTCAGTTATTCTTAGTTTTCAATTTAAACAATAGGCATATAAAGTTATATGAAATTATTACATAACACACGCACATATATAAAATTTTGTTGCATCATTGGAGAAGTCTTGATGTATTTTTCTGTTTTTTTTTTAATGCAAAAATGCATCATGACTTTTCCAATTACCTGATATATATACACACCAAGAGGCCAAAATTAGAAAAAAAATTTGCATGATAAAGCAGCCAAGATTTTACAGATAGTCTATTAAAATTTTAGGAGCCAGGTGGTGGCTTAGTGGTAATGCTACTAGAACCACATGGAAAAGATCCTGAAGTCCTTTTCCTGAGAGTGCTCTGAGCATACTAGGCAAGTGCTTGTGTGTGCGCCCATGATCCAGGACACCTGAGGGGTAGATGGTGATGTGAAGGCCTGGTTGTGAATGCCTGTTTCTCTGTCTCAGAAATAAATTTATTTTTATTTTATTTATTATTATTATTATTTATATTCAATCACTATACATCATTAAGATTGTAAAGAGACCTTACCCAGCATGATATACACCTCAATTCAGCCCAGTTGAAAATACTGTACACATCCTCAACAGATAATAAACCATATTTGTGTCCCACAAATGTCTTACCTCTCTATTTTTTTCCCAAAATTTTGTTTCCTACACTCTTCCCCTCCCACATTCTCCTTCTATTTTGTTTCTAGTGTTCATAACAATTTTGAATGCTTTTATGTCCTCCAGACTTTCAGTCTCCACCATAGAGTGCAGACATTTGGTATATGTTAAGTGGAGACATACAATGTCTCTCTTTCATAGCCTGACTTTCTTCACTCAGCTACAGATCTTCCATATTTGTTCACTTTCTATCAAAATCCATGGCCTTGTTTTTTATGGCCGAATAGTATTCCATGGAGTATATGTGCCACACTTTCAATTCATTTATCTGTTTGTGGACATTTGAGTTGGTTTCATGTCTTAGCAATTTTGAATAATGCTGCAGTAAATATAATTGTGCAAGTACTTTTCCTACTGAGCATTCTCCTGTTCTTTGGGTAGAAACCCAGGAGTGGAATTGCTGGATCTATTTGTAGGTCTTTGAGGAACCTCCATATTGTTCTCCACAGTGGCTGGACCAGTTTACATTCCCACCAACAATGTAGGAGTGTTCCCCTTTCACCACATCTCCTCCAGCACTTGTTATTATTATTATTATTTTAATCTTTGCCATTCTGACAGAGGTTAGGTGGTATCTCATTGTGGTTTTGATCTGCATCTTCCTCATAATGAGGGATGTTGAGCATTTCTTCATAAGCTTTTTGGCTCTTCATATGTCTTCCTTAGAGAGTTTTTGTCCAGCTAATTTTCCCATCTTTTAATTGGGTCAATCATTTTCTTCAATTTAAGCCACTTGAGTTCCCTGTGTATTCTGGTTATCAGTCCCTTATCTGAAACACAGTTAACAAAAATTCTCTCCCATTCTGAGGGTTGTTGATTCACACTCATTAAAGAAAAATTTAAAGAGAAATATATTAATAAATATAAACAGGTCCCTCATTTGGGCTTGAATAAATTGGAAAGAATTCAGAATTAAGATCAGAAAACCATATTTTTTTCTTCCCTAGAGATTGAATTCAGATGTTCTCTCAACTGAACACAAATAGTCCTATAATATATGTATTAGTTTATGCCTTTCTGATTGCTTTCTCAACTTTTATAGCTTTGAATCTTTCTGCAGTTCTAAGTCATGCAATACACTGATTACTTTTTCTTGCAATGTTACAACTGAGGAAACAGTAGTTCAGAGAGGCCAGTGACTTGTTTAGCATAAAACGGCTGGTAGTGGGCAAGTTTGGCAACTAATTTCAGGTCCTCATCCTATTTTCTTGTTAGTACCAAGTATTGAGTGCATGCTTTGGGCTGGACACCAGGGCCAAAGGCCATAGAAACAATCTCTGGGTATAAGCAACTCTCAATAGCCGGGGAAGTTCTGAGTACACAGACTGGATGGAGCTACAGGATTAGAGAATAAAAGTCCTACACTGTTCCCCTGAGTCCTAATGTTTCCCAGAACTGAGAGTTAAAGAGGAGTGATATTAATAATAAATAGGGGAGTTGGAGGGATTGCAAAATTGAAAGACAGAGGCAAATAAGGGTCAGGGCAAATGTCCAGTGGTTGGGAAGACATGAATAATCCAGCGTGACTCTTAACTCACAATTTTGTCCCTTCTGAACATTTTCATTCACTAAAAACTGAAAATGATTGAAATCTGTTTTTATTTTATTTTGTTGCCACTCTAGACTACACACTGGAACTAGAAATCCCTAAGAATTTGAATTCCTATTGACTTAAGAAAGGTTAATTCTCATGGGGTTAAGCTGTATAGTTAGACTCCTGGCTCTTGTCGATGCTGTCAACAAGAAAAAGGTGTCTCTCTGTAAAGTTTAAGTTCAGTTTCACATTATTTTCTTTGACATAAAAAGGTAAAATCAATCCCAGAAGAATATTGACAAACTCGAATCTGTCCTTTTCCTAAGTCCCATGGTTTGAATAATACGTATTTACTGATTGTTTTGTGACAGGACCACAAAAGTTGTAAATGACATTTTAAAATTATAATGAAATCACTGTCAAGTTTTTTTTGGTTCCATATTTCCTGAGTAGTAGGTGATAACATTCAAAGATTGTATACGCAATTATTCTGCGCTTTGCTGGAATGATTAATGGTCTGACCTTGATTTGAATTGGGCAAGAGGTATAAGGCAAGATCAATTACAGTGAACTTGGACTTCATTATCATGTAGAAGTCAGTAAAATTCAACACTGTTCTCTGGACATATATAACAGCATGGAGGAGCAGAATGTGAAAAAGGAATGGTCTGGGCCATTAGGCTACTTATGCACCAAGGGTGCTTGTTGTGACAATGTCTTCTAGTTGGACTGATGTTACTACATAAGCTCCTGGCCTTTTTAGAAACTTCATTTGTTTTTCTTGATCTAAAGCATATATCCTCATTTAAAAATTCACAACATCAGGCCCAGCATGGTGGAGCAGTCAGTAGCACACTGAACTGCAGTGCTGGAGGCACACAACCAACTGTGGGTTTGGGTGCCCGAGTTGCCTTGAAAGCATACTAAGCCTGTGAGTGGCCTTTTAAGATCTGAACAAGCTAGAGGGCGAGGGCAAAGGGATTGCAGCATGATGAGATGCTGTCAAGAGTGTCTCTCTCTTTCTCTCTTATGTGCGCACATGTACTCTATCATGAATAAAATAAATCAACTTTAAAAATTCATAATGTCTGACTTGGTAGTGAGAATTCTCTGGAATTGCTATCCCCCTCTTCCATTTCAGAGAAACTACTATTAAGAGTTGCATATTCTTGCAATTGTTTTCTGTGCTCATACTACTATTAATTTATACATTAGCAGAGAAATAATAATTTATTGTGAGCTTGATATGTGATTTAATCTTTCTGTATGCTAAAACAAAATGAAACCAATACACTGGGGCCTGACTGCCTGCCTTGCTGTCAGGCTGTGTCCCAGGCCAGCAGCTGGCTTGCCCCCTGACCGCTGTTCTCCACTCAGAGCTTTTATGGATGCCGTAGCAGCATTGTTCCAAGACTAGTGTTTTCCTCATTGGCAGTCATTTGAAAGTTCTGGGAGTGAGAAAAGAAGCTCACTCAAGGGCCAGCTTATTCCTGCTGCACGTGCTGGAGTCCTAATACCTTGCTTGGGCTTTTGTATCTTCCTGCTCAGGTGGACCCAATAATGGAATGGATCAGAATTTGTATTCTAGAGTAGGGAACATTCAAGCTGCTGCTGCTGCTTCTTTTTTTAAGATAATTTTTGCTATAGGGTATGCATGCTTGTCGGAGAGACAGAGAGACAGAAAGCAAGAAATCACCCTCCGGGGGGAATGACCACATTGCAACCCCTTCTCCTCTAGGGATTCTGGGCGCACACACACATATCCTGCTTGAGTTTTAAGACATTGAGTCCAGGACTTGAAGTGCAGTCAGCCACAGGGAGTTCAGCACCAGCCACCTGTTGGCCCCACATTCAAGCTTCTTAACATCATCAAGCCTGTTTCCTTGCCTATAAGTGGAGGTAATAATTCCTATAGCGTAAAACAACTTGTGAAGATTAAATGAAATTACTTATGTAAAGCACTTAAGTAAGTGCTCAGTCCCTGCTATGTTGTAGGCTTCTGTAAATGACACTTTATAGCTCCTTGCTAGGTGCAGGCTCAGTGAGGACAGAATTGTGGCTGTCCTTTCCCTCATTCAGAGGTCAGAATTCAGCCCACCAAGGAATCTTGATAAATACTTGCTGAAGGAATGGAGTCCTGCTGGTTGCCTCTATTGATACACTGACCAGGGGACAATGAAGATGCCTATATAGTCATGTCAGTGCTTTAAACTGGAAGAAGAATCTGAGAAGAGGAGTCATAGCATTAGAAAAAGTCCAGCCCTCCAGAGAGGTAATCTGGTTGTGAAAGTTTATGAGAGCTGGCAAACTGCTGCTGGAGGGGTCCACCAAGAGGAGCACAGGGAGAAGTCTGTTCTCTCTGTCTGAGTTGGGCCTGGACATGCCGTTGGTCAGCTGTTGGCATGTGGGAAGAAGAGATGGACCTGTTTTGAGGGAAGACTAGGGACAAACTGGAACTGCCAGCATTCGAGAGTCTGCTTTCGCTTTGCCCAACTATGACGACCTCCTGAACATAATGGCTGCTGTTCCACTTCCACCTTGCAGATCTCAGGCACATTTCTCCTCTGGCCAACCCTGCACCAGATCCACATAGAGAAAAGGAACTTTAGCAATGGTGGTCCCTGCTCAGCTAAGTTGACTCAGCCCACAAACTGCTATCTGAAACCCACTCCTTGTATAAAATCGTCATGGTACTTTAGTCATTGAACTGCTAATGAATCCCATGGCTTTTCGCCAAGGCCTGCAGAATGGTTTTCCATATCCAACTATACCAAGCTAGATCTCTTTACCTCTGTAAGTGGAGTGGCCCACTGCCCAGGACAGATTTGCACAGAGGTCCATTGTGTGGGATCAACATCTCCGGGTGTAATGATGCTGAAGCTTATTAGCTGTTGTAGCAGGCAAGATCTCTAGGGATTTCTTTAGTCTATAATTGGCTTTTACTGTTGTGGGTTCTGTGAGTGTCAGAAATAATGAGGTGACATTTGGATCTGACATGGCATCATTAGAGGGCTGGTAATGCAGATTATGAACAAGCATTCATGTAACAGAGAATAATAAATCAAGTAGAAAAATGCTTGAAAAGTAATAAGGGTCCCATCCAAATATATATTCATTTGTTATATATTAATGCCATCAATTAATAATTCAAGGCCCTGTCCTCCAGGGACTTGTGGGTCTCCTACTAAAAAAGTGTTTCTCAGGCCATTGGGAAAGTCAGTGATGAGTCTTAGTTAAGAAGTATGAAGACCATCTGTGCCATATACAGGGTTGGGTGGGATGCCAATTAGTTCACTGGGAGTGAAAGGGAGAGTATATATAATAGTCCTGCATTTCAAAATAGAATTATCCTGAGCATCATTATATATGCTTCTACACAATTCCAATAATATTATGGTTTTTGAACAAAATTATATAGCAATTTACAGCAGTCATTAAATTGCTATGACTTATGGGGGAGCAGCATTTTCCCCTCAAGAAACACTACAAGCTCTATATTTTATCACTCTCAGGAACAAATCAATGCAAATGTTCGTCTCTGGCTATAGTTCTTTGCTCATGCTTTGGGTATTTATGAGAGTTTGTACAGCTCTGCTCATTATAAAATGCAGGACTTTTAGCATCATTGTTCATTGTCAATAGGTGATGGGGAAGGGAAGGTTAGAGCAACAGCTGTGGGTTGCCTGCTAAGTGCCAGACTTTTCCATATAAATCATTTCAAACATTATATCTGTTACTCCTGTCCCTCACCACTTGCCAATGTTTTTAGGTTGTCTGTCAAAGCTGATCCTGTTCCTGTCTGTCTCCATCTGTCTCTGCATGTCTCTGTCTTCTCTGCTATCTCTTTCTGTTCACTATGCCTTAGAACCCTATCTTTACTGTTATTTATTTATTTACATTGACAGATAATATCTGTATAGAAAAGTGCACACAAATTGTAAGAGCTCAAACTCAGGAAATTCCCATGAACACTAACTGGCATCCTAGAAGCTCCTTTATATTCCCTCCTAATCGCTGCCTCTCCTCACTGGCGATCCCACTCCTGACTTCTGTCTAAGGGTATAGATTCTTTCACCTGCTTTTGCAGTTTTTATCAATGCAATCATGTGGCTTCTTTCACCCAGCATTTTATCTGTGAATCTCATTCATAATATGCAGCTGTAAATTGCTTGTTCTCATTGCTAGACATTATTTCGTTGTATGTATGTGCCACAGTTGCTCTTTTTTATTGTCAACAGGCATTGGGAAGTTTCCAATTTTTGGCCAGTCATGGGCAGTATATATAGGAATCTTCTAGAACATGTCTTAGATTAAATATATACACACATTTCTATTGATTATATACTTAGAAAAAATGCTAGCTTCCCACTACTTTCACTGTAAATTTGACCTTTCCTTCAGCCACCTCAGCCCTCAATGAAATGAAAAGGGAGACATTGATGCTTAGGCTATAAACTCAAATGTGTAAGAAATATCACTTTATTTTAAAATTCAAACATAATTTTTAGCTCCATGTTGAATAAATCCTATTTTACTCATTATTGGATTCCTTCACTCCCAGTGTTATCATCAGGTACGGGAGTAAGAAAGAGTCTCTAGCTCTGTCTCTTCCTGTGCTGATGAAGTTCAGGCCTAATGAGTTTTCTGTGCTATACTTGGGGTCTGGGAAGTGTGAGGAAGCTGAGAGTCTCCATGCCTCTGACCACGTCTGCCTGGTTCCTTCCTGGTCTGACCATTTCTGGGGGGACTTGTCTCCTTACTGTTCTTCTCAGCTTAGGAACTCTCTTTGTTTTCAATGGGAAGATCCTCACTGCATCGTCCTTTATGGAGCTCTCATGCTTCTTCCCTCAGCTCTGCCCAACTCTGAGGATTGAGGATTTAGGAAAACAAAGCCCCAGAAATCTTTCAGGCTGCCATGGGATGCTCCTACCTTGAGGCAATGAAACACAGAAACTGCTACCTGCTTCAATGGGAAAGGGAACCATTCAGGAGAAAGATAAGAATCACCTCAAAATCTCCCACGTCTTCTTGGCTAACCTGTTGAGAAGGGCAGTGTTCAGAGGCATATGCGACATGGGGTAACATGTGTGACATGTGCTGGTGTTCATGGCCTGGGAACCTAGCTAGGTACCATCTAAGCATGGCAGTTTCTCGTCTATGAGATTCTTGTTACTCCTGTTCATCTTTACTCAGGAAGTGGAGAAAAGGTCTTGAGTACAGAAGAGGGAATTTTGAGAGACTTAGAGTGAAGAAAGAGATAGACAGAGGCTGTTGGAAGGACATAGGAACTGTGAGATTCTCAAGGAGAAAATACAGCAGTCGAAATAGAGCAGGTGCCCATCTAGAACACATGTTAAAATAGCCGAAGTATTGACAACTAATGGGAATGAGAGCTTTGTGCCCTAAGCTTATGTGGTGGAGAACACACTCTGTATTTATTCCCTGTGGCATTCAGGACAAACTACCATAAACTTGGGAGATGGGACTTAAACAGTAGAAGTTCTGGAGGCCAGAAGTCTGAAATCCAGGTGTTGGCAACAGGCCCATGACTTCCTCTTGGCAAGGAGCTGCATCATTCCAATCTCTGCCTTTGTCTTCAAATGGCTGTAGTCCCTCTGTGTGTGTTTGTGTTTCTCTTTTTATAAGGACACCAGTTATTGGATTAGGACACACCTATACTTTATTTATTACTAATTACATCTGCAAGGGTCCTACTTCCAAATAAGATCATACTCTGAGATTGTGGGTGGACATCAATTCTGGGGGCATGCTACACCACGTGGTACCACTCCTGAATGAAACTGATGTGACTGGAAACCAGAAATTAACCTGCAGAAATGTCTCTATAATAAATTACAACTCATTGGCCACAAGTAGGCTTTTTGGGGGCATGAATTCAACTGCCCATTCTCTGGGCTTGTTTCAGAGAAGATCAGCTGAAATGCTGGCAAGAAAAGCCCTTTTTACCCCACATTCACATCAGAAGGACATCAGCTTTGTGTCTGGATAATTTCTGTTCTACCTTAGTAGAACTTAACTATATATATATATATATATATATATATGTGTGTGTGTGTGTGTGTGTGTGTGTGTATATGTGTGTGTGTGTATGAGTGTGTGTGTGTATATACATATATATACATATATATAATTTACTTTTCTTTAATCTTGATGGGAAAGATTTTGAGGTTTTGTTTTGTTTTCATTTTCTTAATGATACCAAGACTCTGGCTTATTTCCATAATTCAGATTTCGCAGACTAGAATTTCATCCTTTTACAAAGGTTATAGGATTTCTTCCCCTCCTTCACTAGGAAATCTCCACACTGCCCTCCCTCCCCATGCCATTGGCTTTATTTTTGTCTTTGTAATCCAAAGTAATTGTCTGTGGAAGGTACCTACCAGCCTCTGGCACCTGTATCCTTATTTTTACTTTTGAGAAAAAAAAAAAAAAAAGAAGTATGATACTGTCCCAGAAAGATGTGCTGGGGTCCATGTAAATATGTGTGCAAAAGAAATAGTCCATGGAATGTATTGGTCGGGGTTCAGTAAGAGTTGGGAAGACAAAATTAAACAGAATAATTGAGAAGTGTTGGGACCAGCAGTTGGTACAATGGCTATGTTGCTGGACTCCCATGTAGTCGACCACGGTTCAAGTCCCAGACCCGGTGGCTTAAGCTCTCACACTGGGAGCATGTGTGAGTGCCCAAGATCCTGGGAGGAGAATAGAGGAGAAGGAATTGCAGCATGGCCATCCCCCCTGGGGAGTGATTTCTCGCTTTCTGTCTCTCTGTCTTTCTGGCGAGTGCACGAGCCCAATAGCAAACAAACAAACAAACAAACAAACAAAAAACCTCTCCAAAAAATTCAAAAGAGAGAGATGTGTTTAATAAAGGGGCTATTTGTAAAGGTGTAGGTAGAGTGAAGAGAAACATCAAGCAATGGGGAAGATCTTACCATTGTTCTTACCACTCCTTGACTTGAGAGAGTAAGAACTGGGGGTATTTACTAGAACTGGGAGGGAGGATCTGGAGCTGGATCTGGAGGAGAAAACTCCCAATCAGGACCTCTGGGTAGAGGGACCCAGCCAAACTGCAGAGACCAAGAATGAGCCAAGGTCATTGACATCCATTTTTCCTCCTCCCTTCCCTTTATTTTCTGTCAATGTCTCACATGGTGGAAATAAGTGGACATCCAGATGCTATCCATTTCAGAGCCTCCCAGCAAGCAGTGAAGAGATCTGGAAGGGCAAACAGAAATTATCCAGACACAAAGCTGACGTCCTTCTGGTGTGAATGTGGAGTAAAAAGGGCTTTTCTTGCCAGCATTTCAGCTGACCTTTTCTGAAACAAGCCCAGAGAATAGGCAGTTGAATTCATGCCCCCAAAAAGCCTACTTGTGGCCAATGAGTTGTAATTTATTATAGAGACATTTCTACAGGTTAATTTCTGGTTTCCAATCAGCAGAATTAGTTTCCTTTTTTACGTGGGAAAAGCAGCAATCTATGTCTGTGGGTAGAGAATTGAGGAAACTCCAAAATGTTACAGTCACAGCTGGTTGGGCTGAGAACTGAAGCAATCCTAGAACAGAAGGTGGTAAAGACACTAAAACGACAACTGATATAATTATGCTATACAACTAATTCAACCCATTCTACCTCAGATCGAATTTAATAACCTAAATGTTTTAGGTGGATATTAATTTCATTTAAATTATCTAGATAATTAACTCAAAATTTCTTCTCAAGCACAGTCTTTGTGTGTGTGTGCGTGTGTGTGTGTGCATGTGTATGTGTGTGTAAAATATCTGCTTTATGAGGAATAGAATTAAGTCAATAGAATTTTCAGTAATATAGTACATCATTTCTTTGTCCTTTTCTCTTTTTGACAAATGAACTCAAAGATGACACACATAATGTATTGTGTTTTTGCCCATAAGCATTTAAAATAAAATTTTCTTGTGCAAGTCAAATGAATCATTATGTATTAATTTGTACAATCAGATTTATTGAGGTTTCTAGAGCTGTTAGGAGTTTTCAAATATGTACTTAAAAAATTCTGAGTCATTTTTGTGATTTATTGTGAGGTAGTGTTATATAAATATAAGTTAAGGTGCCCATTAAAAATAGATTTGAGTCCTGTAATCTGAAAATCACCCAGTTTTTCATCCTTCATAATACATTACATTAACTGGCAGTTTAGAGCCATTATGATATTAACATAGATTTGAGCAGTAATAGAAATGTACTTACAGGAAGGGTAAAAGAACAAGATCCACTTCTAATGGCTATATGAGCCACTCAGAGTAAACATATTTAACATTTCTGAATAATAAAATGATAAGTTTTTAAAAATATTAATTTATAAATGCTATTTTAAAAGTCTATGTTTTATAGAATATGATTTTAAACTGTGAACATTCAAAAATAACATACAGAGACATTTTTTTCTTTCCCATTTTGAGGATGATCAGGAATCTGTGAGATTTATATATTAAGGGCTATCTGCCTGGGGTCCCTAACAGCATGTCCAGGAAGCTTATTCTGCCCTTCCTGAGATGGATAGGTACGGGAAGGAAATTGGCATCCACATCTACAGAAGCTGTGTGGGGACACATGCAGTGTCCAGTGAAGACTGATGGATCACTCTCTAGAATATGAACAGTGCTGAGAAAGGATTTTGTCCTGAGGGTACGCTGAAGCTCTAATAGTCTGCTGGTTCTCAGTTTAGTTCCATCTTTATCAAATCTGTCATGTTAGTGCTATTCTCCCAGCTGAAATCTGTTGAGATGAGTCTGCATTGCCACTTTCTTTATCATGATTTAATGTGGCTAATGCAATGCAGAAATTGAGGCACGCACCTGGGATAATAGCAGATTACTCACTTACTGTGCCTGTTTCAAAACCATGTAAAGGTTGGAGTTACCATGCCCTACGCTCTGCTAGATCTTAAACCCAAATTGAATAGTTTAACAAAATGGCAAGTTGGTTTAAAAAGATCTTCTGTATTTGCAATTTTCTCTCTTTTTTTTTTTTTTTTTTTTTTTGAAGAGGTTTTTGCTATAGGGCGCGTGCGCTTGCCAGAAAGACAGAGAGATAGAAAGCGAGAAATCACCCCCTGGGGGGATGGCCATGCTGCAATCCCTTCTCCTCCATTCTCCTCTCAGGATCTTGGACATGCACGTACACGTACCAGGCATGAGTTTATACCACCGGGTCTGGGACTCAAATCGCAGTCAGCTACATGGGAGTTCAGTGACATAGTCAACGTAATGTTAACTGCTGGTCCCTCTCTCTTTTTTCAGAGGGCTTGATATGAGAAAACTTGTCAGCTTCTTCTTGGTGGCAAGGAGCTCCTAGACAGTGGTCCTTAGCCTCGATGCACATTAGCATTGTCTAAAGATGAGTTGCTAAATATCAGTGCTCAGCCATGACTCCAAACCTGAAGAATGAGAATCACTCAGGACCAAGGAGTTACTGACCTAGACTGAGAAGGGGAAGTGGCTATCTTCTATTCCTTTTTCTCAAATCTAGGGCCCAAGCTCTTTCCCACAGTTCACCTTCTAACACCTACTTCCAGGAGACTGTTTGCTCAAGTATGTTTAGCAGGTAGAATTTTAGTATAGACAAAACAAGAATGGGATGGAGTAAGTCTCAGACATTGGTGGTTCTTATCGGACACTATGGACTTGTCTGACTCCTGTGGGGAGAAGGGTATGGGGAGTTAGCGAAGCAATGAGGCACAACCAGGCCATGGCTCTGGGTGGAACCATGACAACAAGTAGGGAAGAGAGGCTTCTTCCTCCTCATGTGGGTGCACATCATAACATCAGAGTAGAAAAAGCAATTCACCTGTCCAGCAAAGGCTGGTGTCATTGGGGCAATGGTGCCTTTGACTCCAGCCTTAACATCAGCACTGAGCACAGAGGCCTGCAGTTGCAGGACAGAAGAGTGGGCGGGAAGTATTGTGAGTCAATGTGAAGACTCCCTGGTGACTCTTCAAGGGAGGTGTGTGTAACTGTGCACATGTTTGTGGTATACACAAGCATTTCTCAGGGGGCTTGAGTTCACTGGCTGAAACTGTCTGTCCCTTTGTCCAAATGGCTTAATCAAATTAGAGTACTATAGGGACCAGCAGTTAGTGTAATGGCTAAGTCACTGAACTCCCATGTAGTCGACCGTGGTTCGAGTCCCGGACCCTGTGGCTTAAACTCACGCTGGGCGCTTGTGCGTGTGTGCCCAAGATCCTGAGAGGAGAATGGAGGAGAAGGGATAGTGGTGTGGCCATCCCCCCTTGGGGGGTGATTTCTCGCTTTCTGTCTCTCTGTCTCTGTCTTTCTGGCGAGTGCACATGCCCTCTCTCGCTTTCTGTCTCTCTGTCTCTCTCTGTCTTTCTGGCAAGTGCACACGCCCTCTCCAAAAAAAAAAAAAAAAAAAAATTAGAGTACTGTTGAGGTTAGATCCCACTGGCCTCCTGGCTTTCTACAATTGCTTTGCCCTTCCCCTACATGTATTTTGCTTTTCTTATATATGTATGGCTTGGAGCCAGCTGTCTGCAAAAAGGAGAACAGGGTGAGATTATATCTGTATGAAGATAAATTCCATCAACTGCATAATGGGATTTACCTATTTATCACCTAGATCCAAACCAGAATCAGGGTCTTGCTTTGCCTCTTTCCCCGTTTCACATAACAGCTGGGAGATTCTTGTGATCCCTTGATCCTTGATTTCCCACCTGATCAGCCCCCTGGCCAGCCAATAAGCTACTGGAGTCATGAGAAGAGAAACCTGATATTTATTCCTCAAAACTGGGGTGAGGGGAAAGCTTATACAGTGTTATGTAACGTTGGATTACATTACATTTTACATTACAATGTAAAAGCTGGGGGATCCTGAAATAGTTTATGGGCATCAATCATTTCTTTCTATTTGGACTTGACCAGTTGGAAAGGGGAAGTGTGTCGTAAACATAGCTAGATTCTGCACATCTAGGTGTTTTTGTCCATTTGTTTCTAAACACATCCTTGTCAACTTGCTTTATGAACTACCATGCATAGCAGTTTCTGTGGACAAAAAGATTAGCATGAGTCAGAAGCATAAGCATGTCTGTCTTCAGGTATTAACAATTTGGTGAGATTTCTTCATTCTTATATGATATTAATTTGCCTCTGTGTATTCAGGCAAGGCAATGCCATCTCATGTTTTCAGCCTTCTTGTTTTATGAAATCATACAGAATCTATTTCAGTATTACGAACCTACTCAATCTTATTTCATCTGCAGATATTTTTAAATTTAGAGTCTTTAGAGTGATGAGTGTTTCTTTAGTATAAATTTTCCTAAATTATTTTAAGAAGTTGAAGACCTAATATAATTTCTGAACTTCATGTAATAAATATATCCTTGCTATTGCTATGGCAAGATTGAAGAAGAGTTCAATTACTTGAAGAAAATGATATCATTTTAATGAAATACATCATCGTGTACAAAGTTCCCACCTCCACAACCTTCTCTATCACATTTCTGATAGATTTTATAATGCTTGTTTCACCTCTGACAGTGTTCTAAGGATATATTAAATTCCTCTTCAACTGTCATATAAATTACCTTTTTGTTTTCTAAGAACTAACTGGGACTACAACCCAGGTATGCTGGTTTCCAGCTGTTATATTGTTTATTTGATGCTACTAATCAGGGCCTGTAGACATGTACTGAAGTACAGGGTCTACCTGCTCTTGCTCTCCAGAATATCCCCCATAGTTGTTTATCCTAGGAGCTCAACTTCTGCCCCTTGAGTTTATGATTTATTGAACCAAGATTAAACGCTGGAAACAAGTTGGATTAATTAGATTGTTTTTTCACCATTCATTCAGAAGCAGGCACAGAGAGATGTTATAAAGGATTTTTCTAGAATTTGTCTCTAGTTCCTGAGAGGGAACTTCTAAACCCTTGAAATACCCCTAGTAATAAGATTGTCTTCATTATTCATGGTGGGCCCCTGGACCACATCTGAGTTTATGCTAAGGTAACTCAGAAGTAGGGGGGTTGCCGATCATGTCAACAAGGCCTCATGAGATAGTGGATTGGAGCTTTGAGTTCATTTGTATCAGCCTGACCTGGAATGGGGGACTGGAGGTAGAGTTCAGTCATGTGGCCAATGGATCAATTAATCATGCCTACAAAATCAAACCTCAATAAAAGCTTTAGACACTGAGACTTAGATGAACTTCTGGTTGGTGAACACATCGATGTGATGAGAGGGTGATGGGCTCTGATTCCCTGAGGGAAGATATAGAACACATTTGAGACCTTTCCAGAACTTACTGTATATATCTTCTTCACTAGACCAGTCCTGATTTATATTCTTTTATAATAATTTTTTAATTTTTTTCTAGAGGATATGTGTGCTCACTAGAGAGAGACAGAGAGAAAATGAGAGGAGAAAGCACCTCTCATGGAGAATGGTCATGCTATAATTCTTCTCCTCTTGTGGCATGGCCTTTCCCCTTGGGGATGATTTCTCACTTTCTGTCTCTCTGTCTTTCTGGTTAGAGCATGTGCCTTATAGCAAAAATCTCTTTAAAAAAAAAAAAGTACTTTCGATATGGCTACCATGTAGTTGGTGTGTTAATATCTTTGGTGTTTTGTTTTTAGGTAATGATAGGATAAGAAAATCTTATTGTCCTTTTTTTCTCTATAATTTCTAAATATTAAAGACTGAATTGTAGATTTTTAAGACAGTCAATGATCTATATCTACAATATATATTAATGGACTATACAATTAATATTTAATTAGAATCTTTTCTGGAATCTTTTCTAAAACATTTTACTTGATTTTAGTTGTAAATATGTAGACTTTTTTTCCTTCTGTGTAGCCTCCACTTATTTTCTGCTCTTTACTGGTTCCTCTTGTTATTTTCAGAATGAGATTAATTAGAGTGTCAGTATTGTTTTAGTGTTCCACTTCAGTAAATTTAGAAAATCTTCCAGGGACTTCACTAATCTAAACTACATGTGAAGAAGATTTTAAATGTACGTGAAAATTTTTATCTGGACATGTATCAATCCAAGGAGTCTTTAGGGATGGGGATCTTTACAAGCTTCTAGGGTATTTCTGATGAGTATCAAAGTTGGAACCACTGCTTTGTGATTTTGTAAATCCTCCAAGTGCATATTTTTGTAATTGCTTATCTGCCCCTCATAACTGGCAATAAAATTCTTCAAATAAACAAAGAGGGAGCTTGTAGTTCTTATTTTAAAGAAGGAATTTGTGTTTTATTCCAGAGCGAAGCTTGGGATGAGAAGAATCTGAAGAGATAGAGTTGGGCCCAGCCTGGTAGCACAGTTGACTGTTTACTGGACTGCAGTGCTGGAAGCCATGTGGCCCACTGCAGGCTTGGATCCTTGGTGGACCTGAAATATGTCAGGTTCATATGTCCAAGATTTCTGATAAGCTGGAGGGCTAGAGGAAGGGACTCACAGTGTCACAAGACCCTGACAGGGGTGCTTTCCTCTTTCTTTCATGGGTGCATGCAGGTTATCTCTATTATGAATACAATAAATAAAACTTAGAGAGTTGAGTTGGAGAAGGTAGCTGAAGAGAAAAGAGCAAAGCAGCATTACCTCCTAGGAACTAGGAGATAAAAATGAGAAAAGAAGAGGAAGAATGAGATGCAGGGTAGCCTGCAGAGCCATCAGTTATGGTCTCTGACACTCTTAGCCCCAGCCACAGTTGCTCCTTGGGATCTCCCATGTAGTAAGCATTTGGTGTTTATTATGATAAGCCCCTACCCAGTAGATATAAGTTTACTATGGAACTGTTGATGGTATCTCCCATTCCAGAGCTTTATCTCAAGTTTCAGATAAATCAATGATTGTTTTTCCCCAGTTATTTCAGGTGGATAATTTAATTTCTAATACTTCATGCAACATAATTGTCAAGCACTTAGCCTTGTGTTTTGTACACCTCAAACACCATCCCTGCCTGTCTCCATGTACTGTGGCCAAAAGCCACAGAAAAAAATCTTACATTCAAAACTGGAAACCTAGGCATTCCAGAGAGAAAGATCAATACCAATGAATGCCACAATTTCAGAAAACTAGGAACTTGGAAGCCTGTACAACTGAGATCTCAACTTAAAAGTTAACAGGAAACATTTTTTTTTGTATTGTTGACTTTTATTTTTTATTACAAAATTAATATACATAGATTATTAAAAATTCAAACCCAACCCTTTGCCCTTAGCGATATACCATGGACACTTTACACTCTGGCTCATGTTTTGTCACCAATGTCTGTTCTATTGCTATAGTATGCCTTAATTTATTTAACCGAAATTCTATTGATTGATAATTGGGTTTTCTTCAGTTTTACTATTTGATCATTCAATAAATATTTCTTAAGCATTTAAGTGCTAGGCTCTCTTCTAGACCAAATTTCTGTCCTCATGCCTTTTGCTGCTGGAGATACTGCGTATCCTCTTCTTGACTATCTGGGCAACTTTTTAGGATATGGTGGTCAGAGAGGTGTGAGGATTTTATGTGTGGGTGAGTCCTCTCCTAATCCTACATGCTTAATTCTGGGTTGTATCTTTTACAGATCTTCAAATTTATTTATATGTAGAAAGAGTCATTTCTTTTCCAGAATTCTGTCTCCTGTGGACCAGTGTGAAAGTGATTGCATTTTAATCACAAATGGCAGAAAGAACAATTGAGGTCATAATGGAAGAGATCTTTTGCTGGAGAAACACTGATGGAATTTCTTACTTGTATTTCTACTTTTCTTGTATTTCTACTTTTCTTGCTTACCAGATACAATTTAAACTGTATAAAGATCCATCATTCCAAGGCATCTTCAGTGTCTGAAGTATCTGGGGACTGACAGAGATCTCCAACGAAAGCCTGACATCTTTCTAGAACTTCCAGGGAGAAGGGAATAGTTTTGGAAATCTGGGGCTTATGATCAGCCTTTCAGTAGTAACAGCTCTAGCAGACTGTCCTATGTTGCAGGAAAAGATGAGCAGATTTACCAGAAGAATCATTTTATGGGTTCTGGTCTCTTCAGAATGAGCTATATATTATAGAGCATTGTTTAACTCAGATGTTTGATTTCAGTAGTGTCTTTATTTTGCTCAGTGATCTCTGACTTAGTGTTTAAATGTTTTTGGGATTTCTGTAAAAAGAGAAGAATAATAGTTGGAACCAGCACCCACCATAAATGTAAACAAACAAACAAAAAAGCAAGTTTAGATTTTTGTTTCATTTTGTTTTATTTTTTAAAGCAGCAAATTCTCTATCTCCTAGGTCTCAGTCCTCTGATCCCCTTTTCTTAGGGGTTGCTGGATATCTCTGCCTGGGAGTGAGTGATGTTTACTACCAACAGAAGAGGAGCATATTATGAGGAAAAAGGGGTCACAGGAACAGGATCTCCAAAGTTTGGATCATAGGGCTCAAATGCCTGGATGGGCATTTAGTAATGACATGGCCATAGGCATACTATTAACCTCACAAGTCTCCATTTCCCATTCGTAAAATTAAATAAGAATTTTGTACCCCACAGGGCTATTGTGAGAATTTCCAGCCACGCAATTGACATTAAGATGTGTTTTGGTTCCTGTATTTAGCCATAGCAAGACTGAGTGAACCAGATAGTGTGAAGCCGAAGCAGTAGAGAGGTGACTTACTTGGTTTAAAATTCACTGTGACATGCTGCTAGAGCCACACAGACCCAGGTTTGGGCTCTGGACTACATGATTTCCTCACTGTGGACATTGACCAAATCATTTAGCCTCTTTGAGCAACTCATTCCTCAGTCTCTCTCAAAGGGAGATAAAGATGGGACTGGCCCAATAACACAGTGGTTAAGAGCTGTGCAGAGAAAGTTATTTCCCACATGTCCAGCCAGGGTTCAAGTCCAACTTTGCTGTCATTAAAAAAAAAAAAAAAAAAAAAAAAACCTGCCAGGTGTATGTGCATGTGCCCAGGATCCTGATAGGTTGGAAATCTGGGAGGAAAAAAAAAATTGTGACATGACAGGTCCCAGTTGGCAAGGGGGGAGGGAGGGTGCTTTCTCTCTGTCACTCTCCTTCTGTCTCTGTCTCCCTGTCTTTCACTTTCTCATGCTCACATACCCTCTGGCATAGAGAAAGTAAAGGAGCATAGAGAAAATAAAGGAGATAATAATGGTATTCACATCTGAGGGGGGCTGTGAGAATTAAATGAAAATATCTAGAGAGTGCTTTACACTGTGTCTTGCATGTGGAGAGAGCTCCACAAACGGTAGTCATTATCCTCAGCATCATTCTCATTATTATTGTTGCCATACCCCTGCTTCATACTTCTGTCTGAATTATTTGATTGGGTTTTAGATGAATGGTTACATGCCCATTTGGTGCAGTAAATGGGGGGAGAAAAAAAAGTCCTTTTCTGTTTGGTCAACACTGTTTCTCTATCTTCAAACAGGTGCCTTGAGGGGCAGCTAAACCAGTTGGGTAACTTTTTCAGAAGAGACACTACCTATACTGAAATGGAAGTCATTACTCTTCCAGTGTTCCCTTGGACCAATAAACACAAATAACTTCTCTGAACAGTTTCATCTGAGTTTTTGGGGGGATATTTTCAACTAGTGCTAACTGGAAAGCAGGCTCATGTGGTTTGTTCACATGCTGTCCTGGTAGTTGCAGGAATTGCCCTGCTGAGATTACTTTATGACTGGTAGGTGATCAGTAACACTTCTTTTACATGCACCCTAAAGCAAATCATCTCCCTTCTCTTCTGTGGTACAGGATGCTGAGATTCTAATCAAGTGGCACATGGGCAACTGTAAAGGCATCATGCATCCATATAGCATGTTTGCTATGCCCCATTACCTGCAAGGTGCTGATGAGGGTCAGAAACACAATACTGAGGAAATAACACAGTACCTATCCAATGGAGCCTATAGCATAGTAAGAAATGTGCATCAAATAATCATACAGTGAAACACTGAAACAAAGAAGGAGAGAGACATGGTCTTGGAGAAGGTGTAATGGGTGATCTAACCTAGTCAAAGAAATAAGACTGTCCTAACAAAATGGTGCTTTAAAGGCAACCTGAAGGATGAATATGGTTAACCTGGTTCAAGTTGAGAGGAGAACATTCCACAAAGACAGAGCAGCAAATACAAAAGCCCTGAGGTGAAAGGTAGCACACACTTTCCAAGAATCGAGAAAAGGCCAGTGCAGCAATGAGCAAGGGGTAAATAAGTCAAAGGGATTTGCAGAGGTTGGTACTCCTATAGGTTAGCATGGTCTGATAGACATTGCCAGGATTTTCTGTTTTCATCCCAATACCCATAAAAAGTTTTTAAAGCATTTTAAGAAGGAGTATTGGTGTGTGTTAAATGTGATTGATTTCCATTTTAGAAGAACCTTTTTAACTGTGGCCTGGGGAGGGGGGCAGGAATGGAAACTGGGAAGCAGAATATCATGGAAAGATAGTTGTAAAAAAAAAATGGACCTTTGAAAACAATTGATAAGATAAAATTGACAATGTATTAATTTTAGATTTAAAAATGGAAGGATGAGAGGTTAAGGATGAAAGGTGATATTTAAGTCCTTGACTTGATACCCAGATGGGCAGTCAGGCCAATTGCTGAGCTGGGAAACACTGAGAAAAAGCCAGGGGGCAGGGGAGGTGGGGTGGAGGTAGGAAATATGGAGAATCCTGAGCTCTTCTTTGTACTGATTTCTACATTGTATCTGTACAGTGTTTACAAAGCAACTAATTTGATAAAATTACTATTGTGAGGATTTACAGTTTGTGTTATGCCCCAAGAGATATTTTTGGAGAGACTAGAACACAGCTCTTGGGACTTATCTATATACTATGCTAAAGTTTGCTCCATGTCTGATGTAGTTACAGTTTTAAAACACAAAGGCTTTGCCAGGTCTGTAATAGTGTCACTTTAGCAAAGGTATAGGGCTGCCTGTCTCTTTATTTATTTTGGTAAACTATTTTGTTGTTTAGATACCAAGGCCTAATCTAGTACCTGGAAGAACTATTTATTTGGAGTAATTAAGCCTATAACTCAGATTAGGGCTGTAAGCATAGATTGGGGGAATTGTCTTTATTATAAATCTTCTAAGTGATTTAACCAAATTTGTAGTTTTTTCCTCCTTGGTTGTCACAAAGGAAGAAGAGTTAGAGTTAGGACAAAATTTTCAGTTTCTCTTATATAGAAAATTGAAACCTCAAAGTTCTGTAGACTACTAAGCGGAAAACAGGATCTAAATGTTTTGAAGATCTAACAGAAACAGTGACTACCTATTAATAATTACATAAATAGATTGTTTTAAGGTGCAGAAGGACTAAGATTTCCTTAGTAGTAATAATGACATACACTGAATTTAAAATTTATTTTATTATAGAAAGATCAGTTTCTAACAAATGAAAATGTATCACTTGCTCCTTAACTGTGTAAATAATATTAACTTTCTTTGAATCTAGGGGGAAAAAAGAAGTTGAGATTTCTCCTCAATTAATATCACCATATTGCTACATTTTTGGTAGTCCTCAGGGCCCTCACCTCAACCCCTGTAAGAAATGCAGTTTCATTAGGTCAAATCTAAGAGTCAAGTTTGCGCTCTCTAGTAATAAATAACAACAACCACCACTCCTTGAAGGCCACTGTGCTAGGTGATTAGTATTTTCAGTTTCATCTAAGTTTGGCACTAAGTCAGATCAGCAGCAAACGACCTGCCTAGTTCTAGTTTAGTGGTCAAGAAATTAATTGATTACACAGACACTCCTTACCAGGGACCTACATGCTATGCTAGATCCTTAGGATGGAAAGACAAATAGGACACAGATCTGTCCTCAGAGTAGGGACAAATGAGTCACTGCTGTGTTTAGTTAGTGTGCCAAGAGTGAGTACAGGGGGATATTTGTTTTCTCAGTAGGAAATAGAGTTGGTTTGAGATGGGTCTCTGTTCATTTTTGTGATCATCTGATGTGAGAACATGACTCTATTCTGCTGAAATCAACTGAAACTCATACCCTTGTTTTCAAATGGTCATCTATGTGTGTCTTCCAGGAGTTTCAATAGCACCTACCAAATGCTAAGCATTCATTCATATAGGCCACAGTTCATGGCTTGAAGAGAGATCCTGACAGGAAAGTTAGACATAATAAGAACTGGCTACAGGCAGAAGGATGTAATACAAGAAGTAAGATTTGGATTACAGAGTGAGAGGGACTAATTTACACAGAGGATTGAGGTAGTCTTCCTGGAGGAAGTGGCACTTGTTTTGGAGCTCAAAGGATAATAAGAGTTCAGGAAGTGGGTTGCATAAGGAAAGAACATTCTAGGTATAGTAATTAAAGGCTAAATACAGGACATGTTTGGGGAAGGGCAGATGGCCAGGGGCTGCTGGAATGCAGGCCACATGGATAGGAAGTGAGTGAGAGAAGAGGCAGAAATAAGAAAGGGCCAGACAGTGGAGGCCTCCATGCTAAGGAGTTTGGTTATGATTCTACAGATGGCTGGAGTTATGACAGACTGGTTGGAAAGGTCAAATTTTAGAGGCTATTTTTCTAGATTTAGGCAGCTGTTATGGATTGAATGTATCTCCCTCCAAAAAGAGATACATTGGTGCCTTAACTCTATATACCTGTAAATATGATCAGACATAATCAGGTTAAAATGAGGTCATTAGGGTGGGCCCTAATTCAATATGACTGATGTCCTTAGGAGAAGAGGAACATTTGGGCACAGATACATGCAGACATAATGGAATGTAGTAATGATGGAGACAGAGATTGGAAGTATTCAGCTATAAGCCAAGGTATGGCAAGCATTGCCCATGACCCCAGAAGCCAGGAGAGAAATGGGACAGACAGAGTCTCTCCTGAAGACTTGGAGAGATTACAGTCCTGCTCACAACTTAATTTCAAACTTTCGGCCTTTCAAGAATGTTGAAAGAATATATTTCTGTTGTTTTAAGCCACTCGGTTTTTGGTAATTTGTTACAGCAGCCCTAGAAAACTAATACAGCAGCCTTCAATAGTTCCTGAAGACCAGCTAGCCTGGGACTCACACTAAGAGTGTTCACTGAGATGTGGTATCCTACCATAGGGAGAGTTCAAAACTCAAACTTTATTGGTCAACAGAAGCTGTGAGGACCTTCAACAACCCAGGCAAGACCTCATGTTTTATGCAACCTCAGGAGTTAGAGCCATGATCATCTGTTGTCTGTCTTAACAAACATGACAAAGTCTCTCCTAGGAAAGAGCCCAGGAGAGGAGGGCTAGCCAGTCATGAAACAGTCATACTGTCCCATTCAAACCTGCACTTGCACCTGGCAGCTAAGAAGAGATAATGAGAAAAATGAAGGTATGACATACCTGGATGCTTCTAATAACTTTATAGCCCCAACTGAGTTTGAGTCAGATTTACCACTTTCCTTGCTGGAGAGGTCACTGATGGAGTAAGAAGGAAACTTCTCATCCTACATTTGTGTTAAATTGTTGTCTCTTCCTATCACTGATGCAGTCAGGTTAAAAATAAAAATGAGAACTTCACTCCATAGTTAATGAATACAAATCAGGGCAACAAAAAGATGCCATTGTTCAGCCATCAAACTAGGGGAAATAATTAAGTGTTATTAGAAATGGAAGGGAGGTGGAGATTGACAGTCAATTTTATAATGTTGGTGAGAATGGAAATGTTTGTAATCACTTAGACAGATAATTTGGTAATGTCTATTAAGATGTTTGATGTCTACGCATGTTGACAAGGGAGTACCTCTACTAGGAATTTACCCTTTGGTTATGGTTACCAAACTTTGCTAATCTATATGTGCAAGGATGCTCGTGGTACCATTGTTTATAATAGTAAAATATTTTTAAAATACTGCAATAAAATGGTTTCAGTAGCAAACTGGAAAGTTTTATGCACATCTATTCAACAGATTGTTAACATTGATAACAACCCTAAGTGGTTAACTGTTTGAATAAATGCTCTCTTACTTTGCTCTTAGAGCTCTAACCTTCAGCCTATGTTTTTACTTTGAGTAGTCACATGTATATCTTAACCTGTATAGGCCATGGTAGCCTAGCCTATAGCATGCTTTAAACACTGAACACTATGATCAAATATTTTAATGTATGTTTTGAGTCTCCCTCCCAGAAAAGGAATTCATCTTCATATAGTGGAATATTATTCAGCTTTAGAAAAAAATATATCCTACAACATGGATGAACCTTGAAAACATTATATTAAGTGAAGTAAGCTATACACAAAAGGACACATATTATATGATTCCACTTACATGAGATACCAGAAATAGGCAAATTTGTAGAGTCATAGAGTTTACCAGAGGCTGGGGGAGGGGAAAATGAGTAGTTATTGCTTAATGAGTTCAGAGTGTCTGTCTGGGATGATGATGAAAAAGTTCTGGAAATTAATAGCAGTGATGGTTATACAACATTGTGAATGTACCTGATGCAACTGAATTATATACTTAAAAATGGTTGAAATGATAAATTTTGTTATATGCATTTTACTACAAAAGAAAAATAAGATATAAATAAAAATAGAATCATGTGATATAAAATGATCTTCAACATATATTAAAAAATCAAGAATGATATATATATACACATATATATATATAAAACATAACCTTAATTGAATATTTTAAAAGCATATGCAAATATATGCAATTACATACATTAATATTTTACTGAAAGAATGTGCAGAAAATGTGGATAATGGTTATTTTTGCAAAGAAATGGAAGTGGAGGAGAACAAATGGTCCTTTTTGATTTTAAACCTTTTTATTTTAGTTCGAAGTTTCTTTTTTCTTTCCTGGACATGCATTGCCTTTATTCTACTCACTGAGGTGTATGCCTAAAGTCAGACTTGGGTTCATGTATAGGTATATATCAGCTGTGCTTGCTATTGGAAATATTTAGACTAATTAACTTCATTATCAATTAAATGGGGGGGAGGCATAGAAAGCAACCATGAATACCAGAGACAATGTGGGAGGAGGGTGGGGCATGGCAGAGGGTGAGGGATAGGGAATCAAGGATGGCAAAAAAAACAAAAAGTATACAAGACATAAAAAATGAAAAATTATTTGCTGATAACATGTATGTTGATGTGCTTGATTGAGCCAATATACAGTGTATTTTGAATGAAAAATTCATTTGTATGCTGTAATGATTATAGTGAATTAATGTAAAAATATAAAGGAAAAAAATAATAGTAACAGAATATGGGACGAGGGCAGGTGACAGGCGTTCCCTTGTACACACTTTCTCACTGTTGCAGGCTAATCCTCTGCAGAGCCCAGGGTGAAGAACAAGCCCAGTAGGAGAAGGGCCCAGTCCTACATGCCACAGGTCAGGCTGAATGAGGCAGTTTCATCCTGAAATGAGCAAAGCACATTAGGTTAGGGCTCCAGTTTACAGATGACACCATCCATTTCATTTTTATAGGCCAAATTAGAATTGTTCATTCTCATTTCATATAGTTGCTTCAATAATAGATTAAAAGTATCTTTACTGAGGTATTTGCTAGAGGGAGAGAGAGAAAGACAGAGACAGAGAAAGAAGAAGGAGAGAAGAGTTATATCTTTATGTCTTTGAATAATTATCTGTGTATATTTAATGCCTGCAAATCACTGATATTAGCAAAGTAGTTTCTTGAAGGAAATATTCCATTCTCCTCACTGTGTTTTGGACTTCGGAGTGACTCAGTGGAGCTATTTGCATTAGCATCATTGTGAGGTACAGTCATCTTTCTGTCTAACTTGTGACAATCATGACAACAGAGCTGGGTCCTGTTGTCTCTTAAGTGCCTTGTTCGTAGAAAACAAGAATTTTCTCGGGCTTGCTTGGTTCAGAGAGTCATTTAAGTATATCACAAAACTGGAGAAACCCTCACATTTTCCTGGAAATTCAAGGAACATGATTGTCAAATGATACTCTTGTGTAGAGTAGCAGAGGAGTAGCTGTCTGAAGGTTCTTGAGTAGCTGTCAGGCATCCCCAAGAGATGTGAGACAGATACTGCTTCAAAATCACAGGCCAGGGTACTGTTTACATACTTGATTACTAAGAAGTTTGTCATTGATTCAAAAGTTTATCATCCCCTTAGAGAAACATTGATAATTTTAAAATATTAAAGTATTATTAGGTGGGATGAAAAATCAATTTTCTCGGAACCAGCAGTTAGCATAATAGCTATGTCGCTGGACTCCCATGTAGTTGAACGCAGTTCAAGTCCCAGACCCGGTGGCTTAAACTCATGCCAGGCGCGTGGGCGTGTGTGCCCAAGATCTCAGGAGGAGAATGGAGGAGAAGGGATTGCGGTGTGGCCATCTCCCCTGGGGGTTGATTTCTCTCTTTCTGTCTCTCTGTCTATCTCTGTCTCTCTGGCGAGCGCATGTACCCTATAGCAAAAAAACTTATCCAAAAAAAAAAAAAAAATCAACTTTCTCAACAGTAAATCTCAAAGCTAATTTTGATAAGGGGACAAAAACATTTTATTGCTTACTGTAATGAACTACATATTTGTGTCCCTTTCTTAAATTTATATGTTGTAGCTTTACTGAATGTGATAGTATTTGGCGGTGAGGCCTTTGGCAGGTAATTAAATATAGATGAAATCATGAGGGTGGAACCTCCATCATGAGATTAGTGGCATTATGGAAGAGGAAAAGAAACCAGAGGATTCTCTCTCATCCTCTGTCTCTCTCTCTCATAAGAAGATACAGTGAGAAGGTGGCCATCTATAAACCAGGAAGACAGCTTTGACCTGACTGGCACCTTGGTCTTGGACTTCCTAGTCTCCAGAACTGGGAGACATTTCTGTTGTTTATAAACTATGGTGTTTTCTTAAGACAGCCCAAACTGACTAAGACACTTGTACAGAAACTCTTCATTATATTCAGTTAATGGGCATTTCAAAGCATAATTTTGCCTGTGTTTTACAATGCACTAAATCAATGGGATAGTTTTCTAAATTCCCTGACCAATCCCACCACAAATTTGTTCTCGCAAGATCCCACTACAAACTCTAGCCTTAGTACCATTAAATGCTTCCATTAGGAACAGAACTGGCATCCATGAAAATCTAGGAAGTGGCTAATGCTTAGTTGTGGGGGCTCTTTCTATTAGGAAGAATGTGCTCTTTTGTTTTGACCAAGAAAGCATAACTCTAAGTATTTAACAGTTCTTCAATTCCGCTTGTCAAGAAGAGTTATCTAGTCATCATTAGTTCCTTTGGTGTATGCACTGTGGCACCAGCCCTATGATGAGCATGTTTGTGATGAACGTGACTGTAATATGACATCCATGTCATTTAGCATTGGTTAATTTCCTCTCTCAATACCGGAAGCCCCAGAGTATACTTTCTATGCAAATAAGCAACATGGAGGGAACAGACTTGGCTTCCACTATTGAGTAGAGGTTGGGCGATAGCACAAAACAAAGTTCCGTAATGCTCCTTGACTCAGAGGAATTCCCATGTGTAACCCGAGGATTATATACTCCCATTCTCACAAAGGAAGACTGGATGAGATGGGATGAAAGCATATCCAGAGCCAATGAGAAAGCAGACACATACTCATGCTAACCAAACCTAGCCTGGTTTTTCTTGCCAGAGCTGTGCTATCTGAAGTTGATCTCACTGGTGATGAGAATGACACAATGGGCCTATTAACAAGAATAAATTACACTAATGTTATAAAGACTGTTTGCCAATTCTTTTGGGAAATTATACCAAGACAAACATAGTGTATAAGAATAATTTGGAAACAAATCATGATTTAGTTTCATTTAAAATTTCATCACCCACGAGATTTCTTTTCCCCCATTATGTAACTGAGAAGCCATAATTTGCATCGTGTCCTTATTTTCATTAGTCTTTTTTAATTTTAGGCTAATTAGTTGTGTTAGCTCTCTGGCTCAACATTTTCCAAAGAAAGAGAGAGAGAGGAGAGTCAATACTGTCAAGTTCTGGCCCTCAGTTTCCATCAAGCAATTTCTTGACATTACCCTTCTCTTACCCTGGGACCTTTGCTGGTTTCCTAAACATCCCTGTCTTCACTTTGCAAACTTGGAAAATCCTGCTATTTGCTTAGATGTCTCCTCTATGAGGGATACTCTTCCATCCCTAGATATCTACTCATTCAGAAAATGTTTGAAATTACACAACAGGCATTCATGGGGCACTGAGAATACTATGGCTAGTATAGCACACCCAGCATCTTCCCTCCTGGAACTTAAGAGTTCAGTGAGGGTGTAAGACAAAAAGTAAGTAAATATGAATGATTTATAAGAGTGTTAGGTGATATAAAGATGACTATGCTAAGATGGAGAGTGACAGGGGAATTCATAGGTCAGAGAAGGCCCTTTACAGGAGCTGGCTTGTAATCAGACCCTTGAAAGATGAGAAGGAGCCACTCAACCCGAAGGCAAGGGGAACAGCCTATCAGAGTCTGGGAAAGCAGAAGGTAGGAGCTTGGCAAGTATGAGGAACAGAAATGAGCCAATGGAACTGGAGTAAGGGCTCCTAGTCTTTACCTTCAAAGTGATTTGTGCATATATTTTGTAATACAGAGCACATCATAGTTCCTTAAGTTGAGTGTTTAGATTCTTGTCTCCATGTTCCAATCAGCTGGCATCTCCAGTACTTGGTTTCTTCCAGGGCATGTAGTAGGTACATAGCACCTACGAGGTGTCTTCAAAGAGTTCATGAAAAATGCATATTATGAAAAAAACTATGCATGGATTTCAAAATTTTGGCATCAAATAAACTCATACTTTAATTTTCCCACAAACTTTTGAAGTCCCCTTGTATCTGTTCAATGGAGGAGTCAGTGACTTAGTCATCTTGTTCGTGCTGGATACCCATTATGCACCTCCTTATAAGCTGTTACTTGCAAAGGGTGCAGTGGAGTGTGCAGATCCTCCAGGCAACAGCATCTAGGAGCTAATGTACCACAGTTTCTGATTGCTGGGATCATCCCTGATGTTCTCAGCAGGCACAGAATTGTCCAGACTGTGTTTCATTGTTGGTGTGTTAATAGTTTCACCTGCAATCCTTGCTCTGATTAATTTTGAGTTCTTGGATAACTTTGCAGCCACTTTGGCTTGTTGCTGTGAATGACTTCCTGAGACCACAATGTAATAATGCAGATTTCCCAGGCCTTGCAGGGATAGATGTGGGAGATCATCTGATCCAGCTTTCTCGTTGTATCTGGACCACATGGGTGAAATAACTTATACAAGGTCACAAATTACACGATAGCAGGACTAAGACTGGTTCCTGGGGCCTTTGGCTGCCATGTCTTGCTTTTCTCATAGTGTGCTTGGTCTCTTCTTAAGCCTCAATTCCAGCCACAAAGGAGGTGGAGGATGGGGGATATAGCTTGGGTTCTGGAGTCAGGCTGCCTAGCTGCAGATCCCAGATTCACTGCTCACATCTCCTGCAACACTGGACAATGCCCCGGTTCTCCTATCTACAAAATGGGATAATAGTTAAATTTATATTTTAGGGACCAGCAGTTGGCGTAATGGCTATGTCGCTGAACTCCCATGTAGCCGACCACGTTTCGAGTCCTGGATCTGGTGGCTTAAACTCATGCCGGGGGCAAGTGCGTGCATGCCCAAGATCCCAAGAGGAGAATGGAGGAGAAGGAATTGTGGCATGGCCATCCTCCCTGGATGGTGATTTCTTGTTTTCTATCTCTCTGTCTCTCTCTGTCTTTCTGGCGAGTGCACATGCCCTATAGCAAAAACCTCTCTAAAAAAATTATATTTTAATGCAGTAATAATTAAACACAAAAAAATTATACAAAAAATGTGTGCTTAGTAAGACCTGCATAAATGTCAGTTATTACTATTATTATTCCTTAAAACAGTGTTCTGCAGCCAACATAAAGAGGCTCAGCACATGTTCTGAACGGTCCCTTCCTTCACTAATGCACATGTGTGTATGTGTGTGTGTGTGTGTGTGTGTGTGTGTATGTGCGTGTGTGTGTGCGTATTTTCCTATTTGCTACCAAACTTTTGTTTATTCATCTCCTCTCCCTAGGCGAATCTCCCTACTGTTGGTAATTATGAATCTCAAGCTATTGTTTCTTTATTACATTTTAGAAAATGACACTACAATGCTTGTGATGCTTTCTTGCTTAACACTGACAGTGTTGGGAAGGAGGCTTATTATGATTAGAGAAGTTAATTAGTCATGCATAAGCAATGCAAATACTGTGGAGGAGAAGGGGCCTCTGTGGGGAGAAAAAAGGCTTGAATTGCAGTCTTAAAGATGAAATTATAAATGAGACAGGGGATTTACATGCATAAAATTCATCCTTATCAAGAGGAATTGAGAAAATATAGTAGGAAATGAAAAGATTTGAAAAGGCTTCAGTTGTCTGAATGAAACACTAATCATGTCTTATAGTTCTCAGATACGTAATAAAGATTTAAATGGACAAATAGATGGGCGGGTCATAGATGTATGGATGACTTGACAAGTGTACAGGTGGAAGGGTGGACAGTTGGATGCATAGGTGGACAGAGGGATTTGTGGGTTAGCAGGTGCATGAGTAGATGACTGAATGGGGGATGGATAGTTGGAGACATTTGTAGATAGGTGAGTGGGTTAAGACAAAAGGACCACCCAATTTTTAGCATTCATTGAATTGAAGCTCCACTTCTCTGTCTGTGTCACTGCTTAGGATGGCTAATTTTGTGTGTCACCTTGACTATGCTAAGGAATAGCTCAGGAAGCTGGTAAAACATTACTGCTGAGTGTGTCTATCATGGTGTTTCCAAAAGAGATTAGCATTTGAATTGGTAGACTGAGTAAAGAAAATCCAATCCACTGAGGGCACAAGAGGAAGAAAAAGGTGGAGCTGGGATATTCATCTGCCCTTAGACATTGGAGTTTCTTGTTGTTGGGCCTTCTGGAACTTATATCATTCACTCCCCTTGTTCTCAGACCTTTAGACTCAGACTGAATTTTGCCATGTGTTTTCCTGGTTCTCTAGCTTGCAGATGGCAAAACAAGGAACTTCTCAGGCTCCATAATTATTTGAGCCAACTTCCATAATCAACATATATCCTATTGATTCTGTTTATCTGGAGAACCTGATCAATACATTGTCCAACATACCACTACAAACTGCCTGAGTGTCTGAAGAGGATGCTGTGAGTACCATTCTCAGCTTTCCCCAAGAGAGCATGAGGACACACTTACTCTGCCATGTATTACACCCCATGGACCTCAGGCTCAATCAGAAATACAAGCCTGCAGGTGGACATACCCACCCTAATTCATATCCTGCAGTGATTATAATTTCCCCATTACCTACCTCTCCTGCCTTCCAGCTTTTCCACTAGGCCATTTTGGACACTCAGTAAAATGTCATCTAGCACAACTTCTTCTTTCAATAGTTTGCTCACCTTCTTACACCAGCAGAAACTAATCTGGATGCTGAGTATTTGGCTTTCACTACACCCTTCAAAAGTGAGCTTTTTGTTTGTTTGGTTGGTTTTCATACCACATTTCTCAAAAGCCAAGAAAAGAGTTAGATGTTTTCCTTGTGCCCATCCCTGACTTTGTCCTCATCCCTTGAGAATCCCAGCTTTTTTTAAGCCCTATTCTCAAGCTTGATAACCTGCTCCCCCTCATTGCTGCAATAATCGTATGGTTGTGGCTCTCTCCCTTTTATTCTCACATTTATAACAGTTTTTAACACATAATCATTATAGTTAACATTTAATTAGTATTTCCTATGTGCTGGACACTTTTCTAAGTGTTAAGTAAGGTATATTAACTTACCAACACAATAGTCCTCTAAGGTAAGTGCTATTATTCCTAGTTTAAAGATAAGGAAATTAAAAACACAAATGAGGTAAGCAATGTGTTCAAGGTAATACTTTGCTAGTTATTGATGGAACTAGGATTTGAACCCAGGTAGCCTGATTCATCATGTCCCTTACACTTGAACACTTTAGTCAATATTTTCTAGAGTAGTGCTGACCAATAGAATATTTTACAATGGTAGGGATGTTCTACATCTAATATAGTAGCCAGTAGCCACATTTAATTCTAGTTATTCTAGATGAGAGTGGCTACATGTGGCTAGTGGCTACCATACTGCGTGGCTCTTGAACCCATTTGATGCCTGGCTTTTCAGTTCCTTGGCCCCTTTGTGTCCAACAATTGTTACTTTCATTCTATAGAAGCCTCATGACTTCTCATGGCCATATTCCAGTTCTTGTTTCCTTTGAAACTTCACTAAATCCAAAGTTATAAGCCCAAGCAGCTCAGCCTGTGACCCAAAGGGTCCATATTAGGGCGCTTATTTCATTGCCACATACTTGAACCATTTTCAATACAATCCACATCTCCTATCCACTTACCTTGCTCAATTTTTTTTTTCTTTTTTTTTTTCTTTTGGAGAGGGTTTTGCTATAGGGTGTGTGTGCTTGCCAGAAAGAAAGAGAGAGACAGAGAGACAGAAAGCGAGAAATCAACCCCTAGAGGGGATGGCTATGCCTCAATTTTCCTCTTGGGATCTTGGGCACACATGCACACATGCCCGGTGTGAGTTTAAGCCACCGGGTCCAGGACTTAAACCATGTCGTCTATATGAGAGTCCAGCGACATAGCCATTACTCCAACTACTGGTCCCCTTGCTTGATTTTTACTACCTATATTAGGGTTCTCCAAAGAAACAAAACCAATAGGAGGTTATGCACACATACACACACACACACACACACACACACACCACACATACACATATGTAATTTATTATGGGATTTGACTCACATGATTATGGAGGTCAAAAAGTCCCACTTTTGTGCCTCCACAACTTAGAGAAGCAGGCAAGCTTGTTGATTAATTGAGTGAGCTTAAAGGGCTGAGCACCAGGGGAGTCGATTGTGTAAGTATCACTATGAGGTCAAAGGCCCTCAATGCAGTCTAATCTACCCAGAGAAGCTAGAGAGATCTCAATCTTTGAAATGCATAAATAAAATCACATGACTTCTGCTCAAAATCTTTAGGTTATTTCTTATAAATGTAGAATAAAATTCAAGCCACTCACCATGGCCTTTCAACCTGTCTAGCTGAATCTCGTGCTTTCTCCCTCACCCAAGCTCCATTCACATGGGTCCTTGCTCTTGACTATGCCAAGCTTGCTCCTGCCTCAGATCTTTTGCTTTAAATCCCCTGCCTCCATGCCTTCCTATGGTTGTCTTTACCTCTGTAACAAAAAATAATGTTCTTCCAAAAATGTCTATGTCTACTCCCTGGAAACTGTGTTTACCTTACATGGCACAAAAGGGCGTTGTACAACTAAATTATAGGAATATCTGTGACTAAATTAGGAATCTTGAGATAGGGAGATTATCCTGGATTATTTGGATTGGCCAAAGTAATCCTAAAGATCCTTGTAAGAGGAAAGTAAGAGAGTGAGGCGAGAAAGGGAATATAAAGAGAAGAAGAGAGACTGGAAGATGCTACTCTACCAGCTTTGAAGATGAAGAATGAAGTCAGGAGCCAAGGAATACAATTGACTTAACAAAAGTTAGAAAAGCAGGAACATGAATTCTACCTTAGAACCTCTGGAAAGACCACAGCCCTGCCTCCAGCTAGATTTTAGGACTTCTGGCCTCCAGAAATGTAGAAGAATAAACTTGTATTCTTTTAACACACTAAGTTTGTGGTAAATTGTTATAGCAGCAATGGGAAGCTCATACACCCTCCACAAACATTTAACCTGTTATTTTCTCCTCAGCACCGAACACAATCTGATGAGTAATCTTTATGACTTATTTGTGTGTATTAATTACCTGTGACCCCCATTAGAATGTTAGCTCTGTGAGGGAAGGGAAGGTCTCTGTACTGATCACTGCTGTTCTCCCAGCAGCAGCTGGAGCACGGGTTGTACCTTTTCACAGTCTGTGTAGTTATACATGTACCCTGTTGATCATGAACCTGGCAAGTTGTTGCCTATAACTAATTGGTTGCATGATGGAGACAGTTGCCCAACATGGCCATAGAAAAATGCTTTATCTACAGAGATGCATTCCTTCCGCTGTACTGCATGCGATGTTTTTTATGAGTAGTTGTATGTTTGACCTGTGCCCACCATACTTGCCACCTGGCCTCTTCTTGGGACCAGTGGCACTGACTTGGGCCTTTTGCTTGCCAGGACCCATTTAGGTTATCTCCAGTAAAGGGATGATTGTAAATAACCTCCTCAAATTAGACAGACAGAGGTCAGTGATAAAACCTGGCCTCCAGGTGACTGGGAAGTCATTAGGGTCCCATTACTATCCTCATAGACACATTGTTACATCTCTGGGTGAGTGACCATTCATTGCTCTGTTCTGGCATTTAACCATGAAGGAAACACTGCCTTCTAGCTATTTTTGCCACTACTATGAAGTTTTTTCTAGTGAATCATTGTGCTTCCTCTTAGTTTCTGTGCCTCCGGAATTACTATCAGTTCATGGTTTCCATCACCATATGATTGCACCTGTCTGCTTTTCAGAGAGGAGAGAACGCTTGATGTACATACATCAGGGTGGCCCTGTTGTTACCAAATAGTGAAAGAAATGCAGGTTTTTATGGATTTGCAATGTAAAAGACCCTTGATCAAATTAACACATAAATTAGTGGGGCTGTGAACTGAGCACCAAGCAGTTTACTTTGGGAGTCAGAAATTTACTGAGTCATTTCCTCATTAAAGGAGCAATCACCTTGAAAAGCCACCACAGTCTGGGTGAAATTAGCATTTTAAAACAATTGAATGCATTTTTTCATCTTTTATACTGTTATAGACTTTAAATGGAGTAAACATAGACGGGAAAAAGTTACTAAAATATGAAAGGGAGAAATTAGGCTGACTGCTAATCCTTTAGCAGAATTAAACACAGATGCCTCGAAGGTATTACTGAACTGCTTTACAGAAAATAGCTAAATAATTAATTCACTTTATGTATCCTCATGTGGCAACAAATGCCAAATCTCTTTAAAATGTTGTAACATTTGTTTTTGAGTTTCTCAGAAAAAAATATGTGAGGATGCGCTTTCAGGTGGCCATGTTCAGATTCTCTAAAACATTTTATCACCATCTTTTAGAGGAAGTGAAAACTGTCATGGTGGACTGTAAGTGTCATCCCTGGCCCTAGTGGGATAGAGGGATTACATCTAGGTCTCTGAAGAGGGAGTCAATTGTGCTCACCCCCTTTTCTTGGGAGAAATATCTTCCAACTTATAGACTGCTGAAGAAGTTCTGAGCCTTTGAAATCGTAAGCTTGACCCTGGAAGCCTGGGACCTTCCGAGGGGGACTGGAAGAATCATCACAAGGAATCCTGGGGTGTGGGTGGGGCTCCTGACTTGAATCTGAATATTTTACCTAGGACCATGCATTCATTCTTCAACAAGTTTCTGAGCCTCTGCAGTGTATCCGTTTCTGTATCTGGGACGCTTGGTGGTCAGCACCTCAGACCTGCTACCTGGCCTTTTGGGCCTGCTCTTAGTGAGACAACAGCTGAGTGTGGCATATGGTAAGAGGAGCTGACGAGCAAACTGCACTGTGATGGAGCTCAGCAGAGGAGCCCTCCTTGTTGTATGTAAACTGAAACCTGGAAATCACATGAACAGAAATGGGGCGTGCAGGGAGGGAAGGGAAGCATTTCTGGTGGAGGCAAGGACTTGTGCAGGAATGAGTTTATTTCAGGAGCTGGGAAAGGCAGGTCCGGCTGGGTTAGAGCAGGCAAGTAGAGGAGAGTGTCAAGGAAGAAAGACTTTTCCTCTATCTTCTTAGCTTTAGTGGCTGCAGACTGTGAATTTAATGGAAAAAGGGCAAATTCACAGGGGGAAAGGAACAGAAATTTTATTAAAATTTTATGTGGATAGGAGGTTACAGAAAAGTGAAACTCAGAAGAAGCGTTAGACTTGGGGGTTTTGTGCCATTTTAAGAAGGAAAGGGAGGCTTGGACTTCATAGAATGATAAATTGTGGGAAAGTGACTATGAAGTTCATGGGGAAAACTAATGAAATATATGGGCTATTTTAGCAAGGTTTGTTTGTGCAGACTCATCTCTGTGTTGTCTCTTTATCTTCAGAGATCAGAGTTGCTCTCCTATTCCTGGTATGAGGGAAAAGGATATCTCCACAAAAGGGAATTTATGCTCCACTTTTAGGCAGTAAAGAAGAGGCAAGATAAGTCTTCCACATCTGTTAATTTTTAAATGCCGTCAACTCAAAATAACCCTTATACCAACATGGTATATTTTGTAGTGGCATATTGGGATCCATTCAAGAGGGACAGATCATGGGAAGAAGAGGAGAGAGGAGAGAGAGAATGCTGTGGAGACGGCATTGCGGGGGATGGTAAAGCCTTTGGATTTTATTCAAGATGTGATAGGAAATGCTTCAGCAAGGCAGTGATATATCTGCTTCATATTTCAAAAAATGTGCTCTGGCCTCTGGAGAATAATCAAATCACTCCTCTCCTCTTGGGAAGTAAGTGGAGGGTATGGCTGTACCCTAACTCATAAATAGAAGCTTTTGTGAGGTCAGCTAGTCAGCAGACTGTGGTGGGGATACATGGAGGGACTGTTGGCTCTTGCTAGAGATAAGAGCTGGGTAATCTGCCCACTACAATAGCCCCTGCGGAAGCCAAGCCCAGGAGAAACTCAGAAGGAGGGAGGAAGAAACTGGCTGTCAGGACAGGGCAATCTCTGCCTTAGTCAACTGCTACTATGCTTAAGATCACTCTAAAGGACGGAGAGCACGGATCAGGTGACATCAGGAGCCAGAGTACCAGGGGCTCCAAAGAGCTAGAAGAAAAACAATTTCCCCCAGTACTCAGTGTTGAGAGTCCAAAGGGAAAACTTTCAGGGCTAAAACAATGGAGACTTACAGTGATAGGGAAGACATAACCCCTGTACCCAGTGGACTAATGCCATGGCCATACTCACCATTTTTGCCTAATTTCTACTCCAACCCCTAACCCCACGCCAGTTCTGGCAGTGAAGTGAAATGGCTCCTGGGGCAAGGCAAGGAGCAATGTGGAAAGGGACAGCAGGGCTGACTATCTCTGTTGGAAGCCAACAGCTCACTCTGAATTAGGAAATATGACCTGAAGTCTGCGGGTCCTCCCCACAGGGCTGGGGTTAGTAACCATGTTAGGAGAGCCCAAAGGCAGGACGTTGATGAAAGTACAAAGGAAGAGCAGAGCACAGTCACCTGCCATGACTCACTCTGGCTCCAGGGGGAGCTCTCTATACTCCTTCCCTCTCTCAGAAAATGAAAAAGTATTCAGGTCTCACACTGAAGCTCTAAGGGGAAAATAAGTCTCAAGAAAGATGAGAAAACATTCATGGATGAATCACTTACATTATGTTTAAATATATGATCTTAATCATAATGGAGTAGTATGAAAAGAAATAAGATAGAAACTGTCAAAAAATATAGAAGAGAGAAATGGAGGAAAGGACATAATATGCAAGAGAAGGGAGAGAAAAATGTGAAAGATATTTTCAAGGTCCTTGCTGTATAGAATAATTTAAACTCAGTAAAGCAAGGGTTTAAAGAAAAAGTTAAAATATTAATAGATGTCAGATAAGAGCGAAACTGAACTTTTAAAAGCTAATGAAACCACAAGAAAGAGAGTAGACATAGCTGAAAAGGAGGAGGAGGAGGAGGAAGAAGAAGGGAAGAAGAAGAAAGAAAAGATCTAGAAAAGGCTGGGGTAATCATAATGAATGCAGAGGACGAATATAAAGACATTAAAACAGAATGATACATTTTAAGGATAATTAGTATCCTTGACAGAGAATCTATTAAATAAAGCAGAAAGAATATTCAAAGATGTATTTGGAAAAGAAGTAAAACTTTGTTCCCCCTAAAATAAAGGATATACTCATCAAATGGTAATGTTGAAAAAAGATAAAGACTGATCAATATAAGATATATCCCTGTAAAGATAATGAAATGCAAAACTGAAGAAATAAATCCTCAAGTATTTAGGGACAAAGCCTATTTGAAGTAGAGTTTAAACAGCAATAGATAAAGGAAGACTATGTGGCAAATGAGCTGGTGGTAAGCTTTGAACTTATGGTTACATATAGAAGGAACAAAGGCTTCATATCATAAGTGTAGAAGGTAAATCGTATAAACCTTTAACATGAATATTATGAAAATAACAATGACAACAATAATATGACAAATGAAAATTTAGATTGTATTTGAACAGAGAGATGAGAGGAAGGATAAATGAATGTTTTAATTTGGAAAGAGGAATCAATAGATGTGTCAAATATTGCTAAGTCAATTAATGGAGAGGTCCAAGCATATTTATAAATGTGTAAATGTAACCAGTCAAAGAACTAAGAGCAGATGAAAGCTTAAAAAATATAAGGGAAGCAGTCTACTGTAAATAAGATTGAGAAAAAAACAATTTACATAGCAAACTACTGAAAACTTAAAATGAACACACATACACAAGACAACAGAAAAGTTAAAACATAAAACTAAAAACTGAAAAACTGAAAGAGTCAACTAATTCATGAAAATAAGAAAACTTCTGGCTTATTTTCTTAAACATTCAAATTTTGAATGAAAGGCATCCAAAAAGAGTGATTCAGAAAGGTTAAAAGCAAAGGGCTGGACAAAGACGCATAAGCAAATTTTAACAAATGGTAGTAATGTCATGCAAGGTTGAATTCAGGTCAATGATTAAGTAAGATAAAAGCGGTGTTTTAAAATGACCATTCATGTCATCCACAGGAAGACCATAATGCGAGCCTATCTTGATTATCAGGTAGTGTGAAAGGCAGAATAATGGCTCCCCTGAAGATGTGCTTGTACAATTCCTGGAACTTGTGAATCGGTCACTTTTCTTGGCAAAAGAGATTTTGTAGATATGCTAAAGTTCAAAGATCCTGAGGTGGCATGATGACTAAGTGTGCCCCATGGAAGGAAGGCCAGGGAGTCAAAGAAGGAGAAATGATGATGGAAGGAGAGGATGGAGTGATGCAATTGCTAGTTTTGAAGATGGAAGAGGGACTGTGAGTCAAGGATTATGAGTGACCTCTAAAAGCAAGGAATACAAGAAAACAGAGTCTCTTGTAGAGCCTCCAGAAGGAATGCAGCCTGCTGACACTCTGATTCAAGCTTAAAGAGGCTTACGACCTCCAAAATTATAAGATAATACATTTGTATTTTTTAGAATTATTATTATTATTATTATTATTATTCATTTTGATCAGAGAGAGACAGAGAATGAGAGGGAGTGTGAGAAAGTAAGCTGCCAGGTCCAAGATTTGAATCATAGTCGGCCATGTGAAAGTCCAGTGCCCCAATCACCACGCCACTTGCCAACCCCATAAATTTGTATTGTTTAAGCACTAAATTTGTGATAATTGTTAGAACAAGTAGAAACTAATATACGAAACAAATAACAAAGTATCAATTCATTTAAAATACAAAAAAAGTATGGAAAAAATGGAGAAATACTCAGAAACCTAAAATAAACATTAACTCTCTCACAGTGGCACACAAAAGTTGTCAGAAATCACTAGCTGCTCATGAAAATCTGTGCTCTCCTCTTCTTCCAAAGTACACAAGTAGATTACATTGCCTAGCTTCCTTTGCAATTGGATATGGCCATGTGACTGAGTTCCAGCCAGTATGACATTTTGGGGCCAAGGCTTTTTAAGAAGATCACACTCCTTCCTCTTTCCCTGAGATAATGATGAGGTCTTGGGGGATGGAGGAGCCAATATGTGAAAAGATCTGGGTCCTTGGATCACTGCCTGGAAAAGAATCACCTTCTGACTAGGACATTTTATGAGAATGAGAAATAAACCTCAATGACATTAGAGTAATTGCATATTTTGGTTTCTTTTTTATGTAGTAATGATTTTACCCAAATAGTTAAATGAAATAGAAAAAATACATTTGAGAATGTAATGGACCTTTAAAAATGTAATTAATAAGGTCAATCTACTATATATACATTGGAATATTAGCTGATGAAGACTACCTCTTATTTTCAAGTAGTCTTTTGATAATTACAAAAATTGGCAATATAAATAATAGATCATGGAGAATACTTTAATAAGTTCCATTAAGTCAAAAAGGTATGAAACATTTATGCAGTAAAATAAACAAAAGACCAAAAGAAAAAAAAGAAAGAAAAAGCTTCAACTTCTCCTATATGTTTCTGTAATATTTTAATTTTTTTACTTGATTCTCATATTACTTCTAAGAACTGAGGCAAAACAGTAGGAATAGAAATCAGATCAGTGATTTCCAATGACTGGAGATGGAGAAAGAAGATGAATGACAAAAAGCCATGGAAGAACTTTTGGGGGTGATGAAAATGTTCTATATCTCAATTATGGCTACATGGCCTATAAAAATTTGTTGAACAGTACACCCAAAATGGTAAATTTTAGTATATGTGAGTTATACTTCAATAAACTTGAATTTAAATAAAGTAAAATTAAATTATGGTTTATGAATAATAAAATGGTGAATTATTTTTCTTTCTTTTTTTTTTTTTGATTAAAGACCACACAAAGCAATGGTATTTAAAATACTTGTTTGAATCAAGTGGTATACTGAATCATCTGGTTTTGACCAAATGTTATTCACTGTGTGTATTTGGAATCCCTGCAATACATTGAAAAATCATCCATCGTGTCAGTACTCATTAAAATGCTACAGTACCAATACCCAGTCTGCACTACAAAATCCCAGTATCAAGGAATATCTAACTGTTCTCTAATTTGAAGGGAGGCAAATAACCTCTACCCAAACACATTGCAAATCTGATTCAGCAGAGAGGAGAGAAGCCCTTTAGGGCACTTCCTGAGAATTGCACCATCAGCCAAGCTATGTGTTCACTTTCTTAAAAAAAGAAATCATCCTGGTGTTTATTATCTAGAACTTTCTAAAAGTTAACAACTTTATTTTAGAAAAGAAATGTCAACAAGACGCAGTGTTAGCCAGCATTAACAGATACAACTTTTCCTCCTCCCCCATCATGTAAATACACTACAAACTCAATACGAGAATGTTTCTGTACAATATTGATCCTTCAAAACACTGAACTTTGCCAGTTCTGAAAAAATGGAAAAGGCATTAATTGGCATTTGAGGCCCCCCATTAATTACCTGGACCCTGTGTGCCTCTCCTGTGTCATCTCCTACTGCCTGCATCATCATCTTCACACTTGTGCAGCACCAATCTGCTTGCTTAAAATCGACAAGTATTCACTCATGCTCTTTTTTTAAGAATTATTTTATTTAGTTTTATTTATTTATTTGTTTGTTTAAATTTGACCAACAAGGGAGCGAGAGAGAGAGAGAGAGAGAGAGAGAGAGAGAGAGAGAGAAAGCTGCCAGGTCCGGGACTTGAACCACAGTCGGCCATGTGGGAGTCCAGCGCCCTTAACCATCACACCACCTGCTGGCTCCCACTCATGCTTTTAACTTTGTTTGGAAAGCCTTTCTCATCTTTCCTTGTCTCGATACTCTTACCTGTCATCCATGTAGTCCAAGAAGACTTCCCAGAATCTCTTGGCTTGCCTAATTTTTGTACTCACAGCTCCCTGTGCATGTCATTGTTTTCATCACTTAGGGACAATATTGAGATTGTGTGAGTCTGTGTCAGTCTCCCACACAAGACTAGCAGCCCCAAGAAGGTAAAATCTCTCTCTTATCATTCCTCATCTTCTCATCCTTAATACAGGGTCTGACTCCCCTTAGGGGTTCAAAATGGTTATTGAACTAACATGGGAGGTGCTTCCCTTCTCAAACCCACATTATATCCTCCCTACCCTCCTCCTTACTGACCATGTGGACCATGCACAGGGTACAGGGACAGGTCATAGAGCCTGCTGGGACAGGTGAAGAGGGAAGGGCAAGGCAGGTTCCAGGCTATCCTAGAAGAAGTGAATCTGAGGAGAAGCAGAACTTCATCCAAGTACTTCAGTTAATTAAACATTCTTGTATTGATGCAAATAAAATTTAATCAACCAAAAATGATTTAAGCTTTCCGTATGTTGAGTTAATCTATTTCAGGATCATGGAAAGAAAACCAAAGTCACATGGACAATTTAACCACAATCCACAGCATAATGGTGACATTCCAATAGAAATCAAGCTTATTTTATTTTATTTTATTTTACTTTATTTTATTTTACATTTTCACCATAGGGCATGTGCACTTGCCAAAGAGACAGAGGGGGACAGTGAGAAATCAAGCCCAGGAGGGATGGTCACACTGCAATCCCCTCACCTTCATTCTTCCCTTGGGATTTTGGGAACACATGCACTCATGCCCAGTGTGAGTTTCAAATCACCAGGTTCAGGACTGAAACTGAAGTCACCACACCACCTACTGGCCCCAGAAAGCTCACTCTTAAACCGATTACCAGGTAATGCCATGAATTTGCTCTTATTTTAACTATAAATATGCTGACCGTCTTCTTTCTCTCTTTTTTAAAATATTTTTTTCGGAGAGGATTTTGCTATAGGATGTGTGTGCTCTCCAGAAAGACAGAGAGAGACAGAGAGACAGAAAGCAAGAAATCACCCCCCCCCCGGGGGACATGGCCACAGCGCAATCCCTTCTCCATTCCTGTCTTGGGATCTTGGGCATGCACGCACATGTGTCTGGCGTGAGCTTAAGTCACCAGGTCCAGGACTTGAACTGCGGTTGACTACATGGGAGTCCAGCGATGTAGCCATTATGCCAACTGCTGGTCCCATTTAAAAATTAATTTTTAAGAGAGATTTTTGCTATAGGGCATGTGTGCTCATTGAAGAGACAGAGAGATACAGAGACACGGAAAGCAAGAAAGCATCCTCTAGGGGAGATGGCCACACCACAATCCCTTCTCCACCATTCTCCTCTGGGAATTTTGGACATGCATAAACACATGCCTGGCATGAATTTTAAGTCAATGAGTCTGGGACTTGAACCACAGTTGACTACATAGGATCCAGGAATGTAACCATTTCACCATCTAATTACTATTTCTTTTGCTGTGCTGAAGCTTCTTAATCTGATGTAATCCTATTTGCCTATTTTGGAGATTATTGCCTATGCTTTGGGGTCTTATTTAAGAAGTCTTTGCCTACTCCAATGTCTCCCAGATTTTTCCAGTGTTTCTCATGAGCAGTTTTATAGTCTGAGGATAGATCTCTGATTCACTTTGAGTTGATTTTTGTTAATGGTGACAGGGGTCCAGATTCATCTTTCTGCAGGTGGATACTAAGTTTTTCCAGCAGCATTTGCTAAAGAGGTTTTCTTTTTCCCACAAGATTGGCTGGTATCCTTTATCAAAAATTAGTTGGTTGTGTTTTGGGGTTTATTTCTGGGGTCTCTATTCTGTTCCATTGGTCCACATGTCTGTTTTTGTGCCAATACCATGTTTTTTAATTATCACAGCTGTGTAATGTATTTTGGGGTCAGAGAGTGAGATGCCTCCTACTCCACTCTTCTTGAACAGGATAGCTGTGGCAATTTGGAGTCTTTTATGATTCCAGACAAAATTCTATGATTGTCTTTTTTTAGATCTGTGAAGGATGTCTCTGGTAATTTGATTGGAATTGCATGAAATATGTAGATTAATTTGGGTAGAATTGCCATTTTGATTATATTATGCTTCCAATCCAGAAATATGAGATGTCCTTCCACTTTTTTGTGTCTTCCCACTTTTTTGTATCATTTTGTAAAATGAACTTACCCAACATGAGCACGCTTCCTACCAGCCCAATTAAAGATCTCATACACGCTATCATCAACAGACAATCCTCCATTTCTGTGTCCCTCAAATGTCTATTTCTATTTTTAGATTTCCATAGTTTTCCTTATAGAGGTCTTTGACTTCTATGGTTAGTTTTATTTCTAGGTATCATACTTTTTGTGGTTATGGTAAATGGGATTGCTTTCTTCAGTTCTACCTCAGTCTCCTTGTTATTTGTATATAAAAATGCTATAGACTTTTGTATATTGATATTGTATCTTGCCACTTTACTATATTCATTTATCACCTTTAGGAGTTTTGTTCATGGATACCTTTGGGTCCTCTATGTACACAATCATGTCACCTGCAAATAAAGATAATTTCACCTCTTCTTTCCCTATTTGAATGCCTTTTATTTCCTTTTCTGATTGCATTGTCTAGGACTTCTAGCACTATATTGAAAGTGGAGAAAATTGACAGTCTTGTCTTGTTCCAGTTTTTAGTGGAAAAGCTTTCAGCTTTTCCCCACTCAGTATGATGTTTGCTATAGGTTTTTCACAGATAACATTTACTGTGTTGAGAAATGTCCCTTTTATGCCAATTTTGCTGAGTCTTAATCATGAAGAGGTGATGTATTTTATCAAACGCTTTTTCTGCATTGATTGATATGATCATATGGATAGTTTTTATCTTTCTTTCTGTTAATATGGTGTATTACTTTTTTTGTGTGTGTGTGTGTATGTTGAACCATCCTTGCATCCTTGGAATAAAGCTTATCTGGTCATGATGTATAATCTTTTTTATGTGTTGTTGGATATAATTTCATAGTATCTTGAGAACTTTTGCATTTATATTCATCAGAGATACTGGTCTGTAGTTTTCCTTTTTAGTCATGTCCTTATCTGTTTTGGGGATGAGGATGGTGGAGACTTCATAAAATGAATTTGGGAGGGTTCCTTCCTTTTGGAGCTTTAGAAATAATTTGAGTAGAATGGGTGTTATCTCTTTAAAAGTTTGTAGAATTCATTTCTTTGTTGGGAGGTTATTTATTACTGATTCAATCTCATTGCTTGTTATAGGTGTATTCAGGCTTTCTGTGTCTTCCTGATTCAGTCTTGGTAGAATATATATGTCCAGGAATTTGTCCATCTCATCCAGGTTTTCTTGTTAGTTGGTGTATAGTCACTCATAGTATTATCTAATGATGTTTTGTACTTCTGTTGTAATATTGCTTGTTTTATTGCAAATTGATTTATCTGATTCCTTTTTCTCTTCTTCTCATTAATCTAGCTAATGTTGTGTCAATTTTGTTTATCTTTTCAAAGAAACAGCTTTTGATTTCATTTATTTTCTGTATGGTTTGTTTGTTTTCTATTTCATTTGTTTCTGCTTGAATCTTCTTTATTTCTTTTCTCCTGGCATTTGTTGTTGTCGTTTTTCCAGTTCCCTGAGGCATGATGTTAGGTTGTCTGTTTGCCACCTTTCCATCTTTTACTTTATTTTTAAAAATTATTTTTATTTTTATTATTATTTATACATTCAATAGTTATACATAATTTAGATTGTAAAGAGACTTTACCCAGAATGATATACATCTCAGTCCTGTTGAGAATAGTAAACACATCCTCATAAACAGATAATAAACCATATCCATGTCCATCTTTTCCTTATGCACACTAATTGCTGTGAACTTCCCTCTTATGACTGCTTTCGCTATGCCCGGTAGGTTATGAAAACTCATATATTCATTATCATTGGTTTCAGTAAATCTTTTAATTTCAGTCTTAATTTCTCCAGTAGTTGTGAAGTCATTCAGGAGTAGGTTGTTTAGTTTCCATACATTTGTATATTTTCAAGGTTTTTTTCTGAAATGGTTGGAGAAGATGCTGGATATGGTTTCTATGTCTTTGAATCTGTAAAGGTTTGTTTTATGCCCTGTCATGTAGTCAGTCTTCAAAAAGGTTCCCTGCAGGGGTGAGAAAAAAATATATTTTCTGGTTATTGGGCGGAAGGTTCTATAGATGTCTGATGATCAGTCCACAGGAGATAGTGGGGTGTTGAGATCCCCCAAAATTAGTGTGTTGCAGTCTTTCTCTCCTTTTAGATCTAATAGTCTTTCTTTCATGTACTTGGGTGCTCCTGAGTTGGGTGCAAAGATATTTATAAGCGTTATATCTTCTTGATGGATTAGCCCTTTTACTACCATATAATGACCTTTCTGTCTCTTTTTACAGTTTTTGTTTTAAAGCCTGTTTTATGTGAAGTCAGTAATGTGACTCCAGCCCTTTTTTGGTTTCCATTTGCATGGAATATCTTTTCCATCATTTCACTTTTAGTCTTTGTATGTCTTTATCCGTAAGGTGCATTTCTTGTAGGCAACAGATAGAGAGTTTCTGTTTTTGTTTGTTTGTTTGTTTGTTTTTATTTTTAATCCATTCAGCCAGTCTGTGTCTCTTGATCAGAGAGTTTAATCCATTAGCATTCAATGTCAATATCAATATTTTCAGACTTGTCCCTACCATTATGTCAGTCATTTTGTTGTTGTTGTTGTTTTTTGTTCTCTTATTTCTGTTTATCTCTCTTTAGTTTTCCTAGAACAACATTCTCCTCAGTACTTCTTGAAGAGCTGGTTTGGTGTTGGTACATTTTTTTCAGGTTTTGTTTTTTTTCTGATAATGTTTTTTATCTTTTCTTCCCATTTGAAAGACAATCTTGCCAGGTATAGTAATCTTGGTTGAAATTGCTTTTCTTTCAACACTTTGAATATATCTTCTCATTCTTTCCTTGCTTGCATTGTTTTCACTGGGAGGTCTGATGTTAACCTAACCTTTTAAAATAACTTGACATTTCTCTCTCGCTATGTTTAGTATCTTGTCTTAATCTGTGATTTTGGCCAATCTGGCAATGATGTGCCATGGAAAGGATCTTGGGTTGATTCTATTTGGGGTCCTTTGTATTTCTTGGGTCTGGATGTTTGAATGCTACTCTAGGTTGGAAAGTTTTTTTCCACTACTTCATGGAATAGATTATCAATGCCCTCATTAGACCCTTCACCTCCTGGGATAACAATTGTTTGGATGTTTGAGCATTTAATGGTATATAGTAATTCTCATATATTATCCTCATTTTGGGGGGCGTTAGTTTTTCATTCTTTTTGGTGATTTTTTTCTAGATCAGAGGTTTTGTCTTCTAGGTCCAAGATTCAATCTTCTGCCTGATCTAATCTGCTGTTAATAGTTTCCAGGGAGGTTTGATTTCCGGTATTACAGCCTTCATCTCTAATAGTGTTGTTTGATTCTTTTTTGTTGTGTCTATTTCTTTTTTTCAAATCATGGAAGGACTTTCTCATCTCTTGGAGTTCATTGTCTCTTTTCTCTTGCATCTCCTTTAGTTTTGTCACTATGAATATTCTGAATTGTTTATCTGACATTTCCACGAGTTCTATTATACTTTCTGTGGAGGATGAGGAGTTGTTCTTTTCTCTTGAGGAAGAGATATTTTGATATTTTCTTGATTTCTCATATTTCTTGTGCCTGTGCTGGTTTCTGGTCATCTGATGGATTTCACATTTTTTCCTAATTTCTTGGAGTTAATTCTGTAATGTCCAGGAAGAAAGATGTGCTCTACTTCTCTGGTGTGTCCTTCAAAAAGGGCCTTATGTTCTGATCAGAGAATGGTGTATGTAATCAACTTGAAGTACTTGGTTCTTCCCAGAGTGTCAGGACCAGATGTACCTGGGCTAAGCTAGAGGATGTAGCTAAGAGTTCAAAGGCATGCAGGAGGATGTGAGTCATTGTCTCTTTGGAGCTCCATCTTTCTGATGCTCACCCTGCACCTAGACCATCACTGGAACTGGATAGTTCAATAGCACAGGGGGCAGGGAAGAGTGTGACCCTCAAGATCACAGTTAACACACCTGAGTTCAAAGGTGTGTGGGAGAAGGTGAGCTATGGTCTCTGCAACTTCATTTCCCTGAGACTCCTGAGCTATTTCTCTCTTGAACTGTGAGAGTGAGTAGTTGAGGAGCACATTTTGCCTTCCCTCCCAAAGAGGGTAAGAAAGTCTGTAGACAAGGGAAAGGAAATTACACTGATTGACTCAAAGTCAAATGGCAGAGGGCACATTCAGACATCCTGAGCCTTGGATGATGTTCCTACACTGAAATAGGAGTAAGCCAGGAGTCAGATCTGTGAGATGACCCAGGAGACTGACAAAGCAAATCAATCTGAGCTAGGAATTCTTAAAGGACTGCCAGAATCAAGCCATGTGTTTTCCCTCTCTTGTCAGGTTAAAATAAATAAATAAATAAACAAATAAATAAAGTTAAATAAAAAATAATTCTTTAAAAATTTATCTTTAATTTATAAATAGTATTTATACATATTTATTGGGTACAATGTAATGTTTTGATATATAGTTACATTGTAAAATGATTAAATCCAACTAATTAACAAATTTAACACCTCACATATTTATATTTTATAATAAAAACATCTAAAGTTTATTCTTAATAGTAATTTTGAAATATACAGTGCATATAACTATTTGTTATTTCTCACTTTTTCTCTTTCTCTGTCTCTCATCAGCCAGCACATGCACTCTATGGCAAAAATCTAAAAAAAAAGATGTTGGAACAAGTGGATATTCACATGCAGAAGAGTGCTAATGGACTTTACACCATATTAAAAAAAAAAACTCAAAATGGACTAAATACTTAAATGTAACTTGAAATGGTAAAACTACTAGAAAAAAATACAGAATGAAATTTCCATAACATTAGTTTGGACAAAGATTTCTTAGCTATGACTTCAAAAGCACAAGCAACAAAAAAGCAAAAATAAATAAATTGGATTATATCAAACTAAAGAGCTTCTGCACAGAGAGAAAACAATTAACAAAATCAAGAGGCAGTCTGCAGATTAGGAGAAACCATTTGCAAACCATATATCTGGTAAGGAGTTAATATCTATAAGGAGTATATAAGGAGCTCAATTCAATAGCAAAAACAAACAAACAAACAAACAAAATAACAAAACAAAACAAACCCAGCCAGGGGACATCTATGTGTTACAGAACAGTATTTTTCCTCCAATATAACATTTAGAAAAGAATCACAGTCATATATGACTCTAATTTTATTGTAAAATCCAGACATTTCAGAATTTTTTAAGAGTTTTCTTTCTCATTTTCCTAAGAAATCACACCTAGGAACTTGAGTGTCCTTTTAAAATATTCAAAATAGGGTCCAGCAGTTGGCATGGTGGTTGGGGCACTGGACTTCCATATGGCCAATCATGGTTCAAGACCCAGACCTGGCGACTTGCTTTCTCTCTCTTTCTCTCTCACTCTGTCCCTCTCTGGTCAAATTAAAATAAAAAAATGAAGTCAAATAAAATAATTTTTTAAAAAAATTTAAAAAATATACTTGTGTGTGTGTGTGTGTGTGTGTGTGTGTGGTGTGCATTCACACATGCAGTTCTTGTTTTCTTTTCTTTTTAATCTATAAACAGTATCATCCTGAACATAAAATTTCCATAACATTATGAAATGCTATGTGACCCTTTTCACTTTGTCTTATAGATCTGAACAAGCTATTGTATCTTGAACAAAATAGACTTTTAGTAGTGACTCTGTGGGGCAGTGGTAACTCATTGCTCAAAAGAAGCCACATCCCACATGGTGACCATTGTGCTAATCCCTTAGCAGATTAGCTTGAAACACACTGGGCAAGTGTACAAGTGCCCAAGACCCAGTGGGCTGGAGGACAAGAGGAAAGGGATCACAGTGTGACCAGACCCTGTGCCTTGTGGAAGGTATTCAGCTCGCTGTCACTCTCCCTCACATGCCTGCACGTATGCTTTATTGGGAATAATAAAAACATCAATTTTTAATTGTTGCAGATTATTCCACACAACATTATAGTACCAAAATGTTTTCAGCTTCTCTGTTAATAAATATTTGTTTTATGTTATTCAATTTTAGTCTATTTTGATAGTTATCTTTCTTTTACACATACTGCTTTACAGATGTATAAGGAGGTTAGTTAACAGTAAAATTGCTGGGCTGAAAAGTGAGTATATTTTAAATTCTGCAAGTTGTGTGTAGATACCATTGGTTCTCTGGGTGCACTTTGCCTATTTCTATAGATCATCATCATGAGGGGGATATTATTCCGAATCTGAGGTCTGATTTTTGTGTTCAAGCTGTCTTCTATGTTTCTAATGTCACCCATTGGTCATTCTTAAGCTTCTTCTCCCACCAACTCTTATCCACACTTCACACTGTCAAATAAATGTCAGTTCCTAGGCAGGACTGCCCTAATGTCTTAAATTAGGTTTAATCTCTCTCTAGATACTTGCATTGTGGCCTACATTTCTCTACAGGTGCTGAATAATTGCTTTATATTTACCCTTTATCCTAGATTCTAAGGCCCACTTGTCCATTCATTCTTACATTTATGTATTCATTTATTCAGAACACTGACTGACACATTGAGTGCTGATGCAGTGTAGAGGTTAGAAGATCAGACTCTGGAATCGAACTTCTTTGGTTCCAAATCGAACATCATCTCTTATTAACTGTGTGACAAAGTTATACATTGTTTGCCTCTATTAGCACCCACCCCATAGGCTTGTAGTAATGATTAAATGGGAGAGTGCACATAAAACATTCCAAAGGGCAAGTGGCATATAGTAAGTGCTATAAAAGTCCATGTCTTGTGTAGCAGACAGCATGCCAGGTGTTAGGGATCCAATGGGGAAGAAAATAAAGAATGGAAAAAAAAGAGAAAGAATAAATTCATATCAGCTATAAGAGAACTACATGCAGAAGGTGAAAATCTCTCATTTCTAAAAACTCAGTAGTGAAGCCATTCAACCTGAGCCAAACTCCATGCTCAGAGTTCAGTTACCAAGTATGTGCTTATTGTGCCAGGATGCCCGGAGTTTCCACTCAGTAACAGTCTTGTCACTGAGCATCCCTCCACACACAAACAGGTGTGTCCAAATGCCCACCAATGGACCCACTCCACAAAGTTTTCCTGGTCTTACCCTCTGGATGAATGCCATTACCTAAAACAACAGAATAAGAGCTCTTAATGCCCATGGGTGAAAAATAAGGTCCAAATTAACAAAAACATAAGGACTTGGGGCCGGCAGGTGGTATGGTGGTTAGGGACGCTGGATTCCCACATGACCAACCACAGTTTGAGTCCCAGACCTGGCAGCTTGCTTTCTCATTTTCCCTTTCTTTCTCTCTCTGTCTTATCAAATTTTAAAAAATATAATAATAATAACAAATGGAATTAAATAAATAAATCTTTAAAAAAAAACATAAGGACTTGAGTCTGGTGGGATGGGAGTAAGCAAAAATTATTCACATTGATTAACATTTCAGCTTTTCCAAGCTATTTTCAACCATGTACTGTCTTATTTGTTATTGAATAAAAAAAGTTTTTTTACTAGTGGTATATGATCCTAGGTCAAATGGCATATGTTCTTAAGTCAAAATCCCAAGCTTTTTCCAATTAGTGTTGTTCTAATCATAAATTACAATGCACTGGAAAAACTAACCTTTAGAACCATTTTAATTTTCTAGGCAGTCTTATGAAACAATTCTATCTTGCTAGCTAACTAATAAAATATATTGGGTCATTGGAAAAGTCATGATGCATTTTCGTATAGAGAAACATAGAAAAATATGTCATGACTTTTCTGACAACCCAATAGATACTATTAATTTATAAGAAAAGTCAATTTCATGAAGACATACTCCTTTCTTCATTCATCTTAAAAAATATCTTTGACTGAACCAATATACAGTGTATTCATGATGGGAAAATTCATTTGGTATGCTGTCATGATACACAGTGACTGGATGTAAATAAATGAAATAAAATAAAATATAAAATAAGTGGAAAGAATCTTGAACCAGCTGCATGCCAGAGCAAAGATTAAGAAACAAACTGCTTTTGATTTTCCCATACCCTGAATTAATGGGATAAAAATTAAGAAAGTTTTTATTGTTTTCTTGTTCATTATTTATCAGTCTTCCAAATCCTTTCATCCTATGGCTGGCTTTATGGGAGAAGTCCTCAAAAGAAAGTGCACACCTCTGGGGCATAGTCAGTTTGTTTTTCTCATGAAATCTCTAGCCCCAGAGTGGTCTTGTTCATGAGACTTCCCAAATTTAAAAGGTAAGGTTGCCATGGCAACTGGTGTATATGGACAACTCCTATAAGAGACGAGCAACTGCCTGGAACACTCCTCTCCTTGGCACTGCCTCTGCATCTCTGCAGTCATTGTCTTATGAGGGCCCGGGAAGAGCTCTGGTCTATGGTCCAATCCCAGTACAGGTCCTGTTTGAAGCCCCTGTCACAGCACAGCCTGGAGACAAAGTCTGTGTATGGCTTTCGTCTTCTAATACCTTCACAGCAACTATTTATCAGCATTGTTATAAAACTTGCCATTGGGGTGAGAGATTTACATGATGGTAGAATTTGTTTTCTACCTGAAGAGATGAAAAAACTCTTTTCTAGACCGACAGGAGCCTGAAGAAAAAGAGTAAGTCTTATATTTTCTTACTCTTTACTGTATATAAAATGAACTGGTCTAGTAAGGTTGCAATGATACATCCTTAAAGGTGGCCAGGAGTAGGCAAAAGAACATAGACAAATGTTCATTTCACAAGTATTTATTGATCACCCACTATGTTCTGGTTACTGTTCTAGATGTTGGAAATTCAAGGAGATGGAGTCAGGTGGTTTCCAGTTAATATCTTGCTAACTGTGTGTGTGAACCAAGGTATTGTATAACTTGCTCAGTGGCTTTCCTTTTTTAAAAAAGAATTATTTTTATTATTATTTTTAAAAATTTGCTGTAGGACATAGGTGCAAGAGAGAGAAAGCAAGCTGCCAGGTCTGGGCACTTGAGCTGCAGTTGGCCATGTGGGAGTCTAGCACACTAGCCACCATGTCACCTGCTGGCCCACTAAGGAGCTTTCCTGATGGAGGGAGAGAGACAGTGCTCTGAAGTCTGTCTTACATGATGCCCTGTGCATAGTAGGAGCTTGATGAGCATTGCCCATATCAATAATGAGGGTGGAAAGCATAATGAGGCAGAAGGAGCACTGGATTTCAAACCAAGAGGCCTTAGGACCCCAGCCAAATCACTTTTGCCTCTTTGGACCTACTTTGTTTTCTAAAATGGGAGTAGTAGTATCTTTCTTGTTGAGTTATGAGAATTCAGCAAGATAATATCCATAAAATGGGCTAGTGAAGATTGGGGGTCAGATTGTACAGACTGTGTAGGGCATGCTCACCACTTTGGACTTTATAATAAAGGCAACAGGGAACCCCTGGAGGGTTCTGAGTCACAGAGGGACAGTCTGGGCTCTGCCTTTTGGGGAGTACCTCTGGCTGCAACCTGGAGCTGGGAGGCCCGTGCCATAATGTGAAAGAGTCATGACCGTAACCAGTGCAAGAAAAGTATGGCAGTGGATGGAGAGCAGAAGGTGCATTCAAAAGGTTCTCGGGAAGGAGAAGTTGCAGGGCTTGGTGTTTGTTAGCTGCAGGTGGGAATGTGGGAGCTCTTCAAATGCAGAGGAATGAAGAGACACTCTAATTTCTGACTTGGGCATCTGAGTGGAAGATGGTGCCTGCACTCCAAGATGTTGAATAATTAGAGGAGAAATAAGTTGGTAGGACAAGGGCACAGAGTTTACTTTGGACACAGTGTGTGAGGGGTCTGGACTGACTCAAGCAGATGTCCAGGGCATGGCACCAAGCTGCAAAGGAGACTCTGCTTCCCCAGCAAGCGTCTGGAGTCAGTTGGTCAGTGCTTGAGTTTCAGCCACATTCAGTCTTAGTAACCACATCACTCAGGATCCACCAGGCATCAACCGAGCACCTTGGCCCAGGGCCACACAAGAGATTTTGACCTCTTAGAGTTTCCATTCTAGTGTGGGGGATACGTAGTGAGTGGTCAATATGCAAATATGATAAAAGAGGTTTAAGAGTTCTATGGTGCTGGTTTGGGGGGCTGAGAAGTGGCTAGGGAAGGCCTCTTGGAAGAGATGATATTTATAATCAGATTGAAAGATGAAAGTCACAAAATCTCTTGAGTCTGTTTCAGTGTCTGCAAATAGGGACATTATACTGTCCATCAAGGCAACTTTAAGTCACATAAATGTGAGATGTTGTTAGATAATCTTGCTGGTAGCTTGGAAAGGTTTTAGCTCTGTCTTGGTATCCCTCATAGCACTCAGATGGAGAGAAGGACATTTCTTCCTCTCTAGTAGTTCTCCAGACCCTCAGACTCAACTCCCTCAAGACTCAGGGGTAGAAGTGAGGCATTGGCTGTACTGCTCTTTATAGCCACAAGAGGGCTCACAACTCACAGACTTTGCGTCCAATAACTCTTCCATGCTCGCTCTTGACACAGTTTTCATCGAATGGAGCCTGATCCTGTAATGCTCAAAATTGCTATTTAATTATGCACGATCACTGGACAATTATAAGCACTTCTGTAATAGCTAAACATTAATTTTAGCATCTTAATTTTATAAATGTTTAAATGTGTTGCTCGTGGAGAGCTATTCAAATGCAGATGATTAAAACAAATTATTGAGTTTATAATTTTCTGGAGATTTTTTGCTTGGAAATTAAATTTCCCCATTAAAAGTTTCCCTTTGTTGCCACGCTCCATCAGCTGCTGGGTTTGTATTCATGGTGGTAATTGTTCTCTCCCCACAATATCTGGGCTCTGCTGTGTTTCAGCTGCCAAGTTCTTCGAGCACCCAGAACGTGCAGCGTCTTGCTTCACCATGCACTGTCTGATCCTCCAGCATCAAATTGGAAATGAGCTCAAAGGTGAGCCCACAATCACAGGGGAGCTTTGGGAGCTTGGCAAAGTGAAGGGGAGTTTATATTGCAGTCTTCAGGTCAACACAAACATAGGCAAGGAAATTCTCATGCAGGTCAAGCCCTCGCTCTGATGGAAAAGAAATCCCATGGTCACGGTGACTCCTTCTGTTGATAGGAGGTCAGCAACAGACATGCACTTATCCTGCTCCTGAGCACACTTTGCTACAGCAGTTCCTCTGAATGTCAGTCACTCTAAGAGCCCCATGCTCACATGGTGATCAGGCAGAATTGGTTCCAGCCCACTGACTCTGAGCACATTTGGTCATCCTCATTGCCCACTGCTCATCCATCACTAGTAACAAGGACCTTATTATCTGGATGGTGTTGGGATCTCAGAGTCTCAGAGTCCTCCAGCATAGAGGAGGCCTTTTCTCGTGGCCAGTGGTGGCACCCAAGGAAAAAGACTGAGAGCAGATATCCTTAGAGCTAAAATATCTGATAAAACAGAAGGCATGCTGGCTCCTGTCTATCTTGGAGACCCTGCCAGCTGTTTTCATTCTTCAGTATTCAAGGCTAGCTGGTGTTTAGGATCTTAGTCCACCTGGCCCAGGGGTGACTTCGTTTATATCAGTACTGGCACCTGCTGTGTGTGAATGCTATAGGCCTGGGAGGAAAAGGAATTTTATATCAATTTCTTGTTATGAGCCTCCTGTATGTCATAGACCTTGGTATGAGAGAGGATTCTGCCAGAGTCTAGAAGCTGAATGGGGCCTTGTCCCTGGCCTGGACTCAGCCAATCTGATGCCCCAGCAGGGGAAGTGGTGACCCAATGTGTGGGGACACCGAGAGATAACTCACAGCTGTGGTAGTAGTCAGGGACAGGGCCCAGGTAAGTGTGCAGGGTCAGTATCCTGACTGGATTGCTCTTTGGGTGACCGCAGTGTGTTTTCTGCTGCCTGGACCTCACACGTGCTTGCCTGTTTGTGTCTTCTAAGTCTGGTTCTTGGCTTTGTCTGAGCTCATGGCATTTCTCTTTGGAAAATCCCCTGATCTCTGATTCCAGTTTAATGGATAAAATCAACTGCTGAGCTGTTATTGCAGAGCCAAACCCCAGCCCACAGAGATCACGACTAGATTTTTTTTAAAGGATTATATACTTAATTTTATTTATTAGGATTATTATTATTATTTAATTTGCTATAGGGCATGTGTGCTCACTAGAGAGAAAGAGAGAAAGAAAGAGAGAGAGAGGAGAAAGTGAGAAAGCAGGCCGCCAGGTCCGGAACTCAAGCTGTGCTCAGCCATGTGGGAGTCGAATGCTTTAACCACTATGCCACCTGCTGGCCCCACAGTACTAGAATTCTGGGGTTTGTGTTGTTTTCTTTGCTTCCCTTATGCTTATTCCCCCCCCCCCCCCCTTGGTTTTAGATCAGTTTGGGTTGGAAAATTCCAGCCTGCCTTGGAGGATATGAAGGCAGACCTGTGTCCAGGAACAGGAGAGCAACACATCGTGGAGGCAGGGCATGGTGGCTGTGGAGCTGGTGGGGGGGGCAGGAGATGATCTGGGATCTGCCAAGGATGGGTCGCATTTCCTTCCTCCTCTCCATCCGTGCCCTTGTATAATCTGCTCTCCTTTCAATCCCACGGTCCTTCACCCCTCATTCTCTTCCAATCTTTTTTTGGTTGGAGAAGAATCTAGCTGGAAATATCTACTGAAAAGTTCACCGCTTTGTCCTCGTTTTTCAGATGAGGAAAGTGCATGTGTTAAGTTAGTAGGAGACTAGTGAGAGGAAGAGTTTGGGTAGACAGTCACATATTTTGAACAAAATGGACTCGGGCTATCTCCCCTGTCTAGATCCTTCTGGACTGCTGATTTAGAATACCTGTTCCTGCCTTTGGATTCTCACCCATGACTCAACAATTCTTTCCCTTTTGAAATGTGTCTTACCCAATGCTTCTGCACAGATTTTGATGATAGTCATAATTCCAGCTGCAAACACATTTTGAGCATTTGTCATATTTTTTGTACTATTAGCATTCTCATGTAGTATTTCATTTAATCCAGGAAATACCCTACCTATCTGGTTTTATCATTCCCATTTTCAAGTAGGGCAACTGAAATTTCCAGAGATTGAATGATCGGCCTAAGGTCACATTGGTAGTATGTCGAGCCAGGATTTAGTTCCAGATACTGTCTTTTAAAAGATTATTTATTTAAATGTTTTATTTGTTACTATTTTTAATTCATTGTAGGACATGTTTGCTCACCAGAGAGAGACAGAGAGTGAGAGAAAGAAAGAAAGAAAGTGAGAAAGCAACTGCCTGGTCTGGGATTTGAACCGCACTCAGCCATGTGGAAGTCCAGTCCCTTAACCATCATGCCACTTGCTGGCCCAATTACAGATACTCTTAAAATGCTAACTCATGACAAGAAATTGACATAAAATTTTTACTATGGTATATTCTAGATTTGGTTACATTTTTCCAAATTAGTTTTTTGAGAATTCAAGCCTTGTTAAAATATAGATCGGTGGGTCCTATTTCCCACTTTCTGATTTAGTAGGTCTAGGGTGGCTCAGAAAATCTGCATTTCTGACAGGTTCTCTGTTGATGCCCATCCTGTTGGTCCAGAGACCACACATTGAGAACCACTGTTCTAAGCTAAAATTTACTGGTGATTGTGTGTTGATTGCAAATATTCAACCACAAAGAATTAGTCCATTTAGACCCTTATAGGGATTTTCTAATCATGTAACTAAGGCTAACACGTCAGTGTACATGAAAAAGGTAAGGTCTTTCTCCTCGTAGAAGTAGAGAGTGGAATGGTAACCACTAGAAACTGGACTTGTAGAGACAGAGGGACAGGGAAATGTTGATTAAAGCATGTGAAATTAAGTTAGATAGAAGGAATAAATTCTAGTCTTCTATAGCATAATAGGGTAACTATTATGAACAGTAATTTATTGTAATTTCAAAACAGCTAAAAGAGACACTTTGAACTGCTCCTAACACAAAATAATGATAAATATTTGAGGTGACAGGTTTGCTGTTACCTTGATCTGATCATTAAATAGTCATGCACTGAATATTATGTGTATTCATGTACTGAAAAATCACACCTTCCTACATACACATGTACAGATGTCACATGTCAATTAAAAATGAAAACAAACATAAAAGATAAGGTCTTTTCAGCAAATCATCAGCACCTGGGGTTAACAAAAGGAACTTTAAACTGAGAAAGCTAACGGCCCTCTGGCTGTCATAGCATCAAACACGATAGTTCATCGGCACCTTGTTTATTTAAGAGGTACCATAAATTGTGTCCTGTGGCAGCATTAAATAACATTGACCCACAAAATAATTCTACAGTTCTCTTTCAGTTCTGATTATGTCAATGAGGAAGTTTCACTTCTGTGCTATTTCCTTTAATACCTCTAAAAGTGATTCTTAAACTCCCCTTTTTTTTTTTTTTGAGAGGTTTTTCGCTCGCTATAGGGCGCGTGCGCTCGCCAGACAGACTGAGAGAGACATAGAGACAGAAAGCGAGAAATCACCCCCCAGGGGGGATGGTCACGCCGCCATCCCTTCTCCTCCATTCTCCTCTTGGGATCTTGGGCATGCATGCACACGCGCCCAGCGTGAGTTTTAAGCCACCGGGTCCGGGACGCGAACCGCGGTCGACTACGTGGGAGTCCAGCGACATAGCCATTACGCTAACTGCTGGTTCCCTCTAAAAGTGATTCTTAAACTCCCCTTTTAACATAGAGAAAGTAAGCCTTCGGACAGGCACCAGTAACAGAGTTTAATATGTAGTTTGCTTTTATTGATCTGCTTTATTTGGCTATTAACTTATATATACCCTATATAAATAGCTTGGCGCAGATTATGAAGACAGACTGCCCTGGCTTGTCTAGGCTCTGCCATTTACCAGCGGTGTGATTGTGGGGGACGTTCTGAACCTCTCTGTGCCTCAGTAGCCTTGTTTTAAAATGAGGATAGAAACAGTCTCTGCTTCAGTATTATTATAAAAACTATGAACTAAAGTAATATTTATAAAGCCCATAGAAGATTTCTGGAATAACATAGTCCTGTATAAGTACTTGTAAATAAGTTAGTGAGTAAATAATTCACCTAAGTATGAAAAATACTGCCATAAAGCAATTAAAGGGCAGTAGGTGTACCTAAAGCTATTGCTTTGCTCATGTCAGACATTGCGAATCCCTGACTCAGCCTTCCCCTGGCCACACCCTTTGGAGTGTCCACAAGCAGTGGTGAGAGTTAGCACACAGGACAGAGATCCATTCACCAACCCTGGTCTGACCACTGCAGTGGACCTGGCTAGGGGCCGTGGGCAAGGGAGAGAGAGACAGGCAGCAGTCTGGGCAGGCAAGCCTGCAGAGGAGAGGTCAGTCAGGGAGCCGAAGCAGGGCATTGGAGAGGTTTTTGCTATAGGGCACGTGTGCTCGCCAGACAGAGAGACAGAGAGACAGAAAGTGAAAAATCACCCCGCAGGGGGGATGGCCACGCCAAAATCCCTTCTCCTCCGTTCTCCTCCCGGGATCTTGGGCACGCATGCACACACGCCCAGCGTGAGTTTTAAGCCACCGGGTCCGGGACATGAACCGCGGTCGACTACATGGGAGTCCAGCGACATAGCCATTACGCTAACTGCTGGTTCCCCCTTTTTTAATGCTGAATAATATTCATACATAGTATTGTATGTACGTGTGTCATTTTGTTTATACATTTTAAAATTACAAAGCAGTGACCATTTTCCCACTTCCCTCTGCCAATCTAGTCGGACACTCTGGAGCTGGCAAGTGACTGCTGGTGTTGTGTGAGCGACGCTCAACAGGAGGTGGGCTGAACAAATGGCTAAATTCCCAGAATCACTGGCCAAGCTCTTAATTTCTCTTGAGGCTGAATTTTCTCATGTATTAATAGTTTTTATCAGTTTTGTAGTCCTCCCATTCCCCCTATAAGAAAACACTTAACACATCCTAAGATGCTTCCTTTTATTTTTTTTTTAAAGTGAGACCTAAACATGTCATTAGATGATTTGAAGCGATAGAAAATTATGATGATATGAATACTGATGGGACTAGGATAATACTATGGGCAGTTTCAAGCTTTTGCATTAACGTTGCTCCCTGTCTGTGCATTGCCTTTGCTGTTTACAGTGTGAAATCACAGGGTTAGCTAAACCATGGAGTAGAGGAGACCGCCTGGTGAATTTTGTTTGATGATCAAGTAAGAGGCATCTGGTGCTTGCTAATTGTTTGACAGATTTGTAATGTTGGATATGAGAGTTGCTAGGTAGCAATGACCCACAGCTCAGAGGCAGGGCTTGTTTCTGAACAACTTGTAGGACTCTCCTCTACCCTCAAATACCAATTAATGTGTAGGAACAAGAAATCAGATGGGAATGGTAGTATTGTATACCTCCTGTTCAAGACTGCATCTGAAGGGAATCATTGTCATCCTATTTCCTTTGAAGGGTGGGTTTTCAAAGTTGTAGAACTCCCTGGAAGAGTAGTGGGGGGTCGGACCAGATCACCTGCATTAGAGGAGATATTTTCCTCCTAGTTCTGGCTCCTGCAGGTGCCTGCACCTCACTCTTCTCTTTAAAACTGGCCATCAGAAGCCCTCCCATGCAGGGCTTCCCAGGAGGCTGGGCTGTTTTCGAATTCAATTTTTGAAAAGGGCTTTGAAGATAAAAAGAAGTGTCTTCTCTTCATGCTGCTTCTCGCCTTAATTGAATCTGGTCTTGCAGCCCGCTCCTAAACCCAGCCTTCCGTCCCCTGTGGTGACCGTGGGAGCTGTGTGGCTGCAGGGCCGCCATCTCATTTGCCTCCTCTCTGGAGTGGAGCTTTGCTAATCCACTGGAGGCCGCCACCCTTCCTCCCCACCTGATCCCTCAGCCCTTCAGCCTGAAACCCATCTGGCTGGCTTAGAGCCTCTGTACTGAAGAACCTAACACCTCATTTCCCCAGCTCTGCCAGGGAAAGGATAATCCAGATCATTGAAATAGACCCTTCCCAGGCCCAGGCCTCAACATCTCTCATGATTCCTGTCGGAAGTCTTTCTGAAACTACACTGCACCCTTATGTTCCTTTTAAAAGAGGAGGTGCAGAGCATCATTTAACCTTTGCGTGATCGCTTGTGCCAGGTACTGGTTCTCAGGCTGTGCAGTACCATGGTGAGAGTGCTCTGTCATCCTCGCCTGCTGAGACGCAGCTGCCGCATATCTACCTGGCATTTTTTGCTTCTAATCTGCATGGGATTCCAAAATGGAGAAACCAATTAATTACCATTGTTCATGAGAACTAATAAGACTGAAATTTGGTGGATGATAAAGGACACAGATTTTGAAGTCTGTCTCCAGATTTGAATGCTGAATCTACACTTTTTTAGACGACATCACAACCTAGTTATTTAACCTTGCCGCACTTCACTTTTCTCATCTGCAAATGGAATAGGAATAGTATCTTTGTCATGGGGCTAGGGTGAAGATCTGCTGAGGTTCTATAGATAAGATTCTGGCACATTAAATCGTTAGCGGTTATTTAACTCAGTGGAGAGAGCGAAAAGTGGTAGAGACTGTTCATGCATTGCCTGTGCCCCCCAGCCTCACCCACACCCCTCTGTATTCACCATCTCTTGGGTGCAAGTCACTTAGCTGTAAGCACCTGCATCTTTTTGATGTGGGCTTTCTCTGGCCATTGTCATCTGCTTGGCCGGAGCTCAGGGAAGGCCAGATGTACCCAACAGTTATCTTCTTGGTTCCCCAGAAGTGACATTCCACCCACTGGAAGAAGTTGGTGGATACAAACTTGATTCTAGGTGGAAGTGGCGGTGGGTGACTTTGCAGACACTGTCTGCTATAGTTCTCCAGCATGACCGAATCTCTCCTGCCCACAGTGGTCCCCTGCTTGGAATACACCTTGTATTGACTTCCTGTCCCATTCCTCCCCTCTACTTCCTGGGATCACTTCCCAAATAAGCTACAACTTTTTTTTTTTTTTTTTTTTTTTTTTTTTTTTTTTTTTTTTTGAGAGGTTCTTGCTTTAGGGCACGTGCACTCACCAGAGAGACAGAGAGAGAGAAATCACCCCCAAGGGGAGATGGCCACGCCCCAATCCCTTCTTCTCCATTCTCCTCTCAGGATCTTGGGCATGCACGCATATGCCCCCGGCATGAATTTAACCCACCGAGTCCAGGACTCAAACAGTGGTCAACTATGTGGGAGTTCAGTGACATAGCCATTACACTAACTGCTGGTCCCAATAAGCTACAACTTCTTGAGCCCTTATCCTGGGGGGGTGGCCTTCTGAAAGACTCCAAGAGAAGGTGTGGTTATCACTCACAGATGCCACCTTTTTCCTCTCAGTAGTCCCTTTGCTTCTGCATGTTCTTTGGAAGAGAAAAATTCTGTTTTCAATAGGTATGTAGTTCAAACACAAACAATGGAGCTTTAAGATCCTGCTTGCAATTGCAATATATATTCTTTAATTAAACTGGTCTAGAAGCTGAGAGATAGGTAATACTGCTTTCAAAATTGATCCATTAACAATGGTCAATGGTTCCTTCCTTTCCGGCAAACTTAAGTCAGGCAAGACACAGCAGAACTTGTTGGGAAAAGTAAAACCTGCCTCCAGTGTACAGCAGTATTCTGAGGGGACAGCGCACACTGTGTGGTCGGAGTGTTCGGACTTCACCTGTTGCTGCACGGTGGTTTCAAATTAACAAGGGTGAGCACTGGGCAGACAGTGCTGCCCTCACTTGTGCATTTGATGCAAAGAGATGTGCAGAGGCCAGATATTTATTAAATGACCAGCACAGAGTACAGCACCCCTGACTGTCACCTTTGTGCAAAGGCTAGACCTATGAAGAGATGGAAGACAAAGCTTGCACAAAAAATTCGCTTATACCACTGTACTGATTCGCACCCTGGCAATCTCTGCTGTGTTCAGAGCAGGCCACCTCGGAAGGTGTATGTTCTTTTTTACTCTGTTTTTAAGGTGGTTAAAATGTTTTTAAATATATTTTATTTTATATAAAATGATTTTATAATTATTTTAAAATATATTTTATTTTATTTAATAATTTGAGTAGAGCCCCTAGTAGCAGGTCTGAAACTGTCACCTTCTAGCATGCAGCCTGTATTAATGCCAGCCCCTTTCTCCTGCAGTCTATCAGCTTCAGGAGGGACAGATAAACCCAGAGTCAAAGCCAAACTGCAGATGACTCTGAGTAAGAGTCTCCAAGAAGGCTTAGTGGAATGAGCCATTTAACCCTGCAACTTCATTCCTGAAGGCAAAATGATGGCCAAAATACTACCTGTTGTTCCATTCCCAAGTGCTGGCCATGTGCCATGTGCTCTGGGTTGCATCTCACTGGGCACCCTAAATGCTCTGCAAGGCAAGTATACTTACTATCACCATTTTATAGAAACTGAAACACAGAGAAGTTAGATCACTTGCCCAAGGTCACACAATAAATGAACAACAGAGATGGGGTTTGAACCTAGGCCTATAGGACTCTATGGCTGCATCAAGACCACATACCTGGGACCAGCAGTTAGCGTAATGGTTATGTCGCTGGACTCCCATGTAGTCAACAGTGGTTGGAGTCCCGGACCCGGTGGCTTAAACTCACGCCGGGCACGTGTGCATGCGTGCCTAAGATCCCAAGAGAAGAATGGAGGAGAAGGGATTGCAGCATGGCCATCCCCCTTGGGGGGTGATTTCTCGCTTTCTGTCTCTCTGTCTCTTTCTGTCTTTCTGGTGAGTGCACGTGCCCTATAGCAAAAACCTCTCCAAAAAAAGAAAAAAGGGGAAAAAAACAAACAAACAAACAAAAAAAAAAAACCACATACCTGATGGGCCTAGCTGCAAAGCACATGTTCTTCTTCCTTCTTCCCAATAAATTTATTAACTATTTCTAATGGCACAGATGAGGAAAGGCTGAAAATGAGGGCTTTTCCTTCTGGGAACAGGGTATCTTTTTGTCTATATCATGCTCATAGGACTTGGTGAGACATTGTGTATGATTACACCATTTTAAAAACCAACCATTCAGTGTTCAGAATGTACAACATGTAACTCCTGAAGAGGTCCAGCTTCTTTGTAAAAACAGATTTTTCTCTGTTACCATTATTTGGAATGTTGATTATTTGCATTAAAAGCAACAAAAATAAGCTGGTAGAGAGGAATTGGCATTTACTGAGAAATCTACAAGCGAGTTGGGTTATTTGTTGATTTTCTTGCTTTAGAGTCAAAGAGAAAAGAGGTGGATTTCTCTCTGAGGCTTTCAGAGTGTTCCCTAGCACAAAGACATCTCAGGGTCTGGATTTGAAATCAGGACCAAAAGTATAGTAGTAGCCAAGGGATGCTAAATAAAGAAACAGAGGCTTAGAGAGGTTGGATCATGTACCTAAGGTCTTAGGTGGTAGAGTGGAGAAGACTCCTGGGCTCTGTATGACCTCTGGGTGTCATATGACTGTCCTACAGAGGAGAATGAGTCAGAAGTGGGTGGGTGGCATTCGGGCTAAGAGGTCTGAGCTGGTTAATGATGCAGCAGTTTTCTCAGACTGGTGACAACCCCGGCCAGTAGATGGCAGAGGTATGGTTTTAAGATTTAAATCTGTTCCCAAGTAGTGGCTGGGGGTGCACAAAAGGGGCCTTACCCAGGCGCAAAACTGGATTCTACCAAAAATCACGTTAAATGATATTCTCCACCAGCCTTTGATCCTTGCTCTATCTGTCCCAGGGACTCCATCTTCTCTCTACCCTCCACCCCCAGGAAGACTGACTTGCAACAATAGGTGAGTCCAATAAGCTTGGGTCAGGGCAAGGATCTAGTCTCAGCAGGGGGACTGAGGTGTAGTCCTGGAGCTGGGACAGTGGACAGAGTGCACACACACATGGTGAAGGTTGGGCTCAAGACTGATTCTGTGGACATGTGGAAACCTGGGGCTCGCGCTAAATTTCAATCCATAGATCTGTCTATAAAATTAATTTCTCCCCATTTCTAAATCCCCTTCTTTGACATGGCTGCTGGATTAGGGCTTCTGTACTGCTGTCTGGCTCGATTAATATTGATTTGTGGCCAAGGCTGAGTTTTCAGGTGAGAGGTCTTTAGTACCTAGAGCTGGGTAGGACCTAGATGACAGGCTGAAGTCAAAACAACTCTATATGCTTACTAATCACAAAGGAAAAAATGCAGAATGATCTGGTGGTCATCACTTTAAACATGTAATCAAATTGATCATCATTAATAAGGCACAGCCTGGCATTATGGGCCTTCTGATATCATGCGATTTGAAGTTCTCAGGCTCCTCTATCAAGTACATTGTCCAAAATGCTTAGCCTGAATCAAATTAGTCTATAGATGTAATTCCCAGTTTACAGGAATTACCCAGAGGGTGGAGGGAGAGGAACAAGTTCAACCCAGGCAGAAACAAAGAGAAAAATCACAAATGTTGAATTGACAGTCTTGGTATTTGATAAGAAAGAGAACCTGGATTCTTTAAAATTTGAGGACCTGAATTCTTTAAAATGTCAATGCCATAAAAAAAATAGGGGGGAGGGGAATTAAAAAGAGCTAAGAAGCATAATGACTAAATAAAATGTGTATAATCAAATTCTGCATGAACTATAAAACATATTTGGGAGATGTCTGGCTATGGACTGAACAGTGAATAATGTTTTAGAATTGTCCATTTTTCTCAGGTACAATAATAATAGTATTATGTAAGAAAATATCCTTAGGAACCCAGGCTGAAGTTTTTAGGGCTGAAGTGTCATAATGTTATCAACATATTTTTAAATGATAGAGGGAACAATGTGTATAGATATAAACACACACACCTATCCATACACCTGCTGACGTACATGTGTACATATATACATGCAGGAAGAGAGTGAGAGGGAGAGAAGGGGGAGAATAAAATAAGTGTGGCAAAATGATAATACTTAGAGAATCAAGATGAGGCTATGTGGATGTTCATTGTTATATAATGTAATTTGTAAATATTTCAAAATTAAAAGTCAAGAAAAGCCAGAGCTAGATGATATAAACACACAGATGCTGGCACAGACCCATCTCCTGAAAGGTGTGCCCTTCACTGTGTTTCTGTTGTAACCACTGGCTGATTCTGTCACCTGTCACCTCTTCTCCAGGGCCTCCTGCTTTAGAAATGGCTCCTACTGGCTGCCCTAGTTGGTGAACAAACTGGGATCTCGGCCTGTTTATTAACCTTCCATTTTAACTCAGAAAAATACAACCACAGAAAATCTTGCAGGTTATTGTCCACGATTGAATTGACCATATCTCCATTTTGCTTGTTCAGTACATAGATTAAATCTGTTGTTGGTATTTAGACCTAATGATGAGCTGGAACTTGACAGAGGGGAGGACAGTTACTTACTACCTAGATAAAGGTTGGGAGGAGGGGAGATACGTACCCATTCTCATTAGCACCCTTTGCATGGAGAAGGGGAAAACATCTTGTGAATATCACTTATTACTCAAGTGTCAGAACATTTTGTGTCCTAGAAAGTTATAAAACAGACCTGAGAATTGAATAAGGAAATGAACTACAAGCAAGAGGGGAAGGGGCCATTTCGTCTAAGTGACATCTCTTTCTTCTGGTCAGAGAGGGAATTTATCCAACAGCTGATAGGTGGACAGGATTACCTCTCTCACACTCTCCTTGTTAGTATCTGCGCCATTAAATATGGCGCTTAGTCACTAGCTTCCTGCTCTGTGGGTGTTGATTTTTCTTTCATAAGTAAACACTTGTAGCCTCTATATTTCCTGTATCCCCCACATATCTCTCAGTGATACTTGGCACATGGTAGCTATTTGGCAAATACTCTTTGATTTATACAATAGATTTTAATGATCCATCAAGTCTCAATGACAGAAAAATTCTAAGCCAAACTATCGTAAACAAAACCAGGATAGTAGGGTCTCACATAACCTGTAGGTGCAAGTATTAGTGGCTTTAGATACAGCTTGCCTCAGGGTTGCGTACAATGTCAACAGGGCCTGATCTCCCCAAGTCATCTCTCTGCTCTCCTCCCTAGTAACTTAATCCTCAGGATTGATATGATGACAGATGCAGTTCTACATTCTCCAAGATTTAACTCCAAATGAGAAAAAAGCACCTTTCTTAACAGTAGGATCAGAAATTATATTACATCTTTCTGGTTATACCTGAGTCACATGTCCATCCCACTGTGGCTGGGAGAATGTGTGCGCTAATTGGCCAAGTCTGAGTCAAATACACATCCCCCAGGCCTGTGAAGTTATCTTTTCTTTTCTTTCTTTCTTTTTTTTTTTTTTAGAGTATTTTTTTTTTTGCTATAGGGCTCACTTGTGCGCTTGCCAGAAAAACAGAGAGAGAGACAGAAAGCAAGAAATCACGCCCTGGGGGGAATGGCCACGCCGCAATCCCTTCTCCTCTGTTCTCCTCTTGGGATCTTGGGCACGCACTCACACGTGCCCGGAGTGAGTTTAAGCCACCTGGTACAGGACTTGAACTGTGGTCAACTACATGGGAGTTCAGCAACATAGCCATTATGCTAACTGCTGGTCCCAGGCCTGTGAAGTTATCCTCACTGAAAGCCTAAGATCTGAGAGTTGGTGAGAGTTTGTTGTCTTAATCGCCTATTTGCCCTGTTGGCTAGGAAGGTCTCCTGTTCTAGGGTTACGAGGTGACTGACACATGATTTCTTTTTTTTTGCCTTTATTTATTTATTTATTTATTTATTTGGAGAGGTTTTTGCTATAGGGTGTGTGCGCTCACCAGACAAACAGAGAGAGACAGAGAAACAGAAAGCGAGAAATCATCCCCTAGGGAGGATGGCTACACCGCAATCCCTTCTCCTCCTTTCTCCTCTCGGGATCTTAGGCACGCACGCACATGCATCCGGCGTGAGTTTAAGCCGCCGGGTCTGGGACTCAAACTGCGGTCGACTACATGGGGGGTCCAGTGACATAGCCATTACGCTAACTGCTGGTCCCCCTGACAAGTGACTTCTAACACTGGAGCATGGGATCAGCAGTTTGTTCATCCTATAGACAGCACAACTCGGGGGGGAGGACCCTACATACCTGCCATGTAGGGCCACATGGAGGCTGCACTTGGGAACAGAGTGAAAAACTGGGGACTGTGGGAAGCAGGCTTCATAGTATCGAAAGGGTAGGGTGAGCCCGTAGTATCAAAAAGGTGGGGTGACTCCATCCCCTGGAGGATATGATTGGCCCATGATTAATTCTGATAGCTGGTAGGGATCTGAAACCTGATACTTAGGATAGGCAGGAACTGCTTCTGTGCCCTTTATGAGGAGAGTTGGTTGGTTGCTTGTTTACAAGAACAGAATGGAGAGGAAAGTTGCTGGGAGGCTATTCAAGACCTTCCTGGTTTCACCAGATGCCAAGGTGTCTGTCAAAACTTTGCACCACAGTAGTGCCCAGGAGAAATTTAGGGACTGTTACCATTAGAAGGATAAATTGATGCTGTAGTGAAAAGAGCAGTAGATAATCCATCAAGTCAAGAAATGTCAAGAAAGTGGTCACTGGGAGCTGGTCATCACATGCCAATTCTTGTGTTTGTCTGGCCTGGTCATCCTTATGCTGACCCAGTCTTGGAAGTCTCATGTAAATGTCTCTAAAGTCACAAAGAGAAGACTAGGCAAGGAAATGTGGAAAATATAGAACAAAGACCTTGAGGATTCCTGTCCTGAGGAGATTGGTCATTTCTTTCGAGAAGGGAGCCCTCCTTACAGAAATGTCAGCCTTTAGAGATGCCCTGATGGATCCTCTGGCTCCAACCACTTACACCTCTTTCATCAAGTGCTGGTGCCCTTGCTAGGTTGAATATTTCAGGGGACTGGGTTAGATACTTTACTGGACTCAATTGGAAGTTTGATCATGGCAGGAAATCTGTTTCCAATCAGAATCATTAAGAAGTGCCACTGCATCTGGGGCACAAGGCTGAAAATGCTGCCGATCCAAGCTTATTGGAACTGTGGGGAAATACTAAAGTAGACATTCTTGACTTTTTTTTTTTTCTATGATGCTTTCTGAAAATCAGATGAAAAACTATGGATTTATCAGAAAAATAAACACATACTCCAAACTTAACACTTTTTGGGGGTCTCACATACCCCATAAAATCTCAACATTATACATATATCATGACTAGAGAACTCTACAGCTTTGGGAGTCATATTTGGAGAAGTTGGTTAGTAGCAAGTCAGATTAAGCAAACTTTATTCCCAGGAGAGAGGCAGTTTTCTGTTCCATGACTGCAAAAACTATACATCTACAGGGCAAAAGTTTTGGAAATCCACTGGCAGTTCTGTTTGAGACCACTGGGTCAAGGTATATGTATATCCACTTATCACTGCTCTGAACACATTATCCTCCTGCAATGGGCTCTTAATTTTTTTTTGTAAGTTTTTTCTTATTTGACAGAGCACTTGCATAAGCATGAGAGAGAGAGATGAGTACTCTCCACAGGGTCTGGAGACACTGTGATCCTTCCTCCAGTTCTCCAGCCTGCTGTATTGTGGGCCCTTGTGTACATGCCCAGCATGTTTCAGGCTGACTAGGCCAGGGATTTGAACTGCAGTTGCCACGTTGGATCTAGCTTCTCTTGAGCAATACATTACCACTACCCCACAGAGCTGGCCCAATGTTCTTAAGACTTTTGAAGGAAAATAAAGAGTGAAAAAAAATGTTTTTAGAAATTAAGCTCCAAGGTGCAGTTTATATGCATGCACACACAAACATACACCACATATATACACAAACGTGCTTCAAGCTTAAGTGGTCGATGGGCTTTCAGACAGGTGAATTTAACATGAATAGGCATGGCCTCTGTATGTAGTTTTTTTTTTCTTTTTTTTTGGAGAGGTTTTTGCTATAGAGCATGTGCGCTCGCCAGAAAGAGAGAGACAGAAAGCGAGAAATCACTCCCCAGGGGGGATGGCCATGCTGCAATCCCTTCTCCTCCATTCTCCTCTCGGGATCTTGGGCACACATGCACATGCATCCGGTGTGAGTTTAAGCCACCAGGTCCGGGACTTGAACTGCGGTCGACTACATGGGAGTCCAGTGACATAGCCATTACACCATCTGCTGTTCCTGACCTCTCTATGTAATTATGAGCTAACTCTGAAATGCTTGTTTGGACAAAGGAAGAGATGAGCAAGACAAAATCATGTATAAACAAGAAAAAATAATTACGTAAAGTCATTTTCCTTTGTCCACAGTTTTGCTTTCCACAGTTTCAGGCACCGTGGTCAACTGCTATTCAAAAATATTAAATGAAAAATTCCAGAAATAAAAAATTCTTAAGTTGTAAATTATATACCATTCTGAGTAGCATGATGAAGTCTCACTATTGTCTTGCTCCATCCTGCTCTGTCCCATCTAAGATCTGAGTCATCCTTTGTCCAGGGTCTCTGTGCCATGCACTGTCTGCCTGTTAGTCACTTAGTGGTTGTCTCAATTATCATATAGGAAAAGAGTTTACATCATTGGGTCAGCAGGTGGCATGGTGTTGAAGGTGCTGGACTCTCACATGGGTGACCATAGTTTGAGTCCTGGGCCTGGTGGCTTGCTTTCTTGCTTTCTCTCTCATCATGCATGTGCCCTACAGCAAATTAAAATAATAATAAAAAATAAATAAATCTTATGGAAAAAAAAAACAGGTTTTTTTTTTATTTTTATTTTTATTTTTATTTTTATTTTTTTTATTTTTTTTTTTTTTTTAGGGTTTGGTACTATCTGCAGTTTTAGGCATCTACCTGAAGTCTTAGAATGAATCCCCCACAAATAAGGGGACACTATTGTAATACCATATTTAGCAAATTCTTTCAGTATTTGAGATTCATTCATTTATTTGTTAATCCAGCAAATATTAATATTTATGGAGTTTCTACTCTGCGCCAGTGATTTTTCTAGAGGACACAGTAGTGAACATAATGAAGGTCTTCTTGTTCTTTTTTTTTTTGGAGAGGTTTTTACTACAGGGCGCATGCACTCGCCAGAAAGACAGAGACAGAGAGACAGAAAGTAAGAAATCACCCCCCGGGGGGATGGCCATGCCACAATCCCTTCTCCTCCATTTTCCTCAGGATCTTGGGCATGCATGCACACATGCCCGGTGTGAGTTTAAGCCACCAGATCCAGGACTTGAACCACGGCCAACCACATGGGAGTTCAGCAACATAGCCATTACGCTAACTGCTGGTCCCACAAAGGTCTAGTTCTAATGGTGACTACCTTCTAGTGAGATCTGTGTGGTGGGCATTTGAAATTTGCCTTCCTGGGCTAGCTCCATGGCCCGATGGTTAAGGCAGCTAGATCCCACATGGCCAATCACATGGCTCAAGACTGGGTTCTGGTGACTTGAGAAACACATCAGGTATGTGTGCATATGTAGCCAAATCCCAAAAAGAAAGAGAAAAAAGAGAAGGAATTGTGGCATGACCATGCTTCATTGGGGGGGGTACTTTTCTTTCTCCTCTCTCTGTCTCTCCCTTTGGTGAGCCCACATGCTCCCAACCCCCCCCCAAAAAAAAAAAAAAAACTTTCTAATATCCCTTTGCTAACAACATCTGACTGTAGCTTAAGAAGCTACCCCTTTTCTATTCTTTGTCTTCTTGATTTGAGGTATGGAACTCTGACCCAGAGTAACCAAATCAGCATAATTACACCCCAAACTCTGAGACACAAGTGCCACATGACCTATGCAGGTCTAATCAGAGCAAATCTAAAGTTTTTTTTCAGAAGCTCTCATACATACACACATGCACAGACACACACACACACACACACACACACACACACACGGGCAGGGAAGAGAGACACTTCTTTTATTCTCTGCCTAACTTGACCCTGAAAAGCTGTAGGAAGGAGCTGCCAGCATTGACTTGCCCCACGAGGAGATAATCTGCTTATGGAGACAATGGAGAATTGGTATTGAGTGACATTACCAAAGACAAGGAGTCTTTATGACACTATCCAAGACCTGGATCAAGCCAATATGAACCAGAGTGCCCCTTTGGACATCACTGTCCAGGCCAATTTGAGTTGAGTTTCATAGCAATTGCTACTAGAGGAATCATAGTTGATTTACCTGCTGGACTGGAAGGTTTGTTAGTGTAGTTGGAGCTATAGCATGTTCTGGACACCTGATGTGTGAAAGATTCTCTGAGGACAGTCATACCTGACCAAAATGTTGTCAAGTGAAGGTGAACCTGGTTACTCTTGTTCTTATTATCAGCCTCTTCTTTCACTCCAGTACCCTGTCCCCTGCACTTCTCATACCACCCGAGACACTGCTCCGATGCTCCATTCTGTTCTCTCAGTGGTCAGTCACTCCATATTTGGATAGTGAGGTCCATGTGCCTTTCAAAGCCTGATGTGGAAAGACTTTTATTTTGGTTCCAGTTCTGCAACTGCCCATTTTGGCATTCTGGGTAAGTTTCCTTGAGATTTATCTTCCAAAATAAAATGCAGAAATAATAATAGTACATTCTTTTCCATGTGAGCTCTTGGTGAGGACTAAATGAAGTAATGCATATAAGAGTGTGTTGTAAACAGCAAACATGAAAAATAAGATGTTGGAAATAAACAACAGAAGGCATGACTTTACGTGGGAAATTCTCACTTTAGAAAAGGCTCTTTGGGGACCGGCAGTTAGCATAATGGCTATTGCTGGACTCCCACGTAGTCGACCGCGGTTTGAGTCTCGGACCTGGTGGCTTAAACTCACGCCGGGCGCGTGTGCGTGCGTGCCCAAGATCCAGAGAGGAGAATGGAGGAGAAGGGATTGCGGCGTGGCCATCCCCCCTGGGGGGTGATTTCTTGCTTTCTGTCTCTCTGTCTCTCTCTGTCTGTCTGGCGAGCGCACGCGCCCTATAGCAAAAACCTCTCCAGAAAAAAAAAAAAAAAGAAGAAAAGGCTCTTTGAAGCAGGAAATCCTGTTCATTACCCACATGAATGAAGCCACTTTAAGAATGGAATGACAGCCTTTAGCAGAGGCTGCTATTATGAGGTTAAGAGGTCCTGTCTAACTATGCAGTTACCTATGTCGCTTCCTACCTGGAAAGGTAAAAACATTTTCCTTTTCATTGGTGGGTATTTTTGCAACACTCACATGGCAAGAAGGGGTGTTGGGAGAAAAGGATGGATCAAATGAATAGCCTGGCTTCCCCTTGACTCAAAAATGATTGTAGGTGGGAATTAAAATCCTTTCTTTGTCTGAAGGTAAAAAAGAGTCCTACATGTGAAAGCTACTAGGAAGGAAATTTCTGGCTAATGAAGGCTAAGAACTTGAAAACAAGAGCTGTCCTTCAAGAATGGACTGGGAAGTACTGAACTTACCAGTTGGATAAGATCTATGACCAGATTTGTACTCAGCAGAGATGCAAGAAAAAGAGCTATGATTTGAAGACAAGTTGGGTAAATGTTGTCAGTTCTCTCTAACTCAGAGATTTTAAGATCCTGAATACCTTCAATTAGCATTGCACAGTGGGAAAAGCAACATAGATGATTTTATACCTCTTAATCCCTCTAACTAGGTGTGGTAAAAAACAGAATGCTGTTTTTTGACTATCCTTTGCAGGTAAGCTTCTCTTTGAGAGTGTATATATTTCTTCGGAAACAACTGATATTGTTATCTGAGTGTCTCCTTCAAAAGAGCATTTGAGGGAACCAGCAGTTAGCGTAATGGCTATGTCGCTGGACTCCCACGTAGTCGACCGCAGTTCGCGTCTCGGACCCGGTGGCTTACAACTCACGCCGGGCGCGTGTGCGTGTGTGCCCAAGATCCCGAGAGGAGAATGGAGGAGAAGGGATTGTGGCGTGACCATCCCCCCTGGGGGGTGATTTCTCGCTTTCTGTCTCTATGTCTCTCTCTGTCTGTCTGGCGAGCGCACGCGCCCTATAGTGAAAAACCTTTCCAAAAAAAAAAAAAAGAAAATTCTATAAAAAGAGCATTTGAGTGGCTTCCAAATATTTCCTGGAAGCAACGTTTTCGTTTGGGTCTTTGCGAGACAGCCATAGCAGTTCTGCTGAGTGGAGCTAACCTTGTGGCTGGTAGAATACTTGGACGAATTGAAGAGCTGGCATAGTTTGCTTGGAGAATCCCATTGAGAATTTCCTCCCAAATCCTGTGACCTATTTTTTCCTTTTGTTCTTCCTTTTTTTTCCTTAAAAAATGGAGATATTTTACATACAATAATATCAGATTTAAGTCTAGAGTTGAATAGATGTTGAAAATGTGTGCACCCATGTAAACATCATCTCAAGTATAGAATAGTTCTGCCATCTCAGAAAGTTCACGTATGTCTCTTTTTTATCTCTGCCCAGAGGTCACCACTGTTCTGCTCTCTGTCAATCATCATAGATCAGTTTTGACTTTTCTAGAACCTTGTATAAATGGAACCATCTCACCTGACCTCCTTTTATATGTGGTTCTTTTGCTCAAAATAATGCTGTTGAACTTTATGATTTACTCATGTGTTTTTATGTATCAGTCACATTTTCCTTTTTATTACTGAATAGTATTCCATTGCCTGAATATACTATTCATCCTTTCTCCTATTAATGAGCAGATGAGTTGTTCCTTGTTGTTTACCTCATTATAAATAAAGCTATCACAAACATTTTGTAAAGTCCCTTGGTGCTGGCTGTCACAAAGCAGGATCCAAAGGAGCTGGGTGGAAAAAATTAGTGGACTGACACAAATTGCCAGTTTTCACCAAGGTTTCAAAGCAATTCATTGTGAAAAGGTAGTGTTCAACAAATAGTATTGGAATAACTGAATATCCTTATGAGAAACAGAATCTCAGCCCCTACTTCATGTCACATGGAAAAATTAATTTAAGATGTAACATAAATGTAAATGTAAAAGGTAATGTTATAACACTTCTAGAAGAAAACACAGGAGAAAATCTTTATAAATGTGAGATAGGCAAAGTTGTCTTAGCACTCAAAGGAACAATCATGAAAGAGGAAGGTAGTAAGTTGGACTTCCTCAAAATTCAAAACATGTGCTCTTTTAAAGATACTGTTGGGGCCAGCAGGTGGCATGGTGGTTAAGGCACTGGACTCACACATGGCCAACCACGGTTTGAGTCCAGGACCTTGTTACTTGTTTTCTCACTTTCTCTCTCTCTCTGGTCAAATTAAAGAATAATAATAGTAAAAAAAAATCTTTAAAAATCTCTGCATTAAAAAAGAAAAAAGACACTGTTAATAAACTTAAGCCACAGATAGAAAGAAGATATAATATGTATGACAAGCAAAAGACTAGTATTCAAAATATATTATAAATTCTTCAAATTAAGAACTAAATTTTAAATATAGACAAAAACAACATACACTTCACCAAAAATATGAAAAAATGACCAAAAAGATGAAAAGATCCTTGACATTGGGTCAGCAGGTGGCATGGCAGGTAAGGTGGCTGGATCCCATATGACTCACTGTACAATTCAAATCCCAGACCTCTGACTTGAAAAACATGCCAGATGTGTATGCATGTGTACCTAAAACCCTGAAAGGAAAGTGGAGGAGAAGAGAATGTGGCATGGTCATCCCCCTGGGGGTGATTTCTCCCTTTCTCTCTCTCTTCCTGGCAAGTGCTTATGCCCTGAAGCAAAACTGAAAACGAAAAGATCCTCAACATCATTATCCATAGGAAAATACAAATCAAAACTACAATGGGATTCACCTAAAGCAGAGGTAGTGTTGTAAAAGAGTACTGGATGTTTAAATGAGGGAATCTGGGTTTTGGTCATGCCATGGTCTTGACCCCAGCTCCCCAGAACAGAACGAGCTATGCACTAAGTACAAAGGCTTCTTTATTCTTTTTCCCTTGCACTAACATTCTAGGATTCTAATTTATGCCACAGCATCTATGGCAATGAGAATCCTGTTGGTGGCTTCTACACAAAGATTTCTCTTTGGAGGAAGCAGGGAACTTTTTGCATAATGAATATAAAAATAATAGACAAAATCATGCCAGGAAAGAGAGTTCCTAAATTAAACTGTTGTAAGAAATGAAGTATCATTTTTTCCCTGAAGACTTCACTAATTAATATATTTTCCTCTTCGTTTGAATAACACCTAATCTGAAAATATAAAGGGCTTGATTCATTTTTATTGTGTTTTACCTCTTTCCTGGAAATATGAAAATTACTTTTTATTATGTGGAATTTGGCTTAAAGCACTACAGTGTCAGGTCTAGTGCCATATTCTCAGAGGTCTTATAAATATTATGACTTGAAAGTAGGAGAAAGAAGTGAGAATATTTAGCTTGGAAAAGAGAAGACTCTCCTTCTCTTGATCCCTATTTGTAGTTGTAGAATAATTAAAGGGATGTAATGTAGAAGAATAGACATTAAATATATTCTGTGTGGTCCCAGAGCACAATTCAGACTCATGGATGTAGGCTATAGGCAAGTCTGTTTCTACTCAACAGTAGATCTCTTTGGAAATGAAATGAGCAGTGAGTGAGTTCTAGATCCCTGGAGGTATCAAGAAGATAGACATTTATTTTAAGACCATTGTAGAAGATACTCATGGACCCAGCTGAACTCGATGAACTCTGAATTTCCTCCTGGGCCCTTGGTGTTTCAGGCACATCAAGTAACTGTGATGGAAAGGTTGGATGCGTGGGTCTTCATAGGATCACTGAGCTGGCTGCCTGTAGCCAGGACATACTCTTCCAACAGCTAGTTAGATGTCACTCAGATGCACAGAGTAACTTTTGTAAATGAGATTATACTAACACATTATAATGTGTTCCCTGAGTGGCTTTGATTTTTGAAAATAGCCAAAAAATCTGGTCTATCTGGAATCAGCACATAAGACAATAATAATAATAATAATAATAATTCTTAAAAGCCCAGCAACATAGGTGTGGCTGCAGAGGGATGAAGCTGACTTTCTTGACATACCACTAAGCTCGATATGAAATACCAGAGGTTTCCCCAAAGTGGCACTTTGAAAATGTGTGCAGCCACAGTAGCAGTGGGGAAGTTGCCCTTGTGAGTGTATGAACTCAGAAGTGACTTTTCGAAGGTCCATCTCACACTTTACAGCTGTGATGTTCATCCTGGGTAGGCAAGGGATTGCCATGTGTATTTGATTTTTTGTGATAAGGCATGTCTGAGGCTGCTAGGAGCTCACCCTCCCTAGAGAACTGATCACAGTCCACAGAAGTCTTCCACAGTCCCAGCAGGGGCTGCTCTGCCTGGCACCTGGGTGCTTTGGCTGTCTCACTTTATTTACCTTGCCTTCATGATTTTGCTCCCTCAGGACTCATTTACCTGCTGGCACAGCAATGTGGCACCCCTGGAGGGCTCTACCTGTTTGGCACATGTTCACAGCTGGACAGCTGCTAGAGATGGCCACCTCCAAACCCATGGGGTTAACTGCCTGCTTTGTGGGATTTGAGCCACTCTTGTTAAGGAAGAACAGAGCCTAGCTGTCCTTTAGGAGAGACCTAACATATTTTAAACTCTTCTGTTAGAGTGAGCCTACTGAGATATCCTGATCCACATTTATATAATGAATGAGGATAGAGCCTTCTCTTAACAGCAGACTTTGTAAATGGAAAAAGTAGACCATTAGGTGGGGAGAAAGGCTCTTTCCTTTCCGTCTGGCAGCAGCCATCAGGTAAGCCAAGATGGGCGCGTACAAGTACATCCAGGAGCTGTGGCAGAAGAAGCAGTCCAACATGATACGCTTTCTCCTGCGGGTCCACTGCTGGCAGTACTGCCAGCTCTAGGCACTGCACCGGGCACCCTGCCCCACCCAGTCAGATAAAGCGCACAGACAGGGCTACAAAGCTAAGCAAGGTTATGTGATATACAGGATTCGAGTGCGGCGTGGAGGCCGCAAACGCCCAATCCCCAAGGGTGCAAGGTATGGCAAGCCTGTGCATAATGGTGTTAACCAGCTCAAATTTGCTCAGAGCCTCCAGTCTGTTACAGAGGAGCGAGCTGGACGCCACTGTGGGGCTCTTAGAGTCCTGAATTCTTACTGGTGGGTGAAGATTCCACATACAAATTCTTCGAGATTATCCTATTGATCCATTCCATAAAGCTATCCCTGACACCCAGTGGATTACCAAGCCAGTCCACAGGCACAGGGAGATGCATGGGCTGATATCCGCAGGCCGCAGGAGCCGAGGCCTTGGAAAGGGCCACAAGTTCCACCACACTATTGGTGGCTCTCCCATGCAGCTTGGAGAAGGTGCAATACTCTCCAGCTCCACCGTTACTGCTAATCTAAGAAATGTTTGTAAAATTCATACCTAATAAACAATTTAGGACAGTCAAAAAAAAAAAAAAGAAAAAAAGAGAGACCATTAGGCCAGATGACAGGATTGCTGAAGAGACTGGAGAAGCGACCAGCTGATGAAGACAAACGTCAGGGATGACATCACAGCTTTCTTTCAAGTTGGTTCTGCAAGTCTGCAGTGGGCAGCTTTATCGTGGAGCACCCAGGACTTTCTTTCACTGGTTAGAGATCCTAGGGTTGGACAAGAACACAAGAGGTGTGTTAGCTACCTTCAATCAGCATGGTTGTGAGGTCATTAGAATTCATGTGGTTGACTAGGGTCTCTCATAAGACTGCATCGCCAACTCACAGGAGGCCAGTGGTGTTCAGGGCAGCTGCTAGGCCCAAGACAGGGCTAGCTCCTTGCTCCAAGTCTTTTCTACTCCACCTCCACCTGATATCTCATATGCTTGATGAGTTATATGGTAAAGAATTCATTTACAAATTCACCAGATACTCACCAAGTGCATAGGGTATACAGCGATAAGCAAAGCAGATAGGCTTCCTGTCTGTGGGAGAGGGTCCCTTTCCACACAGAACCTGCGTTCCTCCACTGTCTGCCTCTTCCTTGGGATGTCCGGGCCCTGCCACGTGAGGTTTCTTTTGGAGGTAGGGTCTGTTTGCCCTTTGCTGATGTCTTAGCCCTCTTCTTAAGGTCTTCCTACTTACTCGCATCCTTTTGTGTAAGTTTGAGATACAGCTCCTGGATTTTAGGAGCCACCTTCTAATCCTTTCCCCGGGCTCACAAAATCCTGGCTGGGTCTCTCCTAAAACCCAGGGGAGGTCTGGCTTCCCCAGCCACAACTTAGTGGTTGTGATTACTGTGAGTTTCCCATTTTGAATGTCTAGTTGGTTTAAATTAGTAAAACCAAGTTCAGATTCTAAGAGAATTATGCATAATCCTGATGGGTGGTGGGAAAGCAAAACCAAGCCCCAGCTGGGCTCTGGCTGAGTTGGTGACCCCCAGGCCACCCGTGACGGTTGGAGTTTTGGACCTGAACCCTGAGGATGATACTGCTGATTCTACCTGCTGCTTGGCTGACTGAGTGCTGTGTCAGCATGAACGACCCTGACCGGTGGTGGCCGGCAGCTACTATGCCAGGCACGCTTTTTCCCCACCACAGTTCACAGGGCAGTAGCCTAAAGCTGTTGGGGACTGGAGAGGGTGGTGGTGGGAGAGGAGGTGACTCTGTCCCTGGAGGCCACCTGACAGCTGGTGGCATGGCGGGGAGCCAGCTCACCCTTGCCCTCAATCTGTGCCAGGGTTCTGGAGCCTGGCTGGCACTTCCTGAGAGCAAAGCAAAGCCCGCGAGTGATGGCAGGGGAACTTCCTAGAAAAACAGAATTTCAGGTTGGGGAGGTATAGGGAGAGCAGAACACGAGTGGGAGGGAGCGCTCCCCGACGGGGACAGGAGCCGGCGCTGCCCTGAGCCAGAGAATCTCCGAAGCGTGGGTACCCTACATGCCCACGTGTGTGCGTGTGTCAGGAAGCGAGGGCTCGGACTGAGAGCGGGAGTCAGCGGCAGAGCCAGGAGACGCAGAGGGGCCGCAGGCAGAGCTCCAGCTAGCGCGCTGCCCGGGCACAGAGCCCAGGGGCCGCCCACTGGCGGGGGAACCGGGGAGCGCAGGGGAGGCGACCGCCGCGGCGCCGGCCGCGGCGGGGCATTCCCGGGCTTCCCTTCTTAGGGACCCGGGCGCCGGGTGCGGGCCCAGGACGCGGAGGCGGCGCGGGTTAGAGGGAACCAGGAGCTCCAGAGGCGCCCCCTTCTCCGCGCTGGGACGCTGGGCCCAAAGCGTCGGGAGCCTCTACCGCGGTGACCCCGAGCCGCCGGCCCCGGGAGAGAGGTTTGGGTTGAATCCTCCCCGCCGCCCGCCCCCTTTCGGCGCCCGCCCCCCGCCCCCGCCCGTGGCCAGGAGCGCGCCTCCTTCACCAGCCAGGGTCTGGCGAGCCGGCGCCGGCCGAGCTGCGGGAGCCGAGGAGAGCACCAGCCGCCGCCGCGGGAGCTGCTCCGGCCGCACCATGCGGGAGCTGGCCATCGAGATCGGGGTGCGAGCCCTGCTCTTCGGGGTCTTCGTGTAAGTAGTCGCTTACTGTGGGCGGGGCGCACAGACTCGGAGCCCCCGACAGAGCATCTCTGCGCTCCAACTTTGTTTGCCCCGCCGGGTCCCTCCAGGACCTGGGTTCGAGGTTCCTTCCCCGCCAGGTGCCGGGGATGTGTCCTGTGGGACCAAAACAGATCCGCCCTCTGCCTTCCCGAGTCCCTCGGTGCGGAGCAGCCCGCGCGCGTCTGGGTGGAGACCTGCTCCTGCCACACCACCGCGCCGGGAGCGGGTCCCCACTGCTCGGGTCCCCTTGCCAGCGGCTTTCTTGGGTCCCGCACCATCTGCCCGGGAGATTCAAGGCTGCTCCGGTGAGCTGGGACGCACACCTTGGACCGCGTCCTGGGGAAGTTTCTCCTGTGTGATCTTTCAAACCGACGTTGGCAGTCCTGGTTCCGGCCCTGTCCGCCGCTTCCCCGCGCGGTGCCCAGGGCCAGGCTCCCGCGGTCCTGCTGAGCATCTTCCCTCAGAGGCGTTCGTGGGACTTTTTCCCTGGGAAACTGTTGCTGCGGAGGTTCGGAACTCACGGGCCCCAAGCCAGACGGTGGGCTCGGTACATCCTGGAGCTCTGGGCCCAGTCGATGTTCGCTTCTGGTGCGGAGCGGGGGTGGGGGCGGTCCCCCTGGGGCAGCAGCGAAAGGCCCGGGGTGACTCTGAGCGGCTAGTACCTGGGAACCACGATCTCGGAAAGAGGAGGGGGCAGCGGCGCAGGTTCCTTCAGCGCCACTGAGCCTCATCCTGGTGTCCCGAGGACCCACCAGTCCCTGGCCTCAGGATCCAAGCAGCAAGGAGCTGTCCCATCTGTTCCTTTCATATCTGAGCCAAGAACAGCAGCCCAGAACCACTCCACAGCCCCCTGTGAGTTCCTGTCACTCAGGAGAGCAGGCGCCCACATCCGCACTCGTCCCTCCATCAGCGGGTCAGGTTCTCGCTCCCTCTGCCCATGGCTGATTTATGACACATTTGAAACATAAACGTTGCATGAACTTTCTGGATTTGCTGGATTTTTGATGTTAGTGTTGTTGGGGAATCCAACCGAGCTAAACAGGAGGGCCCTCAATGGTGTCTGCCCCAATCTGGAGTCATCCGTGGCAGGTGTGCTGTGTCAAAGATGACTTCTGTTCCTGCAGTCCAGGGTACACACACAGAAAGAATGCCCTTTCTTGCATGTTTTTCTTTACTAGGGATGAAATTCATCCAGAGTATTTATTCACACCATCGGAAAAGGCCATGAGCTCCCCCAGATGCAGGCAAGCCCCCCTCTCCGGCCTTCTGACTGAACACTGGTGTTATTCACTGGGAAGAAGGAATGAGAAGAACTTCAGTTGGGTCTTGATGCCTTTAGAAAAACAAAGTACTTTTCCCTCCTCTTACTCTGTTTTTTCTACCTTTAGAATAAACATTAAAGCTAGTAACAGTTGTGTGATCAGATGGGGACGGTTTCCAATTGGCAGATAGGCTAAAGCCCCTGAAATTATTATGTGGTAGAAACACTAAAATAGTGTTCATGGGCAGCAGAATTTAACATTTGTTGGGTGAATGTTTGTGTGAAAAATGTTAAAATAAAATGAGAGGCTCTTAGGCTGCCTGGTTTGAGTGTGGCTGAGAATTCTTAGACTTTGAAAAAGGCCCCATAATATGTAAAATATTTATACTGCTTTCAGGTTTTCCTTCAATGTCCTCCCAAACATTTATGAAATGTTTACAAATATGTAGTTATTATGTATGTGCTGCATATTTCCTCTAAGTTATGTAAAAACCAGGCAGGCATTTACACTCTTTTCTCCAAAAATCTTCCTTCTGTTACTTAATGGGGGAATCTGCTGCCACCTGCCCTGGACTTACATGAGCATTGAAGACATATATGGATAATTCTCATGTTTTGTATTATATCAGAAGTATTACCAGTGTCCACCTTGTGGCAGTTTTACCTTCAAAGACCAGCTTTTATGTGAGCCCCCTTCTGGGGAGGCAGAGGGAATCTTGGCTGTTCAGATACTGTTATCATCAAGCAGACAAAGACTTCCAAAAGAATGGTTAGGAGCACACAAATGCAGATGACCCTTGGTTTTCTCAGATAAGCTTCTGGCGCCTTGACAGAGGTTGACTTTTGGGGAAAGTTTCATTCTTCCTTTGCCAGTGCTAGAGTGGTGGCAAGATTCAGTGAGTTGTACCCATCTCTGCTCTCAAAGATGGTGGTCTCAGTAGCACCAGAGGGTTTGGCAAGTCCCTTCAGACAAATTTGATTTCCCTGCTGGAGTGTCCAGTTAGATGACAGAATTCACCATCTAGTTCTGCTTAGTATTTCTACCATATTTCTCTGGATGACAGAATTTTGATGTGAGGGTAAAAGGGAGAATATGTCTTACTTCTTGCAAACTTACACCTCTGGAGAAATATCCCTGTAGATGTGTCTCTTCTCTGATCACATTTGCTCTGTATGAAAGCAGGGATCCCCTGCCCTTGGCCTCCAGGCTCTCTATAGATTCCAAGTTGGAGCTAATGAAGTGCATGTTGGACCCATGGCTGGTAGGAATATAAGCTTTCTCTTGCTGACTCTGAAGGAACCAGTTTTCTGTTTGTGCTTTGAGTACAGTGCTGAGATTTTGTGCATTCAGGATTCTAAGAGGAAGCTATCCAGGCAATCCCCATAGACATCCAGTGCCTTTGGGCAGTTCTGCCAAAGAATCTCACATCATTGGGAAGAAAATGATAAAGAATAATGTGAAGCGGGGATGGCACATAAAGTTTAACCTAACAGAAAACTAATTGATTACAGGAACCCAATGTTTAGGACAAATACAAGTACAATCTGTAGCTTTGAGGCTACATTTAGTGCTATGAAGTGTGTGGGCCTTGAGGGCCCTATTGCTCTTACTCATGGGCGTGGGCAGGACAGGGAGAAGGACAAGCACCCATGGGCTTCCTCCACCCTGCTGCCACTTGCGATTTCACAAAAGAGTGTGAGCATTTGTGGAAATGTCAAAGCCATGCTGGTCTTGCTTGACAAGCACACCGAGTGGAAATGAGTTGGCTAGTTAACAGCCCAGCAGATCAGTGGTATACTACTAGCAGTATACCACTAACTTTTACTGCTATCACCAGTGTAATAGCTACCATTTATTGAGAGCTTCCTATACCTCAGGCACTAATAAAGACAGTCATATATGCCATTTAACTTGATAAAGGCAATATAATGATATTTCTTCATCACGGATGAAGAAACTTAAGCATAATCAGCTTAAGAAGCTATCCAAGTTACGGAGCTAATGAGGGTGGCTCTGAGACCTAAATCTAGATGCTCCATCTATGTAGTCTCGACTTTCAATCACTGCACTGTAGAAAAGATAGCAGGCAGTGTTGGTCAGTCCAAAGCTTATGTGCAAAAGGCATTTTGTGTGATTTCACTTCTCAGCCTCATCTCACTTGGCAGACTTTGTTCATTATCCCCATTTACACATAAAGAAACCAAAGTTTAGGAAGTTTGAGTCACTTACCTGAAAACACTGGGCCAGAAGGAGGTAAATCTACATTTCAATAGGGAGCGGACCCCAAGTTCCAAAACTCTAAGTCCCTGTGAGAGATGCATCCAGCCCCAGGCTTCCGGACAGGAGTGATGGCAGCCACTGCTATGAGCAATCTCCCGGATGACCTGTTGTCTCTGGAGAAGCAAGTGTATATTTCCTGGAGTAACGTGTGGGAACAGATGGGTCACCCTGGTTTTCACATCAGATCTGAGGATGACATCTTAAAGGTGGAGGGATGGCCAGAGTGGTGGTTCATATTCCCTGAAAGATAGATTTGGGCATGCCACAGCTTGTGAGGGCAAGATGTGGTGAGTACACTGCTGGTGAGGACATTACATGGTAGCAGAAATCGGCTAGCAGGAATGAGGTGTTGGCTGTCAGCCCCCAGGACATCAGTTATTCAGGAAGCCTTATATTTACAACACTGAAGAAAGGATGCTATAAAGATGATGATGATCTGAATTGCTAGAATTGGGGAAGGTGGTTTGCCTGTTTCATTGGTCAGCTTAGGTTCCCTCCTCTGATCCTCTGTCCCTCCTCCCTTCCCTTCCTTCTTATCTCTCCTGATGGCTCTCTGCAGTGTCCCCACTGTGAGTCTTCTCAGGATGCTGGGGTGCAAAAGCAATTGAAAGTGGACAAATATGGAGATTTACTGCTGAGTGAAGCAAGCCAGGCTATGAAGGAGAGACATTGTATGTCCCCACTTAATATGTACTGACTGTCTGCACTCTATGGCTGAAATGGAAAAATTAGAGGATATAGAAACAAGGAACATGGTTATAGATACTGGATACAGTGTGGGAAGAGGGTGGGAGAAGGAGGAGAGTCTGAGGAAAGACATTAAGGAGAAAAATAGAGAGGCAAGACATTTTACGGGACACAGAAATGGATTATTATCTGTTGATGATAAAGTCTATAGTATCCCCAACTGTACTGACGAGAAATGTATTCATGTTGGAAAATTAACTTTACAAGCTAAGTGATCTATAGTGATTGAATGTATAAAAGAAATTAAAATAAAAAAGTAATTGCTTTTGCCTCACCCCAGATCAATCCAGCATCCTTCTGTGAGCCCTGCCTATGTAGGAGGCCTGTGCTGAGCACCAGGGAGGGATGAGAGGAGAACGAAGGCAAGTGGTCTCTGGAAGCTCATAGTACAGCAGAGCAAACGCACAGTGGACAGCTATTTGTTATTTTCAACTTATGCAATTACTGGTTTTGAAAGTTTTGCCTCTAGACATCTTTGTCATCATTCATCTAGATCCTTACTTGGCACCTTCTAGGTGCCAGCATGTGTAGTAGTTATTTTCTTTTCCCTTTATTAGTAAACTTTGGGTGGTGCAGTTCCAGCAAGACACAGGGAAATTTGGTTCAGGTGACTTGCTTGAGAACATTGGATGTGGAGTAGATTTTTGAGATATTGACAGTAATGAATGAGTTCATCATTATTGCCCTTAAGAGATCAGGCTAGGATTCCAAGCTGGAATGGTTGTGATGATTAGAGCAAAGTGCTTGATTTTACTGAGAAGGAGGGATTAAGTAGTCCTAGGGAGGAGAAGGAGGAGACATATACCTAGAAAGGCTACACAGAGCTGATGTGTCAGTTGAACATGGGGCCTTGAGTGCCAGGTGTATAGGCCTGGGCCAAAGGACATTCCTGAAGAACAAAAGCCTGGATGCTCATTTTAGGTAGGGACTGGGTAACCAAGTGTGGCCTCAGATAGTGTGGGATCAGAGTGGGTATGTGTGTGAATGGTGGGAAATGAGCTTGTGATGAGAATATGAATGGTCTCAATCCCCTCCAGGAAGTATAGACATGCCCTTAGAGGCAATAAGCAGGTATTTGCCCAATGGTAGAAAGAGACATGCAGGCCCTGTTTGCTTTTGCGACTGACAGTATATGGCTCTGTGCTGCTGCCCTGCTTCACTGTTCTCTGGGAACACCTGTTTGAATCTGCTTTGCACTATAATCAGTTGTCTCTGTACCTGGCTCTGGACTGTAAACTGATGCACTCTGAGGTAGGACTGCATCTTTATCTTCTTTGCTTTTTCCATGTTCTCATCCTAACCTTAGACAGGTGTGGTTGGTGTTTCCTGACTTGATTGCTGGTGGTCATTTTTATAGACCTCCAGCATTCTGTTCAGCCCAGAGCAAGGCTTTTTACAGGGTGGTGTGCTGATTACCTGTGTCAGAATCACCTGGGCCCAGTTCAGACTCAACAGAATCAACATGTAGAATGTTGCCCTGGGAATCTTCATTTTGAACAGAGGATCCTCTGTCCACCCACTATGGGAACTACTGATGGGCAGTCTGCAGTAATTTCCTCAAATTACTATCTCATCTGCTTCTTTTTTCCTTTCTGGTCATACTGAAACCTGCCCTTCCAAATCCCTGCCATGGCATAAGACAGGGCCCTGTGATGAGTTCTGGCCAGTGGAACATGGGTGGAATGACAGGTGTCATCACCAGGTTGAGGCAGCATAAATTCTCTTAGTGATGAGCATGAGCTCTGTGTTGGGCTGGCAGAGCTACAAGATGGCAGCAGCAGGACAGATGCCTGGGCAGGTGGACCTGGATTGCGAAATGGGCTTTGAGGGGGAAAAGGGATTTTTTTGAGGTTTGGGGTTGGTTAGTTACTGTAGCGTAGGTCTAGTCTGTCTTACTAGTATACCTGTCATGATTTTGCTTGCTCTCTAGAAATGAGTTTCAAATGAGTTGTTCAGGCTTTGGAGCTAGACAGGTCTGTTTGTATTTTGGCTCTGCTACTAATAAGCAAGTTGCCTAAAAATCTCTGAACCTCATTTTCTTCATGTGGGAAATGAGATAATGCTTATTTCTTTGGATTTTATTAGATAAGGTATTTTGTGTCTACAGCACATATGACAAAAATTTGTCTTCTCATTCTTGTTAATCCATATTACATATATGTAGTATCTAAAAACAAAGTGCAGCATAATGGTGATAATTTTGGCCTTTGGGATCAGGTATCTGGGGCTTAGATCCTACTTTTGTCACTTATTAGCTGTGTAAGCTTTTGGGTAAAGTATTTATTCAGTGTAAATCTTTGTTTCCTCATCTGTTCAATGGGAACATTAACAGAAACCATGAAGTAAAGTTGCAAGTATTAAATGAGGTACTATTTAGCTTATTGTAGGTGCTCAGAAAATGGTAATTATTATTATTATTATCCTTTTGTTAAGATAAATCTATCATGGGACTGGCAGATGGCATGGTGGTTAGGGCGCTGCACTCCTACATGGCCAACCATGGTTTGAGACCTGGACTTGGTGACTTGCTTTCTCACTTTACCTTTCTCTCTCTGGTCAAACTAAAGAATAATATAAATAAATCAGGACCAGCAGATGGCGTAATGGTTACATCGCCGGACTTCCATGTAGTTGACTGTGGTTCAGGTCTCAGACCCCGTGGCTTGAAACTAACATAGGGCACGTGTGCATACATGGCCCAAATCCCCAAGAGGCGAATGGAGGAGAAGGGATTATGATGTGGCCATCCCCCTGGGGGATGATTTCTTGCTTTCTCTCTCTCTGGTGAGTGCATGTGCCCTGTAGAAAAAACTATAATTAAAAAAAAGAATAATAATATAAAATTAAGTACATTTTTTTAAGAAGTGATAAATCTGTCATGTACATTAAAAAGAAACACAAGAGGTAGCTAATGATATTCTAATTACAAGTAATTTACTGTAGGATTTCTAGAAAAGAACAAAATTGTTTGAATATTTTTCAAATGATTCTGTTTAGCCTCCCAAAGTGCTACAACTTGCTAGGAGTTCAGTCAATGAACCAGACCCCATAGCAGTGTGGGTAGCTTGCTCTCTGACGAGAAGGGTGGGCTCAGTCCTGCAGTTTCCTACTGGTGGCTTAAATTGCTGGCCCTTTACCACAGTGGTTCCAGACACTGAATGGAGAGTGTTATCAGTATAGCTGCATTAGATAATACGTAAGGGAAATGCTGTGTCTCCATTGTTCACTGCAGTCTTCTCCCTTCACACAGTTCACTTACAAGCCACATGCAGGGATGTGTTTTCATCAGGTACACTCCCTGTCCCCATCCCTCAATGCTGGAGCAAGTGTACCAAAGTGTTTCTCCCCTTCCTGGAAAGGCTTCTGCCTTGTCATCTGACAGATGGAGCATCTTCTGCTTGAAATATTATTTGCCACTGTAAAATGAGTTGGCTGTACCCAGAATTTTGAGAATTGATGATGTTTTTCCACAGGGAGATTAATGCTTATAGCATGACAAAAGAAGACCATTAATTTCATAACTTGTGGATAAAGTTATTTCAATTGGTTATAAAGATTATGCCTTTTATAACTCACACAAGGCTCATAAAAGCTCAGGACCTCTACTTTTCTATGACAGTGTTTTTAAATATAAAAATTATCTTAGTAATAGTGTTTCTTTAAAAAATATAATCTTGCTGTTCTGTCTGGATGAATTAGAAATACTGGCTTACAGTGAGGAAGCTAATTCAGACAAGACTGTGGCTTACCAGTGGGTCCTCATCATCCAACTGGAAGCCATGCAGGTGTTACGAGGAAGCTTCGAGGTGCCCAGGTTAAGTGAGCAACAGCTGAGAGGAGCTGGCACTGTGGAGTCAGGGACGGCTTAATCAGTCTTTCCATATGTGACTGTGAAAAACTGTCCCACAGAAGCAAGGGAATAGTTGTTACTCTGTCTGCACTGAAGACAAAGGAGCAAAGCGCAGCATCAGAAACTGCAGGAGCATCCAGGTTTGTTCCCAGAAAGGTAGCAGTTTGCCGGTCAATGCTCAGTGTTTCTTTCTCCTTTGCCAAAAGGTTTTGGAAAGCATGTTTTTATTTATTCATTTATTTATTTGCCTTAAAAACGTTTATGTATTTATTTCTTCCATGAGAGACTGAGAAAGAGAAACAGACAGACAGACAAAGATAGGAAGATAGGTACCCTCAACAGTGTCTTCACACTGGCATCCACCCCTAGCCTCAACCAGTCCAGATCATGGCACAGGCTATCCAACTGTGTGTACAGGGAGACATCTGAACGTAAACCCAGGACCTTCTCATGTGGGGGTCCAGCGTCACAGAACATTGTGCCACCACTGTTAGCTTCCAATGTATTTTATCGAAGCATTATTTGAGTCGTATGAAATTGCTGACTGTTTTGACCTACAAAACTGAAATTTTATTTAGTTCATCCTAAAAATAACAAACACAAAGAAAAATGCCCTATTCATGATAGTAAGCTACCTAGAACATGCCCCACCCACCAAGCTCCTTTCTAGCACCCCAAAGGTCACCACCACTCTGGTGTCTGACACCATTTTGAACTCGATCTAGATAGCATCATACAGCCTGTGTTTTTTTGTGTGACTTTTTCTGCTTGGCATGATTTTGCGATTTGTCTGTTGTAGGAAGTCGTAGTCTGTTCATTCTCCTTGTTGGGGAGCATTTCATCGTATAACTGTACCCCATTTATCTACTCATTTTAATGCTATGGGTATTTGGTTGGGGTAGTCATTGTAATGCTGCTATTATTTTGGTCCATATTTGTAATTTTGGTTGGATGTATATGTAGGAATGGAAATGCTGGCTATTCATTGGAGGTATTTATAAAAGACTTTGGCTTCTCTTTGTCTAGCTGTGGTATCTACGTGTATGCTACTCTACAGAGGGTGAGGAGCAGGGCCTCAGGTTAAGAAATCAAATCCTAGGAACCAGCAGTTTGTGTAAAGGCTATGTCGCTGGACTCCCATGTAGTTGACCACGGTTCGAGTCCTGGACCCGGTGGCTTAAACTCACGCTGGGTGCGTGTGTATGAGTGCCCAAGATCCCTAGAGGAGAATGGAGGAGACAGGATTGCAGCATGGCCATCCCCCCTGGGGAGTGATTTCTCACTTTCTGTCTCTTTGTCTCTCTCTGTCTTTCTGGCAAGTGCACGTACCCTATAGCAAAAGCCACTCCAAAAAAAAAAAAGAAGAAATTAAATCCTGACTCGGCCAACTATGATTATAAAGATGCATGCTAACTTTTTGGTCTGTAAAAATGGGTACACAATCTCCCCTCTTAGGGAGGTTGTGAAGAAGAGGTGAAGTGACACATGGCAGGTGCCTAGTACACAGATGAGGCATAGCTGCTGTTAAAGCCAGTCACTTTTGTTTCCCCTGTCTCCCTCCCATCATGACTGGGGTGGAGATACAGCTCATTTAAAAGATGCCTAATATCACAATGTAAGAATCAGAAGAGGTCAGCCCTCTGGAATATAGAAGAATTGAGTCTTGAACTAGGATTTAGAAAGCTGGGGAGGCATTCTGAATAATTATCCTAGAAATCACTGAGACAAAGATATTGCCAGAATGTACATTATGTGTAGGTATCTTTTAATTGACCTATATCTTCCCCTTGGTTACAGGAATAAAGGGAGATGGAGAAAGAAAGGAGATACCTACTACCCACCAAGGAAAACTTTAACACCTGCTGTATGCCAGCTTTGGGAGTAGGTACTTGTCATGTATTAGACAATTAAGTCTTTACAGCCCCTCAGGAGGTGATATTGTTGTCGTGATTTACAAAATTAAGAGTTAATGCCTTCTGTATTCAGAAATCTCTTATTCATCAATTAAAAAATGAGAAGAGCTACTAAATAGAAAAATGGGCAATCAATATGAACAGGGAGCTGACAAAAATACAAACAATTGGTATACCTTTAAATCTGTGATTTTTATAGAAATGCATCTAAAGTTGACAAAATTAGCACACGTATTTTATTTGCCACAATGAAAGACTGGACGGCCATTATAATTATTTAGGTAGATAACTATTTGTTGTTGACTTGGGTAGTTTTATCTATAAACTGATAAGTGATAAAATAAGGCTGCAAAAGTATGGATAACTTTTTTTGTTGTTTGTTTGCTATAGGGTGCATATGCTCATGAGAGAGAGAGAGAGAGAGAGAGAGAGAGAGAGAGAGAGAGAAAGAGAGAGAAAGCACTCTCCCTCTGGGGCGGGGTATATTCATGCCACAAGCCTCTCTCCTCCACTCTCCTCTTGGCATTTTGGGCACACATGCACATGTGCCTGGCTTGTTTTTCAAGCTGCTTCATGTGGGACTCGAACCATGCAGTAAGCTCTGTGGGATCCAGACACCTTAACCACCACACCACTACCCAGATAATGCTATTTTAATATGGTAATGTAATATAATCAATCTGTGCCTGTATCTCTAGGAAAAATGTCTAAAAAGATACACAACACAATATGAATGGTCGTTATTTTAGGCTGATAGAAATATATGATATTTTTTCTTTATGTTAGTTATTGTCTAAACTGTTTTACAGTAAACATTTATCATTTCCATACATAATCAGAAAAATCAATATCGATGTTTCCTGTTACAGGATAAAGAGAAGACAATGAAATACTGCTGGCACTGGGATGGGACCGTGGGTAATTCTTTTATGACTGCTTTAGAAATATTTAAAGTAAGAATATGTTAAAAATCAACCTTTTTACATCTTAAATCATCTAAAATATTTTAAGAAAATTCAGAAAGTAAAGATGAATGTGCAAATTTGTGTTGAAACAGACGTGATCAGATGCTGCTGGTGGAATTGTAAATGGCACAATCATTTGAAGAGCACTGTTGCATGCATAAACAGCCAGAAAATTATTCTTGCCCTTTGACTTAGAATTCTTGGAAAAAATATGTGGAGGAAGCAATATAAGAGATACAAAAGTCCTCATGTCCGAAGAATTGGATTGCTGCATTTCCTACAAAGTAAATATATTTCTCAAATAAAAGTAAAATGAATTTAAACTCAATGGTCAACATATGAAGATGGTTTGATGAATTATGGATGTACAAAGAATATTATATAGCTATTAAAAGAATCATTTAAAAATCATGAAGAAACATGGTAAAATTTTATGATGTAGTAGCTATGGGGAAAAGCACTATAGAAAAATATGTCTCAGAAAATATCTTGCAACTATTTGAAGTATGTCTAATTTGGGCGAATATTAGAGAAGAGTCCACCAAGGTGAAGATGATGAGAATGAATGTGCTTTCCACCTCTTTATTGTTTTTGAAGAATATAAAATACTGGGAACCAGCAGTTAGCGTAATGGCTATGTCGCTGGACTCCCGCGTAGTCGACCGCGGTTCGCGTCCTGGACCCGGTGGCTTAAAACTCACGCAGGGCGCATGTGCGTGTGTGCCCAAGATCCCGAGAGGAGAATGGAGGAGAAAGAGATTGCGGCGTGACCATCCCCCCTGGGGGGTGATTTCTCGCTTTCTCTCTCTATGTCTCTCTCTGTCTGTCTGGCGAGCGCACGCACCCTATAGAAAAAAAAAAAAAGAATATAAAATACTTACAAAAATTAAAATAATATAAAAAGTATACAGCTTCTTGAACCCATTTACCTTTCTTTACCAAGTACATTCTCTTCACTTCTTTTTTAAAAAAATTTATTCATTTATTTAATTCCATTTGTCATGATTATTTTTTATTTTGACCAGAAAGAGACAGAGAGAGAGAGAGAGAGAGAGAGAGAGAGAGAGAAAGGGAAAGCGAGAAAGCAAGCCACCAGGTCCGGGCCCTGAACCATGGCCATGTGGGAGTCCAGCACTTTGTGGGAATCCAGTTCCTTTAACCACCATGCCACCTGACAGCACTCTCATAATTTCTTAAATTTTCTAATACACATATATATCATTAAAAAATAATAAAACCACTGGGAATACATCGTTACAGTCCATTTTCAGTTGCTGTGACAACAAACCACACATTGTGATTCATAAAGAAAAGATACTTTGGGAACCAGCAGTTAGCGTAATGGCTATGTTGCTGGACTCCCACGTAGTCGACCGCGGTTCGCGTGTCGGACCCGGTGGCTTACAACTCACGCCGGGCGCGTGTGCGTGCGTGCCCAAGATCCCGAGAGGAGAATGGAGGAGAAGGGATTGCGGCGTGACCATCCCCCCTGGGGGATGATTTCTCGCTTTCTGTCTCTATGTCTCTCTCTGTCTGTCTGGCGAGCGCACGCGCCCTATAGCGAAAAACCTCTCAAAAAAAAAAAAAAAAAAAAAAAAAAGAAAAGATACTTTGCTCACAGTTCAAGAGGCTGGTAGGTCCAAGGCCATGGCACCAGTATCTACTCAGCATCTGGTAAGGGCCTTCTTTCTGTGCCATCCCATGGTGGAAGATGGAAGGGCAAGAGAGCACACCTGAGGGAAAGAGGAAGGGGGCTGAACTCATCCTTTTATCAGGAACTCATTCCCATGATAGTGGCTTTAATGAGGTCAGAGCCCTCATGACCTAATTCTCTCTTAAAGGTCCCACCTTTTGTATTGGGTTTCAGTTTACAGCACATGTACTTTCGAGGAACCATAGCACACATTTTATGTAAAGTTTAGTATGTTTTACTTAATTCATATTGAAGATATTTTTACCTGTATAAATCTGCTTGACTACTTTTACTAACTACATAATGTTCTACTTTATTAACTTACTCATGGAAGTTTAGGGTGTTTTCATTTTTTGCTACAACACTGTAATTGTGTGTATATTTGAAATGTATCTGCTCAAATATTGATGATAAATTTTTACAAATGAATTTTCCAAACCAAAGGCTTTTTTTTTTTTAATTCTTTTTTTAGGTTTTTGTCATAGGGTGCATATGCTTGCTGGGGAGAGAAACAAAGAGGGAAAATGAGAAATCACCCCCCCCAACCATCCTTGCAAGGGATGGCCACATTGCAATCCCTTCTCCCCCATTTCCTTTTGGAATTTTGGGTACACACACATGCCCAGCATGACTTTCAAGCTACCTTGAACTGTGGTCAACCATTTGGGAATCCAGCACTTTCACAGTCATGCCATCTGCTAACTGAAAGGTTTTTTAGAAGGTTTTTGCCATAGAGCATGTGTGTTTGCCAGAGTCGGACAGAAAGACAGTAAGTAAGAAGGTGAGAAATCCCCCACCCCCACAAGGGGATGGCCACACTGCAATCCCTTCTCCTCCATTCTCCTCTTAGGGTTCTGAGTACATATGCCCACATACTTGGCATAATTTTTTGCCACCAGATCTGGGACTTGTGGTTGGCCATATGTACGTCCAGCACCTTGACCACAATGCCATCTGCTGGCCCCAGTCATATATGTTTTAAATTCAGATAGACACTGCCAAATTATCCCCCTCCCCTAAGGGCTAGCTATACTTACATTCACCAGTAGTGTGTGAATGTGTTTGTTTTCCACATCCCTGTTGTTGCTGGATGTTGATATTTTATATTCCTGTTATGAGAGGGAGTATAAGATTTTCTATTGTTTTTATTTCTTTATGTTTAGTGTTAAGTATCTTTTTACACTGGCAATTTGTATTTCATCAGTGAAATATCTGTCTTTTCCCTTTAGCCATGCTTCTGTTGAATCTCTAAATCAATGTCACCTATGTATGTGTACAGGTGGTTTATGTCTTAGAGATATTAATCTTCTTTAATACATTGCAAATATTTTTTCTAAGTCTATGGTTGACTTCTAAGTTTTTGTTGTGGTTTCTATTATCATATAGGAGTTTCATAGTTTTTATAGTTAGGTGAACATTGAGTTGTTGGAAAAGCAATGACATAGTTTTCTCTGCAAAAATGCATCATGACTTTGCTGATGACTTAATATATCGGAATTTCCTTTATGGTTTCTGAGTTTCAGTTCTATTTAATAAAGTTCTTTCCCACCTAAAACAGAAATATTCTTCTGTATTATGTGATATTTTATACTTTAGATCTTTAGTTTTGATTTGCTAATCTATTGGCTATTTCTTTTTCACTTATAGGTGAGGTAGAAAATTTAGCTTTTTTTCCTCTCAAATAGGTTTGTCAGTTACGAAACAGACCATTGTTTTGTCAATGACAATTATCAGATACAAACTACCATATGATTATAGGTTTGCAACTGATTTTAAGTCTGACAATCTATTTGCTTGGCATTGGCTAAACTAACTTTAAAAAAATGTTATTCTTGTTTTATAATGTATTTAGGTTTGTATTGTACAGGGCAAATCCAGCCCTAGGGTCCCAGCTCCTCTCTGTGAATGAGTAAAGCATAGTAGTTATTACTATAGGCTCTAGAGCTGGGATGCCTGGGTTCAAAACCTACCTGCTATTACAAGCTGTATAAACATGGACATATTGCTATTTCTCTCTGGGCTTCAGCTTTCATTTTTTTTTTTTTTTTTGTATAATGATAGTGGTACAGTAGTTTCATTAAATTGAGATGAGAGACTTTGACTTGTTCACAATTTCTGTGTTTTATAATTGGCTATGATTTTGTGTGGTCACATACATAGTATTTTTTATAATATTTTTTATAAATTTACATAGCTTAAATAGTGTGAATAGTTTTTGTTTGGTAGGTACAAAGTTTTAAATACATTAAAAGAAGTTAGCTGTGCTATTCAAATCCTCTGCAATCTAAATCTTTTACATTTAAATTTGGTCTTTTTAATTTGAGGATATAATGTTTCTGTCAAACCAGGATAATTAAAGCCTTCACATTGGTTTTGTTATTGTTATCTTGTTTTGTTTTCAAAATAACTAATATTTTGTTTCATTGCTGCCAGCTTATTTTGGTTTCTTGCTTCGTGCTTTATGTTTTTACTCCTCCCACCCCCGTTTCTTGCTTTTAACTGAATAGCTCAAGTTTTCTTTACTACTCTCCTTTTCTCTATTGTATTTTAGTTGTCACAATTTCTATGTATATATTTCTAGAGGGTAGTCTTAAATTTTGTCTCTTTCTGATGAATAGAACTTCTTTACATTCTAAAATTTTAATTCTAGTTTATGTTAATATTCATTATTTTGAAATTTAGCATATCTAACATTAATACACTGTTACATTATCTTTATTGAGATTAATGTCTGTGCAGATTAATATCTTTATCCACCCTTTTACTTTCAACCTATTTGTGTATTTATGTTCAAAGTATGTCACTTGTAAATAAAATTTGTATCTTTTAATTTTACCAACTTGACCAATCTCTGGTATTTAATTGGAGTGGTTAAACCATTTACACTTAATGAAGTTATTGATATGGTTGGGTTTAAATTTGCTATCTTGTTTGTTCTCTATTTGCCTCATTTGTTCGTCATTCTTTTTCTGTCTTATTTTGGAGTAGACAGGTACTTTTTAGAATTCCATTTTATCTCCTTTATTGGATTTTTAGCTAAGCCTCTTAAAAAATTTAGTAGTCTCTCTAGAGATTACAATATATAATATTTCTTTATCACCATCTCTCTTAAGTCAGCATCAAATCACTTCATATACAATGTAAAAAACTTATGATAGCATACTTTTATTTCTTTCTTCATGCCATTGCTGCATTTTAATAGATTATGGTTCTACATTTAAGTCCCATAAAACATTTAAATTATATTTTGCTTTAAATAATCAATATACTTTTCCAGAAATCAGTATTAAAAATTTATCTGCCTGGGGGCCAGTAGGTGGCATGGTTGTCAAGACACTGGACTCCACATGGCTGGTCATGGTTCCAGTCCCAGACTTGGCAGTTTGAAAATCTTACCAGGCATGTATGTATGCATGTTTGCCTAAAATCCTGAGAGGAGAATGGAAGAAAAGGGATTGTGGTATGGCCAGCCCCCTAGGGGGAACTTTCTCACTTTTCCTCTCTCTGTCTCTTCCTGTCTCTCTCCAGCAAGCATACAGACCCTATGACAAAAACCTAAATTTAAAAAAAAAAAAATTCTGATGTTCTTTATTAGCTCTTTCAGATTTGGTTTTCCAAACTTGGGATTAAATCTTTTAAACCTAAACATCTTTCTTTAGCATTTCTTCTATCACACATGGAAGCTGGGAATGAATTCTCTTGTCTTTTGTTTTCTTGGACTTGACTTGTCTTTATTTTGGCTTTTTGTTTTTTGAAAGCCATTTTATGAAACATAGAATTCTAGATTGACAATTTACTTTCAGCACTTTAGAGATGTCTTTGTGTTGTCCTATGGATCCCTTTGTTTCTGATCAGAGGTCAACTGCTGCTGTTATTGTTCTTTCTGAATGCAATATGTTTTTGCCCTTGGCTACTTAGACTTTCTCTTTATGTTTTGTTTTCAGAAATTTGACTGTGATGAGTCTAGATGGGTCTCATTTGTATTTTCCCTGCTTTGGTTAATTGAGATTCTTGGAAATACTGTTAAATGACTTTCATCAATTAAATATTCTGAAGACATTTTTTTCAAGTATTTTTTCTGCCCATTCTTTTATTCCTCTTCTTTTGGTTCTATAGTTACATATGTATAGTTTGACATTGTCCCTCTGGTTTTTGATGCTCTATTTTATTTTTTAAGCTCTTTCTTCCCTATGGCTCAGTTTAATATAATCTCTATTGATTTGTCTTCGGATTCACTGATTCTTTATTGTACTGTGTCTATTCTGCTAGTAACCCCAGTAAATGTTTTATTTAAGACATTTCATATCTTCCTAATTTCTTTGCATGTCTAGTAACTTCTTATTGTATATTGGATATAACGAATAATGTATTGTAGTGGTTCTGGATTGTTACTTTCTCCTAAGAGTGTTGAATTTTGTTCTTGCCTGCAGTTAACTTACTTTTGGATCGCCTTAATCCTTAGAACCTTGTTTTTAGGCTATGTTTGGTTAAGTCTATTTTGTTTTTTCCTTTGATCCTAGATTGTATCCCTTAATCCTTAGATGTAGTTTTTACTCCTATGTTTTTGTATTTCTGAGATTTCATTAGAAAGTCTAATTTGGAGAAATTTCTACTCTAAAATCTATTTTCTAACACTGGGTAGCCACTGAAAGCTCTGTTGAGTCTAGACTATAGCTGTTACCTTCCACTAAGGTCACTGGGGTCTTGCCAAATGAAATTTGCCCACAGAGTTTAGGTTCCTCTTCTGTGGCTAACCTCCTTTATATAAGTCAGTTTCTTCTTTGTTGTATTATTCATTATTTTATTTCTATCTGCTTTATCTTTTTCATAAGTATTTTTCCTGCCCTTTTTTGCTTATTGGAAACTTTGAGGATTTTTCACCTGGATGTGAATTTATGTTTTTATTTTCATTCTTTTCTATGGTATTTTGTGAAGGAAGGAGAGACAAAAGTATGGGTTCCATTAGCCATCTTGAACTGTACATCTCTTTAAAAAAGATTCTCAAATTTTTCTTTGACATAGGGTTTACATTTATTCAGATACAAAATTATATTTTTGAAAATCCATCTATTCTTACTTCATTATGAATATTTTTATTGTCTGAGTCATCATTCCAATGGACTCACTTTGCTTATATAAAGTCCTACCTATTTTCTAAAACTCAGCTCAGAGTTTACTTTTCTGTAATATCTTGTCAGAACATATTAGCCCTGAATTAATGTGTATAATGTTGATGAAGCAGTTATTAAATGGAAGTCACACATTTATCTTTTTATGTTTAATTATAGAAACGATTAGTTTCTGGATGTATTATACTTTAATTCAGTCTTATGGACAAATGAAAAGATCTTCAGTTATGTAAGGAGAACATATTAAATTAGACTTTTAAATATTAATATCTTATTTATGAAAACCTATATGAAACAGAGATGCTTTGCTTTGATTTTTCCTGACACAAAAGACCCTCTTACTATTTGGCAAAAGTAGCAAACTGGGGTGGTTTGCTCTTGAGATGATGATGATGAGGAGGAACATAAGAGAGATAATAATAGTAATAGCTAATATTCACTGAATACTTATTATATGCACAGCAGTGGACTAAGACGATTTACTCCTTAAATCTTCACACAACTCTATGAGGCAAGAATTTTATAAACCTTTCATTGATGGATGAGAAATCCAAGGCTTATAGAGGTTACAAAACTTACCCAGTGTCACATTGTTAATAAGTGAGATGAGAGTGCTTTGAGTGAAATTTGAAATGATGTGTTTTATGTGTTGGAACAATTTTCATCAGGTTTGGGTGGGGAGGAGAAGAAGGACTGATAGTGAGGTTTCCTGGTAATTAAATGACCCTGGAAACGTTTACGAAATCATGGACATGAAGAGAATTGATGCATACTGAGCAAACGGAACTCTGACATTTCATCCGAAGGCACCTTTGAGTGAATGATTTTATACCCAACATCTGACCTGGGAGCATCCTCAGGGTTTTTTCCTTCTATCTCCTTCTTTTTTTCCTTTTTCTTCCTTTTTCTTTTTGAGAGAGATTTTGTTTTAGGGAGCATGTGCTTGCGGGAGAGACAGACAGACAGAAAGCAAGAAATCACCCCCCAGGGGGCATGGCCATACTGCCATCCCTTCTCCTTCAGTCTCCTCTCGAGATTTTGGGCATGTACACACACGTGCCTGGCATGTGTTTCAAGCTGCTGGGTCCAGACCTCTGCCCGAGGTTGACTGTGTGAGAGTCCAATGACGTAATCATTACGCCATCTCCTGGTCCCAGACATTTTTTTTTCTTAACAGTGGGCCTTACTCAGAGCCTCCTTGCTGTTCAGGGGCAGACTGAGCCTATGCCTCAGAGCGTTGACTTTTATATTACTAGGGCATGACTTCTTCCCTTCCTACTCATGCGTAGCTTCTGTATAGTTAGGCTTGATCTTTCCCCATCCTATCGGGATCCTTTGAATGCAATCGCATTTCTAGATAGCCTCTGTGGGGCAGCTAGTTGGGAGAAATGCTGTTTTATTTTTTAAAGTTCATTTATTTATTTCTTCCATGGGTGAGAAAGAGAGAGCGAGAGTGAGAGCGAGAGAGAGAGAGAGAGAGAGAGAACTCCTAAAAGTATCTTGACACTGTGATCACCTGCAGTTTCAATAAGTCCCAGATCATGGGCACATGTGTGCTTGGTATACTCAGAGAGGTATCTAGACATGAATCTGGGACCTTTCCACGTGAATCAGCCTCGCAAAGCATTGTGTGTTACCGTACAGCCACCATCTGGCCCTGGGAGCTGCTTTCTGTAAAACTGAAGGAAGTCCTGACAGTCTCCTTCCATGTATCATCACGCTTCTGCAGGATGCAGAAGGGAGAAGTGTTCACAGAGAAGATCACGAGATGATGAGTGAGCCAGGCCTTAGGGTGGTGTCTTCTCCTCCTTATGGACTTCCTGGCTGGCGGTTTCCTGTGGACTTTGTTAAGAAAAGTGATGGAATCTAAAACTCAAGAGTCAGTGTCTCTGGAGGTGTTCCCCCCCGCCCATAAACAGATTGAAAAACTAGAGGGCACCACGCGTCACACTGGGAACGGTTGCACTGTGGGCAGAATATCTGTGGATGTCGACATATCATTTTCTTGGTTTGGTTCCTTGTCCTGGGATGACATGTAGCTGGTGTCCAGTCACCTCACTTAAGATAATGTCTGAAATTTTCTCTATTTCTGCTTTACCATAGCCTTAGACATGCACTGACTGAGCCCGTTGTGTAGGCCCTGGTAACACAGAGGTGAATAATGGCGTGTGTCTGCCTCAGTCCTCCAGCTCTTGTTGGAGGACAGCAGGGTGCTCGGAGATCAGGTCTACTGTGGAGCTGGGATCTCAGGTGGAACAATGTTGGCACTCAGCCCTGGAAGCAAAAAGGAAGTAGAGGACATCAGGGACAAGCTTTGCCTGGGGCCAGCTGTGCCCTCCTCTATGTAGACTTTGCACCAACTTTCTCGCCCTAGGGCCTTCTATTTGAGGTTATTATGCTTTATGTGCAATTAGCTCATCTAAACCCTGCAACAACACCAGTGTGTAGGTGCTGGTATTTTTCACTTTACAGATGGGGAAATTGAAGCTCAGAGAGGATAGTTATTTGCCAATAGATGGTAGAGAGAGAACTGGAACCCAGGCTACCTGACTGCAGGACATTTATTCCTAATGCTCTGTTGCTGCAGTTGGGTGTGGAATCCCAGCCTCCCACACATTGTCCTCCTGCCCCCATAACAAGCCCACATTCACATGCAGCCAACTCTAGTGGTGAAGATCCAAGGATCTGGAGCCAGAACATCTGCGATCAAATTCTGCCTCTACCTTTACTTGGGCTACTTAGTTCTCTCCTTTCTGCAAAGAAGGGGTAAAAGCAGAACCTACCTGATGGGGTTGGCAGGTCATAAACAGGCAGGGTGGTGCCCAGCACACGGGAAGCACGCCACGGATGTAAGCCATCATCATTGCATTCTTGGATGCTTTGCTCAAAATTTCTTCACCCTTCTTTTTATCTTCATCTTCAGAGGAAAATGTCTTTTTCTGTGCTCTTATTCCAGTGGTTCTCTTGTCTTCCTGACCTTGTCTTGTCTGCCTGCAAGGGCCGTTTGTTTATAAGAATAATTTATCTTAGTTCCCCATAATTGTGGCTTCTTTCTTTAACAAATGGAGCCTCTATCCTGGATGTCAGGAGACATTGCTGGGAAATAGTGTTCACCTTGGAATGGCCAACACAAAAAGCCTTGAAAGCCTCTAATGAAGCCTGACTAATTATCTGTGTATTTTATGCCTAAAGAGTGGATCATGATTTTCGTTTTCCTTTCAAGTATGTGAACTGCCTGCTTTGAATTACTCCAGGTTTTTTTTTTTTTTAAAAAAAAAAAAAAAAAAAAAAAAAACCCTCCCTACTGCTGTGTCAGCACTTAGAATGCCTGCCTGAGGGCTTTCTTTTTCCTACTTAGAGAATCTAAAGGTATGTCAAATAATTTTTGAATTAAATTTAATTATTTCAGGTTAGAAAGAAAAAACAAGAGAACTTCATGGAGGTTGTGCTACAGAAAGAAGTGGTCCCATGTCCTATTATTTTATTTTATTTATTTATTTACTATTTTTGAGCAAGGTGTTTGGAAAATCACTCTCCAGTTTTTCTGCTGGCTGTGCTAACATTCATGAGACCTTGCCTCCAATGGGAAATCAGAAAGCAGCTTTCACTGTGGACAGAGCTGGGTTCGATTTCACAGTGAACAGACTCAAGTCCTAAGTACAAATCAATGTCAGATGGAAATAAGACTGGGTGTAATTTCTCTGTGCAGCTTGGGTTTTGAGAGTATTTGGCTCTTGCAGCTGTGAACCTTTGAGAGGAGGGGCCTTGGCTAGTGTGTCTACTCCATCTTTGCTGCCCCTGGTCTATGCCTGGCACATAGTAGATGCTCAGAAACTATTAAGTGAGTGACTGAATTGACTGAAATGAAGTGGTTTCAGATCACAGGTCTGCCTGCTAGAGCAAGGGGCTCCCCCTGCAGAAACCTCCTGGGTATGCGTACAGGAAGACAGGGGACAAAGCTCATCCCTCAGATGTACACAGAATTCAGAGGACAAGCTGACAAAGGGCATGGGTCACTCAGAGAGGACAAATTTCTTCCCTAGAAGAAACACAGTAGGGGAAAGACCAGAGGTTGCATCGAAATGTCCTTTAGTTTCACTATTCTGTCTGCTTCCTGGGATGGGCAACCCCTGGTCCCTTCCATTGCACTTTGCCGCTGGTTTGTGGCTGCCCTGGTTTGCTAGATCTTTGTCCCTCATCATGGCCCATGACCAGAGCTGACTGTCCCACCATCTGGAGAGGGGTCTGGCCCATTTCCCCAGGTCCAAAGCCCTTGCTTGGATACTTGGTACTTCTGTCCAGGGAAGGAGCTGCTTAGTGTGGCTGCTTTACTCATATCATTGAAGCTCAGCACTTCTAGAACCACAGCTATTAAACAAGTTATCTGTGCCAGAATTCTGTTCCCTTATTGTCAATAAGCAATTTTTAAAAATCATGAAGCTAGGCTTGATGTGGAAAATATGTAATGCAAAGAGAAAAGTGTAAAGAAAACAAAATTTTTTATGATCCTACTACCCAGAGAAAACCATAGTTAATATTTTGGTTTGTGTTATTTTAGTCTCCCTCAGCTACCATAGGACATAATACTTTTTCTATACAATAGATATCCCTCATCTGAAATTCAGTTTTATTGCCTGACTCTTTTCACTTGGCATGATGTCCTAAGTGTTTTTTAGTGCTAATGAATATTCTTCCACAATTGACTTTTTGAAAAACTGCATCATGGTCCATTAAATGAAAGCAAATAATTTAATACAGTCAGCCCACTGGTGCTGGACACTCGTAGGCTGTCTCCTCTCCAGTTCTTAGTTGATATAAATAACACCGCAGTGAACATCCTGATATGCACCTTTCCATGCACATTTCAGGATATGTTTTTAGACTTAAATCCTGAATGACGAATTTCTGAGTCAAAGGATTTCTCCCCCTCTTTTTGCCAAATTGCCCTCACAAAGAGTTGGGGCAATTTTTATTCCCCTTAGCAGTGCCTAATCTGGCTCCCTGTTCTTGTATGTCCTGCTCAAATGTGCCTTGTTGAATAAATCTTCACTGAGCCTTCTGTTCTGTTTCATGCCCCACTATCACATTATCACGTTATCCTGCTTATCTGTCTAGCTAGATATCTGTCTATCTATTTCATGATAGAGTACGAGAGAGAGAGAGAGAGAGAGAGAGAGAGAGAGAGAGAGAGAGAGAGAGAGAGAGAGAGAGAGACCGAACATTAACAGGGTCTCTTCATACCATGGTCCCCTTTCCTCAATCTCCCAGCTTCTTCAGGATTCAGGCTGCCCTCACACACAAACTCCTGTTGTATTTTCAACCAGCCTGGGGTTCTGAGCTCATGGTCAGCCTGTAGCCTCTAGCAATGAAGTCAAATATGCTATGAATTGTCAAAGAGACTGACTCAGCCTGTTTTCTTTTCTTATACTAACCTTTACTATAATCTGAAACGATGCTGTCTGTTAGTTGTTGGCATCTCTCTTTATCCTTTGTCTCTGCTCAGCAGTGGGTAATCTCTGCACATACAAGGACTGTGCTTGTTGGGGGTCACTGTTTTTCTGCAGTTCCTTTCCACCATCCCCTAGGACCTGGTTCAGCTTGGTGTATAGGACATGTTTGCTGAATGAATAAATGTTTATCCACACTATGAATAACACTTATATTATCACAAACTCTTAAAAAATTTTACTTTATTCAAACACAAAGAATGCTAACCATAATTTATGCCGATGATGAAATGGTGACAAAGTGCCTTCAGAGAGTCATGCGATTCCTTATTGGTCTACTGAGGTTTGAGGCCCTTTCCCATGTAACTATGTATTGTAATTATTATGGTTTGTTTCTTATAGTTTTTTTTTAATTAAAAAATTGTTTTAGGTTTTTTTGCCATGGGGCATCTGTGCTCACTGGAGACAGACGGAGAGAGACAGTGAGAGGAAAAGTGAGAATTTCCAAGGGCAGAGGGTGGGGTGACCAATCTGCAATCCCTTCTCCTCCATTCTCTTCCTGGGATTTTGAGTATGCACACACATGAGCCCAGTGTGATTTTCAAGCTGCCAAAGTCTGGGACTCAAACCATGGTCAGCCATGTGGGAGTCCAGCACCTTAACCATTACATCACCTCCTGGCTCTACTTCTTATAGTTTTAAATACATTCTGTTCTTAAAAGGTTATAGTCTGTATGCTGTCTAAAGCAAGTTACATTTCCACTTTCAATTTGTACCTGCTAATTCACAAATCCTTGAAGAGAGATAGTCATCTATTAAAATTGTGTGTAAAACAAGAGTGACTAGATTTAGCTTGTACCTCTGAACAGCTCCGGTATTTAAGTGCTGAGTATTCTTCATGTCCAGAGGCTTTTTCTGATTGTTGGCTGGTTCTTAGGAGGAGTTCTGGGTAAGTGGAGTATTAAAACACTTGCTGTCCCTGGTGTGGCAGGAGCTATCTCAGAGTGGCTTGTGTATTGAAACAGGGAAGGGCCAGCTGCCAACCGAAAAACATTGACAGAGGAGGAAGAAAAAGACTCCCCAGGACAAATACAAAGTCTGTGGCCCCTAACACACACATTAAAAAAAAAAAAAATCCGTTTACTCCCTGGATACTGGAGGAGGTGTTGCTAAACCATAAGATAGTAGACTCAAGCCTCAGAATATGTTCTTGCTCTGCAGGATGTGTATGCTGAGTGAAGAAATGTAGACTCCCAGCACCGAGTGTGCTGGGTGCCCTTGGGTACAATAGCAGAAGGTCTTCCGACTAATCCAATAGTTCGAAGTTGAGCAAGGTGCATATGCAGAGTATTGGTTATGGCTGTATATCTGGAGCCCAGCTGGGCGTGCTGTTCAGGGCCATGCCTCGGCATTCTGAGTCTGACCTCCTCTGTCCAAGGTTTTTATCAGCAACTTGGATAAAGATATAGAAGGCAGGCTTATCAAATTTGCGAATGACACAAAACTAGGATGGAAGGCTGATACGTCAGATAATAGAATCAAGATTCATAAAAATCTTGACAGGAATGATGGGTCTGAAACTAACAAGGTAAGCCCTAACAGGATTACACGTGGAGCCTGCAGCGCACTTCAGCAGAGCTGGCAGTAGCTGCTGGTGACGGGAAAGGCCTGGCTTGAAGGCAGCTTGTGGACCTTGGAAAGCCTGTGGGTTTCCTGGATACTAATGTCTAAATTAGATATGCCTTCTATACTATGGACAGCAGTGGACAGCCAGATCTGAAAGGCGCTGGCTCAGCCCCTCCGGCTCCCTCCAGCCTTCCTAGCCTTGCTGGGACAGCACTTCCCCAACTCTTCCTCTCTCCCTCTCCCTCCCAGCTCATAGGACTTTCAGGCCCCAGTCAAGTTCTCCCCTTTTCTGGGGAGCGTTCCCTGAGCCTACAGAGTAGAGTGAGTTATGCTGTCCTTCTAAGTGCTCAGGCAGTACAGCTTCTTCCCTGTTAGTGCAAACTGTGTGACCAGCATTTAGTTGTCTGTCTTCCCCTTTAGACCAAGGACTCCTGGCAGGTGGAGACTGTGTCTATTAGGCTTGCTAGACACTCTTCCTCAAGCAGTGACTCAGAGACTGGCATAGAACAGATGTCTCAGTGAACACCCTGGTTGGTGGCATATCCATATATCCATTTCAGGAATATGGGGTAGGGTTCTGAATCCCATTGTACAGTCCAAGGAATGCAGTGGCCTCTAGAAGCTGGCCTAGAGCTTCAGGTAGGAATGCAGCCTTGCTAGCTGTTTTTTTTCCCAGTGAGCTCTGCATCAGACATTAGACTTCCAGAACTCATGTTAAAGCCACTAAGTTTGGAGTAGTAATTTATTATAGCAGCAACAGGAAACACATATAGTTTGTCTATAGGCCTATATCTTCCCCTAGACTGAGAGCTCCCCGAGGGTAGGGGCTGTGCCTTGTTCACTCTAGATCCCAGTGCCTGGCACAGCCAATCAGCGTTTCATAAACTGTACTTGCTCAGGAGTTGAGCCTGCGAGTTAGGGCTGCAATGGTGCTCCTTTTCTCTTTTTCACAAAACCAAACCCTCGGGACCTACTTCAGTCCAGGCCAGTCTGAGAGAACAAATGGCACAGAGAGAATGCTGCCCACTGGCTCAGCTCACCACGAACAGGACTTCCTTTAGAAGGGGACTCCCTATAAGTAAAAGGATTCACAGGCAGAACTTGAAACATGTACCTGCATTTTGAAGCGGGGTACTGTAAATTTCCTACCACCTTTTTAAAAAGGACCCTATTGATTCATTCAGCAGGGAAATAAATGCGGTAAAGACAAAATCAAAGAGAAAATTCAAATAAAAGAACAAGAAAAACAAAGAGAATGAAGGGATGTGTTCTATTGACTTCCTAAGTTGCTGCCTGCCTGTGCCTCTTTGTACGATGGCTCCAGAGCAGGGGTGCCCTTTCCTGGCTGCCCAAAGATTCTAATTCAATCAGCTTGAGATGAAGTAAAGATGGTGATATTTTTAAAAGCTCAATAAGTGAGTCTAATAAGCAGTCAGGGCTGAGAACCACTGCTCCAGGGTGTTCTTGTTCTGCTCTGTTCTTAAGTGAGAAGCTCTTCGATTCTACAACTCATTAAATGGTATCACGTAGAGACCACCCAAGCAACCTCTTATTTTACAAATGGAGAAACCATGGTCATGCCACACTTGGTGGTCAAGCTGAGACCAGGGCCTCCTGCAGATTCTCATCCCTGACGTAGGTCTTACTCGTGCTGCCCACAGCCTTAAATCAGGACAGCCCCATGAACTTCCATTTGTGGGTGGCTTTCTTTCTGTTTCTTTTAGATTTTCTTGCCTCTTCCTAAATGCTCATTTAGAAAAATTCAGCTCTTGAGGGACCAACAGATGGCGTAATGGCTATGTCTCTGGATTCCCATGTAGTCGACAGCAGTTCAAGTCCCGGACATGGTGGCTTAAACTCATGCTGGGCATGTGTGCGTGCATGCCCTAGATCCCCAGAGGAGAATGGAGAAGAAAGGATTGCGGCATGGCCATCCCCCCTGGGGGGTGATTTCTCACTTTCTGTCTCTTTGTCTCTCTCCGTCTTTCTGGTGAGCACATGTGCCCTATAGCAAAAACCTCTCCAAAAAAAGGAAAATAAGCTCTAGGTGTGAAACGTGGACCTGCTCTGCCTCCTACTGTCTCTATCTTCCCTTGGATGAGACAATAACAAATAGCCAGTATAAACACAGGCTGCGGAGTCACTCAGATATGGCTCTGAGTCTACCTGCAGTAATATTCTGTGGCCTCTGAGAGCCTCAGTTTGACCATCCAAAATGACTTTAGTGCTAGTTACTAAGTACAACCTTACTGTGGTTCTGAGGTTGAAAGATAGAAATAAGGGGGCTAGCAGGTGGCATAGTGGCCAGCAGGAGTCACTGTACTCCCACATGGCCAAACACAGTTAAGTCCCAGACCCAGTGCCTTGAAACTCATGCCAGGTGCGTGTGTGTGCATACATAAAATCCTGGGAGGAGAATGGAGGAGAAAGGATTGTATCTTGGCCATCTCCACTGGGGTGGGGGTGGGGGGGTGAGTGAGTTATTGCTTCGTGTCTCTCTGTCTCGCTCTCTCTCTCTAGCAGGAGCACATACCCTATAGCAAAAATCTCTCAAAGGAAAAAAAAGAAAAAAAAAAAGGATAAGAATAAAAATAAAATTTAAATCACCCAGAACAGTATGTAACATGTAAATGCAGCTGCTACAGGTAATATTATTATTTAAAATTACTGTCTATATAGGGAGGAAACTAGGGTTTCAAGTGTTAGAATGAGTAACAAACATTGACAGACAACATTTTTGCTGTTCCTTTTTGTTGTCCTCTGTAACACACCAGTGATGGTCAGCAGTGATTGCATTTTGACCTGATTTGGAATGAGTCTTTTCAAAATAGTGAGTTTCCAAGTTACTGCAAGATGTGAGGATTAGTTTGTAAGAGGAAGCTCACTGGGTATCTGCCCCTTACTTACCTGCCTGCTTCAAGGTCAGCCTACCCAAATGTCTCCTGCAAGTGGTCCAGGCTCCTGTGCAGAACTGAACTCTAGCCTACTGTAGGGCTCAGAAAGGGCCTATCTCTTAGCTGTATCCTTCATGTAAAAATTTCCCCTGCAATTAATTGCAGAATTGGGGTAACAAGGACAATAATAGGGGGAGATAACTGTGGATAAATCAGCTTGATTGCACTCTTTCCCAAACTTGATTATCCAAATTTGCAATGTTGCACGAAATCTCAAAAGCCAATTAAGACCTTACAATAACGACTACTAATGCTAAGGAACTTTCTTGCACAGTTTAGCAGGTCTGCCAACAGGTTGAGAATAATGAAGACAACCCTTCTGCTTCTGATTTATTGTATTTCAGAGAGAGCGGGGGAGTTTTATTGTTATACTTTTAAACAAAGCAATTATTCATGCAGTGGGAAGTTGACCCTTCTGCATGGATTTGGCACAGTGATTTAGATGCACCATTGTATTTTACACCTGCATTATTCTGGTTGGGTCTTCACACTGTGATCCATCTCCAATGTCAGCGAGTCTGGATCATGGATGTGCCCAGCCAGCTTGGGAAGGTCCGGGCCATGAACTGAGGACCTCTTGGTTCCAGCAGTGCTACCACTGTGCCACTACTTGGCCCCTGTACCTTTCATTTAGTTACCTTGCTGTACTGCAAATGAGTGAATAAATAAATAAATGAATTTCCATTTCACCAATAAAGAAGTAACAACAGAGACGGGTGAGTGACTTTCCTACAATTACGGAGTAATCAGTGGTTGAGTTATACCTTGTTAGTTCTTTTGATCTCTAGTCTAACATGCTGCTGACTAGCCCCAGTCTGCATCCCTGAACGTCCTGGACAGGATCTCGTCTGCCCGCCACCCCCTCTGCTGAGTCCAGTTGTTTTCAGCCCACTTGTTGCCCCCATTCCCACCTCAGAGTGCTCTTACCCCAGGTGTTCAAAAATGTGTGCAGTGGAAATGGCTTAGGATTGCAATTAGAAGCTCGAGGTCCAGTTTTACTCTTGTTAGCTGGATGACCATGGACAGGTCAAGAAGCCTCTTTGATCCTCAATTTCTGTCTCTATGGAAATGGAGATAACAATGTCTACTTTTTCCTTGTGAGGTAGTGATTGAGATGAGGTGTAGGAAGCCTCTAGCAGATTTCTGGCAGGTAGGAAGCACTACATAGGATCAGCTGTTCCCCCCCCACCCCCTTTTCCTTCCTTTGCCTAGATGCTTCCGAAGATGACAACTGATTTAATGCCTGAATAAGGAGCCACTCGAGCAGTCTGTGTTGTCTCAGACCCAGAGTGGTGCGGGGCTGGTATTCTTTCAGCACTTGGGACCGCTGAGGGTGAGCAAGGTCTGCAAGTTGATCTTTCATTGGGGACTCTGGTGATGGTGGTAGAGGGGGACAGTTAGAAACACGATTTCAATTAGTCTTTTTTTATTTTTTAAGTTTTAAAATTCCTCTCATGAGTGAAGAGAGAGAGACAGCACTCCCAAGTGGTCCTAAGGACTCTGAAATGCTCCCTGCTCCTGGATAGACCAGTCTGAGCAGCCAGAGGAGGGGAGCACAAGGGGAACAAACATAAAGGGATACAAGGACATGGCAGCCTAAATGAGGAGGGCCCTGGGGTGGGCCTTGCCCAAAGTGGGTCGCTGCTGCATCGTTCATTTGACTGACCATTGTCAGGAGGGATACAGACCCAGGGTTCCAGATCAAATTCATCAACAGAAGCCAGAATTATTATTATTATTATTATTATTATTATTATTATTATTATTTTTGGAGAGGTTTTCGTTATAGGGCACATGCACTCACCAGAAAGACAGAGAGAGACAGAGAGACAGAAAGCGAGAAACCACCCCCCAGGGGGGATGGCCACGCCACAATCCCTTCTCCTCCATTCTCCTCTCGGGATCTTAGGCACGCACGCACACATGCCGGCGTGAGTTTAAACCACCAGGTCCAGGACTTGAACTGTGGTCGACTACATGGGAGTCCAGCAACATAGCCATTATGCTAACTGCTGGTCCCAAGCCAGAAATTTTGATTTTGATGTGAAACCTCCTGGTTTTTACATATTGGCCATAAATTATGTTTTTTATCAGACTGAGGAGCCCAAACCAAGCACAGCACAGACTGTATTCAGTCCAAGGACCCCCAGCTGCCAGGCTGGGACTAAAGATTCCCCGTAGCAGAGAATTGGCTCTTTATTGAGACAGTTGACATGGATTTATTTGTTCACTCATTGATTCACCAAATATTTATTGAGCACCACAGCACTCCAGGTGCTGTGCTAAGTACTGGGGATACAGCAGCCATCAGCAGAAGATAAAAGTCCCTGCTACCCTTTTGGAGTTGCGGTTCTGCGTGGTTCTTACATGCTGCCTGGGGCCCCTGAATCTTTGTAGCAATGAAGATGATCTGTTATTCTCCATCCTCTTAGGAAGATTTCAAACGAACATTTCAGTCTCAGCTAGAGAGCCCAGCTGTATCACAATAAGCCATTATTGGTCCTTGACTCAGGCACTGGCCACTAGTGGGGTCACAGAGAACAGGGTTGAGATGTCTCCAGCTGTCCAAGATCAAGCCCAGGTCCACAGGCCTGTGTCTATTTGCCTTTGCATTGAGGAGGGAGGTCAGGGTTTGAGCACAGTGTGACCATGCAAACACGCGTGATGCTCAATGTCAGTAAAACACTTTCTGGGCAAAAATGAGGTCCTGTTTCCTGCTTATAAATCAGTACTGGTCATTCCTCAAGGTAGAGGGGGAGTTCCCATCTTCTCCTCAGCTCAGCCGTCAAGCAGGCTGGCATGCTGAGGAACTGTACCCCAGTTACTCATCCCACGCTCAGTAGGCCCTGCCCTCACCCTCCCTGTGACTGGGGGCTGTCCCCAGGCATTGGCCTTCTTATTTGTGGCTGTTTTCTATGTGTAGTACTTCTCTTACCTGCCAGCTCACTTGCAGACTGTGCTAAGAGAACATGGACTTAGCTTTCCCACAAGGCTAAGTAGGTTGTAGAGAATAGTCAGGGGCTTTGGGTCAGGATTCTGCTGATTTCTGGTCCTTGAGGTGAGACCACAGGGAGCAGCAGAAAGTCCTGCTGGTGTCTGTGCCCGGAGAATCCAGATGAGGCTTATGCAGCAGGAAACTCTCAAAAGGCACTTCACAGGCTCCTATTTAGAAACAAGTGCTCTTGGCCTGGTGTATTTTAATGAAAATGACAGCTCAAAGGCCCCTTCAGATTAAGTTCTATCTTCACTCTGTTTGCCCCTGAGTGTTGAGTGATATTCTCATCTGCCCAGCTCCTCTGACCTCTGCTTAGTGGCATCTCCTACCTAGAGTCTTGCTGTGGCTTCATCCAGGCTGTGTGTACAGAACGTTCCAGAGTGCTTTAGGCTATGGTTAAAATCCTAATAATTCCTATTTAATCCAAAGATGAGCATTCCACTGAATGCTTCATAGTCAAAGATCAATAAGTGACTGAGATCTCTTAGCAAAGAGATACATACTTTTCTCTCTTGTGTATCTCTTACTGCATTTTTCTTTGGTGTGCCTATGTTTGCCTGTGGCTCAGATACATCCAAGTCATCCCTGCACCTGCACCGAACGTCCCATTCTGCTTTATTTGGCAGGAGTTAGTCCTGGAGGTATCTGGGCTGGGGCCCAGCTTGGAGAGTGGCCCAGCTAGCATGGAGGAGGGGCCATGCTCTATGAAACCCCAGGAGCCAGTGGTCGGAGGATTCTGCGGTTTCCCTGAGTCAGAGAGGCTGGGTGTCTGGCTCTACCCTGGGCCACCTGTCCTGGGGGGCTCACTTTCACCAGCCCCTCCTTAGCCTATTATTCAGCAGCTGCTTCTTGAGGTACCCAGGGCAGCATCTGAGCCAAAGAGAGGGCATCCCACCTCCAGCATCCCAGACTCTCAGGTGCCTTTAACTTGAGAATTTTTTGAAGGGATGCATTTGTGAATGACCCGAGCTCACTGCAATCTCTCTTTCTTAGTCTTTCCTTTTGTTTTTGATCTTCTTTTCCTGCCTTCCTTTCTTATTTCTGATTTTTCTCCTTGTTCTTTTCATTATCATACTTCACTAAAATCCAGTTGAAGCTAAATAGTTCCCAAGAACAGGCAGTTCCTTGGGCTGATACAATCCTTAATTTTTTTTCTCTTTTCTTTTCTTTTTTAAAAATTTTTTTTGGAGAGGTTTTGGCATAGGGCATGTGTGCTCACCAGGAAGACAGAGAAAGACAGAAAGACAGAAAGTGAGAAATCACCCCCCAGGGGGGATGGTCACACTGCAATCACTTCTCCTTTCTCCTCTCGGGATCTTGGGCATGCACACACATGTGCCCGATGTGAGTTTAAGCCACTGGGTTCCGAGACTCGAACCACGGTCTACTACATGAGAGTCCAGCAACATAGCCATTACACCAACTGCTGGTCCCTACAATCCTCAATCTTGTTGTATCTCGATGAATATAATCATTTTATAAAACTTTTTGTTGTAGAAATTTTCAAACATCCTCCAACAATTATCAATGTTATTTCATCTCTTTTCCCTTTTTTGGTGAAGTCTTTTAAAGTGAATCCTGGACATGGCATCATTTCATAAATAAATACTGTTTAAAAGTTCATTTACTTCTCCCATGGTAGAAAGAGAGAGAGAGAGAGAGAGAGAGAGAGAGAGAGAGAGAGAGAGACATCCCTAACTGGATCTTTACTCTGTGATCTACCCTTCCATTCTCAGCCAGCCCAGATCACAATATGCTCAGGGAACTCCCAGGACACAAACCCAGCACCTTTCCCTGTGGACCCAGTTGCATTACCACTGTGCAATCTCTTGGCATCCATGGGTACTTAGTAGCTAACTTTGACCAAGAAGAAATAAACAAACAAGCACATATGATAACAGAAAAAAAAAATCCTCCCCACAATACTATTTGTAACACCTAATGAAGTTAACAATATTTTTTTTTTTAATCAGGACCTGTGTTGTTATTTGGTGTGTACATTTTTAAGGAACTTTTCTAATTTGTAATGTTTTGGCGATTAGTGCTATTAATGGCAGCTGCAGAGTGCCTCTTGTGGGGATCCTGACACTTATGTCAAATCCTTGCCACTTCCTGGCAGGGCATTCTGCCCATTTTACAGATGAGGAGAGGATTTACCAGCTTGCTCTAGGTCATGAAGCCTGACTACGCCTGTGACATCAGCCTCCACAGCCTGGATTTACATAGACCATGATATTTTGTTTGTGTTCAGGCAATAAAAACATCTTCAGCCTTCTGTTGTTACTTCCAAAAAGAAGACACCCTCTGTAGAAATGTTTGAAAATAGTGGGACTAAACGTTTGGTTTTATGGGGCGATGCATATGGCTTCTGAACAGTGTGTTTTTGCAGGCTCTGCTTACATTTATGCCTGTGCCCCATTGCTGGTGTGTTTGAATGTGCTCTGCTTTTTCTCTGAAGCAGAAGTGGTTTTGAATATGCATTTGCTGCTAGAGACAGCTCCTGTGGGAAGGGAGTATCCATAAAACATAAAGCAGCCCAACTTTTTGCTAAGTCCATTCTGCATTACTTTATCATTTATTCTTCAGCACAGGCTCTTGAGTTAGCTAGTCCTATCATCTCCATCTGCAGAAGAGGCAACTGGGCTCAGAGAGGATGTGTAACTTGCCTAAGTTCACACAGCTTGTAAGAAGACAGGATAGAATGCAGGCTTTTTCAACTCCACACCTCTGGCCGCCAACCATTGTACATTCATGGCAGCACTGTCTTCTATACTGTTTCTTCCCTTCGAGCTCCTGATTCTGGTCCTTTCTATGAAATGTTTTAGTTCTGAAAAAATTCAAATATATAGAAAGAGTAGAATGACTCCCTATATTCCATCTACACTTAGCAATTGACATTTTATCATATTTGCTTTTATCTGTAGTTGTTTATTTATGCATTTTTCTGAACTTTCTGAAAGTAAGTTGCTGACTCACAATCCTGAACTCCATAAATGTTTGCTTCTCCTAAGAATAAGGGATTCTTGCACATTCATTACTGCACTGAAGATTAGGAATACTTTCTTAATATCACCTGACAGCCAATTCATTCTCCTGTCCTACAATTTCCCCAATCATCTTCAAAGCTCCTTTTTAAATAACTTTTCTCCCCCTTGGGATCCAGTCATATGTTGCATTTGGTAGTTTTATCTCTTTGAGCTCTTGTAATCTGGAACATTTTTTCCAGTTTTATTCCTGAGTTCATCTGATTATTCCTTGAGAGTGTTTAAGTTGTTCCTCTGATCCTGTTGAATCCAAAAACTTGATAAAATTCAGGATATAATGTTTGAGAAGAATGCATCTTGGAGAAGCTGTGTATTTCATATTATATCGTATCAGGGACACATAAGGAAGGGTCTGTGGTACCAGTATAAGGGGCCACAGGTAGGGAATGCAAGTTAGTGTCATTTTCCTAAAAGCTGGAGATGAATTGGTATGAGCAGGGAGTGTCTTTGAATTGGTAGTCTTGCTTCACCCATGCAGCCAATTTCTGATTCTCTCTCTGCCAGTCCCTCAGCCCTGGAAGCCAGATAAATAGATGAAATCTCCAGCCTTGGCCCATGCATTTCCCTCACTGACCCACTCACCCCATCCTACCCCAGTGTTCTAGGAGGGCAGAACAGTGGAATTCAGGTTTTAAATACCTCCTCCTCACCCTGCGGTCAAGGGAGGGATCCCTACCAGGGTTCTGAGGATTTGCAACACCCGATACTGGACAGATAAGATAGACAGCGATTTATTTGTCACATATACTCAGAGCCCAGGCAGGGGGGACACTGCATGCAGTGTGGGACCACACAGCAAAAGAGTGAATTACAAGTGGCCAAGGGTGATAGGCTTTACACGATCCAAAATGTGGAGAGCTCACTGGTTTTTGCAGGAGGATGTGATTGGTTTAACTGAATAATTCTATGAGCTAGTAGGGAACTAAAATCCACTATTCAAAGATAATCAGTGTCTGATCACCTCAGACAGAAGGATTATTTGGCTGACCTGTAGCTTAGTGGTTAAGGAAACGGAATCCCACATGGCCAACTGCAGTTTGAATCCTGGCCCCAGCAGCTTGAAAAACACATTGGGTGCATGTGCAAGCATGCCCCAAATGCCCACAGTATGAGAAGTGGAGGAGAAGGGGTAGTGGTATGACCATGCCCCATTTAGAGGTGCTTTCTCCCTTTCTCTCCCTCTGTCTCCATGTCTTTTTGTCTCTCTCTGGTGAGTGCGTCTACTCTCTGGCAATTGAAAAAAGTATTATTTGGGACCCAACCTGGTGGAACTGTTGATAGCATAATGACTATAGTGCTGGAAACCATAGACTATGTTTTCAGATCCCCGTATGTGTCAGGAAGCTAAAGGACAGGGAAAAATGGATTGTGGTCTAATGAGACCCTGTTGAGGGTGCATCTCTCTTTCGCTCTCACATTCTTGCTCTTGTGCAAGTCCACACACTCTCTGTTATGAAGGATTGTTCTGATAGGGACCCTATCCTTAAGAGCAGAGTGGGTTAGGGAACTGTGGCTTAGATATTCAGAGCCATTTCAGTCCCAAATATCAAGGCAGGACATAATATTGGGCCTTAATTTTAGGCTTTACACTTCCAAACTGTGGCACCCCTATAGAACACTCACCACATGTAGACACCCTTCTAAGCACTTTGCATGCACTAACCTATTGAGTAATCACACCAATATTCTGAAGCAGGGGCTATTTTTCAGTGTCACTTTACAGATGAGGACATTAAGGTCTGAGAGGTAAAATGCCTTGCTCAAAGTCACATGGCTGGTAAGGGATGAGTCAAAATCCAACCAGGAGACTGTCCCTAGTGTCTGTGCCCCACAGTTGAAAGAGGCCTGATTTCAGAATGAGATGAGGATGTGAACACTGACTCTGCCTTTAGTGAACAACTGATACCTGCTAAACCTCAGTCTTTGCATCTAATGGGGGCTTATTACAGGGCAAGAGGAACCATCCCAAGAGGTAGTGAGTCCAAGAGCTGTTCCTTGTCTGATCCAAGGGTGGTCTCCTGGCCACAGTTCTCTCCTATCCCAGAGTGGGGGCAGGTTGTTTGACTAAATGAACTCTTGCAGGGGAAGCTGCTATCTGCATGACAGGTAGGAGGGTGTTGAGGGGAGAATTCTTAGAATCCACTTTTCTCCTTCTTCCTCCTTCCCTCTACATGCTTTCTTCCCTTCCTTTCTTCCCAACAAACATCAAACTGTACTCTCAAGAATCTGATCTTAGTCTTTCACACTGAGTGAGAATGGGGACCAATTACTGCATTTCCGAAGAGAAAGAGGAAGATTGTAGATAACTCTCTAACTAATTGTAGAAAAACCTATCTCTCTTTTTTTTCTTTTTTTATATTTTTTTATATACATTCAATCACATTGTTTAGCTTATGAGGTGAACATTTCAATATGTGAACATTTATCCCCAGTCCAGTTGATCAAAGTATCTTCAACAGATAACACTACACCTCCCAATCCTGTCAATGCTCTGCCTCTGTATCCCTCCTCCAAATGTCCTTCCCTAGGCCCCGCTCCTCCACGCACACCACATCTGGCATTCACACCCATCTCTTGTGTTTGTATATCTTTTAGTCAATCAGTTTCAGTCATAGAGTGCAGACATTCGGTTTATATTAAGTGAGGACATACAGTGTCTTTCCTTCATAGCCTGGCTTGCTTCACTCAGCAGTAAATCTTCCATATTCTTCCACTTTCTGTCAAAAGCCAGGGTTTTTTTTTTTTAATGGCTGAATAGTATTCCATAGAGTATATGTGCCACAGTTTTTCAATCCATTCATCCATACAGGGGCATTTGGGTTGGTTCCATGTCTTAGCAATCGTGAATCGTGCCACAATAAATATCAATGTGCAAGCACTTTTCCAATGAAGAATTCTTCTGTCCTTTGGGTAGATACCAAGGAGTGGGATTGCTGGATCATATGGTAGTTCTATTTGTAGATTTTTGAGGAATCTCCAAATTGTTCTCCACAGTGGCTGGACCAATTTACATTCCCACCAGCATTGTAAAAGAGTTCCCCTTTTACCACATCCCTGCCAACGCTTATCATTTTTTTTTTGTTTTACATTTCTTTTTTTTCACCTTTTTATTTTAATTTTATTATATAAATTCAATCATATTATTTAGCTTACAAAGTGAACATTTCAGTATGTGTGTGAACATTTCTCCCCAGTCCAGTTGATCAGAGTATCTTCCACCAATAACACCACACCTCCCCATCCCGTCAATGCTCTCTCTCTGTATCCCTCTTCCAAATGTCCTTCCTTAAGTCCCTCTTCTCCACACACTCCACTTCTGGCACTAACCCCCATCTCTTGTGTTTGTACAACCTTAGGTCAATCAGTTTCAGTTAGAGGGTGCAGACACTTGGTATATATTAAGTGGGGACATACAGCATCTCTCCTTCATAACCTGGCTTGCTTCACTCAGCAGTAAATCTTCCATATTTTTCCATTTTTTTGTCAAAAGCCAGAGTTTTGTTGTTTTTTTTTTATGGCTGAATAGTATTCCATAGTGTATACGTGCCACAGTTTTTCAATCCGTTCATCCGTATGGGGACATTTGGGTTGGTTCCATGTCTTAGCAATCGTGAATAATGTCGCAACAAACATCGATGTGGAAGCACTTTTCCAATGAAGAATTCTTCTGTCCTTTGGGTAGATACCGAGGAGTCGGATTGCTGGGTCATATGGTAGTTCTATTTGTAGATTTTTGAGGAATCTCCAAATTTTTCTCCACAGTGGCTGGACCAATTTACATTCCCACCAGCATTGTAAAAGAGTTCCCCTTTTACCACACCCACACCAACACTTATCATTTTTTGTTTATTTAATCTTAGACATTCTGACCGGGGTTAGGTGGTATCTCAATGTTGTTTTGATTTGCATTTCCCTAACGATGAGGGATGTGGAGCATTTTTTCATATGCCTTTTGGCTATTTGTATATCATCTTTAGAGAGTGTTTTTTTCAACTCCTTCTCCCATCTTATAATAGGGCTGATCATCTTTTTTCCAAACAGCATCTTGAGTTCCTTGTGTATTCTGCTTATCAGACCCTTATCTGATGCATAATTAACAAAAATATTTTCCCATTCAGAAGGCTGTCGATTCACACTAAATTACTGTGTCTTTTGCCATGCAGAAACTTCTTAGTCTTATGTAATCCCACTTGTCTATTTTGGGGATGATTGACTGTGCTTTAGGGGTCTTATTTAAGAAGTCTTTCCCTACACCAATGTCTCCCAGAGTTTCCCCAGTGTTTTCCAGGAGCAGTTTTATAGTTTGAGATCTTTGATTTAGATCCTTGATCCACCTTGACTTTATTTTTGTCAACGGTGAGAGGTAGGGGTTCAGATTCATCTTTCTACAGGTGGAAATCCAGTTTTTCCAGCACCATTTGCTGAAGAGGTTTTCCTTTTCCCACTGCATTGACTGGTAATCCTTGTCAAAAATCAGTTGACTGTATGTTTGGGAATTTATTTCTGGGGACTCTATTCAGTTCCATTGGTCCTCCTGTCTGTTTCTGTGCCAGTACCATGCTGTTTTGATTACCACAGCTTTGTAGTATATTTTTGAGTCAGGGAGTGAAATGCTACCCACTCCACTCTTCTGGTGTAGAATTATTTTGGCAATACGGGGTCTTTTATGATTCCAGATGAATTTTATGATCGTCTTTTCTAGATCTGTGACTGGTACTTTGATTTGCATTGTATTAAATATGTATTTAGAATACATAGAATTGCCATTTTGGTTATATTAATCCTTCCAATCCAGGAACATGGGATGTCCTTCCACTTTTTTGTGTCACTTTCAATTTCTTTTTTTAGCTTCTCATAGTTTTCCTTGTGGAGGTCTTTAGCTTCTTTGGTTAGATTTATTCCTAAATATCTTATACTTTTGGTGGCTATGGTAAATGGAATAACTTTCTTCAGTTCCATCTCAGTCTGCCTGTTATTCGTATATAGAAATGCTATCAATTTCTGTATATTGATTTTATATCCTGCAACTTTACTATAATCGTGTATTACTTCCAGTAATTTTTCCATGGAGACCATTGGGTCTTCTATGTATACAATCATATCATCTGCGAATAGAGAGAGTTTCACCTCTTCTTTTCCTATTTGAATGCTTTTTATTTCTTCCTTTTTTCTAATTGCATTGGCGAGGACTTCCAGTACTATATTGAAAAGGAGTGGAGAAAGTGGGCATCCTTGTCTTGTTCCCGTATTCAATGGGAAAGCTTTCAGCTTTTCTCCATTCACGATGATATTCGCTATGAGTTTTTCAGAGATGGCTTTTACTGTGTTGAGAAATGGCCCTTCTTATGCCTATTTTGCTGAGAGTCTTGATCACAAAGGGATGTTGTATCTTATCAAATGCTTTTTCTGTATCAGTTGATATGACCATATGGTTTTATCTTTATTCCTGTTAATATGATGTATTACATTTATGGTTTTGCGTATGTTGAGCCAACCTTGCTTACCTGGAATAAAGCCTACCTGATCATGGTGTATGATCTTTTTTATAAGTTGTTGGAAATGATTTGCTAGTATCTTGTTGAGAATCTTTGCATCTATATTCATCAGAGATATTGGTCTATAGTTTTCCTTCCTTGACCTATCCTTATCTGTTTTAAGGATAAGGGTGATAGTGGCTTCATAGAATGAATTAGGGAGAGATTCACCCCTTTGGATCTTTAGAAATAACTTGAACAGAATGGGTGTTAACTCTTCTTTGAAAGTTTTGTAGAATTCAGAGGTGAATCCATCAGGGCCAGGGCTTTTCTTTGTTGGGAGGTTATTTATTAATGATTCAATCTCCTGGCTTCTTATCACCCTATTCAGTCTTTCTATATCATCCTGGTTCATTCTTGGTAGATTGTATTTGTCTAGGAATTTGTCCATATCATCCAGATTGTCTTGTTTTTTTTTTTTTTTTTTTTTTTTTTTAGCATATAGACGTTCAAAGTATCCTCTAATGATGTTTTGAATTTCTACTATGTCTGTTGTTATATTACCAGCTTCATTGCAGATTTGATTCACCTGGTTCCTTTCTCTCTTCTTAATAAGTCTCACTAGTGGTGTATCAACTTTGTTTATCCTTTCAAAGAACCAGCTTTTACTTTCATTTATTTTCTGTATAGTACATATATATTCTATTTCATTTATTTCTGCTTGGATCTTTATTATTTCCTTTCTCCTGGAGTTTTTTGGATCTTTTTTTGCTTTTTTTTCCCCAAATCCCTGAGGCATGATGTTAGGTGATCCATTTGCCTTCTTTCCATCTTCCTCTTATGTGCGCTAATTGCTACGAACTTCCCTGTTTTGACTGCTTTAGCAGTGTCCCAAAGATTATGGAAACTCATGTCCTCATTGTCATTGGCTTCTATGAAACTTCTGATTTCAGTCTTTATTTAATCAGTAGCTGTGGAGTCATTCAGAAGTAGGTTATTTAGTTTCCATGTATTTGAGTATTTTTGAGGATTTCTCTTGAAATTAAACTCAAGTTTAATTCCATCATGGTCAGAGAAGATGCTGGATATAGTTTCTATTCCTTTGAATATGTAGAGGCTTGCTTTGTGCCCTATGATGTGGTCAGTCCTTGAAAAGGTTCCATGTGGGGGTGAGAAAAAAAGTGTATCTCGAGGTTTTTGGATGGAAAGTTCTATAGATGTCTGTTAAGTCCATTTGATTGATGGTATTATTTAGATCCTTTATCTCTTTATTTTTTGTCTAGATGTTCTGTCCAGAGGGGAAAGTGCAGTATTGAGGTCTCCAACAATTAGTGTATTTCAGTCTATATCCCCCTTTAGATCTAACAGTCTTTCCTTCACATACTTGGGTGCTCCTCTGTTAGGTGCATAGATATTTATGAGCGTTATATCTTCTTGATCTATTGATCCTTTTACTACAATATAGTTACCTTCTTTGTCTTTTCAAACAGTTTTTGTTTTAAAGCCTATTTTGTCAGAAATTAGTATCGCAACTCCAGCTCTTTTTTGATTCCCATTTGCATGGAAAACCTTTTTCCACCCCTTCCCTTTCAGTCTATGTATGTCTTTATCCATGAGATGGGTTTCCTGTAGGCAACAGATAGAAGGTTTCTGTTTTTTTATCCATTCAGCGAGTCGGTGTCTCTTGATTGGAGAATTTAATCCATTCACATTCAATGTTATTATCGGTGTTACCGGATCTGTCCCAACCTTTAAGTTGGCCATTGTCTTAGCTGCCCTTTATTTCTTTGTTTCTGTCTGTTAATTCTTTAGTTTTCCTGGAACAGTACTTTATTCAGAGTTTCTTGAAGAGCTGGTCTGGTGCTGGCGAATTCTTTCAGGTTTTGTTTGTCTGAGAAGATTTTAATTTTTTTTTTTCCATATAAAGGATAGTCTTGTAGGATATAATAATCTTGGTTGAAATTGTTTCTCTCTTAACACTTTCAATCATCTTCCCATTCTTTCCTTGCTTGCATTGTTTCTATTGAGAGGTCTGGTGTTAGCCTGATGGAATGACCTTTGTAAGTCACTTCTCATTTCTCTCTTGCTAGTTTTAGTGTTATGTCTTTATCTGTGGTCTTGGACAGTCTGGCTAAGATGTGCCTTGGAAGATCTGGGGTTGAGTCTATTTGGGGTCCTTTGTATTTCTTGAGTCTGGATGCTTGAGTGCCTCTCTAGACTTGAAAAATTTTCTTCCAGGATTTCATGGAATAGATTTTCCATGCTGTTATTAGTTTATTCACCTTCTGGGATGCCAATTAGTCTGATGTTTGGGCACCTAGTGTTTCTAGTATTTCTAGTATTTCTCATATATTATCCTCGTGGGTTTTATTTTGTTATTTTCTCTATCTTTGTGTTTTTTTCTAGGTCAGAGGTTTTATCTTCAACATCAGAGATTCAGTCTTTAGCATGGCCTAATCGACTTTTAATACTTTATTTTATTTATTTTTTTTAGAGGTTTTTTGCTATAGGGCGGTGCGCTCACCAGACAGAGAAAGACAGAGAGACAGAAACCGAGAAATCACCCCCCGGGGGGATGGCCACGCCGCAATCCCTTCTCCTCCATTCTCCTCTCAGGATCTTGGGCATGCATGCACATGCACCCGGCGTGAGTTTTAAGCCACCGGGTCCGGGTTGTGAACTGTGGTCAACTACGTGGCAGTCCAGCGACATAGCCATTACGCTAACTGCTGGTCCCGACTTTTAATACTTTCAAGGGAGTTTTTGATTTCCTCTATTACAGACTTGACCCCTAATAGCTCCATCTGATTCTTTCTCAGGGTGTCCATTTCTTCTTTCATATCATGGAAGGACTTCCTAATCTCCTGAAGTTCATTGTCTCTTTTCTGTTCCAACTCATAGAATTTGTTCACCAAAAATGTTCTAAATTCTTTATCTGACATTTTGTTAACGTCCCCAGATTTTAGGAGAGATGGAGGAGAGTTACTCTGTTCTTTTGATGGAGACATATTTCCTGGTTTATTCAGACTTCAGGCTCTTCTTCTACTTCTAGCCATTAGGAGATGTATTCAATTTTGAATACCTCTTAGGAGCAAGAGTGCTTCCCTTTAGCTGTGAATTAATGTATGTGGAAGTCTCTCTTCTGTTGTGTTTAGCAATGTGGTCTCAAGAGGTGTACTCTATTCAGGTGTCTGAGGAGTAGTATTCCGGTATTCACAGGTGGTTCAGTACAGGGGGAGATCCCAGGGGACCTTATAAAACTAGGGAATTTCAGAACTGTGATTCTAGATCTGTCAAATGCCTCTGACAGGATGGAGAATGAGGAAAAGAGAATAATCTTACAGGAAAGAAAAAAATATACAGGGCATTAAAGGAAAAGTCATATGCCGCACATTAGCATGGTGCTTGATTTCACCGGGGACCAAGAGATGGAACTGGGGTGCTCTTGGAAGGCAGAGGCCTCTCTGTGGGACAAGTGAGAGGAGGGAGATGGGGAATTAACAAAACAAAAAGGCAGAGCAGAAAAAAAAAATAAAAACCTTTCCTACCTCTCTAGGGAACTGGGGTCCTGGACTTGGGAGCTTGGAAGTGGGGCCACTGCCTCAGTTTCCCTTGGTGGCTGGGGACTGAGAGATCAAAAAACGTCTCTCTTATTAAAACAATTACAGATGTCATTGAACTGATAGTGAGGGGTTTTTTTGTTGTTTTTTTGGTGTGTGTGTGTGTGTGTGTGTGCGTGTGTGTTCCTTTACCTCCTTAAAATTCCAGTGTGTGCTGAGGAGCACATGGAATACTGGATGTTGGCAAGTAGAGCTGTGTGGACCTGGGCAAGGCACCTTACATCCTATAGCCTCAGTGCCCTCATTTCTGAAGTGGGAATGATGGGATTTGTACCTCATAGGGACCTATGAGGGTTAAATGAAGTCACACTGAACAGCATGAAGGAAAGGGCTTGGCACAGCCTTCTGCTTAAAACATGGTAACCGGTTATTTTAATGTTACCTTTTTTTGAGGGAAGATAGCCAACTGCTCCAACTCAGTGTAAGCCCTGCGTGGGAGCAGTTTGCTGGTTCACTGGCTCGCTGGCTCACAGGGATTATCCATCAATATGCTCTCTCAATAACTGCATCCCACTCCTGTTCCCAGGACTAATGAAAAATCTGCTATGCCTCCTCCCTGCCAGGAGCGGAGTGGCCTGGCTATTTGGACCAACCAAGGCCCATTTGTATACGTTTCCCTCTTGTACAGGGAGAGGCTGACTAGAGAGGAAAAGTCAACAATGCAATTATGAAACGTGCTTTGCTTTTTGCTGTCCCCTGGAAAGCATTGGTGGCTTTCATGTGTCTTGCTTTTTTCACTTTTGGATCTTGAACGTTGAAAATAACTTTCTAGGTTATTGTTTGCTTGTAGAATGCCCAAATGGTGAATGGTTGTTGTTGCCATTCTTCGTCTGATCCCCTTTGTCTAGTGCACCCTTTTGCTATCCCAGTGAGCTTTAAAGAAGGTGGGAAGCCTTTTCAGACCCAGTCATTCTGTTATCTAGTCTTTCACATTCATATATATTAATAGTCTAAAGATTTTTGTTAAATTAACCCCCTCTGGGGGGCGTAGCTATGCTACAATTCCTTCTCCATTCTCCGCCTGAGATTTCGCACACTCATGCACACGTGTCTGGCATAAGTTACAAACCACTAGATCTGGAGCTTGAACTTTGGTCAGCAATGTGGGAGTCCAGCACTATAACCACTGTACCACTTACTGGCCCCTTCATATTCATATTTAAAAGAAAATGCCAGATGGCACATGCACTCGCTGGAGAGAGATAGAGAGAGAAAGAGAGAGAGAAAGCACCCTCCCCCATCCCCACCGTTAGCCATGGGACACGGCCATGCTACAACCCCTCTCCTCCATATCTCCCTCCTTTTAGAATTTTGGGTACACTTGAGCCTGGCGTGATTCTCAAGCTGCTGAATCCAGGACTTGAACTGCACAGTCAGCCTTGTGGGACCCAGCTGCCTTAGCTACTGTGTCATTGGCTGGTCCCCATATTCACATTTGCAGCAACAGCAGCCCCCTTTTTCTAAGGCTTTCAGAGACTTTTTGGGTTAAAGAAAGAGGACTACCACCAGGAGCATGGGAGTGTGCATGTTTGTGTGTGCGAGCATATGCGAGCGTAGTGTTTATCTGCCATGAGTCTAGATTCTGCCCCAAATAGCCCACTTCTGGGCATTCTTTGAGAGGCAGGGCCATGTTCTTATTTGATGCCAGTCTGGTGAAAGGCCTGGAGAGCCCTCGGTCCTGTTGTATGTCCCCTGGGATTGCATTCGCTGCTTGTAGGGGAAGATTCAGGTGACCAAAGGGAGGGAGTCAGCGACGTTTTTTGTGATTTAGGATGGAATAAAAACTGTGGTCCACCCAAGAAGAAAAGGGATTTGGTTTTCTGTTATATTTTCCTGTTCTGCCTCCTTTTCATTCTTTGTCAACATCAGATCATCCTTTGCCTCTTTTCTATTTAAACTAATTTCAGTGGATTCTTCCTTCATCTTAGAGAATTACATGCTTTCGCTTGTTTTTCACTTACTTCAATTTGTGTGTGTGTGTGGGGAGGTCAATGTTTGTGAATGTTGTATGTGTGCATGTTGTGTGATTGCTTGGCATGAAGTTAAAATTATATCTTTGAATTTCATCACACATGATTTTCAAGTTTTTCAAAATGTCCCATGAGAAAACTAAGGAGAAGACACATAGCACTGCTCCTACTTTGCCAAGGAGAAACTAAGCATAAATTAAGACTGTCTGAGTCTGACAGCAAAGAAATACAAAGAGCAGCATGTTTCGGATTAACTGCACCAGCAAGTTACCTAACTTTGGACAGTTATAATTTGCATAAAAGAAAATGGTGTATTTACTTTAGTAGGAACTCTGTGCTCTGTAGAAATATTTGACCTATACAGTTCAGACATTAGTTTCAATCCATATTAAGTGAGATGATGTTGACAATAGTAAACATTTACTGAATACTGAAATTTTAGGAGTCTTTTTCTACCCTTAAGCATATCATGATATATGATAGATAATTGGGGTAGCTATCCATGTAATTTGAGTACAGAGGACCCTGAGTTATGTACCTGGTCGTAGAGGAGTTGCAGAGATGCAAAATGCCATCACAGTGAAAAACAACAAGTCTATACTTATCTCCAGGAAAACTCCATGTCCAAGGATCTTTCGGAGTCTTTTGGGCATTAAGATGTTTTTATCTGCACAGCATTTAAGAAATAAAAGTAAACTAAACACTGTATATTCCCCTTCCATATATACCAAATGTCTGCACTGTGGCAGAAATGGGAAGACCTGAAGACATAAAAATAGGGAGGACAAACTGTAAATACCAGAGACTGTATGGGAGTGGGGTGAATAGTGGAGGGTGAGTGGTAGGGGTTTGGGGAAGAAATACTTAACAGACATAACAATGTAAAGTTCTTTATTGAAAATGGCATGTGTAATAATATCCTTGATCTGTCACATTCTACATGCATACTTTGAAAAACCATATTATGTGTTTAAGAGATATATAACAATTAAAATGTTAATAAGAAATAATAAAATTTTTTTAAAAAAAAAGAGAGAGAGAGGGAAGTAGATTAGCACAATTTTACATACTCCGCCAGTGGTCAGAGTCACTGTACTTTTTTCAGTCTTTCTTGAAAACTCAGGAACATTGGTCATTATACTAGTTAGGATTACAGTGCCTTTTGCAAGTTATTAAGGCTAGTGTGGGTATTTCTTTCTCTACACCAAAAGGCCCAGATTACTATGCCTTTGCATCTCTCTTTTTTCTTTTCTTTTGTGTGTGTGTGTGTGTGTGTGTGTGTGTTTTCTTTCTATGGCACAAATGATACTTGAGATGTTTTTAGGGACTCCACAGTGAGTTTAGATTGTGCATGGCCATGACCTGCCTAATACTCAAGTCCGGGAGAAGACCTGTCTGCCCCTCCAGTTCTCTTTCCATCCTTTCCACTTTTCCATCCTGCATGGGAAGGTCTTGTTGGACACACTTTCTTTAAACCTCATAGAGGGTAGGCTTCTGTCCTGAGGCAATGGCGGCAAGATAAGATTTATTAACACTTATGTTTTCACTATATTTTAAGTGTTATTTATTTGTTTAATTTGTCAGAGAGCGTGCACACTCACGAGAGAGAGAGAGACAGAGCAAGCTCATGGGGTATGGTCATGCTGCGATCACGTCTCCATTTCTTCATCCCATCAGGATTTGGGGCACACATACATGTGCTTCTGAAGCTGTAGCAGCCAGTGTTGGAACTGTAGTCAGCCAAGTGGAATCTATTTTCCTGTGCATAGAACTTAATTGCTGCACTAGGGGCCCAGCCCACATGTCCATTTTATTTATTTTGGTGTTTACCAGCTATTTTTTTTTTTTTTTTGAAGAGGTTTTTGCTATAGGGTGCATGCGCTCGCCAGACAGACAGAGAGAGAGAGACAGAAAGCGAGAAATCACCCCCCAGGGGGGATGGCCACGCCGCAATCCCTTCTCCTCCATTCTCCTCTCGGGATCTTGGGCACGCACGCACACGCGCCCGGCGTGAGTTTTAAGCCACTGGGTCCGGGACGTGAACCGCGGTCAACTACGTGGGAGTCCAGTGACATAGCCATTATGCTAACTGCTGGTCCCTTTTCCAGCTATTTTTGTAGAGAATATTGATTTTATAATTAAACGATGACATAAAGTTTCTTCTAAAGTTAACTGACTTAAATTACAAGGGGAATCAATCTAAAGAAAAGTAACTGTACAGGTAGAAGGGGAGATAGGGTAAAATCAGTCAGTTTGGTTCTTAAATGGCTAAAGTTGGGAAGTACTTGCCAAACCATAGCATGGGCACAAATTCCTGTATTAAATACAGATTCTCAGTCACTAGGTCTGGGTTGGGCCAAGGATTGTGTACTGTTAACAAGCTCTCGGGTGATGCTTGATGCCCTGGCCTTGTGTGACTCAAGGTTTGATCCACAGGTCAGCAGCATTGTACCTCCATCAAGTTTGCTAGAAATGTCATTTCTAAGGCCTTCCCTGGGCTTACTGTCTCTGGATCTTCAACCACAGCCCCCCTACCCCCACATCCCAGGAGATTCCTGGACACGATTAAGTTTGGAAACCACTGACCTAATTCACTGCTGGGGAGACCTCAGTGGGTTATAAGCCCTGGTGAAGAGGTAACTAGAGACCAAGCTTCATTTCTTACTAGAAGCAGGGTTTCTATTTCTTGGAAACACTGAAGGTGTCTCCAGGACTTTCTGTCCCACATGTGCCCACCTCGGCCCTTGTTTGCTTTGCTAAGATCCCAGTCCTGTGCACAGCTGCCTTGCTATCTGGATTCTCTGAGCAGATGCCAGTGGCTGGAGAAGGGACATTTATCTTTCTTGGTTCTGCTGCTCCCAGAGGGTATAATTTGCTTGATAGATATGTTCTGGCTGCAGTTACTAGGGGTGGGGTGAGGGATTGTGCAAAAGGTTGGGTGCATAAGTCTTTAGAAGCATTGCTATGAGAACAGGAAAACCTGGGAGTCAAATAAGGTGACGGAGGAAGGTGTGCAGTGGTGTGCCTCGGTTCTTGGCTCTGTGGCTGGCTGTGTGGGGAAGAAATGAAATGTAAGGTTTTGGGGTCTCTCAGCATAGAGGCTGTATGATTATTACAGTATTAATAAATCTTCTGGGAGGCAAGTTGTATTTCAGAAGTGGCTTCAGCCATATTCCTCATCCACCTGGTTTTCTGCAGGGGGATCTTGCCATACCCCAGTGAAGAGGTACAGTCAGTTCACCTTCCTGGAATCTGGGCTTACCTTAAGACTCACTCCTAACTTACAGAATGTTGTGGGAATGGCACTCTGTGACCTCTGAGGCTAAGCTGTTTCTAGGTCTCTTGGGACAACCATTCTAGAGGAAGTCAGTAGCCATGAAGCATTCTGACTATTCTGAAAGTGCCATGGCGGAAAGGCATGTGAAGGAGCTCTGATAGCAGCTCTGATAGCAGCTCCAACTCAGCTCCCAGCGTCACTAGCTGGTGAATTATATGAGCCATCTTGATATTCAGCAGGTTGAGCCTTCAGATGACTTTAGCCCCAGCTGATGTCTGACTACCGTAACCAGACTATATAGAAAATTCTAAGTGAGAATTACCTAAGACAATTGTCCAACAATTCCTAGTTTCCTAATCCACAAAATCATGAGCAAAATAAAATGTTTGAGGGTAATTTGTTATGCAGCCATAATAACTGGAGTGTTTTAGAAGCCTAAGTATCACAAGTTGGTAACAGAGTCTTAAAAATATCTTTCAAATGAAATTAATTATATTTTGTTTCTTTCTTTTTTTCATTTAAAGTGTCTTATTATCTTGGGAATAGGAAGTAAGTTGTCACAAAATAAAATGATCAAAAGCCTTAAAGACTGTCTAGTAAAAACATGTAGGTATAAGCCAGAATAAAGTGCTAGTGGTAAAAAAAATAATAATTTACTAGTTTCTGTTCCTGTTTTGTTAGACATTCTGTATGTATTCTTTCACTTAATTTTTATTTCAGCTCTTTTAGTTGTACCCATATTACAGATGAGGAAACTGAGGCTCAGAGATGGGGCTAACCAAGAGCCACATCGTCAGAACTGGGATTTGAATTCTGGTGGGTCTGACTCCAGAGTTTGTCCTGAAGTATATGGAAGAGTGGTTAATGGGGAGAGTTAAATCACCATGTCTCTTTTGTTTGCTAACAAGGATGTGAGACCCTTGGAGATGACGCATTTCAGTACTAGGGATCTGGAGTCCATCAGAGGCACCTCCATGGTGTTTAAAATCCATAATACCAGGCCTTGTTTATCCTAATAGGTTTGAGGCCAGGTGCCATCCAGAAAGTTCTGACTTGTCTCTGGTTGAAGTCTCTGAATTAGTCTTTTCCTGTTGTAGAGAAGGACATGAAACCCCAAGAGAAGAAGTGGCTTGCTGCATGGCACAGAGTAGCATAATGGGAAGACTGGGGCAGAGAGCAGGTTTCCTGAGGCCTAGACAGGGTGCTCCTCCATACTCCCTTTTAGAAGGAATTTTGAAGAGCAGTTTTAGCAGAAGTTACTTGCACACTGATGAAAGGATCTCAGTGCATTTATAGTAAGATTCTGCAATGGATGGGACCAGCAGTTAGCGTAATGGCTATGTCGCTGGACTCCCAAATAGTCGATCGCGGTTCGAGTCCCGGACCCGATGGCTTAAACTCATGCCGGGTGCGTGTGCGTGCGTGCCCAAGATCCCGAGAGGAGAATGGAGGAGAAGGGATTGCGGCGTGGCCATTCCCCCTGGGGGGTGATTTCCTGCTTTCTATCTCTCTGTCTCTGTCTGTCTGGCGAGCGCACACGCCCTATAGCAAAAACCTCTCAAAAAAAAAAAAAAAAAAAAAAGATTCTGCAATGGAAATGTTCTGAGTTCAGGCCTGATGAAGTGTTGACTGGGTTCTGTGATAATGGTACCATGTGGGTTAATTTAGCCATGTGGCAGATATTTACCAAGTGACTCTCATGTGCTAGGCAGAGGTGCTGGGGACACAATGCTAAGAAAAATGTCATGAAAATCTCTTTCTTATTGAATTAAATAAATACACAGGCTTTTCTTTTTTTCCTCTCTTCTCCTCTCCTCTCTTCTCCCCTCTTCTCCCTTTCTTCTGTCCTTCCTTCCTTCCTTCCTTCCTCTCTCTCTCGTTCTCTCTTTCCTTCCTTCCTTCTTTTGTTTCTTCTTCTTTTACTTAGAACCTCATGGTTGGAGGGAGGAAAGAGGATGGGGAAGGGGAGGAAGCCAGGCGGGAGGGAGAGAGGGATGTAGAGAGTAAGACACAAAAGTCAGATTCGATCTCTTTTAGGTATATGACATGAGGAATCCTCAAAAAGCTCATGGAAAATGCATATTATGAAAAATTATAAATAGATTTCTCTTTTTTTTTTTTCACTGAAATAAACTTGTACTTTAGTTCCATTTTTCTCATGAACGTTTTGAAGGCCCCTCATATAATTGGTATCAGGCTGATAAAATTGAAAACAGTTTCTGTGGCAACTCTTCAGAGTCTCAAATAGATATTCAAGTCTACAGTCTCTGAGCTCCTGCAGTGGTTTAGCCATCTTAGTGGGCTCCAAGTGTATAACCCTGGAGTCCCCTGCCCTCCACATCTCATAGTGTAGCCAAAAATGCAAACAGATCATGATTAACCAAAGGCCCAAGTGTAGGATAGAAACCAAGGCTGTGAGATGCCTGATTCTGTCTGGGGATTAGGACAGCTTTAAGACAACCCATTGTCTTTATTTGTTCAAGACTAAGGGGGTTTGGGGGATACAGGACTTTCAGTGTTGAAACTGGGAAAGTCTTAGGCAAACTAGGACTATGGGGGCTTGGGGGATACAGGACTTTCAGTGTTGAAACTGGGAAAGTCTTAGGCAAACTAGGACTATTGGCCACCCTGGATGGTTTCCTAGAAGAGGAGATGACTGACCTCTTCCTCTTTCCCTGTTTCCTATCCCTCCCATTCTCATCTTGGCTCATGGTCTCCCTTTTCCCAGAAGATTTGGAAATGGCTTCTCTTCCCATGTACCCACCTACATGTCCTTCCAGCCTGTCATTTTCTTCTCTACTTTTAGGCATCTCTTGCCATAACCCCTAAGTACCTCCAGCCTTCCCTTCTCTGATTTCCTCCGAGTCCTATTGTCACTGTTGCCAGGACCATAATTTTGAACTGTAATTCTCATCCAACACCTCTCTGCTGGATCTCTCATTGGCTTAAAATAGAAATTCTGTAACATGGTATTCAAAGTCCAGAATAACCTGGCTTCTTTGGCTCTTTCTAGCTGTGTCTGAAACCATGGGGAACTGAGTTCATTAAGTAGAGGCTGGCCTGGAGAACTGGGAGGTAGCCAGATGGCTGAGATCTGAAAAAACAAACCACACTCATGATTCAGTCTCTGCTACCCCTCATATCTCAGTTTTTCTCCTGGCGGATTGCTTTCCTTTGCCCTACCAACAAAGACACAACACAGGCAGACAAGTGCTGTGGGTTCTCAGGGGTAAATGGGATCTGGTAGTGTGAAGAGATGAGATGGGATGCTGAAAGCCATCATGTCAACAGTCCTACAACATACCTCATTTCCCTTTTTCCCTTATTTCTTTCCTCTGCATTTTCCTTCTGTCTCAACCTTCAATACTATCTTCTTTGAGAAACTTTTCATTCTCACTCTGCCCCCTAGTGGAGGTGGGGATGGCATGGCGCCATCAGGATATAGAATGTTAGAACGGCACAGTTCTTGCCCAAGTGGAGCCAGATGCTCCTTCACTCTTACTCCAACTCAAGCCCATTGAGTTCCCAGAGACTATGCTAATTGCTTTGCCTTGCCCAGTCTGAGCCACCAATTTACACTTCAGCTTTCAGTTCATTATGAAACACCAACTTCTTAGAGTTTTTGTATGTCACACTCACAGCTATAATCTTATACCTTGAATTGTTCTTTGCTAGCAAATGGCAACAGAAGATTCTACAAAGTCTCAGTAATTCTTTCAATCTTTCTCTAGTTCGAACTTGCTGAGAACCATCTACAGAGACTGCCTATTTCCCCTGCTTTCCCAGAAGGCTGGATTCTCCCCCTGAGAACATACAGGAGTGACCTCCCCGGGAACTGCAGGCAGCAGCCAAATGCTCAGCCTTCACACACTTTTCTTTGTTTGTTTCAGTTTTACAGAGTTTTTGGATCCATTCCAGAGAGTCATCCAGCCGGAAGAGATCTGGCTCTATAAAAATCCTTTGGTGCAATCAGACAACATACCTACCCGCCTCATGTTTGTAAGTACCATGATTTCATGGCTGATTTGACTGCCCTTCCAAGTATAAACCAAATAGGTTTTCATCTTTGTTTTCCTAACCCTTGTTGAAGACAGTGAGCAGCCTGAAAGAAAGAGAAGTTGGACAGTCCATCAAATTAAAATTCAATTCTAGATGCTCAAGAGAGCTTCTTGGTCATGTGAGGTGTAGTAATTGCCCAACATTTGGGAAAGAGAAGGCACTTGCTCAACTGGGCTATGCTGAGTTGTTTCCAAATATTTACAAAGAAGGTAGAATAGAAGCTAGCAGTGAGAATTTCCTGTCCCCTGGCTTTTCAGGATAAAGGGCTGTGAGTGCTTACCAAACTAAGGCACCACGGTTCTGTTAACCACTTTTCTGGTTTTAGGGCATCAGTTGTTGACCATTGGTAAGACTATACTGTGGTTTGTCCTCTGGATAGTGTCCTGTTTTCCTCTCCAAATAGCTGGTGGAGATAATGGGGTTATTTTTACCTCCTCCCCCTGCTGCATGGCAATTGCAACCTTTCATACTTCCTTCCTATGTGCCAGGCACTTTGTTAAGAGCTTAAGAAAGGATGATCTCATTTAGTTCCACCCATCATCCCAGTGAAGGTGTCACTGTTGCACACATATTTTGGGTAGTGAGCTGTATTCCAGGAGAGATGAGGGTACTTGGCTGAAGTCAGACAGCAAGTGAGCCACAGCAGGGGCAGATCCAGGCAGCCAGCTCTGGACCTCAGCTCTCAGCTACAGGGCTTCCTTGTAGGTTGGAGCAGAGTGTTTGAAACTCCTTGCTCATGCTAATTAATCCCTGGAGAATTGCCATTAAATCTTTCTGTGGCAGAGAAAATATTTAAGCTCCCTTTTGTTACAGAACAATAATATAATTTTTCAATGGGCAGCCTCGTAGCATAAAGGTTATTCCTGTTGACCTGGCACTGTGTCTTAATATCAAAGAGGTGAAATGATTATTCTAGAACTTAGATGTAGCACATAGAAATATTTTTACAGTTTGAAAGAAATCCCTCTGATTTTATAAAGGAAATATTGTTAATTAGTGATGATTAGAAAGACCCTTATGTTTATAAACTCTGAAATGCTCTTAACTCCATATAAGCATTGTTGTTGTAATTGCTTTTTAATAATGTCTTTTCTGGTGGAAAATAAGCTGAATTTTTTTGTAAATCTCAGGGAAATAGACAAGTTAGAGCCACTGATGGCAATATTGACACCTGAGTGTTAATTAAAATTAGATTTTTTTTCTATTACTTCTCTAACTCACATCTTCTATAAATTCTGGAAATAAAGGTGTGTGTCTAATGAGTTTACTCTCTGAGTTTAATAGGAGGATGCTTCTGTTTATTATTTATCCCTATTCTTCATATAACTTTACATTTCATGTGCTGTAAAACACAATTTAAAGAATGTTCATATGGGATATTGTGAGGAATTTGTGGCTGTGTCCTATATTTATGAACAATGGTTTGTTTGAAGTCTAGATACAAATGCCACAAATATTCTGGCTACAGACACAAATAGAATGGAGCAATTTGTGTGTTGGTGGTGGTGGGAATGAAACAGTAGAGGAGTTATTCACTGCTGCGATTCTCAGAATAGAAGGATATTCAGTCACACATACTGATTCATACCCTCTAATCTCCTAATGAAATAAGTTCAGCCTTTTATTTTGTTAATAGTAGTTGATGAATTTCATTCATTTGATCACAAGATTTAGTACAATTCCAAGTAGCAAAAGGAAAGCCAGGATACATGTATAATACCTATAACACACAGATGAATAATTCTTTGTCACCACATAAATTAGATTTGTTCTTCTGGATTTTATTAAGAGTTTAATATAAGATATCGTTTATCTTCTTTTGATCTTTTAAAACCTTCAGATGTTTGTAGAGGAATTTGTAATGGAGCATATATTTTCACTGATATTTAAAATAGCTTGATTTTCTTTGAAAGCTCAAATTTCATTTTTTAATACATAAAATCTTGGGGTCTCTTACTTTTGGTTGGATGATTTATTTATTGTAAAGGAGAATTTACTAATCACAATGTTTTTTAAAGGTAGCTGGTATAGACTTAGATGTTTCTTTATTGGGTAATTAGTGTCCTTAGAGTTGTGTGTGTGTGTGTGTATATACACGTGTGTGTGCATTTTAGAAGAGCCAACCAGTGAAATGTAACAAGAAAACTAATGGAATAATGGTTATGGGATTGAGTTAAGTGCAGAATACAGTCCTATTTTCTGTTTGTGACACCACCAGCTCAGGTGACTATGTCTGTGAACATGAAAGTTGGGTGTGGCTAGAACTACTTGATTCCAAAAGCTCTTTTCCTTTGAGCTTGTTTTCTTTGATGACTCAGTGTTCCTGTTGACTGGAGAGACAGGCAAAGAATTCTATTTAGATGCACTGAGTCTTGACTTAAACACTTCCTGGATATTCTCAAGCAGTCAGGTGCCTTTATGGAAGACTGCTTCCTTATTCAAAAGAGGTCACAGTTTCTTGCTGAGTGTGTGGAGTTTATCAGAGCATCTTAAAAAAGCCTACTTTTTAATGTAGGGCAACTCAGGTGGTAGTGACTGTTGCTTTTCAATACACTCCTTTTTGCTGTCTGTAGTAGTCATCTCTTTGTACATTCAGGGAACACTTCTAGGGAGCCTGCTGCAAGGAAAGCCATAGAGGCCATAGATAATGGGAAGTCAAATCAGACTTGGAGTATAACTTCATGGACCCTGGAGGATTCTACTATGAAATAGAATCTGGAAAGGGCCAGAAGAGAGTCTTAGGTAAACTTCTAAGGAGCTTTGTCATCATCGTCATCGTCGTTGTTGTTGTCACTATGAGCTACAATCTCAGCCAACATTTCTTGAATACAGAAACCATGTTTATCACTTTACAAGGAGCATCTCAGTTAATCCATTTCGGAATGCTTTGAAGTCAGTACTTTAGTTAACCTCATAATTTCAGTGGAGGAAACAAAACAAATGAGATTAAAACTTGCCCAAAGGTATACAATAGTCAGTAGTTGGACCAGGACCCGCATACTAGCTGTCCTTTGGAGCCGTTCTGTTGTGATGCCTCCTTGGGACTTGGGTGAGGTAGAGAGGTAGCAAGTGGCATGTCACACATGGAAGAGCAGGTGTGTAAGTGACACAGATGGGCTGTGCAGACCCAGTGAATAGGAATTTGTTTGGAATATCCATGGAGCAAAGGGCAAAGGAAGCAGGTTTAGATTGTAGGCAGCTTCAGGTTAGTTCATTATTACTTAATTCAACAGTTTCAAAAGCACCTGCCATGATCCAAATATGGGGCCAGGCAATGGCAAAGCTGAAGAAGTTATGGTTTCTTGCCAAGTGGGAGGCACCTACATGAACACAAGCTGGGCACTTAAGAATTATTGGAATGCCTTTGAACAAGAGGCAAGACTCCAGTAGGGAATTGAAGAAATGATAAGGGTTTGCAATTTTTTATCCCTTGGCTCAAAAATAAATATCTCCCCAAGGCAACCTACTCATTGCTTTTGTTTCTTTTTGCTTTGGCCACTGTAAGTCCAGAAGACTTATTCTCATAGACTATTACTGATATTGTGTTCATTTGAAATCAGGATTTTTTTTATGCTGGAAGAGGATGCTTCTAAGGAAGACAGAAATAAAGTCAGTTCCTCACCCCCAGAAGGAAGGAAAAGAGCCAAACTGGCTCATGATAGACAGTTTAATTTTTAGGCTCTTTTTAAAAAAATTATAGACAGCTCTTTTCTTTGTGACGGGATATAATTGTTTACCCACAGCAGGGCCTTTTCCAGGTGTCTGCGTGTCCTGACGTTGTCTTTATAGTCACTTTTCAGCACCCCTTTCTGTCAGATGCCAGGAAGAAGGTACTGTGGGCCCATTGTTTTGTCTGATGTGAATGAACCCAGTGACAAGCTCTTCTTTGGCTGACATCCTAACATCAGGCACTGTTCTGGCTTTGATGCTTTCTGGTTGTTAAAAGTTCTTGGCATTCTCATATCCTTCCCCCTTCAGACACACTGCTTCATCTTCTGTTGTTTCTCAGAAGCATCCCAGGCAGCATGGCACCCACTTTCTGGGTGTAGCAATGACTGGGGATTAATGGCACTTCCATGTTGGTTTCATTGGGGGATGCACAAGGTAAGGTCTTAGTTGGAAACATTGGCCCTTTAGCGTATGGGCACACTGTCTGGGAGAATTAGGCTCTTTCCAGCCCCCAGTCTCCTTCCCACACTCCATGGTACTCACTATTCAGATCTAAGGGCACAGGCAGACTTGAACTTGAAGATGCTTCAGTCCCATGTGTCTGGTGACATAGTATTGCTATCCGCTTACTGGTATAGCTTGGGTCATTTGTTAATAGTCTTTTCCTGGGATATAATGCAATGGTAGTCAATAGCTAGCTCTATGTCAGACCCTACCACAGAGCAGTTAGTGAGGGCTCCAGGGTGGCCTGCTTTGAAATCACCTCCCAGCTTTGTCACTCATTATTTAGGTGAATCTGGAAAAATCACCTACCCTACAGTATCTCCCTTTCCTTACCTTCCCTTACCTTTAAAAGGTAGGCTCTAGGGGCCAGCAGATGGCATAGTGGTTAAGGTGCTGAACTACCAAACTGCGGTTCAAGTCCTGGATCTGGTGGCTTAAGACTCATACCAGGTGTGTGTGTATGCATGCCCAAAATCCAGACAGGAGAATGGAGGAGAAGGGACTGTGGTGTGGCCATCCGCATGGGAGAGGGTGGTGATTCTTACTTTCCCTCTCTCTGTCTCTCTGATGAGCACACATGGCCTGTCACAAAAAAAAAGTAAATAAATAAAAATAAAATAAAATAGTGAGCTTTAACAGGTGTTTCTCCCAGGATATTGAGAGCATCAAGTGGGGTGACAGATCTGTGTCACTTAGTGTGTAGTAGGTAATGAGCCTTGTTAGTGAATTTAAATTCTACAACAATACTTTCCTTTGAGTATCATTATTTATACCCATTTTATACATGAGGAAACTGAGAATCAAAGTGAAGAGGTTAAGTGACTTGCTCAAGGACACAAAGCTTTGAGTCAATTCTGGGCTTGAACCAAGTTCTTGAGGCCAAGTCTGTTCCACACATTTTTTCCCTACAGAAATCTGTTTTCCCAGCTTATGGACCAAACATCATGCAAAGCCAGCCATGAGCAGGTCCTGCTTAATGTTGTATGCATGTTATCTCATTATGTTGGTGCTGTGTAGCACAAGTAGTAATTTACAAAATATTTCATACATTACCTCTCCCAGCCTCAGTCTTACCATCTGTAAAATGAAGCTGCAGGGTGAAGGTGATCACAGACACTCAGGATGCCAACCTAACATGGCAGTCCAGTCTGGGCGAGTTCTGGTCCCGTTAGCTGTGTGCCTTGGTGCATTTGCTCTGAGCTTTAGTTTTGTTATCTATACAATGGGGATGATGTTTTTTTCTCCAACACAGTTGTTAGAAGATGAGACAGATGTGAGGAAAGTCCCTAACACAGAGTAGGTGCTTAACCCACTACAGCTGTCTGACATTTCTATTATTTGTCTATGTCCTGGGAATAAGCCTTACCTTTCTCCTCTGAATGGGAGAATAGGCATTTACTATGTGTTATTCAATGCTTCTTACTAGCTAAGGTGAATACTACTATAGCATTGTGGTTAAAAATACAGACCTTAATTTAAATAGATTGGGTTCAAATCCTCACTTCACCCCTCGTTAACTGTTACTTTCAGCAGTTTTCTCAACCTCTCTTGCTTTAGTTTTCTATCATTTAAGTAAGTAGCCTAATTCATGGGGTTGCTGTGAGGACTGAATGAGCTACTTTGCACGAAGTGCCTAGAATATTCAGGTCCTTAGCAGGGTGTGCTAGTCTGTGATTCTAACTTAGGTATGTCCAATCAGCAGCCCTGTACTCAGGTTGAGCAAAACTCAAGTCCTGAAGGGTTTAATATGTTCTTTGCGCCTGCCTTCAGTGTTTGACTGGGATTTCTTGCTCTCTCTTGGGTCTTGTTTAATAAGCAATAACCACTCACTGTCTTCCTACAGTAAGCTTACCTTAGGATTTTCTTTCTTTTTCTTTTTTTTTTTTTTTTTTTTTTGTCCAAAAGGAGTAGATGATAAATGTAAATATATCTCTGTCCTGATTTGAGGACTGTACTGATGAAAGATATGACTGGGATGCTTCCAGAAAGAAGAAAGGAGATTGGGGCCAAATACTGTTAGGATGAGAGGAAGGAACAGACACATCACATGAACACAAGCACCTAGAGATAGCTCAGTCGAAATGTCCTGGGGTGGGAGCTGTGGCACTTTTTCTGAAGGCTATATTCCCCTGCCTGAGAATCCTTAGAGGTGGGGCATCTCAGACCCTTCCAAAGTCATTGGACAGCTCTAAGGATTGCTCCAGGTCTTACACATGGGCTTCAAGCCCTCAGTTCTCCTAACTGGCAGCTCATCTATTTAGTCAATGCATTCCTTCTCTGAGATTTCCTTTGGCAGCCTTTGAAAGTCTTGCTGGGAAAGTCTTCCCAGCTCATATTTTTTCAAGGGTTTCTTTCTTTCTTTCTCCCCTCAAACTTTACTTATTTAATAAGAGAAAGAGAGAGAGAGAGAGAGAGAGAGAGAGAGAGAGAGAGAGAGAGAGAACACACTCCCAATATGGCCTTAACACTGTGACCCACCCTCAATGCCAGCCCACCTGGATCATGGACTCATGCATCCCTGATGTACTTAGGGAGGTCTCCAGACATGAACCCAGAACTTTCCCATGTGGGTCAGTCTTGCAGAGAGCATCATACCCAGCCACTGTATCACTGTCAGGCCCCCGGGGTTTTATCTTTGTCTAACCTCAGAATATATCAGCTGAGATTGTCTTGTAAAGTTTCTTTCAGGCTGTATTGTTCTCCTGTGTAAGATTTTACTTGCTGGTGGGGTCATTAAAGGCTTGTTCACTTGGGTAGACTTTCTCCTTCTTGAAAGCATGTGGCCCAGTGTGTAGATGGCACTTACAGGGACTGGAAACAGTGAGACAGGCTAATAGGTTTGATGTTTAGATTTGGGGAAACAAGAACTACTTTGGCCTTGACCCTAATTTTGGACTTATGTAAGTGGTGCTTCAGCTATCACTCTTTATGCACCAATGAATGCATAAGTCAAATCTCTGAAGTAGTGTTTCTCAGTCACTCAGCAGCCACTAAAGAAATTTTCTGCCTTGGGACCAGCAGTTAGCGTAATGGCTGTGTTGCTGGACTCCCACGTAGTCGACCGTGGTTTGCGTCCCAGACGCGGTGGCTTAAAACTCACGCCAGGCCTGTGTGCGTATGTGCCCAAGATCCCGAGAGGAGAATGGAGGAGAAGGGATTGAGGCATGACCATCCCCCCTGGGGGGGCGATTTCTCGCTTTCTGTCTCTCTCTCTCTCTGTCTGTCTGGCGAGCGCACACGCCCTATAGCAAAAACCTCTCCAAAAAAAAAAAAAAAAAAAAGAAAAGAAATTTTCTGCCTTCTCTGCGTCAGTTTGTTGTTGTTTGTGTTTGTTTGCTTTGAGACAGGGTCTTTTTGTGTCTTTGTTTTCCTATCCCAGCATTTCAGAAGGGCTATAATCCTCCTGTTTCAGCCTCATGAGCCACCAGGATCACAGGTGCAAGCTACCATGCTCAGTTTTTAGGTTAGACCAGGAACAGAACCCAGACCTCCCATCCTGTAGAGCACAGCATTTTAGCAGCATGCCATCGCAGCTGGGCCTTTGTGTCAGATGTTAATCTCTTCCGGTGCACCTACGCCTTATGCTTCTGAACACCTTCTATGGTGACAAGACTTGCTTCTTTGACTTTAAATGCTCCATGTCATTCAAGGCCATAGCTGGTAAGGAGGATTAGCAAACTAGTTCCTACCATTTGTGGTCAGAAAGCAATGGTGGCAAGTAAGGAGAGGGGTTTCTCATGTCTTGCAAGTTGTCTCTGAAGACAGTTCCCAAAGAGGAGTCTCAAGATGAAGTGAGCTCTGGTGATCTGATTGTTGTGAGTAAAATATCCCAAGTTATTCTGAAAGATCAGGTTTATTTGGATGAATTCTGCTTTTACAAGAGAAAGGCATCTTCCATCCATGGCTTAGTCCAATCAGAAAGTCCCTCTCTAAAACTTGACATCTTATTAGAGCACAGATGAAGATTTCTCAAGGCATGAACAGTGTGATCAGTAGTTACCACACCCTACCCCTCCAACCACGCTTTGCTAGGCTAGTTGTGGATTTGTGAGATGTTCAGATGCTCCTGAAATTTGCTTTCCTAAGAAATTATAATCATAAGGAAACAACCCACATACTGTTTTTGGTTGTTGGACTATTTAAAAACAACTTACAAATTATGGACAGGTAGAATGAAGACTTGATATGAGAGACAGAAAACCTGGTCTCCAAAGCCTGGCCTTGCTACTGACCTGCTGGGTGTCTCCAGGCAAGTCAGTTAGTCCCTGAATCTGAAGAATACACAGAGCCATCATGAGGATTTAAGAGGCTCCTGGACTTAGTGGCACCCAGCCCAGTTCCTGCCTCATAGTATGTTTTTTAAAGTAAACTACTTAAGGGATTTTATTTTTGAATATGAAATATAGGCCCAGAGTACAGATCCAAGAGATGCAAAATGCTGAAGAGGTTATTGGCTTTTTAAAAATTTTATTCTCCTGTTGTTGTGTGTAAGAATTTGTAAGAGGACTTTGCTTTCTAGGTGGTGATAGTCTTGGAGATAAATGTGATACCCCTGGAATAGATGAGAAGCTAGGGGACCTAGTAGTAGGTTTGCAGTAGATGTTGGTCACATCTGAATCTCACCACCTTATTTCATTAAGTATGTGGTAGGTGTCTGCTTGAAGGAAAAGGAATAGAAGAAGGGAAGAGGAGAGACTTTATGTAATGGACTAACTCGCTTTGCATAAATGAATACTCAACAAAAGAACACCAAAAGGGAATAAACTGATTGACTCTCAACAAGTCCCACATGTTCTCCTGTTGCCAGAGAGATGGGAATGAGAGGCCAAAGGTTCTCCCACTCTTGCACAGAGGAGAACGTGAGGGGAGTTACTGGCAAAGATGAGTCATCATAATTATAGACTATTCTTTTCTGCTTAAAAAGCCACCACTTTAAATGTGACTCCCAGCAATTACAAATCAATTATAACCTACAATCAGATCTTCAATTTTTCAAGTCCGTGTAGTCTCTAAGTGTAGATATAAATCATTCTTTTATGTTTGAGGTCAGGAGTTCAGTAAAATCATTGAACTGGTGAGTCTAAATGAAGCTAACTGGAACTAATTATCAATCAGCCCTTCTGATAGTGAACTGATGTCCTCATAAAGGAATATTTTGTTGTTTCTTCCAGGCAATTTCTTTCCTCACACCTCTGGCTGTTATTTGTGTGGTGAAAATTATCCGGCGAACAGACAAGACTGAAATTAAGGAAGCCTTCTTAGGTAGAGTATTTGCAGTTCTTGCTTTAGGGGTTGGGCTGAATTTAATTAGATTATTACATTTTATAAAAATCTCAGTTGCACCCGACTGACTTTTCTTTTGGTCAAATTAAGCCCGGGAGAAACAAGACAAGATAAGCTTTAAGCCCAAAGAGCCAGTGTGCAGTGGTCAGTCAGTGATCTTCAGGGCCGCCCTCGGTCGCTGTCCATCGTGCTGAATGTTAATAACAACTCGTACACATCAGAGCTCTGTGCTTTCCAGGCACAGAGGCAGAGTAGCTTTTGGTGATAAGGCAAAAACAATCCTGAAAGTTGGTCACCCCTGATTGTCCAGTCTCATATTTGTGGCTAATAGGCCCAGATCATGGGCAATTCAGAAATCAGCATTTGCTAGATTGATTTAGGCACCAGCAAGTGTGAAATAAAATAGAAATTGGATACAAGCCCCATACCTTATCTTCAGTTTGAGAACATTTTGGCAGTTAACAATTGTTATCTTGTGAACAATGCTACAGTCTTTGAAATATGCCCCAACATGAGTCATATCTGCATGGAACGATTTAACATTTTAGGGTTAAATCCGTTTTTTTTTTTTTTTTTTTTTTTCCTGGTCTACATATTACTCAAATGCTGAGTAAATAACAGCATTAAAAGATATCCAAGACCAGTTGACTTGTTTAGCAATGAAAATAAACTAGCCTGTAGTCAGATTTTCAGCTTGAAACCTGAGGAAGTCTGAATTAGGTTGATTTCTGACACTTCACATAAAATTACCCAAATTCTCACCCCCAAATTTGTTTTTGGTGTGTTATATGCACTTACCACTCGTTGAGGAAGTGGATCTGGAGAAAAGAGGTTTTTCACTGAAGGGTATGTGTGTTAATTATTGGACTTTGAAGAAATGAAAATGTGGCAGAATCTGGTCCTCCTCTTTCCTGATGAAGGAATGAGTGTGAGGGCTAAATCTAGGATATGAAGAATAGTCAAGAGCTTTCTTACCTAACCAGGCTTTAGTTAGACCCTGTCTCATTCTAAAGGACAGAATCCCTCTCAAGTTAACTAAAATAAATTAGGGGTTTAATTACAGGGGTATAACATGCAATCTCACAGACTTCCAAGAATAGGGGCATGAAGGTTCAGTAATGCCCTGTGGGGACTGGAGTGGCAACCTGGGCCATCAAGGGTAGTGATGGCCCTCTTGGCTTATGACTGGCCAGCTCTCTCTGAACATGCCTTCCCTCTTCTTCTGTTTCCAGCCTTATCCTCCTTCCTGGACTTTGTTTCTGCTGCCCCACTGTTTTGATTTGTAGGAAGTTTGAGCTCAGGATGGTGATTGCTTCTGTCCCAAACCTGTTTGATTGCCCAGCATTGGTGTTCAACACCAAGTCCACTGTGTTTCATGGTCCAAACTTCTTAGACAGAGGCTGTGATTCAACTCATCTCTTCAGCCTGAATAGAAAAGTCATGAGGGGAACCAGCAGTTAGTGTAATGGCTATGTTGCTGGACTCCCATGTAGTCGACCGCGGTTCACGTCCTGGACCCGGTGGCTTAAAACTCACACCGGGCGTGTGTGCGTGCATGCCCAAAATCCCGAGAGGAGAATGGAGGAGAAGGGATTGCGGCGTGGCCATCCCCCCTGGGGGGTGATTTCTCGCTTTCTGTCTCTATGTCTCTCTCTCTCTCTCTCTGTGTCTGGCGAGTGCACGCGCCCTATAGTGAAAACCTCTCCAAAAAAAAAAAAAAAAAAAAAAAAAGAAAAGTCATGAGTTTCTGGCTAGTCTGTAGAAGCTCCCCCACTCAGGTCAGGTGTGCCCAGGCTGATTATCTGTGGCTTGGCATTTTGATCACTTGGTCTCAGTCTCCTGAGCTAAGATGCAAGAAAGATTCATTTTTCCACAAAAGGGCATATCTGCTCTCCTACATGTAGCTTGAATGGCCAGGCTATGTTTAGACAAATATTATTCTGGTTTCCAAAATGTCCTGCCGGGACCTCTCTCAGTTCACCTGGCAATCCCTTTGCTTCACGATTTACTCTAGTGACTTCCCTGGCATGGAGTCCGAGGATAAGTGACTGTGGGCAAAAACTGTCTTTCATAATTATGGTTATAATTTACTGCCAGCTTTCGGAGTTGGGCTGTTGTTATGGCTGTTAGTAACTCACCATTACCTTCTCCAAATCTTTTCATTCTCAGCTAAATCTTCCTTAGGGTGACATTTCAAAATGGAACACCATACTCTGCCTCCTATATGTTAACAAAGAAGGTGGAATTATTGGATGTTCTGTTTGCCTAAATAAATGAGAGCCTGCCTTATAAAAATGATGAAGAGCCCCCTATTGTGCAGAGCTTTTTTAAAAAAAATTACTGCTTTTAGAAAGCCTTGAAAGTAGGGGGGTGGAACAGTAATCTTTAAAAACCAAGGACAGGAAACTAGCTATAGATTTCTACAATGCCGTCTGGAATTCAGGACATTCTCAGTGAGGGGGGTTTAGTTCTCAGGGTTCTTCTTTACTCAGATGTGTTCTGCAGACTTTAACTCTGGCTTCCAAAGCTGGACTTCAAGCGCTCCTCTTATCTGTATGTACACAGTGGCCACATTTGTGTGTCTGGTGTTGGATGAGAAGAGTGACGTTTGCCCCACGCAGCATCAGGTTTTTAGAAATTCAGGCTGCAGAATGGCTAAGTTTGTATGACAGGGAATGCTGTAAGAAAGTAGTGTTAAATTTTCAACAATGAGAAAAATAATAGCAAAAGGCTTCTAATCCTCTGGAATGTTCATAACCAGTAGTGCCCTTAATACAGGCAGATTGCAAGCCAACTTGCAAGGCTTGTTGTTTTGGATTTCTTTATCAGACATGGTCCAGTTTGTTTTTCTGCCTCTTCTCTCAAACCAACAGTGCTTTGGGGTGCTGGATAAGCAGGCTTCATAAACGAGGCCCACTGGCTTGTGGCTAATCAACAAGTGCTCTTGATTGGGGTCATTTGTTTCTCTGCTTGTCTGACCTGTCATACATCTGATCTCAGTACAGCCTTCTCTCTGATATCAGCGAGAGGCCCCTTGCACTGGTCCCCTAGGGATTATCCTATTCAGATGAAACTATTAATCAGTTTCATTCATTTCCAAAATGCTGAAATGATTTCCACACTAAATATCATTACTCCATTTTCCCATCCCTCTCTGTCTCCTTTAGGCGTTTGGATCAGAGTAAACTTGCCAGTTATTGGCGGTTACATTGCATCCATATATTTTCCAGCTCATCTGCTTCAAACTTTTTGAAGGCTTGCTATGTGTTGAGATAGGCCCATCAGACTCAGAGGTTGGAGGAGTCTATAGCATTCTGAATCAATGTAGCTGTGCATAAAGTTCACCAAGATTTATGTGGGGCATTGGGAGATCCACTAGTAATGACTGTTCCCAGAGACCTTATCTGCACTAAGGCCACACTTGGACCAGGATAAGAAAAAGCCCGGCCCTAATGGGAAAACCCATATTGTGTCTGCCAGGCTAGTCCTAACAGAGAAAAGACCACGGTCAGGTCTCTGTTAGTTGTCTTGTCTGTCTTTTCAGAATACAGTGAAGATATCCCAGGGAATTTTCTCTCCTCCCTGCCAAAGAGGCCTCCCTCAGCAGTGTTCTGAGCTTGTGAGAAAGAAGAAAGGCCGGCATTTTAGGAAGGAAAAGTCTGTGGGTGTGGAACGCAGTCAGTGGATCTTTCCAAGTTCCCCCAAGCTTGGTTCCGATTTATGCACCCCAGCGGTGCGCTCGTGGTTCTAAGGGCAGGTCTGTGTTGCTGGCTCCTGATCTGCTCTCCAACTCTGTGGCCTGTCCTTCCTTTGCCATCACATTCAGATAGGGCCAACCTGCTTCCCATCCCACACTTGGTGATTAGATTCCCTTTGATGAAAATAGCCATTTGAATATATCTTTCCCATTCTCTTTGCTTTCAATGACTTATTAAAAGCAGGTAGGTTTTGGCCCCATCTCTGAGACCTGTGACTTCACTGACCCTGTTGGCCATTCTATAGTACTTTCCCCTGGTAGAATAACTCATTTGTCTTCCTTGATGGCCATGAATCGCTCTAGGCAGCTCCTTCCGGAAAATGCCCCATCCACTGCTATATTTTTAAATAAATCTCAGCTAGTATTGAACAGTTAATATTTGCCAAAGGGAAATGGTAGCTCACACGCTTTATTATTCAACAAAGCAATGGAAAGGAGTATCGATAGATGTTTGTGGCTTGTGCAAGGTATTTGACCTTCCATCACATTGATGGCGCTGACGGTGCCTTTTATTAACTCTTGTTAAATCACAGGGGAAAGGGGCAAGCGTTTGGCAGGAAGAGCTCTGTGATTCATGTCACTTGCACCATTTGGACCATCTGTAGTTCACCCAGCAAAGTTGTTCCAAGCGGCTTAGAAAAAGTTGTTACGTTATATATTTTGAAATAATGCATTCTAGAGGTCCTTGCTGTTTTAAATGGCAAAATACACCAGCTGAGCAAACCTTCTTAAAACCCAGTGAGGTTTTGGATGCTTCACCTCAGAAACAGTGATTTGTCTGATAACAAATAGACAGCTGTCGGCGAGTGGTGGGTCAACAATAAGCTAATTGGCGAGTGGGAATGTCCTCTTCTGCAGCAGGGTTCCAGCGGCTGCTCTGATTAGAATTATGTCTGAGGAGGTTGCCAGGAGGAAATAAAAAAAAGTTACGATTCTTGCTACCAGTAAAAGAAATTCAACATGCTGTAGTATTAAATCTGTTCATATCAGGCCAGAAAATGATAGATGGGCTTCTCTGCGGTGTTCAAAATTTCAGGCAAGGAAGAGAGATAAATTTCATGTCATAGGGGCTTGAAATTTTATGAGCCACTCTCCAAAGTCCTGTCCCAATTATATTTTGCTCTTGTTACCCAGACTTCCCTCTGTTTTTAAAGTATTGTTCATATCTGTATGGTTATAAGTAGTATTATAATGTAATGACGATGACGACGTTGGTGGTGGAGGTGGTGACAGTGGTTTTCATGTGAGAGCCAGGTGCTTATTTTTCCATCTGTTGGTTTTGTTTTATAGCGGTGTCCTTGGCTCTTGCTTTGAATGGAGTCTGCACAAACACTATTAAGTTAATAGTGGGAAGGTAAGTTCCAAAAAGAAACTAATGGTGGCATAGATTATCAAAGTCATCTATTTAGGAACATTGGACAGAGGACACTGGATGGGACACATCTGTACTCTTTTGGTTTTCTCTTGAATTATTGTCCTTCTAGGCCTTCCATTCTCAGGATAGACCGCTCCTCTCCTTTGAATTTTAGAATTCATTATTTTAGAAAGGTGGCCAATAGTAAGTAAATATCCATTGACTATACTTTCTTGGTAGCCAAGGCCCACTGCCGGTATTACCAGGTTCATTCACTACTATCCCAAAGCCTTGCCACACTCCCTTTCACTTGCCAGTATTTTAAAAAAAAAATTTTTTTTTTAAAGAGATTTTTACTACAGGGTACGTGTGCTCATCAGAGGTACAGAGTGAGACAGAAAGCAAGAAAACACCCCCAGAATGGATGGCCACACCACAATCCCTTCTCCTTAATTCTCCTCTCAGGGTTTTGGGCATGCACACACATGCATCTGGCATGAGTTTTAGGCCACAGGGTCCAGAACTCAAACTGCAGTCGCCTACGTGGGAGTCCAGCGACATAACCGCCATCTGCTGGTCTCACCAGTATTGGTTCTTAATAATTAATCTAGATTACTTATGTATTGTTCTCTTTTCTGGAGATGCATGGATTGGCATTTGAACTTTGGTTTATGGTATGTTTCTTTTATTGTCCCGGAGAAATGATGTGTGCTCCCATTTATGTTTCCCCTTTCTGGCACTGAGCTAGTCTGTAGGTTAGCAGTCCAAAGATCTGAATTCAAGGCCTCTTTTAGACCTTGACTTGCTATTGGTCTTAGATGAGTTAGGTCCTCTCTTGCAATGTCAACATTTGCCAGTTATCTACTTGGTGCAGGGTGCTGGCCGTGCACTGAGGGGCAGGAGAAGCATAAAAGCCAGGCAGTGCATGACCTGTGCTGCACTGCTCCTCCAGCTCTCATGCTCAGAATTACTGTGGGACTCTGATACAATGCTGATTATCAGGTCTTGTCTCTCTTGAGCTCTGGTGCAGTAGGTGGACAACCATGCTTGGAGAGACACTGGCCAAGCAAGGGAGAGAATACCAGCAACTCTGATAGGTATTTAAGGCCCTAGCTAGATCCAGCAGCTGGGAGGCTCATGAGCCAGGATGTGTGAACTGTGACCCCATAGCACAGTAACAGGTCACTGCATTCACAGCACTAGCAAATTCTTGCCCATGGTAGGCAGTTGGAAAATAGTAGAACTATTGTGACATGATAGACCATTATACATCTATGTAAGAATCCTCACTTGACTGAGGCAGTAAAGCACTGGTGAAGAATCCTCCAACTGCTGTGGTTCAGAGCTTGTCCTTGTCACTTGTTGATTTCATATGACCTTAGGGAAGAGAGTAATAATCTTAAGCCTTTATTTTCCCCCTGTAATATGAAGGAAGCCCAAGAGTCAGCCTCAGGATTGTCAAGAATCATATTTGATATATGGGCAGTGCCCAACACTGTGTCTGGTACCCAATAAGAACTCACTAAATATTAGCTGTGGTTGCTGCAGCAGGCTCTACTTCATGGCTAGGTTCAACCCATTTCCTTCTTGAGGGCTCTCCACCATGGTTTGAATCAGAGAAGGCAAACAGGGAGACTATGTTCTCTGCATCTTGCATATGAGCTTCCCAGTCTTCTCATTGAGACTAAATGAGATGATATTTAAGGAATTGCCTGGAGTCTTGATTCTGAAAGCAGCTTCTGAATTGGCAAAGCCATAACTCAAGCCTGGGAGTACCTAATCCACAGGCGTCATTCCCAGGTGCCTCTGTAAGTCATGTCACTTACTCCTCAGGACCTCACCTTGTGATAGATAATTCCCTCTTTTACAGGTGTGGAAACTGAGGTTGAGAGAAGCTAAGTGACCACCCTTAAGGTCACAAAAATAGTAAGTGGTAGGTAGGAACTCCCAACTCAATCTTTCTGAAGCCCTAGAGCCTAAGCTTTCCTCCAAATCTCCATATCTGGAGTGCTGCATGGGAAGGTCCAGTGTTGCTAGCAGGGGGCTTGAGAAGGGAGCTGGGGGCAGCGGGGAATGGTGGGGGCATCTTGGGGATTTGTTTGTGATGGCAGCATTTTATATTGAAAATGTCCATGGTGTCTTTTGTAGACCTCGCCCCGATTTCTTTTACCGCTGCTTTCCAGATGGAGTGATGAACTCAGAAATGCACTGTACAGGTGACCCAGATCTGGTGTCCGAGGGCCGCAAAAGCTTTCCCAGCATCCACTCCTCCTGTAAGTTCATGGCTCAGATAGTCTGTATTTCTCCCAGTTATGTTTCCTGATTACTTTCTTTGAGAGTTTAGATGGAGACAATAGCTTTGGTATGTGCATGCTAAGCACCATTCATTTTGCTTCACTGTAGGGTGATTGGCTTAGAAACAAGGTATTTGATGTGAAGTAATAAGCCTTAGAATGAGGTTCTAGAATTTATAAGACATTTTATGTGCTGTTTTCATGAATTCGGCCAAGTGTAACCTTTAACACTTGACTCCTTGACAGTACAATTCAGGAATTTGACGGCACAAGAGAATTTACTGTTTCTTGAGAACTTACCTTTTTTAGGTTATTGTTCTCTGTAGTGTATTTCGTCAGTTAAGGTACTGTGTGTATATTTGCATATACAGATACACACACACATGCATACACATTTACATACATACATTCACATTCATATATGAGTACACACACACATACATATATACACACACACTAATATATGGTTTGATTATATATGAATCAGGGCAGTGTGGTGTAGTAGGAAGAACACAGGTCTTTGAAGTGGCTGGGTCAGGTGTTAGCTCTGTGACTTCCCTCCATGTTTCGCAGTTTCTACTGTGTAAAGTGGGAATAAGAATGCCTCCCTTGTGGGTTAGAGGAGGGATTAAAATAAGTGGTGATGATCGCTAACATTTCTGGAGACCCTGCTATGCCAGAATGTTTAGGTAGTTATCTTATTTAATACACTTAAAATATGTAAAGCACTTAGTTTGCTTTAAATAAACAGTAATTATCCATATTATTATTTATTAAGAGGGGTGAAATTTCTAGAACATCCTGGCTCCTGTCATTCCATCAGCTGTTTATTGCACAACTTGGGTGCTGGGCACTGTGGCAGGTGTTGGGGATACAGTGATCAATTCAGACTGTGCATGCCCTGGGGAGTCCACAGGTAGTGACACATCGTGATTCTTGGAATAATTGGAGATCTGTGGCCACAGGTGACCACTTGGGATAGGACTGGCTCTTCTAATGATAAAAAGTCCTGGTCCCCACATGTGTGATCATTATTTATTTACCTTTGGCAAGACTGTCATCTTAATCTTTTCTTATTTTCTAAATACCTAAGACATACTCTAATAGTGGTTCTGTCAAGAAATCGAAATGCCGGTTTCTATAAACTGACTATTGGACATTTTGCTCCCAAGCCATTGGAGACTAGGGCCTGTCCACAAAATATTAATGTGCAGGCACTGTACATGAGTCAATGTCAACATGCACAACATCCTGCCAGGTCAGAGTTGTCCCCGTTCAATATACAAGGACACTGAGTCTCAGACAGGTTTAGCAGCTTGTTCAATCCTGTCTTAGGGCTTTCAATGATCAAATACAATAAAGCATTCATGGAGTTAATTTAAATAAATAACTCTTTTTCTCCACTAGTTTGTTGGAGACTGTAGTGGGTTGTGTGGTGCCCTTCTTCCCTCCAAATATGTCTAAGTTGTAGCCCCTAAAACCTGAGAATGTGAGCTTATTTGGAAAAATAAACTTATTTAATAATATTGTATTGTATACTAGAAATTCACTAAAAGAGTTTATTTCAACTGTCCTCATCACACACACACACACACACACACACACACACACAAAGGTAACTATGTGAGGAGATACATATGTTAGCTTGCTTGATTGTATTTAATTGTGTATCTTTTTATTGTAAAAATAATGAACATTGTTCCATATGCTGAAAAAGAAAAGAAAAAAGTCTTTCTAGATGTAATTATGAAAAGGATCTTGAGATTGTCCCAGTTTTAGAGTAGCCTCTAAACCCAGTGACAAATGTTCTTTTTTACAAGACAAGTTTGTTTATTTCTTTAATGAGCATGGAAGACAGACAGAGACAGAGAAACAGAGAGAAAGGCAGCTCTGACCGGGTCTTCAGGCTGCGATCCTACCCCCAGCCAGCTAGAATCATGAGCACGTGCATGTGCACCTGACATGCAGAGGGAGCTCTCTCAACCTTCCTAGGTGGCCTCAGTATCACAGAGCATTGCATTTGCACTGCATCACCATGGCTGGCCACCAGATGTTCTTATACAAGAACAGCGGAGTGATATTTGAGACCAAGACATAGCTGAGAAGGCCAAGTGAAGTCAGAGGCAGGGACTGAACTGTTGCAAGCCACTAGCTAGGGAGCACCTGCGGCCACCAGATGCTGGAGGGGGCAAGGAAGGATTCTTTTTTAGGGCCTTCAGAGAAAGTCTGGTCCCACCAACACCTTGATTTGGGACTCCTGGTTTCCAGAACTGGGAGATAACGACTTTCTGTTGTTTTATGACACTGAGTTTATGGTCATTTTTTTTCTAGCAGCCACAGGAAACTAATACAGTGTCTCATGTTGGACACTTAAAAATTAGTGCAGAGGATTTGACTTTAAAGTCATGAGGGAGATCAAGAGGAAGCATGTTACTGTGTGGATGCTTATTTAAAATGTCTACTGAGTTAATGTGGCAAGAGGCACTATAATGCACAAAGATGCAGGGTTCAAGGTTCTAGATCTCAGTTATTTCTGTAACTTAAGGTAGAACATCTATTTGGAGTTGCTTCCTCTACAAATTTGGTTTTTCGCTATGAAGTCACATTTTAAATGAGTGTTTTGGAGGTGCTCTGGGTGCCAGCTGGGGAGGGTTCCTGCTGTATTAAGGTATTACCTCTTTGTTGTCAGGGATTCCCATGAGGCATTATTTCAAAGCACCTGGAAATACCTGGGGTCGGCTCCATCCATTCTCTACCTGTATTGCTATAGGGTCAGTCAAATTCTCTGTGTATTCTTTTTAGGGACATGTTACGTGCGTTCAGATACTTGGTACTAAATATTAAGGGACTTCAAAAATGGAAACCACTAAGACGTGATTTCTAACCTTAATTCTGGCCTTTTGAAATGTTGACTGAAAACTGTAGCACAATTCAGTATCTACTGTTGCATTTGAACTTGGGAAGAAAAGAGCTCTCATATGAGTACCTCAAGCTGGCAGATTGCTAGACCTCAGAAATTGGAGACCAGCCCCCACGAAAATGTTTAAGATGCTCACCCTCAGGACCAGCAGTTAGCATAATGGCTATATCGCTGGACTCCTATGTAGTCGACTGTGGTTCAAGTCCCGGACCTGGTGGCTTAAACTCATGCCGGGTGCATGTGTATGCGTGCCCAAGATCTTGAGAGGAGAATGGTGGAGAAAGGATTGCGGCGTGGCCATACCCCCTGGGGGGTGATTTCTCTCTTTCTATCTCTCTGTCTCTCTCTGTCTTTCTGGTGAGTGCACGTGCCCTATAGCAAAAATCTCTCCAAAAAAAATAAAAAAAAAAGAAAGAAAGAAAAAGGAAAAGATGCTCATCCTCCCTTTCAACAACCAGAAGCATTTCTGACATGGCTGCCCTTTGCTGCCTTGTCAAATGCATGGCTGATATCTGATCTATGCTAGACAAGATTTGTGGCAGAAACTATTATTATCTTTTGCTTAAGATGCTACTTAAAATATTACACATTTTTTTACTAGTTGGCAGGCACAGAATCCAAGCCAGCCTGTAGGCTTTTGTGATAGTATTTTCACCTGTTGTCTTTTCCCTTTTTATGACAGGTCACAGATTGGCTTGACGGGAGCTGCCATATCCACTTAGAAAAACTATCAGTGCTGGTACCTCGATTTCTTATTGTAGCTAATCGGAAGCCTAATGGTTGCCGTGATTGTTTTTCAGAGGGGGTGACTCAGTGGACTTCCATATTAATGCAAATGCTCTTTCACCCTTAAAAAAATCAGTTTCCTCAGGTGGACTTGAATGAGTGGGCAACAGCAGTGACTGAGAGGTCCCCTAAATCCTATTTCCCATGCCAGGTAGCTGTGGGCTGTTTCTGCTCTGTTTGCAGATAGTGGCAACTGGAATGTAATCCATGTCCTCAAATCATCCTGCAGAGCAGTTGTTTTTCTCTGAGCTTAAGAAGAAACATTGATTTCTTTTGGAAACAAAGGCTGTTGTTCTTAATCTGCCATAAACAGCCAAATGACACTTGCCTGAAGTGTTCACATGGCATACTGTCAGCAAACAGCCTGTCCCCCATGGTGGTCTTCTTTTGGGACTTGTCTGTAAGGTGACCTAAACTTATTCTTAATGGGACAAACAGAGACCACCATTTCAAAGAGCAAATGATTTCTTTCAGATCCAGGAGAAGCTCAGGATTTAAAGTAGAGAAAGGCAGTATGCCTTTCCCAGTGTGCAGGAAGAAGGGATATTCTGAAAAGAGAATTGCCTCTCATAGCATAATTTTGATTTTTGATAGGTATTGATTCAACTCCCATAAAGAAGATAGATTTAAAAGAGAAAAGTTTAAAAAACAAATTACTGATATGAAGAAATGACATCAAGCTGTTAAGAAACATTTTTTCTGTAAAATAGTGAGAATAAATAAAGCAGTGGTATGGTCCAAGTGTCAGCAAATGGTAGTGTGTGGGCTGCTCGTTCTGTAAATACAGTTTTAGTGGAACATGGAAATACCCATTCATTTACATCTGTCTATGGTTGCTTTCACTTTACAATGGCAGGCTGAGTACTTGCAAGAAACATATGGCCCATAAAACAGAAAATATTTATGCTGGATCTTCAAAAAGTTAATGAAAAATGTATATTATGTAAAAACTATGCATAGATTTCAAATATTTTTGCACCCAAATAAATTCATACTTTAATTCCATTTTTCTACAACCTTTTTGAAGTCCCCCAGTACCATCTGAACTTGTACAAAGCTTACCAACCTTGCAGTGTTCCTTGGTCCAAACAAATAGTATGAAAAGACCTTACTAAAGCAAGACCAAAGCACTCAAATTGTGCATGTAGCTGTTTCATTGTTAAGCAGCTCTATTACAGTACCAAAGGGGCAATTGTTCCTTACATTTGTTAAATGACAAAGAAGGTCTAATAGGAATACCTGGTGGATGGAAGTTGAACAAATGTGTCTGGAGCCCTTACTGTTTCATAGGTGCTTGGTTAAGCTCTGGGTTAGGGTGTAAGGGTGACAGGACATGGCCCATGTCCTATTGGAGGCCAAAGCTCACACACTGGGGGCTTGAATACTGTGTTCTGGATTGAGGGGCTGAGAATTCTCACCAGCAAACAGTGAAAGCCTCCAGGGAGGAAAAGTACTTTCTCCGATAGTTTCCCACAAAACAGTACATCCAAGTTACATGTTTTGAGAATTTCTTTCATGCTTACAGTCTTAATTCTATTCTTTTGCTGCATGTAGAAGTCTAGATTGAAAATCATTTCTATGCAGAATTCCAGTTTACAGTGTGCTTCAGAAGAGTCTGATGGTATTCCTTTTCTTGGCTTTGTTTTTCTGTTTCTTTCTCTGGACTCACTTGGGATCCTTGCTCTATCTCTGGTTGTCTATATAGTTTTACAATGACATACCTTACTGGGATTTCTTTTCTTTTCTTTTTTCTTTTTTCTTTTTTGTATTTTTTGGTTTGGGTGCTTTTAATCTGGAACTTTGTGTACCTTTACCTCTATATTCCCTTGTCTCTTCTTCCTGGGACCAGATTAGGCAGATGCTGCGTCTCCTAGACTGATCTGATCTTTTTGTTCTTTCCTTTCTTCTTGCCTATCTGTGTTTTTTGTTCATATATCAGAGTAATTTTTTTAAAAAAAGTACTTACTAGCCATTCTATAGAATTTTTGCTATGGTTTCTTTCTCTCTCTCTTTCTTTCTCTCTTTCTTCTTTTTTTTTTTTTAGTTTTGCTGCTATTGGTCACATGTGGAAACAGTGAGAGAGAGAGAGATGAATCACTCCCCCGAGGTTATGGCCATGTTGCCATCCTTCCTCCTCTTCTCTCCTCTCCGGATTTTGGGCACATGTGCACACACATACACAGTGCTGGGTCTAAGACTCCAATCATGCAGTTGGCCATGTGGGATGCAGCCCCTTTGACTGCCACACAACCTGCAGGCCTCATTTTTAATTTCTAAAGCTTTTTCTTTAACTTGGATTTTAAAAATTAACATCCTCTTTTTTCTTCTCCGACATCCCTTACCTCTCTTTGTTTATAGGTTTCACCTGTTTCCTGCCTTCTCTTTGTGTGCCTTTGCATCTAGCTCTCCAGGTATCTGGCAACTTTGGCTGAATTTCTTATTTAAAGTCAAAGCACTAACGGTAACTTGATGGAACTCACTAATTGGGCTTCACTGAAGGGTGGTTGAGAATGAGCCGGGTTTTCATTGATGACCCTAAGTGTTAGCATTTGGCCTTTGCTCTGAGGCTGTTTTGTTCCCCAGAAGAGGCTCCCCAGGCTTTTGCTTGGTGTATGTGAGTCTGGCATTCTGGGAGCTTCACATAAGGGCTTTACTGCTCACAGGTCACTTTTCAGAGTTTACTCAGTCTGATTGATCAGTTATGCACTTTACTTGCCTATTTTTTATAAGCCCAGAGCCTTAGATGATTCAGTTTTCTGTTTTTGTTAAGTATTAAGGAGGGGGTGTTTTCTCAGCTTTGCAGCATTGGATTGGGGAGAGTTTTGCTTCTGTTTATAGAGCTGTTCTACTTCTCTGTTTCCAACCCCATGCCTCATCTCTGCCTTCTGCAGTACCCACTGCCTCTACAAATCTTTGTAGGGTCCTGCCTGGTAAATTGGCTGCTTCTCATCAACATCAGCCTGTGCAGGCATATAAACTGATCTGTCCTTGGCACTGCAAGTCAATACCAGTCTGCCCCCTGCTTTCCATCTTCATATGGTGTAGTGTGGAATTCAGGTGCTACTAAATGGAATTTTGCATTTCTGTTTGTGCAGAGAAACAGAACCAATTATATATATGCAATCTAATTAAATGACTTATTAAAAGGAATTGACTCATAAGATCATGAGGTCTGGTAAGTCTGAAATTTGTAGGACAGACTGGCAGACTGGAAATTCAGCTAAGAGTCATGGTTATAGTTTTGAACCCAAAATATCTAGGGCAGACCAGCAGGCTGAAAAATCTTGAAAATTTATATGTTGCAATATTGAGGTAGAACTCCCGCTTATTGAAGAAACCTCAGCCTTAAGAGTAAAGGCCTTCAACTGATTTGATGAGGCCCACACACATTATGAAGGATAATTTGCTTGCCTAAAGTCCACTGACATTGTAAATGTGCATCATTTCTGAAAACAGTTTCACAGCAATAGCATGACTGGTATTTGACCAACCAATTAGGCCCAGCCAAGATGACACATAAAGTTAGCCATTATTCCTTCCTTCCCCTAGCATTTTAAAAAGTACCATCACGTGCACTAATGCCTTTGCTGTAAAAGAACAAGTTGTTAGAAGGTTCTTGTTTAGCTTCAGTGTCACTTTTTTTAATTTTTAAGAATTATTTATTTTATTTTATTTGTCATCACTATTATTATTATATTTTTAAAATTTGCTATAGGCCACATGCACTCACCAAAAAGAGAGAGAGAGAGAGAGAGAGAGAGAGAGAGAGAGAGAGAGAGAGAGAAAGTGTGAAAGCAAGCCACCAAGTCTGGGACTCAAACTGCAGTCAGCTATGTGGGTGTCCAGCACCTTAACTACCATGCCATCTGCTGGTCTTTCAGTGTCACTTTTGATGTAAGAGTTATTGATAGTGGAGCATGCACACTAAAGGGACTCTGCAGGCTGAATGTCTGGGAGTTTGCTTTTGCTGAAGGAATGAACCTAAATAGGTTTTAACTATGGATTGAGAAATTATCACAAGATTTCTTCTGTGCCAAGTTTAACTCCATCAAGCATGAATATTCAGTATTATAACACAGCTGGTTCCTGGAGTGGTTAGGCAAGCTTTTGCATAAAGAGGAAACAGGAGAGCAAAGGAAAGTGTAATATTAGTTTGTTTTGCATCATTTAATGAAATGAAATTGCTATCAAGGGTTTTTGCTGGTAAATGGAAAGCCTGAAAAATGCCACTTTTTTCTTCCTTTTAAGAATTGTATAAAATGACACGAGTGGCTTAGGTCATTGGTTCAACTAGAACAAATAGACCAAATAGACTGCCATTTGCCCAAGGTCAGCTCAGTTTGTGTGGTTTCTCTCGTGCCTTTAAAATGAAAGTTTCCGGGTTCACTATCATGTCAAGAGACATCAGCAAACCTGGCAAAATCGTCTCAGAGTTTTTTGCCCTGGATTTCCTTTTTCCTACACCTCAAGCTTCCAAGACAATTGCAGAGGTTCTGGAAAACAACTGCACTTAGGTTGCCAAAACTTTTTCACCAAACGAAGACTCCGTTGAATACTGCAAGGCTTGCTTTGGGCATATCAAACCCCAAGGGGAATGATTTTTTAAATCCAAATCAAATCTCTTTATAAGGGTGTTTTACAACTTGATTTTCATTATTACACTTTCTCCCTGTGGAGCCTTTTCAGACTTTTTTATTCTAATTCCAATCATGAAATTTTAATGCCACAGATACACACCCATTTATGTATTTTTAAAGAAAGCTTCTGGGTTCATGATTATATCAATGTACATCTGCAAACTTGGCAAGAACCCTTCACAGTTCATTTTTGTATCCTAATGATAGCTTTTTCAAATGTTTGTAATATCTAGGAATTTTTTCATCTCCCCAAGAACCAATTTATATCCTTCTGGGAGTGATATCATCCCTGTTGAGAATGCATGTTTTAGGACAGTGGTTCTCAACTGGGCAGTTTTGTCTCCTGGGGACATTAAACATGTCTGGAGACATTTTTGGTTGTCAGGTGTGTATGTGTGTGTGTGTGATCTTGGGCACATATAAAAACATGCCCAGCATGAGTTTTAAGCCACCAGGTCTGGGACTCGAACCACAGTAGACTACATGGGAGTTCAATAAAGTAACCATTATGCCATCTGCTGGTCCCACTGCTGAACATCTTAGAGTGCACAGTTATTACCATCACCCACAACAAAGAGTAATTTGTCCCCAAACGTCAAAAGTGTTCAGACTGAGAAGCCCTGCTCTATGACAATTAGACAACTATGTAGAAGAAATTAATGACTTATGTTAAGTTCATTTACTCTTCAGGTTCCAGGTCTGAATAAATAGAATATTTTAGAAATGAGTACTACTGAGCCAACCTGGTGGCATGGTGGTTAATGTGTCTGGATCCAACATAAATGACTACACCATTCGAGTACCTTAATATTTGCATATTGACTTTCACATAAATTCCTATTAGCATGTTGTGTGTTTAAGTTTTTCCTCCATTAAATGTCTATTAATGATTAATTAGTTAAATTATGAGTTTCCCTACATTGTTTCTATTTTTTAATTAATTAATTTATTTATTTTTATATACATTCAATGATGTTGTTTAGCTTATGAAGTGAACATTTCAATATGTGAATAATTCTCCCCAGTTCCATTGATCAAAATATCTTTAACAGATTACACCACACCTCCCCATCCTGTAAATGCTCTGCCTCTGTGTCCCTCCTCCAAATGTCCTTCCCTAGGCCCCACTCCTCCACCTACATTGTTTCTATCAGACAAATTTTTGTGAATATATTATCTCATTAATGGCTTGCCTATCAGTTTCTTAATGTCTTATGGTGAGCAGTCATTTTAAATTCTAACTAAGTTTAATTTAAAGTTATTGATTTCTGTGTCCTGTCAAAGGAAGATATCTACATATGTTTTCTTAAAAACTTTGTTTTGTGTTGTTGTTTTGTTTTGTTTTGAGAGGCTTTTGTTATAGGCCACATGTGCTCACCAGAAAGACAGAGAGAGACAGAGAGACAGAAAGCGAGAAATCACCCCCCAGAGGGGGATGGCCATGCTGCAATTCTTTCTCTTCCATTCTCTTTTCAGGATTTTGGGCATGTATGTACACACGCCCAACGTGAGTTTAAGCCACCGGGTCCAGGACTCGAACCATGGTCGACTTCATGGGAGTCCAGTGACATAGCCATTATGCCAACTGCTGGTCCCAGACTTTATTTGTTTTATATTTAGCTTTTTTTCAAATAAATTTTTATTCATAGAGTGAAGTAGCATTTGAAGTTTTCATATGAAAACACAAAAGGCTCCAGATAGCTAAAGCAAATTTGAGTAAGAATAGCAAAGCTGGAAGTGTCACATTTCCTGATTTAAAATTAAATTATAAAGCTTTAATAATCAAAATAATATGTACTAACATAAAAATGGACACATAGACTAATGAAACACAGTACAAAGCCCAGAAGGAAACATGCAGAGGGTCAATTAATCATTGACCAAGGCACCAAGAAACCACAATGAGAAAAAATAGCCTTTTCAATAAATGTTATTAAGAAAACTGAATATTCACATGCAGAAAATGCAATTAGATCCTTGTATTACAGCTTACACAGAAATCAACTAAAAATGGTTTAAAGACTTAAATGAAAGATGATAAAACTAAAAGAAAACATAAAACTCCTCAACACTGGTCTTGGCAATAATTTTTGGATATTATACCAAAAGCTTAGGTAACACAAATAAAAATAAACAAGTGGGACTACAGGGGAAAAAAAAAGAGAAAACTAAAAGTTTCTGAACAGAAAAGTATAAGCAAAATTCAAAAATAACCCATGGAATGGGGCAAAGTATTTGTAAATCACTTACCTCATAAGAGGTTAGTGACAAAAATATGTCAATACAAGGAATTCAAACAACTCAAAAGGAAAAACAAAAGAAATAACCCCAATAAAAATGAGCAAAGTATTTGAGCAAACATTTTTCCAAAGAAGACATAAAAATGACTGAAAGATATATGAAAAGCTGCTCAGCATCACTAATCATGAGGGAAATCAAAACCATAATGAGATATCACCCGCTGACTACTATCAAAAGACAAGAAATAATGAATGATGAATGTTGGTGAGGGTATGGAGAAAAGGAAACTCTGTATACCATTGCAGAAATATAAATTGGCATAGCCAGTATGGAAAACAGTATAGAGGTGCCTCAAAAATTAAAAATAGAACCACTGTACCATCCAGCAATCCCATTTCTGGTTATATATCCAAAGGAAATAAGTAAGTTAAAGAGATATCTGCACTCCTATGTTCATTTTGGCATTATCACAATAGCCAAGATATGGAAATAATCTCTCCATTGATGATTAATGGATAAAGAGAATGTATATAGATATATAGAATACATGCCCAATAGAATATTCAGCCTCCAGAGAAAGGGAAGTTCTGGCATTTGTGACAATGTGTTTGAACCTGGAGGACATTGTGCTAAGTAAAATAAGCCAATTATAGAAAGATAAATACTGTATGATCTCACTTATATGTGAGATCTAAAAAAGTGGAACTCGTGGAAGGAGAAACTAGAAGAGTAGTTACCGGGAACTGAGGCATGGGAGAAATGAGGAATGGCCAAAGGGTACAAACATCTTGCATTTATAAGATTAGTAAGTTTTAGAGCTCTAATGTACAGCAGGATGACTATAATTAATAACAATATATTTTGAAATTTTCTAAGAGAGTATTTTTTAAATATTCTAACCCACAAAAAAAGAGGTAACTATATGAGGTGATGAATACGTCAATGAGCTTGATTGTGAATCATTTCACTATATAGTACATATGTCAAAATATATTGTACTACACCTTGAATATTTATAGTTTTATTTGTCAATTATACATTAATAATGCTGAAAAAATTGATAGACATCTGAGCTAGCACTGTTCAATAATCTTTGGAAATTTTCCCAATCCTGAGGTGTGTGCTCATTTTCAGTTGGGGTTGTGCCATAGAAACATTATTTTTTTGCATTCAGATCCACCAGGTCCTTTGCTTGTTTTGTTTTGATTCAAGATTCATATTTAGTATACATTTTCTTAAAACCAGTATATATTCTTTTCCCTTTTGGATAGAACTCATAAATGTGCATAAGTTATTTCCACGAGGGTCTTCCATAGCAAGCATTTCATTCCAGGCTTGCTTCTTTATGCCTCCCAGTGGGTCTGGGGCCTCCTCTCCTGCCTCTGTTGGCATCTATTTGGAAAATGCAAACTCATTTGAATGTTAGCCAGAGCCAACATAATTAGGGAGTTAAGTCTGCCGAAGGAAAATGAAACAGCTCATTCTACAGCCAAGTCTGTGCCATCTTTAGATGATTCAAATCAATTCTTCTTTCCGTCCACCAGCCTTTGGAGTCTGTTAATTAGTGCTAAATAGTCCCTTCCTTCTGTGCCAGCATAAGATCTAGTACAAGGGATATGGAAGTTGAAGAGGTATTTCATGCTTTTGGAAACTATGATGTTCTGAAATGATCATGTTAAGTCACTTCTCAGATTAAACTCTTTAGTAACTTCCAGTGCACCTAAAAGAAAATGCAAGTGTTTAGCATGGTCTTCAGGCCCTTGCATGATATGTCTCTTACCGCTCTTTCGATCTCGTGTCCTACTCCCTGCTTCCTCTCATTTCGTACATATCAGCCACCCTGTCCTTTAACAATTTTGCAAATGGCTATCGTTCACTGGGCATGCAAAATACACCAAGTATTGTGTTAAGGGCTTTAAAAGTCTTATCCCATTTGATCCTCACAATTATGTGAAGTTAGTATTAGTTGTAGGTCTGTTGTCCACACAAGAAAACTGAGGCTTAGGAGGACAGTGATTTGGCCTAACGTCACACAGTGAGTCACAGAGCTGGCATTTATACACAGATCATCTGACTTCAGAATACAGACTCTTGATTTCAAAGCCCAGCCCTTGAGAGCGCTTGACATGAAATATTTGCATTCTTTCCTTCCTTGGCCTTTGCCCTGTCCTGTATTTTCATGTGCTGTCAGAACCCCACCCATATGCATTCTTTCGGTCCTTACTGTGTCCCTGTATGTCAGTCTGATTTCCAACTATTAGCTCCTGCATCTTTCTCTCTGAAGGCTTCTGTTGACTGTAATAACTTAAATTGTCTGTGCTCATAGTAGACGGTATGTATGAAGAGTGAATGCTGAACCCATCTCTTAATGCAGTTCTCAGCCAATTATTACGCCAACTGCTGGTCCCGAGTTCTCAGCCAATTATTAAAGGGAGTCTGTGTATATATATATCCCAACTCCCTTGCCCCTAAGGTAGGAAAAGGGAGTTCAGTGTGTATTTTACTCTGGATTCCAGGGTTACTGGTGGGATTGAGCCCTGGATCCCTATAGTGGTAACGCTTAATATCCCACTCTTTTCTGGCTTCCTTCCTGTCCCTCTCTTTCTTTCTCACTAGCGTTTCCTGGGGTCATCTTGCCAATAAGCTACTTGCTCTTAAATCCATCCTAAGATCTCATCTTGAGGGAATCCAAGCTAAAATATTCTCATGGCTAACTCCTGCTTCCTCCTTGAGTTTCAGCCTTACTGCCTTACTAAAGAAACCAACCTGTAGAAAGTTATTGTGTACGGTAATATCTTTGACTTGCTTCACATGCAACACATTTAGGCTTAAGAACCCACATCGTGTGCTATAAAAATTGTACAATGATTAAATTTAAATAAGTAAATAATTTATTATTATTATTTTTTTTACAAAACTTTCTGAATACCTGGAATGCTCCTCTCATTATTCTTTGTCATAGCACCTCATTGAGTCTGTAATCACTAATTTTCTTCCATCTGCTTCCATGATTAGGCTGCAGCTCCATGAGGGCAGGACCTGGACAGTCTATAGCACTGAGGTGTTCCCAGAGCTTGGCACAGCGAATGGTCTGTAATAGGCATCCCCAAATACTTACAAAACAATTTGGTTTGTTGGCTTAATTAAACGAAGACAACAGAAGCTGCATTTATACTATAATGTGTGTTGCCATTGATACTAAGTTCTCAGAACACCTTACTCTCTGCTTTGTTTAGAGTAAGAGAGAGACTCAAGCTGTTAGGATAACATAGCCATGTAATCTAATGGCAAACTTAACTTCTCCATCTTCTTTTCTACTCTTGGAAGCTGAAGGAGCTGGGATATGATTACAAGTCACTGAGTTATGAAATTCTGTGGTCTCTTCCAGCTTAAATTGCATTGGCTTTATAAAAAGGTTTACAAATGCCTTCCAAAGGAACCTTTGTAAGAACTGAAAGGGATAAGGGGTGTCAAGCACCTTGCACTGTGCCAGGCACATAGTAGGTGCCTTGGGAATGCTCGGTTCCCTTATTGCCTCCTCTAGCAGAACTGGGCAATCCCAGCTAATGACTCAAAAGACCAAGATGCATCCCTGTGAGTTAGAGGTCTTTCTGCCTGGAAGCTTGGATTGGGACCAGGGGATTGGGGACTTGAGAGTAAAGACAGACTAGATGCTTTACTCCAGAGCTTTGACATTCTCTGAGTCTGCTCTTCTTTCTGGAAGCAGACATTTTCAGAAGTTCCAAGTTCTTTGGGAGCCTCTTGGTGTGTATTTGCACCAACCAATATATTCAATTTCAGGCCGGAAGTCATTCTTTCTCATAGAATTATCTTCTCCTGTTTTCTGGGTTGTGAAGAACTCTACACTATAAAAAAAGAAAAGGAGAAAAAGAAACAAACATTTTGCCTTTCTTGTAGTTTATTTCCTAGCTAGATGCTAGATGAACCCTTGCTATCTCTGAAAGCCACTGGCTGAGTCCCCACCCCAGATCCCAAGATGATGATTATTATTTTTTAAAATAGGTTTTTGCCTTAGGGCCTATGTGCTAGCTGGAAAGAGAGACAGGCACAGTGAGAGGGAAAGTGAGAAATCACCCTCTGGGGGAGGGATGGCCACACTGCAATCGCTTCTTCCATTCTCCTCCCAGGATCCTGGACACACACGCAAATGAGCCAATCATGATTTTCAGGCTACCGGGTCCAGGACCTGAACTGCAGTCAGCCATGTGGGAGTCCAGCAATTTAATCACTACTCCTTCTGGTTCCCATGATTAGAAGTTTTAAAAAAATTATGGCTTATATTTTTCCCTTTATTAATACAATCTTTTGGTCAATTATTCAACTATTTTGACTTGGGTATTATTTTACCACACCTTACAAATTAAACAAGATTCTAATTATTTTCTTATAGAATTATTCCCTTCTAGAAAAGAAGAAAAATGACTGGCATTTGCTGACCCTGCTTAGAGTTGGGGTAGGGTGGTTGTGGAAGAAAACTGCAAGTTTCTCCCCATGGCTTTGCCCTGTGAACTAGGGCCTTGTTTTCTCCTGTTATTAACACTTTAACTGCTAGGACAAATGAGACAATGCTGCTCCATGTTTTATAGTTTGGCCTTCACACTGTCTTTGGTAAAACTCCCAATACTACATAAACTCTTGAAAACAAACATCCACTCATTTATTTAGTCATCCAATCATTTATTCCACACATTTATTGGAGACTTACTATAAGCTAGGTTTGTGTTTGTGGGGGGAGTGGAAGACAGTGGTTAATAAGACACACAGTCCCTATCCTAGCAGTTTACAGGGCAGAACCACCATGAGCCCACCTGTGCCTTATGCCAATTAGGAAAAGGTATCCGTTCTTTCTAGCAGATGCAACCCAAGGTGCAGGGCAAAGTGAGCAGAAGGCAGACCTCTCCTTCTCTGGCACTCTTGTGCAGTGAACATCCTGAACAGCCATTCTTAGCCGCCCTGATGGACAGCAATGGACATTAAACAAATTAGTACATAAATGACATTTCATTATAATCCTGATACAGACTAGTAGGAAAAATACATAATGCATAATAATTAAATGATGTTTTCTAAATAAGAGAAATCTGAACAATTATGTCTGACAGAAGAATGAGATAAAAACAGCTGGAGAGGAGGCAAGAGCATTTCTGACTAGAAAAACCTCCAGTGTGCCTGTCCCCAGTCCTGGTGTGTGAAGTACAGGGACATGAGTTAACAGGGTGCTGGAAGGAAGAACCAGAGCATGCAGATCTTTTGAAGACTTTTAAATTTCTATCCATTCACTTTTTTCTTTTCTCTGCATTCTCATAACTACATAGTGTTGAATGTCAAAAGAATGTCTTTTTAAGACATGGCCTGGGGCCAATATGTATAATCATTACATTGCTCTACACAGATAAGTTAAATTAATTTGTATTCAAGCGAGTTTCTATATTAATTCTGACAGAGAACTAAGAATGATTTTCAGCTGCTGCCCTGAGTTTGACTGATTCCAGGACTTAGGCACGATATGATCTTGGACAAATACTCCATGATTTGGTGCCTCGTTTTATTTATTTGGGAAATAAAGTTCCAATTCCTGCCTTTCAGGGTATTGGGGGAAAACTAAAAGAGATGATTTCCTCTTATTCTCCTCTGAATTCTGATTCTGGAAAAGATCAAGAAGGTCTGGTCTATCTCAGGGTGGCAGCAGCGAGAGAGCAAAAGTGAAACAAACGCTCCTCGATGTGATCTACTGTATTGTGTCTGTCTGGGACACAGCGCTAGGACAGCTATGAACTCCATGCACCTGTGTGTTTCCCAGTTTGTTCAATGCCACCTGCTTCATACTGTCTTTCCTGGCATGTGTTTCACCATGGGAGTGGTGCCGTGCATTTAGTCATGCATTCCTTTTGGAGTGGGTCTCACATCGACACCTACAGTATTCATTTGATTCTAAGTACAGATCCATATGCTTTGGAAACTCAGCATCTTGCAACTTTTTAAAGCGAAAGTACAAAATAGAAAAATGTTTCTCCTATCATTGCCTGCTGTGTATTTAGGAACTGCCAGCACCATTTAGATCACTCTTGAAAACCAGTCTGTGCTTCAAAGAAACCTCCCTTGAGTTAGGCTTCTGGAAGTGGCAGTCTAATGAGCACAGCAGGTGCACTTGCCTGCCAGCCAGAGGCTCAGAGGGGAGAAAACCTGCTGAAGATTTGCATCGAGGAAAGTTGGCTAGCAGACTCACCTGTCGCTAGAGAGGTCACAGAAGCAGGAGTACCCTGAGTGAGACTAGCCGCTGTGTCAGCGAGTGGGGGCCCTGACACAATGGCCGGAGTCTGGGCCTCAGACAGTGGAGATTGAAGCCATTATCTGCTATTTCATCCATTGTCAAAGTCAAAGAATAGAATTAACTATCAGTTCTATAAGTGAATAACATAATTTATGGGGGCAATTGTTAGAGATGCCAAGGAAGCTCTGGATACAGTGAGGATGATTGTCCCAAAACATAAGCGGAAACCACTGCTACCACTGGGAACCACTGTTTACTGGGCCTCCTTCAGTCCATTTACGAGAGAGTAGATTTGGACTAGCAGAAGCTCAGCCCTGTGAGCTCCTTGCAGACAGGTTAGCCACCTCCCCCAGAAAAGGTGCTTTTGGAGGACTTTTGCCCAACAAGAAGGAAGTATGTAAATCTCAGTGAAAGTGACTTTGTAACAGGAAGTTCAGTGCTTTTCCTGAACCCAGTCCATATTCTCAATTCTGCCAGTTTTGCTGAGTAATTAAGTGGTAAAAGCTTTTAATGTGGTACCAAACAACCACAGAACCCACTGTGCGGTACTGTCCTAAAGCTTCCTTCTGGACATTTGGAACAATTAGACCCCTGCTAGTTGGCAAAAGAGGACTTCCTCTTCCAAAGTCTTCAAAAATTCTTCTATGCATTTGCCACATTTCCTTGGATAAAGTTTTTTGTTTGTTCTTCCCAGAAGCAGGCATTATGTTTTATTCTTTTTTTTTTCTTTTTTTGGAGAGGTTTTTGCTATAGGGCATGTGCGCTCGCCAGACAGACAGAGAAAGACAGAGAGATAGGAAGCAAGAAATTACCCCCCAAGGGGGATGGCCACGCTGCAATCCCTTCTCCTCCATTCTCCTCTTGGGATCTTGGGCACGCACGCACACGTGCCCGGCGTGAGCTTAAGCCACCAGGACTCGAACTGCAGTCGACTGTGGGAGTCCAGCAACATAGCCATTACGCTAACTGCTGGTCCCTATGTTTTATTCTTAATAGATGCTGCTGAAGAAATGTGAGTCATAGGGTCCCATGCATGGTAGAGGTTATGAAGAAAATGTGGTACCTCTCTGCAGACTTGTACCATTGCCAGCGCAGTGTGCAGCTGTGGGTGCAGGTAGCAGAACTAGGCCACCCTGGTAGGGATGAGCTGTCTGGAGGAGCAACAGGCCCCCAAAGCAGCTGGCACTTCTGGGCCATACACTGAGGATAGAATGTCATAGGATCCTAGAGCCAGGAGGTCCCAGGGATACCCAGGGAATGAGAATCAGAGGTCCTCATCACCAATACCTTTTAGTTCCTCCTGCAAAGCCAGCATTATCCAGAGGAGATCTTGCCTGCTGATGACTGAGAGATGACTGAGAGGCAACTCTTTTTTTTTTGAGAGGTTTTTGCTATCGGGCACATGCGCTCACCAGAAAGACAGAGAGAGACAGAGAGATAGAAAGCTAGAAATCACCCCCCAGGGGGGATGGCCATGCCGCAATCCCTTCGCCTCCATTCTCCTCTCGGGATCTTGGACACACATTTGCCCAGCATGAATTTAAGCCACTGGGTCTGGGAGTTGAGCCGTGGTCTACTATGTGGGAGTTCAGAGACATAGCCATTATGCTAACTGCTGGTCCTAGAGATACAACTCTTTAAAGAAAAAGTACAAAATAGAAAAATGTTTCTGCTGTCATTGCCCGCTGTATATTTAGGAAGTGTCAGTACCATTTAGATCACTCTTGAAAAACAGTCTGTGGACTCCAGGTACCTCTGAAGCCACCTGTATTAAGGTGCTCTGCCAGAGTTATCAGCCTGTGGTCCCCTGTCCATTCTGTCCTGAGGTGGAAAGAGCCAGAGCCTGAGAGGCAAAGAAGCCCATGTAAGGATATAAAGATTCCCAGCCTCCTGACATCAAATCCAGAATGGGAATTGCCTGATGTGGTAAAGAACCACATTTAGCTTGTCATTTGGCCCTAACCAGTTTCTGCTGCCTTGTTCATGGGGGACTAAGGAAGGAACTTTCCCAGTACAGATACCCCCTGAGATTTTTTTCATGTGTGTGTGGTAAAGTATACATTACATAAAGTCTACCATCTTAACCATTTTTACATGTACCATTCAGTGGCATTAAGTACATTCATATTATGCAATTATTACCACTCCATTCTTTAACTCCAGAACAGTCTCTCCTTCTCTCTCTTTCCCTCTCTCTCTCTCTCTCTATCATATATATATATATATATATATATATATATATATACATGTGTATATATAAACATGTATGTGTATATATATATATATATATATATATATATATATATACATACCAGAGAGAGACAGAGAGATGGGAATCTCCAACAAGGGACCTCTTGAAGCTACAGTCCACCTCTAGTCTCAGCTGGCTTGGATCATGGGCACATGGGCACACACACATGTCCAGTGTACTCAGGGAGGGCCTGGGATGCAAATTCGGGACATTTGATACATCCACTTGCATTATTACTGCACTACTGCCTGGTCCCAGGGTCCACACTTCTGTACATTCCCACCAACAGCACATATTCAATATCTTTGTCAATAATTGCTTTTTTCTGTTTTTTTGTTTTGTTTTGTTAATAGTAAATTCTCTGAGATTTTGATTGAGCCCTTGGGGGATATGTCATCTTCCCTGACTCAGGAATCTTAAGTTAAACTAAAATAAAGATTGTGTAGCCCTATCTCCATATCCTCCTGGGCCCACCATGAGCAAGCCACCCATCCCTGCTGCTAAACCAACTCCCTACCCTGCCTATCCTCTGACACAGAGCCCTGGTCAAGACCCTCATTTAATACCCAGTTCATACCCACTCCTCAAAAGCCCTTCCCCACAGGGACCAGCAGTTAGCATAATGGCTATTTTGCTGGACTCCCATGTAGTCGACCGCGGTTAGAGTCCCAGACCCGGTGGCTTAAACTCATGCCAGGCATGTGTGCGTGCTGCCCAAGCGTGGCCATCCCCCTGGGGGGATGATTTCTCACTTTCTGTCTCTCTGTCTGTCTCTGTCTTTCCAGGGAGCACACATGCCCTATAGCAAAAACCTCTCAAAAAAAAAAGCCCTTCCCCACACTCAGACAGGACTGTCCTCTCCCAGCCCTCATTCTTTCCTTCCTACCAGCCACACAATGGGGGTTGTAATGCAAATCTTTTCCCCTCTAGGCCACAACCCTGGAGAGCAGTCTTGACTGCCTATCTTCCTGTCTCCTCTGGTCCCAGGCCAGCACTTTGCATGCAGTAGAAGTTCAGTGAATAGAAGAAAGAAGTAATTGTTGAACTCCCACATAGATGGAAGCCAGAAAACCTGGGGAAACTTCCAGATAAGACTAGCAGTAGAGGTCATTTGTTTGAAGATTTGTGTAGCTCATGTAGGACAGTCAGGGACACAATGTCAGCCAGGGAATAGGACTGCTGCTCAGCTCATCTCTGCCCAAACATTTGCTGGGGAAGTCCATCCCCAGAAACAAAGGAGAAGGGTAAGGGGTACGCTTCTCTTGGGCTGAGAGTGGTAGGTCCTGGATTAATGGTACCACTTCGATATTGAAGGCATCACTGTTCAGAGGTCTGGGGACCACCCACAGTTCTCTGAAGGTGAGGACATTTACAGATTGCCAGCACGCCTGCATAGCACTATGGCAGACCCAGGAAGGTAAGCCATAGACAGCCTACCATTTAGACAAACCTGCCACTTGCCCAATTCCACATCCCTTTGTTCTTGCCCTGTCCTATTCCTTCAGGGAAATCTAGATGGTGGCCTGAGGCTTCCTCTTCATTAGGAGAGCAATTTAATGGGTGAATGCTTTCTGCTCATTACTGATATTTACACTGCATCATACTTTGGAGGCTGAGGATTGGCTCATGTCTTTGGGGGAATGAGTAAGATAAATGGGTCCTTGCCTGGGGTATTCTCTTTCCCACACTCTGCCCTGAAAGCGGCATTGTCCCTGAAAGGAGGACTAGATGAATTCTTGACTATCTTCCCTATTTGCATTTAAATCCATCCAAAAATTAAAAAAAAAAATAACCTATATCTGTACCTTGCCTGCCCCCCAAACCCAACTGTATACTCTTTCTTTTTGGTTCCCTCACCCATGGTGGCACCAGAAGCCCTAAGCTCTCCTCTATAACATCAACCTCAAAAGCCTAGGGATCTGGGTCACTCAGTTACTCCCCGGCTTATTTGGTAATTTACCCAGGAATTCTAATCTGGAGATTTTTTTCAAATCATGCTTAAACCAATTTGAGTTTCCTTTCCTGTTTCCTTTAAGGAAAATATGTTCCTCTCATCTCCAGTGTGTGCCCCTCTGACCAATGGGCTTATCTTCATATCTTTCCAGTCTCAGGCCCAGTCTATGGCTTATGCTTTCTTCTCCCTAGGCAGTGACCTCCTAGTCCTTCTCTATAGTCTACCCTGTGTGCTGTGGAAAATGTTGAGAAAATGAATCCACATCCTACCTGCCTGTCTGTGAAGGCTGGACTCATGCTCCCAAGTCTTCCTAGAAGCCTTTAATGATTATCAAGATCTACGTTTGCATCTTACCTCATCTATCTTGTTTCCATTACAGAGTGGTTGTAAGGATAATGCTAAAGAATTCATAAGGAACTGTTGCCCTCTGTAAATTTGAATGTAAAGAAGAATAAAAAGCATCATTCTGTAATTGGTTTTAGCACTGAATAAGTTACTATATGCATTAGATTAACAGGTGAAATGAATAAAGATTCACGAGGAATAAGTATAACGTGTACATCAGCATTTTGCTAGAGATCAGAGACACTAGAAAACATATTCTTTCTTCCTAAAATAGATGTCCCTAAACAGTGGGCTTTTTGTTTTTAACCATTGATAATGATAAACATAGATAATGGAAAGGACAGTTATTTTTCTTCTTTTTCCTAAAAGAAGGCACTTAATAAGAACAAGTCCTGAAATAAATGTTTAAAACCTAATATTTCTTAACTGATAAGAAATACATCTCTTTCAAATACATGTCTAGAAATTAGAGGGTAAAACATAACCCTATGAGGAACTATTACTAGATAAACAGAAATGGCATGATTTTTGATCAAATACAATGTATTATAATGTATTAAGCTTACAAGTGACATTTCTAATATTCAGCAAAAACACTTTTAAAGTGAAAGTTGAAAATTATATTTTTTTAAAATAAACAGTAATTTGGAGAAGAAATCCAATAGAAAAGTGATTGATTTCCAGGAAGACAGAAAAGAATAACATTCATCTAGACTTGACCAGAGGTTGCTTTCTGTAGTTTCCATGAATAATTTTGCTTTATTCAGTACAATGTTACCCATTTTTTTAGCTATGTGAAAAGATTGGGGATATCTTTTCTGATCATATTTTTTTTTCATCTGCATTTAGACCAGTTTCAGGAGGTATAGTACCTTTTCAAAGGTGGGTTGCCTGAGTGGTAGTGATAGGATCCTCAATTATTTGGTCATGGAAACTTCATGGTTGAGTGAAAAGTTCATACAGTTCATACAGAGGATCTTGAAAAAGTTCTTGGACAGTGTGTATCGTGGGGAAACTGTTCATAGATGTCAACATTTTTTGTACCAAAATAAGCTTGTAGGTTAATTCAATTTTTCCACAAATTTTTGAGATTCCTCTTTGGTACTGGAATCAAAAAGACATAAGTGTGAGTCTAAAATAGCTCATCACTGCTTAACTTCTCTAAGCTTTGGTCCTCTTATCTTTGAAATGGATATAATACTTCATAATATTATTGTGAGGATTATATCATCGAACTTTCAAAATATGCTAATTTGTTTTGATCACATTTTATTGAAATTCCTAAGGATAATAAATACGTGTGGAACAAGACGATTGGTGTTAGATTTGGGCCATTGATTTAGAAGATAATTGTTTGGCATTCCAAAAGTTTCAGGTAAAAACTACTTCTGATTCTAAACAGAGGGATAGATTCTGAGGGCTTCACTGATACTAGATTTGCTCTAATTATTGTTTTTAACATTAATAAAATTAATAAACTCTTAGTAAGACTTACCAAGGGAAAAATGAAGAGAAATTACCAATATCAGGAGAGTAAAAGAGATATTCATAAAGATCCTAAATATACTAAAAGGACAATAAGAGACTACTGTGAACAATGTTATGCCAACAAATCCAATAATATAAGTCAAATGGTTGAATTTCTTGCAAACCACTGCTCACCAAAGTGGATCAAAATGAAGTGGATATTTAATTTGTAATTAAAAGCCTTTACAGAAAGAAAATTTCAGGCCCAGATGGCTTCACTGGAATTCTTCCATCAAATGTTTAAGGAATTAATATCAATTTTACACAAAATTTCTAAAAAAAAATAGAGGCAGAGGAAACATTTCCCAAATGGTTCTGTAAGTCTACATAAATAAAGTTATAAAATTACCCTGACAGCAAAATCTGACAAAGACATTGTATGGAAGAAAATTATAGACCAATAGTTTTCATAAACACAGGTAAAGAATTCTTAAATAAATTAGCAAGTTGAGTTCAACAATACATTAAAAAGAGTTAAAACTTATACAAAATTGATTTAAAATTGGAAAGTCAATTATTTTAATGGGCCACATTAACACAATAAATTAAAAAATTATAGATTTGTTTCAACAGGTATAAAAACAGGAGTGTCCGTTCATGATAAAATATTTCATTATTAGGAACAGAATGGAACTTCCTCATTTTGCAAAGGTATGTCTGAAAAACCTACTGTCATCTTCACAGAGCCTTGAGTAGCCAAACAATTTTGAGAAAGAAGGCTAAATTTGAAGTACTGACAATACCAAATTTTAAGAGTTCTCATAAGGCTATAACAATAGATTAAGGATATATAATAGGTCAATGTAATGGAATGGTGTCATGAAATAGTCTCACATATATGGTGAATTTATTTTCAGGAAAGATGTCAAGATAATTTACTGGTGAAAGGAGAGATTAAACTCAATAGCATTAGAAAAACCCTTCTATTTGTATAAAAAATTAACCATGACTCATAGCGTGTAAAAATTAACCATGACTCATACCACATGTAAAAATTAATTCATAGTGAATTACATACTGAAAGTTAAATCTATAAGTCATCTAGAAGATAATATAGAAGAATATGTTTGGTACTTAGGGATAAGCAAAGATTTCTTAGAAGGAAGACAATGACACCAAGAATAAAAAATAACTTGAATTTCCCTCTAATTCAAAGTTTCTGCTTTTCAAAATCCATCATTATGAAAATCAAAAGGCAAGTCACAGATTGAAAGAGAATGTTTGTAATTCATGTATCTCACAAAAGGCTTATGTATTCATAGTCATGATATATAAAGAATTTCTATTGATTAGCAATACAAAGACAAAACAATGTAGGCAAAATACTTAAATGGAGACTGCATAAGAAAGAGATACATGCAATCAGTAAGCACATGATAAAGTGCTTCATTATTATTCACTAGGGAAATTCAAATTAAACTGATAATGAGATGCCACTTCACAATCATTAGAATAGGTAGTTAAATTTAAAAAAAAAGGTGACAACACGTAGCATTAATGGGTGTGAATTCAAGTGGAACTCATATATTGCTAGTGGATGTATAAATTAGTATAACCACTTTGTAAGTTGGTTGTCAGTTTCTTATCAAAATCAATCATATGCTTATCTTCCTGCTTAGCAGATCTACTCCTAGTTATTTACCCAAGAGAAAAAAATATATATGTTCACATAAAAACTTGTACAAAATATTAGTAGTGGTTTTATTCCTAGAAAGTCCAAAAAAGAAACAATGTGATCATTCATCAATGGGAGAATGGGTAACAAATAAAAGGAGCAAACTACTGATGCATGTAGCAACGGGAATGAACTTCAGAAATATTATACTGAGATAAGGAAGCCAGACACAAGAGAGTACATTCTGTGATATTCTGTTTATATGAAGTCCAAGAATCGTTAAAACTTGTCTATGGAGTAGAAACCCTGAGTGGAGCAGTGGTGTGTGCAGTAGGAAAGACAGACTCGAAAGCGCTCTAACAGAACATTCTGGGATGATGGGAATGTTTGGTATCTTTACTGTGGTCTAGCTTACATGCGTGTGTGTTTTTCAGGAATTTGTGCACTTGGGAAAAGTTCTGGATTTGGGTCCGAATCGTCCCTGAGCGTGCTGGGCATGTGTGTGTGCATTTTTGATATAGGTCGTTTGAGAATGGGGGTGGATCACAATGTAAAGACCTTGCTGGAAGTGCCTGTCTCTCTGAGTCTCTCTTTCTCTGTCCTTTCCTCTCTATGTCTTCCTCTTACGGAAGAAATGAATGAATAAATTTTGAAAAAGAATCTACCCATTTTACTTTAAATAAATTTTATCTGTTATAAATATATATATATATAGATATATATATATACACACACACATATGTGTGTGTGTGTGTGTGTGTGTGTGTGTGTAGATATATGTGAATTCTGGCCCAGTCATGTAGCTGACCACAAGTTTGGATCCCTGGGTTGGCCTGAAAATATGCAGGGCATGCGCACGGGTGCTCAAGAGTCTGAGAAGTTAGAGGGCTGAAGTAAGTGTCGTGTCATGACGAGACCCTGTTGAGGATGCATTCTCTCTTTCTGTCTCTGTGTTTCTCTTTCTCATGTACACACATGTGCCCTCTATCATTAAAAAAAAAAAAAAAAGATCAAAGGCAAAAATTTTCAGACACTATCTACATATTAAAGAATCTCAAAGACATTTAAAAACAGCCTGCTAATGATGTTTTTCACATAGTCTGTATTGTTAACCTGAAAAACAAGCAGATTATGAGTTATAATGTAAGTGGTATAGAAAAATGACAATGTAAAATAACAGGGCAGCCTGAGATCAGTTGTTGCCCAGTGATACAGTGATTCCTACTGATAGGCTTTTATCCAGTCTTCCTGTTTCCACTTTTTCTCATCTCCCAGTCATTTACACAGTAACCAATTAATTTTCTGCTACTGTTTAAAATGCTTAGGATAAAAATCTGACTCTTGGAATAAAATTCAGATGACTTCTTATGTCCCAACAGGCCCTGTAAGAATTGATATCCTGCCTGATGCTGTGGCCTTCTCGCCTGCTGGACTCTGCTCCAGCCACACTGATCTGGCTTCTCCCTAGGTGTATCCAGTTCCTCTTCAAGGCCCCCATTGCTGGTCCCCACCACAGATACTCTCAATGCTGTTTGCATAGCAAGCTCCTGCTCATCCCTCAGATTTACATAAAGGGGGGCCTCCCCTCCTCCTATCAGCCATTCTCTCTTTCAAAAGCCTATTTATTTCTTTTCTAATACTTTTTACAGCTTGTAATTATATCTATACCTAAATTCCACAAAGTCAAAAAGCAAATCTCTGTCTCCATCACCCAGAATTGAGCATCAAACCTGGCGTGATACTTACTCTGCAGGAACTGAATCAGCATTTGTTGAACGCATGCTTCATAGTGAAATATTGTGTTGTTGGAAAAGTCATGTTGTGGTTTTTCTATGTTTTCTTAAGCAAAAATATGTCATTACTTTTCTGACAACCCAATAAAACTCTCAGCTGTCTAATTCCAGGTGGTGATGATGATGGGGACTGTGTACTGTGTGGAAGTGTATGTATGTGTGAAGTCTGTAAGTTTTTCTAAATCCTGGTGGACCAGATTCTTACTCACTGACAAAAAACTTATGTTATCATAGGGAATGAAACAGCTTTCTTTAAACTTGGGCACTTGGCTACCTGTAGTTAGATGACCTTTCTCTGAATTGCAGTTTCTTTATCTAGTGGATGAAACAATGAAACTGAAATCAAAGTGATATATCACCATCCCCTATCTGGGTAGAAAGTTGGAATTTGAATTGATTCCAAGGCTTTGACATGATCCATCCTTATTCTATGTGTTGGCCATCAAAAAAATAAATAAATAAAAAATAAAAAGTGTCTTGTAAAGTCTCAGGAACCTTGTTTAAATTCAATGTGCATATTCCCTGTATCCCACCTGCACGTAACTTTGTGTTCACTCCCAAGGAAGCAGTCTAGCTCGTGGACCAGATGGATCATTTTGATAGACTTGACAAGTGGCTTGGCTGCTGCCTTTTTTTTAAAAATTGAACTTTACTGAATCTATGACCTACTTTGGCACTGCAAAACAGAAGCCCTGAGTTCATTTCCCCAAAGCTGTAGACTTCTATGAGTGATTGGAAAGGCGTATCGGCTATGCTGATTTACAAATCTCTTCAAAGAGCTGAGGGACAAGACTGGAGCTGATGGAATTGATGCAGGAAAAGGTCTTTGAAGGTTGCAAGAAAGGAAGCTGGGACTCTGCTGCTCAAATCTCTTCTCCTGATTGATACATTGTAGAAAGCACTCATACTGCTCGAGAGGGGCATGGACATTAGCGTTCTCAACATCTACTTTATTATTACCTGATTTCTCTGATTCTTTACAGTTAGGAAAATGCATGGGGACACCAAAATCTGCATGCCATGGGGAAAAAAATGAATTGACCACCTTTAAAATTAAACTTTTCAAACATCTAATCCTGCCATATCCAATGGGAGCCTCATCCTTGCTCAGTTTTCACTGACTATGACAATTGCTATAGTCTCAATGTGTCCCTGCAAAATTCATATGCTGAAACTTAATCACCAATGTGATAGTTTTAGGAGGTGGGCCTTTGGGGGTTGGTTAGATCACCAGGGCAGAGCCCTCTTGAATGAGATCAGTGTCCTTATAAAACAGATTCCAGAGAGCTACCTTGCATCTTCCACCATGTGAGGATATAGAAAGAAGGTACCATCTTGGAACCAGGAAACAAGTCTCCTCTAACATCACATCTGCCTTGATCTTAGATTTCTCAGTCTCTAGAAACTGCAAAAACTAAATTTTGGTTGTTTATAATCTACCTAGTTTATAACATTTTGTTATAGCAGCCCCAATATATTAAGACAACAAACATCACATTGTAAACACATTACCAGCTGATGACAAAGTACAACTGCCTATCTTGAGAAAGACCCAGGATTTCATAAAGTTGATAAAAGCAATGTTGCAGAACTGCTGGAATTACAGATGAACCCATTGACAAATGAGGATCCATCAGTTAGACTGATTAACAATTAAAGAGGGACAGATTGCCTAAGAAGAGGGCAGTGAGCTGTTTCAGATGAGACCAAGTTAAATATCAATGGATTGGGGTTGGTAGGTGATGTGGTGGTTGGGGCACTGAACTTCCATATGGCCGATTCTGGTTGGAGTCCTAGACCTGGTGGCTTGCTTTTTCACTTTCCCTCTCTCTCCCTTCCTGTATCTCTCTAGTGAGTGCTTGTGCCTTGTAGCAAATAAAATAATAATAAAATTAAAAAATAAATATCAACAGATTATAAGTTATAGTTGAGGAAGATGACTCAATCACCTAATATTTCTGTTAAAAAAATGATACTGTAGGTGGTTTTGAGGAAAAAAATACTGTGCTGTTGCACATTTTGATTTTTAAGTGATATAAAAAATAATAAAAACGTGATATACTCTTTGCTTTAAAAATTAGTTTAGCTGCATTTATAGCCCATGTTAGGTTAAATATAAGGTACGATAAGTTTATTTTCATAAAGTTTAGTTTAATTCTTCAAGGTAGAATCTCAATCTTTATTTATTTTATAATTAAAGTGTGAATTTATTTTGGAACAAAAACTTTTTGAAATTGATACGTAGTTTTCCCATGACACGTATTTCCATGAGCTTTTATTTTTGAAACTTTTTTTAGTTAATTAATTTACATTAATTCCCTTAGCATCGTCACAGCTTACAAAATGTGATTTCACATCCAGAAAGTACTGCATAGTGGCTTAATTGTGCATGTTATTGTCAATAATTTTCCATTTCTGACCCTCTGCTTTTTCCCCACCCTCCTCCCCCACTATCTCTGGTGTCTACAGTTCTTTACCATTCCTTTTCCCCCCACATTTTATTGATCACACAATTTCTTTTTTTTGGAGAGGTTTTTTTTTCTTTTCTTTTCTTTTCTTTCTTTCTTTTTTTTTTTTTTTTTGCTATAGGGCACGTGCACTTGCCAGACAGACAGAGAGATAGAGAGACAAAAAGCAAGAAATCACCCCCTGAGGGGATGGCCACGCTGCAATCCCTTCTCTTCCATTCTCCTCTTGGGATCTTGGGCATGCACGCACACGAACCCGGCGGATCACACAATTTCTTAAATAATCTAACTACTTTCAATAGAAAGTTCATCTGGAATTTCAAGAAAAGCAGTTTTATCTTTAATAAATCAAAGAAATGATAAGGAACTTTGCTATTTCATCAGTTCAGTCTCATGTACTTAATCTATATCTGTTGTGGTTCGATCTTCCTTATTAAATTCTGGGATATAATATTCAACTCCAGACTTGTCCCTACGATTAAATTGTCCATTTTCTAAGTTTTTGAACTCTTATTTCCATGTGTCTGTATTTAATTTTCCTGGTATAGCACTCCCTTAAGAACTTTTTGGAGTTCTGGTCTGGTGTTGGTAAATTCTTTCAGGTTTTGTTTATCTGAGAATGCTCTTGTCTTCTCTTCCCATATGAAGGATAATCTTGCCAGATACAGTATTCTTGACTGAAATTGCTTTTCCCTTAACACTTTGATTATATTTTCCCATTCTTTCCTCGCTTACATTGTATCCGATGAGAGGTCTACTGTTAGCCTAATGGAATATCCTTTGTAGGTAACTTGCCATTTTTCTCTTACCAATCTTAGTATCTTGTTTTTGTCTGTGGTTTTGGTCAATCTGGCTATAATGTGTCTTGGAGAAGATCTTCTTGGATTGATTCTATTTGGGATCCTTTGTATTTCTTGGGACTGGATCTTTGAGTGCCTTTCTAGGTTTGGAAAGTTTTCTTGCAGGATGTCATGGAATAGATTATCAATGCCCTTATGAGTCTCTTTGCCTTCTGGAATACCAATTATCTGGATGTTTGGACACTTGATAGTATCTAGTAGTTCTTGTATATTATTCTCATTTTGGGGGGCAATTTTCTAAAGAATTTAGAATATTTATAATGACGAAGTTAACAGAGATTGAAGAGAAGAGAGACAATGAACTGCAGAAGAGGCAGGAGAAAGGAGTTGACGAGTTCCAAGAGGTGAGTAAATTTTTGCAAGATCTAAAAGAGGAATTACACACTTTAAAAATGATTCGAATGGACCTGTTAGAGATGAAGGCTATAATACAGGAAGTCAAAATCTCCCTTTAAAGTATTAAAAGCAGACTAGATCATATAGATAATAGAATCTCAGATGTAGAAAAGAAAATTGCTGGCCTACAAAAATCCACTACAAAGACTGAGAAAATTGCCCAAAGAATCTCAATCTTTCTTGTTGCACATTTTTAGTAGATTCACCCTAAGTGACCTTTTGCTGCCAACAAGATTGTCCATTTCTGATAGCAACTTGAGTTCCATGTATCTGGGGTCTCCAGATACCTGTGGTGTCTGAGTCTCCTGTGGGATCACAGAGAAATGGAGAAGTAGGTCCGAGAGGACCAGAGCAGTAGCCTGAGTTGTGGACAGACTTGAACATTCCCTCTACGGGCCCCAACCCCTCCCACCCAGGTTCATAGCAATGAGTCTGTCTGTCCCCTTTGGTGGCATCATATGTCCATTTTGCCTGCCACAAACCTACCTTTGAGAAGCTTTAGAAAAGCTGATAATCTCCCAGAGGCTGTCAGGTAGAGTGAATGGCACATGTGGGGAGTAGGGTTGGAAGAGAGTAGAAAAATACCTGTGAGGGAGAAGGAAACTAAAAACACCAAAACCAAACCCACCTCAAAGAGTGAAGCACTTATTTTTGCCTCTAGAAAGGAAAAGGGGGGAAAAGTTTTCTTTCCATGGAAGAACATTCACTGTCATATTTAGACTGGAAAATACTTGTCTTTGTACTATGATTGATCTGTATTGTAGGAACTTCCAAATGGTGAAATGACCCCAAATTGGCTTTCTTCTTCGGCTTTGGAATCATAATTTATATTTTCTTTGCATTGTGCACAGGGTATGTGAGACTGCTTAGATAAAAAGAACTTTGACTTCTTGTCAACATCACAAGGAACTTATTTGGCACCTCATTTTTCAATTTCTTTTACCCAAGTCATCCAGAAAGACTTTGAACAGAAGCAAGAGGAGGTTTCTCAGGGCAGTTGGCATTGGTACTTTTTAATTTAGTTATTCAGTCATCTTCTAAAACTCCAACATAGCCCTTTCTTATTCAGCCTTTGTTAAGCTTCTCAGGTGTGACTTTGGTAAACACCTTAGTAAAGGAAGATTTGCTGGGTGTATACAGGAAGCATTGGGGCCTGCTTAGCTTATTGCCTGTTCTCTGTGAATGAGTGAGTGAATGAATGTAATCTGAGCCTTGTATCTATCACTTAGCAGCTGTGACCTTGAGCAGGTTGCTTGACATCTCATTCATTCACAACAGACATTTATTGATTGCCTCCAGGGTGCCAGGTGCTAAATTAAGTGTTGAGGATACAAAGGTGAATAAGACAGCATCTGTTCTCAAGAACTTGGTCTGGTAAGGAAGTAAAGACGATAAAGGAGGGATTCTTCCAGGAGAGGTCCTGGCTCTGTATAGTGAGGTACCAAACTGTAGGCATCCTTATCTCCCTGGTCTATTGCTTTCTCAGACTGCTGGCTTATAATTTGTGGGACTGCCTCTCCCCGCCCTGCCTTTGCGAGGGAATCAGGGATCACATAGTGCATGTCCCATTCTGTATTCACAGAGACTGTCATCAAAAACTTTGGTCTTTAATTTCCAGAATTCTAGTTTCTTTTTAAAATCTTTTTCTTTTCCATTTTAAACAGGGTGTATATGCTCGCCAGAGAGAGAGTGAGAAAGCACCCTAATAGGGCACAGTGATGCCACAATCCTTCTCCTCCATCTCTCCTTTTGGGATTTTGGGTATGCATGCACATGTGCCCTGTATATTTTTCAAGCCACTGGGCCCAGTACTCAAACACGTTCAGTTAACCATGTGGGATGCAGCTGCCTTAACCACCAGGCTATGGGCTGGATCCAAATGTCTTTTTCTTTTTAAATAAATCAGGATATTTTTCTGTCATTGGGCTCTGGCACCTTTCCTGTTGTTCTGTTTTGCAAAGATTCCTGGAAGTAATTTTTGATCATGTTAGGGAAGGTCTCAGTGTCCTAGGAGATAGTTCTTCTAGTCCTAGAGATGTCAGCTCTCTTATAGTTAAGAGGTGGTCAACATTATTATTGATTTTTCTAATGTTTTTCCTCTTTTGCATGTTAGGAATTACAGTGAGAGTAAAACAATTATAGTTAACTTAAGCTCTGTGACTAGTATCTGCTTGTTGATAGAGGGTGTGTTCAGATTTCATGGGCAGGATGTCAAATGGCATGGACATGACCATAAAGTGTAATCTAGCCATTTGCAATAGTAGGGACGTGGAAAAGGCCTAGTTTCTCGAGTATATCACACTAAGGTAGAGGCTTTCTACTGATTATATATGATAAATACAACTACCATTTATTGTATACTTACTGTTTGTTAGGCATGCAACAAATATTCTACAATACCTGTGCTGTTTTATTTAACCCTCAAGAAGACCCTATGAAATGGATATTCTTATTAATCTCATTTAGCAGGTGAGAAACAGAGGGTTAAGAATCCTGACCATGATCTCTGAGCTAGTAAGTAGTAAAGAAGCTGGGGATTTAGTCTCAGGTGCTTAGATAGTACTTTGCATAAATATCACCTATTTTATATTTAGGTACAAATGTCTTAGTCAGTGAAAACATTTCAAACTGATTATTCACGGAGCTGGTTTCTTTAGCAAAAACTTTGTAACAGACCTACTTTGTTTTCATGTATGTGGGGCAGATTTCATTGCTAATAATTTTCAGTGAAAATAAATAATACAGTTCCTGGCTTATTGTTTTTCTGAGCCTGTGCAAATCATGCAACACATCAGAAAAATGATGGCACTTTCTCAGGTGTGTGTCATAATGAACAGGCAAAAGAGGGATGAAGTCTTTTCACCCTTAAGAAATAGTTACATTAGAAAAATAAAATAGCAATAAAGCCTGAAATATGTCTAATGTAAGATCCATAACAGGCATGTTGGCCAGTTTCATTTATTCTGTATTTATTCCCATTACAAGCCTTGAGTGCTCCCTGGGCTCTCTCTTGCTAAATGAATGTTTTCAGAATTCTCAGTGGCTTGAAGTTTGCAATCTGAGAAATCAATCAAGTGCCTCAGGAGAATGCCATGTCTTATTCTACTCTGAGCCTCCAAATGCCTCTTGTAATTAAGTATTAGTCGGAGTTCATTGCACTTGAATAATGAGGTGATGTTCCGGTAGGCTTCCTTTGTTGTTTCTTTCTTGAGGGGCATTGCTTTTGTTTTCTGGTTAACCAAATCCCTGTCATCACAAAAATACAATGTAAAGACGCCATAATTATTATAGTTAGCATCTCTGAAAACCAAATACAGTTATTTTATGGTCATTGATGCCTGGCTCTATCTGGCATGCATAGACCTGGCATGCGTAGAGCGTGTCCTGTGGTCATGGAGCTTTTTCAGGTAAGGCTTTACCTGAAAGGAGATGAGGGCTGGGGGACTTGAGCTTGTTGTTCCTTTGTAATGTGGTCTGACTTGCCCGATGAGCAAATGAATGGCCACATAGTCCCTGTTACAGAGCGAACAGTTCAGTGATTGGCTCTAATTCTGCATTTGCTTCTGGACTATATAATTTTCTTGGCATCCAGCAGTGGTTTAACAGAGAGAATTAGTTAACAGTGAAATATATGTACAAAATCACAGATAAAATATATGCATATTGTTTAAATATCATTTAAATAATAAATGTTAAATAATATTAGAAAACAGAAACTCATGTATTTACTACTTGGATCAAGAAATAAAATTTAACTGTGCTCTTAGAAATCCTGCATAGTCTTTCCTTGTGGCTGATTCTTGAAAATTTGTTTATTCATAGATAGAGCATGTGCACTTGCCAGACAATGAGAGAGGAAAAGTCAGATATCACCTCCCTGGGGTGATGGCCATATTGCAATCTCCTTTCCTCTATTCTCCTCTCAGGATTTAGGGAATGCATTTACATGTGCCCAGTATGTTTTGCAAGTCACTGGGTCCAGGACTTGAACCATGCAGTCAGTCATGTGAGAGCCAGCACCTTAATTACTATGCTACCTGTTGACTCTATCTTGACATTTAAAAAATCGTTGCTTTTCTAGTTTCACACATTCACACACAGGGATGTTTGTATTCTCAAGCCTCTTCTTGCTTAGATTTTTTTGATTTTGAATTTTATGTGAAGTGTCATATAGAATGTATTCTTTGTCATTTGTTACTTTGGCTTATCATTGTTTTTGAGATTATTTTATTGAGTTAGGTAGACGGAGTTTATTCATTTTGCTATAGGTAATTCTAAGGCATGGCTATGCCACAATGGAAAAAACTCATCCTAATGTTCATGGACAGTTAGGTCTTCTCCAGTTTGAACTTATTATGAATAGTGTTGCCATGAATTTGTGGTGCACTTACTGCAAGGTTGTGATATCTATTTTCCTGTTGACTAATGAACTGGACCATCTTTTCATAAGTTTAATGTAATTTGGATTTCTCTTTATATGACATTCCTGTTCATGTCCATTTTTCAATTAGAGCGCCTGCTTTTTTTATTCATTAACTAATCTGTTTTAAAAAGCATACTGGATATTAGTTATGTTGATTATATTTGCAGCAAGCATTTCTCCTCTGAATTTATTGTTTTTATTTATTTATTTTTGCCTTCCACAATTTGTATATTCATTTTTTATTCATTTATTTAAACATATTTTAAAATAATCATTTTATTATTAAAGAAACAGTACATGTATACTGTAAAAAATTAAGATATACAAAAAACAAACTTAAAAAATTTCTATAAGGGTGTACACTTGCTAGAGACAGAGAGAGAAAGAAAAAAAGGAAAGTGAGAAAGCACCTCAAGAGGAGTAACCATACTGCAGTTCCTTCACCTCCATTCTCCTCTTGGGATTTTGGACACACAAGCACATGCATCTGGCATGTTTTTCAAGCTACCAGGTCCAGGACTTGAACTGTGCAGTTGATCATGTGGGATCCAGCCATCTTAACCACCAGTCATTGCCTGGCTCAGAAAGCAAACTTTTTTTTTCAATCAACTTTCTCTTTCTACTGCCCAAAGGTCACTAGCATTTGTACGTTAGTGCATATTCCACTGGATTTCACATATGTATGTGTATGAGTGTATAATTAAAATTAATTTTTAGTCAATAATCCCTGACTTTCCATTCAATTAAATTTTTATCTCATGACATGTAAACCATCTTCAGATTTCCCCAGCTGACCACCAACCTTTATAGCTTTGGTCAAACCAGTATCTAATCCAAGATTCATTATGTATTTGGATGAACCAAGTTTGCAGTATTAAATGCAGTCAGTTTTACCCATTTTTTTACCCTTTGTGATCAATATTTTTGTTATCTTTTTAATGGCATGACTCTCAATTCAAAGGCTGTGTTATCTTCTAAAAGCTCTGTAGTTTTGCTTTCTCTTGGTTTCATAACACAGCTGAAATTGATTTGTAGGTATGGGGTGCAGTAGCAGTAGCAGTCCAAGAAAAAATTTTTTTTTTCATTATGGATACCACCTTTCCCAGAAGTATCTATTTATTGATTTACGCTGACTTATAATATGACCTCTACCATAGCTGGTGTCCTTATAAAGAGGACTCCTTTTCTTGGGCTCTGTCTTTCATCTAATTCAGGCTACTATCTGTATTCTAAGATCAATGAGTCTATTTGCTTATCCTGTGCCAGTGTCACAGTGCCCTAATCATTACAGCTTTATATTGAGTTTTGAGATAAATTTTAAGATAACAAATTTTATAAGTTTTGAGTAAGACAAATCCCTATGTTTGTCAGGATAGATTGTGCTATCTTAGAATGTAAATTCAGTGGCTTAAAACTAAAACAAAGGGTTTCTCTCCAGCTCTTGCTGCATGTACAGTTGTAATTACTCATAAGCCCAGACAAGCAGAGGCTGGGTTAGTATGGCAGCACATCCTTCCACAGAATCAAAGGGAACATGGAGAATCACATATCGGCTCCTAATGCTTCCTTCTAAGAATTGACATGTGTCGGTTATACTCAGATTTCATCAGCAGAGCTGGTCATATGATCACACCTGATTTTTTTTTCTTTTTCTTTTTTCCTAAGTTTTTGCCATAGGGCACTGGCACTTGCACTTGCTGGAAAGAGACAGAGAGGGAAAGTGAGAAATCACCCCTGGAGGAGATGACTGACTACACTGCAATCTTTTTTTTTTTTTTTTTTTTCTTTTTTTGGAGAGGTTTTTGCTATAGGGCGCGTGCGCTCGCCAGACAGACAGAGAGAGACAGAGAGATAGAAAGCAGGAAATCACCCCCCAGGGGGGATGGCCACGCCGCAATCCCTTCTCCTCCATTCTCCTCTCGGGATCTTGGGCACGCACGCACACGCGCCCGGCGTGAGTTTAAGCCGCCGGGTCCGGGACTCGAACCGCGGTCGACTACGTGGGAGTCCAGCGACATAGCCATTACGCTAACTGCTGGTCCCCCAATCTCTTTTTCTTCATTCTCCTCCTGGGATTTTAGGCTCTCACACACACGTGCCTGGCATGATTTTCAAGGTCTGGGAATTGAACTGCTGTCAGCCATGTGGGAATTCGGTGACTTGACTACCACGCCACCTGCTGGTACCAATAGTACCTAATGTCAAGGATGTAGGGGAGCTTACCCTTGTATGACTGGGAGGAGAGGATCATCTACCACATTTCTCACCTTATTATTTTAGTAGTGTCTTTGCTAGTCACAGCCTTTTAAATCATCTGGTCAAGTTCCCTTAAGCCTCTTATTAGAATTTTGGTGAGAATTTTATTGAATCTGTGATTCAAGTTTTGGAGAAATGTTATTTTCCTATCCATGTAAATGCAATATTTATCTATTTATTTAGGTTTTCATGTCTTCTAATGTTTATATGTTTCTCTTTAAAAGCTTTGTATGTTATTTATTAGATTCTTAGTTACTTTCTATTTTTATTGCTATTATAAATTTTATTTTTTAAATTATATTTTAGCTGATTATCTTCTGATGTCCAGAAATGCAGATGACTTTGATATATTGATTTTTTTTAGATTGCCAGAGGGTGTGCACTTGCCAGAGAAAAATGGAGAGACACAGAGAGAAGAGGGAGAGGAAGATGAGAATTACTGACCAGTATCACTTGAGACCACACCCCAGTGGGATATGGTCACTGTCCAATCCCTTCTCCATTTCTCTATCCTGTCAGCATTCTGGGAAAGCACACAAATATGCCTGGTGTGTTTTTCAAATTGCCAGGGCTGGGATTTAAGCAGTGTGATCAGCCTCATGGGATCCAGCTTCCTTAACCACTAGGCCATGGGACCAACCCAACACATTGAACTTTTTTTATGCAGAAATTTTGCTTAACTCTCTAACTCTTATTCATAGATTATTGGGTTTTCTACATAGAAAATCATACCCCCTACAAATAATGACAGTATTTGTTTACTTTCATTTTTTTTTCCTTTTATGAATGAGAGCTGCAGAATGAGAGAGTAAAAGAGGTAGAAAAAAAGGAAGAGACAGAGATAAGTATATTTGTTAGGATGTTGCTGTGTCATGTTCCTCCTGTCCTCGCCTCCTAAGATCAGGCATGCACAACCATATTGGTATGTTCAGGTTGGCCCGAGAACTGATTCGGAGCTTCCTGAGGCATCTTTCAGCCTCCCAAGCAGTGACCCCTTTTCCAGTTCTTAAGCCTTTTGTTTGGTTCTCTCATCTTGCTTCACTGGCTAGGACCTCTCATGTCATGTTCTAGAAGTGAGGTTAGCAAACATCCATGTCTTGTTACAGCTCTTCAGGGAAGAGCATTTTACCATAAAGTATGACTTTTTGGTAGACATTTTTTATCATTAGGTTCTGTACATTTCTAGTTTGTTAAGAATCAAGTTTGAATTTTGTGCCTACAACAAGGTGGTAGTTTTACCTTTGTTACATTAATATAGTGTTTTATAGCAATCAGTTTTTAAAATATTAAACTGTTTTAATTTCTGGAATTAACCCACCTTGCTTTTGATATTCCCCTTTTACCCAGTGCTAGTTTAAATTGATAATATATTTAAGAGCTTTGTAAATATGTTTTAAGTGATATTGGTCAGTAATTCTCATTTCTTGAACCATATTCGCCTGGTTTTGTAATAACTACTACCAAAACAAGGCAGAAATGCAAAATGAGAAGTATAAGATCTACAGAATCCATGAGAAAACCTAAATAGACATTTCAGTACTGATGGACTGATGGATCAAACATAAATAGGAAAATGTATGAGTCGAACATCACAGTTAATAAGTTGCATAATGAATGTGCCTTCATTTTTAATTCTCTGTTAAGAGTCTGTATAAGATGATGTATTTCCTTTTGGGGTGTCTTGTAGATATGTGCATAAAACATTGGGTCCTAGATTTTAAAAGACTGAATCAATGTGCTTAAGGTTATAAAACTCTTGGGTTTTAAAATATTTTTTCCTTGAGATATTTCACTAATTTCTAGTCATTTTAGGATTTAGTCATTTCAGGTGAACTTTCAAATATATTAACAGCGTATTTTATGATACCCATTTGTTTCCAATTTAGTATCTCCTCTATTCATTTCTTTATTGCTTAAATGTGTGTGCCTGCTCTCAAATATTTTTGTTTAATCTTGTCAGAATTTTCTATTTTGTCAGCCTTTTTAAAGAGCTAATTTTTGCTTGAGCTTCTTTAGTGTTTGTTTTACTTTTCATTTTTGCTGTTATCTTTATTACTTCTTTCTCTGAGTTTTTAATTTATCCTGCTCTTCTTTTTAAAATTTATTAAGTTAGCTTCAATGCAGCTCACTAATGTTAGTCTTTTTTCCTTTTTCTAACAAACACTTTAGGCTATACATTTTTCTCTAAATGTTGCTTTAGCAACATACATTTTATACAGTCTGTTCATATTATTTTTATTTAATTTACTTCTGAATATTTTCTAATTTTCATATGTTCTTCTGTGACCCACAAATTGTTTAGAAAAGCTTTTGGTTTAGTAATTCCCAGACATAAGATTTTTTTGGTGTGTCTTAAAAATGATTTATAGTTTGTGCTCTCTTCAGCAGCACATATACTAAAATTGGAATGACACAGAGAAGAGTAGCATGGCCCCTGCACAAGATGACATGCAAATTCGTGAAGCGTTCCATATTTTTAAGATACATGTGATTAAATGTAATATAAAAAGTTATAATAATAAAAAATTAAATTAAAAAATGATTTATACTTTAATTGCATTATGGTCATATAATATGATCTATACAAAAAGTGCCCAGTTTTTTGATCTTGGTCTACCTGTGAAGATTAACATAGGACCAGTTTTTGTAAATATTCCATCAGGCTTAAAAAGTATATGAGCTTAAAACTATTAGACACAAACTTGTTATCTGTCTATTAGGCCATGCTTGATAATTTTACTACTCATTTTTTTTAGAATTATTTATTTAATTTTACTTATTATTATTTTATGATTTGATGAGTGAGAGAGAAAGGGAGGAAGAGAGAGAAAGGGAGGAAGAGAGAGAGAAAGGGAGGAAGAGAGAGAAAGTGAGAAAGCAAACCACCAGGTCTGGGACTTGAACCGTGGCTCACCATGTGGGAGTCCAGTACCTCAACCACCATGCTACCTGCTGGCCCCTAATTTTACTATTCAAATATTATATATCCTATCTAATTTTCCTGTGTATTTTTTTGTTTTGTTTTAATTTACCAGAGACCATGTGTGCTGACTGGAGAGAGAGACAATAACGGAGAGAGAAACAATGACATAGAGAGAAAGAAAGAGATGGAGACCAAAAAAAGTACCCCCAGAAAGATAGTCATGCTATAATCCCTTCTCCATTCTTCCATCCTTTTGGGATTTGGGGCATGCATGCACAGGTGTTTAGTGAGTTTTCCAAACCACCAGGTCTAGGACTCAAATTGTGAGATCAACAATGTGGGATCCAGCTGCTTTAACTACCATGCCACCAGGGGGCCTTTCTGTGTATTTTTAGTTTATTGATTACAAAAATACATAAAATTTCCCACTATTATTGTAGATGTTAATAGTTCTATGTAATTTGTAATTTTGTCCACTTTTAAAAGCATTTGTTTATTTATTTCACAAGTGAGAGAGAGAAAGATACAGCACCTCCGACAGGGTCTTGATGCCACAATCCACCCATCCCCAGCTTTAGCCCGCCCTAGATCATGGGCATGCATGTACTAGAATATTCAAGGAACCTCTGGATATGAACCTGGAACCTTCTCATGTGGGTCAGCCTAGCAGAACATTGCATTTCACCACTGTATCAGTCAGTCCCCATGTTCATTTTCATGCATATATTTTGAAGTGACATGTAAACACGATTTAGAATTATCAATCTTCCAGGGGCCAGCAGGTGGCATGGTGGTTAAAGCGCTGAACTCCTACATGGCCTACAGCAGTTCAAGTCCTAGATCTTGCGGCTTGAAACTCACGCCAGGCGTGTGTGTGTGTGCTTGTGACCAAAATCCCGGGAGTGGAGGAAAGGGGACTGTGGCATGCCCATCCTCCCTGGAAGGTGATTTCTCACTTTTCCTCTGACTCTCTTTCTCTGGTGAGTGTACAAATCCTATGACAAAAACCTAAAAAATAAAAAATAAATAAATTATACTTTCTATTATTCCTTATAGTACCTTTATAAATAAGTTATGGCCATCTTCATCTCTAATACTACTTTTTATTATAAAAACCACCTAACATTAATATCAGCTTTCCATTGGTTAAAATTTGCCTCATATCTTTTTCAGTCCTGTGACTGTGCCCTGTGTTTTATGTGTGCATATTTTGGATGAATAGCTGAAGTTCATGTCAGTTACATTTCTTAAGATCCCTCATATATTAGAATTTATTAGCATCATTATTTATATACTTTTTTCTCCTTTCTTGTACTAGTCCATGTCTGATTCTGTTTCCTTCTTTTGGTTTGAAAGTGAAATCAAATTTCTGTTTAGCGAACATAGTTAACAAATCTCAGTTAATTAATATCTTTTTTTTCCTTCTGAGCTATGTAAGGACATTAAGTGCTTTAGCTTTGATCAGTACCTTCTAACTTAACCTGGCAGTTTTGGCTGAGGTTTTAATTTTAACCCGACTCTTCCTCCTTCCTCTCAACAAAACCACCAACCTGTACATACCCTACCTTGCATGTGTGTCAGTATCTCTGCTTACCATCCCCTTTTCTATTTCAACCTTTCCATCCTCTGCCTAAAACAGAGCCTTTAAGTTTCATTTTTTCATGTTTGCTAAGTGCTCTGTGTTTTGAATTTCCTAATTTTTCCTTATTTGATTTCATCCTCTCTCATTTTATCTCTAATTTAGAACCTCAGAAACATTTGTTACACCTTCTCATCATTCTGTCTGCATTACTTCACCTTTTTTCCCATAATTTTTATATCTTTTTTTTTCTTATAACTGAATTCTGGATACAATTTGAATCTATTAATATCTTTCAATTTATTAAATTTTCTATTTAGCTTTATACCACATGCTATTTAATCTATCTGTTGAGTTTTTTATTTCTTTTTTTTTGGGGGGGAGAGGTTTTCACTATAGGGCGCGTGCGCTTGCCAGACAGACAGAGAGAGAGACATAGAGACAGAAAGCGAGAAATCACCCCCCAGGGGGGATGGCCATGCCACAATCCCTTTTCCTCCATTCTCCTCTCGAGATCTTGGGCACACACGCACACACGCCTGGCGTGAGTTTTAAGCCACGGGGTCCAGGACGTGAACCGTGGTCAACTACGTGGGAGTCCAGTGACATAGCCATTACTCTAACTGCGGGTCCCTGTCTGTTGAGTTTTTAAATTACTATATTTTTATTTATAAATTTTCTTTTGATCTTTCTAAAAATCCACTTTATTATTCTTTTGTGATGCTTATTCTCCACATTTAAAGAAAGTATATTTATTTAAATTTATTTATTATTATTACTATTTTTAAATTGGCTATAGGGTACATGCACTCACCAGAGAGAGAAAAGCAATAGAGAGAGAGAAAGTGAGAAAGCAAGCTGCCAGGTCCAGGACTGTATCATCAGCCATGTGGGAGTCCAGTGCCTCAACTGCCCTACCACCTGCTAATCCCTGTTCTCAGCATTTTTAAGCTCAGCTATAATTTCTTCAAATATATTACAAATAGTCATTTTATATCCCTTGTCTTGTAATTACAATATCTAAAGTTGTTGTTTTTTCCTACTGGTTATTACTCACAATGCTATGAAATCTTTTGTGTTTGAGTACTTTTACTCTGGGCTTTTACTTTTGGGGAATATTTTGGTGTTTGAATTGAAGTTGAATTCCTCCAGAGATGAATTTTACCAGTTGTCTGAGAGCACTATCTACCTAGGCCCACTCAAAATTAATTCTCCACTTTGGAGATAATCCGAGACACATGAGCTGGACAGCAAAAAGCCAATGACAGTTGGCTTACAGTTATGAAATCTCTTCACAAAGAAAGAGACAGACAAGTTTCCTTGCCGTTTCTTTCTGAAGGGCAGTCTTCTTTTCTTACTCTAATCAAGTTGTGTTGTCATTGGAGACAAGGTTTATTATGGAATCTTCTGTTATATTTTCTACTTTAAATAGACCTGAGACTTTGTCTCTTCACCCCTCTGCTCCATGGAGATGTTGAAAGAGAAGCTCAAGGTCTGCAGGTTTTTCAGATGCACTCAAGGCCCAGTTTGGCTCTGCTGTTTCCTTGCCTCTACAGTGCTTATGCTCCATTCCCTAGAGTCTATTTTCATTCCTTCTTCTCTTTGTGTTACTGCACTAATATATTTAAAAGATCCTCGTTTGTGTTTGTATTTCATCCAATATGTCATTATTTCAAATGAGATATATAGTCTGTTATGCTACAAGAGCTAGAAATCTTAGATTTGGTAATTATTAGATATTTCTGTGTTGGAAAAAAAAGGATAACTTGGGCTTAGAAGCAGACAGATGTGGGTTCAAGACTGTTTTTGTATTTGATATTTGCAGATATTCATTTTTTTTCAGTTTTCCTAATAACAACACCTTTCCTTTGTATGTTGAGTATCTGTTTACTAAATATTGTCACAAATACCACGTGTTTTGAGAGTTGGTTGAGGTTGATGTTTTTGTTATCCTCATTCAGTGAGTAAATGAGACCCACTGTGGGGACACTACTCTGATTTGGAGCCCCAGTCTTCTAACACCTGGGAGAGTTCTGTTTTGTGAGAATACTGTCTTGTATTAAATGACTGAAAAGAAGCCAACAAATAGATTTCACTTTGTTGCCTGAGGCACAGTCATTGCTTAGACACTCTCTTGAGAGAGTGTCTAAGCCCAGAACTGATTTTTGTCAGTGAAGAGCCCCTTGATCAGTAAGTGGTGTCTGCAAAGGTCAGGGGAGATGAAAATGCAATGTATTTGCTTTTCCAAATTTAAAATGACCTTCTTGACTTTAAAAATCCATAATTTTAAAATAAACTTAAAATACAATTAATCTATTTTAGTTTGATTATGTTGGTAAGAGATGAGACAGTCTTTGGATATGTCAAATAAATGAGGCTCCTTGTCCTATTTTCAGTCACCCTTGAGATGTGCAAGATGAGCTTGGATGGTCTTAGGGTTGAGGAATTTATTGTCATAGAAAAATAAACAGAAGGAAGCTTTGGAAGTTGTCTCATTAACTAATTGGTCACTTAGAGCTTGTGAGACTGGAATTTACTTCAGTTTTGTTCAGTAACCACAACAATGGTCTAGCTTAGCTCAAGAAAGAAATTTGAAGTTCATCTGCTTTCCTTTTCCTCCTATGTAGTAGTTATGAGAAGACTTGATTGGGCTGCGTGGACAGCACCCATCATAGACTATCCCTGTTGATCAGCATTTGAGCCAACCTCAGAAGTAGCAGATATTCGTAATTCAGAGCCCACTTATGTTTCCTATGTCCTGTGTAGATGGGTATCCCTAGTCAAGGCTGCTAGGACAGGCTCCAAGAGTTGTTTTTCCCTGACGAACCATATGGCAGGTGGTATAAGCATCTCATAAAAGGCAGGAGTTGAAGCCACTTCCTCCAAAGATGGCAAGGCAAAAGCAGTCATTAAGACTTCAAGGGATGGGACCAGCAGTTAGCGTAATGGCTATGTCACTGGACTCTCATGTAGTCGACCGCGGTTCACGTCCCAGACCCGGTGGCTTAAAACTCACACCGGGTGTGTGTGAGTGCATGCCCAAGATCCCAAGAGGAGAAGGGATTGCGGAGTGACCATCCCCCCTGGGGGGTGATTTCTCGCTTTCTATCTCTCTGTCTCTCTCTGTCTGTCTGGCAAGCACACGCACCCTATAGGGAAAACCTCTCAAAAAAAAAAAAAAAAAAAAAAGACTTCAAGGGCTGCTCCTGAAGTGCCTGCCACCCAAGTGGAGGATAATCTGATGAACTCTTTGGGCAAATCAATATCAACAGCCTTTCCAGTTGTTTCTCAGACATGTGCATTACTATTCAAATTCCGCCATCAGATATAGGCACTTCTATGTCCTTTGGAGGTAAAATGAGATAATTTTTCATAAAATATTACCTTTATCTGAATCTTGACCATGTTCTTATCAACTTCCTTAATGACATTATGAAAAAAGGTAATTTCCCCTTTTTGAAGGCTTATTCTTATATTTATGATTCAGATTATTGTAGCATATGATCAAGGTTATAAAAAGGAAGAGTTATCCTGGGGATTTAGGATGCTCTGATATGTGACATTCCCCATCCTTGTGACCGTTCCCAGCTCTCTCTAGAGCAAGGAGTAAAATTGGTGATTCCTCATCAGCTTTTTCCCTCAAACAGTGTGGGGAGAGTAGGGGGAGCCAAAGTGGCTTCTGTCTTATAAAAACCCTTAACCCTCCTCCACTGATCCTTGTCATCCTTGTACTGTTCCCTCCCAGGATCTGTGTCCTCCTGTGGGTTAACAGAAGGACAGAGCCACCGTTTTCCCTCAGTCAATTTTCTTTGCTATGCTTATTCTTCCTCTGCATGTTATGTGCTTTGTGTCTGAATATTTTTTTTCAGGAAAAAATCCTCTTTGAAGATGCAAACTGGGGTTATACAAAGAGTTTAAAGTCTGCTTTTTTCTGTTTGCATTTGCTGCCTCTGACATTTGCTTTCAAACTAATTATGAGCTTTTTGGTTCCTTTTTCCCATTGCTCATTCTCAAACAAGGCTGTACAACCATTTCTATCATGAGATGGGAATCTCTTCTGGCTCAGGTAGCCCAAGTACCCTGTGTAGAAACAAAGGACGAGGATGACGTACATGCTCTTTCATGGTTGTATATGTCTTTCTGCCCCCAGGACCTTGACCTGTTGCCAGGGTACTTAGTAGAGCCCAGTTATGTTTGTGGAATAAAAAGATGATCTCTATCATTTATATGTTCATTCAGGCACCATGTGGTCAGCATTTGAGCCAGACCCCTTAGGGGTAGTAGATCTTCTTAATTTAGAGCCCATTTATGTGTCTCTCTTGTGTAGGCAAAGATCACCTCCCACTGCCAGGCAGTGTGTTAGGTCCTAGAACTTCAGTGGTGATCCTTCTGGGCCCATTCCTACAGGAGTAATAAAAGCAAATGGGCAGTTAACAGTGCTGTAACTGCAATGATGCTAAATATAACTGTGATTTTTGTTCTATTTAAAGAGAATTCAGTTTCTGAAGGGCTGCATTAAACATAGATGACTAATTTGAACTTTCTGAACCTCCAGTTTTCATCCATAAAATGGACATATGACCATGTCATTGTGTTGTTTGGGGATGGGGTGGAGCCAGGAGCCTGGAGCACAGTGCCTGGTGATGGGAGGTGTTCAGCACTTCTGAGGGATCACTCTGGGGCCTGCTCCAGTTGGCACTTTCCTTCTTTTCAAGTTCATTGAAACACTGCTCTACCTGCCCATCCCTCGAATCCTTGAAATCTCATGTTGCCTTTTTTCTTTTTTTTTTTTGTAACTTCATTTTATCTTAGAGCTCTGAGAATTTCTCACCTTGTTCCCTGGGGTCTGGCCAAGATTTCTGAGAGGGAGCCATCAGTTCCTGGAGAAACAGAGGGACCCCTGTTCCAAAGGCCCTGGGAGGATGCTGGGATCATCCTTATAGAGAGAGCCCAGGGAATTGTGTGTGTGTGTGTGTGTGTGTGTGTGTGTGTGAGAGAGAGAGAGAGAGAGAGAGAGAGAGAGAGAGAGAGAGAGAGAGAGGCTGTGTGTATGTCCTGTGGCTCAGGGTGTGGTAAAGAAGAATTCAGTGTGGGCCCCAGCTCATCACCCTCCTATGCACTATTTGGAGTCAGTGTAATTCCAAGCCCGAGTTCAACCCTTCTTCCCCTCCATTGTGTGCATCCTTTTCTCTTCCATTTGTGAAACATTCTCCATCATCAGATCTTTACTCATTCACCCAATATGTACATTTATTGAGCTTATAGTAAATGCAGGTACAGGGATATGACTTCTGTCCTCGGGGAGCTGAGAATCTAGTAAGACAGAGGCTGATGCTGGACAGTCACCTAAATGCAAATAGTGGTAATAAACACAGTGAGTGAGGAGTGGCAGATTCAAAGTTCAATAAAAGCTTGTTACACCTATTGGCAGGACCAGGAAGAGCTTCTGAGGATGTGACATTTAGACTGAGATTTCAAGAATGAGAAGGAGCTTTATTATTTTTTTTGCTTTATTTATTGTGTGTGTGTGTGTGTATGTGTGTGTGGAAGACGCAGACATAGGTCCCCCAGAGCTGTGGTCAACCTGCTCCTGACTCACCACTGTTTGCTATTAACAAGGAACAAGTTGGTCAGGAAGTCACACCACAGCCATGGCCTTATTTATTTATTTATTTATTTATTTATGTTTTGATGATCAACCACATTTATTACTGCTCAGATATGTAGCAAAACAAAGGTTGAGTTGTGTCCAGTGGATTTAGAAACATCACTCATGGTCTTTTGTTTGTTTGTTTGTTTTTTTCTAAAAGAACATACCTTTTAATACTGCCACAATGAGAATGAAGTTGTTTATTTTTTAACATTTAATTACTGTACATCTTTAAAGATACTAGAAAACACCTATGGAGCCAGACCGAGGTGGTCATTCACCAAATTAGAATTACTTTAACTAGCTGCAATGTAAAGTCCCTGGAGAAAGTGTGTGCTGACCTAATCAGAGGTACAAAGGAAAAGAATCTCAGAGTGGAAGGACCAGATCGGATGCCTACGAAGACTCTGAAAATCACTACAAGAAAAACACCTTGTGGTGAAGGTTCTAAAACATGGGGTTGTTTTCAGATGATAATCCACAAGTGACTGATTTGCACAGTCCTTCTGAGATTGTTAAACAGATTACTTCCATCAGTATTGAACCAGGAGTTGAGGTTGAAGTCACTATTGCAGATGGTTAAGTCGACTATTTTAATAAATTGATTATCAGCTGTTAAAAAAAAAAAAAAAAAGAATGAGAAGAGTTAGCTAGGTGGAAAAGGAGTACAAACTGTGTTGCCCAGAACTCCCAGGAACTCTGCACATCATTTGGTTCAGTGTTCATATTATCCATCCATTCCTCCTTTTCCTTGACTTTTTCATTCACTTGTATTTTTTGGACACCAGTGATGTGCCTGACACAGTTCTTGGTTTTAAGTGTAAAATGGCAATATGCACACAAAGTCCTGGTGCCATGGGGCTCACATTCTCATTATCTTTATATGTACCTCTGATTCTTTTCTTCTTGCATATCCTCAGATTCACTTGGGACAGTTTGGAGAAAGAACATAAGGGAGAAGAAGAGAGAGAAGTAAAAAGAAATGAGACTTTTACCAAGGGCCTAATGTGTGCCAGGCGCTTTCAGGGAATCATGGACACTTCATCATCAGTTCTCCAAATCACTCTGATGAATAGCTATCAGCTTGTTCACTTTACAGATGGCAAGGCTGAATTTCAGGAGTTAAGATCCATGCCCTCTGTCACACAAATAGGAAACTGGGGCCTGGATATACACCTAGTTCCACCCAGCTGTTCTGTAGGGGCACATCCCACCTGTGTGTAAATCACCACTCTACCTCTGACTACTTTTAACTTCTCAAATTATGTCACCTCTCTAGGGTTGTATCTACCAGGTCATGATGGTTCTCTCCATTACTGTAGATAGAACAGTCAAGTGGTGTTGGCTTCAACAGTCTGATTCAGCCTGCTTTCCCCAGTGCACTTAGGGTCCAACCATCTCCTTGTCCTAGCAAATGACTTTTAGGCTTTCAGCAATATACCAGATCTTGTTAAATCTTAAAACTTATGGTACTAGGAGAGTAGTAGTAACCTCCACCTGAGGATGTTGGCCATTCTGGCCCTGGCTGGAGCCACAGGTAACTCTACTGCAGGGTTGAGTGAATATAACCTCTGGATTCCAAATAATGGAGGTTATCTTAAACCCTCATTCCTTTGTTTGTCCTCCAGGATCCAGTCTTACTTTCTGCATGGAGCCTCTTGGGTTATTCCAATTTTCCTTTCCCCAGTAAATCTCCTCCAGGGCAGGGGCTAGGTCTTATGTGTCTTCCTATCACCAGGGTCCAGCCAAGTGCCTGGCTTAGAGAGGCCAATAATAAGTAGGTGTTGAGATAAGGAATGAATAAATAGATGGCAATAATGTACCATTAGACCTCATGTGTTTATTAGGCATCTGCTATGTGCCAATCAGTATGTGAGACTCAATTGGTACAAAGGTGAAGAAGATAGTATAAGTTCTGCTATCACAGACCTTATAGACTAGTGGAACCTATGCCTACGTAGCTATACATGTACAAAGAAAAGGACTAAGGTGTGAATACTTCAGATAAATCCAGACTTGAATCCTTTCCCCTAAATTATCTAATTTAATTAATGGATACTTCTAAACTTGTTGTGGTATAGTCATTGTAATGAACTCTTGTCTTTAAAAGAAACATTAAAGGAGTCATTGGCATGACAGTCAGATTTCAAGGGTTTTGAGCATTCTCTTTCTTCCATTATTGATGAACTTTTTGTCTCCTTTATCAGAGCAACACAATCTTGTTGTTAAAGGATTGGAGGAAAGATGACTAAAAAAAAATTTTAAATCACTGTGGGTACAGAGTTGAGTCTATTATGTAATTTTCATCAAGTTTTCTCTGCAAATTGTAATACTGATTGGATAACTAAGTCAGATGTAGTAATCTGCTGATAATTTCATGAGGAATAAATGACTGTCTTTTCTGAAACTCTGTTTTTTGTTTTTTATTTATTTATTTTATCTTATTTTAAGTTCTTTTATACATTCAGTCATGTCACTTAGTTTGCAAAGTGAATATTCCAACATGTTTACATTTCTCCCCAGTCCAGGTGATAATACTATAAAGTTATCTTCAACAGATAATGCCCCATTTCTTTGTCCCATTAATGCTTTGCCTCTCCATTTTTGTCCTTAATGTCCTTCTTCAGACTCTATGGCTTATGTTATAGATGTCTGTGGACCTTCATTTTAAGAATTATAGCAGTATATTGTGGCTTTTTTTTTTTTTCCCAGAAAGAGATTTTTGTTATAGGGTATGTGCATTTGCCAGAGAGACAGAGAGACAGAAAGCAAAAAAACACCCTCCACCAGGGGGATTTCCATGCTGCATTCTTTTCTCCGTCATTCTCTTCTTGGGGGTTTGGCACTCATACACATGTGTCCAGTGTGAGGTTAAGTAGCTGAGTCCAGGACTCTAATCACGATCAACTACATGGGAGTCCAGCAACATAACCATTACGCCATCTGCTGGTGCCATTTTTGTGACTTTTTAAAAAGTTAAAATATTGGGTTGTTGGAAAAGTCATGATGCATTTTTGCAAAGAAAAATACATCATAACTTTTCCGACAACCCAATATATAAATCAATAATTTAGAATATGAGTGAATATAATTTGTCAAGAAAAAGAAAACTGAAGGAGTACCTTAGCTTGGCAGAAATCATGAAGTGAGAAACTATAAAATTGAAATGACAAATTGAGAAACTAGTCATATTAAAGGATTTGGGATGACAAGGACATTAAAATAGAACCTAACTCAATGAACTTGCTTCTGAGGTGTCTCAGAGGACAACCTATATGATGGATCACTTAGCACAGGAATGGCTTCCCGGCTGTCTGGCCCACTCATCGGAGAGCTTCAGGCTTTCTGCAAAGTGAGATGGGAGAAATATATCCATGAAGACTCTCACTGAGTCTTGGAATCAGGAGAAAAATAGAGAAGCAAGACATTTAAGGGACACAGAAATGGAGGATTATCTGTTGATGATAATGTGTATGATAATATCTTTAACTGGACTAGTGGCAGTGTATTCATGCTGGGAAAACTCATTTTACAAGTTTTTGTACAGTGATTGAATGTATAAAATAAATTTTTAAAAAACTTAAAAATTTAAAAAAATATATTAACCAGCATCTACATTGAGCCTTGGGGGCTGCAGAGTTAAGCCTGAGAACCTGGCCCTTGACATCTCTAAGTAAATAGGCAGTTATATAACTAAAGAACCGCAGATTGTGAAAGTAGATTTTCTGAAAGCTTCTCTTTCAAAATGGAGCTTTGCAGAGCTGCGGCCATGCACATCAGTGGCTGTTACAGCCAGCAATATTAGGTGTGGAATCACTCTTAGTATTATGCTAAGCAGTCAAATGAGCCTCGCAATAACTTTATGAATTGACTGCTACTAACCCTTTTGTACCGATGAGGAAACTGAAGCCCTAAGAGGTGAGCTCACGTAGGAATACTTAGCAGAATTGAGCACTCTCACCCAGTTTGCCTCAAAAGCCCTTGCTCTTCAAGGCCAGCAGGTGGTGTAGTGGTTATATCACTGGACTCTCACATAGCTGATCGCGGTTCAAGTCCTGGACCCAATGGCTTGAAAATCACACCAGGCTCATGTATGTGTGTGTGTGTGTGTGTGTGTGTGTGTGTGCCTAAGATCCTAGGAGGAGAATGGGGAAGAGGAGATTGTGGCATGGCCACCCTCCGGGAGGTGATTTCTCACTTTCCCTCTCACTCTCTGTCTCTCTCTCTGGTGAGAGCACATGCCCTAAGGCATAAACTTCTAAGAAAAACAAAAGGGCCTTTGGTCTTTGACAATACATGGTTCTCTACTATCAAATGGATTGTTTAGAACCTAAGCCACCTGCATAATTTAATTTGTTATTGCTATTGTTTTAAAATAAAATCACCTTAAACTTATAAGTGATTCTTTAATGTGGAGAGTTGGAACAAATTGATAGTGTATTTTTTTTTTTATTTAAGATTTTTGCCACAGGGCACATGCACTTACTGGAGAGAGACAAAGACAGTGAGAGGAAAAATGAAAAATCACCTACCAGGGGTAAGGTCACACCACAATACCTTCTCCTCCATCCTCCTCTTGGGATTTTGGGAACAGATCCATCTTCCCAGCAAGATTTTTAAGCTGCCAAATCCAGGACTCAAACCTTGGTCAGCCATGCAAGACTCCCTCACCATAACCACTATGCCAGCTGCTGGCCCCTTAATAGTGTAGTTTACACTTAGGCTTACAGATGCATTTATGAAGTAGGCTCTGGAAAGCAGGACTTGAGTGAGGTCTCAAATTGGCAGCCTACAGATCCAGTGCTGTTAGTTTGCAGATGAGTTTTGTTTGGCCTGAATTAATTTTTGAATTGTTGTTAATATTTAGAAATAGAGACATTTCTCATAAATATCAGGATTTCCTTATTCTAACAGAAGATCAAAACTGATGGGAACACAGAGAACTGCATTCCATGAGGCAGACCCCAGCAGGCCTGCATCTTTAGAGAGGTGGATCCTCTCCAGTTCACCTTAGTCTTTACCACTCCTAATTGTCTCCCGGCAGTGAGACCAGGTGTTAATTGCCATTATCATCATACATGAGCCATTTATTTATTATTTTTCTTCAGAAAGTAAAGTATTTCTTGAATCTGAGTTCCTAGCAACAGTGCTGTAATAAAAGATAAGCCAAGAGGGTTTTCTGTTGCAAGAAAGGTGACTAGTGTCTGCTTTACTTGTCCTCACTGTCTTCCCAGCACGCATAGGCATGCTGAAGTGACACCTTGTGGTTCAGCCTCTTATTTTACAGAGAATGCTGAAGCCTAGAGAGGGAAAACAACCTGTTCAATATCATGTATTCTGCTGATGAATCAACATGGGACGAGAACCCCTGTATCCCAGCATCATGCTCCTGCTTCTGAGAGCTTGGTGGTCATTGACCAGCAGGTTTGATTCCACAGTCTTCAGCCCTGATTTCAGATGGCCTTGTGGAGATACAATTGCCACCCTCCTGCAAAACTCCTTCAACATTAAGGTTCATTCACCTACCTGGTGTTGGTTTTATCTATTGCGGAGAGAAAGATACTAACTCTTTGATAATAATAAAATGGAAAGTTTGTCTACATTGCCTCATCAGAAAAAATTCTGTCTTCAGTGCTGGAAATGATCACTTTGGAGAAATTTATTATAATTAGCAAAAGTGAAAAATATAATAAGATAAGCAGGGTCTATTTCCTTGATTCTGCCTCATTTGCTTTTAAAGATGTGTTTATGTGTGTGTGTGTGTGTGTGTGTGTGTGTGTGTATGCCACTTTATTTTTCTTGTAATCATTAGGATTTTAATATTTTCTACTTGGTTGAAATGTCAACTAGGAGGAAGGAAGGGAAAAACCATGTTACTGCACCTAAACTAGCTCAATAATAGCCCTTCTTTGTAAAGGCAGAGCTGTAAACCGGTGGTAGTTCACCTGGGTAGTGGAGAGAAGGATCAATGATTCCTTTACAGTGTCACCGACAGGCAGATAACAGGACACACATGATGTCATCTAGTATATCAGCTCCTTTACAAAAAATTATTTTTCTATGAGAGAGAGAATGTGTGTTCAGGATAGGGGTGAAAAACGAGAGATAACGAACTAGGTATTGGCAAGATCTCACCATGCTGCCATCCTCCTGCCCCTACTTCCCTATAGGTAGGACCATATGCATATGCCACCATGTCTGACCTGTATTAGATCAAGTTGGGAACCAAACCTGGACTCCCTTATGACCTTAGCCACTGCGTAGACTCACCCTCCTATTTATAACACCTCAGCTAGACCCCAGCTCTTTGTATTGTGTTGCTTTGGTTATCTACTCTCATTGACAATAGCCATGCGAGCCTCTCAAATGCCAGGTCCTGGGTGGGAAACCATCATCTTTCATCTTCTTCCTAGTTTACAACATCACTGCTTTTTATAGCCAAATCAACATATAAATATTTATAGTCAGCAGCTTCTAGCCAAGAAAACCTGCTACAGGCTCTGAAAGCAAAGGGACATCTGCTCTTCCCACAGGTCACTGTGCCTGCCTCTTTTCCATCAGTAATGCAGGAGTGTGTGTGTGTGTGTGTGTGTGTGTGTGTGTGTGTGTTTCAAATTCTGGAGAACACAAGAACGAGTTTGCTACCAAGGCCAGGTAGACTCTTAATATCCTCTTACCACACTGGCTGGAAGGTTTCCTACTGATATTTTTTGTTGCTGAATATATTTATCCTAATTCAAAATCCCTACTTTCCAAAATATTCTTACCCTGTCTATATATTTGAATGCTCATTTCTCAGTTTTGGTTCTTGATTGGAAGCTAGGACTATGTTTAAAGGGAGGGGGAGAGAGACACTCACTTGGAATGAGCATCATCTAACTTGACACTAAGATGTAAGGATCTTAAATGCATGTCTTAAATGCAGTGTCTTAAATGCATGTTTCTTTCAAAAGTGAGTAGGATGTTGTATGGCTGTTGTATGACTAGAGTTTGGAAGCACTTTTTTTTTTTTTTTTTGACAACCTTTTTGTTTTCTATTTCTCTCTGTTGAATCTGAGTCTTGATAGTTTAGAGTTCTAGGATCTAAGCTAGATGATTCATGGGAGATTGCATCTTGGTCCCAAACCTTTTATCTCACAGGAGAAAGTGTCAGAAAAACTGTGGAATCACATTAAGTTGGTATGGCTCAGTAGAGTCTAATTTTTATGTATTCAATAGTTATTGGTTAAGCAGGAGTGCAAAAGACCAGGGTTTCTCTTAGTTCAGATGTGCCTCCTGGGCCAGAAGGAATCACCCTCTGAGTCCTTTGTCAAAGGACATTTGTTGGTTCAATAACTATATAAATGTCAGTTAGAAAGTGATGAACTTAAAATTTAGAGTGAAATTAGAACCTTATCATGTCACCTAGAAACGTAAGGGCACACGGTGATACCTTAAAATAGGTCCAAAGGCCCAAGAACCTGTGTCAAAGAAGATTGGCTGTTGCTGCTGTTCACAGGATCAAGGCATTGCACTTGCCTTTTAAAAATTGTCTTGGAGGGCTGGGTGTGGTGGTGCCCTCCCTATGGTAACAATGTCTCGGAGGGTGGATGGTGGCATGGTGGTGAAATACAAAACTACAGGGCTGATCCACATGTGAAGTTCAAATCCTGGTTAAAGTCTGGATACTTACCTGAGAACACCAGGCATGCATTGACCTATGATTCTGAGATGGCTAAAGGCTGAGGTGGGTGATGGCATCAAGACCTGTGGGAGGTGCTCTCTGCCTGTTTTGATCATGGAAGAAATAAATAAGCTTTTTAAAAAGTACCTCGAAATCCCTCCTCCTTTTCGAAGAAGCAGAGGCTTCACCATTTCACGGGAGCTGCAGTACAAGTCCTGGCTCCCTCTCTGTCAGGGAGACTATTACCTGCTCTCCGAGGAATGAGTAAGTGCCAAAGCGGGCCAAATGAGAGCTGCTGGGGAAGATGAGATCAGGTGGAGGCTGAGGAGCTCACCTTGAACCACCTGCTTGAGGTCTTGATGGTGGAGTGTTTCATCAGCCCCTTCCCATTTCCCTCCCTTGATTGTGCCCGAAGGTGCAGGAGGTATTGGCCACTTGAGCTGATGACTCATCTGTCTTAAGGTCTCCCTAGTCCTTTTTTTATGAGGACACATAAAAATTCCTGCTCAACATTGACCCTATGCTCACTGACTTTTTTTTTTTTTCTGTCTCTTTTTTTAAGAGATGCCAATTTGGCAACACTTGGGAATGCCTTTCCTCTGATTCAAATCTTGGAAACTTTCATCCACAACCCTACACAGCTCCAGGGCAGTTATTTTATGCTCCTTACATTTAGTGTAATTAGATAGATAGATTTGCTAAGCTGCCTAATTTGTGTAAAGCCTATTATTCCTCCTGTAAGTGCTTAGGATGGAGCCAACTGTCCAGCTCTGATATCTCATGGGAGATGTAAATGAGTAGAAGGAAAAGAGTAAAGTGGATGAGGATGGGAATGAAGAAACTGTTGTGCTTGCTGGGATGGAAGCCAAATGGGGCCATTTTGTAATACCTGTAAATCACTTAATACCTTTCCGTCATACCAAACTATCTTGAGCAGGGCTGGACAGTGCAGTTTCTCACATAGTCTTACTTTAAGTAGAATATTTTATAAATGTTGGCATACTTGGCTGTTTGTTTGAGTGCTAATCATTATTCAGAAATGATTCAGTGAATGCACCACTCATGTTTGCGTTTTCTTCCTTTTGCTTCAGTTTTATACCAGATAAACCTGGTTTAATATTCTGTTTTAAAAGAGAGAAAGGCCTTGTGATTAAGGCAGCTGGATCTCACATAGCTTTCTTTATTTCCTTCCTTCTTCTTCTTTTTTTTTTTTTTTTTTTTTTTTTTTTTTGTCTCTCTCTCTCTGGGGAGTGGATGTATCCTCTGGCAAAAAAAAAAAAAAAAAAAAAAAAAAAAAAGGAAATATGGAAGGAACCATAAAAACTTCTTTAATTTGGTTTCTAAAAATTCTACTTTGGTGTAAGCTTATGTTTATAACAGAGATCCCTTCCAGGAAGACACATAATTAACAGAGATAGTTCAGAAAAGCTACAGGTTATTTACTGTTATGTGTCATGATTATCTTGGACTACAATTTAGGGTCCTGCTTTTTAAACTAAACATTGTATTCTAAGTACTATCCACATTACCATGTAATCCTAATAATTTTTATGGTTGCATCACGGTTCATTGAAAGAAATGTCCTAGTTTGTTTATCTATGGATTGCTTTCAGTTTTTTCACAGTTATAAATAACTGAGCAGATGTCTTCTGGATTTCTTCCATATTGTGTACTATTTCTTTAAAATGGACTTTAAGTGATCTCTTATAAAGATGACGAGTGTGTTTTAGGCCAGGGCTTCTCAGACTGCAGTGTGTACACAGACCACTTAGGGATATTATGAAATGCAGATTTTAACTCAGTAGGTCTAGGACAGGCCTCAAAGTCTGCATTTGTAATCAACTCCCTTGTGATGCCAGAGTTTGGGCATTCCCTTAAAACCGTTAGTGTACTGGCATTTAAGACCTATTTAAATAAATCTCTATGTGGGCTGGTTACCTAGGAGCTCTGACCCCTGAGTTTCTAATTGAGAGGAAAGTTTTGATTAAGTTGATATCCAGGAAAGGTGGGGGGCTGTAGTACCTGTCTTCCATGAAGACTTCTAAGCTCAATTATGGCCTCTTTAGAATCACCTGGGAAGTTTATTTCCTTGCACATGTGTGTGCACGTGCACACACACACATACACACACACACTAACATACACTTATATGCACCAGGGCCCACTCCAGACTGCTACAAACAGAATGTCTGTTAATGGGATCTAGCTACCAGTATTTTTTTTTGGGGGGGGAGGAGAGGTATTTTGCTATAGGGTGTGTGTGCTCACCAGAAAGACGGAGAGAGATAGAGAGATAGAAAGCGAGAAATCACCCCCGGGGGGATGGCCACACCGCAATCCCTTCTACTCCATTATCCTCTAGGGATCCTGGGCATGCACACACACACGCCCAGCGTGAGTTTAAGCCACCGTGTCTGGGACTCGAGCCATGGTTGACTACATGGGAGTTCAGCAACATAGCCATTACGCTAACTGCTGGTCCCCCAGTATTTTTTTAAAGCTCCTCAGATATTAAAGGAGACTCCATGTGTAGTCAGAGTTGAGGATCATTGTTCTAAGCCCATAGAGACAGACCCATCATAAATCTCACTAAGTTCCAACTCTGCTATACCTGATCGGATGTAAAGCACAGAGCTTATATAGGCTACACGCAACCTCCATGCTTTTTTTTGTTTGTTTTTTTTTTTGTATAGGACACATGCATTCCCCAGAGAGACAGTAGGAGGGAAAGTCAGAAATAATCCCCCAATGGGGATGGCCATGCCACAATCCCCTCTCCGTTCTCCTCCTAGGATTATTGGACATGCGCACGCATGTGCCTGACATGATTTTCTTTTTCTTTTTTTAAAAAATTTAAAAAATAAAATAAGACAGAGAGAAACAGAGAGACAGAAAGCGAGAAATCACACCCCAGGGGGATGGCCACACTGCAATCCCTTCTCCTCCATTCTCTTCTCAGGATCTTGGGCACGCATGCATGCACACGTACCCGCATGAGTTTAAGCCACGGGGTCCGGGACTCAGACCGCAGTCAACTACATGGGAGGCCAGCGATGTAGCCATTATGCTATCTGCTGGTCCTATGATGTTCAAGTCACCAGTTCCAGGAGTCAAACTACAGTTTGCCATGTAGGATTCCAGTGCCTTAATTAACACGCTGCTTGCTGGCCACACCTCCATGCTATTGGAGATAGCACAACAAACAAACAAAAAACAACCTTTATTTCTTTTTCTTTTTTTTCGGAGAGGTTTTTGCTATAGGGCACGTGCACTTGCCCGAAAGACAGAGAGAGACAGAGAGACAGAAAGCGAGAAATCACCCTCCAGGGGGGAAATGGCCACACCACAATCCCTTCTCCTCCACTCTCCTCTCGGGATCTTGGGCACGCACACACACGTGCCCGGCGTGAGTTTAAGCCACCGGGTCCAGGGCTTGAACCACAGTCAACTACATGGGAGTCCAACGACATAGCCATTACACTAAAGGTCCCAGCAACCTTTATTTCTAAGAGAAAACAAGGTATTTGTCATCACTGGCTTCTCTGTCAAGTCCACTCCTTTGTAGCATTTGCTGGTCCCTTGTTACAGTAAACGCCACCATTGCTCACTGCGATTGCTCTCCTAAGCCAAAATACTGGAGCTCATCTTCCCTCATACTTCAAATATAAGCCATTCTCAGTCTTTTGTTCTGTATGTACTTTTTTCTTATAGAATATAGCACATTATCTTAAAATTATTTATTAGCATGGCCATGTCTTTAACTAGGCAGTGGACTTTTTGGGAATAAAAATTGTATCTGGTGAATCTTTTTATTCCTCACATCTGGCAGAATGCCTGTCTAGTATACACAGATACCCATTAAATCATTGAATGAATGAACAAATGATTGAAATAGAGTAAGTTTCAATCACACACAAGCCTGGAAGATCAATCTCAAGCTGAATGTTTCATATCAGCATGGTTCCAGCAAGAGCACAGATTGCCTAGATGGTGGCTGGTACCAACATGGCCTTGGCCCCCGGGGTATGCAAGATGGCAGACAGGATGCCCAGGATGTCATGAGTCCCTGTCACTCACCACCTGCTAGAGTAAAATCTCCTGTTTCTCTTTGGCAGTTGCCTTTTCGGGCCTCGGCTTCACAACGTTCTACTTGGCTGGCAAGCTGCACTGCTTCACTGAGAGTGGGCGGGGGAAGAGCTGGCGGCTCTGTGCTGCCATTTTGCCCTTGTACTGCGCCATGATGATCGCCTTGTCCCGCATGTGCGACTACAAGCATCACTGGCAAGGTGAGTCCCTGCCCAAGGCCTGCCCAGTCCTCATGGTGTCCTTACCCCTCCTCTCCAGGCCCAGGTATAGAAATGCACTGACTTGGGGAAAACAAGGTGCCTATTGTCAGAAACCAGAGTATGCTGAAATAACAGCAGCTAAGGTTGAAGCAAATATCCCTGTTCAAGTGAATTCTAGTCTTTATGGTGCCCTTGCTGGGGGAGAGAATGGCAGCTCTTCGTCCTTCATGCTCAAGGAGACTTTGTTTCAGTCCTGCCAGGATGTCAGGCCTCTCAGTTTTAGAGTCACCCTGGGCCTCAGCACCAAATGTGGTTTTTCTGTTAGATCCCTTGCCTCAAACTTGTTGCCAAGTGGATTTTGGCCCCTTTCTCATACCAAATCCTTCATACAAGGGCAGATTTCTCATTAGTGCTTCTCTAATAACTGTGTCCAGCCCAAGGATCAATTCCAGCAACATTATGAGCCACAACTACAGGACTGGATTAAGGTTTACCTTGCATATCAGCTCTGGAATGTTTGTTAAAAATCAAAAGGACACAAAAACACATGAGGGGTTTCTTTTTATAATACAACTAAGCCATACTATGTCCCTCTGCAGAAAAACTGGAGCTTGAAATCTGCCTGAAAAACAACCATCACCTGCAATGGCAAGCGGGGAGCCAAGACAGAGGTGTTATCCACAGGAACTTGGCCTCCAGGAGCAGCAGGGTCTAGGACAGTGTTTCCCAAAGGTCAATCCTCAGATCACCTTGATTAGGCCACTCTGTGCTAGGAATTGGACAGTCTATGGTGGGTCTAGAGTGGTGGCTAGGAATCTTTATGATGAATAATCAAGCCCATTATTTCTGATGGCCTGAGAAGCACTGAGAACTCCACTGTATGTGTCAACTTTAAATAATCAAATTAAATGTGCCCAAATCCAGCTTCCCTGGATGAATGGCCTTCCACAAACAGTTTGCCTTCTGAACTTCTTCTTCCTTTCTTCCTGCTGTTACCAGGAACTGTTCCCTCCCTTCTGCCTTTTTGTCTTTGCAGCCAGTTGTGTTGTGAAACTGCCCTCTTCTCACCTCTTCTGGGGGGTTGTTCCAGTGGTAATGAGGCAGCAGATGAGGCCGATGGGGAAGGGAGCTCCTAGCTCAGGGCGGTCTTCCCCCATCTTCTCTAGGGGTCCTTGTATCCCTTCTAGCACTGCCCCAGCTTCTCCTGCTTCTTCACCAACCTTAGCACCATGCTTTATCCTCTTGGGAGTCCTGGTCTGGGTGTCATGTGCTTCTAATAGCACCTTCAAATAGGAGAGTGAAGGGTTTAGGAAGCGATATGCTGAAATGTGGTATAGACAGGGAGAGGCATCAAGGACCTCATCAAGGTCCAGGTCAGTAGAGAGTCACAGGACTGGGGCCTGAATCCTTTTCTGTTCTGTTTTTATCATAAAATTGGATGAAGTTCTAGATAATATGACGTTGTATCATTAGAGGGAGGAAGGGAGAGTCACTGAGCCTACAGCAACAGGGCATACACCATGCTCCCTAGGAACCCGGAATATTTTCTCACAGTACCATGTTGCCTATAGTTAGGATATTTCCCCAAGAAGAATATTATGGGCCAAATGAGTTTTTGTGAACTATTTTTTATTTATACCATGTTAACTGCAGGTTCTTCTTTGAGTACAGAAACAATAACCCCTAAATATTTTGCAGAGCTGTTTCGTAGATTGAATGAAATAATGTACCTGAATGTACTTTGTAAATGAAAACATAGTACAGAAATGCAAACTGGGCTCAATGTTGCTTAGCTCATTGTTCATACAGAATGCCGTCATGATTCTCAAATAACTGACTTGGAGACAGACATGTTTTGGAACACGATCTTTTTATAAGCTTTGACTACTGGGTTTTTACTTTTATTCAGCTACTTTGAATTTGGGCAGTGATTAAGGGTTCCAGGATTGAATAAAGTTTTCCTTATCTTGGAGGTCAGCAAGAACCTTTGCATAATGATCTTTTCCTGAAAATCTAAGACATGAGGCTGGCTTCTCTTCAACACTCTCTGGCCCTAACCTGTTTTGTTACTCATCACCTAGCCGTGGTTATGTAATGCGACCACAGTGAAAAAACTCAGAATCATAACTCTTGGCTTTAGGGAATGGAGAATCCATGATGCAGTGAACCCAGAGCCCTCTGGCAACTGGGGCTTCAAAACTATCCTATCCAACAGGCACAGAAAAGAACTTCAGTAAAGGGAGAATATGCATGGTCTGTGGGCTCATGGGAAAGCAAGATAACTCACATTCAGTGATATTTAGGGCCATGTTAGAGGAAAACTAAAATTATGTCATGGTAGATTTATGCAGCCTAAACTGAATGAGCATCAGCTGGTATAGATCCTTGGCATGGCCCGAGTACCAGTTCAGCTCTGCCATTATCTGTTTAATTCATACCTTCAAAGTCAGCCAGGAAAGGAACATGGCTTTCCTTGGATCTTCTAATGGGCTGGGAGTCAGGCTCATTTTACTTGAATTCACCCTCAGGCGGCTATCTGTCGCTGTCTATACCAGCTGCTCTCAACTGGAAGGCGGACGGGTTGACTGAACCTTCAGAAAACATTTATCAATGTCTGGAGACATTTTTAGGGATAACACAAATGCATATGGGGAGCGCTATTGGCATCTCGTGGGTAGAGGACCACAGCTGCTACACATCCAGCAATGTACACAATGACCTCCCACCCCAACAAAGGGGTATCCAGCCCAAATGGCAATACTGCCAAGGCTGAGAAACCTTGGTTTACCTTCTACCTTAGCTCCACCTTTCTTTTCTTTGTTACAAGTTGGGAAGCAATGACATTGTGGGAGTGGGAAATTTTAGTCATTTAATACTCGGTTATTAAGGGAGGGCTCAAAAAGGCCTCAAAGGTTTCCAGCTTGAAGAAAGGATAGTCGATGAGTTCTCCCACTGCTGTGTGGGTGGATATCTGAGGCAAGACACATGATGGAAATAAATAGCTTGTTTGTCTTTGGTGGACTCAGCTGCCCACTGACCGTGGGTGACGGCCATCCATCATAGTGAACATTCATATAGAACCCCACAGGCATCGGCAAAACCTGAGAGCTTCCCATTATAGATTTTAGTTAACAACATTCCTATTATGAGATTTTATGATGGCATTTCAATTTTGATTTAAGCAACTGTGCCTAATGTGGAAATAGATCCAATTACTCGATTACATATTTATATCCAATAAATAGCTCAAAATCACAAATGGCTTGCTCTGCCCATTATCATGGTTGTTTTCTGTTGTTGACACCTCTTTGTTCTTTTCTGCCTCACCAGCCCACTCCAGATATATGGCTGTTGTTTTATCAAGTGAGGAAAACACAGGCCATGGCACTGCGAGCGGCACATGAAATATTTAGCAGAACTTCCCCAGGAGTAAGACCAGCTGCATCAGTAGTAAATCTATGTGGCTGATGTTCTGTCTTTCTGACACGCCGGCTTTCAGGTCAACTGGAAGCTGGGGAGTTTCACCAGTGACGCTACCTGCAAAGCCCAGTACCTCTCAATGAGACTCACCTCTGTGACTGACTACGTGATTGGAATACTAGTATTTGTGGAATTCCCAAGCTAGAGAAAATAAACAGAATCAACTTTTTTTTTTTTTTTTTTTTGAGAGGTTTTTGCTATAGTGTGCGTGTGTTCGCCAGAAAGACAGAGAGAGACAGATAGAAAGTGAGAAATCACCCTCCGGGGGGATGGCCATACTGCAATCCCTTCTCCACTATCCTCTCAGGATCGTGGGCACGCACGCACACGCACCCAGAGTGAGTTTAAGCCACCGGGTCCAGCACTCAAACCAGACTATATGGGAGTCCAGTGAAGTAGACATTATGCCATCTACTATAGAACCAACTTCTGCCTCTACTCACACTCTTGTATGTTTAGGACTTCCAGTCTGTGTAAAGTCACAGCGGGGATTGGCGAGAGTCACTAGACATGATAATAATAATTAACCCTTTTCCTCCCTTCATATCCCTGCGTCTGGACCCAGGGTCCCCTCATGTGACCTCAGATTTGGAGGAAATCTTTAATCAACACTTGTTCTTCCAATCATAGGCCATTTTTGGCAGCACTAGGTGGATGTTTGAGGCAGGAGACATGATTGAAATAATTTGCTTATCTTTGGTGAACTGAACTGCCCACTGACCATGGACAGATAGCTTCTGTCCAGGCACTTGTGTGGTGCTTATTGTAACAAAGCATCTTCCTCTGGATATAACAACAACAAAAAATTAGTCTCAAGAAAGGAAACAATCTTTCATTCTCACCTGGACTGAGATAGGAAAGCATTTATGTCAGTCACAGATCCCCTTTTCTGACTCTACTGAAGTTTTCTTTTTTTAAAAAAAAATTATTTCATTATTATTTTATACATTGAATTGCTATACATCATTTGGCTCGCAAAGAGAATTTACCCAACATGAAATACACCTCAGACCAGTTGAAAATACTATATTCATTATCATCAACAGGTAATAATGTTTTATTATTGTGTCTCACAAATGTCTTGTCTCTCTATTTTTTCTCCCTAATTTCCTTCCCAAGACTCCTGCCCTCTCCCACCCTCCTTCCACACTGTCTCCAGTGTCCATAACTATTTTCAATCCTTTTATGTCCTCCAATCTTTCATGTACTGAGCTTTCCAAGATGGCCACCATCATCTTCACCCCATTTCTCTGAGCAAGCTGAAAAGGGTCTGTGATTTGAAAGGAACTCACGTGTTATTATCAAACTTCAGTAGATTATCAACCCTGCAAATGCTAATGTTTAGGGGGTTGGGCACTGTGCTAAATTGATGCATGTGCCATAAAAGACTCCCAGTCTAAAAAAATAGGAAAACAGTGGCTGCTCTCTCTGGAGAAACCCTTTCATCAAGCCTTGGCAGCATTCTGCAATGCCCAACTCTCTCCTGAGTTCTCCTTCCCTTCCCCTACCATCCTCTCTCGGTCTTGGTCTCTTTCTCTTACACACACACACACACACACACACACACACACACAGCTCAAGGACACACACTGTTATCCAGGCCTCCCTTGGGCTATCAGAAACAATCTCTCAATTTCCTAAATTAAATTACTTCAATAAAAGCTCTTGAAACTATATGAAGATACTTCAAAAAGTTCATGAAGAAAATGGAATTAAAGTAGGAGTTTATTTTGGTGCAAGCAAATTTTTAAATCCATACTTTTTTCTCAATATGTATTTTTCAAAAACTTTTTGAAGACCCCTTTTGTTATTGTTTTCAGCAAAAATCCACTAGCTTCCTGTAGAAATAAAAACAAAAGAAAAAACAAAACAACAAAAAATACAACATTGATGTTCTCCCTCTGGTATTCTCCATCTCAAGTAAATTGATCTCACCTCATTTTCCCTCAACAGCTGGCTGCCCTGTATGGCAGGGTTTGCACTCATATTTGTCATTCTGGGAATATTTGGACCTTGGGTCTACCCACCTCTGCATTGGTACCCACAGCATCCACTCAGGAGGGCGTGAGCAGTCTGCAGCCCTCAGGTTACCCCTTTCTCTGATCAGCACCTTCAGGTGAGGAACTTTGGGTCCCAGGAAAAGCTTTCTCAAGGACTTTTGCCCTCTCTCTGTCTCTGGGTTGGCCAATTGGTTGTTTAGTTCCTAAGGAAGATTGATGTTGTTTGTTACGAAGACTCAAAAACCTTGCTTTATTTTACCCAAGGAAATCTTTCTCAGTTTTTTTTTTTTCCTCTTTGAAATATTCTCAGAATATAACTTCCTCTCCACTCTGGTCTGTGATTATCATCTGTAGCCTGGATTATTATCATTTAAAAAGTTTATTTATTTCTTGAGAGAGAGAGAGAGCGCACACCCCCAACAGAGTCTGCACACCATGGCCCACCCCCAGTCTCAGCTGGCTCAGATGGTGCATACACACATTGCATGTGCCCGACGTGCTCAGGGTGGTCTCTTCCCATGTGAGATCTAGTTGCATTACCACTGCTCGCTCACCTAGCCCTGTAACTTAGATGATTGCAAAAGCCTCCTAGCCAGCCTGCCTTCTTCTTCCTTTGTCCTTCACATTCACATTGCAGTCAGAGTGAACCATTAACACATACCACTTTTTTTTTTTGGAGAGGTTTTTGCTATAGGGTGCGTGTGCTCGCCAGAAAGACAGAGAGAGACAGAGAGACAGAAAGAAAGAAATCACCCCCCAGGGGGAATGGTCACACCGCAATCCCTTCTCCTCCATTCTCTTCTCGGGATCTTGGGCATGCACGCACACGCACCCGGCGTGAGTTTAAGCCAGGACTCGAACCGCAGTCGGCTACATGGGAGTCCAGCGACGTAGCCATTACGCGAACTGCTGGGCCCAACACATGCCACTTCTGAGGTCCTCCAATGATTCTTCACTTCATTCAGGATCAAAGCCCATGCCCTGCAGTGGCTCATACAATCTGGTCCCTCAGTACCTCTGTGATGTTATTTTCAAGTTACTTGCCCTCTTTGTTCATGTTTTCCCAACCCTTAGACCTCTTGCCAGGCTCTTCCTACCACAGGACATTTGCACTGACTCTTCCTTATGCTTGGAATGCTATTCTCCCAGATGTGAGTGTAACTTGTTCTCTCTCCCCCTCTTAATCTTGGCTCAAGCATCACCTCAGTCTTGTGATAATCACTGCATTTAAGTTGCAGTCCATCCCCATACCCCCATCCCTCACCCTCTAACAAAACGACTTATTATGTATTGACATGATCCCTATGCATTAGAACAGGGCTTAGCAAGCTTTGTAAAGGGTCATATGGCAAATACTCGAGGCTTAATGTGGTCATATGCTCTCTGTTGCAGTTAGTCAATTTGGCTGTAGTACATGAAGGTACAAGAGCTATAGATAAGGGCAATGATAGGTTCACATAGTTTGCTCATCCCTGTGGTAGACCCTAATCTCCACCTAGGCTGATCCTAGTAGTAGACTCTAATCTCTGATCTCTTTTGTTAGCATAGAACATAGTAGTTACTTGTGTTAATTCCCTAGGACTCCTATGACAAAATACCCAAAACGGACTGGCTTAGCACAACCGAATTTACTGTCTCACAATTCTGGAGGCTGGAAGTCTGGAATTAGGGTGTCAGCAGGGCCATTTTCCCTCTGAAATTTGTAAGAGAAAGATCCTTCTTGTCTCTTTCAGCTTCTTGGAGTCCCAGATACATCTTGGTTTGTGGAGGCACAATTTTACTCTCTGCCTACATCTTCCTGTGGTGTCCGTTCTACGTTTCTTCACTTCATGTACCTTCTATATGTGTTCTACAATTTTTCACTTTGTCTTCCTTCTATATGTGTCTGCCTCTTGTCCAAATTCCTTTTTCACCAATCATATCGGATTAGGGCCCACCCTAACCACCTCATCTGAACTGGATTACTTCTATAAAGATCCCTTCTTCAAATTAGGTTATATTATAAGGTACCAGGCATTAGAAATTCAACATGTATTTTAAAAGGACACCATTCAATTCAAAACAGCACTCAATAAATATGTGCTGAATGACTGATTTTGACTAAATCACATGCTTTCTTAGTAGCATCAGTTTTTCTGTAAATATCGATTTACTATAATTAACCTTATTCACTAAAAGTCTTTTCCTTTTAAGAATAAACAAAAGAATCACACTTCATTCATTTATGTACAGATCCATTTCTTCCTTCACTCATGTCTCTTGTTCGTGTACTCCAGGCATGTGCTCCAGTGGAGACAAAGTACTGAGTTAGGTAGACCCGGCTGCTGACTGTCTAGCTTACAGCATACCAGGTGGATCGTGCATCTTCTGTGCTTTATAAGTTCTTTTCTAGAAACTCCAAAGTCATTATGTAAATGATAACAATGATAATAGTCTGCTATAAACCCTAGAGTAAAAACCAGCCTCCTGCTCATTCTTTCAGACTTGCTAAGTTGTCAAAAATACCCCTGAATAAAGTTTTTCATTTCTTGGAGGAGGAGGGGAGAAAGAAACTCCAAAGTCACAAATACAGAAAGCTTCACTAGTAGTAGAATCACTAGAAAGAATTTAAAACAACAACAAAAATCACACAGAGTTGTTAAGTTTGCCCGAATTGTGTTTTGCTCTACTATCTTGGGTCATGGAGCCCAAAGCATACAAGCTCCCAAGTCAGACCAGCTTACCGATGTTGGATGTTGCCATGGTGACAGTGAGGCTTGTGTTCATCCTGGGGAAATGATAGCACATCCTTTCTATTGTTTGTGCCAGAGCAAGTGAGCACAGCCCTGGCATCTCAGTCTGCTAGACTTCCCTGACCTTATGAGAAGACAGTGGGGTTATGTCTTATCCTTTGACCTTATGAGAAGACAGTGGGGTTATGTCTATTTTACAGGTATTTCAATCCAGGTTGCCTGATTCAAAGTTACTCTTTCCATTGCAAATGAGTCCAACCAGTATTGGTATTTTTAAAGAAAATTTTATTTATAATTCTCAACTATAGAGTGCTGCCTTTTAAAATACACAATTTAATGACTTCTACATATTTAGAGTTGTCTAACCAAGACCTCTATTTAATTCCCAAACATTTTTCAACCCCAAAAGAAACCTATACCTATCAGCAGTCATTCTTCATTTTCCTCACCTCCCAGACCCTGATGACCACTATTCTACTTTCTGTCTCTATGGATTTGCTGACTTTTTAAGTTTTTAGACATTGGAAATTAATGGAAGCGTACACTTTGTGACTTTTTGTGGCTGATGGTGTCCATTTTTTAGTGCATCTTATTGGTGTGATTTAGCTCATCTCGGTTCACCAAACATTTACTGAATAACTCTACTGAGCTCTGGGGACATTAAGATGAGTGAGGCAGTCCAGGGTCCTAGACAACACCATTTACTGGGGGAGATAGACTTGGGAATGGGTTATGGCACCCAATGGCTTATGCAGGGCTACAGGTCCAGAGATAGCAGCCCAGAGAGAGTGGGGCTCCTGGTTCATGCTGAGGGCTGTATGGAGCCACAAAAGGATGTGGAAAACATTCTTCTCTGGCTCATAGCAACTGACTGGTCAACTTATGAAGATACCATTCCACAGTTAAAAGATAGGTCCACCTCCAGTTTCTCATTCTTGCCAAGTCCTTTACTTTCTTGGTACCTTCACACGTATCCTTCCTTTACCTGGAAAACTGCAGATTCCTTCATTGCCTCTTCTTCTCCATTTGCCCTGGTTAATATTTGCACATCTTTCACATCTTAGCCTGTAGATTATATCCTCAGTGAAACTCCTGCTCTAGATTAGCTCAGGTCCCTCTGATGGGCAGGCTCACAGACACTCACACTTCTTCATGGTGTTTATCACAGCTGCAACTCCCTGATAAGGCTGCCATTATTTAGCATCCCTTAGTGCTATAAACTCTGGGATGACAGCAACTTGTCTGTTTGTTCAACATCATGTCCTAGGATCAGCCATTATGCCTGACACCTGGTACACAAGTGTTGAAAGAACAACGTCAATGCTAAGGAGACAGCAATATTTGTATTCTAGGGACACTGAGATCCATTTATTTCCCTTTTGAGCTTTCCTGTCACAAGCTGCTGTACTAGGGACTTTACAGTCCCAGTAAAGGCCTACTTGTCTCCTGCTTCCTTTTCTCAATAGGATATGAATGTGATTTCAGCAAACTAGCGATGGCTCACTTGAGGCACTTGATGACAAGCTCCCTCATAAAACAAATTATTTTTTGGATCCTGTTCACAGTCTTTGTAATAAACAAAGCTCTGGATGACTTTGTTGTGAAAGCAGTTTAGATAGACCTTTCATTGCCCTCATTACTTCTGATAACTCACATGGCACCTATGACACCACTTTTTCACTCATTCCATTAAAGGAGAAAGCAGCGCTAGCAAGAATTGTCATTACTTTGCATGCTGTTACATCAAGAAGCCTGAAAAACATATATTTGGAATGGTTTGATGTCTTTTGGTCAACAGTCTGCCTAATAAAATGCCATGTTACAGAAAATAGAACTTGAAATAGTGGTATTTGTAGGTTTTGCTCTTTGGTCTATTCAGTAGTCCAAATTCAAAGGTTGTGGGCTGTTTTAGATGCTAATAAAAATATCATCCCATGGGTGCTGAGGTTAAAAGAAAAACAAAACAGTGGTGCAATACTAAGACCTTGAACTAGAAAAAGCCTCGATATATTGTATAGTCTGGTGGCCATAGGTATGTTGAAGAGATTCTTCATTTCAGCAACTTCATTTAGTCATGTTAACTATGCCATGTAGGCCTGCTCAAAAATTTATGGTACATATTGCATTACAATTTCTTGAGTGACAAAATGTTTTTAAAATTCATTAGAAGTGACTTTAAAATGTTATGAAAATATTGGCCCAGTGTGGTGGCATGGTCTGTAGCATACTGGATTGCAGTGCTGGGAGCCATGTAACCGACTGCAGTTTGGTTCCCCAGCCTAGTGGACCTGAAATGCTCCAGGTACACATACATGTGTGCTCAAGTCCTGATGGGCTGGAGGAAGGGAATCATAATATGACAGTGCCCTATTGACTTTTACATAGTTAGAGTTGTGTAACCATTACCTCTATTTAATCCCAAACCATTTTTATCACCCCAAAAAGAAACCCATACCTATTAGCAGTCATTCCTCATTCTCCCCACCTCCTAGTTCCTGACAATCACAATCTACTTTCTGTCTCTGCAGAGACAGAAAGGTGCTTCTCTCTCTCTCCTCTCTCCCTCACTCTCTCTTTCTCTCCTTTGCATGCATGCGTGTGTTTTCAACTATGAACGAAAAAAGAAATATGAGAATGTGTCCATGCTAGAGAGGTTAGAACTCTACACTATTGAGGTGCTATGTGAGAAGAAGGGTGGTGAAAGATCAGAAAGCCCCCAGCAGTTCTAGAGTTGGACATGAGATGAATAGCATAAGAATAACAATAATAGACTCAATATTTTGGTTTTATTTTGACATGCTTTATAGCATAATCTTTGGAAGTAATATATTATTCAGTTATCATCACAACTCAGTATGGTGGGTTTTGAGATCTATATTTGAGAGATAAGGCTCAGAGTAGTGAAGTGACTTGCCCTGGTAGGGACTGCAGTGTCTTAACCTGGAGAGTCCTCAGCATGGAAGATTCTTGGGTGGGGGTGGTGAAAGTAGGTATAGAAAACCTTACCGTGGCCTCAGGTACCCCTCCAGGGCCAACAGTTCTACTCTTGGGAGTGGTGGGGGGATTGGTTTGCTGCCTCTCAGACCATCCTCCCATCCCCTCCTATCTTTATGAGTGCTCCCGAGGGCTGAGCAGACACTAATACTATTCCTGGTCTTTCTTCCAGATGGTGGCCATACAGCAGGATTCATAAGTTGTTTAGTTCTGATGAGGAGAGAGCAGCAATAATTATTTAGTCCCTCTGTTGAACCATTAGAATGACTTTTATTTCTTTTTTTTTGGAGAGGTTTTTTCGCTATAGGGCGTGTGCGCTCGCCAGACAGACAGAGACATAGAGACAGAAAGCGAGACATCACCCCGCAGAGGGGATGGTCACACCGCAATCCCTTCTCCTCCATTCTCCTCTCGGGATCTTAGGCACGCACACACATGCGCCCAGCGTGAGTTTTAAGCCACCGGGTCCGGGACGCGAACCGCAGTCCACTACATGGGAGTCCAGTGACATAGCCATTACGCTAACTGCTGGTTCCCAGAATGACTTTTATTTCTAAGTGATATTTTAACTCAAACAAATATCTGACTTATTTTCTAAATATTTCTTAGCAGAGTTTCCAAATATTTTCAATGCATGGCCCAGTAGGCTAACCCTAAGGATATAATTCTTGGAACACTTGCATCAGAAGCCTCTTAGTCACCATATACTTGTTCAGTGCTCTTACATTTTAAAAAATTTTTAATTTATTAATTTTTTTATTTATTACTTTATTTTTCTTTTTTAAACATTAATATGCTATACATCATTACAGTATACAAAATGAATTTTTCATCCAAAATACACTGTCTGTTGGCTCAATCAAGCACACCAACATACGTATTATCAACAATTTTTCATTTCTTATGTCTTGTATATTTTGCGGTTTTTTTTTTTGTTTTTTTTTTTTTTTTTTTTTTTTTTTTTTTTTTTTTTTTTTTTTTTTTTTTTTTTTTTTGCCATCCTTGATTCCCTATCCCTAACCCTCTGCCCTGTCCAACCCTCCTCCCATTGTCTCTGGTATCCATGATTGCTTTCTATGCCTATCCCCCCCCCCATTTAATTGATTTGCTAATGAACTTAATTTGTCTAAATATTTGCAATAGCAAGCACAGCTGATATATACATACACAAGAACCCATGTCTAACTTTAGGCATAAACCTCAGTGAGTAGAATGAACATACTATAAAATAGTACCTAGCTGGGGCTATATAGCTTACTGTGGTCATCAAATACACAGTTTTTTCTTTAAATTTTGGTAACAGTTTTAGTATTTTTTTCTCTGAATTTTTTTTTTTTTAATTTACATTCATTCCCTGAGCATCATCACAACATACTAAATGTGGTTTCCCCTCTAGAGTAAATTGCATAGTGGCTTAATCATGCATGTTATCATCCATAAAATTCCATTACTACTTTCATATATATATGTTTTTTACCCCATGTCTGACCCTCTGCCCTATTCCACTCCCTTGTTACACTATTTCTGCTGTCTACAGTTGTCTTCAATTACTTTTCCCCCAACATTTTGTTGACCACACCATATCATAAGTAATCAAACTACTTTCAATAGCAAGTTCAGCTGGTGGTTTCAAGAAAGGCAGTTTTGAACTGGTAAGGTTATTTTCTTGAAATTTGAAGCCTAGAAACAGGTTAGTATTTTGTTCAAATAGTAGGTACATGAATCTATTGACAGCTCAAGACAGGATAAAAATCCTTAAAACCGGACAACAAAGCTTAGAAGAAAAGCAGCAATATCTTAGTCAAGTCACAGAATGCTGTTTCATCAGTTCAGACTCATGTACTTAATCTTTCTTCTGTTTCTGTTGAGGTACGATCTTCCAGATTGAACTCTGGGATATAATACTCAACTCCAGACTTTGTCCCTACAATTAAATTGCCCAATTTCTTAGTTTTTGAACTCTTATTTCTGTGTGTCTGCATTTAATTTTACTGACATAGCACTCCCTTAAGAAATTCTTGGAGATCTGGTCTGGTGCTGGTAAATTCTTTCAGGTTTTGTTTATCTGGGAAAGTTCGTGTCTTTTCTTCCCAAATGAATGATAACCTTACTGGGTACAGAATTCTCAGTTGAAATTGCTTTTCCCTTAATACTTTGAATATATTTTCCCATTCTCTCCTCACTCACATTGTTTCTGATGAGAGGTCTGCCGTTAGTCTGATGGGATACCCTTTGTAGGTAACTTGCCTTTTTTCTCTTGCCAATCTTAGTATCTTGTCTTTGTCTGTGGTTTTGGTCAATCTGACTATAATGTGTCTTGGAGAAGATCTTCTTGGGTTGATTCTATTTGGAGTCCTCTGTATTTCTTGGGACTGAATCTTTGAGTGCCTCTCCAGGTTTGGAAAGTTTTCTTGGAGGATTTCATGGAATAGATCATCAATGCCCTTATGAGTCTCTTCACCCTCTGGGATGCCTATTATCCGGATGTTTGGACATTTAATTGTATCTAGTACTTCTCGCATATTCTCAAATTTTTGGGCTATTTTCTCAGTCTTCATGGTGGATTTTTCTAGGCCAGCCATTTTCTCTTCTACATTAGAGATTCTATTTTCTGTATGATCTAGTCTGCTTTTAATACTTTCAAGGGAGATTTTGACTTCTTGTCTTATAGCCTTCATCTCTAACAGTTCCATGTGATTCTTTTGTAAAGTGTGAAATTCCTCTTTTAGATCTTGCATGAATTTCCTCACCTCCTGGAACTCTTAAACTCCTTTCTCCTTCCTCTTCAGCAGTTCCTTGTCTCTCTTTTCTTCCATCTCTGTTAGCTTTGCCATTATGAATGTTCTGAATTCTTTATCAGACATTTCCATGATTTCCATTGAACTGTGTGTGGATGAAGAGGAGCTATCCGTTTCCCTTGTGGGAGAGGTCTTTTCCTGCTTCCCCATATTTCTTGTGGTCCTGCAGCGATTTCTAGTCATCTGGTGGATGGTCGGTTTCTTCCCAAACTTGGAAGTTCAATCACGTGAATTTTGTATGCTGGAGGCTCAGTTATTAGTGGGACATTTTCCTTTCTCCCAAAATGGCTAGATCGCAGGAGCCATGGAGCTGTCTGTCTCTTGAAGAAGGGCTGTTCACGCGAGTTTTGTATGCTGGAGGCCCAGTTATCAGTGGGACATCTTCCTTTCTCCCAAAATGGCTAGATCACAGGAGCCATGGAGCTGTCTGTCTCTTGAAGAAGGGCTGTTGGGAACCAGCAGTTAGCGTAATGGCTATGTCGCTGGACTCCCACGTAGTCGACCGTGGTTCGCATCCCGGACCCGGTGGCTTAAAACTCACGCCGGGTGCATGTGCGTGCGTGCCCAAGATCCCAAGAGGAGAATGGAGGAGAAGGGATTGCAGCGTGACCATGCCCCCTGGGGGGTGATTTCCTGCTTTCTATCTCTCTGTCTCTCTCTGTCTGTCTGGCGAGCGCACACGCCCTATAGCAAAAAATTCTCAAAAAAAAAAAAGAAGGGCTGTTCTCAGTGCTCTTACATTATTGATGAAGTGACAGAAGACCAGAGCAGGAAAGGAGCTTGCCAAGGATACACAGGACAGCGACTAGAATCTAATCCCCAAGTTACTGTGCATCCATTCCCCTCAGCTGACTTAGTTCCACTGCAAGCGAGGTGCTGGTGGCGGTATGGAGGGAATCAGTAGCCAAAAGACAGACACAGACTCAGAGAGTTGTGAGTCCTGCATTAAATATTAAACAGTCACACAGCTTAGCATTTTCATCACTCTGCACAGAGAATGGGGAGGAGATGTTACAGTGTGTGCCTGGGAGAGTTGGTCTAGTCTGGATGTCAGGCGACACTTCACTGCACAATGATGTTGAGTTGAGCTCTGAAGTATGAACAGAACCTGAATGTGGAGAGGGTGAGAAGAAGGGTTTACCAAGAACCATGATCCAAATAGCATGTGTGGTGCTCCGAGAGGGGAAGAAGCAGGAGTCCTTGAGGAGTAGAAAGGAAAATCATGGCTTCTTTAGAAAGAGTGAAAGGGAAATGACTAGGATTGTGGACAGGGCCAAATGTGCAGATTTGGGTAGGCTTGATTGGTTCTCTAAGGGCAGTGGGAAAGATTCAACCAAGCAGAACAGTATTGTCTACTAGCACTTGGAAGAACATGGCCAGCTGCTGTGTCCAGACTTCAGGCTCAATGGAAACTGGGCACTAGGCCTGCATGTACCCAGTGTTTGTGCTGCCATCACAGAAATGTCTAAAATACAAGAGCTTTTCTCCTTTTAAATATACTTATTCCATGAGAGAGAGAGAGAGAGAGAGAGAGAGAGAGAGAGAGAGAGAGAGGAGAGGAGAGAGAAAGGCAACTCCAACAGGGTTTCCCACACCACCATCCTCTCCTAGCCCTAGTGAGCCAGGAGCATGGGAACACCATGGGCTTTTATTTATACTTCTTTACCCTTTACCAGGTTCAAGACCAGTGCTGGTTCATGGCCTGTTGCCCCCCACCCCCACTCCGTCTTATGAAGGGTTGTTTTCCATGAAGCTGGTCCCTGGTTCCAGGAATATTGGGGACTTGTGCTATATAACAAGATCAAGGAAAGACTAAATGTGCTGCACATATCTAAACATTGCATACTTTGTTTTCTTGAAAGATATATTTCCTTGTTAGCCACTTGGAATTTCACCCACAGGGGACACAGGACAATTAGCTTGTGACTTAAACTGAAGTTTCTACACCAGGTATTGTCCCCTGAGGAATGTTGAGAATCTTAACACACTGACCACTGACCATTAAGGAAAACGGCTGCCCCTCACCTGACTCAGGCAGACATAACCTTCTGCACATAGGCATGCCATATGCTGAAGGCTGGGACTTCAGGGGCAGCCACGTGGTTATCAAGCCTACAATGAACCTGCCACAGTTCCAGCATAGCACCATGGTCCAGCACAGCTGTTGGATCAGAACACCAGGGTTTAAGTTCAGTTCTGGGGAAATTTGGGCTGATGTTACCTGTCGATAGGAAGTGTATGTGATTCAACAAGATAATAAATATGAAAGTGGAAACCTGCAACAGAGAATGGCAGTTCACCATGGCAGCAGCCTTAACAAGAGTTCCAAATTCTTTTGTTAAGGGGGGTTCTCCACTGTGCTAGGATATTTTTAGCAAGAATAATCCATAGACAAAAATGTAAAGGACACACTCACTTAAGACTGTTGGGATGGGCTGTTTTCATGGGGTCTTTATTAGGCAACAGGTGAATGCCCTTTTTGACAAACGGCTGCCCCATGGTAGAGAGCCTGTCTTACATGCAGACAAGCCCTAACTTCATCTGTTGCCCTCTTGCCTCTCCAACTTGGTGAAATATGAAGCTCTTTGGAGAAATTGGACTTGTCCTTCTAAAGTTCTGCTGAGTTTGCCAACTCTGACATAGCATGAAATGTTTTATTCACTTAGTCTGTGACTCAAAAGGTTCATTTCATCCCTGGAAAATCACTTACTATGAGGCAGAGACCAGCATTCCTGCTGAGTTTCTGTTGTACACCAGAAGTAATATAGGACTCCAGAGAGAACTTGCTAAAGAAAAAGAACTTACAGCCCCCAAGGGTGTTTAGCTCCTATAGAGATGACTTGACTCCTTCTTCCAGAATTTATCATTGGTTTTAAAAATCAGGAATACAAATCTGAGTTCATGTAATGTTCAAGTGTGAGTTCAAGAAATAAAAGAAAGAGAGATTAAAGTATTTATTTGTTTAATGCTTAAATGCTGGAAATGATGACAGCTTGCAGAGGCCACCGGGATTTATACCTCTAGCTTGGTATCTCTTTCCTTTAGTTTATCAGGGGCCCTATAAACAAACCAGTTACAGCAGCAGGTAGGAAAAATGCTTCTGGAAAAACATAATTTAAATGAACTAAATAACACATCTCCCCCCTTTTGCTCTTTCCTGCCTAGATTCTTTTGTTGGAGGAGTGATTGGCCTCATTTTTGCTTACATTTGCTACAGACAGCACTACCCTCCTCTGGCCAACACAGCTTGTCATAAACCGTACGTCAGTCTCCGAGTCCCAACCTCGCTGAAGAAAGAGGAGAGGCCCACAGCTGACAGTGCACCCACCTTGCCTCTGGAGGGGATCACCGAAGGCCCTGTATGACTAATACCTGGGAGGATGGACGCTATGCCTGGGCCTACCTTCCACCTTGACATCATAAAACAATAGAAAGGGTTTTCTGTAGTGTGTTTCTCATCAGTTGTTTCTCAAAGTTATCCTTCTGCCTCCATTTCACGGTGGTGGTCCTGCTACTTTCAATGTCTACTTTCATCATCTTGAATTTCCAAGGGAAGGACACCAGGAACAATTTCTGATAGACCTGTGGAACCAGGCTACAAAGATGGGGTGGGGGTAGCTCAGCTGATGCCTCTGTCTGAAATGTTTGCTGTAACAGCCACCTTCCTATGTTTTCATGGTTGTAAAATGTAATAAAACCTCCTACCTGGAAATCTTGGTATTGGCCATCCAGTGCAGAAAAGGTCATTCAGAAATGCAGCGGGTTTCACAGCTGGTCCATTGCCAGCTCTATCTGTAGGTCATTCCAGGTGCTGATCTTGGGAGCAAAGACTCAGAAGCATTCCGAACTGCCATTACTCATAGCATATGTCTCTGAAATGGAGTTAAAACTGGGAGTTACAGCCTTATCATTTCCAGGGCTTTTTTTTTTTTTTTCTGGGGGGGGGAGGTTTTTGCCATAGGGCGTATGTGCTCACCAGACAGACAGAGAGAGGCAGAGAGACAGAAAGCAAGAAATCACCCCCCAGGGGAAGATGGCCATGCCGCAATCCATTCTCCTCCATCCTCCTTTCAGGATCCTAGGCATGCACGCACACGTGCCCAGCGTGAGTTTTAAGCCACTGGGTCTGGGATTCGAACCGCGATCGACTACATGGGAGTCCAGCGACATAGCCATTACGCTAAGTGCTGGTCCCTCATTTCCAGGGCTTTTTGAATCACTGAATTTAGAAGCAAATGAGATGAGTGACTTCATGCAGAGACCTCCCAAATACAATGAAAATGAAGATGCATGAGTGTGTGAGTGGAAGAGGAGGTTGCTACAGTTGTCTGAGAGCTTGTAGGTACAATACCCTTCTTTCAACTCTCCACTTGATGTTTGTGAGCCACTTCTGTAGCTCAGCCTCTTACAGGGAGGAAGGGGAGCTTTACTTGGTGCTTCTTCAGGACGTGGTACGACTAGTCTCACAGAACAGCAAACTAGTGCTTTGAGCCCAGCTCAAGGGAATGGCTGGGTTACCACTGGAAATAAGAAGCAGCTTCAGGGTAAGAGTGTTTCTCCTTTAGGATCTGAGTCTTGCAGAGCTTTACTTTCAGGGTCCTTTAAGTGGCAGCATGTTCCCATTCCTGTGTAGCAGGAAGTGTTTTAGCATGACAGGGCTCTGGTAGGAGGTACAAGAGCAGAGCTGGGAATGCAATGTGTCTTTAGCCCATCTCCTTGAACTGTTGAATGCAGCCAGTCAGTACACCATTTTCTGTCTAAGAATAGAGTGCACTGCTCCTTGATCAGCTGTTCTTTTTAAAGCAGCACGTGTCATTCAGTTTCGATCAGCTGTACCATGTGTTTCCCCTTATTCCTGGACCTGGATGCTGGAAAGTGATCCATCTTGACATCCAGGGAGTGTCACTTTGGAGCATTTAGTGTAACAGACTACATTTTGAAAGACTCAAATAGTGATATAAATTGTCAGCTGAGCAGCTCTGGGCTGGGTGTACCGTTTAGAACCATCAGGATGTCTTAGATCAGCCATCTCTACTATGGACTTACCCCTGGAGGGTGTATTCCACCTTGTAAAGACCTTGTTCTGAGCCTCAGTGCATCCCTCTCCAACTGTGCTCCTTCCAAGCCTGTTTTGGCACATGGCCATGTGATCATCCCATGGGTGAGGAAAGAAACAGGAGGACTCGAGTTGACTTCCATCCAAAGTCAAACCACTGATATTTTTAAATTAAGCAGTTAGATTCACAACCCACTTGGAAGCCTGTACACTTCTTTGATTCTAGTTTTACCCATATCCTGCAATAGTAATCAGGAGGAGAGTGAAAGAGTTATATTTCAGTTAATGGTAACTTAAAATTCTGGACCACAAAATGTAAATTTAATATAAGTACTTCTATTTAAACATAAATGGCCAGGAAGAACTCTGCAAAGCAATAATTACATTGAAAGTCCTAAGATAGACTAAGTAAAAGCTTTGATTAAAATGTAATTAAAATAAAAAAGGACGTAATAACATGGAGCCTTTGGCAGAATCCTTAGGAGCCCTAATTAACAGTGCAAACCAGTTCACAAAAGGCAGGTGATTTTGTGGATCCATATGTTTTAATTTCATGCTCTATTAATGTGAAGGAAATGCGACCTCATAATGCACCAATAAAATGGCCATGAATGAGAGCATTCCTCAGTCTCTGATCTTTTTTGGATGTGAGGGATTACTAATTTAGTCTCTTAGGCAAAGCAGATTCCACATGATGTGGAGTGCCCACCCTGGAAGCTATGTCTCTAAGACTCATCCTCTTTCACTGAGTAAACCTACTAAATAGTCATAAGGTGAAATACTTTATGGGATTTGGGAAGGATTATGGTGAATGAGGCAGGTCAGGGACATTAGGGAATAGTGGAGATTGGAGAATTAAAGAGCACACACTCCAGGGAAATGGTGCTGAATTTCTTAAGCTCTGGGCTGTTGTTGCCAGATAAAAAGTCAGACTCAGGGGACCAGCAGTTAGCGTAATGGCTATGTCGCTAGACTCCCACGTAGTCAACCGCGGTTCGCATCCCGGACCCGGTGGCTTAAAGCTCATGCCAGGCACGTGTGCGTGTGTGCTTAAGATCCTGAGAGGAGAATGGAGGAGAAGGGATTGTGTTGTGGCCATCCCCCTGGGGGGGTGATTTCTCGCTTTCTGTCTCTCTGTCTCTCTCTGTCTGGCTGGCGAGCGCACGCGTCCTATGGCAAAAACCTCTCCAAAAAAAAAGTCAGACTCAGTATTGCCAGATCATCTGATTTTTTGAAAGAAGTCAGAAAACTGCATACTTATGTAATATTGCTTGATTTTACATAGGGCAACTAGTTTCACTGAGATTCCTTAGGATGCAACCAGTAAAATACCGAACTGAAAACAACTGGTCAATGGGCTTTGTTAATTTAATAAACAACAAGAAATGAGAGGAAGATGGTCTCAAGGACTCCTGACCCTTTCTATCCTCTTGCTCCATCACCTTCAGGATGCCATTGATACTTCTCTCACAACGGTGGCTGCAAAATCCCAAGAATCACATCTTCATCCAGTCATGTTCTAAGGAAGAGGAAAAGTAGCCCAGTCATGTGACAGGGTGTTTGGATCTCTTCTTGTCAGGGAAGAAAATGTTTTCCAGCACCTCTGAGGAAATTTTTCCTTATCTACATTGGCTAGAATTCAGTTACATGGCCAGTCCCAGAAATAAGAGAGGGTTGGGAAGAGTGAATACCCAGCACTGTCAGTTTCTTTGTAGGAAGTGCGTTCTGCCTGCTCGGGAAAAGGGTTGAGGATGGCTGTTGTTGGGTTGACAATCAGCAGTATTTCTGATAGTATCTAACTGAAAACACAACCAAAATGGCACATAGGTCAAATAAAAGTGTATAGCAGGCTGTTTGCAATTTCTCTTAGGGATCACAGGGCTTCTGGATGTGTTAGAATTTGAATAAAAGATCTGGCTATTCTATCAAACTCTATAGGCCTACTGAATTGCCCTTCTTCTAAAGGCTTTTCTAACCAAAGCCACAGACCTTGACAAGGGATATTATCTCTTCCAGAGATGTCTGGGCATTTTCTTTTCATCAACTCTCTCTCAAGACACTGTCCTTTTCTTTAAACTCACCATTTCCTTACCTCCCTTCACTTTATCACTAATGGCATGGTTCACTCTTTCCAGTTCAGCATCTGTGGTTCACATCTGTGGTTATCTGCTTCCTGTTTATATCTAGAATTGATCCTACTTGGGAAGGCTCTTTCTTCACTGGGGAAAAATTTCACATAGAGGTGAAATCCCAGAAGTTATAACTGACGATTGCCCCTCCTCTCCAAGCTGGTCATAAATGAGGCACTTGGCCTAGGTGAGCCAATTTCAGTCTTGCTCCTGGAAATTGGAGCGGAGCTGAGTTATCTTAATGGTGGTCTCTTAGAAAAGACAAGACCTCCTTCCAGAGTCTCTAAGGGGCCCTTAATTTCTGCCTTCCTTCAGTTCTATGACCTACTGGAGCTTGCTGGCATATGGATTTTTTTTTTCCCCTCACTAAAGTTGCTTTCTGTTGCTTGCAACTGAAATGACTTCTAAACAACTTTAATTTAATCAGCCTTAAATCCCAAGAGGTGGAGGAATTAGTTCCAAGGAATCTATAGAGCATTGCATTAATGACAGCAGGCTTCAAAATGTCATACCCAGCTATCAAAATTGAGCTCTCCAAAGGTTAGTCCATTCATTGTGCATACTAGAGCTGGAAATTTCAAAGAATTTCTGAAAGACAGTCAATATTAAATGGAAGTTTTCACAAGTTTTTAGCATTTAGTTATTCCAAACTCTGACACACACACACACACACACAAAAAAAAAAAAAAATATATATATATATATATATATGCAGTGACAGCAGCTAAGACGAGGAAGACCTGACATGGTGCTTTGATCTTGTTCTCTGTCCCCAGTTTGAAACAAGCAAAACCAAAAAGCACTCCTAAATTTTAAAAAGTGAAATGCCAATTTTGCTGTAAAATTTATCATAAATTTGAAAGATGTGGCACTTCTTTGGGAGGTATTTTTCCCTCTTGTATGTGTCTTTATGCCTTTAGAACTTTGACAGGCATGGGATATTTCTTCTCATCACTCCTCTTGCTTGGGGATATCATGTACTTGCTTTTCTCAACCAGAACTATTAACATATTAGAAAGTGGTCTTCATTAACCAGGGCTAAAATGATCTCAATGCAAGAGAGTCCAATCTTGGTTAGGATTCTTATGTCAATGTAGTTTGAACCATTGCTGCTCTCTGGGGAGTAGAAGAAATTAAACTAGAATTCCAAAAGCAGCTTGGTTTGGTTTTGGTTTTGGTTTTGGTTTTTGATTTGTGTATATATGTGTAAGAGATGGCTATCTACCAGTGTTTATCAAAAGGAATTTCACAGAACTGAGCTAGCTTTGTGAAAATATGATACAAGTGTGATTAATATTCTCAATTGTTCTCTTAAAAATCCAAAATGTGCAACGTCATATTAAAGGCTCTGAAAAGTCTTGTAGAAAAAAAACTGACCTTCCCTTTCATTCTCCAATGACACCTTTCAGCATTTGTGTGTGGCGTGATGCTACCATGACTATCTGCCCGTGGGTTGCTGTGAATAATCAGGGGTAATAAGACTCCGGCAGTGATGACTGTAATACCTTAACACAATATGTGTTGTGTGATGAGGAACTCCGGTGATGGCCTCTTTGCTCTGATGCAATCTCTCATCTTGCTTTGCCCTGAAACATCTCCAGACTGACAAAGACCACTGCCACCAATGCCCCTAGAAACCTCACACACTGTGATGCTAAACACCTGCTGTTCACTGCATGGCATTTGGTGGTCCTCAACAACTGTTTACCCCTCTAGGCATGGTAAAGATGGTATGGGAGGGTGGGAAATGCTTAGAGCAGAGCCATGCAGCACTGCTAACAGCTCTGCCACTTACCCTTGAATGAATGGCTCTATACCCGTAAGCCTCAGTGTCTGTCTCTATAAAATGGGAATACCTCTAACCTTGTAGGACCTTATAGGATCATTTAGTGACCACAAATATAGGATATTGAGCATGACAATTATAATTACTGGGCAAATCCTGAGGCAAGTACAGAGCAAGCACCCTGACATTATAAAACTCCCTTGTCTTATTCTGTTAGAAACTGCTATAATAGAATATCATAGACTGAATGGATTATAAACAACAGAAATTTATTTTGCACAGTTCTGGAGGCTAGGAAGTCCAAGGTCAAGCTACCTGCAGATTTGGTGTCTAGCGAGGGCCTGCCTCATGGTTCATTGGTGTCTTTTTGTGTACTCACATGGTGAAAGGGACAGGGAACTCTCCAGGGCACCTTATATAAGGGCACAAATTCCATGTATTAGGGCTTAACTTTCATGACATAATCACCTCCAAAAGGTCTCTCCTTCTACTACTGTCACATTGAGAATGAAGATTTTGACATATAAATTTGCAGGGGGACATAAACATTGGGTCTATGATATCCTTGAAGAGTAAAAGGTCATTACGATACAAGCAAGGAGAATTTCGCTGGCAATACTGTTACAGTAATCAAGTATTAGAGCTCTAATTGAATTATAATCCCTCCTCTAATTGCCTCTGCCTTCAGTAGGCTAAGGTATAATTTACCCTCTTAGGGAGCCCAGGCTCCCACTAAAGAAGGTTGAATTAATATTGCAATAAAATTCACTGTGTTGATTTTTATAAGCTTGAGCATCTCTGAAAGATGCTTACCGTAAGTCAGATGTTACTGTAGCCACAGCTGTGAGGTAGAGAAGGGCCCACCTACAGCAAAGGCAGAGCAGGAAAAGCAGCTTCAGGGGTGCTAGGGTGTGAAATGCCCCCACACACCAAGGTTCACTCCTTGTGAGGTCTCTTGGAAAGAAGTGGAGCAGGATAAGGGCAGAGAGAAGCTCCAGCAATACAGATTGGAGGGTCATTTGAGCCCACAGGCATTTGAATTATAAGAGAAAAGTGTGAAATTAAAAACATTAATGAGAAGACTCAAAGGCTGGGAGCTTCTTAAAGACCTCAGAATGTTTGGGTTCACATGGAAACAACTCAAACAAACTAGTACATATACCTGAGTACTAGGACATAAGTGCAAAAGATCACCTGGAGCTAGAGAGTAGTGTGTGAGCAGAGAGGGCCACAGTGTGACTTCAGTGGAAGAGGAGTTTCAGGGAACAGTAGCCCAACCTTATTTTTAAATGAGAGTCAAATATCCCTTTGTACACATATGCACATCCATACATAAACACCTTAGACACAGAGAGAGAGAGAGTGAGAAATCACCTCTTGGGGGGGTTGCCATTCCATAGTCCTTTTTCCATTCTCCTCTTGGGATTTTGAGCACACACACACACACACACACATGCTGGGTATGATTTTCTTTTTAAATAATTATTTATTAGGGACCAACAGTTGGTGTAATGGCTATGTGGCTGGACTTCCATGTAGTCGACTGCGGTTCGAGTCCCGGACCCATGGCTTAAACTCATACTGGGTGCGTGTGCGAGCGTGCCCAAGATCCCGAGAGGAGAATGGAGGAGAAGGGATTGTGGCATGGCCATCCCCCCTGGGGGGTGATTTCTCATTTTCTGTCTCTTTGTCTCTCTGTCCTTCTGGTGAGCACATGTGCCCTATAGCAAAAACCTCTCCAAAAACAAAGGAAAAAAAAAAGAAAAAATATAAATAAATAATTTTTTATTTATTAATTATTACTTAATTCATCAGAGAGAGATAGAGAAGAAAAGTGAGAAACCAAGCTGCCAGGTCTGAGACTCGAACCATGGGCTGCACATGGAACCCAGTGCCTTAACCCGTATGTCACCTGCTATCTCCCCTCCCCTCCCAGAGGCTGATTTTTAGAGATATTTTTGCTATAGGGTGCATGTGCTTGCCTTAGATACAAAGAGACAGAGAGAGAGAGAGAGAAAGTGAGAAACCACTCCCCAGGGGGTATGGTCACACAATCCCTTCTCCTCCATTCTCCTCTGGGGATGCTGAGTATGTATGCACACACACACCCAGTGTGAGTTTCAAGTTGCTGGGTCCGGGATGCAAACCGTGGCTGGCCATGTGGAAGTCCAGTGCCATAACCACTACGCTACCTGCTGGTCCCATGGGAAGCCATTTTTAATAACTCTCCATGAAGTGTGCCTTTTCCGGACTTACCATTGTCTGAAACAGATGTTGTAGAACACTGAGATTGTCAGCTTGGTGTCCCAGCTTGTCTGCAGCCCTGCATCTAAACACTGGAACAAGAAAGATCTTTGAAGTCACAGCTCACTGCTGATGGTGCTGAAGGACAGATTCTAAAGCAGAGGCTACCTTTTGGAGTTGACCTTATCACCTGTGAGGTTCCACCCAAATAACAGGTAAGAGCTGTGCTTGGGTTCTGTTTCAGGTTGGACCTCTCCTTGGGTAAGTTATAAACGTTTCAGAGACTCAGTGTCCTCACACTATGAGAATTTTTTGGTGGGCATTAAATGAAGAAGGTGTGTGCAGAAAGTAACTAGTGCAGGGCTTAGTTCACAGGAAGTGCTCAGTAAATATGAACTATTGCTATTGTTCGGCGTTATCTATCACCATATTGTAGAGCATGGGCTGTTCTGTGCAAGTGGATTTTTCAAAATAGTGTCAAGCTTTTCTCACAGGTTGACCATTTTTGCTTAAAACCTTTGGTAGATGAATTGTTCACTCCTGGGCTCTCTTCACCCAGAGAAGTTCCTCAGAACTCAGTGACAGGATTTAGAGTAACACTTGGTATACTATGCAAGAGTACTAATGGGGTCATTCATACAAGTACTACCCCTTTATAGATGAACAAAGTAGAGAGCCAAGAAAGCAAGCCACCTGCCCAAGGTTACGTAACTTGTAAGAACAAGGCAGCCACAGCCAGGCCCGTGCGACAGCAGAGCTCATGGTTCTTGTGGTTCCGCTGCATCCTGTGTGGTGCCGCACCACCTGTCTCAATGTTGGGAGGAAGGGCTGCACTTCTGAGGACCAGAATCCCTCCAATGCCAGGAGCACAAGGGGAAAGCAGAGATGGTCCACAGTCCACGGGCGGGTCCCCAGGACTAGGTCAGCAGATGTGTTCTTCCCCAGGTACTCAAAAGAGTCTTCAAGTTGCAGATGGACTTTCAGAGGGGACCAACTGTCGGCTGAGAAGCAGGTTCTCAGAGAAACTGGAGTCTTACCAGGTCTAAGGCAGAGTCAGGATTCCTGAGCACAGAGTTGGGGGTCTTGGATGTCTAGACCAGCCTGAAAATCTGCACTAAGGGAAGGCTTGAGGCTGGCAACACCCACGTGCCACACGCTGCTGTGGCTGCAGGCCCCTGATGCCTTCTTCTCACATAAAGGGCCCCTCTTTCTTGTTACTGGTCCTCTGCACAACCTGACCTCTCCCCTCATGCCTCTGCTGTTGAGTGTCCAAGTGTCTTGTCATGGTGGACAATCAGCAAGGAACACTCTCTGAGTGTCTAGAGGGAAAGGGGGAGGAGAGGAGGACACAGGAATTTGGGACAAAACAAGGCTCTGTCACAGGCAGAACCCATCTGGCTCTGCCTGTCTCCCTGAGTGGTGGTCAGTTTCACATGGGAAGTAGCACAGAGGGGCCAATAGATAATAGGTAGGGCCTCAGAGAAACAGGGCTCTGCATCCCAACAGTGATGAGCATGAATTTTGGGGACATCACTCTTCCTCTGTGGACTCAGCCTCTACATAGTGACATGCACCTGGCGCTACCTCATGCTCCCGCCATGCTCAGCTGTAGCCCTCATCTCTCCCCTGGGTGCACATCTGGGGTGGCAGGCCTCTCATGTGGCGAGGTGAATTGGGAGCTGGTGGAGAAGCATAGGACCTTGGAGATGTGGGGAGAAGGCAAGAAGAAAGCTGCTCATTCTATTTCTTTCATTCTTTTTTTTTTTTTTTTTTTTTTTTGGAGAGGTTTTTTATAGGGTGCGTGCGCTCGCCAGAAAGACAGAGAGAGACAGAAAGCGAGAAATCACCCTCCAATGGCCACGCTGCAATCCCTTCTCCTCCATTCTCCTCTCGGGATCTTGGGCACGCACGCACATGTGCCCGGCGTGAGTTTAAGCCGCCGGGTCTGGGAATGACTACGTGGGAGTCCAGCGACATAGCCATTAAGCTAACATATTTCTTTCATTCTTTAAGCTTCCAGTGATACAGTGATACTGGGGGATGACTACATTAGGATCTGTCTGTTCCTTTAGTCTGGAGACAAGGTGTGGAGGTAGCTGCTTCAGAAGAACCTCTGAGCTGAGAGAGAGAAGAATAAACAACAGTAGCTTTCTCTGTATCTAGACTGAGTTAAGTGCCTCCCATGGGCTAACTGTCACACTTAGAACAGCATTGTGAGAAAGACCTTCCCCAGTGTGTACAGATGAGAGAAAAGGGGCACAGACAGGAAAGGGTCAGAAACTGGACCTGTATCACACAGTGAGTGAGCACAGGACTGGGATTCGAACATAGTAGTCTAACCCCGGAGCCCGCACATTAGGCCACTACACACAGTCCTGGTCTGCAGTGAATTTGCTTGGCCTTATCCCCGTCTGGGTCTTCATTGTACCAGCCTCTGAGAATGGATTTTTTAAGTGCAAGACGGTGTGCTTCTTGTCAGCTGCTCCCTGTGCAGGACTTGTCAGAGCAGAGAAAGAAAACAGAAGTGGCGTCCGTCTGAACTTTTATCTTCCAAACTTTGCAGAAATGGATCTATCTTCTACTGTCAACTCTCCAGTTTTCCTAGTCCCTGTGGGTGGTCTATGGCTTTACTATCACTGGAGTAGAGGTGCAGGAGGAGATGGAGATAAACACCATGTGAGTCTTCGGTGACTCATTGTAGTTGCCTTTTCATTTCTGGAACAAGTTTAATGAGGCATGCATTCATTTGCTCTATACCCTATGCCCTTGAAGCAGGGACATTATCTGTTTTGCCTTCTCTGTGTTCCCAGCACTAGAGCACAATTCGGTGCATAGTAGAGGTTCAATTAGTGTTGTTGAATGAATGAACATTAAGAAACAGAGAATAGACCCTTGTTATTTCATTGCCACTCCTTCTTCACCCTTTGCAGTTGACTGGACTCTCCTTAATGTATTACTGTTTTAAAACCTGGGAATGTAAATAGGAATCTTGAATCAGGGAAGTCACGAGGGAGATGGAGATTTAGGAAAAAGTGGGAACTAGGAGGACAACAGCCAAGCTGAAGAGTCAAGCTGGGAGTCAGGAGAACAAGCTGGAGAGCTTCTAGGCTAGAGTTGAACAGCCCTGGCCAGGGCCTCTCAGCCCACAGGGCACCACCTGCTTCATGCCTTGGTAGGTGGATGAGGTACACAGCTGGCCAGTGAGTGTGAGTTTCCTGGGGGCTGAGGAGGGCCTGAGGATGCTGCAGAACTTGGGGCAGGACACACCTTCGTGCACTTTTCTCACATGTGCAGCTCGGCTGCTGACCCAGCTTCCCATTTTCTCTGCACTAAGCCTCTCTCCCGGGTGCATATCTGGAGTGGCAGACCTCACAGGAAAAGCTGCTGCCTCAGTCCTCTCCCAGAAAAGAAGCTGAAATCCCACCTTGGGGACGCCCTAAGGAACTGCTCACTCTCCCAGCATCCAGTCCCACCAGCCTGAGCTCCCTTCACTCTGTTCCCAACCTCAGCACACTCGCAGCCTCAAATGGGGACTTCCTGAAAGCTCGTCTCCTATGGGTGGCCTGAGAGGCTTGGCAGCAGCCTCTGCCCCTCTCTGGAGGCCCCTTGAGCAGAAACAACTCGGGCAAAATAGTGCTTGTACCTGCATACTAGGGATGGGATATGCACCAGGTGCAAAGGATAACCTCCTTCATCTCCTGATGAACACCTGGCTTCACAGGTGGCCCATGTGCCCTCAGTAGGTGATCTGAGCACTAGGTAGGGGGAAGGAACTCACTTAGCAGGCAAACTGGAACTCTTCAAGTAGCATAGGTACTCAAAGCACCACCAGCTCAGTGACTTTGGACTAAAATAGAGCCCGTATCTGATCCCAGGTTCAACTGTGGACTGGGCTGGCTAGCAGGGTGTGGATGGGGCAGAGCATCCTGGTGTTACTGACAAGGGCCAGGTGATGAGGGCACAGAGCAGCAGGGTATGTTCTTTCCTCTCTCTCTCAGATGCAGAATTTTTCAATTTCACCCAGGTGGGAGTGGTGGCCTTGTTCATGTGATTACCTGGGTCCCAGGTCCCACCCCAGAGCTACTGAATTAGCCTGGGAGGGGACTGAGAATCTGTAATCTCCACTCACATACACACATCTCAGGCTCACATACTTTGAGAGCTCCTGCTTCTGCTTCCTTTCCTCCTTGGTGGCATAATGGAGAGAAGACAACCTCACCAGGCTGTTCTTGGCAGGGGGTGCTCTACCCTGCAAAAGAAAAGGATTTTGGAGTACGATGATATTATTTTATGTTTGGTTGATATCTCACAGTGAGCACATCAAGCACCTTCAACTTGTCTGCTTAAACTCAAATCCTAGGAGCCTCTCTCTTGATTGGTTCATTTTCTTTCTTTCTTTTCTTTCTTTCTTTCTTTCTTTCTTTCTTTCTTTCTTTCTTTCTTTCTTTCTTTCTTTCTTTTTCGAGAGGTTTTTCTATAGGGCACGTGTGCTCACCAGAAAGACAGAGAGAGATAGAGAGACAGAAAGCGAGACATCCTCAGGGGGGATGGCCATGCCACAATCCCTTCACCTCCATTCTCCTCTTGGGATCTTGGGCACACACGCACACGTGCCCAGCATGAGTTTAAGCCACCGGGTCTGGGACTCGAACCGCGGTCGACTACATGAGAGTTCAGCGATATAGCCATTACGCTAACTGCTGGTCCCGATTGTTTCCTTTTCTGATTGCCTTTGTCCAGTTCATCCTGATCTTACTTCAATGTACATTGACCTCAAACTTAATCCCTGCTCCCCACCTCAGTGTTACCACTCTGGCCACCAGTCACCCTCACTCATGTAAACTACTATAATACCTCCTACCTGAGTGTCATATCCACATCTGTCCCATGATCCATTTTCCACTTGGAAACCAAAGTGTGTGTAAGTGTATATTGTCTATTTCCTTTTTACTAAGGCATTATTTGCACAAAACTAATTTTACCTATTTTAAGTATATAGTTTTTGAATTTTGACCATTGTATGTAATTATGTAACCATGGCCCCAGCTAAGGTGCAGAACAACTCTCATCCTAAAGCTTCCTTTTGCTCTTTTGCTCTCCACCCTGTCCTACCCCTTAAGGAGCCATGTATCTGCTCTTTGCTCCTCAAGTTTTTTTTTTTTTTTTCATTTTAATTTTTTTAGACTCTTTCTTACAAGTGACAGAAACATAGAGACAGAGATATAGCGTCCCCAATAACAATGGGTATGGTTACTGCAATTTTTCTATTTTTGAGATTCATCCACATCATTGCATGTCTTCACCTGGTCTCCCTCTCTCTTGAGCTCAGCCCATGCTCTCTCTGCTCAGTGAACTAGCTCAGCGGGCTCTTGCCTCTGCACTCCTGAGCCCTTTGCCTAGACAGTTCTGCTTGAGCTGGCTCCTTCAGGTCTCAGCTTAGGTGTCACCCTTTCAGGGCTTCTCTCACGGGGCTGACCTCTCCACTCTTCTGCTCACACGCTGCCTCTCTCCAGCCCCACTCACACATCATCCCTACTCACAAAGTTATTTATCTATCATATTTTCCTATTAAGTTCCTTCAAGTCACAATTTTATTATTCATACATTTATATGGGTTGAATCATGTCCCCTTGGACCCCATTCATATGTTGAAGTCCTATTGTAATTAAGTTAACATCAGATCATTGCGATGGGCTCTCATCCAGTATGACTAGTGTCCTTATCAGGAGGGGAGATTGGACACAGACACACATAGATGGAAGGTGACTTGAAGATAGTCACCTACAAGCCAAAGGCAGAGTCTCAGAACAGAGTTTTTCACAGCCCTCAGAAGACCCAACCTCACAGACCTTGATCCCGCGATCTCACACTTCCAGCTCTAGAACTCTGAGATGATAAATTTCTGTTGTTGAAGGCACCCAGTTTGTGGCACTTTATTACGGAAGCCCTAGGAAACGAATTTTTTTTTCCTTTCTGCCTTGTATAGAGTGCGGTTTTCATGGGAACAGGGATCTCCTCTTTCTCATTCTCACTACTGTCCCCAGAGGGGGCCTTTAATTTTGCTGAATGAATGAAGGGGTGCATAATTTTACTATGTTCTCACCATTATCCCTAAAGGTTGGCTCATCAAATTTAGGCTGCCTACTCAAGGTGACAGCTAAGAGCCAGTGAACTCCTGATTCCTGGTGCTGAGACATTCTAATTATGCCAGTTCCCTGAGCCCCTTCTCAAATAAAGTGAGATCTGAAAATGAAATCAAGTGTCTTTTCCTTCTTGCAGGACATGGAATGCATGTTCTCCTGAAAATGTTTCAGGAAGTTCAAAGATATCTTATTTGAGCTGTGGGGGAAGAAGCAAAAATAAAAGCAATCAATTAAATAAACCCAAAAACCTTGAAGGAAGTTATGTATGTTAAACAAAGCTAACCAACCCACTAAACAAAAACCTTTTCTTTACCTAAGTATTGTGGTCCCCTTTTATTACAGTGTTTTACTTTCTTGGTTTCTCAGAAGCTGTGTTAGCTTTGGCCAGCTGTAATCTGAAAAATATTAAGTGGAAAATTCTAGAAATAAAAAAGTCCTGAGTTTTAAGCTGCTCACAGTTCTGAGTAGCTTAATAAAATCTTGGGCTGTCCTACCCAGGATGTGAATCATTTCTTTTTCTAGTGTATCCATGCTGTGTACATTCTCTGCCCATTAGTCACTTAGTTAACATGTTGACTATCGGATCAAAAAATCGTAGTACATACATACTATGGTTTAGTATTATCCGTGGTTTCAGGCATTCACTGAGGGGCTGGGAATATATTCTCTGTGGATAAAGAGGGACTACTATATTGCCCATCAATTACACTCATTTACAGAGAAAATGCCTCAATGCATTCTTATATGATATAATTTATTCTAATTTGATGTACAAAGATTTTTTTCAAGAAGCTGTCAATTGTACACTTAGAGTTACAGGCCTGTTGATGAAAAAAGACCTGCAACCCAAGAGATATTTGCCATAATGCTCAGAAAAGGTGAGGCCATGTAGCTTTGAAACCCAAACAAGAAAGGCTATGAAAGAGCAAACTCAAAATACCAAGTGTATGCAGAGAAGTGTCTGGGAATTGAGGGAGGTCAAAAAATAGCAAATACATCCGTTCTTTGAGTGGTCAGATACCTTGAAGCAAGTTTGCAATACAATAGCCCTTACAATAAAATCCTTTCCCCCCAAGAGACCTAAGTGGTATAACTATTACTTTAATTTGAAATTAGTTAAGTTTGGAGTATGATAGAGCATTTTATTTACAGCTCAACACTGGTGTATTCTAACTGCTGCTGTTTTCTTTTTGGTGGATTTATCTCTGCTTCTATGTATTTTGGGGTATCTTTTCTGGGTCTGTGTATATATATCACTGTGTGGCTGTGACTTTGATGTTCATCTCCCTCCTCTGTCGGCATGTCTTTGCCTCTTCGTGTCTGCTTCTCTGTCACATTATCAGACCTCCTGTGCTGATGGGTGCTGAGTTTGGCAACCGGCAGCAGAACTTCATCAACCTCCCCCACACTAAACGTTCCACAAAAAAGCATAGCAAACAGAGGGAAACCCCTTTAAGTGTGGGAATGCTATCTCATTATCCTGAGATTAAGAGAGGAACCTCTCAAAATTTGTCATTTCGGTAAGAAAGATCTTTAAAATCTTTACAATTATCTTCACACTGATGTCTTTTTTTTTTTTTTTTTCTTCCATAGCTAAAAGATAGGTAGATAGTGCTGAATGCTCATTGGTTGGCTCATGGAGGGCAGAATAAGTTATTGGGCTATTAGTTCAGGTCCTGTCTTTGCTGTTGGAGGAGAATCAAAAGAATGAGAGGTGTTGCTGCTATGTTCTCAGGGCTTCTTCTTTCCCAGTCCCTGAGATTCTTGGCCTTGTCTGGGAGGGATCTTTGCCAACAGAAACTGCTTATCCTAATGACCTGGGGTCACTGAGGGGTGGTGTTGGGTGTTCAATAGGGGCAGGAAAGCAGGAGGGTCTTTCTGGGGTGGAAGGGACAGAAGTAGCACAAATCAGTGTGTATGGCCCTGGTTGAGGCACAGAGGAGTCATCAGTGAACATAACAGAGGCCAGCATTCCTGGAGCTTCCCAGTAGTAATAGAAACTATAATAGTTTCCATGAGCAAAAGAGGATCTCTCTCTGGGGCAATGTGGGAGAGGGGTGGAGGTTTGGTTGTGTGGTCTACCTAAAAAGGAAAAACTACATGCCTTGAGGTTTCCAACCTCAGCAAAGATTCGATGGATGGCAAAGTGGCAAAAAGGCAACAGAATCTCTGCCTTTAAGGAGTTGAATGGATTTGGGTAGTGAGAACTGGTGAGGATTGGAAACCACAGGTCCTTCCTGAATGTTCTCTTTCTTGTAAGACCCCAGAGCCTTTTCATGATGCTGATCAGGGACAACTCCCCTACGCACCCCCCACCCACCTACTCACCACCACCTCAACACACACACACATACACACACACAAAATTCACTGAACCTGAATTCCTTGCCAGGCCACTAGAATTGGGGTGGGAACTAAGAATGAAAGTTAATTTGAGGCGCTGGACAACAGTATAGTAAAACATACACTCTGCAAGGCTGACTCATGGGGAAAAGTTCTCGGTTCATATCTGGAGATTTCCTTGAGTATGCCAGCACACATGTGCCCATGTTTCAGGGCTGACTGAAGCTGGGAGTGGTTTGCTTATCCAAACCCTGTTCAGGGTGCTATCTCTCTCTTCCCCTTTCTCTTTTACTCCTTCCCTCTCTCTCTTTCTCTGTCTCTCTCGCTCATGGAATAAATAAATAAATAAACTTTTAATAAGTTATGAGACTAGCAGGTGGTGTAGTGGTTAAGGCTCTGAACTCCCTCATGGCCAATGGCAGTTCGGATCCCAGACCTGGCAGCTTGAAACTCATGCTGAGCGTGTGTGTGTATATGTGTGTGTGTGTGTGTGTGTGTGTGTGTGTATGTGTATGTGCATAAAATCCTGAAAGGAGAATGGAGGGGAAAGGATTGTGCCATGGCCATCCCCTTGGGGAGTGACTTCTCGCTTTCTGCCTCTCTGCCTCTCCAGTGAGTACATGTGTCCTATGGCAAAGAAAAAGAAAAAAAGAAAAACTCAAAAACTTTTTTAAATTTTTAAAAATTAGAAAGTCAACTTGATTTAAAGGGAGTAATTTGATATGCCTTACCTGCTTGTTTGTAATCACCACATGGCACCCAGGCTGCAATAGAAGGCATACGCTCAATGGCACTGCATAGGCAGCTTTCTCTTGCTCTTCAGAATATTGTCCCCTTATTCCTTCATATATTTTTTATATATTTTTAGCTCAGTTCTGTGTTTTGGTTGAAAATATATAGCCAAGTAGATAAAAGTGATAGCTCTATTATTGCTCAGACCTTGGTTTACACACAGATTTATGCCCACATATCTATGCTTATAGCTGTGTCCTTGGGCAAGTTACCAAGATCCACTTACCCTCAGTTTGCTCATCTGCAAGATGGTGATAATGACAATACTCACTTCAGTGGGTAAGTATGAACATTGAATCAGCCAATACATGTAAAATATCTAGAAAAAATTCTTGGGACCTGACAAGTACTTAAGAAATATTGGCTCTTAATTTTACTATTTTATATTGACTTAATCTTGGGAAAATGAACTTTCAGTAATTGCCCACCATATTTGAATTAGATAGATGACTTATGAAGTACTACTGTCTAAATCTTATGGACATAGTTCTCCCATATGGTCTTAGTTATTTCTTCTCCCTATTTTTGACTAACAGTGTGTAAAATCTATGACTAGAAAAGTGAACTGACAATACAGTGGCTTAATACTTCAAGGAGAAAAATCTAGGGTTCATGGAAGACCAAGATATAATCTGAGTCTGACATTAAGGGGAAGATAGGATGGAGCTTGCGTTGTGTACACTACAATATTTTTGGCATGATTCACAAACACATTTTCCTACTTTAGAATACTCAACTCTCCAGTAGGCAATGTGACTATGACCCCAAAGAGGAGTAACTAACTAGACGAATAAATAAAAGAAGGAGAAAACATTGAAACAAAAAAGTTCAACTTACTCACAGAAAATAATTTGCTAGAGGATTACTGCTTTTTTTTCTTCTTCCTTTTTTTTTTTTTTTTTTGATATAGGCACATGTGCTAGCTGGAGAGACAGACAGAAAGTGAGAAATCACCCCCAGTGGATATGGCCACACCACAATCCCTTCTCCTTCATTTTCTTTTTTGGATTTTGGGCACACACACGCATGCTCCCAGTGTGAGTTTGAAGCCCCTGGGTCCAGGACTTGAACCACAGTTGACTACATGTGAATCCAGTGATGTAACATTATATCATCTGCTGATCCCATGGGTGACTGGTGTTTTAACAAAACCCTTCACTTGCATAAACTCTGTGTCCCTGTCTGTCCCTGTTGGGATGGGAATATTCAAGGCATATTCAAAGATACTCTTTGGCTACTTTAGCCTTTGATCCCCTGGGAAGGATGAAGGGCAATGGTTTCAAACAACACTAAAGTTTGAGATTGCTTTGGGAGGTGGGACTGGTAGCTCTCCTTTATATGCAGTCTTGACTAGCCAGTATCTGTAGGGAAGATCTTTGGTCTTTTTAATCCTTTAAAATGAATTCCACTAGCAGTTCTGAGTCATGGATCCAAGAGGGTTGGTTACCTGACCAGACAAACCCTCATCTTCTAATCTGTGCAATGGCAATAATACTTGTCTTACCTAACTCATAGGGTGGTAAGAATAATATGAGACAATTAGGGTGAAAACTTGGGAATCTGACCAGTTATTATTGCACTAATAGGAAAAGATTTCATGTTCTCTCTCTTTTTCTCTCTTACTCACTTATGCCCTTATATCTTTAATCAGGCATTTGTAGAGTAAGCTGTGTTATGAATGGAGTGGATATTCATATAGTGGTGTGTAGAAGTTAAAGTGGCACCTTGAGCAATGCCAGCCAGGTCAATCTATGTACAGTGGCCAGGTCTGTCTGGTCTTTTCCATTGACCCCGTTCTACTGCCTGGGAGTCACAAGACCTCTCATTTGTAAACATCATCCCAAATTCTTCCATAAGTTGAAATCACCATATGGTAGGGTCTTGCCTCGTGGGAACTTATTCTCAGAGAGATAATTGCTGAGTCAATAGGCGTGACTAGCAGAGATTTCAAAGAGAAGACACTGCCATTTCATGGACTCTTACATAAATCACTAGCTAGAAATCTCCTGTCTGCTCTCTAAGACTTTCAAAACAATCTCCCACCACTGTTTACCCTTAAGCATAATAGAACACTTGGACACGGTTATCAACATAATTAATGAACTTAGAAATATTTTTTTTCTTCTTTTTTGGGGAGATTTTCACTATAGGGTGCGTGTGCTCACCAGAAAGACAGACAGAGACAGAGAGACAGAGAGACAGAAAGCAAGAAATCACAGAAATCACCCCCCCAGGGGGGATGGCCACACTGCAATCCCTTCTCCTCCATTCTCCTCTTGGGATCTTGGGCATGCATGCACATGCACCCGGCATGAGTTTAAGCCACCGGGTCCAGGACTTGAACCGTGGTTGACTACATGGGAGTCCAGAGACATAGCCATTACGCTAACTGCTGGTCCCCGAACTTAGAAATAATTAACCCTGACAGTTCTAATGAAATAGAAAATAGCAGAGTATTATCCACAACTTTATAAACTCACAGTGAAAGCTTACCTCATAAATAATGAGTCATAAAAGTGCTTTTACTAATAAGAGTAAGTAAAGAAAATATGAAAACTTGCAAGCTGTCAAGAATAATGAAAAGTAATCACTGCATGTTTTAAACAATATCAGTCCTTAGAACATCTGACTAACTACTGATGAAGACAAATTTATTTCTAATTGTACTCGATGTCCCATGTTTTTATCCCCTCTATATGATATTTTTAGTCAATCCTATGTTTGGGTTGAAAAAGTATAACTGAGTGGGTAAAAGTGATAGCTATATAATTGTTCAGATCTTAGTTTAAACACAAGTTCACACCCACAGATCTACGTCCCAACTGTACCATATGTCCTTGGGCAAGTTACTCAGATTCTCTTACCCTCGGCTTGCTCATCTACAAAATGGTGATAATGACAATACTCACCTCAGTGGGCAACTATGAACACTGAATCGGAAAAATGCATGTAAAATACCTAGAAAAAGTGCTTGGGATCAACTTGAGGGCCATGGTCAAAATGATGGCTGACATAACAGAGCCCTAATCTATTACAGAATCCTCAAACGGTGGGTTCCTTTGGGATGATGATAAATTAAGCCACCATTTAGAATTGTGTTTAGGATTCCCTTGCCATCCATAGACTCTGCCCCTCTCTTTTCAATCAGTTTTGTTAACCTGACCTAGTAACCTATTTTTATTTGCTGTCCTGAAGCCTTTTTCCATTGATATTTATCAATATATCTCTTCTTGGGGAAATATTCATCCAGCCCCAAGTAGTAAATGTGAGGCTGACTTCACCTCAGTTTCAGAGTTGAGCATTTTGCCTAGCCAATCAGAATATCACGTCTCCCTGATTATAGTGATTGGTTAAGGGATAAACATGTGGCCCACAGCAGACCAATCAGAGCTTTTAACACTTAATTTCAGAACTTCTGTTGGAACAATTGAAAAAGAGAAGTTTTCTTTTGGCTCAGATTTCTCTTTTGGCTGTGGATAGACCGGAAATGTGTAAGAACCTCAGCCATCTTACTGGCAGAAGAGGGGTATCTGATTTGTGGGTGGAGCCCACATAGAGGAAATTGGAGCCAAAATACAAAGGATGTGAACTGCTAGCATCATTTGGGTTCTGGATCCAGCTAAAAAGCTTGGCTTTTCAGTTACTTGTGTCAGTGCATTCTCTTTTCTTTTTCAGCAAGGTTTAGTTGTATTTTGCATCTCATGTGACTGAACAAAACAGACACTGCTCTCAGCAAGGCCCAGCAACAGCGAGTTCACATCCTGAAACAGAGGCAATACCTACTTCTTCCCTTCTCACTGGTCTCGTTGAGTGGAGTCTATCTGAGCCTGGCGAATCCTTCATGACAACTTTATTTTCTCCTGGTCTTTCTTCTCACCCACCTTCAGGCCCTGAGCTAGCTATGGCCCTCCATTCATCCAGCTGATGTCTGGAACCTTTAAAATGAAACTTAATGTTATTCAACTTTCTCTCTCATTAGCACACTGTTTTTCTGTCTCAGGAGACGCTAACTGAATGCAAAGCACTGCAGTGTACTGGTTTGAATTTCACAGCCTTTCTTCATCAGCCTGAATGTTTGTATACATGCAGCTGGGCTGCAACGTCAACTTCTGTCTGACGGCTCAGAGCCATGATTTTACCCTGTTATTGATGCCCATTATGTCATTTTAGAAAATGTGGGGATATGGCTGCCAATTTCTCCAAATATCTGTATATAAATAAATAAGTGCACATTTAAATCTAGTCTTACTTTGATGTGTGTGATCTGAGGAGAAAAGTGAAGTCCTTGTGGTTTGTTTCACATAGAAACGAGAAGGTAGGCTACCACAACATCAATATCACAAACAATAATGAGACAAATTAAATATCACTTGTGAATTATTTCTACAATTACAGTGACAGTTTTTCATGAAGAGTTGTAGCAATTGCCTTCTTTCTACAGAACACACCCATCTACAGGCAGATGAGGAGTTTCTAGAATCCCAGTTTATGTTCATAAAACAATAAGGGCCACAAAAAGCGCCCTAAGCTTGGTGTGCATGCAAAGACCACTTCTGCACATCATGTGATGATGTGGAGGCTTAGGACGGTTATCAGAAAGCCTTAGGTTTCTGAGACACTTTTTTCTCTATCAGCTGCTACATTAAATCAGCTAAACTGAACCAAGTAATTTTCTTGACTCTCAGCTTCATTTTGTGCTAAGAAGCAAATATGTCATGAAATGGAAAGTGGAAGTCTGACTCCGATAGATGCTGACATTCTAGGGAAAAAAAAGAAAAAGACTCCAAAGCAAACTTTTTGACAAGATTCCTTGGATAAATAGGACATAAAAAAAAAAGTATGGAGAAGAAGAAATGAAAAAACAAAGGGAAAGAGAAAGGAAGGAACAATAGAGGAAAAAAACAAAAATGAAAATGGAACAAAGAGGGTGAGACTTCTATTGCATCATGACAGACTAGATGAGAACGCTCTTGGGGGTTGACAGGTGTGGGAAGTGGTTTCAGAGGTTGCAGCAGAGTGTGATACATCAAGAGGTATTACTGGGAAGCCTAAATAAACTTGTTTCTTTGCACAGCAGAGGGAGAACTAGAAATGAGTTCAATTGTAAGAACTTTCTTAATAGAGAAATGGGCTTCCTAGTAAGGTAGTGAGTTTCCTGAGAGTTGCCAGCAGAGACCAAACACACATAGGGCCTGTTGGCAGGGGAATTCGAACAGTGGCAAAAATACCAGACAAGCTGAGATTCTGTTTTATATTTGACTCTCGGAAATTAAATAACAATTTAAAAGAAACTCGAACCATTTGGGAACAAGTAACTCTAGAGATTTAAGGAGAACTTACAGAGTTCACACTATGGTGGCAGCAACCAAACACACACCAAGTTAATGCTTTGCAGTAGTGAGGAAGTGATCATTCCCTTCCAAGAACTTCACAGGGAACAATAGTAGGTAGAAGTTAAATCACAGGTATTTCTCCTTATTATCTAGGAAGTAACTAGAGCTGCCTTTCTAATTAGCATCCATATGTAGCACTGTGCTGTCAGCTGTGGATAACTCTCACAACCAGTGAGATAGTTATAAAAACCACTCAGTTCCCAAATTACACATTGTCATTGTTGGTCAGAATGCCATCCTCTACACAATGACATGAACAAGAGCCATTGCAGAAGCTACATGTACTCTAGGACATGCAGCATACTAATATTTGGAGCTACTGTCTGGTCCTGCAATTCATGAGTTTCATCATATTCTGAGTGAACAAACATTCCTCTTGTGGTTAGAGATCTTCTTTGGCACCCAACTCTACACATAAATAACGTTTGCAGGGGTCAGGGCAAGGGTTGAGGGAAGGAAGAAGCCGGTGATAACATTTGAATTGACCACATTTTTGATAAAGCTGAGCAGTCTAAGTTTTCAAACTACCATTTAGATGTTCTGATGGGAAAAAAAAAATGAAATAAAACAAACAGAAAAACTCCCCCCAGCCTGTTCTTGGCACATTGTATTATATGGACATGATGACTGCCATTTTCTGCAAGTATGCTAAGTAGCTATTTGTAAAACCGTAGTTATTGAATGGTAGGTCACTCTTTAATGTGCTTACTAAAGAAAAGGAAATAATTTGGCATAATTCCCCAAGAATAGATAAAAAAAACAAGGCATCAGTCAAATAAGAGTCTCACGTTTGCATTTCTTTTCTTTCCTCTCCTGGGAACCTCTCACTATTTGCCATGGGGGTTTCTTATTCTTTGACATCATTAGAAGCATGGGATAGGATAGTGGGTATAGGAGATACTTTTACAAAGACCAGAAGCGCTGAGAAGGAAATGGGCACGACAAATCCCTAGAAGGAATTTAGCAATTATCATTCTCATGTGCCAAAACTAGGCAGCTTTTTTTTCCTCTCATTCAAGCCAACCCAGCCTTTGGCTCTTTCAAGGCAGAGGCTGTCAGCTGGCCTTTAAAGACTTTCTGTAAATGTTTAGTTAATTAGATGTCAGTCATGTCAGGTGGGAAATAAACATGAGTAACTTTATATTCAGAAGGTCTGATGAGGTAAAATCAATTGCTAATTATGAAAAGAGGGATTTGGATAGAGACAAAACATACCTAAGGACTTAGATTCTTGGTCTCTGTTTCCATTTTTTTCCTGGTTATGACCCATTTTTATTGATGTGTGTATTTGGAGACATGTTTTTAAGCTTTATTAAAGTAGTCCCAGTGTAACTTTTATTCTAGGGCTAGTTGAATCCTACTACAATGGCATGGACCTCATGATTTAACCTCTACTGAATGCCCTGGGATTTTAACATGTTTTTTTGTTTGTTTGTTCCTGACTACTTGAAATGCAACTGTCCTCTAGCTTTGTGTGAGCTCTGAGAATTAAGTTCACAGCTCATAGGTAGCCATTCTTTGCCCAGTCCTATAGGGTTTCATTCTAAAAATGCACAGATTAGTTTTCAGCCAGATATGCAAGGAGACTTCCCATACAGATTTTTGGAACTTTTTCATTGCATAGATCTTTCCACATCAGTACTGTATCTTGCAAAGCTGCCCTAGTCTGATTCAACTATGATCTGTGTCTCCTCAGTTCTCCCGTTGTGTTCTGCTTGGTATCTCTATCCTTGCACTGAAGTAGAAAGTGCCTCCAAATGAAAGGTTAGAATGGTGTGGGGCCCACTTTGTTATTTTGCTTCTTTTAGGAAATATATTCTTATACTACCTGCTGTCCAATGTTTGAAACACTTTTTTCACATAATTTGTTTGGTTTTTAGTAGTTTATGTTGGGGCAATAGATCTATTTCCAGTTACTCTGTCATGGTCAGAAATGGAAGTTCCTAAATTTTCTAGTCTCTGAATGCATTTGTTGCCTATTTCTGCTGCCAGAATTTCACTAGACTACATGCAATTGAATGGGAAATTGGACCTAGAGGTTAAGGGGGAAGATTGTAACTGGTGGAAAGGCAGTTATATAAATAAGTCCACTATGAACTAGAATAGTAAAGATGAATAGTCTGGGTATATCCTGGTCTTCTCTGTCCAGGACTCCCACACTTATACCTCTCTAAGCTTGGATAAAAAATCATTTTCCACTTCCTGACCCACCCTTGGCCCAGGTGTGTTCTTCTGAGGAGGGATAACAGATGCTAATCTTCCTCTAATTAACCAATGTGGACTATATATCCCCAAACCCCAAGGTCCTGGGCTCTTAGCCTAGATAAGATACACATGAATAATGGTGACTTCATGCAGCAGGGAGAATCAATGGAAGTGACTGGTGTTAAAGAAAGCTATTCCAATTAGACCAAGCAGGCAATTGTCTATGATCAATGAACATTCCCAAACCTAGCTCCATGGCTTTCCTTAGCTATATTCCTTTCCTACTCTCACAATCAAGATCTCAGTCATCTTCTCTGCCTACCTATCTAGCCTTCAAGCTCAGTTCCAGCCCATTCTCACTGTAGGCTTGTTATATCCTGTGTGCTAGGATTCCTGCTTAGCTGTATGGTGTGTTACCAGCATGTATTTTGTTCCTGGAGTTGCTTTTTGATCAAGTAGGAGGATAACTGGAGTATCAATGTCAGTCCGGCATAAGCTGGGACAAAAAACTAAAAACTGTTTGATGGAGAATAAAGGGAAATTTGCTCAAAGGATTAAAATAAGTCCCCTGCAGAAATGTTGCAAAGTAGTAAAATTAATAAATATTAAGGTAAAATGGAATTGTATAATTACTATTAGTTGTTTGCAGTTTCAGCTATGAATGTTGGAATTTGGCCTCTTTAAGGAAGGTAAGTGAGGTTCCATTTTTAGGCTGCATTTTTTTTATTTTAAAAAAATGTATTTATTTAGTTATATTTGTTGTGATTTTCTTTTTTTAGTTTTATTTATTTATTTATTTATTTACTTTTTTTTATATATTCAATCGCATTATTTAGCTTACAAAGTGAACATTTCAATATGTGAACATTTCTCCTCGGTCCAGTTGATCAAAATATCTTCAACAGATAACAACACTACCTCCCCGTCCCGACAATGCTCTGTCTCCATATCCCTCCTCCAAATGTCTACGCTATATTTTCAATTCTCAAGGCTGATTGAAAAATGTTGTAGCACTTCTCTGCCCCCCTGCACTATTAGAACATCCAGTTTCAATGACAAGAGGGCAGGTTGCAGGGTGAGCAGCAGGGAGATTGAGTTGCAGAGAAACTGTGTCTCATCTTCTTCCACACACCTCTGAACTCTCAGGTGAGTTAACTGGCATCTGGAGGGTCCCACCCTTCCCACCACTCATGCAATGGGAACATCCTGCTCCAGCAACCACAGGGCAGGTTGCAGGGTAAGCATCAGGGAGAGAGAACAGCAGAGACACTTTGGCTCATCTCTCTCCATCAGTGATTTTTGGAATACCTGGTATCCTCTGAGACTTCATATTTTTCTCTTCATGTTGTACCTTCCTTTAGCTATATCCTCCAGCTTAGCCCCAGATACACCTGGACTGAAACTCTGCAGAGAAACCAGGCACCTCAAACTGTCTATATACACCATTCTCTGATCAGAACAAAGGCCCTCTTCAAAGAACACACCGGAGAAATAGACCACATCTTTCCACCTGACATCACAGAATTAACTCCAATAAATTAGGAAGAAATGTATAATCCATTAGATGACCAGTAACTAGTGCAGAGGCATAAGAAATATGAGAAACCAAGAAAATATCTTTCCTTCAAGGAAAAAGAACAACTCCTCATCATTCCACAGACAGTACAGAGAACTAATGGAAATAGCAGATAAACAATTCAGCAAATTCAGTGACATAACTAAATGAGATGCAAGAGAAGAGACAACAAGCTCCAGGAGATGAGGAAGTACTTTCATGATTTAAAAGAAGAAATGGCCACTATAAAAAATAAGCAGAATTGCTAGAGATGAAGGCTGTAATACAGAAAATCAATACCTCCCTCAAAAATATTAAAAGCAGGTTAGATCACACAGAAGATCAAATCTCAGATATAGAAGACAAAACCTCTGACCTAGAAAAAAATCACCAAAAAGAATTAAAAAATAACCAAACAAAATGGGGATAATATATGGGAAATACTCAATACCATTAAATGCCCAAACATCCAAATAATTGGTATCCCAGAAGGTGAAGAATCTAATAAGGACATTGATAATCTATTACATGAAATCCTGAAAGAAACCTTTCCAAACATAGAAGAGCATTAAAATATCCACACCCAAGAAATATTAAGGACCCCAAATAAAATCAACCCAAGAAGATCCTCTCCCTGGCATGTGATAGCCAGATTGTCTAAAATCACAGATAAAGACTTTTGTCTAAAAATAGCAAGAGATAAATGTCAAGTTACTTACAAAAGTTATTCCATCAGGCTAATATCAGACCTCTCAGTGGAAACAATGCAAACAAGGAAAGAATGGGAAGATATATTCAAAGTGTTAAAAGAAAAACAAGTTCTACCAAGTTACTATCCCTGGCAAGATTATCCTTCAAAGAGGAAGAAAAGATAAAAGCATTCTCAGATAAACAAAGCCTGAAAGAATTTACCAACACCAGACCAGCTCTTCAAGAAGTACTGAAGGGAGTGCTATTCCAGGAAAACTAAAGAGAAACAGACAGAAATAAGAGAAGCAAAAACTACTAAGAAAATGGCTAACATAATGGGAGGAACAAGTCTGGAAATATCAATAATAATGTAAAATATTAATGAATAAAGTTCTCCAATCAAGACACACAGACTGGCTGAATGGATTAAAAAAAAAGAAAAAAAAAAAAAAACCAAACCCTCTATCTGTTGCCTACAAAAAATGCACTTCATGGATAAACACACACATAGACTAAAACTGAAGGACTGGAAAAAGGTATCCTGTGCAAATGGAAACCAAAAAAGGGCTGATGTTGCGATACTGATTTCAGACAAAATAGTCTTTAAGATAAAAACTGTAATAAAAGACAAAGAAGGTCATTATATAGTAGTAAAAAGGCTATTTTTATCGAAAAGATATAACGTTTACAAATATCTATGTACCCAACTCATGGACACCTGAGTACGTGAAGAAAAGACTGCTAGATCTAAAAGAAGAGATCGATTACAACACATTAATCATTGGGGAACTCAATACCCTACCATCTCCTTTGGATAGATCATCCAGACAAAAACTAAGCAAAGAGATGCAGGATCTAAATGATACCATTAATCAAAAAGACTTGACAGACATCTATAGAAACTTCCACTCAAAACCCATGATATGTACATTTTTCTCACCCATGCATGGAAACTTTTTGAAGATTGACCACATGATAGGGCACAAAATAAGCCTTTACAGATTTAAAGATATAGAAACTATATCCAGCATCTTCTCCAATCATGATGAAATAAAACTTGATATTAATTTTAGAAGAAAACCTTAAAAATACACAAACATTTGGAAACTAAACAACCTATTCCTGAATGACTTTACAATTACTGAAAAAATTAAGACTGAAATTAAACGATTCATTGAAACCAATGATAATGAGTACACAAGTTTCTATAACCTATGGGACAAGGCAAAAGCTGTCTTAAGAGGGAAGTTCATAGCAATTAGTGAGCATAAGAAAAAGATGGAAAGGTGTCAAATGGACAACCTAAAATCATGCCTCAGGGAGTTGAAAAAACAACAACAAATCCAAAACCTGCTATAAAAAATAATAAAGATTAGAACAGAAATAAATTAAATAGAAAATAAATGAACTAAGCATAAAATAAATGAAACCAAAAGCTGGTCCTTTAAAAAAATAAACAAAATTGACACATCATTAGCTTAACTAATTAAGAAAGAGAGAGAAAGGAACTGGATAGATCAAATTTGCAATGAAACAGGCAATATTACAATAGACATAATAGAAATACAAAAGGTCATTAAAGAATACTATCAGCAACTATATGCTGACAAACAAGAAAACTTGGATGAGATGAACCAATTCCTTGACATATGTATTCTACCAAGATTGAATCAGAAAAACATAGAAAGCTTGAATAAAACCATAACAAGCAATGAGATTGAATTAGTGATAAATACTCTCCCAACAAAGAGTCCAGGTCCTCATGGCTTCGCTTCTGAATTCTACAAAACTTTTAAAGAAGAATTAATCATCATTGTACTCAAACTATTTCTAAAGATTCAGAAGGAAGGAGCCCTCCCAAATTCATTTTATGAAGCCTACATCACTCTCATCCCCAGAATAGATAAGGACATGACAAAAATGGAAAACTACAGACCAATATCTCTGATGAATATAGATGCAAAAATTGTCAACAAGATACTAGCAAATTGTATCCAACAACATATAAGAAAGATTATACATCAAAACCAAGTAGTCTTTATTCCAGGGATATGGGGTGGTTCAATATATGCAAAACTGTAAGCAGAATACACCATATTAACAGAAAGAAAACTATATGATCATATCAATTAATGCAGAAAAAGCTTTTGATAAAATACATCCCTTCATGATTAAAGCCCTCAACAAAATCGGTATAGAAGGGACATTTCTAAACACAATAAAAGTCATCTATGAAAAACCCATAGCTGGGGCCAGTAGGTGGCATGATGGTTAAGGCACTGGACTCCCACATGGCTGTTCAAGTCCTAAACCCAGCAACTTGCTTTCTTACTTTCTTCTCTTTCTCTCTTTATCCGGGACCCTATAGCAAGTTAAAAATAAAAATATAGGGACCAGCAGTTGGCGTAATGGCTATGTCGCTGGACTCTCATGTAGTTGACTGTGGTTTGAATCCTGGACTTTGTGGCTTAAACTCATGCTGGGCCTGGATGCATGCATGCCCAAGATCCCTAGAGAATAGAGATGAAGGGATTGCAGTGTGGCCATCCCCTTGGGAGGTGATTTCTTGCTTTCTTTCTCTCTGTCTCTCTCTGTCTTTCTGGTGAGCACACACACCCTATAGCAAAAACCTTCCAAAATAATAATAATAATAATAATAATAATAATAATAAAAAATCAAATTAAATAAATAATTCTTTAAAAAGAAAAGAAAAATCCATAGCTAACATCATACTAAATGGAGAAAAGCAAATGCTAGTCAAAGACATGGTTGGCCACTTTCTCCACTACTTTTCAGTAAAGTGCTGGAAATCCTAGCCAATGCAATCAGAAAATCAAATCAAATCAAATGAAAAGCATTCAAATAGGGAAAGTGGTAAAAAATATCTCTATTTGCAAATGACATTATTGTATACATAGGAGACCCACAGTCATAAAAGAAGAAAAAAGAAAGGAAAAAAAAAAAAAACTCCTTGAAGTGATTAATGAATACAGTAAAGTGGCAAGACACAAAATCAACATATAAAAATCTATAGCATTTATATATACAAATAACAAGTAGACTGAGGTAGAGCTGAATAAAGTAATCCCATTAACCATAACCATGAAAAGTATAACATACCTAGGAATAAATCTAACCAAGGAAGTCAAAGACCTCTACAAAAAAAATTATGAAAATCTAAAAAAGAAATAAAAAATGAGCCAAAAATGTGAAAGGAGATCCCATGTTACTGGATTGGAAGAATTAATATAATCAAAATGGCAATTCTATCCAAATTAACCTACATATTTAATGCAATCCCAATTAAATTACCAGAATTACATTCACAGATCTAGAAAACACAACTATAGAATTTGTCTGGAATAAAAATAAATAAATAAATAAATAAATAAATAAATAAATAAATAAATAAAAAGACAAACAAAACCCATATTGCCAAAGCAATCTTGTGCAAGAAGAGTGGAGTAGGAAACATCTCACTCCTTGACTGGAAAATATATTATAAAGCTGTGATAATCAAAACAGCATGGTATTGGCACAAAAACAGACATGTGGACCAGTGAAACAGAATAGAGATCACAGAAATAAACTCCAAAACATACAGCCAACTAGTTTTAGAAAAAGGGCATGAGTCAATCCAGTGGGAAAAAGAAAACCTCCCTAGCAAATAGTGCTGGTAAAACTGGGTATTCACCTGCAGAATGATTAATCTGGACCCTTATCTTGCAACATTAACAAAAATCCACTCAAAGTAGATCAGAGATCTAAACCTAAGACCTCAAACTGTAAAATTACTGGTGGAAAACACTGGGGAAACTCTTGGAGACATGAGAGTAGGCAGCGTTCTTAAATAAGACACCCAAAGCACAGGTACATCTATTTTCTGATGTAATCCCAAAAATAGGCAGGTGGGATTACATCAGATTAAGAAGTTTCTGCATAGAAAAAGACACAGTAGTGTGAATAGACAACCCTCTGAAGGGCAGAATATTTTTGTTTACCAAGCCTCAGATAAGGGACTGATAACCAGAATATGCAGGGAACTCAAGAGGCTTACCCAGGAGTAGGGGGGAGGGGGATCAACCCAACTAAAAGATGGGGAAATGAGCTGAGCAAGCAAGTCTCTAAGAAAGACATAGGAATGACCAAAAAAATTTTTAAAAGAATGCTCAACATCCCTTACCATAAGGGAGATGCAAATAAAAACTACAGTGAGATATCACCTAACCCTGGCCACAGAGGCTAAGATTAAGAAACAAAAAATGCTAAGTTCTGGCAAAGCTGTGGGGAAAAGGGAACTCTTCTACACTGTTGATAGGAATGTAAATTAGTATAGCGGCTGTAGAAAACAATATGGAGGTTCCTCAAAGACCTACAAATTAAACTACCATATAATTCAGAAATTCCATTCCTGAGTATCTATCCAAAGGATAGGAAAATTCTCAATCAGAAAAATGTTTGCACATCTATGTTTATTGTAGAATTATTCACAATTGTTAAGATATGGAACCAACCTGAATGTCCACGAACAGGTGAATGGATTGAAAAAGTGTGGCACATATACACCATGGAATATTACTAAGCCATGAAAAAAAAACACAACAGAACCCTGGCATTTAATAGAAAGTGGACAAATATAGAAGACTTACCGCTGAGTGAAGCAAGCCAGCTATGAAAGAGAGACATTGTGTGTCTCCACTTAATATATACTGTCTGCATTCTATGCTGGAAACCGAAAGATTAGAGGATATAAAAGCACAGAAATGGTTACAGACACTGGAGACAGTGAGGGAAGAGGGTGAGAGAAGGGGGAGAGTGAGAGGAAAGGAATCAAGGAGAAAATGGAGAAGTAAGATATTTGAGGGACACAGAAATGGAGGATTGTCTGTTGACGATAATGTGTATGATTTATCTAGACTTTTGGGAAGTTTGCTCATGTTGGGTAAATTCATTTTATAAGCTGTAGTGATGTACACTGATTGAACATATAAAATAAACTAAAATAATAATAAAAAACGAAAACCACTGTAGCATCTTCACATTAAGAGAGCTTGTCAAGGGACAGTAGTTAGCATAATGGCTATGTCGCTGAACTCCCATATAGTTGACCGCGATTCGAGTCCCAGACCAGGTGGCTTGGACTCATGCCAGGTGCATGTGCGTGCATGCCCAAGATTCCAAGAGGAGAATGGATGAGAAGGGATTGCAGTGTGGCCATCCCCCCTGGGGGGTGATTTCTCACTTTCTGTCTCTCTATCTCTCTCTGTCTTTCTGGAGAGCATAAGCACCCTATAGCAAAAAAGCCTCTCCAAAAAAAAAAGAGAGAGAACTTGCCAAGCCCTTTTCTGTACATGGGGGAGTAATGCTTATACTAATCCAAGGTCTGAAACTCAGCAAATGTGGTCTGTTGATATATGTATCCTGAGTTTGAAATCAAAGAAAAAAAAAGATTATAGAATTTTACTTTATATTTTGTGTTATACTCTGAAAAAAAGAAACCTTATTAAGGTTTAAATTTATAGTAAGTAACTTGATTTTAGCACATCTGACTTTCAGAATCTTGATTTACCAAACTTCATAGGTACAACCAGAAACTCTATCTACATACTTGCTCTTTACTAAAGACATCATAAATATTAGCAAAATGTCTGAAACTATATTCCTTTTATTTTAATGTGAGAGATTACATGTACCCTTCAGAGAAACAGAGAGAAAGAGAGAGAGATGTAAAATACCCTCTAATGGGGAATGGTCACACTACAATCCCTTCTCAATTTCTCTGTCCTGCTAGGATTTGAGACATACATGCACATGATCTTTTCACATTTTTCAAACCCCCAGGGCTGGGATTTGAGCCATAGTTGACCATGTGGGATCTCCCCCAGTCATTAGGCTTCAGAGCTGCCCCTGACCTTACATTCTTTTTTAAAAAGAATTATTTTATTTAACTTTATTTATTTATTTATTTATTCCCCAATTTGGTCAGAGAGAGACAGGGAAAGTGAGAAAGCAAATCGCCAGGTTCAGGACTCGAACCGTGATTGGTCATGTGGGAGTTCAGTGCCCTTAACCACTATGCCACCTGCTGGCCCCCCTGACCTTACATCCTTGAAGGAGAACTATATAGATGCAAGTTAACTGGGTATGAAGATTCTATGTGAGCTCTGATTCTCACCTCCAGGATTTCCTAAGAAACTGGTTAAAATGCACACTCATACCCACATCTAAACCACACACACCATCACTAACAACAAAACAAATTCTCAACTTTTGTGGCTTAAGGAAGAGTTTAGTACTGCTAAACTCTTCTTTTCTGCAGAACAGGGGAGACCCTCGTAAGCCCCAGAACATCATGATCTATCTGCACTGCTCCTATGGAAGTATCCACTTTGTTCCTCAAAACCCTTGTGACTGAAAGCTAGGATATTGCCTGTGTTGTTGCTCTATTGCTCAAAGTACCTCCTCCAACAACAAGCATTTGTCAGTCACTTCATTTCTCTGGAAAATGTTACCCTGTTCTAATATGCCTTGCAGGATGCAAGTTGCTTGCTGGAAGGGGCTGGCTGAAGTTGCTGCTGTTCACTTTTCAGCCTGACTCATTTGCATCTGTCTTTTCTTTGGCAGTTATATTCTTGCTGTAGGCTATTCCAATGGGAGGAGAATTTGTTAAATCAACTTTATTGCGATATAATGTACACCAATAAAATGCATGGATTTTAAGTATATAATTTGATGACTTTTGAGAAACGTATACATCTAACTGCCACCCCAATATAAGAATATTTTCATGTTCATTTTCATTTTCAATTTTGAAAGTCACTTATGCTTCTTTAGAGTTAATTCCTATCCTGCAGGCAACCACTAAACCAATGTCTATCACCCTTGATAAGTTTCACTGGTTCTAGAATTTCATATAAATGCTGTTAATGGCTTGTATTCTTTTATATCTGACTTCTTTCGCTCAATATGTCTGTGAGAGTAATCTATGTCTTGGTGTATATCACCAATTCTTTTATTGCTGTTACTTTTTATAGTTGCATGTATCCCACTGTATGAATATATGACATTTTTTTATTCACATAAGTTTGTGGACATTGAGAAGTTTCTAGTTTTTGACTGCTGCAAATAAAGCTACTAAGAATATTTGTTTTTAATGTTTTTGTTGATCTATGTTTTTATCTCTCTTTGGTAAATAGAATAGAATTGTTGGAACATAGGACAAGTATAAATGTTACTTTATAATTTAAAAAAACTTTCATTTTGCAAATTGTACCATTTTATTTTCCCACCGGCAATATATAAGAACTCTAGCTGTTCCACAGCCTCTGCAACATTTAGTATTGATAATCTTTAAATTTTAGCTCTCCTAGGATACTAGTATAACATTTTGATGTTACTTTGTACTACCCTGATGATTAATGCTATTGAGCATCTTCTCATGTGCATACTGGCCATTTGTGTGTGTGTTTTATTTTTTCTCTTTATTTATTGTAATTTATGATTTATATATAATTAACACATCTTTGTAGGGTATATAATGGTTGTTCAAAGTATGTATACATTGTGGAGTAAACAAACCAAGGATATAAACATATTCACCATCTTCAACATTTAACCTTATGTTATGAACATTTGAAAGTCCAATGGTCATTTTGCAAGTATATATTGAATTGTTTGACATTCTTTTCTGTGAGATACAATCCTTTTTTTAAACTTTTTTTATTATTTCATTTTTTTATACATTCAGTTACCTTTTTTAGCTTACAAAGTGAATATTTCACTATGTGAACATTTCTCCCTAGTCCAGTTGGTTAAACTATAAAATATCTTCAATGGATAATACCACATTTCTTTGTCCCATTAATGCTTTGCCTACCTATTTTTCTTCTAAATGTCCTTCCTCAGGCCCTGCTCTTCCACACACACTATATCTGGTATTTACACACATTTATTGTGTTTGAATATCCTTTAGTCAATCAGTTGCAGTCATAGAGTGTGGACACTCGGTATATATTAAGTGGGGACATAGAATGTCTCTCCTTCATAGCCTGGCTTGCCTCACTCAGCAGTAAATCTTCCATATTCTTTCACTTTCTGTCAAAAGTCAGGGTTTTGTTGTTTTATATGGCTGAATAGTATACAGTTCTAAAGAAAAACATATTGATTATAAATCAAGCAACAAATGATCCCACAAATTAACAAAGATAGTCTTAACAGAACTAATGAAAGAAGAATTTGTAATGTCTATGTAGTGGGCTATGGAAGATAAGAGTTTATAATCTGAAAAAAAAAAATCTGTGGGTATCAATCAGTGGTCCAGTTAGAGATAGGCAAAATTGTACATAACAAGAGCTGATTAGGAAGAGAAAGAAAAATTACATGTTTATTCACATACTGTGAGTTCTTGTAAGACCACAGTACTGTACTGTGCATAAAGAAATAAGTCCTCAAAAAAGCCAAAATAAAACAAAATTGGAAAGAAATATTAGTTAAGTGAAGACATGGTAAAGCCAGTGATTTGGTACTTTATAGGTTTTAAAAAGTTCTTCATTTTAGCCTTTTAAAAAATTCATTCCAAAGAAAAACTCAGTATTTTGGACTTTTCCTGTACTATCTAGTTTTATACAATGAATAATGGTTATAGTAAATATATAAATTGAAACTGTGGAGACAACTATCAACTAATTGATGGATTTGTATTTAAACCGCTTCTGTGTAAAATAGTTGAATCTGCATTTAGTCCCAACATTCAATGTTACTATAAATATGTATGGACATGTCCTTTTGTTCTAATTGTTATATTCTCTTATTTCTACTTGTCTTTTTTTATTTTTTATTTTTTTTCTTAGCTTTCCTAGTGTAGTAGTTTCTCAAGTTTTTACTGAAGAGACGGTTTTGTTTTGGTGAATTCTTTCAGCATTTGTTTGTCTGGGAATAATTTTATTTCTCCATCCCATTTGGAGGATGATATTGCTGGGCATAGTATTATTGGCTGAAATTGCTTTTCTTCCAGAGCTTTAAATATGTCTTCCCATTCTTTCCTTGCCTGAATTGTTTCAGCTGAGAGATCTGGTATTAGTCTAATGGAGTAACCTTTGTAAGTAACTTGGTATTCCCTCTTGTTGTTTTTAGAAATCTTTCTCTTCTTTTTTTTTTTTTTTTTTTTTAATACCAATTTAGCTATGATATGCCTTGGAGAGGATCTTCTTATGTTATATCTATTTGGTGTCCTTTGTATATCCTGAATTTGGATGTTGGGATGCCTCTCTAAATTTGGAAAGTTTTCAGATAATTTATTATGAAAGATATTTTCTACTCCTTTACCAGTATCTTCAACTTCTAGAATATCTATTATGTGGATGTTCGGCCATTTAATGGTATCTAGGATTTCCTGTATATTGTCCTTATATGGTTATTTTTATATCCTTTTCAATTGCTTGGACTAAATTGGAAGTTCTGCCTTCTAGGTTAGAGACTTTTTCTTCTGCATGGTCTAATCTGGTGTTGATATTTTTGAGGGAGGTTTGATTTCTTGCATCTATTCTTTTTTTATTAATTTATTTTTAAAATTTTTATATACATTCAATCACATTGTTTAGCTTACTCTTCATTGCCATAAATTCTGTGTTATTCTTTTTCAATGTGTCTACCTCTTTATGGCGTTCCTCCTTCAAGTCATGGAAGGGTTTTCATCATCTCCTGGAATTGGTTCTCTGTTTTCTCTGGCAAAGCATTGATTCTGTTAACAGTAAATATTCTGAATTATTTTCCTGACATTTCTGCAATATCTTTTGTTTTATACACTGTTGGTGAGGAGTTATAATTCTTTAAGGGGAAGATATTTTCTAGTTTTCTCCTATTTCTTGGGGAGTTGGCTTTGATTTTTAGTCATTTGGTTGTATACTCACTTCTTTCAATTTCTTTGGAGTATCTTTCTGTAACTGTGTGCTTCTGCACTTCTCTATGATATGTGTAGCTCTATGACAATTTCTGTCTTCTACTGTGGAGGAGTGTGAAATCCACAGGAGTTTTGGGTTCAGGTTTTCAGAGGGGAGGTTCTCTCCTTTTCCTGATAAGGGAATTATGGGGAAAGAATTCCTCCGAAGTCTCCTGTGTTCAGATATATGGTTCTTGTATACCCAAACCTAACTGCTCCCAGTGTAGATGGAAGTTGTACTAACAGGTAGAATATGAGGTAGTAAACTATTCCAAGTGGTGTGCTTGCATACCAGGTGGGCCAGAGAGCCCCTTCTCCACCACAGCAGGCTGGCAGGAATTCCTGATAATTAGCCTATTCTGAGTGGCTTGGCTTGGGCCTGCCTGTTGGCCCCAAATGGGTACAGGGAAGAACAGTGTCAGCACACATGGGACAGCAGCTCCTACCTCTTATCTCTGGGATTGCAGAGTCTCTCTGTCGCTCTTTCTCATGTTTTCAATATTTTCCCCTTTTTAAATTAAGGGTTTTTGTTTTTAAATTATTATTGAGTTGTAGGAGTTCTTTATGTATTTCAGTTACACGTCCTTTATCATGAATAAATATTGCAAATACTTTCTTTCCGCCCATCATTTGACCTTTTGTTTTTAAACAATGTCTTTCAAAGAAAAGTTTTTAATTGTGTTATAAAATGAAAATTTTCACTTTTTGTCCTTTATTTTAGTGCCTTTTGTGTGCTGCATTTTAAGTGACAAGAGACTAGCTGATATAAATCATGAATTTCAGTGATAGAAGGACCTTTAGAGGTCATCAGGGGTGTCCAAACTGAACTAAAAGGCTCCTTCTGTTTTCTTCCCACCTTTGTCCCAAGGGTTCTTATTTCTGTGTTGGCACAAACTCCAAACTTCTCTGGTTGGAACCTGGAACCTGCTTAGTGCTGGCCTTTTACTCCCAGGCCCAACCCTGTACCACAGCAGGTTATGCTTAATCTTATGCTTAATCTGTTGCCAGGTTTGTCAGTTTGATTTCATAACATCATTGTATCTACTCTTATCCTGCCCTGCCCTCCTTGGCCTCTAACCTGGGCTTTGTGATTTCTACATAGGTTTGATTCTTTGTTTGTTTGCCTCCTTTCTCCTCTCTAATCCATGTATTCTGCACAAAACTACTTAAATATCCTTCCAAAAGCACTCTCTTGCTTAGGAGTGTTGGATGTCCAACCTTTCTCTTCATCTCGCCTATGTCTCCTATGCACCCATCAGCTCCTTTTGCATTCCTTCATTTATGGTGCACCCACTACCTTCACCCAACCTGTTCTTTTCTCCAGAACACACTCCCCTTTCTCAGCTGTCAAAAATCACACCTCAAGGACTAACTCAATCCTACTGAGACCTGATGAACCTATCCTGTACCCTATTTCTGTGGTTTTGAATTTCTGTTAAGCACACATGCAGGTTGTGCTGATTCCTTCTTGCTCTATCATTGCCAGAAATTTTTCTGTAACCAATGTCATTGCCAGCTCAGGAGGCAGGCATGTGTCCATTCTATTAGCTGGACACATCTTAGTTAGAAAATTTACCCTTCCCTGGACCTTTCCTTTCCACTCTCTATACAAAGCATGTCCTTCTGCCCAACCAACATGGAGGGTGTGCACACAACCTTCATAATGACAGCCTCTTTCCTTGTGTCCTCTAAAATAAGCATTCTCTTATTTCCATCCTCTTCTCAAACAGAGCAATAGCCCCTCCATTCATCTTCCAAAATAGCAATGCTTGTTTTTATTTTTTTCCTAAAATTAGTCCTCCCCCATGTATTCCCTAGTCTATTCTTTATCTCTCTCTTCTCTCATCTCTTTTTATTCAAAACAAAGAAGCCAATAGATTTCCTACTTTTAATTTTTCTTTCAGATATCCTCTATTCTTCATCCTTACTTCTCGGAAGAGGAGCCATTGTGTCTTTCTGGAATTCCTACTTCAGAAATAATTCATGTTCTTTTCTGTCTTTCTCTTATCTATTAACTCAGGTGTTCAACCAATTTCTGATAATAGTTCCTGATGACAATCAGGATTTTATCCAACAACTGCTATGTGCCAGGTACCCTACCGGTGTATCTCATTTTATTTCTACAGTCTCCTAAAATAAATATTGTTTACTATCCCAATTATATAGAAAGGGCCACTGAGAAACCTCCTATCTAAGTTGTACAAGGCAAAAATGACAGAAGCATGATTTAAATCCAAGTCTAGGGCCAGCTCATGGCAGGTGATTGAGGCAGCAGGATCCCACATGGCCAACTGCTCTGTTTGAGTCCTGGACCCAGTGGCTTGAGAAACATGTTGGGCAAGTGTGTACCCATGCCCAAAATCCTGAAAGTAGGAGAGATAGAAAAGGGATTAGGGCATGACCATTCGACATGGTCAAAATTTTGCATTTTCCCCCTTTCTCTCTGTCTTTCTGGCTCTGGCAAGTGCATGCATTCTCTGGCTAATTTTTTTTTAATTCAAATCTAGGTTACTCTGAAGTCAAATCCAGTCTTCTACTCCACTCCTCTAACCATGTCATCAATTGTGATGTGAACTAATTTCCTGTGGCCACTATAACAAATTTCTACAAATTGGAAGGCTTAAGGCAACAGAAATGTATTTTTTAATAGTTCTTGAGGTAAGAAATTCACCATTGAGGAGTTGGTAGGGTAGTTTCTGAGGGAAAAATAAGTCCATGCCTCTTTATTAGCATCTGGTTGCTCCTGCATTCCTTGGTATTCCTTGGCTTGTCCGTTCATCACGAGTTCTACCTCTGTCTTACAGTCACCCTCTCCCCTGTTCTTTTTCACCTTTTCTCTTCTAATAATACTTGTCATTGGATTTTGAATCCACTGTGATTCAAGATGATCTCATCTCACAATCCTTAATTACTCCAGAAAAACTCTTTCCAAATAAGGTCACATTCATAGAATCCAGGAGGACATATCCCTTGAGGCAGGGACATGCAGCCATCTACACCATGTAAGAGAGATCATAGGATGTGTTGTCACTGACTATTTTCAGTCCAGCCTGCAGAGCACTTGTGCCAAATATAGAGTCATCTTATCATTTCATTGTAACAATATCTGGGGAGATTTATTTTAATTTCAGAATTTTATAAGGATAGCATAAAGAATCATTGAAAATGAAATTCATGTTGCAGAATAATCTGTACTCTCTCTCTCTCTCTCTCACACACACACACACACACACACACATTCACTTAAGCAGATAAGTAGCAAATATTACATGTCATGCAGGTTTAATCAGTCTGGTTGGCAATCTCTGCTAACCTTTCCTCACTAGAGCTGATGAAACTCCAGGAGTTTTGGTGCCTACTTTGGCCTGAATCAGCTCTTCCTTCATCCACTGGTTCTTGGTCTCTAGCCCTCTCTGCCCAGTTGCACACTCAACCCTGACAGCTTACTTCATGTCACTAAAGCTGACTCCCTAACTACAGAGCCCTTGGAATTCCAGCCTTAGCAGCTTTCTTTTACTTTTTCTTTTCTTTTCTTTTTGGAGAGGTTTTTGCTATAGGGCACGTGCGCTCGCCAGACAGACAGAGAGAGACATAGAGACAGAAAGCGAGAAATCATCCCCCAGGGGGGATGGTCACGCCGCAATCCCTTCTCCTCCATTCTCCTCTCAGGATCTTGGGCACGCACGCACACGCGCCCAGCATGAGTTTCAAGCCACTGGGTCCGGTACGCGAACCGTGGTCGACTACGTGGGAGTCCAGCGACATAGCCATTACGCCAACTGCTGGTTCCCCTCTTTTACTTTTTCTTTTAGAGTTTTGCTATAGGGCATGTACACTTGCCAGAGACACACACACAGAGACAGAAGGCAAGAAATCACTCCCATGGGGAATGGCCATGCTGCAATTCCTTCTCCTCCATTCTCCTCTCAGGATTTTGGGCATGCACACACATGCCTGACATGAGATTCAAGCTGCTGGATACAGCACTCAAACCACTGTTGATTATGTGGGAATCCAGCAACATTACCAATTATGTGATCTCCTGGTCCTGCATCTTTCTTCTTAACCACACTTAATCTAGGATTATTTTTCCATGCCATTGTCATCACAACTCCAGTGACTAATTCCCAAATCCCTGCTGTGGAAATAGCAGCCAGAGGTACTCCCAGGGTGTTAATACCGTGGACAGGATGCCCTCTGCCAGTTGCCAAGGCAGCCAGAGGAAGGTTATGGCCCTCTAGAGACGTTGTAGGAAAGAAACCCCTCCTTAACTGTGTGCTGCTGCTGGAATGATTCTTGTAGTTTAATTATAGCTGGAGTTGGGGCCTCATAGATTGTTTCAGAGTCAGACCCCACAGAAACATCTGTTAAATTTGGCAACAAGACAGTGGGATCAGATCTCAGCTATATAGTGAAGCTCTTCCTGAAAAGATATCATAACTGGTGATCTTTGGGAAGGAAAACTGCAAGAGAATATTATTGGGGGATTGCCTCTAGACCCTCCATCACCTCCTGAGGAGGATGGCTCTCTGGACTTTGATGGGCCTTCAAGGAATCTTCTGAAGGCTACAGGAGTCTAAGTTTGCAGAAGCCAAGCAGAGTCATTTGCCTTGCCAAAAAAAAAAAAAAAAAAAAAAAAAAGAGAGAGATTTGGGACTGATATCCACTGACACACACTGATAAGACCTTATGAAGGCTAAAATGAATATCCTTGTATACAATGCAGACATAGTCCTTGGGACCCACTGCATTTCATCTAGCACAAATGGGTTAATACCTGTCCTAGTAGGAACTAAGGAACCCTGCTCAGGTGCTCTAGCAGCACCAGATAGGGTTCAGATATGATTAGTTGATGCTTCCTAAACATTTCCATATTATCCTAAGGAACAGGAAAAACAGAAACCAGTGAAACTGGACTGAAAGCAAGAACTGCCATGGGGTTACCACAAGCCATGGGCAGGAGGAACACACCAGTGGCAGTTTCTGAGCTTGTGTGCCATGTGCTATGGCTTCTGTTCAGCCTGTCCTGCTTGGTCAGGATTTTTGCTGGGGAGGACAAGGGGCTGAGCCCTAGGCCAAGACAAAGTCAACTTGCAGGGGAGGTGAATGGTATATGCTTGGAACTGGTGCTATGTACTGAGATGCCCAGATATCAGGTGCTCAGAGATCCACAGCCCCAGTTGTCCCAGGGAGAGGTGAGTTCCAGCTGGGGAGTCCAGGGGGCAAATGGGTGCAGACTCATAAGGGCAGGCAGCAGCAAAGTACAACCTGTGCTTACTGCCCTCAGTTTGTGGGTCTGTGCAAAAGGGCAGCTGTCATGTTTCATCATGCTTTTCTATGATGGTCAGGGGACCTGAGGCAGTGGCTTCTTGAAATTCTCTTTCCTCAAACAGGCCACTCTTTACACCAGGAGGGATCCCTGTTTCCACCTGAGCAGTCTCGGGTTTCACAACTCATTTTCCAAGGTTGGGCTCTGCCATGCTTCTTCACCAAGCCAACAAGGGCCAGACATAAGCTCAGAGACTATAAAGATGAATCAGATGCTGCCCTTGGCTTTGAACTGACCCCAGTTCATGATGGTTATCTACATGGAGTTCCTAGATCTGTTTTCTAATCAGTAAAACTGAAGGAATTGAACTAGGTGAATTTAGGATTTAGCTTTCTTACTTTTTAAATTTTCTGATAGGTGCTAGCCCACAAGGCACCTGTGTATGAGTTCTAATAAGAAGCCTATTCCTCCAGGACAGAGTCCATTCCAGAGCCCGTGACTCAACAACCAGAGCAAGGACTAGATTTTAGCTCCTACTCACACTTTTGATGAGGCATCCTTGTACAGTGAATAACCTGTTCAATCATATACGGCAGACTGGTTTTCCAAGTACCAGCAGGATATACAATTGCCAAGTACAATTATAGAATGATTAGAATCAACATTCATAGCAGCGATTCTCAACCAGCAGTGATTTGGGCCCCTTTCTTCAAAGACATTTAGCAATATCTTGAGATGCTTTGTGTTGTTAGGACAGGGGGATGGGCTGGGAGGGGTCAGGGGTGCTATTGGTATCTAGTGAATAGAGGATACTCTAAAAATTCTACAGTGCACAGGACAGCTCCCGGCAATAAGAAATTATCCAGCCACCAATATCAATAGTGCTGAGGGGGAACCAGCAGTTAGCGTAATGGCTATGTCACTGGACTCCCACGTAGTTGACCGCGGTTCGAGTCCTGGACCCGGTGGCTTAAAACTCACGCCGGGTGCGTGTGCGTGCGTGCCCAAGATCCCGAGAGGAGAATGGAGGAGAAGGGATTGCGGCGTGACCATCCCCCCTGGGGGGTGATTTCTCGCTTTCTGTCTCTATGTCTCTCTCTGTCTGGTAAGTGCATGCACCCTATAGCGAGAATCTCTCCAAAAAAAAAAAAAAAATAGTGCTGAGGTTAAAAACCTTGGATCATTGCTTCTTGATCTTTTGGATAACATCAAATAAAGAAACTCTGAATCAGAATATTAGCCACAATAATAATTAGACATTGCATATACAAAAATAAGAATTTATTTAGGAAGTAGCAGAAAAAATTTAAATTGAGCATAACTTTAAGAGATATTTATGAACAATGTTTTAAAGCCTGTCTCTTTCTATGCCTCTTTGAACTATTTGTCTGCTTATGCAGTACTTTCATCTTTGACAAAAAGACAGAATTCTCATTTGGGAAGCCAGAGAAAAATCTTGAAGCTTATGGACTCTAAAGGTGGCTCTTTTATTTCGTTCCTTCTCATACCTTTTCAAGCTTATAGAAACTCCTTGCTAAATTGCAAGCTAAAATTACAAAGAAAACTTAAGGTTACTACTTAGATTTTATACTATGAATTCAACTATAAACCTACAATTGAGTCACAATTTGAATATTCACTCTACACAAAAGTACTAGGTAAAATGCTACTGTAAATCTTTACTAAGCCTTTAGCTTTAAACAATAATTGAAAGGTTATTGACCTTCAAAAGATACTGAAGAATGGCAGTATTTGGTGTTTTATTATTGAAATTATATGTTTACATGAACAAAAATGTGAAGTAGAAAATCCAATTGTAAATTGGGAATCAGATTGACAGTTCACTTATTTTTGTCTCTGTTGTTCTTGACTTGAAAGGGATTCAAAAATCAACTCTGTTTAGGATGTAGGGTACACCTAACAATGGGAAAAAAAAAGGCAGAAAGATCTACAAAGTTGAAAGTTTTCTTGAGCACAACAGAGGGCTGAAGTCAAGGCAATAAAGCACATCAAATTCTAGAGAAAGGACAGCCCCCCGGCCAGCAAGTGGCATGGGGGTAAGGTGGCTGAATCCCATATGGTGAACTTAATGGTTTGAGTCCCAGACCCTGTGGTCTGAAAAATTACACTGGGCATATGTGTGTGTGTGTGTGTGTGTGTGTGTGTGTGTGTGTGCACCAAAATCTCAAAACAGGATTGGTGGAGAAGAGATTGGGGTGTGGCTATCCCCTCTGGTGGGTGATTTCTCACTCTTACTCTCTCTGTTTCTAGTGAGCACACGTACCCTATAGCAAAAGTAAAAAGTAAAAAAGAGAGATCAGCCCCATTAAAAGGAGATGGGACAAACTTTGACTGTATACAGAGCAGAGGAGAAAGAGGTGGCCACCATACAAATGCCTAAAGAAGAAATCAGCTAAAATACAAATGGATTGTTACAGGCCAAGTGTGGGCTAATATGTCAGGTTGGAATAACTGGGGTCCCAAGTACAAAGGAAGCTCACAGGCCAAAGCACTTCTGCACCTGTTTCTACCAAGTAGCTCATGAGAAAAATGCAGGGCAAGAGCCTGGAAAGAGCTCCCACTCTGGGGTGGGGTGTGCTGTGCTGTGGTGTGGAGATGATCAGCGGCTATAGGCTTTATTTCCTTCTCTGCTAGGAAATAAAGCTGTAAACTCTGGGGGAAAGCAGCAACCACTCTTTTCCCCAGGGCACAGGCAGAGATCATTTGTGCTGGAGGAGGGTAAAAGCAAAATCCTACATCCATGGTAGAGGGACAGAAAGCTGTGCTGGATCTAGGATGCCTTCCTATGCAGGAAGGAGCAGGAAAATCTTGACCCATTCCAACATCAGATATAAGACAGAGTTTGATTGTGCTAAATAAATATTATAGGGGCTATATCTGAACTAAGCTCCTGTGCTAGACCCCAACAGACTAAAATAAAAATAGAATCACTCATGCTAAAATTCTAGGTCTCCAAGCTGAAACTAAGTTGTTATCTAATCTCCTGAGAAATCAGGAGAGAAATAACTAGTTTGCAGTGGCATGATAAGGAAGTTCCCTCTGTTTAATCCTTACACAAAATAAATTTCTGGATGTTAACTAATTAATATTTTCCTACTCTTCTGTCTCCTTGCCCCCACTTTATGAGAAATTTTGAGATGACTAATTCACTTTTTGTTACTTTATTTCCTTTTTTTCATTAAACAAATATTTATTAATATATTGTACATGAGACACTGCACCAGATGTTAGACATTCTACAATGAACATACATGCAATGAACATACATGCATACATGTTACTGCTTACCTATAAGAATTCTAAATTCACTCACAAATTTCCTGTAGATAACACCAGAATGTCCTGGGGAATTTTCGTAAAAGAGATTTTTGCTATAGAGTGCATGCACTCACCAGAGAGACAGAGACAGAAGGCGAGAAATCACACCCAGGGGCGACGGCCACACCACAATCTTTTCTCCTCCAGTCTCATCTCAGGATTTTGGGCTCTCATGCCCATGTGCCTGATGTGAGTCTTAAAGCCGACCATGTAGGTCCAGCAACATAACCATTTCACCATCTGCTGGTCCTTTAGGGAAATATTTTTTTGATTCAAGATTAGAATAGAATTCTTTCTTTCAGTTAAGTATAAAGTGAGCTAACAATTTCCTTTGGGAATCTCATAAGGAAAAGGTTATTAAGTTTTCTGCTTTCTTCAGTCCTAATCTCCCTATAAAACCAACCTCCTTTCCTTCGTTAACTGGAACACTTAATCTACTTTATGGATGAAGTTCTCAGCCTATAAGGAAGACTGCGGCAAAGCAATTATTTAAGGATGGATTGTTGTGACCAAAAAACAAAGAAAACACTCCATAAAGCATGCTAGTCATTAGTGGGGGTCTAGTGTACTGGTAAACAGAAAGTCTCCCAGAACCTGTCTGGTTGTTGACTGGGTCATTTGAAGTTTATTAGTGAGTAACTGTTCCAAAGGAGGAGCCCCAAATCTGAGAGAGCCCACCTGTAATGTTAACTGATTCCAAAGAAGTCACCCAGAGGTCCAACTGAGAGACACGAGTTTCATTCCACTTAAGGAATGCACCCACAGCGGCTGGTCAGTGAGAGACCTATACCATAGTGTGATATAGCTATCACTTAAATGCAATAAGATCAAAGCAAGCATGTTAGTTATTTGTGGGGTCTAGTAGACTTTCTGTCTCATAGCACCTGGATCCAGTTGTTGCCCATATCATTTGAAAGTTACATAAATTACAATAAAAGTTTATTTATCTACTAATGAGTCAACAAAGTATACTTCCTATGCATGGTTGTTTTAGCTTTGAAATATATATGTACTTACCAGCCCACTCCATGATCATGGGTTCCAGCTGGAGCTACTTCTTAGGGGAAGGGGAGGACATACTCATATTGATCAGTTTTGGCCAGAAACTGCTCACAGAGTGTGGGTAGGAAATGTCAGTATATTAGTACACACCACACAGCAACCTAGCTATGAGAGTCAGGTGGATGGCACTCCAGCGGCATGCTGCAGCTTCAGACCCACCCTCCTCACTCTGCTGCACTCCCCTCTCAGCACTTAGCATTCTGCTACAAAGGAAGGATCAGGCAGATGGTGAGCCAGAAGTGCTTGCAGTTTTAATCCTGTACTTCTCTTTCTGCGCCACCCTAGATCAAGCTTTCAAGGGAAAGTCAAAGGAGCTATACCTTGTTTAGAAATGTTTGTCCCAATCTCTCCTTAATCATCATTCTTTTTCTAACAAGGGTCAGCTGGATCAGTAGGGGAAAACACATAATTATTATTTTTTTTCTTGTTTTAACAATATAAAAAATTTTGCTATAGGGGTACCAGCAGGTGGTGTAATGGTTATGTTGCTAGACTCCTATCATGGTTCAAGTCCCGGACCCAGCAGCTAAAAATTCACACTGGGTACGTGTGCATGTGTGTGTATGCCCAAAATCCTGAGAGGAGACTGAAGGAGAAGGGATTACAGCATGACCATCCCCTCCTAGGGGGTGATTTCTTGCTTTCTATCTCTCTGTCTTTCTGGTGAGTGCATGTGCACTTATAGCAAAAACCTCTAAAAAAAAAATCAAACGAACAAACAACAAAAAATAAAACTTGTTATAGGGTATGGGAGGGATGTGGAATACCTCTGGAAGGGCTCCTGTGGTAGGCCAGTCCCAGGAGGTGAAGGTACTGGTCATTGGATGTTTATGAGCCCTAGCAGCGGTCTGCAGCTGGGTCTCAGGGATAGAGGGTGAAGAGGGATGCAGGAGGAAAGCTCATGTACGGAGCCTGCCTGTGGGGGTGGACTGTAGGAGTGTAGATGAATGGCTCCATTTTGTGAAGACTAATCTTCCATTTCTCCCACCCATGCTAGTTCTGATAAAGATAACAATGTAAAGCCAGCCAGGTGGCATGGTGGTTAAGGGAACTGGATCCTACATGGCTGAGTGGGTGGTTCAAATCTCAGACCTGGTGGCTTGAGAAACACTCCAGGCACATGTACCTGCATGCCCAAAATTCTGAGGAGGGATCAGAGGAGGGATTTCAGCCTCTGCTACAACATCTTTGAGGCCTGTACAATCTCATATGCCCATCTTCTGCAAGCTACCTAGGGCCAGATATCAGGGGCTGGTTTATATTCTCTAGTAGTCTTGCTATCGGATAAGGGAGCTGAGCTGCATTGTGTGAAATCCTCAGTTATTTGGGTCCAGATCTCTAAGATTAGAGACCTGCCCCCTGAGATGTGAAATAAAGCCACAACTATGAGAAAAGTAAGTAGGAAAGAGTTTTTAATAGCAACAATTTTAGAAAAGAAGTACACCCAAAAAACTTTTGGGTAGGCAACTGCATTTGGAATGGGTTAAGTGTTATTTTTATTGTGAGAGTTGTTAAAAAAAAAAAAAAATCTATAGCAGGGGCAGGTCTGTCATAGTATCTGTGTTCTTTGTTTAACTTCACTGGCTCCCCCCGCCCATATTAGCATCTCTCTCTCAGGTGAGAAATTTAAGAAATTTGATTACCTAATCACACATGCCCAGTGGGGACTTTGAAGGTACAAACATTTTATTTGGATGATCTGCCTTACTAATTTATTGCCCATGTGGAATCAGGATGTTGACCAAATGTCATGTTTGGTTGTGTATTTATGAGGAATAAAACGAGGAAAGATAACAACTCTTCCTATGTATTTTTCTAGGATTCTAAAGAAGAAAAATGAGATTGGCCTCACCTTCCCAGTGCCAGGAGCCCAGGAGCTGGGTGGGAGGGGAGAGTCTCACAGAGGGTCTGGTTGAAAACTCCTGATAAGCTGTGATTATTTTGCATTGAACTGAGATTTTTCTGACAGCCTCTGCTATAACCTTTGTCTATCTGTGCAAAGTGAGTGATTACAAGAAAAGCATGGAGATGTGCCTTCTAGAGGAGACCCTTAAAGCCTACTGTTCTATGGATAGGTACTAGGTTTCTTTCCCTTTCCAGAGTTCTAACAAACAAGCTCAGTGGTATTTGTTTTCCATTTTGCTTTTGACACAAGCGCCCTGCAAAGCCCTCTGGAGAAGTCACATCTAATCCACAGTCTTCATCCAATACCCAAATCCCTAAGGCCTATGTTCCTTCTCTCATTTTACCACCAATTTGTCCTTTTTCAAAGGCTTTGCTAAAGATTTCCCAATCCCATCTGTTTCCCTGTGTATTAATGATGTGAGAGTGCTGGGTGATCAGACCTGCGTTCACAGAGAATTAGAGACATAGGCAAAAGGAGAAGATAGTAAGCAAAGTTTATTATGGAAAGAGAAAATGCTTCCAATGTAATGGAAGGGTAGCTGAATGGTTGCTGGAGACTAAAGGTTTTAATTTAGCAGACTGAGCAATGGGCTGACTTTCTGATAAGGAAGTGGATTTTAGAAAATAGTTACATGGTAGTCTGAGTGATTTATTACCCTATTCTTTGTGGGGTCAGCAGACCATAGCGTTCTGTACTTCTGGTTAGAATACGGTTACTAAATAGAAACCGCTGCCCTTAGCTACAGTTGCTTTGGGTCCCATAGCAGCCAGCTTTAGGCTGTGAAAACTTAGCCACTGTGACTACATCTTGGCCTTATCCATCTGTGTGCTCGATATCCCTGTCTCCAGTCTTTTTAGCAAAGAGTCATAAATTCTTGAGAGACATGTAACAGGGCTGTATATTGTACATTAACCAGAACACAGAGGAAAACCACAATGACTTCCTTTTGGGGCCCCTACTCCATCTACCTGTAAATGGGTCTAACTTCTATCTCACTAATGCTCACAGGGACAAGAATCCCAGGTGCTTCAGACATTCTCTCCCTCCTTTTTTCATCCTAGGGTAACTGGCCCCTCCTTGACTTCATTGCAGATGGCTGATTTTTGTTTTTTTCTGTTTTGACCTTCAGATATGAAAAATGAGAACCCTCTCTTGCTGACACTAGAAATCAACAAACAAGAGTTGCTGGACTCCCACATAGCCAACCACAGTTCATGGCCCCAACCCAGAAACTTAAAACTCACACCAGGCATGTGTGTGCATGTGCTCAAAATCTCAAAGAGACTGGAAGAGAAGGGATTGTGGAGTGGCCATTCCTTCTACGGGGTGACTTCTCTCTTTCTGTCTCTCTGTCTCTCTCTGTCTTTCTGAAGAGCACTTGTGACCTATAGCAAAAATTTCTCTCTAAAAAAAAAAACAACCAACATCCAAATATATGGCAAAGTGGTCAGATTTGACAAAAATATCAATGAAATCAGAGATTGTGAAAGACCTATGGATATCCTGTCCCATGATCACACTAATTAACCGGCCATTGGTCCTTCACCTTTATAGCTCAATAAAAGCTCCTGGCCCCTACCCTTCAGGGCTAGTGCAACTCTCTGCATCTGGCCCCTTTCCTCTCTTGGAACATAAATAAACCCTTTACATCTGCTTCCTCTCTGAGTTTGTGAATTCTTTCATAGCAGGTGACAAAGACCACCTTAATAAGGAAGACCCCTGGAACCTCAGCCTCTCTTTAAGCACAATATAACACAATTATTATCCATAAAGGTATTTGAAAGCTGTAATACAGTGATGATAACAATGGCAATAAGAGAATCCAAACTTGTTTCAACTGTTAACCAGATAGAGTCAACCACTAACACTAATGGCCTGATGGAAGAAGAGGTGGGTCCATTCTTGGAAATAAATATATTTTTTTCCCATCTTGATATTTTATACAATCATAAACTATGAGACACACAAAGAAGTGGGGACATTGTCAAGAGATAAAGTAATCAATAAAAACAGACTCAAGGGTGACTATAATGTTGAGACTTTCAAATACAAACTTAAAAATAGCTATGATCAATATCTTAAAAGAAGTGTATATATATAGAAACCAGCAGATGGCTGGTAATGGTTATGTTGCTGGACTTCAAAGTAGTCGACTGGGGTTAGAGTCCCAGACCCGGTGGCTTAAACCTCGTGCTAAGTGCATGTGTGTGCATACCCAAGATCTCAAATGGAGGAGAAGGGAGAATAGAGAAGGGATTTTGATGTGACCATTCCTCTGGGGGATGATTTCTCACTTTCTGTCTCTCTGTCTTTCTCTGTCCCGGGCGAGTACACACACCCTATAGCAAAAATATCTTTCTTAAAAAAAGAGGTATATATAAAAGGTGGATACATGCAGATGGAGAATTTCAACAGAAGGATGGAAATATAAGCAAGAGTTAAATGGAAGTGCCAGGGGAAAATATGATATAAAGGATAAAGAGTCAATAAATTATTTATCCATGGGGACATAGCTTTTTTTTAAAAAAAATTATTTACTTAATTTTATTTATTCAGTCATTTATTTTAATTTGACCATAGACACACACACACACACACACACACAGAGAGAGAGAGAGAGAGAGAGAGAGAGAGAGAGAGAGAGAGAGAGAGATGGAAATTGATGGAAATTGAGAAAGCAAGCCACCAGGTCCAGGACTTGAACCACGGTCGGCCATGTGGGAATGTCCAGGGCCTTAACCACCACACCACCTGTTGGTCCCGGGACATAGCTTTTTTATGACATTGGCAACAAGCAGTTGAATACTTGATAGTGTATGCCATTTTATGAAATAAGCATATTTATAAGTATTTTGGGGCCATAGATTTCAGGTGATCAACAAATAATTACACATCACAGAAGTGCAATATCAAAAGCAATTATAGTTCTAGATAAACCTCCTAATTTGAACTAGTATTCTACTAGAGGAAACCAATGTAAACATCCCTAACTTGAATGAATGCTAATAAAATTGGAGAAAAACCTCTGAAGAAGAAACTCAGAACACTCAGAATCTGATAAAACCCCAGTTTAGTCAGCTGTGTGATTTTACAGTGCAGAAACAGGCTTAGTCCAACTTAAAAATAAGCAGCTATTCTCACAATACTAGCTCTATTTAATTTTCTGAACAGTAGGTGATGCCAAATATAGATGAATTTAGTTCCTGATAAGATTGGGACAGCTCCAACACAGGCATTCCAAAAAAGGAAGCATAAAAAGGTATAAGCTAAGGTCCCAGCCATTAAGCAAATTTCTATTCAGGAAAGGATATAAAATTTTCTTTGTTTTTTGAGGTGCCAGTGGTCTTTCTTGATATGGTGGTCTTTGTTAACTTACATTAAACTATAAAGGTCGAATATCTATTAACCTGCTTAGGACCAAAAGTGTTTCGGATTTCAGATTTTTGTCAGATTTTGTAGTATTTGTATACAGACACCAAGGAATGGAAACAGCACTCAGGAGAGATAGAACTCTTTATTATACTGGTGGGCATGGGAGAGTTAACACTCTGAATTTCTCTGGCCATGACTTGGGGTTGGACATGGTCTTTTATGGGGGGTTTGGAGAAGGGAGGTCTCAGGATGTTAGGAATGGGGAAGGGTCTCAGAATGTATCCTAAAATGAGGGTGGCAGAGAAGCAGGAAGTCTAACTTATTCAAGGTTGCAGGTTACCCTGTAACTCCAGGGAGGAGCAGTAAGTTTGCCAGAGGGCAGAAACCTCAGGCAGTTATTGACCCGAGCTATTCATGAATTCAGGGTCTCCATATCATTCCCTCCTCTTGAGCCTCCTCATTATACTCAAAGAGGATCAATAAACAGGAGGGTGGTAAACATAGCTTTCAGGGCCAGCAACTAGCAGTTGAATACTTGATAGCATCAAGGTAGAAGGTTACAAGTTGCTTAATCTGATTAAGGATACATGGTACAACTGCCAGTGCTAAAAGAATAACTGCCAGGGGCCCCAGGAGAGGCAGTAGCCATGAGGCCCATGTCCAGAGCCCATTCCAACCTGCCCAGGAGTCTGTCGCTTGTCACTGTTTGGAGACCAAATCTTTTTTTTTTTTTTTTTTCATTTTCCACAAACAAATTTATTATTATTATTTTGCATTTTTTATTTAAATTTATTTATTTACATTCATTTACTATACATCATTATAGCATAAAAAATGAGATTTTCCATCTAGAATACACTGTATATTGGCTCAATCAAACACAGAGACCAAATCTTTAAGCTGCTTGGCCATGTCTCAGACCACACCCAATTTGTTGGCGTAGAAGCAACATTCCACTCCCAGAAATAAACACAGTCTACCTTTTTTGGCAGTCAGGAGATCTAACAGCCTCTAGTTCTGTAGGGCCATATCAATCAAGGAGTCTAGCTGGAACTATAGAGTCTCAATAATATTTGCTACTTGTTAGAATCCATCTGCCAGGGCAGTGGACAGTTGCTGGTAGTAAGCAGCAGAGGATGCTATCCCTCCAATCTCGGTCCCAACCCCAGCAGCAATCCTCAGCCCCACTAGGAGGGGAATAAATTGTATCACCCTCTGAACCTTAGCATGTACTACCAGGGGGACATTGACAGTCTCATTTCTCCCATAGAATGTCCATTTAGGGGGTGAGAAATGTCTAGGTACAGGTCACAAACCAGTTTGCCAGAAGACACTGGTAAGCATAGGGTCCACATACAAGGTGGAAATTGTGCTGTAGCAGGTCATATTACCTCTCTTCAACAAAACCTTGATTTGTAAAACAGCCCTGGGGCTTGGAGGAGAGGTGAACTTGGGAGACTTGTTCCTCCCATACAGAGGTCAGATTAACAAGTGAGGTGTCATTTGTAGGGTTGGTTAGAGTGGCATATATGCGGGGGAAGGTTTGTTATGATGCAAAGCCAACAATTGGACGCTAACTGGGTTTGCACCTGATATAAGAGAGTATGGGTTGCATTAGTGAGTGTAATTACTCTTGGATTGAGCTGGGGGGTCCCTCTGAGGTATAGGGAGCCTCAGCTGAATTTGTAGAGCCTGAAGCTTAAGCCTCTGTATTGCATCCTGGACGGTGGCCTGAGCCTCTGTAGGGCATTTACCTCCTCCATCTGGGAGCTCATACTGTCTGAGGCCTGTATAGCAGACCAATTTCCCTGCGAGGGAGCAATTTAACACTCATGGCTCCCTTTGCTCTTACCCACAAAATAGGTTGTTATATCTTCCTGGCACTTTTGGAGGGTGGCCAAGTTGAGGAAGGACTTGTAGCCCTGCTTCTTTTGCACTAATGCCAGCTACCTCAGGAGCCCCAGAATGACTATGGGATCATAAGTCCTGAGCAGGTGGGCCATCATTGGTAGGTGGCACCCGATCAGCCAGACAGTGGCTTGCTGGATGGTTTGGTTGCACCATTTGAGGCAAGGGGATAGGTGCCTGTCAGGCTAGAGTCAGGAGAATCATTAAAGCAAAATCAACTTTAGGAACAGAACCCCAACAAAAATGCCTCTGGTTAGTTAACCCAGGCATCTTAGCCCTATCAAGGTTCCAACTACCAGGAGGTATAATATTACTAGCAAAAGCCTCTCCCATAACTTCCAGCCCCTTGGCGCCACCACTGCCAGACCAATGGAGAGAAGCTCAGTCAGCACTATGGGAAGGGCTAAGAGTAGAAAATTGTAAGGGTATGGTGGGGGTGTCATCCATTGCTGTCCTCAGGTTTCTGCTATGTGTAGATTGGTCAGTGTCCAGAGTGACCGAAACAGAGCTGTAAACTCCCCAAGCTTCCACTGTGTGTAGAGAAGCCAGCCCAGGAATGGCTGCAGCAGGGCTGCAGTCTCAATGACAGGTCTTGGTCCTCTGGCAGATCGTCTTAGTTGGCTGCTCAGGGTGGTTTTTCACCGTCCAGATCCCAGGGTCCTCTGGTACTGCGGCTTGCTTCACTTGCAAGTGGTGGATCCACAGGGCTAGCCCTGCAACCTTAACTGCAGTAGGAATAACAAGCACAACAACATATGGTCCCAAACCAGATGCGCTGAAGTGATTCTTTTTTTCCAATTTTTAATCCACATGAGATCCCCAGGTTTGTGTACCTGGGGATCTGAAGGGGATGAAGGTTCTTTCTAAGGTGACACAGGTATTTTCTTTAAAGTCTTTCCCAAGGCCACCAGATCCTGAATCACGACTGCCTTGTCAGCTGACAGATGTCAGTCATTCGGCCCTGAGTGACTAAAGGTGGTAGCCAGTCAAATAGAATCTCATAGGGGAATAACTTTATTTTGGGGGTGTACATATAACTCAAAGCAGGGGCAGTGGGAGGGCATCCACCTAGGGGAGTCCGTATCCTGACAGAGTTTATCTAGGGTGGACTTGAGGGTATGATTCATTTGTTCAATTCTTCCAGAACTCTGAGGTCGGTAAGCAGTGTGAAGTTTCCATTTTATGCCTGAGGCTTTTGCCACTCCCTGTGTAACTTTGCTATGAAAGTAGGGCTAATTGTCAGACCTGATCATAGGCGTAAGCCCAAACTGAGGTATAACTTCCTTCAGAAGGGCTCGAGTGACTTCTCTAGCTTTTTCCATTCACAAAGGGAAGGCTTCCACTCAGCCTGAGTAAGTACAGAACAGGACTAATAAGTACTTATAGCCCCGGCATGATCGCACTTCCAAGAAGTCTGCCTCCAGTAATTCCAGGGGAGTTGTCCCAGTGGCTTGTATTCCAGCCAGCCAAGTTGGCTCCTGGGTGGGGTTATTTCTGGCACAGGTCTTGCACCGCATGTTCAAATTTCACACAATGATGGTAGGCAACTTAAGAAAAAGTATCAGCCTAGTATGTTCTCCAGGTTAGTTTTTTTCCCAGTAAGTCAATTCATGGTGTGGTTTTACCAATGAATAGCCCAGGGACTGAGGTATGTATATTCTTTTATATAGCAATGTCCTCCAAGCATCTTCTTCCAGGGTTGCTTCCTCTGATTTTGGCCAACAATGTTTGTTGGCGGTATAAGGGGAGACTTGTGAGTGGTAACATGTTGGTTACAGCAGTTGGGGTTCAGTTGGCAGAAGCCTTGGCTTTCTGGTCTGCCAACTGGTTTCCCAGGGTCATGGAGTCTTCTCCCCTCTGGTGTCCCCTACAATGAATGAGTGCCACTTCCTTTGACTCCCAGACTGCTTCTAATAGTTGGCAGATTTACTCTTTGTTTTTAACTGTCTTCCCTTCTGCCAAGAGGAGTCCTCTCTCTTGAAATAATGCTTCACAAATATGTAGGGTAGCAAAAGGATATCATGAGTTCATGTAGATGTTTACCTTCTTACCAGTCACTAATCTTAAGGCTCAGATAAATGTCCAGAGTTCAGCCTGCTGAGCAGACCATCCTTGGGACAGTGCTCCAGCCTCAAACACTGTGTCTTGAGAGGTAATGGCATAGCTAGCATATCAAATTCCATCCTTAATATAGGTGCTACCATCAGTGAAAAGGGTGAGGTCAGGGGCCTTCGGCAGCGTGTCTACAAGATCAGGATGTTCAGAAAAGACCTCATTGAGGGCCTCTTCACAATTGTGGTCAAGAGGTCCCAGTGTGGTCAGGAGGAAGCTAGTGGAGTTGAGTGTCTGCAGAGTCTGGAATCTAATTCAGGGATTTCCAATGAATAAGCCCTGGTTGTGGGCCATCCTAGAGCTGGCTAGCCATTTATAGCCCCTGGTGTTCATCAGGGTAGTCACCAAATGGGGGACCCAGGCATTGAAACTTGGCCTAAGGTTAACGTTTTTGCCTCTTTAATCAATTCAACAGTGGCAGCAAGAACTCGTAGGCAAGGGGGCCATCTGAATACCACTGGGTCTAATCTGTTAGACAGGTAGGCAATGAGTCTCTCCCAAGGTCCAACAGGCTGAGACAGCCTAGTGCTGTCTGACTTTTTTCATATATGAACAGATAGAATTCTCAGGTGACATCTGGGAATCCCAAAGCTGGGGCTTTCCCAAGACTTGACTTAAGATCCTGGAAAGTGAGACCAGCAGTTAGCATAACAGCTATGTTGCTGAACTCCCATGTAGTCAACCACGGTTCAAGTCCTGGACCTGGTGGGTTATATGCACTCTGGGCACGTGTGCGTGCATGCCCAAGATCCCAAGAAGAGAATGAAGGAGAAGGGATTGTGGCATGGCCATTCTCCCTGGGGGGGGGGGGGGTGATTTCTCATTTTCTATCTCTCTGTCTCTGTCTTTCTGGCAAGTGCATGTGCCCTATAGCAAAAGATTCTCAAAAAAAAAAAAATCCTGGAAAACCTGCTCTTAGAGAGGTCCCCATTCAAAGGGGTCTTCTTCTGGGCCTTTTAATAGTTCATACAGTGGCTTAGCCTTTTCATCAAAACCTGGGATCCAAATTCTACAGAATCCTGCAGCTCCCAGGAATTCACATAGTTACTTCTGGGTTGTGGGCTGAGACAATCCGCATACCACCTGCTTTCATTCCTGCTCAAGAGCAAAGTGTCCTTTATTCAAAATGAATCCTAAGAAATGTATCAGGGTACAGCAGATTTTGGCTTTCTTCATCAGGACTTTGTACCTAACCTGGGACAGAAGCTGGAACAGCTCTTGACTTCCCTTTCAGCAATTTTCTTGGGTCATTTCAGTAAGCAGAAGGTTGTCGACATATTGGAGTAGAGTGCACCCAGGAAAATTTTCCAAGTCAGTAGCAAGCACTTCTCCAAACAAAGTCAGGGAGTTCTTGAACCCTTGGGGGACCCAAGTCCATGAGAACTGAGTTTTCTTTTGGGTGTCTGAATCTTCCCATTCGAAGGCAAATATCAGTTGGCTGATGGCTGCTAGTTGCAGGCAAAAGAAAACGTCCTTGCCAGACAAGTAAACCATTGAGACTACATGGGGGAGAGTACTCAGCAAAGTATATGAATTGGGTACAGTGGGATGTGAGGACACCGTGGTGGCATTCACAGCTTGCAAGTCCTGGACTGGCCAATAGTCTCTGGTGGTTCCTCTCTTCACAGGGAGAAAGGGAGTGTTCCAGGGAAACTGACATTTGACCAGAATTCTGGCTTCCCTGAACCAGTCGATGTGCTTCTTTATGGCCAGTCTTGTATCTCAGTTTATTGGGTACTGTTGAAGGCACAAGCGCTACACCCGAGGTATCAGTTCAACCACTACTGGTGGGTGGTTAATCGCCATCCCTGGTGGGTTCCCTTCAGCCCAGACTGCAGGAAAGTCTCTAACAAGTGAAGAAAGTACCTCATCTTCTACACTGGGTGCCTCGGGTGCAAATATTCACCATTCCTCCTCCTGGGGTATTGTCACAGTTAGGATTTTGGCAGGACATATGGTTAAAGCAACTGAGCCTGATGAGTCAAATCTTATTTGTGTTCCAAGTTTAGTCAATAGGTCCTTTCCAGCAATGGGACTGGGCAATCAGGCAGGTACAAGAACTTGTGGGTAACCAATTGTCTCCCTAATTGGCAGCTTCTTTCCTGGTGGCTCCCTTGATAGTAGCTTTTTGACCTGATGGGGGAGCCAGAGGCTGGGTTACAATGACGTGTTCAGTGCAAGTATCCACCATAAATGTTATCAGTTGGCCCACTACCTTGACATTGGCCAGGGGTTCCAGGGGGCCTAGGATCATGGAATCTGGTCAGTCCTATTCTGATTCCATCATGGCTAAGAGATCTCTTGGGGACTCTGGGTGGAAAATCTTGGGGGATTCCCAGTGAGCTTCTGGTTGTTCTTCCTTGATTTACCTTCCATTTGGGGCATTCATCTCTCCAGTGTCCATTCTCTTTTCAGTATGCACACTAGGTTGGTCTAAGCCTGGGGCAGCCAGTTTTTGACCCCCACTTGGACCCGGTGGAGTACCCAGTTGTCTGAGGGTGGCAGCCAACAGGGTTGCCTTTAGTTTCATCTGCCAATCTGCTTCTTTTCTTTCCTCTCATTCTCGATTCACAAAAACTCGATTAGCAATCTCCAGGAGCTGGGTGGCATTCATTCCAGCAAAGCCTTCCTGCTTTTGGAGTTTCCTATGGATGTCAGGGGCCAATTGGGCGACAAAGGTGGCATTAATCATTTGCTGGCTTTTGCAACTCTCCGGATCAAATGGCGTATAGATTCGATATGCCTCACAGAGCCTCTCATGAAACTGCCCTGGCGGTTCATCTATCTTCTGAATTTTTTCTGTAGATTTTGCCATGTTAGTAGGTTTCTTTGCACTGGCTTTCATTCCCTGCAGGAGTGCCTCTCAATACTTGCTGAGATGGGTGTGGCCACCTTAAGTATTAAAATCTCAGTCAGGCTTTTCATTTAGAAAAGCAGTTATGGCCCAAGCCTTGAGATTTACTACATCGTTGGGATCATGCTCTCGTAGCCATTTCTTTGCTGCCACAAGGACTCTGTGGTGCTTTTCTGTGTTAAGTAGAGTGAGGAGTAGTTACCAACAGTCATCCCAGGTGGGCTGGTGGGTTTGGAGTATAGACTCCATGAGATCTATCATTGCCTGGGGCTGTTCCAAGTAGGAGTGGGTGTGGTATTTCCAATTAAGCAAATCAATAGTGGTAAAGGACTAGTAGTAAAGAGCTGATCTGCATTCTGTAATAGCCCCATCTGAGCCTATCTGGTGGTGGGGGATAGTCCTTGGGTCTCCTAAAGAGGCATCTGAAGAGTGAGGTTGCCCTGGGCTGCAGCAGCTTGCCAGGCGGGTGAGGCAGAATCTGGGTGTGGGATTCAGGATGGCTGGCGACCTCCTGCCTGAGTTCGCAGAGCTGGTGCTGGCTCCTCGGGCTGCTCTTCAGGCCCTGGGGAAACAGATGGGGGTGGGGTTTTGATTACTGGCTCTGCTGGGACTTATAGGGGTGGAGCTGCTTATGGCTCCTCTTCTGGTGGGACCCTACAGGACTGGGGTGATGGGTTTCTTTTGGTCACTGGGGACATGACATGGTCAGCCAAAATAGTGCATTGGTTTTTTACTCTTATGCATATTCCCACCCAAGGCAGAATGACTTGGGCTATCTGTAGCCAGGAGTCAGCATAGGGAAACTGCATGGGATTGGCCAGGGTTGCCATTAACAATGTTGTACATAACCTGCATGATAGGGAGATGTAAGATTCCCTGAGGCAGCCAACCAACCTTGAAAACGGGCCATTCAACCTGACAGAGGGCTCTCAACTTCTCTGGTTTTATTTTAACTCCATAATCACCAGAGAAACCCTTTTTAAAATTAGTCAGCGTAAGGTTCAGCACAGTAAGCTTGGATGACTTGGACTGAGGTTTTCCCATCATATCCCAGATACCTCTGGCCTCTCCAGTTATCAAAAGTCTGCATTTCCCAGAAGGCTCAGGAGATCACTGGTTGGAGGAAGTGATTAATGAGGAGACTCTGGAGGGATGGTGGCTCCTGGGGTTGGGCCTTAGCCCAGAGGCTTAGAAGCTGTGCAGCCTCCTGGAGCACTGCTGAAAAGGCCAGGCAGTGCAGGTGATAAGTTTGTTCAAGTTTTAAGGAGGGCCTTGGCCAAGGGCTTCAAGCAGAAGAACCACAACAGTCTCTCTCTGGGGTCCATCTTCTTGGTATTCCAATGGTGGATACATCAGTGCTGGGGAGGAGTATTTCTGAGGCAGGTGGCAAGTGGAATGGAGGAGGACAGGGGAATGGAAATCTGTCAAGCTAATAGATGAAGGAATATTGTCTAGATTGAGGGTGATGCCTGCCCTCTCCTTTCCCAGAGTGGGCAGGTTTCAATCCATAATGGAAGTCTTTGTTGGAGGATCAGGACAACTTCTGAGAGGATGTTTTTCATCACAGTCAGGATGAACTTGTGTCGTAGCCTCTGAGGACAGAATTAATGACCTGACATTTGCTACTCTGCCTATCCGCCTCTACAGGGAAAAATCTTCCCATTGGCTTCTGTGTCCCTCCTCCCATGAATGGTGTTGCAACAGACAAAGGGTGGGTGCCCCCCAGAGGGGACCAATCAGGTGTCCATTTGGCTTTATGTATTCCTTGGCAATAAGAAATTGGAGAAAAACCCTCCACTGGATTAAACACATAGAAGGGGGACAACATCAATTGTCCCCCAACGTTAATTTTGTCATTTAGCCTTTTTGGAACTACCACGGAAATGCAGTCATGGACCCAATCATGCTCCATGATGAGAAGCTGTGGAGCCATAAACACATTCAGTCATCACAAATACTCATATCCATTCAGAGGTTATACATTCCCTCCCCACACCAACTAATTACCAGATGAACCCTTTTGGTCCTGTGACCAAAGGAGAGTGATCAGGTCTCCTCCTCTACTCTATTCAAGTAGGTCTAATTAGGGCTGTACATATCCCTGGGTGCTTACTAGATTACCAGAATTGACCAAGGTTGATGCATCAGCATCCAGTAGCTGGTCCTTCTCTCCAGTTGGGAGTTCTATGATCCAGAAAGGCTCAGGCTCGGGGCGGGCACCCCAGCTGAGGGATCCCATCAAATGAGAGAGGCATGCCTAAATCTCCACACCATAGTGCCCATCCTGGGGGAAAATGCCCTGGGATTGGTGGATCAAAGGACCAGTTTATTCTGTTTCCCAGCCAATGCACCAACTGTTTCAGAAAAACAGATGCCGAGGAACAGAAATGGCCCTCAGGAGAGGACTCTTTATTACACCAGTGGGCATGGAGAAGTTAACACTCTGAATCTCCAGCCACAACTAGGGGTTGGACACAGTCTTTTATAGGGAAATGGAGAGGGTGAGGTCTTGAGATGTTAGGAATGGGCAAGGGGCTCAGAACTTGCACTAAAATGGAGGTGGTAGAGAAGCGGGAAGTCTAACCTATTCAAGGGTTCAAGTTACCATGTAGCTGTGGGAAGGAGCAGTAATTTTGCCAGAGGGCAGAAACCTCAGGCAGCTTTCGGCCCTGAGTTATCCATGAATTCAGGGTCTCTCCATATCGATGTTACCACTCAAAAAGTTTTGCATTTGGAGCATTTGGAATTTTAATTTTCAGAATACAGATGCTCAACCTATAACTTACACATAGAAAAGTAAACACACTCTGTGTACAGCTGATGTAACTTTCAAACTAAAAAAATAAAAATAATACCCTCATGATCAACAAGAAAAATACCCCCAAGATCAACAAACATAGCCTTATCAGCTCTTCCAAATCCATCCTCATACCCCCTTGTAGCCTCTAACTGCCCCCAAAGATAACCAATATCTGTATATCAATTAGAATAGATTACTTTGACCTGTTTTGGGCAAATGAACATTGAGTTCTACATTTCCTGTATGATTTTTTTTTCTCAGTGTGTTTTTGAGGTCCATCCTTATTGTTGTATGTAGTTGCAGTATATTCATTCTCACTGCTTGTGTATTATTTCATTCTCCTGTTGGTAAGCATTTGGATTGTTGCCAGTTTGGGGCTATAATGAATAAACAATGAAAACTCTTGTACTTGGCATTTTGTTGGCCAAAGTTTTTATTTCTCTTAGATAAATACCTGTGAGTTGAATTGCTGAGTCATAAGGCATAATGCTGCTTAACTGTTTATGAAGCAGTTGCCCCAATTTGCATCCCTATTAGCAATGTGTGAGAGTTTGCTGTTTCACTAGGGATATGAAATTTTAAGGAGCAGCAAAAAGCACAACTAAATATTAAGTGCTTATTGCTGTCCACACACTGTGAGGACCATAACTGTTCAGACAGCAGAGGCAGTAGTGCCAGCTAGAGCATTAGAGAAGTTCTTCCTGGAGAGTGGCTGGTGATGGACGGGCTGAGGGGCATCTGTGGAATGGTTTTTGTTTCTAGTCCAATTACTAAATCAATGTGAGCCTCAGTTTTATTAGCTGCAAAATGAGGGAAATAGTGATGTTGCTATTGGGTTAAATGACATTATGACAGTACAGTGGCTAGCACATAGAAACTTATTTTATTACTTTTTAAAAAGAATTATTTTTACTTAATGTTATTTATTTATTTTAATTTGACCAGAGAGGGACAGAGTGAGAGATAGAGAAAAAGAGAGAAAGCGAGAAAGCAAGCCACCAGGTCTGTGACTTGAACTGTGGTTGGCCATGTGGGAGTCCAGCGCCCTTAACCATCACACCACCTGCCGGCCCCAAAACTTATTTTATTACTATTATAAGTAATGAAGAGGGGTAGGAATTAGACTTTGAAGGATGAGTGATCTCATTTGAACATGGGTGGAAGAGCTCTCCAGAGATGAGAAACAATAAGAAAGGCTGAGAAGGGGGTGAGCTTGGCATCTTTACAAGACAATGAGAAATGTCTAACCAGAGCCCAATTACTTATGTACTAGCAAGGTAGAGATGGGCCAGGTTGAGGTTCAGTTCCAAGGAATAGAGCTGACATGATAGAAAATAGGGAGTTATTAAAGACTTTAGGAAGGTGTTAGGCTATGGTTAAAGGCTGGCAAGGAAATAAGAATGCTGGGGACCAGCAGTTAGCATAATGGCTACGTCTCTGGACTCTCACATAGTCGACCACGGTTCGAGTCCCAGACCCAGTGGCTTAAACTCATGCCGGGCGAGTGTGCGTGCGTGCCCAAGATTTCAAGAAGAGAATGGAGGAGAAGGGATTGCGGTGTGGCCATCCCCTCTGAGGGGTGATTTCTCGCTTTCTGTCTCTCTGTCTCTCTCTGTCTGTCTGGTGAGTGCACGTGCCCTATAGCAAAAATCTCTCCAAAAAAAGAAAAAAAAAAAAAGAATGCTGATCCAGGCCAGCCACCAGTAGGGGCAGTAACTCAGGCGTGGCTATTAAGGCCTAGGTTTCTGCACTGACTGTGGTGTCAGAGAGGAAGTTGATGTCTAGGTGGTGAATCAGAACACACAGGACCAGATGGCTATGGGCATGCAGGGAAGGATGAGTTGGACTCTTGTAAGGTTTGGGTGATGGGTGCTGGGACAAGGGTTATCATAGCCAGGACACGGGGCTGATCTGAGGGGGCCAGGATGTGACTCAAGCCTGGAGGGGTAGAGGGAGTCTGGGCTCTTAGACACTATGTTACAATACTGTGGCCCTAACTCAGAGAGTGAGGGAAATAGAAGGCTTTAGTTATCAGAAACAAATCTTTTTTAAAAAAATTTGCTAGATGGTGTTTGTACTCACCAGAGAGAGAGACAGACAGAGAGAAGAAAAGTCTATGCAGCACCATCATATGCAATCCCTTCTCCTCCATCTTTCCCTCCTTTTCTGGATTTTATACACACACACACACACACACACACTCACTCAGTCTGTTTTACAAGCTGTTGGGGCCAGGATACAACTACTTGGTTGGCTGTGTGGGATTCAGCTACCTTAACCACCATGTCGTGGGATGGCCTTGATTTTTATTTCGTTTTATTTTATTTGTTTTAGAGAAATTTTTGTTATAGGGAACTTCTGCTCATCAGAGAGACAGAAAGTGAGAAATTACCCCCCATGGGAGATGGCCACACAGCAATCCCTTCTTCTCTATTCTCCTCTCAGGATTTTGGGCATGTACGCTCACATGCCTGGTATGTTTTAAGCTGCCAAGTTCAGGAATTGAACCATGGTGGACTATGTGGGAATCCAGCAATGTAACCATTATACCATCTGCTAGTCCCAGCCCTAATTATTTTCATGCTAAAAAATTGAATTACAGAATAATCTTTTAGAAAATCAACATAGGAATCAAAATTAGGAAATGCCAATAAGCAGAAAGAATTTTGAAGTCCATAATATCATAACCTAGAGGTACCAAGTCTTAACATAGCAGTGCATTTTCCTCCTAGTAGTTTATATGTACTTATAAAGAACTGTAGCAAAATGGAACTCTATGGTGTTGGATAACTTGATTTTCTACCTTTTTGTTTTCTTTTGTTTTGAGTTTGCTATAGGGCACGTGTGCTAGCTGGGAAGGAGCAGAGAGATGGAGAGAGAGGGAGAGAGGTAAAGTGAGAAATCTTTCCCCAGTGGGGATGGCCACCCCCAATTCTTTCTTTTTCATACTCCTTGGTATTTGAGGCATGTATGCATGTCTGGCATATTTTTCAAGCCACCACTCCAGCATTCACATTTCATGGTCTGCCATTTAAGATCCAGTCACTTTACCCTCCATGCCATGTGCTAGTCCTTATTTTTTTACTTGAACAACACAGCATGAACACATACCTAGTCAATAAAAGGTCATTGTATATTCTATTTTAGGTCATTGTATATTCTATTTTATGTATAAACCTTATCTCTTTTTACCTTATCACAGGTATTCATTCTAGCCTCTTTTTGATCCCTCAAACATTCGAAGCACCCTTTTATTTTTTACTTTTTTGGAGAGATTCTTGCTATAGGGCACGGGTACTCCCAGAGAGACAAAGAGACAGAAAGCGAGAAATCAACCCCCTTCCAAGGGGGATGGCCATGCTGCAATCCCTTCTCCTCCAGTCTCCTCTGGGGACCTTGGGCACGCACACACACATGCCCGGCACAAGGTTTAAACTACTGGGTTTGGAACTCAAACCACAGTCGACTACATGCGAGTTCAGCGACATAACTGTTACACCACCTGCTGGTCCCCCAAGTACCCTTTTAATCCTGGACCTTTGCACTCTATTAACCTGGAGGATGCTCCCCCACAAGGTTTAAACAGCTTGTTTTCTTCCTCAAAACAGTGTTCTGTTCATATTTTGCTTCCACAAAAAAGCCATTTCTAACCACCTGAGCTAAAACGGCAGTCCTTGTCATTCTCTATTTTAACCCGATTTATTTTTCTTCATTCCACTGACTAACACTACACTATAAACCTGTTTATTTGTATCTCTCCTACAAGAGAAGGTGGGTTTTCTACAGATCAAAACTTTTGTTTGATGTTCTTTCTTTAGCACTGAGAGTAAGCTCCATACCTTGAGCTCTCCTCCTCTTCTCTTTGTCCTGTTCCTCTGAGACCTGGCTGCTGATCCAGCTGGAGCTCATGAGTCCTTTTGGCCATTTCCTTTTCTCAGGGAACCAGCCCGTGGCCAGGGTAGTTCCAGAGGTATGCCTCATATCTCTCCTACAGTTAACATCGCAAGACTAGAGACATTAAACCTAGACATTCCCTGCTGACTCTATTGATTGATAAGCTGATCTGGTATTGAAATCCCTAAACAATGTATGTCTTAACTTATTTATGCATGCTTTGTTCTTAATGTATATCATCCGAGCCTGTATTCACTAAGAGCACAGACCATTCTCCACCTGATTATCAGTGGAGTTCCCCAATAAGTAAACACATATCTTTCTCTGCTGTCCCTCAGAGCATTTTCTTTGAAATTGCTAAACATTGTGAGCAGGCTCCCCCAGATTTGGGAAGCCCCCAAAACATTTGGTGTAGTTGGCAGGATTCCAAAGAGCATCCCATTGTAGTGACCACAGGGGAAATTTAGGAAAAGGAGATGCCACTGGAAGAAATAGCAGATTGGGCTCCCACCTCAATTTGGTATGAGGTAGCTAGTCTTTTAGACAATTGGGGGCCACTGCCTGAGTATGGAGATGCCCTGAAAATCCCTATAGGACTGCTAGAACTTCTAAGGGTAGTCAATGAGAAGGGACTGCCTTAAGAAAAGAAAAAGAAAGTCAAGGCTATTGCTGCCCTGGTCAGCTGGCCATGCCTTTATGCTCTGCGTTTAGCTACAGAGGAAGGACTAGCTGCCCGTGCAGAATCACATGTGCGGGAAGTGCTCCAACTAGAGTGACATGCACCAGTCACACAGGAGGAGACTAGAGACCTATTTAATCACTACCTAAAGTAAACAACTTAACAATTACAAGAATTAGCCTGCCACTTTGCAAAGGTAAAGGGGTGGGAAATGATGCTAGCATGAATCCATGCAGCAGTGGCACACTCAGACTGGAATCCCTGAAGGTGAGACCCCACTGAGGACTTAATCTCCTTGGAAGAAGAGGGGTCCATTGAAGTAATAGAGGATATTGAGGAAGGTGCACAAGCTAGGCCTATAGTAGTGTAGAAACTAAAAACCCTGCAGCCACAACCTGAGGGAGCTGACCCCTGGAACTTGCTCTGTATCAACTTAACAGAAAGGGGGATGAATGGAATTGCATGGGGGAGTGCCAACAGGCATTCTGCACAGCTAAGTGCTATGGGTTCTGTGCAGGCATTAAGCATTTTAAAGCAGTCACTCCTCTGAATGTTAATGTCACCCAAGAAGAGTATGCCTAGGGGCTCTGACAGACAGAGTTTATTGGATCCTTCCCCTGTTTGGAAGTTTCCCATTTTGCTTTGGCTTATGTGGACAGCAACGCAGGCATTCTACAAGCATTCCCAAGTTGGCAGGCTATTCAGTCTACTGCCATGTGGGGACTGCTGCAGCTATTTGCAGCTTACGGGACTCCAGAAGTCATTGAAAGTGACCAAGGAACATGTGTCACTAACATCAGGTACAACAATGGGCTGAATAATTGCATATAGACTTTCACCTCCCTTACAGCTCTACAAGAGGTGGCCTCGTAGAATACGACAATGAAATGCTGACGGAAGCTCTAAAAACAGATCAACACTCTTTCTAGGGATAGACACATGTCTGTATAAGGCCTTACATATCCTGGATGAGAGGTCACGGGCTGGGTATAGTTTCCCAGCCTTGGGTCACTTTCATGTGGCTGCAAATTTATACTCAGGAAGGCACACTACAACCTAGCTAAGGGGTAGAAAATAACTCTGCTGCCAGCTTCTCAGGATATACAACCAGGGGATAATATCCTCCATCTGTCCTGGGATGTTCCATCTGAACCCCATGGGTGCTTCCTCCTAGCCCCTTGCAGTGAGGGACTAACCCACAGCCTGGACGTTCACCCTTAAATTATGGGTAAATGGGGACCAACAGTTAGTGTAATGGCTATGTCACTAGACTCCCATGTAGTCGGCCATGGTTCAAGTCCCGGACCCAGTGGCTTAAACTCATGCTGGGCACGTGTGCATGTATACCTAAGGTTCTGAGAGGAGAATGGAGGAGAAGGGATTGTGGCATGTCCATCCCCCCTGGGGGGTGATTTCTCACTTTCTACCTCTGTCTCTCTCTTTCTGGGGAGCACACACGCCCTGTAGCAATAAACCTCTCCAAAAAAATATATATGGGTAAATGGGCTAAGACTATCAAATGCTACAATTCTGGCCCAGTTACTATTACCAAGTGCACATTAATAATTACCATGTGGCAGTTTAGGACTCCTCCTCTCACTTTCCATGTCATGGATCAAAGTGCCACTGGGCCTAGTCTAGCATGGTGTACTAAGTCAGGAAGGTCTCCCCAGAGTGTCACCCTACTGTCCCAAGGTAGAAATATGGCTTGCATATTACCTGATAATAGTGACTTACCTTTGCTTGTGCCACTAAAGTCTTATCACCCTTAAACCCAGGTACATTCTTGCAATGGACTGGCACCCTCACACAAGCACACAAATCCACCTGCTGGATGTCCTCTGAGTACCTGTTATAAACAACCTCTGGGTTGAATGCCTTAAGGAGGCACCTTGCTAACCATTCTGAATGGATCTTCTTGTAAAACTGGTAGGCTTTTAGGGACACTTACACTGGACTGATAAGCTTGACAGAGATCAAAAATCATTTTTTTTTTCAATTAGTACAAGAATAAGTTAACAAGATTCAGCCTATAATAAGATGTACAGTATGGGATGGCCTAGGATGGTTGATGGTTGTTCAGATAAAAATTAGAGAACATGCCACCTATTGTTATGAACACCTATATGGTACTCACAATGAGACACCTCGAAATGTGGAGCGAACACCATTAAAAAATGTATATTCAAACCATAACTCTTATTAAACATGATAAATGGGGGCGGCAAAACCCCATTTTAATTACTTGGGCACATCTCATACCTTGGGGCACCATATAGGCCTGTGGTACCCATGGATGGCCCTGTTTACCCTACATTTGGACAGGTAATATACCTGTGCATAGCCCTACATTCCTGGGAGGGTATTAGACACTCTTCCCTCTAAACCTTCTAACTGTGATATGCTTTCTACCAAACACTGGGTTATACACACCCTTTGATAGTTCTACTCATTGTCAACTTTCTGTCCATAAGCCAGTGATATCTACATAGAACAGCCTATAGAAGCTCTAGCTAGTTGTACTGATAATGCACTTAATCATACTAGATACTCCTCTCTTTAAATGATGAAGTTACACAGGTATGCAAAGTAGTACTGCAGAATAGGGTGGACTTAGATACAAAAATCTCTTATATCTCAGAAATGACAAAGACCCCTTTTCAGTTTGGTTTGGTTTCCTTAGCTCCTTCTGAAAAAACTTCTTTGTTTGTGCTATTGCTATAATTTTCTTACTGTTTGGAACTTGTGTCACTACTGTATTTGTGGGATATGGATACAAAGCTTGACTCAAGTGCCCACTCCAGAAAATTAGTAGAAAAACCATTCTCGAAGACTTTGAGGGTGTTGCTAGAGTCAATGTTGGGATAGAGTGAGGGTAAACACCATATGTTGAGCTCTCCCTTGCCCTCTTTGCCCTCCTCCTCTGAGATCTGGCTGCTAACCCAGCTGGACCTCATGAACCCCTAGTGACCACTCCCTTATCTCATGGAACTTGCTCATACCTGGAGCTGTTCCAGAGGTAGGCCTCATACTACATACATGCCACAATTAGTATCACAAGACTAGAGACACTAAACCCAGACACTAAACCCAGATATACCTTTGCTGATTCTATTGATTGATAAGCTGATCTGGTATTGAAACCCTTAAATAGTGTATGTCTTTTCTTGAGCTACACGTTCTTTATTCTTAATGTGCATTTACTGATGTCATGGACGGTTCTCCACCTGGCCATCATTGGAGTTCTCCTAGTAAACTTATGCCTTTCTCTACTGAACGTCTGAGTGTGTTCTTTAAAACTGGTAAGCATAAGGGACAGCAGATGGCATAATGGTTACGTCGCTGGACTCCCACATAGTCGATTGCGGTTTGAATCTCGGACCTAGTGGCTTAAAACTGACGCTGGGTCCATGTGCATGTGTGCCCAAAATTCTGGGAGAATAGAGAAGAAGGGATTGCAGCATGGCCATTGCTCTAGGGGGTAATTTCTCACTTTCTGTCTTTCTGGGGAGTACATATGCCCTATAGCAAAAATCTATAAAAAAAAAAAATCGGTAAACATCATGGGGCTTGCCCCCTCCTCCAGATTTGGGGGCCCTCCAAAACAAGCAATTACAACATGCTCAACAAATAGCAGATGTTCAATAAGTATTTGTTGGGGAAATGACTAAATATTAGGTTGTCAGAAAAGTCATGATGTATTTGTCTATGCGAAATATGTCATGCAAAATATTTTTCTGTGCAAAAATGTGTCATGACTTTCCCGACAACCCAACAGATTGATAAACCTATTATTATTTTTGTTTGTTTGCTTGTCGCTGTTTAGGTTTCTGCTATAGGGCCTGTGCACTTGAGGAAGAGAGACCAAGAGACATAGAGGGAAGGAAAGGGAGAAATCACTTCCATTTTCTCTTCCATTTTCTTCTTGACATTTTGAGCACACACACATACAGACACACACACATGCTTCTGGCATGATTTTCAATCTTCCTGGTCTGCGGCTTAAACTGCAGTCAGTCATGTGAGAGTTCAATGCCTTAACCACTACGCCACTTACTGGCCTCTGTCATTTTTTTTAAAGAATTATTTTATTATTTAACTTTATTTTATTTGTTCATTTATTTTAATTTGACCAGAGAGTGACAGAAATAGAAGGGGAGAGGGCGAGAAAGCAAGCCGCCAGGTCTGGGACTTGAACCACAGTCGGCCATGTGAGTGTCCAGTGCCCTTAACTACCATGCCACTTGCTGGCCCCCCGTCATTATTTTTCAAACAGTTCCCTATTAGAGAACATTTGTGTTGTCCTAAGATTTTCCAGTTATAATAATGCATTCCTTCACTTTCATTTTTGTACATCACTTTCCCTTTCCTGCACAAGTCACTTTCCCTTTCTGGAACTTAAAAATACCTTGTAATCACAAGGCTACCTGGAATTGCTTGGAAGTGAGTCCAGAAAACTACCCTATATGCATCATATTAAGATTTGCTCAATTAAACTCCACTAAATTAAAATAATAATCATAATAATAATGCTATGAATTGCTTTTTTCTCTTTTCTTTCTTTCTTTTTTTAAGGTTTTTTTTTTCTTTTTTTTTCCCATAAGGTATGTGTACTAACCAGAGAGAGATAATGAGAGGGAAAGTGTGAAATCACCACCCCCTAATTGCTATCCCCCTGCCCCCGCCAGGGATGGCCATGCTATAATCTTTTCTCTTCTGGGGATTTTGGGCATGCATGTGCACACACTCTGTGATTCTCATCTGGTCCCATAGGAACCACATTTTATGCATACTGTCCTTGAGAGCTTAGATCATGGCTCTCTAAGCTTGTTAAATGGATTAATGAGGAAGAGTGGATGAGAAAGGAGAAGAGTTATTTGTGTACACATGCTGGTAATAAAGAGCTTATCAAAGACCTAATAGGCAGGAGGCAATCACTTCTGTCATTCATGTTTAGCACAGGGTGACCTGTACCTAGAAGCTCTTCCAGGTCTCCCCACCCCCTACATGCCTTTAGAACCTCAGGGCTACTTCTCTGGTTGTGCTTACCTTAGCTGAAACTGTCAAATTATTGGCCTTTCTTTGTCCAGTAAACAGTTAATTTCTATGAAGACGAGGTTTGCGACTCACTGAAAACCATGGGCTTCAGTGCCTGGGAGAAGTATCTGTATTGACTCTTTTCAAGAAAGGATTATTAAAACACTTACCTTTAGTGTATGCCACCGTTATACTAAGTTACCTGCAGTGTAGCCAAAGACACCCATTATAGTCTTCCAGAGCTAGCAAGAAATTCAGTGTATGTGTCCAATGAGGGATTGAGTACAGGAACTTTTTTCTTTTATGAAGTTGTGAAAACTTGTCCTAAACATAAAAAACTGCACCAAGAAGAAAAGTTTTAATAACATAAGTGACAAATGGGAATAAAGTGCAATTTACGCTGTTTTGCAGCCACCATCAAGGTTATAGTTCACCCAAACTAATAATTTCTAACTAGAAATTAAGGCAATAAGCTTGAATTAGATTAGAGATCACAGCATTGCAATAAAATGTATGCTTCCATTTTTACATTTTCCTTTAACCAATTTAGAACAGAACAAATGGAACCACTTCCCCAGTCAGAGCTATCTGTTTGACTTCATGCTTCACTCCCTGACTGCACTTTGGAACAATCACATTGCCTGAGGGTAAGGAAGAAGCTATGATTTGGGGGGAAAATAGAGGAAAGTAATGAATCTAGAAATGATATGTTCCCACATATTAGAAAAAAAAATTCAAAAAGACCTGATGTTTAAATTCTCTAGTGACTCTCCTCAAGGAATTCAGTGAGTTCCTGTAGACATTTAGGCTACTTCAGGAGTTAGCACATTTTAGAAGCTTAAAACAAACCTGGAATCATCATAAAATACGAAAGAAGTTCAGAGAAGGGGGATAGGGCCTTAGGATGACTCTGCTCCCTCAGACTCTTCTTACCTGGCCTCCTTCCTTCTGTCCTCCAGGTGAGCCAGATCTGCACTGTGATCCCATAGGCTCCTGCCTCCTCTAGCTCCCTCGCTGTTTTACTCCCACAAATCTTTTACATCTCTGGGACCAGCAGGTGGCTTGGTGGTTGGGATGCTGGACACTCCCACATGGCCGACCACGGTTCAAGTACTGGACCTGGGGGCTTCCTTTCTCACTTTCCTCTCTCCCTCTCTGTCTCTCTCTGGTCAAATTAAAATGAAGGAATGAATGAATAAATAAATAAAAATAAATCTTTAAAAAAAAAAAACTTTTACATCTCTAATCCCATCTCAGCATCTGCTTTTCATAGGACCTGAACTAACATAATAATAAACTTTCTGAAAGTAGTTCTGTTTGCATTTGGTTGTGCATAAGTTTCTTTATGCGGGAGGTTAATGAGGCCAATGAGAGATGTTTAATTAGAAACTCTGGCTTGGGACAAGGCTTGAGTTCATAGCTCCCCCCGGCTCCTCTCAGCTGTGTGGCCTTGATAAAATATTTAGCTAAATATTGTAAAAATATTTATCTCCGTTTCTTTATCAAAAACAAAATGGATATAATAAATCACCTACCTCATAGAGTTCTTGTCAAGATTAAAGAAAGTGAATGCAAGATCTCAGTGGACATACTAGTTGCTCTATGATATTTACTGAGAGCTTGCTGTGTGCTTTATATTTCTCACTTAATCATTATAATTTCCATATGAGGCATGGACTGATGAGTCCTCCTTTACCTGAAGAACATCAAGGCACAGAGGTGCTAGAAGCAGAGCCAAAATATGAACCCAAGCTTCAGAGCCCAAGCTCTTTATCACCCTGTCCTTCCCCAAATAGTACACACCCAGGAAAGGATGGCTGTGAGTCCATATTAAATCAGTGGAGAGTTTTTACTTCCTACCCCTGGGACCTTCACAAGGGTCCTTACCTGAAGATAATTTTGTGATTTTGTGAGGGTGAAATGAGGCAAAGTATATAAATGCTTCATGCTTAGTAGATGCTTACTTGTATTTGAACCATTATTATAATGATCACTACTATTATCTTTAAATTGCTGATTCTTCTTTCTTTGTGGTACCTCTGATTCTCTCTGTAGGCAGCAAAGCCACAGTGGATGTATTCCCAGCTTTCAAATGTAGAGTCTACTAAGTGGGAATTAAAATAGACCATGAAGGAGCTGAGCTATAAATGCTCCTCTATTACTATAGCAGGAGACTAATCTGATATTTCATTATTTTGTGAGCCTGCCTTCCTTTTTAGGAACCTTGCTCTGTCCCGGCTTTTTCCTCTCTGTCTCAATCTGCTGTCTGCCTAGGGTCATCAATAATGAATGTCCCACAGCGAGCTGAAGGACATTAAAGACAGGTGGTGATGGATTGGAAGGATTGGAATGCTCATCGGCCTCTGGGTATAAAAGTCTGGTTCTGGAGGCCACCGTGGTCAGCCTACAACCCGGTAAGAGGTGGGGTCAACTCCACAAACAGCAGTAGTCAGTAGCCCAGTTGAGGGCATGGCTGCCTCCTCGTTACATGCTTCCTGTAGCACAAATAAGTACCTTTCCTCCCTTCCTAAAAGAGCAGGGAGAAAATAGGAAAGAGTGGTGCATAATATTTTATTTTCTCTTTCCTCTGTGTCATGCTTTATTCTTTTTTAAGCATCCTCTTATTTAACTTTACTTATTTATTTACTTATTTTAATTTGATCAGAGAGGGACAGAGCAAGAGTGAGAGTGAGAGCAAGAGAGAAAGTGAGAAAGTGAGAATGCGATCAACTGGACTGGGGAGAAATGTTCACATAGTGAAATGTTCACTTTGTAAGCTAAACAATGTGATTTAATGTATATAAAACATAAATTAATTAATTAATTTGAAAAACGAAGAAAAAAAAAAGAAAGTGAGAAAGCAAGTCACCAGGTCCAGGATTCGAACCATGGTGGCCATATGGGAGTCCAGCTCCCGTAACCACCACACCACCTGCCAGCACTTGTGTCATGCTTTATTAACAAGGTCAAGTCAAATCATATAGATGTTCTGTGATCTCTTAGGCAAAACTGTTAACAGGCTAAACTGACTTTTGGCATTGCAATTCTCTTTCCCCCGGCTAATCGTGCCCCTCCCCTGTATCTCCTGACATCCTCCTTCTGACAAATGTGCCTCAGCTTTCACTTCCTTGCTCTGCCTATATCAATAATTACCTGGGTGTTGTGACTCACTCTCTCAGGGCTCTATTTAATTTGTACTTAATACGTTAAATTCATTCATACAATTTAATTGTGCAAACATATGATCATCTTTAGCAATATGCATATTGAAGGACATAAAGAATTACAAAATGTCCTTGCCTTGCTTTAGGGATTACAGCTCTAGTCCAGTGGGTCTCACACTTAAGTGTCTATCAGAATCCCTGGAGGACTTGTTAGGACACAGAATGCTGGATCCCACCTCCAGAGTTTTTAATTTAATAGATGTGGAGTAGGGGTTGGATCATTTATGTTTTTAGTAAGTCCCCAGGTGGTGCCAATGCCAATGCTGCTGGGGCAGGGACTGCATTTCTAGAACACTGATCTAGTCTGAGACCCACCTACCCACAGGTATCAAGGGAACAGGTACAACAGAGGTCGTGCTGCTATGTTGGTGGAGGCTGGTTTCTTAATAGATCATCTCAAAGAAAAGGACATCTTTTCATGCTCACAGGAGCCTTCTGCAGGTGTAATGGTCAGGCAGTGGCACCTATGAATTATGTTCACACTATGGAAAATTCAGAAGGGGGCTCTGGGGATGCATGGATGGATGGCATCACTAGCACCCCCGACAACCACTGCCCCCATGATCATAGCCAGTAGTTTCCAGGGCAAAAGAGGGAAACTTTTACCAGAAAAATAGTCATTCTTTCATGTATAGAACAACCTGCTGTGAGTGTTTCAGAGATATTTAAGCCATTTGAAAGTTCAGTAAATAATGACAAAACACCAAGATAAAGATACTGTGTTCATTCAACCAACTCACACTACAGTGTTGCCCAGAGGAGGCATGGAGAGCAACACAAGATGAGATCACCATGGTTCCTGCTCTCCAGAGCACTCCTCAGCCTGACGGAGGGCCCTCCAAGGAGAACCAGGATCTGCAGCACCACGCGGCATCAGGCACGTTGCAGTTACTCACTTATTCACGCGTGTGCTCCATAAAAAACACTTTGTATGATTTATTATTTTAAGAGCTCTGTTGAGCACACAATAGACAGATTGGGAACAAAAATTAAGATGCATCCCTCCAACTAATGCTCCCACTTAAATTGAACTTCTGGGTAAATTTGGTGGCTTGTAAAACTGTACCTACTCCCATTCCCTCTTGAAACCATACTGAATGACAGAAAAGGATTTTTTCTTTTTCTTCTTCTTTTTTTTTTTTTAAAGATGAACTCCCAAGGCCAGGGAGAACAGGAGAAATGGCATTAGCAATAAAATTTTTGAAAGTGAGAAACAATAGACAAGAGGGAAAGACTAGTCTGAATCCTAAACTTGTAATAGAAAAGTTGAAGCCAACTTGCCTTACAAACTGCCTCAAATAATTGGGAATTGCCATACCACATAAATCTAAAGGTGGAAGTTAATGGAAGGAGACTAAAATAAGGATGGGGAAACATGGCCTAAGCAGTAGACAGTTCTCATGTACCTCCTCCCTTATGTTGGTGGTGGCCAGTTTCTTAATAGATCATCTGTTAGCAAAAGACTAGCCCTTTTGGACAGAGGATTTTATAAGTGGTTGGCCACAGGAATACTGTACCCAAAATAGAGGAAATAAACACTGAATTCTGAATGCCACAGCTTCCAGCCCTTTTTCCCAATTTTACCCCAATAATGCTGATGGCTGGGACCTGCCCCATCACACACACACACACACACACACACACTCACACACTCACACACTCACACACACGAAGAGGAAGATGAAGAAAGATGTAAATATCCTTTCATCAGAAGCTTTCCAAATAAAAGGTTCTGATCAACCAGCCCTACCTACATGCTCAGATAACCATTTCCCACTTTTAAATATGAGCAGATCACTAGGGACTGCCAGACATCTGAGGAAAGTGTCTAACATGGAAGATGGAGTGAGAAACAAAAGAGAATAAAACCGAAAACAAAAGCAAAAAGCAAACTTGGAAGAAACAAGTTATTCAGGGAAAAGGAAATTTTAGAAGATCTGTATTTAATATCCTCAGAGGTATAAAAGAAGATATTGTAACAGTGAAAAAGGGAAAAAATAATGGTAGGAGGAACACACCATGGGCAGCAGCAACAACAAAACCATTAGTGATTAAAAATATAAGAAAAATTATGTCATTTCAAAAATAAATATGTCAGAAAGCAGCAAATAAAGGGACAAATGAAAATGAGAAAGAAGAGATAAGACTTCAGAGGACCAGACTGGCGGTAGATATCAGAATAACTGGAGATCTAGAATAAGAGAAGGAAGAAAATAAAGAAGGAAAACATCTTTTTATAAAATTATTCAAGAACATTTAGCAGAACTTTCAGGGACCCGTTGAGTGATTGACAGTAGGTGAAAATAGACTCTCACTACTGTACATAATGATATTTTCAGAATAATGAAAACAAAATGATTTTACAACTTTCAGAGAGTAAAACCTAATCACATGTGAAGGATTTAAAAACCAGAATGGCTCCAGTCTCTCTAAAACATCGCTGGAAGTTAGACAGTAACAGAATGATGCTTCAATGATTTCAGAGGGAAACAGTCTCTGTCATGGATGCTGGCAATGCGCGTCTGTACCCTCAGCACTTCCCATATCTGTGCATAATGACTTGACCTGATGACTTCTGGGACAAGCATCTGTGATTCTGGCTGGGGATTTATTTAAAACAGTCTTTTGGGACCAACAGATGGCATAATGGTTCCATTGCTGCACTCCCACGTAGTCAACAGTGGTTCAAGTCCCAGACCCGGGGGCTTAAAACTCACGCTGGGTACATGTACATGTATGCCCAAAATCCTGAGAGGAAAATAGAGATGAAGAGATTGTGGCACCCGGGGGTAATTTCTCATTTTCCATCTCTCTATCTGTGTCTCTCCAGCGAGCACACGCACCCTATAGCAAAGATCTCTAGGGGGGAAAAAACTACCTAAAAGTAGCCTTTGGGGCCAGGTAATAATGCAGTGGTAATGCAACCGGATCCACATAGCAAAGATCTTGGGTTTGTGTCTGGGACCTAACTTGGGTATACTGGCACATGCATGCCCATGATCCAGGCTGGCTGAGACTAGGGGTAGATTGAAACTTGAAGATCCTTTTGGGGGTACTTTTCTTTCTTTCTTTCTCTCTCATGAAAGAAGTAAATGAATAAACTCAAAAAAAAATTTTTTAAAAGAAAAATTGTAAGAACGACTTTCAACTGCAGATATTCTTTCACTTTAGGCAAGGTATTTCTCATGTGTGCTCTATGCAGCCTGCCAGATGTCCCAGTAGGACTCAGGTCTGGGTATCCACAATGGTAACCTGCTCATTATGCCTTCTCTATAGGTATCCTTGCTGACTTTTCTCAATTCCCCACTCTTCTATCAATGACAAGATCATTTCCCAAATAAGTTATTTTACTCACTTCTTGTCTTGGAATCTGCTTCTAGGGAAACCTGAATAAAGCACCTGCTAAGAGGGCAGCAAATGGCATGGTGGTCAAGGTGTTGGACTCCTACATGGCCAACTGGGGTTCAGGGCCTGTACCTCGCAGCTTGAAAGTCACACAGGGCATATGTGTGTGTGTGTGTGTGTGTGTGTGTGTGTGTGTGTTCAGAATCTCGGGAAGAGAGTGGAGAAGAAGGGATTGCTTCATGGCCGTCCCTCCTGGGGTGAATTCTCACTTTACCTCTCATTTTCTCTCTGGTGAGCACATACACTATGGCAAAAACCTTACAAACAAAACAGAGACCAGCAGATGGCATAATGGTTACTTCGCTGGACTTCCACGTAGTGGACCATGCTTTGAGTCCTGGATCTGGTGACTTAAAACTCACACCAGGCGCATGTGTGTGCATCCCAAAATCCCAAGAGGAGAATGGAGGAGAAGGGATTGCAGTATGGACACCCTTCAGGAATGTGAATCAGAGAGTGATTTCTTACTTTCTGTCTCCTTGTCTCTCTGGTGAGCACGCATGCCCTACAGCAAAAATCTCTCTCTCTAAAAAAGCAAAAAAAAAAAAAAAAAAACCCTGTTAAACTGTAAGACATGAGGTTATGACAAAGACATTTCTAGATATGCAAAATCTCAAAAAATTTATTCCTTTTACAAATGTACCTGAGAATGCACTGTACCAAAATGGGGCCATAAATCAAGAGAAAAGACCTGGTCACAGGCACCCGTATTCAGTGCAAGAGAAAAGTAAAGGGATTCATGATGATGTGGGAAAGGAGATCCCAGGACCACAGTGAATATTGGGTACATAGGGCCACGGGTCAAGTCTGGAGCAAGACTGAAGGCTCTGAGAGAGAGATCCCTTAAAAAAATGAAATCAGGTGCTCACTTTGGCAGCACATATGCTAAAATTGGAAGAAAATTAAGTTGGAAGAGTACTGAATGCATCCAGTCTTCTTGGAAGAACATTTAGACAATTGTTTATGAGTTTGATCTCAAGTTAATAATGAGAACATAATATATCATACAAATTTTAAAGAACAAAAAGTATAGCTATCAATTTAGGAAAAAGGCAAATGAGTTATGTTATAAAATCACAACACAGTAAAAACACTGGATGTTGATCCAATCAAAGCCACAATGAAACTCCATTGGGAGGTAGAAAAGATGCATGTGAGCAGGGGGACTAAAGTCTTATCTTCTTTAGTATAAAGTCAATAAGAAATGCCCAAAGTTAATAATTCAAGCATGCTGTTTAAAGACATGAAAGTGAGAATAAAAATTCCCAGATGAAGGGGATAAACATGGCTGCCTTCAACTGGGAGAGAAATGATAAGGAAAGAGAAAGATCTGAGGCTTTCTACAACAAAATTTAAAAACTGTTTGACTCTTTACACTATGTGAGTGTTTCCATGAAAACAAACAGAAATTATGTGATATGAAATAGAACCTTGGCTGAAGAGCTAGCTTTCAGCAAAGTCTGGCCACAAAGTGTGACTTAAATACTGCTCTCCCATGTTCTCTCTGTGTGAGGGATATTAAAAGTGTAAATCTCATCTTGGGTTTTCTGGTTGGTCTCTCTGGTTACTCTCTAAGCTCCTTGGTCTCTCTGAAATTGTGCCAGTTCAGTTCTGTATGGCAGCCCCTGGAGTCCCAGGACCTGACACATAGTAGGTTTTTATTGAATGAATGAAGGAAAGAAGGACGTCCACAGAGGTGCACACCCAACGAAGCGATGCAGAGGAATGAGAGCTCCGATATGTCTAAGGGGAGTCTAGAGGTTTTACAGAGGACAGGGGCGGGGTTGATTAAGTCTCCAAGAAGTCTTTGCAGAGGACCTGGCCAAATGGGTGATGTGAGGAGGGGTACATATAGGCAAGAGGATCAACTATACAAGGCACAGGGTTTCTGTGTATAAGCGTGAGCATGTGTGTACATGCACATACCTAGAGAGAGAGTGGAGTGGTCTAAAATGAGGCTGTGCAACTGGGCTGAGCCTCTTCAGCCACTTCATGGCTCTTACAGGCCACTTAGCCTCTGCTTGCCTGAAGAGCAGAGGTTCCCAAAGCTGACTCCTCATCAGAATCACAAAGGGAGCATTGTTTTTAGAGGTTTTTGCCTCAGGGCATGTGCATGCTTTCAAGCCTATGTGTGAGAGAGAGACAGAAAGAAAAAGACTAAGAGGGAGAGTTGAGAAGTCACACCCCGGAAGTGGGGGGATGTCCAGGCCACCATCCCTTCTCCATGATCATCCCAGGACCTTGGTGTGAGTTTCAAGCCACTGAGTCTAGGACTTGAGCCATGGTTGGTCATGTGAGTCCAGCGACATAACTGTCATGCCAACTGCTGGCCTCCAAAGGAAGCATTTTTAACATATATTTGTGGGTCTCCCCTGAAAGATTATGAGCCAAAGGTCTGGGGGCAGACCCAGGAAACTGTATTTATCAGAAGATTCCCCAGATGTCAGGGGATAATCCAGAGTTTGGGACAGAGGGAGGAAAGCCAAATCTGGGCTTTAGAGTTAAGAATCACATTCAACTTTTCCTGAAATCCAAAGCAGATGTATTTTAACCTATGTGAATCAGAAAAAAATGAACACCTTTGTGTTGATTTAAAACAAACACGGGCAGATGGTGACACAGTATGAATGCAACACTCTGTGGTGCTGGACCTGCATGGAAAGGTACAGGGTTTGTGTCCTGAGGCTTCCCTGTACAGGCCAGGAGTGTGAACGCCTGCGATTGGGCTGGCTCAGGCTGGAATGGACCACGCGTGAAGACACTGTTGGGGGTGCCTCTCTTGCTCTCTGTCTCTCTCGTTCTCTCTCATGGAAGTAATAAATAGATAAGCTTTAAAAAATAAAAACAGTAAAACAAAACGAACAAACACTACAAGAGTTACTTTGTGAGCCCTTCATCATTACGAAATAAATAGGTCGAGTTATTGCTGAAATGGGGTGATTTAAATATGGAAAATTAAGATAGATTTCCAGATGACCTATTTTCATTGCTGGAATTTAATAGGTTCTCTAATTTTCTTTCTTCTATATATTAGTAACAGTGAAATAAGTCCTAAGGTAAGTTAATGTATTTTGCATCTAATATGTGACATTGGTGCTGTTTAAGATACCCAGTTTTATTGAGATAAAATGCTTTAAAATTGCCCTAAAGAAATGCAATTCCTTAATATGCACAATTTGATTCCTATCTTGATGTTCATTTATTTCGGTCTTATCTTACTTCAAAATTAACCCATATCTACTGAGTTCCTACTCTGTGCAAGGCTCAAATTTGGGAAGCAGGGCACCAAACTGCTGAAGGGAATATAAGAAAACATTAGCCATGAGCCTTGTTCAAAGGGAGTTTACAAGCTGGCAGGGAAGATAAGGCCAAAACACATGAAAAAAAAAAAAAGATTAATGATCCACAGGACTAGAATGCTAAGATCAAGTGAGTGGTGCAGACAAAATGAGTTACAGGGAACCAGATGATGGGGAAAGAGCTGTGGGCCCTGCTGGTCAGGGAAGGCTTCATGGAGGAGATGCGATCTGGCTTGGCCTTGAAGGCTGTGAGATCACACTGGACAGAGTTGAAGAGAGAGATTATGAGGGCAGGAGGTAAGAGAAGGGGAAGATGCAAGACCTTCAGAAGGCAATGCTGGATGGAAGGAACGTCCTTATTTGGCAATCACTAGAGGTGCAACAGGATATTTAGGGGGTGTTCATGATGACCTTAGATGCCAAGGTTCAAAACAGTAGAAAGTAAGGAATGATTGTTAGATTAGAAAGTGGCAGATAATTATAGAATTTGGGGAGTGCTAATCTGGAGGAGGAATGTATAATGAATTTGAAGAGCAATGAAATAAGTGAAGAATCTGTTTGCACAAGTAGTTTAAGAAAATGAGACTCTGAATTAGGTCATAGGATTGACATGGATTGAAAAAAAAGTTGTGAAGGTGGCTGGAAACCTTGCAAAGAGCAAGTAAGCAAGCTCTGTGACAAGCCATGGGTAGTAGAAGGAAGAGGAGATAGCCCCACGTGGAGGCTCTGTGCTGGAGTTGCTGGTTGAATGATTGTGTTGTTGGAAGAAATACAAGGTCAGATGGGGATTCTGGTTTGGAGGGAAAGAAAAAGATTTGTGTTACGAGCAAGTTATGTGTGAGGGAAATACAGGAAAACAGCTCGGAATGGGAGACTTTGTTTAAGGGCGGATTTGAGGCTGGAGTCATTCCCATGGAGCCAAGAGCCGAAGTTGGAGAGTGAGGAGATTTATTCATTCATTCATTCATTCACTCATTATCTAGTAAGCACCTCCTAGGTCCCAGGCACTTCTGGAGGTGCTGAAGATACAGTGGAGAGCAAGGCCGATGGATTCCTCATGGAGCTTGATTCTACTGTGGGAGTCTAACCATAAACAAGTGATTTTATAAGGGTCTGAAGAAAGAAAGATGAGCAGGCAAGCAAAGAACATTCTGTTTTACAGGGTTGGGGAACAAAGTGAACTATTATAGAAGCCAGGATTATTTTAAACTTCAACACAGGGAAGAGGAGTCTGGGAAGTTTAGACTCATTGCCACCTGCTGAGGACCTCTCTAGGGCCCTGAGTAGTTGTTCCACACGCTTGTGATTTAAGGCAGAGGCCATGTAGTCTCTGAGGCAGCTGCTGGCCTGCCTACCTCCAGAGTTAGTTCCAACCTTAGATTGTAAATTAACTAAGGAATCTGGTGACTGATGTTTCCATGTGAGCTGCCTAAAAGGGATGGGGGAGGCAGCGAATTATTGAATGGCAAGCAGTCAATTTAAACCCCATGCATTTAAAGGGAACCAGTTGGAAAATAAATCAATTAATGGTGCTCCTACATCAATTCCTTGTGAGATCCAATGATTCTTTTGGAGTGCCCAGGATACTTTAGGATGAAAACTGGGCTCATGTTGCCTTCAGCTGAATGAGGCCTCTAATCATGTGGTTCTCTCAGAGGGAGATCAAGTGATCTTGATGTGACTGATGTATGTGCACTGGTTGATTATAATAATGGCAGAGAACATAAATCCTTGTCTGAATTTTGCATGAACCCATCACAATGAGGTAAATCTTGTGATAGGTTACAGCTCTCCCCCAGAGGGCCAAAAACCAACCCTGACCAGGCTCATAGGGCATACTGTGTGTCAGGAAACAATTCTTAGGGACTTCCAGGGTCCTCTCTGCCTGAAGCCTGTGTGTCAAAGTCCCCTTGCAATTTTTTTTTCCTATAGGGTGCGTGTGCTCACCAGAAAGACAGAGAGACAGAAAGCAAGAAATCCCCACCCCCAGGAGGGATGCCATGCCGCAATCCCTTCTCCTCCATTCTCCTCTTGGGATCTTGGGCATGCACGCACACGTGCCTGGCATGAGTTTAAGCCACCAGGTCTGGGACTCAAACCGTGATCAACTACATGGGAGTCTAGTGACATAGCCATTACGCCAACTGCTGATACCAGTCCCCTTGCATTTCTAATATGGTATTAGCCCATAGTACTGCAATGGTTCCTTTACTTGCCTGCCTTCCCTCCTGGTCATGGCATTCCTGAGGTCAAGAACTGAGTTTATTAAACCCTGTGTCTTCAGTATGCCATATAGTACCAGGGATACTGTACAGATGCTCATCAAGAGCTTGTGTGTGTGGTGTACTAAGGGAGTCTCTGGAAGTGAACCCAGAACCCTCCCATAGGGTCAGCCTCACAGAATGTCACATTTTACTGCTATGGCACTGTCTGCCCCTGCCCCCCAGGAGGCAGGCCATTCTTAGTACTAGCTAGAGAAAACTAACAAGAAGATAGAGGAAACGGGGAAGATTTGCTTAAGGGGTTGTAACAGGGGCTCCATGGTTTCCCAGGAGACTTTATGGGGCTGAGGTATATTAACTATGTTTTTCATTTTCTATATTTTATGGTGCTTTGACATCTTGGGGCCTTGTGGACCTAAGAAGGGATTGCCCCTCTCAGCATTAGGTAATTCGTAGAAATAACAAACAGCTTGCCTGTGAGCAATCAATTGAGAGCCTGTTCTCCCAACTGCCTCCTTCATCTAACTCAAACACCAAGCCAATATTTCTTCTGCCTTAAATAAACCCGGAGTCAGGTACCCATCAATTAGAGGTCACTCCCATAGTCCCGAGCCTGCTAATACTATTCAAACTAGCCAATCCTCAGGGTTTCCCCTGCCCTGCCTGGGCTTTCTGGGGAAATCACAGTAAGGTCTGCGTCTGTGTTTTTCCTGGCTCTCTGTACCTCCTGCTCCACCTGATGCTTCACCCAGAGGCCTTGCACAGTATGCGGTACCTCCTGTTTCTGGAGGACCGTGATAGAAAATTTCTTTCTTCATGATCTTCATGCTCATGTCTACATGTCTTACCATCCCTGATTAAAACAAACCCTGGGTACATTTTAAAGCATGAGGCAAAGTGCAAAGTTTGATGCTGGAGATTTATAGCAGAAAGGAAAAAGACAATCAAATGCCCTCTCCCTCAAATTATCTTCCACTCTGTGTCTTGGACTCAGCAAAGTTCAGCCCAGTTTACTGTCTTCTACATTCATTTTGACGTACGCCAAATTCTCTTGCTATATAATGCAATATTTTGGGGCTAGAAGGAGGTATATTGGTGAAATGTGATGCTCTGTGAGTCTGGCCCACCTGAGAGGGTTCTGGGTTCACATCCAGAAGACTTCCTGAGTACACTGGGCATGTTGATTCCCATGATCTGGGGCCAGCTGAAGCTGGGAGTGGATCAATGTGTCAAGGCTCTATTGGGAATGAACACTCTCTCACTCATGGAAGACTATTATTCAATTATAAAATGTAACATTGCTAATCGAAAAGAAGTTTAAAAATGTGAAAATGCTTAAATACAAAACTCGTCAATATTATTACTATCCAGAGATACCATTAACATTATTTTGCCATATTATTTCTATGCTTCGTTTAGATACAAAGGCTTTTTTCTACACCTAAATAGGTCATGTGACAGCTATTGTTTTAAGATCTGTTTCAGGACCAGCAGATGTAATAATGGTTATGTCGCTGGACTCCCACATAGTCGACCATGGTTCAAGTCCTGGATCTGGTGGCTTAAAACACAAGGGCGCTTGTGCATGTGTGCCCAAGATTCCAAGAGGAGAACAGAGGAGAAAGGATTGTGGTGTGGCCATCCCCCAGGGGGTGATTTCTCACTTTCTGTCTCTCTGTATCTCTAGCAAGTGCATTAACCCTACAGCAAAAAAAAAAAAAACTCTAAGAAAAAGAAATAAATGTGTGTTCAATTGACAATATATTGTCAGTTGAAACAATTGCCACAAGAAGAAATTAATATAAACTTAAAAACAATATGATATGTTGACATAGTCATAGCATTTTATTTAATAAGATAAAAATATGGATGTTAAAGATTTTAGAAAGTTATTACCATACACACACACACACACACACACACGCACATACATATTTGTGTGTATACATATGTATATATGTATGTATATATTTTTTTACTTAAAAGCAAAAATATGAGTTTTATGTAAAACTCATATATATATATGTGTGTATATATATATATATATGAGTGCATGTGTGTGTATATATATGCACTCATATATATATATATATACACACACACACACATATATGTATATATATATACACCCACACACACACACACATATATATATATATATATATATATATATATATATATATATATATATATATGAGTGCATGTGCCCTATGGCAAAAACCATATATATATATACACACGTGTGTATATGTGTGTGTGTGTGTGTGTGTGTATACACGTATGTATATTAGGTTTTTGCCATAGGGTATATGCACTCACTGGAGAGAGACAGAAAGGGAAAGTGAAAAATCACCTATCAAGGTGGATAGCAATCCCTTCTCCTCCATTGTTCTGGGATTTGGGGCACTTACACACATGTGCCTGGAGTGATTTTCCAGCAGCAGGATCTGGGACTCAGACTGCAGTTGGCCATGTGGAAATCAAGTGCCTTAACTATCACACCACCCGATGCCTCCTACAAAGGCTTATATTTTAAAACAAAACAGGTCCTGCCCTGTAGACTAGTGGTTAAGGGTGCCAGATCACACATGGCCATCTGTGGCTCAAGGGCCAGTTTTGGTGACTTGAAAAACATGCCAGGTGCTTATGTGGGATTAGGAAATGGGGAGAGGGGATTGAAGCATGACCACACCCCATTTGGGGTGCTTACTCCCTCTCTTTCTGTATCTCTGTCTCTCTGAAGGAAGTGCATGCCCCTTCTGGCAATTAAGACAAAACTAACAAAGAGGCAAGCCTATAGTGTTGAGATTGATTACTGTGCATGGATGACTAGATTCTACATGGCCAACCATGGTTCAAATCCCAGGTCTAGGTCTTGAAAAACACACTGGATATAGCATGTGTGAATCCCAAATTATAATGGAATGGAGAAATAGAGGTGGGAGGATTGCAACATGACCATGTCTTACTGTAGGATGATTTCTTTCTCTGAAGCATGCACATTACTATTGGCAATAAAATAAAAACAAAGAAACAGAGGATTTGTATAATGTATAATTTATATTTTTTGCTTTTAAGTAAAAGAAACTGATAAATAATTGAAACAAAATAGGAAACAAGGTAGTAGGTCATATTTATTGGTAAAAAAAAAAGGGCATTGAAGAATGGTTGAACAAATAGCTTTGGCAAGGTCAAAGCACATAGCATAGCCCACGATTCTGAGAGAAGCAACTCAGGGACTGCCATTTGGGTCCTTCCCTCAGCATAACTGAGCCCCAGCTGGTTCCTCCTTGTGGGATTTTGCCCCAGAGTCAGCACAAAGATCTGATAGCTTGGCTCAGATTGGATGCCCCTCTACTGACCCAAAGAAAAGGTGATTGTGGTTGGAGTACCCCCAGCCTTTGATAGGAGGCCTCTTCCTTAAGGAGAGGAAGAGGGAGAAGGCTATGTCCAAGAGGTCTGGGTATAAAACCCAGATCTGCATTGATTCTTGGTGTGGCTTATGGGTATGTAGCTTTTCTCCCTGGATACCTATCTCTGGATAGGTAGGTTAACTATATGTAGGGTTTTTGTGAAAGTAAGTGAAGAAAGGACATTAAAATTCCAGCCATATTTCCTGGCATAAAAGCTACCAAAAATGGTAGCTTTGAATCATAAGATAAAATCATCATAAACTTTAATTGGACCCATCTTCCCATTCCATAGAATTTCTGATCAATCAGGGCTTTACTTTTCTAACTTGTTTTAATTCCTAGACTTCAATTGTAGTTTCAAAAATACACTCAGGATTACAAATAATGCATTTTAAGATTCTTCTAAGTCACAATATGTAAGCTAATGAAAAGCTAGATTATATTTTCATAGCTATGTGATTTACATAGAGAGAGCAATTGGTCTGATAGCCAGTCAGTCTCCTAAGCCCCAGCTTCTGTATGTGATTCTATCAACTCTCCTGCTGGTGACTTCAGGTACATCACTCTCCTCCCTGGGAGTGAATTTCCTCATCTATAATGTGAGCGATTGGTTACAAATAATGACTAGCATCTCTATGCTTCTTTTTCAGGACACAAAGCTTTTTGACATCTATTATGACAGCTGATTCTTCAAGAGTAACACTCAATCATGGTATAAACTTGATATAAATTTCTGCAAGCCACCATCAAAGAGAACAGCTGGTGTCTTGCTGTTCTGATGGTCCATGGGCATATGGGTTAGTGCCATTCTTCTCCATAAACCTGTAGATATAAAAGCCTCATTTCAACCTCTCAGAAAAGTAACTGAGGCAAAAAGAAGCCAACACAAAAAGAAGTGACACAGCCCTGGAGAAATTGGTCTGAACTAATTAGTTTTCCATGTATACCCTCATTAGGAAATGAGGCAGTATTTTAATATCTCAGGAGCAAGACTCTTCACCTTTACCTTCCTCATAAAGAATAATGGATTCACTCACAGAAAGTCTGTTTCATTCTCCAGGGTGAAGGGCATATAGCACCTAGATACCTGTTCTCTATCAAAATTAAGCCTACCTTGAAGCTTTGTACGTTCTTAAATTGATTTAATTCCACTGGTGGTGAATAGTAGTGTGAATGTGCCCTTGGAGACCTTCACAATATAATTCGCATAGCTCATGAAATGCCTCAGTGGGCAAGTATTTCCTTTTAGTAATCTTTGATGCCTGAATGCTTTGTTCAATTCTTCTACATTAATCGACTTTTGTTTTTACCTACCATTATTTTTTTTTGAAGAGGTTTTGCTATAGGGCGTGTGCGCTCGCCAGACAGACAGAGAGAGACAGAGAGACAGAAAGCGAGAAATCACCCCCCAGGGAGGATGGCCACGCCGCAATCCCTTCTCCTCCATTCTCCTCTCAGGATCTTGGGCACGCACGCACACGCGCCCAGTGTGAGTTTAAGCCACTGGGTCCAGGGCTCGAACCACGGTCAACTACCTGGGAGTCCAGCGACATAGCCATTATGCTAACTGCTGGTCCCTACTTATCATTATTTTTTGAAGACATTCTTCTCTTACTTAAGGTTGTAGACTTGGGGGGCTGCAAGGGATTTTTGAGATTACTTGCTCCTTTATTAATACAATTAATTGAATTCCTGAGAGGTTAAGTGAATTGCTCAAGGTTACAGGGCTCAGAATTCAAGTTCTTGACACCCATCCAGAGTTCTTTACACTTCACAGGTCTACCCAGAAGGAAGATTGCAGGAACTTTTTATTATTATTATTATTATTATTATTATTATTATTTATTATTATTATTATTATTACTTTGGGTGTCATTTCATGAACCAACAGTGACAAAGAGCTAGAGATGCAAAAGTGTGAAACACTGGAAGAAGAGTGCAGGAGTGAGGGTAGTGTTAAAAGATTAGACATCGAGTTACAAATTACAGTAGGGAAGTCAGTTGACAACACTCTATTATGAAGGCTCACTCTGTCAAACCCTCACCCTAAACAGCAGAATGGCATAAGATGACTTCAGCCCTAGCTTTCCTAAATTTTAGCAATGCACATTTTTATATGCTTCTGAATCCCAGCAAGACATTTAAGACACATGTGGGATTTGAAACTACTTAGCAAGGCACCATGCTGAGAGTTACTCATGTAAGCTGCTTTTCTGATCATCTTCATATAGATGCGTTATTTCTTTCCAGGGTGAGCGTAAAGGTTTATCACACTGCATGAAGGGACAGCTGCAGCAGTCTCTATTCAGGCCCTTCAAGAAAGGGACCACAGTGAGGCAGAGTTGTAATGTCTCCATCCTAGCTGAGAGTCCTAACTCTGTGGGAACAAATTTAAGGGGAGTGAGGGAAAAGTAAGAAAATGAGAACAAATCCTTTATTTTGTCCCTAATAACCATGGGGCTTTGCATATAGGAAGTATTCTGGATAGAGTTCTAATATTTTCATAATGGGAAGAATGTCGCTACCCAAGCAAAGTCTAATTCCTTCCCCATCCACCAAACTCACTGGGGTTTGAGTGATCCCTGGCATTTGAAGACCACCTTGGCACCCCTGGTTACCATGTGTTATTTTACAATGACTGCCTTATTGATTGATTGGTGGACAGAGGATGTGTGCACTTACCAAAGAGAGAGAGAGAGAAAGCACCCTACAATGGGGACAGGTAGCTGAAGCCATCCTTTAAGAGCTGTGCACGGTGACTGCCCATTCGGGTCACCCCAATGTGGCTTCTTTTTAGGTTTTTTGTTTGTTTCTTTTTCTGCTTAGGGACTGTGGAGGAGTCCAGACTCACAAAATAAATCAATTACTGTTACTTTTTCCAAAATATAAACTTGTACAACTGACACATATGCTTAAATACTTAAATCATTGGAGAAACACTTATAATCAAACTCTTTACACTTGAATACTAGATTCCTGCCTGGTCACAGTTTGACACTTCACTTTAAATAAAATACTTTGTTTATAGCAATCAAGCTTGCTAATGGGGAGGTAGGCAGCTGTCCAGAGGAGGCCAAGCCCACCTAGCAAGAAACTTTCCATTACTGAGCTGCCACAGAGGCATGAGTAATTGACCAGAAGGTGTTGACATTGGGAGCCTTTTCCTTCTTCTCACCCCTCCTGACCATGGCTCCAGGCACTAAGTGGCTTAACCCAATGGCAGTGTGGTCAATGGGAAGGTCATCAGATTCTGGAGTCTTATGGAATCTTGCTACCAGCATAATCTTGGGCAAGTCATTGACTCTCCCTGAACTTCAGTTTTCCCTTCTACAAAGTAAGAGCAATACATGTACCTTGCAGATTGTGAAGACTAAATAAAATGATGGTTATGTTCATGCATGATGATTGCTATCTTAATTGTAATTTAATGAACAGGGTTTGGCACATGTTTTTTGTAAAAGTTCAGAAAATGAATTTTTCGGACTTTGTGGAGTATACTGCATTTGCCATGACCACTCAGTGCTGCCCTTACAGTGAAAGCCACAGACAATATGTAAACATGGGGCATGGATGTGTCCCAATAGGTCTTTATTTACTAAAACAGGCAATTGCAGGCTTTGGTTCCCTCAAACCAGACTGCTCTGGAGGACCAGAGACTATGAAGGGAGAGAAGAGGTCCCCTCAGCCTTCAGCTGTCCCAGCCACTTCAGCTGTAGCACCAGCTATGTGAGTGAGGTTACCTTGGACCCTCCAGCCATGGGAGAATTGTCCTAGCCAACACCGTGTGGCACAGGCAGGCCATTTCCCCTCACATTACTTGAAGTCCTCATCTATAGAATCATGAGCATGATCTGAGTGTTTTAAGCACCACTTTCATTTGTTTGTTTTGCCCTGCAGTAGATAACTGACTATTTATCAACTGAGAAATTTTACCTTGAAGTCCAAATTCTGAGCTTCCCTTGGAAAGTCAAATGGTATTGACAAATTTATCTTTATTTCCACAGAACTAAGATTTCCTGGACCTAAATAGAGCCGGTCATCTTTAGAGGAGGCATTGACTCAGGACTAGCAGATAGTGTAATGGTTATATCACTGGACTCCCACATAGTTGAGGGCAGTTCAAGTCCCCAAACCAGAGGCTTAAAACTCATGCCTGGTGCCTGTACGTACATGCCCAAAATCCTGAGAGAAGAATGGAGGATAAGGGATTGTGGTGTGGCTATCCCCCCTGGGGATGACTCACTTTCTGTCTCTCTATCTCTATCTCTTTAAAAACAAAAGGAGGCAAGGACTCTGCAGGTGGCCTAGGCCCGCCCCTTCTGTGATGTCCTGAATGTCATTTGCTTCCCATCCTATGATTGTAGAGTTATATTTCTTTCTCCTAGCCTACCCTCAATGTCCTAACAGGCATTTGAGTGTGTTGCTCGTAGCTTAGATGATGCTCTTTTGTGAGCCATGGGCCCCCTTGAGCACTTTGGTCACTAACTGAGCTCCTCTGTGTGCCAGGCTCTTGGCTAAACACCGTGACAGCAACCGTTAGCTATCCATCAAAAATGCACACTCCTTGGGAGGCAGTATTCCAGCCTACTTGCCATGCAGTGTTGTCATGAGACTATTCTTGTCAGAAACTGAATGTGGTATACTATGCCACTTTCAGGATTAGGGTGTTAACTGAGTGACCCTTTTCTACTATTTCCTTTTTCTCATGTAGTTTCAAACACAGAACTCTGAGCCCTTGGGAATGGCAGGGTCATAACACAGAGGGAAACTGAGTACCCACCAGTCACATAAAGCCATGCTGCCTATTGACCTCACACTTTCATATTGGGCTGATGTATGAGAAATAAACTGCTCTGTTGGGACATTAAAATACTGGAGTTTGTTTGTTACAACAGCTAGCGTTAACCTAGTTCAGCTTCTCACATATGCTATCAGACTTAATTTTCTCTCTAAAGAGAGAAAATTGGGGTAGGTGTTTTCTCCCTACTTTGCAGATAAGTAATACAATTAATAAGCAACTTGCTTAAGGCCCTAGCAAGAGGCAGTGGCAGTATTTGAAGGGAGACAGAAGTGGATTCATCATAAAACTAATGAAGCTTAAGCTTCAGGTTCCATCTCTTGCCTACAATACTTCTAAAACTCTGAAATGTATGTATATGGGCCCATATGTTTGTAAAATTTGCAAAGAAAAAGTGTTGTGCCTACAATCAGTTAAGACGACTGTCTCTTTCTACTCCATATTCCCATCCAACTGCTTCACTCTTATAGGCTTGATGTTGGATGCTGTGGGCAAGTTTAGATCTGGCTGGGGGATGGCAAGTCGGATAACATTTGGTTTAGTTAGTGGGATGTTTTTCATGGCTTCTAGTCATTTCTGCATGGAGTTAAATTATTGTTTGCCCTCTGGATATAAGAATAACTTTCAGGAACATTTCTATCACTAACTGTGTCAACTCACCAATTCACACCATTATAGGTCATAGCTGGTATCTTACACCAGGATTATATAAGAAGAGAATTTGAACTATATGAAGCTATGAGGCTGATCTGTGGAAAATCCTTTCAAATGTTACATCAAATATAAAAAGAATGTCATAGATTTTTTTCTTTAAATTTATTTATTTTTTTACATTAATTCACTATACATCATTACAGCATACAAATGAATTTTCCATCCAAAATACACTGTATATTGGCTCAATCAAGCACATCAACATGCATGTTATCAGCAAATAATTTTCCATTTCTTATGTCTTGTATACTCTGTTTTTTTTGTTTTGCCATCATTGATTCCCTATCCCTCACCCTCTGCCATGTCCCACCCTCCTCCCACATTGTCTCTGGTATCCATGGTTGCTTTCTATGCCTTTTCCCCCCATTTAATTGATTTGCTAATGAACTTAATTAGTCTAAATATTTCCAATAGCTAGCACAGCTGATATATACCTATACATGAACCCAAGTCTGACTTTAGGCATAAACCTCAGTGAGTAGAATGAACATACTATAAAGTAGTACCCAGCTGGGGATATATAGCTTACTGCAGTCATCAAATATGCATTTTTTTAAATTTCGATACAAACAGTTTTACTGTTCTTTTTTCCCTCCTGAAACTTTTTATTAATTACTTAACATTTATTCCCTGAGCATCATCACAACATACTAAATGTGGTTTCCCATCTAGAATAAACTGCATAGTGGCTTAATCATGCATGGTATCATCAATAATATTCCATTTCTACTTTCATATATATGTATATGTATATATATGTTTTTTACCCCATGTTTGACCCTCTGCCCTCTCCCACTCTCTTATTACATTATCTCTGCTATATACAGTTGTCTTCAATTCCTTTTCCCCCAACATTTTGTTGATCACACGATATCATAAGTAATCTAACTACTTTCAATAGCAAGTTCAGCAGGTAATTTCAAGAAGAGCAGTTTTGAACTGGTAATGATATTTCCTTGAAACTTAAAGTCTAGAAACAGGTTAGTATTCTCTTCAAATAGTAGGTACATGCACCTATCGACAGCTCAAGAAAGGACAAAAATCCTTTAAAACCGGACAACAAAGCTTAGAAGAAAAGCAGCAATATTTTTTGGGGGGAGGTTTTCGCTATAGGGCGTGTGCACTCACCAGACAGACAGAGACAGAAAGCGAGAAATCACCCCCCAGGGGGAATGGCCACACCGCAATCCCTTCTCTTCCATTCTCTTCTCGGGATCTTGGGCACGCACGCACAGGCGCCCAGCGTGAGTTCTAAGCCACCGGGTCCGGGACGCGAACCGCAGTCGACTACGTGGGAGTCCAGCAACATAGCCATTATGCTAACTGCCGGTTCCCGAAAAGCAGCAATATTTAGTCAAGTCACAGAATGTTGTTTCATCAGTTCAGTCTCATGTATTTAATCTTTCTTCTGTTGTGGTTCGATCTTCCAGATTGAATTCTGGGATATAATATTCATCTCCAGACATTGTCCCTACAATTAAGTTGCCCATTTTCTTAGTTTTTGAACTCTTATTTCTGTGTGTCTGCATTTAATCTTACTGACATAGCACTCCCTTAAGAACTTCTTGGAGATCTGGTCTGGTGCTGGTAAATTATTTCAGGTTTTGTTTATCTGGGAATGTTCGTGTCTTTTCTTCCCAAATGAACGATAATGTTGCTGGGTACAGTCTTCTCAGTTGAAATTGCTTTTCCCTTAACACTTTGAATATATTTTCCCATTCTTTTCTCGCTCGTGTTGTTTCCGATGAGAGATCTGCTGTTAGTCTGATGGGATACCCTTTGTAGGTAACTTGCCGTTTTTCTCTTGCCAATCTTAGTATCTTGTCTTTGTCTGCGGTTTTGGTCAATCTGGTTTTAATGTGTCTTGGAGAAGATCTTCTTGGGTTGATTCTATTTGGGGTCCTCTGTATTTCTTGGGACTGAATCTTTTGAGTGCCTCTCTAGGTTTGGAAAGTTTTCTTGCAGGATCTCATGAAATAGATTATCAATGCCCTTATGAGTCTCTTTGCCTTCTGGGATGCCTATTATCCGGATGTTTGGAGGTTTGATGGTATCTAGTACTTCTCGTATATTAGTCTCAAATTTTGGGGCCATTTCCTCAGTCTTCGTGGTGGATTTTTCTAGGCTAGCAATTTTCTCTTCTACGTCTGAGATTCTATTTTCTGTATGATCTAGTCTGCTTTTAATACTTTCAAGGGAGATTTTGACTTCCTGTATTATAGCCTTCATCTCTAACAGTTCCACCTGATTCTTTTGTAAAGTGTGAAAGTCCTCTTTTAGATCTTGCATGAATTTCCTCACCTCCTGGAACTCGACAACTCCTTTCTCCTTCCTCTTCAACAGTTCCTTGTCTCTCTTCCATCTCTGTTAGCTTTGCCATTATGAATGTTCTGAATTCTTTATCAGACATTTCCATAATTTCCATTGAACTGTGTGTGGATGAGGAGGAGTTATCCTTTTGCCTTGGAGGAGAGGTATTTTCCTGCTTTCCCATATTTCTTGTGGTCCTGCAGCAATTTCTAGTCATCTGGTTGATGGTCAGTTTCTTCCCAAACTTGGAAGTTCAATCTGAGCATTGAGGAGCATGCAGAAAAGGAAACAGAGAGAAACAACAGCAACAACAGCAAAAAAAAAAAAACAAAAACAAAACAAAAAAAAAAAAACAAGAAACAGAAAAAGAGAAGAAAAGAGGAAGATAAAAACTTTTCAATAAAACTAAAAAAATTAATATTTAAAAAAAATTTCAGTAAAAACCAAAAATTGGAAAACTGTGCGGCACACAAGTGCCACACGAAATTCTAAAAAGCAAAAATTAAAAAAAAGAGATAAGACAGAGACAGATACAGAGGTAGAGAGAGGCAAAGACAGGTACAGAGACAGGCGAGTTTTGTGTGCTGGAGGCCGAATTATCAGTGGGAAATCTTGAATCCTGTTTCCCCAAAATGGCTAGTTCGCAGGGTCCATGAAGCTGTCAGAATAGCATAGATTTTGCTCAAAGTTAACAACCTTAAAAATTGTGTGACATTACTAATAAGTTGTGAAAGTAAAGGAAATATTTCTAAGTAATCAACAAATGAGAAACAAATGTTCATCAATCATGCAAGAGCAAAGGCAGAATTAACTTTCTATTTTATTTTATTGAAAATGTTATTAATGCAAAATTATTTGCACATGAAGAGGACATCAATGAGTAGGTAGCCTAAACAAAACAAAATGCTGTAGAAAAAATGTAGAGGGAAAGCAGGTAATTAATAAAATTACCATCAAGACAGTGAATATACCCATCATCTCTAGAGAATTTCTTTTGCCCCTCTGTAGTTCCTGCCACTGGTCTCTCTCCACTCTCCCATCCCGAAGTACCCACCCACCTGATTTCTGTCACAACAGACTAGTTTGCATTTTTAGGATTTTATAGAAATAGAATTAGATGTATATTTACTCTTTTTGTCTGACTTCTTTCACTCAGCATAGTTATTTTGAGCTTCATCACTTTGTTGACTAGATCAGTAATTCATTCCTTCTTTTTGCTGAGTGGTACTCCACCATATGGAGGTGATGCAACTTTTTAATTCTTTCTGTGCTTCCTCTTTAGTACGTGTCTGAACATCAGTTTTGTTATATGTAGAACTATTTCTTTCCTGAACTCTCCTCAGTTCTTCATTTACAATGTTTTAGGGGTTTGAGGTGGTCTCCACTTTTCATCAGACTAGTTCACCTACCAAATTACTTCTAACACTATTCTATGATGGCAGTTTGTACTATCAGCATCACACTGGTTGTCATAAATTATTGAGTGACAGGCCTGTAGCTAAGCATCTGTGAGCATTATTTTCTTCAATTCTCACAACACCCTAAGTGGTAGATATAATCGTTATCCCAATATCACGGATGAGGTTAAATCACTTGCCCAAGATGACACAACTGGTAAGAGGCAGAACAAAAGTTTCATTCCCAATGCATTTTGCTCTAAAGCACAGGTTTTGAAGTGCCATGCTGTGGCACTTCTCACAGTTTTCTGATGATTCCGTTATGGATCTGTCACATTCTAATAAGCCAAATGTCTTTCTCCATCTGGCTGTGACAATTATTTGCAGCAAATTTATCACATGTGACTTCAACCGACTTCTCTATTTCCTACTCTTCTGCCTTAAGCACTGTTTGTTTCCATCATTCTGCTCCTAGAAAGATTTCACAAGTCATGTGATAGTTCTTTTCCTAAAGTGCTAAGGAAACAAGAAGAAAATAATATAACTGAAGCTGCTCTCTAACACTCTGACAATAATCTGTGGCAGGAAATAAGAATTCGAAGTGAACCCCATCCCAAGCAATTTATGGCATAGTATTTGAGGGTATAGCCAACTCAGAGTACTAGACCATTGTATCCTCAAAATGCTGTAATCTATCTAAAAAATATAAAACACCAAAGCTTCCATTTCAGTCTTGATTTAGGTTATAAGTGGCTCTATTTAATGATTTGCCATCATCTTTACTGATAAAGCTTTAAAAGTTTTAGTGTCTTTTTAGGAACACAGCTTGGTATTTGATAAAATATGACTTGTTCTCTGTCTAAAGAGAAACTGCAATTGTTTGGAATGTGTTAATGTATCTCTCTCATTTATATTATGATAAATATTCATGAGTAGGTTATCAAAATCCAAACAAGATACTTAAAATTTTGTTTTTGGGGAAAAGCTGTGTAAGGGTCAGACGCACAATTAAGATCTTGTCTGTTCTTAAAAAGGATGATATTTACTTCCCACAGGCAAAATAAACTTCAGATGGAAACAGGATTATAAAAGATAAAACTTCTCCCCAATTCATTTCTTTGGGGCTGATATTCAACTCTTGTTAAGTCCTAAAGTGTTCAGAATATGCTTGTTCAGATTTCCCAAAGATTTATAATACTTCTAGCTAATGTCCGCCTCCTTCCTCTCCCCCAAATCTGGGAGAAGTATCTTCTCTGCTGAAGCATTTAGAATGGGTAATTGCTTTCACACCAGGCATTTTTGTGAAATCAAATAATAGAGTCTTAAATTCTTTGTTTTCCTCAAGTTGCATGAGCTTAAAAGAATCTCTATGGAGAATTTTATTTCTTATGCTGCAACTTTAATAACTCCATTAAGACTCTTGTTTTTTTTCCCCAGTACCCAGCTGTGTATATTTGGGTGTAGAATATAATTTTTTCTGGCCACAGCTAGGAGGAAGCTTCTTAAAATGTTTAATTTCTTCTAAAATATGAAATATATTCTGGGATAATAATGGACATTTATTAACTAATGCAGGAGTCTACAAGCTTTGTTTGTAAAGAACCAAATAGGAAATATTTTAGGGTCTCTGTTATATCAACTCTACCCATGTAGCATGTGAGCAGACATTAACAACACTCAGGATAGCTTTGCTCCAATATAACGTTACTCACGGTGGACATTGACATCTGAGTTTCACATAATTTTTTTTCCTTTTTCTCTTAAGTTTTTTTTTTTTTTTTTTTTCCCATAGTGTGTGTGTGCTTGCCAGAGAGAGACACAGAGAGACAGAGACAGAGGAAGTGAGAAATCACCCCCTGGGGGATGGCCACACTACAATCCTTTCTCCTCCAGTCACCTCTTAGGATTTTGGGCACGCAGCTTAGTGTGATATTTAAGCCACCATGTCAGAGACTTGAATTGTAGTCAACCATGTAGGAGTCAAGAGCCTTAATCATGACACCACCTGCTGGTCCTAAATTTCACATAATTTCTACATGTCATAAAATAGAATTCACTTTACCCCCTTATCCTTTAAAGCATAACAACCGTATTTTGACAAGGGTTCATATAAAAAAAAGGCAAAGGCCACATTTGGCCCATGAGTAGTAGTTTGCAAATTCATTCCTAATTCATTGAATCGATAAATATTTTCTGAGCATCTGCTATGTACAGTGAACACAACAGACATAAATACCTACCGTTACATTGCTTATGGAAGAAAAAAATATTTAGAGAAATTGAAAACAAGGAAAATTTAAAATTGGGGAGAAACGATAGCTCGTATTTAACCATGTCTCAAGCAATGCCAAGATTTCACAAATCTTGACCATAAACTGTATTCTACAGTTATCTTGGAGTGTCACTAAAAACTGAGGGATTTTTGACTGCAAGTTGTTAGTAGTCCCATACTTTAGAAATGCAAACTGTTTTTTTAGTCTGTAAAATGTAGGATTTAATATCCCTTAGCAGATTTCTACTAAAGACCGTGAGCTCCTTGAGAGAAGGGCATTTAAGTGACCTGCATTTCTCTATAAACACGAGTCGGCTCAGTAAAAAAAGGTCCATGAGAAAAGCACTCAGAATCCTTAGAACTGTGTTGTCTAATATGGTAGCCACTAGTCATTGTGTCCATTTAAATTTAGATTTAAATTAATTTAATTTATTAAAATTTAAAGTTCATTTTTTCTTTTGCACTAGCACATTCAGGTGCTCAATACCCACATGTATTGAACAGTGCAGATATTTTCATCTTCATAGACGTTCTCATGGGCACCAACTGCTTTAAGACATGGGAATATTTTTCTCCTCTCTGCTGTTGCACTCAGAAAACTCATTATGAAAGTATGAAGGTTATATTTTCACCTTCCCTCAGCAAATGGTAAAGAGATATTTCAGAATATGGGAAAGAAGGTGGTTGTACTATAACATAACAGCAGCATTGTGGTATAGTCATTGAATTTCTCCAAACCCCCACATAAAAATATTCAGAAGAATCCAGAAAATAACCCAGAAACTTATGGACAAAATTTTAAAAACACTAGGTGACAAATTTTCCCCTACAAAGCCCATAATATAAGTAGGAAAGACAAAGTTCCAACAGCCATGAGATCCACCTGTGTGGAAAAAAAGTGGAAAGAAGCAAAGGGGCATTTGGAGGTCCTGAACAAGAAGAACCTCAAACATTCGGCTGATATTCATTAGAAAACTAATCTTACCAATTTGTGAACAATGGGTAAAACTGAGAGTGGGTGAATGAAAGGGATCCTTGACAAGTTCTGAAAGGGGACACAGTAAATCTGACAGTGACTGGCCAGGGCTCCTTTCCAGTACAGAAACTCATACCGAGAGGAAACATTGGGAATCAAATAAAATTTGAGCAGGATATGGACAATAGAGAAAAAGAAAAGTGAAGTGAAAGTCCTTATAAAATAGGGTGGGTAGGAAATGCCACCAGGCAAATTCAGAAAGTGAGCTCTCACATTTATGAACATTTCAAAGCAACACTAACAACAATAATAACCTAGAAGAGGAAACTCAGAATTTGAAAAGCTATTGCAAGACTTGCCTCCTACTAAAAGTTTCAGATAAAGTAAAATTTGGGATGAAATTAATTCAAATAGAAATGAACAGCAAACCATTCTAAGTCACATCCATTCAGAGTTATAAGAAAAAAAAATAAGAAGAAGGATAACTTTCAAGACAATGAAATCATGCTAGAAAGGCAAACTCGTAACACTGTTCATTTTTAAAAATGAACAAAAAGACATTTGGGAAATAACACATGACACAAAATAACAATATAAATTAAAGTTAGAAAAATTCAGGGCTAGACTTGTAGTCTACTTAAGGGAGCCAGATCCCACCTGGCCAAACACAGTTCAAATCCTGGTCCTGGCAGCTTGAAAAACTCATGGGGTGCATGTTTGTGCACGTTCCATATTGTGAAAGAGGGGGTTGGGGCATGACCACAGCCCCAGTGGTGGCATACCTTCTCCACCTTTATCTCTCTCTCTCTCTCTGGTAAGCACCTGCAGCCTCTAGCAATTAAAAACAAAATTAGAAAAAGAAGCAAAACACCAAATTCAGGAAAAATTTAGGAATAACATTTAGAAGTTTATCTTAAAAATTAAGAATAAAGTATAAAAAAACACAGGACTGAATGATTTAAAATATCCAAAAGAAACAAGGAAAGAGATAAAAAGGACTTAGGGGAAGGTGACAGTGAAGACGAGCAAAGAATATCCAATATGCAGATAATACATTCCTTGGAAAATAAAATAAAGCAAGAGAGTGAAACAAATATTAAATACAATTTGAGAAACTTATATTGAATTTTAAAGAGTTTTGAAAGCTACTTATTTAGAGGCCATAGCACACATCTGAGAATATCTACACAGCATGAATCAAGGCATATTCTAGTAAAATGATGAGACTTTTAAGAAAGAAAAATGGGAGAGAGAAGCAGAGACACAAAAAGAAAAAGTGACTTAGAAAAGAATGAAAATTAAATTATCCTCAGAATTTTGACACCAATGCTTTATGCCAGAAGGAAATGGAGTAACAATTTTAATAAACAGAATGAAAACAAAAACTGTGAGCCAACATTTTGTTTTTGTTTGTTCTTTAATTTGCTTTAGAGTGTGTGCTCACTGTAGAGAGACAGACAAGAGAGCATATCCTCTGAGGGGAACGGCCACAGAGCAAACTCTTCTCCCCCATTCTCCTCTTGGGAGAAGAACAGCCACAGGATAGTTCTCCAAGTATTAGAACAACAGCTTCAGAATCAACTGAGATGATTATAATCAATTGTGTTGTCCCCACTTAAGAACTTCTAGATATGCAAATTCTTAGACACCCTCTACTTAATCAGAAACTCTAAGGGTGGGGTCTAAAGATCTATATATATATTTTTTTTTGGAGAGGTTTTTGCTATAGGGCGCGTGCGCTCGCCAGACAGACAGAGAGAGACAGAGAGATAGAAAGCAGGAAATCACCCCCCAGGGGGGATGGCCACGCCGCAATCCCTTCTCCTCCATTCTCCTCTCGGGATCTTGGGCACGCACGCACACGCGCCCGGCGTGAGTTTAAGCCGCCGGGTCCGGGACGCGAACCGCGGTCGACTACGTGGGAGTCCAGCGACATAGCCATTACGCTAACTGCTGGTCCCTAAAGATCTATATTTTAACAAACCCTCCCAGAAATTCTAAGGCAAACTCTAGTTTGAAAACCACTGGGCTACATCAAATAGAGCCTTGCCTCTGATTTTTCCAAACCCCATGCCTGTGATAGGATAAAATAAACAAAGGCTCCAGAAAGTGTCAGAAGAGGCCATGATTTTAGATTGAAGTCATCTGTACAGAGAGGTCCCTTGGCCTGCTTTCCCAGGACAATATGTACCAGAGGGAATGCAAATGCATGTTTGGGCTATTTTTCAAATTATGACATTCTGGTAAGTCCTCTCTGCTCTGATAATGTAATATTTGTAGATGATGATGATTGCTTTAGAACAGACATATTTTCAACCCAAAGCTCTAAGGTCCCATTACTGAACCTTAATGAATCTTAATGGTAACATCACTGAAATCTGTATGTAGATTTAATATGTGGAAATTATCCTTTTAGAACAACCCAACAATAACAACAACAAGAAAAAATAGGACTCTGTCTTCATTTGTGTTCATAGAACACAGGCAATAGAGTTCATAGAGCAATCTGCACAGGCTTAGCATCTTGGCCAAGAAAGCTATTTCTTTCTTATTTGTAAATGCTGGGGCATGTTTTCTGCAACCTTCATCCGAGCAGTGTGTTAAGTAGAAAAGTCTGAATTTGCTGTTTTCTTCTCAAAGTGCTTTTTGGAAGACATGGCTCTAAAACTGGGAAGCTTTGTTCCACTTGAATATTTGCAAAGGGAGACATTTTAAAAGTGATGTCAAGGAAAGAATATAATTATTCCCTCTGGGTTTGCTTTCGCTCACTGTAGTGGTTCACTGGTGAGGATTGGATATGCTCTGTTGACCATACCCAGGAAGACACAGGCTTTGTGCTATTTCTCAGGAAAAAATTGTATTCATCCATCAAGAGGGCAGAATTCTTTTGGATAGTAACTCCTCTGCTCGGACCATAGCCTGAGTCAGAGCGTACCCATGCTGCAGGTTCCTAAATTCCATCTTGTGTGAGTGACTCCTTTTTAGCATCTAAAGACCCTGTAATGCCCCTTCCACAATGGATCATATAAGGAATCAGAGTGAAGAAGGACTTTTTCCAGAACCACTCACCTCTTTGTGTTCTGATATTGATAGTGTCTGGAGTGCTTATATTGCACTAGGTTCTATGGACACAAAGATGGACAGAGCTGGTCCCTGATGCAGGGATCTTGCAGTCTAGTGAGTAGACAGGTGCCAAACACGAACAATACACTATGACCATTGTTTAATGATATACACCTAAGAACACCTTAGTCCTAAAAGAACGTAAGAGAAGGGTCTTTTCCAGGGGAATCAAGGAGAGCTTCACAGAGAAACTTCACAGAGGACAAAGAATGAGGGATTTTTCTGGGGATGGGAGAGACAGATAGTGGAAGGGTACTCTAGCTGGAAGGATCACGTTGGCAAAGGTTTGAAGAGGTAGAGCAGCAACCAACCCTCTCATTCTGTTCTGTTTGAATGTAAACTGCAAGATAAGGTGCAGTAAACACAATGGGTGAGCAGGTAGCTGAATTAGAGTTAAGTTTTAATCTAGCATACAAGGGGAAAGACTTGAAGAATTCTGAGCAAGGAAGGAAATGAAATTAATAGTCATTGTTTGCATTATTTTTACCATCTACTCTAAACCTATCATGTGCTAAGGACTATAGTCAGCAATTCAGTTGACTCCTGCCATATCTCTGAAATGGCTAGCAAACTCTTCATTGTGTATTTGAGGCAGTAATTTCAGAAAGGTAAACAGTTGGCCTACGATTACATAGCTAGAAAGTACCCAAGTCCTGACTGAGAGCCACATCATTTTGATTCTGAAGGCTGGGCTCACACAGCCTTTGGCAGTTGGGATTATAGGTGTAAGTGGAGACCAGGGAACTTGGAAACTACCCCATAAAGAGGCAGTGCCACTCTATTGTAGAGATTGAAATATTGGAGGGCATAAAAGCAGTGAAAATAGTTATGGACACTGAAGACAGTGTGGAACAGGGTGAGGGGAGGGAGAAGGGAAGAGTATAGAGAAGGAAATCAGGGAGAAAAAATAGAGAGCCATGGCATTTGTGGGACACAGAAATGGTTTATTAGCTGTTGGTGATAACATGTATAGTATTCTCAACTGTACTGGTCTGAGAAGTATTTCATTTTAGGTAAATTCTCTTTACAAGCCAAAAGATGTATAGTGATTGAATGTTTGAAAAAATAATAATGAGAATATAAAAAATAACAATAATCTGAAAAGAAATTAAAAGTTATTTGATGACGATATGGAGAGTAATGTCTTTGTCTTTGGATATACATGGTAAACATGCTGAAAAAAGAAATGTTATACACTGTAAAGATATATGTGATTAAATGTAATATAAAAATAATAATAATACATTTTTTAAAATCATAAAAAAAGAGGCAGTGCCAGAACTGAGTTAGAACTAAAGGTGCATGAATGTAGCATTAAATAAAAATTATGCTATGTTAAACTATGCAGAAAGTATACCTATTCATTCATCCATCCATCCATTCATTCATCCTTTCAGTCTACCATATGCCAGGCATGTGTTAGGTGCTGAAGACTCAGTGCGAACAAATCAGCATGGCTGCTCTGCCCTTCTAGAGTTCTTACATTTTATGGGAGTATTCAATTATTGATCAAGAAATTACATAAATAAAGTTTATGTTAATAATCGAATACTTGTGCTCTGATGTCATGTTTTTCTGAGGTTTATTTATTTATTTATTTATTTTTGAGAAATTTTTCCTATAGGGCGTGTGTGCTCACTAAAGACACAGAGAGACAGAATGGGAGAAATCAACTCCCACCCCAGGCCATGCCACAATCCCGTCTCCTCCATTCTCCTTTTGGGATTTTGGGCATGCATGCACACATGCCTGGTATAAGTTTTAAGCCACTAGGTCTGAGACTCAAACTGCAGACGACTATGTGGGAATCCAGCGATGTAACCATTATGCCATCTGCTGGTTCCAAGTTTTTCTGAGCTTTAAAAGCATATAGAGAGGGTTAGGGGTTGGGGTCCACCCTGGGGCAAGAGAACTAAGAAAACCCTCCTATAATAAGATCTGAAGAGTGGCCTTGTTAGGTGAAGAGGGGGGTATGTCCCCTGTTGTTGGAGCTACATGTGCCCATGTCCTGCGATGAAAGGGCAGGTAGCAATGGAGGAACAGAAAGAAAGCTAGTGTCAGTAGAGATTCAGCAGAGTGGGAGAGGAGAGGGGGCTAGAAGGTAGGTGGAGACTGTTCCCGAGGGCCTTGTGACCAAGTTAATATCTGAGTTTTCTGATTAAAGCATGAGTCTTAATCTATGTATGTATTAGTGTCACTTGTCAAGCTTTAGAAATACTGATTCCTGCACTCTGTCCGCAGAGATCTGATTTAAATTGGTCTTAGGTGCTGCCTGGGTGTCAGGACTTTAAAAGGTGCTCAGGTGATCCTAATGTGAAGACAAGCTTGACAGCCTCTGGATAGAATGTTTTTAAATGCATAGATAGTACCTGATTTCCCACTTCAAAAGATCAGTCTGGCCGTTGTGGAGAGAATGTATCGGCAGTGAATTCTTCTGGCAAGCACATGTGCCCTCTGACCAACTAAAAAAAAAAAGAAAAGAAAAGCTTGAAGAAATTGGTTCAATTTTTGTTCCTTGGGACAAGGCAAAACAAGCCTTCTCCCTCTTCTATATGATAGTTTTTCAATGATAGAAGAGAATGGTAATGGTTCCCTAAAGCCATCTTATTATTATATTTTTTAAAATACCAGATGCTCGGACTTAAATCTATTTCTCCTGCCATAGCCTCTCAAAATCTGACATTTTCTTGCTACATATGGTTTCTTTTTCTATTTTATTTTAGTAAGCCATTTCAATTGCTAGGGAAAAATGATAAAATGTTGTACCAAGAATGAGGCTTTAATTTTTAAAAATTACCCATTTGTTTTCTTTAACAAATGATTTTTAAGTGATATATATATATATATATATATATATATATATATATTTTAAAGCACTTAAAGTTTTACTGTTGGCTCTGAAAAGAGTCATTCTTTGAAATTTTAACTTTCCTATTTGTTCTATATGCTTACTTAATATGACTTTTTTTTTTTGGAGAGGTTTTTGCTATAGGGCACATGTGCTCACCGGAAAGACGGAGAGACAGAAGGAGAGAAATCACCCCCCGCCCCTCCAGGGCGGATGGCTACGCTGCAATCCCTTCTTCTCCATTCTCCTCTCAGGATCTTGGGCATGCACGCACATGTGCCTGGCATGAGTTTAAGCCACCAGGTCCAGGACTCCAACCGCAGTAGACTACATGGGAGTCCAACGACATAGCCATTACGCCAACTGTTTATCCCTAATATGACTTCTTCATAGTTTTTTCAATGGAGGAGCATGCCAGAGAGAAGCATAGGAAGACAGAAAGGGAGGGAAAGGAGAAAGCACCCCCTACAGGGAACAGTCATACTGTAACCCTTCTTATCTCGCCCTCCTTTTAAGATTTTGGCAATGTACACACTTGCACCTGGTGAGTTTCTCAAACCACTGGATTTGGGATTCAAACTGTGTAGTTGGTCATGTGAGATCTGGCTGTCTTAACAACCAGGCCATGGAGCCAGCCTTCCAGCAGAGAATTCGACTCAGCACAAAGGCATCTGCTTTGCCCCAAATGACCCAATCTGCATGACTACACCCTTCTCTGAATGTCATAACACCCATCACTGCCTGAGAAGGCAGTTATGATAGGGACTATCACAACCATCATTACGACAATTAACCACTGAATTATTATTTAATTTTTTTTTTCTCTGTGCGATTTCTTTTTCTCCATCTAGACTAAATTTCTTGGGGGAAAGACTGTGTGCTTTCCCATGGTTCTTAGCACATTGCTCTTCCATATCTAAAGCAATCAATTTACTTGAATTAATGAATAACTTCTTATGGAAAACATGATAAATAAATCTTGGAGAAATCCCCTGAAAAACTAAGAGCAGAGAAGAAGATGATGTTAGTACAGGAGTTACCCACTTCTGGGCTCAAGTTTCAGCTCTGTGACCTTGGACATCAGTCACCTCCTCTAAAAAATATGGATAATAACACAAGTCTCAGCCTAGAGGATTGTTGTGAGTGTCAAAGGAGAAAATAGGTGTAAGCCTTCTAACCTAATTCCAAGTCTCATATCATTCACATTTACATGGATCATTCAGACCAAATATCTGAATCAGGTTCTATCATTTATCAAGAACTTTCCTGAAGACTATCTCATGTGCTTACTGGCAGATGTTTACTGAACACTGTGGTGTTTTGGGTACACAGCAGCGAACACACAGGCATGGTCCCTGGCCCACAGAGCCTTCTCACACAGTGAGAGCTATAGGTCAGCTGCAGTGCTCCCCTTTCTACTGATAGGAATAGAAGGACTGAGGGGCACAATGGAGGCTGGCCCCTTGGCCACCTCACACTCAAGCTGTGTTGTGTTCCTGCCTTACATGATGCTCTGGCCGTAGCAGCCAAGTGGGCTGTGAAAACAATATTTTGTGGGCCATGCTGTATCCACTCTAGGGAAGTGGCATTCATTTTATGGACATTCATGTAATGGATGTTAATTCAGCTATAACCATTAGTTCTGATTTGTTTGTTGTTAAATAAACCTAAACAAACACAACCCAGTATAAAATGATGTACTGCTTAATTCCACAGTGTATTTGTTATTGATGAGTAATTGTGAATGCCAGTTCACAAGGACTTCAAACATATTATTTGTGTGTACATATGTATGTGAAGGTTGGTAGAAACGTACAATATTAAGATATGCTGCTTATGATGTTATATTTTAGGTCTCTTAGTGAGGCCATTTATTTTTAAGTATCTTTAAGAAAAACCCCACTACCAATGTCTTCTCTCCACCACCATCTGCCCATGAAATATGCTAGGTATCTATTTTAATTTCCTCATTTTATTTAAAGTGTTTTTCACCCCATTGGGTGGGTGTGCTTGCCAGAGAGAGAGAGAGAGAGGGAAAAGTGAGAAATCACCCTCCCAGGGGCATGGTCATGCCACAATCCCTTCTCCTCCATTCTTCTCTCAGGATTTTGGGCGCACACACGCATGTGTCTGTCATGATTTTAGTGCTTTAATCATTAGGCCACCTGCTGGTCCCTAATTTCCTCTTTTTTAAATTCTTATTTTAATAAATTATCTGTGTTTGTGTTCCTATTTGGTTTGGATTTATTTTTGTTTGTTTTTTTCTTTTTAAGAGGTTTTTGAGAGAGACAGACAGTGAGAGGGAAAGTGAGAAATTCCCACCCCTCAGGGGAGAGGGAGGAGAATGGCCATGCTACAATCCCTTAATCCCTTTTCCTCCATTCTCCTCCCAGGATCTTGAGTGCATGCACACACACACACACACACACACACACACACACACGACAGTAATTTTCAAGCCACTAGGTCAGGGACTTGAATTGCAATTGGTGATGTGGGAGTCCAAGGATGTAACCACTATGACATCTGCTAGTCCTTTGCTTTGGATTTTAAGCTTTAGTGACTTCTTTGTATGGTTTATGTAATTCTGTAAATGAAATCTACCCAGGATGATGTTAGAGTTTAGCAAATAATCCCTAGGAGGAGCTCAAAATTAAGATTCATATTTATTCATCTGCCCATTTGGAATTTCCTTTCTTTCTGCCTAGTTCTAGCAGTCTTTATGACTTCTCCATTGTCTCCTCAGATATCAGAGCCTTGAAAATACAGACCACTCTTGTTGACTGGACACTCATTCTAGGACCTCAGTGTCTTCTTATAGGTAAACTTAACCCACATATGACTACATGCTGCCAAACATTATAATTTGATAGTGAAAAGGGGATTCAAAGACTTGTGACCCTCCCTCTGTCATTTGTCAGTCCTGTAATGACAAGCAAATTTGAAAGGCTCTGGTTTGGAAACTTTTGGTATCTTTCCTTCAAAAGGTAGCTAATGATGACTCAAAGGGCCCTCGTTGGGGTCAGATGAAATCACATCTGTGGACATACTTGGTCCATCTGTGACAGGTTGGTCAATTCTTGCAACACTATTAATCCCTTGCTTATTCACAGACACAGTGAAGGGGAGTTCCCAGATGGCTAATCATTTTTTGTCCCCAAAGCAAGTAGTTTGCTCACAGATGTAGATTTATAACCTCTGCAAAGACAGAAAACTGGTTAGCCAAGTACCTCTGGAAAAAAAAAAAAAAAAAAAAGACAAAAATACAAATAATGGCTCATGAAGTAAGCAGAGTAATGACAGGAAAGAAAAAAGCATGAATTTGAGATTATTCATCTGGTTGTTTTCCCAGGTCACAGAAAACAATGGGAAAAGACCATGTGACCTGAAACACCCTCCTTCTTTCTATCTCTCTAATACCTATGGTGGGATTTATAGATTGAAAGACTGTGTGAGAAGGCACCAGCAAAACTTTGCACCAAAGTTGTCCATGGGGACACTAACATGGCTGTTCTTTACAGTATATCCTGCTGTGTTCTGGGCTAAGGAAGCACAATGTGAGGCTACAGGTGAGTGTGACTGAGAGGCTGGGAAGCAAGGGTATGTGCAGGTCCAACAACAGGACATTTGTCATCAGAGACGGATGGTATCTGACTGGACCAACCCAAAGCGAGGCTAGTATGGGTCATGCGTCGCATACTTGAGCTCTGTTTTGTGACTCTTAGGCTATAGCTTAGCTTGTTTTATCTCAAAGTAAACATTGATGTCCTCTCCATGTGGTGTTTTAATCTGGTGTTTAAAACTTAAGATGAAAGTACAATGTACAAAAGAACATTTGAAAACTGGGGAAAAGTAAAAAGAAAAATCATTTGTATTTTATTGTAAACATTTCAACATTTTGTTTTGCTTTTCATTGAGCCTTTAACATGTGCAAACAGGGAACCAGCAGATGGCATAATGGTTATATTGCTGGACTCCCACATAGTCGACCACAGTTCAAATCCTGAACCTGGCAGTTTAAAACTCATGCAGGGGGCATGTGAATTTTAGTGTCTAAAATCCTGAGAAGAGAATGAAGGAGAAGGGATTGCGGTATGGCCATTCCCCCTAGGGCATGGCCATTCCCCCTAGGGATTTGTTGCCCTAAGTGATTTCTCACTTTCTGTCTTTCTCTGTCTCCAGAGAGAGCATACACCCTATAGCAAAAATCTCTAAATATAATCTCTATATATTGCATATATATATACACACACACACACACACACACACACACACACATACACACACACATATATGAACAGATTTTAAAACAAAATTGGACCATATTGTATTTTCAGTTTTCTTTCTGTCTGTGCATGGTGTGTGTTTGTTGTTGCTGTTGTTCAGACAGATCCCATTGTATTGTAATCCCACTGTATCATAATCCTCCTGCTCCAGGCTCCTGGGTAGCTAGATTGCAAGGACATGCCATCACACTGGCTTTTCAGGTAAGAAGCACCCAGAAAAAGGAAGCAAGTTGGGACTAAGATAGAAATTAAATTTGGATTTTCTGATGCTCCTTCCAGTGTTACCCTGACTATTGTATTTCTTCTCTCACTATCAGAGATCCTGGTTACCACACAGCCCAGATCTCCCGGCATCATCAGACTCAATCTGCTGCATAAAAGTCCCCCTTTTTATTTCCTTCTCCAAAGGCTGCTCCACTCCCCATTCCTCTTGATCCCACTTCCCAGTGAACAGCACCACCGCTCTTTTGTGTCACCCACGTCTGGAATATAAGAGCTATCTGGGACCCTCCCACCTCTAATCACTATGGAGTCATTCCTTTATTGAAAAGTACGTGCTGAGAGTCCATATGTGCCAGGCTCTGGGAATGCAATGGTCAATACAGATGATTTGGCCCCTGCCCTCATGGTGCCTTCAGCCTGGTTGCTCCTCTGTCCCCCATCCCTGCATAACAAGCCCATCGCCAAGTCCTATGGGTGCCTTCTGCATAACCCATCTCTCATCTAGACCCTTAATCATCCTCCTCTTCTCAGTAGAAAGGGTCTTTGTCACATCAAGTCAATAGAGTGGAAGGGAATTCTAACTGGTCACTCTGCCCTCAGCTCCTCCTGTCACTGAGCCAACAGCACACTCTTACCAGAGGAATCTTAAAACACTTTCACAACATCCTCTCTCGTTGTTGACCTAAGTGATTTCTGTACTGTGGCTCAATGCTATGCTCCACTCCTTGGCCAACCCTCACATTTTCCCACCTCTGTACCTTGGCTTGTGCGTTTCTCTCTTTTCTTCTTATCTGCATAAAAAAGATACTTCAGGACTCAGCTCAAATGCTGTATCCTCAGTGAGGTCCTCAATGCTTGTCCCCAGTCCAAAGCCCCCTCTGATCTCCTATATCTCCTACTGCAAAGGGTCTTAACTTTGGTCATAAATGCTTAGAATCATTTTTATATATTAATACTTACATTTGGCTATTTATCTGAATCACCTAGGAAGGTTTTCACTCCATTAACCATGTATACCACTTTGGATTTATTGAGCTAAAATATCCAGGGGGTAGGTTCTGAGTGTGTGACTATTTTTAAAGCCTCACAAATTATTCTAATTCACAATCAATATTAAGAAACATCATGGGACCAGCAAATAGCATAATGGTTTGCGTCATTGGACTCCCATGTAGCTGACTGCAGTTTGAGTCCCAGACCCAGTGGCTTAAACCTCACACTAGGTGCATGTGTGTGTGCCCAAGATCCTGAGAGAAGACTGGGAGGAGAAGGGATCGCGGAACGGCCATCTCCCCCTGAGGCAGGGAGGTGATTTCTCGCTTTCTATCTTTCTGTCTCTCTCAGTCTCTTCAGGGAGTACATGTTCCCTATAGCAAAACAAAACAAAACAAAACAAAAAACAAAAACAAAAAAACACACAAAAAACAAAAACAAACAAAAAACCATCATAGTAGTCTATAAATGCATTTCAGAAGAAATTTGAACCCTGCCCTTGAGATGTATGCCCAGTTTTATTAGTTTATACATTTTTGTGTGGGGAAGGTCCATAGAGTCATCAATTCTAAAGGGTTTAAATCCCCCCAAATTAGGAGCAATGCTTGTGTTGTGTTGCTAGGTGTATGTAAGGTGTGTGTGTGTGTGTCCTCTAAAATGGTGTAAGGCCATTTCTTTTGTTGGTTGCTCTATAGTGTGTTACACGAATTAGGTACTCAATTCATTGGAGCTGAATAAGATACAAGGTGTATGCTATTCCCTTGGGAGTACAAGTAGTCACCTGTCAGACATATCTCCTTCAAGTATTCTAGCTACACATTTACAGACCTTTTCTTTCCAAGAAAAAATTACTTGAAATTCTAGTTGTATCCACTCTTTCATAAAATATGTGGTTAATGCCAACTGAATCATGTTTACACCACAGCCAATTTTCCCCGATTTCATGTGTATCTTAGCACCAGAAAGAATCCTGTAAGCCTTTAGATTTTAGTGAAGAATCTAGAAATACAAAGAGTAAACTTTTCGCAAACAATAAAAGCCAAGTCTGAGTATTAATTCCCGAAACCGTATGAAATCTGCCCTTGGAAGGAACTAATACAAGTGTTGAACATACACTGACTCCCGCATGTACATCAGACTTGGGAAGTCTCAACGATGGAGACTGGGGGAGAGGCCCAGTACTGTGTTGTGTGCATTCTCGCCATCTCTTTTTTCAACACGTGGGCTACTACTGTCTTTGATTCAGTACTTTATGATACACTGGGAGGCAATATGACCTATTGTTTCATGCAAGGGAGCCAGTTCCTGGTTCTGGCTACGCTACTCTGTAAATGTTCACTCTTAGAAACGAAGCTTCAATCTTCCCATTTGTAAAATTGACCTAACTTGGTATCTACCTCTTATGTCATTGAGAAAGTTGAAAAAAAAAAAAAAAGGACCAGCAGTTAGCATCATGGCTATGTTGCTGGACTCCCACGTGCTCGACCGTGGTTCAAATCCAGGACCCGGTGGCTTAAACTCATGCTAGGCGCATGTGCGTGCGTGCCCAAGATCCTGAGAGAATGAAGGAGAAGGGATTGCGGTGGGGCCATACCCCCTGGGGGGTGATTTCTCTCTTTCTGTCTCTCTGTCTCTCTCTGTCTGTCTGGCGAGTGCACGCGCCCTATAGCAAAAACCTCTCCAAAAAAAAAAAAAAAAAAAAGTTACACCTCAGGCCAGCCTGTAGTGTGGTAGTTAAGGGGCAGGACCCACATGGCTGACTGTGTAGTTTGAGTCCCAGACCCAGCAACTTGAGAAACATGCCAGGCATGTTTGTAAACCTGCCTCAAATCCCAAAATGAGGGGAAAATGAAGGAGAAGGAATTGCAGCATGACCATTCCCCCCCCCCGGGGGGGGGGTACTTTTCCACCCCCCCCACCCCCCATACCTCTCTTTCTTCCTGGCGAGCTCATGTGACCTATGGCAAAAACCTAAAATTATTTGCACCTCAAATGGTGCCAAGCACATACTAAGTGTTCAATAAATTATTATTTTTATTTTTCCCTTAAAAATCTCTGGTTGAGGTATTAGTTTGTGTCCAGTCTTGAATTGTCCAGTATTTGTTGGTAAACTATCTCAGTATCTTTCATATCCCTCACGGCAATGAACTTGGCATTGAACTGAACAGGTACTCAAATACTCTGGCTAATATCCTTTGTTGAGACTTTAACACTGATGTAGTAAGATGTAAAAATACTCGAAAGTCAAAACCTATAAATAGGGAGAAGAGCGAGCATCTCTAAAGGCTGTAGGGGACTGAGAATGTGAGAATCACAGAAGATGCTATGGGCCCTGTGTTGTGTGAGAACAAGGTTAGTACATTCAGAAAATAGTAGGTAAACAAGTACAGGTGGGTGTAAAAGAAAGGTCATTTCCTGAGGTCTTTGATACACAATTCATATATATCCAACTAGAGTTTGCATAGCAACCACACCATGGATACATTTTAGGTAAATTTGAAATATTGGCATATAAAAATGGTAACAGCCTTTACAACATTTGAAATAGGAATTTGAAAAAATTCTTCGGGGCCAGCAGGTGGTATGGTGAGTGAGGGAGCTGAACTCCCATGTAGTTGACTGTGGTTCGAGTCTTGGACCTGGCGGCTTGCTTTCTCACTTTCTCTCTCTCTCTCACTTGCTTGCTTGCTCACTCTGTCCCTCTCTGGTCAAATTTAAATAAATAAATAAATAAATAAATGGAGTCAAATAAAATAATTTTTTTTAAAAATTCTTCAAGGAAAAACAAAACAAAACAAAAAACTTTAAGATTCACATCAGTTCAAAGCTGGAATATCAGAACTGTGCTTTCTTGGTTGCTGTGTGGTGGTGTCACCTTAGAGATGCTGGGGGCACCAGGAATTGTGCTATCGAGGAGAGCACCATTGAAAGGAATCCCAGAAAATGGCATTTCCTCCCCTGAGGTAAGATAGACTTATCTTTTATATCAACTTCCGTGTTCACATCTTTTTTTTTGGAACAGTTTTAGGTTCACAGTAAAACTGAGCAGAAAGCACAGAGATTTCCTATTTATCCCTTGCCTTCATGCCAGCATAACCTGCCCCATTATCAACATCCCCCACTAGAGTGGTACGCCAACTCAACCAACCAACACAGAACTGATAGAACCATTGTGTTGGGTACCACAATGTAGTCTACCCTGACACATTGTGATCACCCAGACTCCATACTTTATGTTCATGTTCGCTGTGGGTGTTGTACACTGTTTGGGTTTGAACAAATGTATGATGACATGGATTTACTATTAAAATGTCACATACAACAATTGCACTGGCTTAAGGATCCTCCATGCTCCATCTATTCATCCCTCCCTCCCTCTACCCTACCCCTGGTGATCTTTTCACTGTCTTCATAGTTTTGTCTTGTCCAGAATGTCACACATTTGAACTCCTACAGTATGTAACTTTTTCAGATTGGCTTCTTTCCCCTAGCAAATGCAATTAAGTTTCCTCCATGTCTTTTTTTTTTTTTTAAATGAATTATTTTATTTAACGTTAATTAATTATTTATTTATTCGGTCATTTATTTATTTCTGTTTTGACCAGAGAGGGACAGAGTGAGAGAGAGAAAGAGGGAAAGTGAGAAAGCAAGCCTCCAGATCCAGGACTCAAACCATGGTCGGCTATGTGGGAATCCAGCGCCCTTAACCACCACACCACCTACAGGCCCATCTCCACGTCTTTTTATAGTTTGATATATTTATTTTTAACAATAAATAGCATTCTATTGTCTGACTGTACCACAGCTTATTCACACACCTACTAAAGAGTATCTTGATTGCTTCCAAGTTTTGGTACTTGTGAACGGAACTGTTGTAACATTTGGGTGCAAGTTTTTATATAGACATAGTTTTCAGCTCCTTTGGGTAAATATCAAGAATACAATTGCCAGATGATGTGTTAACAATATGTTAGTTTTGGGGGACCAGCAGTTGGTGTAATGGCTATGTTGCTGAACTCCCATGCAGTCAACGATGGTTCGAGTCCTGGACCCAGTGGCTAAACTCACGCTGGGTGCGTGTACATGCATGTCCAAGATCCCAAGAGGATGGAGGAGAAGGGATTGCAGTGTGACCATCCCCCTGGGGGATGATTTCTCGCTTTCTGTCTCTCTGTCTCTCTTTGTCTTTCTGGTGAGCGCATGCACCCCCCCCCAAAAAAAAGAATACATTAGTTTTTTAAGAAACCAACAAAATATCATTTTGCATTCCCACCAGCAGAGAATAAGACTTCTTGTTGCTCTGTGCTCTTGTTAGCATTTGATGTTGTCAGTTTCTAGATTTGGGAAACATCAATAGGTGTATGACAGTGAGAAATATTTTGATGAGTGGATGGAGGGGAGATTGAGGGTATTCCAGGTCAAGGAAACAAGTGAAGGCCTCACTCCACCCCACCCAAAATGGAAATTGAGAAGCAAGGTTCTATTCAGCTTCTCAGTTTTGCTGGGATTTAAGGTGTAAGATAGCAATGACAACTAAAATGGGTACATATGCATAAAAGAGCATAGGAATTAATGCCAACAGGAAGTAAGGAGTCATGCTGGGAGGAGCCCTAATGGCTAGACATGACACCCAAATGCATTCACTCCTATCCCTACTTGGGTGTAGCTCCCTACCTCCATGTCTGAGAGCTCATTGTCTGAAGGCCTGAGCAGAGCTGTGCCAACCCTTCTCTTGTCCTGGGATGATTGCCTTTAGTGGAAGAGAGAGCCTACTTGGTTCCTATCTTTATAACTGAGGAAACTGGTTTTTAGAGCAAAATTATTTTTAGAACCCAGCCTTACTTATCAAAAAATGCCAAGCCAGTTCCAGGATTGAGGGCAGGGAAAGCTGTGTATTTCTTCAGAGCCAGGTTGCAGAATGCCCTTTTAGCTGGAAGCTCCTCTGGTAGGTGCCTCCAGGGCCTCTGAAGTCAGACTTCCTTCCACATGGTGGACATGCCTTCCTCAAGGGATCTGGGAACCTCTTCAAGACAGCCTGGAGAAACTTGGGAACAGGCCTTTTCTTATGAATGGGATTTTTGCCAAATTCTTGCATGTCTTTTAAAAAGTCTTTAAAACTTTTCATTGTAACAGCCACTAAAGTGTAAGCCTCCCTAGGTATACGTCACTTCTGTTTCTCCTTCTTAGCGCTCTAGACAGAACTCAGATGGGAAATGTCATGTCGTCATGTGTGTAGGAAGAAAGGAGGGTTCACAAAATAAGCTGAGCAGATTCGGTGAGAAGTTTGAGGTCCCATCCTCCTCTCAAATAATAAACAAACTATCTGGCAGCTGCTGTGCCTGTGAGGAGGGCAGCCTCTGGGAAGCCATCTCTGATGACGTGGGTAATTGTCCAGGAGATGGAGCAGGCAGACCCCTGTGGACTTTTGTTGGATTTGCTAGTGTCTCATGACACTTGACAGTAGGACGTTTAAGAAGCTAAATCTGAGGAAGATGACAGGAAAAATCACCCCATTCTCTTCACTTTTAGAGCTGTCAGCTAAGGGGTGTTGAGCAAACATGAAACTCTAATGCAAACAATAAAACTCTCTTCCTTCCTTTCTTAAAAAAATCAGTTAGACAAGATTTTTAAAAGCCTAAGTCCAAGAGGAAGACTTGTGAATTCCTTTTGTTTTCTATACAATCATTTATTTAACAGATAAGTTATTCCACATCTACTATATGTCAAGCAGCATGCTGTGTGTTGGGGATACCAAGTGAACAGACATAACAGATGTCACCTTCCTTGACTGAGACCTGAAATGATGACAGTAAGTGCAAAACAGAACTATTGGGTTGTCTGGAAAGTCATGATACATTTTTGCATAAAAAAGTACATCACAACTTTCCTGACAACCTAATAAAAAGACTACCATAGGCACAAAGAAGAGTACAACCCAACTCTGTGCAGCAATGGTCACATTTCTTGTTACTCTGTGACTTAAAATACACTTAAAGATTCAATTATTAAAATAAGAGGATATTTTAACACTGAAAAAAGTAGTTGACACCAAGCCCACACATTTACTTTGTCTGATTGCAGGGTCACTCATAAACCCTCCTCCATTGACTTGAAGTTACATCTGAGGAATGACATTAAGGAGAAAAATAGAGAGGCAAGGTATTTGTGGGACAAAGAAATGGTTTATTATCTGTTGAACATAACTTTATAGTATTGTCAGCTGGACTGGTGAGAAATGTGCATGCTTTGGAATATTCATTTTGCAAGCTAAATAGCATGATTGAATGTGTAAAATAAATTGAAATTAAAAAAAGAAAAAAGAAAAAAAAAAGAAATTCCATCTAAAATTAAGATTTAGTTAAGGTTGTTTCCTTAGCACCTCCACAGCTACCAGCCTGGTCAGAGCCACCAACACTTGCCTGGATGATTACTGTAGTCTCTGAAGTGGTCTTCCTATCCTCAAACCTCCATGCATTGTGTTTTTAGCACAGGAGCAAAAGTGATCCTATGAAAACATTAATAGGAGTAGTTATTAGGTGTCAAAACTGGGCCAATATACCAAACAGGCAGAGTCCTTGCCCTTAGAATGTCATGCAGGCAACAGAGGGAAGGCAAAAAAAGAAATGTATATGATGGGAGGGAGTAATAAGTGACATGTTGAAAAATAAGGCCAGAAAAAAGGGATAGGGGAAGGTTGCATTTTATAGAAGGCAATAGAATTTTATGTAAGGTAGTATGATTTCATGTAAGGTAGTAATAACATTTAATGGCTCTTCATCTAACAAAGGACAGAAATTGAAGTTCTTGTATGTTGCCCATAAGACCTTACATGATTAAGAGCCTTGTCATCTTTCTGATCTTATCTTTTCCCACTTTGCTCGTTGCTCCTGGTCACAGGTATCTCCATCTTGTTCCTAAACACACTCAGCACATTCTCACTTCAGGGCCTCTCCATGAGTTTTCTGTGCCAGGGGAGCCCTCCCCCAGGGACTCACGTTGTTGACTCTCACTTGATGTTAGTCTCTGCTTACATGCTCCCTTGTCACCTTTCCCAACTGCCTTACAGAAACATCAACCTCCCGCCCTTCCCCTTGCTTGTCCTTATTTTTCTACATGTAATTTATTACAACCTCTTATCATATACATTTCTTTGTTTTTTTCTCTACCTGCCTTTTTGGTACTCTAAGAACAAGGCCTTTGCCTGTTTTATACATTGCCATGTTCCTGAAATATAGTAGGTGCTCGTTTAATTTGCTGAATAATGCTCCAAGAAAACATTCTTTTCAATTATTCCTATGTATGTATGTATGTCTGGGTTTCTCTGGTTAAAAACAAAGAGTCTGTGCAAATTCAATTTTAGTTATGTTTCTTGAATTATTGTCCGAAGTGTTTTTTTTTTTTAATTTACACCTCATCAGCCATGGTGCTAACTTCCCATATTCTTTTTTTTTTTTTTTTTTTTTTTTTTTATCAAATCAGTCTTTCTAATTTTTACCAATAGGAGTAATACCTTTTTAGCCATATGGGAAACATGTTTCTCAAGCATGTAAAGCATACTATGTAATATTGGGAACAACTGGATCAGAATGTTAACTCAGCATTAATCTCTGGGAGTAAGGATGATGGGTGATGGCTAGTAAGGCAGGATTATAGTTTGGAGTATGAGTTTCCCTGGGTCTTTGCATTCTGCCCCCCTTTCTTATCTTAATGGTACCAGAAGGCCACTTGCTTTCACCCAAATCTATGCTAAAAAGGAGCAAAGCCTTAGCCTTTTGAGGGAACTCAATAAGCAAGAGGTAAGGAGAATCAGTGCTGCCTTGCAGAGCCTGGTTCTCTGCTTTCAAAGACAGGCAAGGGCTGAGGCTTGAGGGGAGAGAGACAAGGATGGAAAAAGAGGAATTGGGGAGTGAGGAATCTGAGAACGTGATACAAGGAAAAGAGCCTTTGGTATTATAAACAAAGGATCTGAGGAGGAGGAACTAGGTGACAAGCTGTCATAGAATATGGACAACTCTTCTCCTGACTCATTCCAAGTGGTCAATCCATCAACCTACACCAACCTGTGTGGTCATGAGTCCTCAGAGGAAAGACGTTTCCCTCATCAAGATGGAATGGCTCCAAGTCATAGAAAACTTTCCAATTAGTGAGAAGCAGTTGGCATTCAACTAGTTACACTGCTTTAGTTTTCAAAATTTCTACTACCAGTAATCACTTTAAGAAAAAAATAAGAGGAAATTTCAAAACGTTCGTGGTGAATGGAATTAAAGTACAAGTTATTTTGGTGCAAACATTTTTGAAACCCATGTATAGTTTTTCTATAACTTTTTGAAGACCTCTACATGCTAACCTGACTTGGATTTCTTTAAATATTTTGGCCAGTATTACCTAATGCTGTCTCTCTCAACTTCTCACCACTGAAAACACAGGTGAAAATGAAACTGAACACACCACATACAAGCACACACACACACACACACACACACACACACACACACGGCAGTCAGTGTACTGAAGGATCTGGGAGAACTTTCTACAGAAATGAATGGATACCATAATCTGAGCTCACTCTTGCTTTGTTGCACTAAACAGAAAAAATCTACACACACACACACACACACACACACACACACACACACGGCAGTCAGTGTACTGAAGGATCTGGGAGAACTTTCTACAGAAATGAATGGATACCCATAATCTGAGCTCACTCTTGCTTTGTTGCACTAAACAGAAAAAAATCTATCAACCTTAAAAAATACATAGATAAAAGATACTTCCTGTTTTACTGCATTTGTGCCCTACCTCCTCACCCTGGAACCAATAGAACTTTCTGTGATGATGGAAATGTTTTATAATCTGTGTTGTCCAATACAATAGCCACTAGCCATATGTGGCATGTGATCCCTGGAAACGTGGTTAGCACACCTGGGGAACTGATTTTTCATCTTACTTACATGTAATCCAGGTACATTTAACATGTATCACCACATGCAGCTGCTAATTGAGCGGCCCTTTCTCTGACATTTAGGCATGGTATTTTTAAGTGGTCAAGTGCAGTCTCTTCGCTATCCTCACCACCAGCACTCCTTTTCATGAGTCAAAGAAGTCAGTGAAACTTCTAGAAAACAAAAGGGCATAAAGTGGTAGAGATAGGAAAGGACAGGACAGGACCTGGGGACTGTTGCCCTCTCCTGTATTAAAGCACTGGTCATGAACCTGAGACCTGAGACAGAAGCCCTGGAAGCAGGCTATATAGAGAATTAGTGTTTCATGCTGTCTGTTCAAAGAGATAGAAAACACTAGTGAAAATAGCTGATACCATTCAACTTGGTAGGACTGAAAGAGATGAAAGTCTGATAAACCCTGGATTAAGCCACGAGTCTGTGTACAGAATTTTACCTTTGTCTGAAGTTCTGAGACAGAGATCTAAGCCTCCAGTGAATAGTGAGGAGGAGGAGGGTCCACTGGTAGGGCAGACCTTATCTGTAGGAACACTAGTTCTGATAGCTCTACCCTTGTTTTAAGACAAAGAAACACATCAAACACAATAATTTTTTTAAACTATAAAATCAGTAAAAAAGAAAGCCATTTTGAAAACCTGGAGGAAGAATATTGTTCTGATTCACTCCACATGTCAAAAGATACTTTTATAAATGTATTAGGAATATTCAATGATTTACAAAAATTCTAGGCCTTTGAAACAGAAGTAGACTACCACAAAAAAGGATGAGCCAAAGAAGAAAGGAAATCAGATAAGCTAAGAAAGAAATATAAGGGTTCAGTTAAAATCTGCATTGAAGGCAGGACTAAAATTCACACAAAAAACTAAGTCAAGAATATTTAGGGAAAAAGGGGTTCCTCTTTCAGAAAGCACAGGAAAAGGCAAAAGACCAATTTTTTTAAAAAAAGAATTATGTTATTTAACTTTATTCATTTCTTTATTTATTCTAATTTGACCAGAGAGGGACAGAGTGAGAGAGAGAGAGAAAGCAAGCTACCAGGAATGGGACTCGAACCACTGTCGGCCATGTGGAAATGCAGTGCCCTTAACGACCACACCACCTGCCTGCCCCAAAAGACCAAATTAACGAAAGAAGAAATACAAGATGTAGAATATAAAGAATAAAGACCCAGCCAAAGAATTATACATTTTCCTAGGGAAGAAAAATAACAGAAAATCATATAAATATGTGTGTGTGTGTGTGTGTGTGTGTGTGTGTGTATACACGGGTGTGTATGTGTGTGTGTGTGTGTGTGTGTGTGTATATATATATATATATAGTGTGTGTGTATGTATACTAATCATTTATGTACATATATTCATATATACCATTTTTAGCAGGTAAGAATGAAATTTTTTTCATTTATTATCATCATAATCTTGTTTATATTACATTGAATCACATATAATTTACAGTGTATTACATTTTTTTTCCAGAAGGAATACCATGCTTATCAATCAATACAGAGACATTAAAATCCCCATTTCATCATCCAATAGCTTTTCATTATTTTTCCCAATCATCATTATCATTATTATTATTCCAATTATTTTTTTAAACAGTCAATCACTATTTCTCATTTTGCTTGTAAAAAGACTTTACCAAACATGAAATACTTCTCAGACCAATCCAGTCGAGAATACTATACACGTCATCATCAACAGGTAATAAACTATATCTGTGTCCTACTAATGTTATGCCTCTCCATTTATTCTCTTGCTGTCTTTCTCTATACTCTTCTCTTCTCCCGCCCCAGTCCACACTGCCTTATCCTCATTAACTATTTTTACTGCAAGAATGAAAATTAATACTTAATATGTGAAACTCTTGATATAAAAATGTCTGTGGTAAGTCCTAAAATTAGTTTAAAATTAAATTCAAAATAAAATATGATTATAATTATTTTTCAAATATGTGTACTGGAAAGAAATATAAAAGCATCATTTTATAATGTAACCTAAATACACAAATTATATTTTAATAGACAAAGGTCTGTAGGAGAAAAGGAGGTACTAAAAAGATGATAAATTTTGGGACCAGCAGATGGAGTAATAGTTACATCGCTGGACACTCACATAGTCGACTGTGCTTTGAGTCCTGGACCCAGCAGCTTAAAATACACAGGACACATGTGTGTGGATGCCCAAAATCCTGAGAGGAGAATGGAGGAGAAGGGATTGCAGTGTGGTCATCCCCTCTGGGGGTGATTTCTCACTTTCTGTCGCACTCTCTCTCCAGCAAGCACATGTACTCTATAGCAAAAATATCTCAAAAATAAATAAATAAATAAATAGATGTTAAATTTTCCATTTCACCTAGGAAGGAACAAAAGATAGCACTTTAGTCTTGTCATTGGTAATTAAATAACCATAACTCAACATCTCTGAAAAAAACTTTTTCATAGCTACAAATAATATTAAAATAAAGATATATCAGGGCCAGCAGGTGGCTGGTTAATGGTGTTGTACTCTCACATGGCTGATCACAGTTCAAGTCCCGGACCTGGTGGCTTGCTTTCTCACTTTCCCTCTCTCTCTGTCTTTCACTCACTTGCTCTGTCCTCCTCTGGTCAAATTAAGGAAATAAATAAACAAATTAAATAAAGTAATTCTTAAAAAAGAATAAAGATATATAGTGGCTAGATGACTACAGTTGACAAAGGGAAATTAGCATGTACATGCTCTCTCCCCTTCACCTGCTTTCTCTTTTCTGTCTTCCACCATTGCAATGTGAACTCCTTGAAAATAGTGGATTTGCTTGATTCACTCTGCAATACCTACAAAAACAAAAATTTTATATATATGTGTGTGTGTGTGTGTGTGTATATTTATTTTAAGCTATGTATTGTTATGTAGGTAAATGTATCATTTACCCCTTGATTTTCCCATTGTTAATGTTTAGTCTTTCTAAACTCTGAGAACAATTGTTAAGATTTTATTTCTGTATTTTTATGACTCCAAGTTTTAAAGATTGAATTCATTATTCAATGTAGAAATTATTCTGCTAATACAACATGACCTTAGGGTTTTCCAGCACTACTTATTTTTTTATTATTTTTTTTTTAGAAGGTTTTGCTATAGGGCGCATGCGCTCGCCAGACAGAGAGAGAGAGAGACAGAGAGATAGAAAGCGAGAAATCACCCCCCAGAGGGGATGGCCACGCCACAATCCCTTCTCCTCCATTCTCCTCTCGGGATCTTGGGCACGCATGCACATGCGCCCGGCGTGAGTTTAAGTCACCGGGTCCAGGATGTGAACCGCGGTCTACTACATGGGAGTCCAGCGACATAGCCATTACGCTAACTGCTGGTCCCTCCAGCACTACTTATTAAAAATCATTCCTCCCTTGGGACCAGCAGTTAACGTAATGGCTATGTTGCGGGACTCTCATGTAGTAGACCGCGGTTCGCATCCCAGACCTGGTGACTTAAACTCACGCCGGGCGCATGTGCATGCGTGCCCAAGATCCAGAAAGAAGGATGGAAGAGAAGGGATTGTGGCATGGCCATCCCCTCTGGGGGGTGATTTCTCGCTTTCTGTCTCTCTGTCTGTCTGGTGAGCGCATGCGCCCTATAGCAAAAACCTCTCCAAAAAAAGAAAAAAAGGGAAAAATCATTCCTCCCTCACTGGTTCATGATGCATTCTTTTTTGTCATCCAGCATGTTATATGTATTAAGACCTTTTTCTTGGGTGTCTTTTCTATTTCATTTTCTGTAAGTTAAGTTTTACATCATAGCCATGATTTTTTTTTATTTCTATATACTGAAAGTATATCTGTTAGAAATGACACGTAATAATCTGTTTTATTTTTATTTATAAAATTAAATAAATCATAGCTTATTTATTTATCATAAAAAAGAAAGACTCTAAATGACAACTGTTAGAGAAATGGTTGACAAAGATATATTCACACCATAAATTAGTGAGCATATCAAAGTTAACAGCTATAATTGAATTAACATCTATACACATGCAGGTATTTAAAATAGAAACTACAAATTGGTGTATTAATGATATTAATCCAAAAAAAACCCACAATATTCATACCTTTCACTGGCTGTCACCAGAAGAGGGCCCTGTGACATATTTAAAACCATAGTTCCCATGCTCCTTGCTGCATTATTCACAATTGCTAAGATGTGGAGTCAACTTAAATGCCCAAGAACGGATGACTGGATTGAAAAAATATATGGTACATACATACTATGGAATATTACCTAGCCATAAAAAAAAAAATGAGATCTGGTCATTTGATACAAAGTGATAAATACAGAAGATTTCATGCTAAATGAAGCAAGCCAGACTATAAAAGACAAGCATTGTATGTCCCACTCTATATATATACCAAATGTCTACACTTTATGGCAGAAATCGAAAGATTTGAAGATACAGGGAGGCCTAGATATCAGAGACTGTATAGAAATGAATGGATAGTAGGGGGTGGCAGGGAGGGACTCAGGGAAAAACATTTAACGAACACCGAATATAAAGTTACTGGTTGAAAATAATACACATGGTAATATCTTTCACTTGGTTGACATGCACACATGCATGCTTAGAAAAACCATAGTGTATATTCTGTAAAGATGTAAAATAATTAAAAATAAATTTAAAAACATATTTCTGTAGAATTTGTAATGACTTGAGAGAATATTCATGACACAAGGATAGGTAAGAAGTCAAAATAGAGACCTGAAAACGCAGGCCCAGCCGTGATAGCATGTGTAGGCTGAAGCCACACAGAAGGTCTGAATTTGATTCCCAACCCCCTAATGGGATTGTATCAGACAGAGTCTCTAAGGACACTTTAGGGACCACTTTAGGGCTAGAATTGTGTGTTGTATGAGATCCCATGCCAGGCGGGCTATGGCGAGTGATGCTCAGGATGACACTTGGGGGTGGGCAATGGGTGGATTAGAAGATGAATGTAATGATAAGCAGTAGCAAGCTCAAACCCATATTTGAGACAGTTCCCTCTCCTGAATTATGCTTCTGGCAGAATAATCATAATAGTTCTGAAACAGAACTGAATATCATCTAGGCCAGGATTGCTCCACCAAGTCTGTTTTAGAGGTGGGGTGTCAATGGATGCTTTACACACACATGCATACATGATTACATATTCAAATAAGTGTGAAAAACACAATGTTAAATAAAGTTAAAAGAATTATTTATTGCTGGACTCTTTAAAAGCCTCTAATACGTTCATTTTCTCTCTAAGATGTTAATGTACTGGCTATACTTCCTTTAAAGAAAGAGTGAGAGGAGTGAGAGAGAAGAAGGAAATTGTAATTAGACAAATCTCAGCATGGAGACAAGGGCCATGGACTCCCTGCAGGCTTGTCGAGAGCCCTCAATGATGCCTGCTAGTGGGATGGCTGTTGGTGGATCATTGAGGATAAAGATCTATACGGAAAGACATTGTACTGTCTCCTGAACCCCAAGCAACCTCCATAGACGAAAAGAAGCTTTTGTCAATGTGGTGTGCTATTCTGCTTTTCTATATTCTGAGAAGAGATCTGGACACGTGGGTGTTTCAGTTTCCAAATGCATTTGCCTCCCGGAAGATATTAGCTACTTACATATTCACCTAAATACTCATATCCTCCTCATCCCCAATCTGCTCCTTTGCTCATTTCTCGTTCTGTGGACACTTATATTTTTGTAACATAATATAATGAGGACTCTGAGGACATTCATTTTTAAAAGCTGGGACTGATTCAAAAGGTTTGTCACTGGGTAGCAAAATTTCCAAGTGGTGCGGTTGCTGTCCACTTTCATTCGGCCGCAGGCATGCTCAGGGAGTGGCCTTTGTGCTACAGCCCAGGGAACTGTGGTGGGGCTGACTACCTACTTGCTGTTTGATTGCTGACTGTGTCACTGGTTCCTGATCAGTTTTGGCATGGGATGAATGTCATTAATCAGAAACAAAACGTCCTCTGTGAGAGCTATTTGTTAAATCCAATCAGTGAGCACTGGCCAGACACTTATTAAAGTGGTTCCCTGCTATTTTGTCTCTCTCTCTCATCACTTCCTTTTGTGAAACTGTCTCTCCCCCACTTTATGCAATTCCAAAAGCTACTTATCATAATTCTCTTAGGACTTTGAGGGGAGGAAGCCTTTGGACCAAAGATTTTCTAAGACCAAAAGAGCAAATAGCATTTATAGAAAGAGACAGCAGCTGTGACATTCCGGGTGGGACATGAGTGTGGGCAAAAGCGGGCGGGAGGAAATTCTATGCCCTGCACAGTTCTCTGCATCTTGCTCCCAGACAGGGAGAGGGCTTGTATCAGACAGCACCCCTACTAGATAACTGTGATCTTGGGGGCAGCCATTTCTGATTCATCCCAGCATCTCCCAACACCACCACATAGTAGGAAGTCAACAAATATTTAAAGACCCAGTAGATAAACCAACAATTACCAACTACTTCTATTCGCACACTGCTCACCAGACACGTGCTGATGATGTGCACTGAGCACACTATTGTCTGTTTCTCTTAATAATCCTGTGCAGTAGGTATTGTCATCACCTTCTCTTTTATGCAGATTAGGAAGGAGGGATCAACAGAACTGAGATCACCTGTGGGGTTGGGGCTGGGAGCAGGACAGCTGTAGTCTGCAGAAGAGGTCTCTAAGCACAGAGTGAGTGCTCTGGACTACGGACTTTAGAGAGGGCAGGCTGGGAGGAAATGGTAGGGCAGAAGTTTAGGTGGAAAGGTGAGAAGTCACTAGCCTAGCAATGACTAGGACTGTTTTCGTCCAGAGACTTCTGTCTGCAGCCCTGACGTCAGCCCTGCCTCCCAGTCCCCTTTGGAAGTTGTCTCCTAGTCCTGGAACCCCAGTGCCTGGATGCCATGGGCATGTCATAGCCTGGACCGAACAACCTTCGTGCTTAGGCACTGGAGTCTGTGAGTGACAGCAGCCACAGGAGGAAGCCTCCCTTCGGGAGCTCAGGGGCCAGGTCTTTCCAACAAAAGAAAATTTTCAAATAAAGGTAAAATTATGTTCTTCATACAAATATGAAAAAAAGCTATCAACAATATGCCTATCTAAAATACTCTGGGACATTTTTATTCAACTTCAGTGTAGTATATTTTAAAGTCAATGTTTTCAGCAGTGAATGTCAAAACAAAATTTAACAAAACTATGATTTCTACCTTCAGGTTTAATACTTGTCAGCTGGCAAAGATCTCTGGAATCATACATACAAATTTAGCAATTCATTTTCCTCAACTAAAAATACCATAATGAAATTTTAAAAAATTATCATTTTCATTTTTACTGAGTTCACTTGAGGGCATTCAAACTTGGCCAAAAGGTACATTCACTTTGTCAGAGGGCCTCACCTGGCCCAAATGCTTTTTAGTTATTATTTTCTTTAAAACTTTTAGCTTAGCTTTATTTCAGTTTTATTAAAACTTTTAGTTTAGTTCATTAGAACTTTTAGTTAATGATGTCCTTCTCCCAGTGTACAAAGTAGTTAAAAATGATAACTAACCCCCCAAAGATGTAACAATAAAACAAAAACCTGGAGCAATCCTTTTACAGGTAAGCCTAGGAGATGATGTGGGTGTTTCTCTTCTTTCAGAAGGAATTGACAGCAGAATACCAAGGAGAAATGCCTTTTTTTTTTTGGTATCACCTCCTGAGACCAAGGATTCTCTGGTCTTTTCTCTTCTAGAGAGATGGAGAGAAGCTGATTTCAATACAAATACATTTTAACTCTGCATTTTAATTTCAGAGTTTGTATCCTATCCTGTCCCTACTTCAAAATGTATTCTGTTCAAGAAGATGCCACCAAAATGAGTTACATTAATTTATCTTTCTGGATGGAGGTGTTTCTAACGGAGCAATTATATATTTGCCTAGACTAAACATCCATTTCATTTCTATCAGGAGCCTCTTCCATTTTCCTTGCAAAATAGAAGATGTGAAATTGGTTACCTCCGTTCCGAGAACAGAGGATGTGTTTAAATTACATAAAAGATCCTTCAGGCCAAGGCATCTAGGCTGACAAATGCAATAGTAAGCCAGCCAGAGGAAGGAGTTATAGTGGATCATTCACCATCTCAGAGGGGATTTTATTCTATTTTCTTTTCCTATTACGACCTCTTATGAAATAACTCTGCTGAATCTTAATGTTCAAAATGTCGTCATTCCGATTATGTGGCATCCTCACGACAAAGAAAATTAACAAAAGGAAAACAGGATGCAAGTATATACCCTTGTTTCCTAATAACGGACAGAAAATAGTATGGGTGATTCAGTTTTTGAGACCTTTTAAATTATAACCAGAAGCACAAATAGAGTGAAATAAAATTGGTTTGGGGGAATAATATAAAGTCTCCATTTCATAGTTATCACCCACTTGGCAAATAGTTCCATAATAGTAGCGAAATTAGATTTCATCACTTCAACTCAGGAAAGTACTCGGCAGTCAATACTCTCTGGTCTCTGCAAGTTGGGACCATAAAAATGTACGATTGGATGTTTTGCAATTACCGCTTAGAGATATTGAATTCAAATGTACCTTCAGCTGCCTTTATCAGGAGATGACACTTCTCAAATATTTCAGCCTACAATGCATTTAGATGATATATTAGTCAGGATTTTAATCCCAAACTCCTATGTGAAAAAAAAAAATGTGAAGAAGCCAACCACACATCCTTCTATCCACTTTGCAAGTCTAGGATAGTCTAAGTCAAAATTGGAGGAAGCATTACATTGGGTGAGATCTTGAAATGTTACATTTGGAAAGTATTAGTCTTTATTAACTGGTAATTATCAGGAAAGTCAGAGTTCCTGGGCCAGCAACACAATGGTCTATGAGACCACACTCACTCAGGAAGGCCCCACTTTGCTTTCTAATCCCTCTCGTTCATGGTGGGGTGCATGTCCATGCCTGGGGCCCAGACTGAGGCTGGGGGTGTACAGCAACCCAAAGCCCTGCTGGGAACATCTCTCTCTCTCTCAAAAAAAAAAAAAAAAAAAAGAGAGAGAGAGAAAGAGAGAGAAATAAATAAACTGTACTAAAAGAAGAAAGAAAAGATCTAAGTCCTTCCCAAGCCCTCAAGTCATCCAAGGAGTGGGGAAAAATGAATCCTGCCACAATACTCACAATACTCAAAGTTGGTAAGAAAGGTGAAGAATAAAGTTGCTTTGGGCTTGTCCTATAAGTCCACGTAATTAAGTTAATCTGCTACACTGGCAACGTACTTAACAGAGAGTCAGGCACACATTTAATGATTAATAAAGTTTAACTATTATTATGAACACAGTACAGTATTTATCTCACTAGAGTTTATAGGTGTATTTTTTTGTTTGTTTTTTGTTTGTTTGTTTGTTTTTTAGGTTTTTACCATAGGATATGTGTGCTCACTGGAAAGAGAGAGAAACAGAGAGGAAAAATAAAAAATCGCTCCCCCGGGGGCTGGCCACACCATAATCAATCCCTTCTCCTCCATCATCCTGGGATTCTAGGCATGCACGCACATACATCCTCCATGATTTTCAAGTCTCCCGGTCCGGAACTCAAATTGTGGGTATTCAGCTTCTAAATCACCATATCACCTACTGGCTTCTCATAAGTGTGTTTTCATTGTTTGTTTGGTTTGGTTTTTATTTTGTTTTCTATAACCAGTGGGTTCTGGAAAAGAGGATACACTTCATACTTTTTGGAAATACTCAGTGTGTTCCTGTAACAAATGATGTCGGTGGCTTCAGCCAAATTTCATTTCTTGCTCATACCTGCCAGTGTGGATTGGTGGGAAGTGGAAGGGCTCCCCTAAATTACACAGGGACTCAGTTATAGAAGCTCCACTATCTGGTAACATGACCGGCTCACAGTGGCTTCCAGGATCTTCAAGGAAGGCCAAAGGACACCTCAGAGATCTCACACTTGATCTTAGGCATGCTGAGCCAGAGGATACACATGTAACTTATCATTACAGATTTTTGGCCAGGACCAGTCACTTGGCCCTGTGAAGGGCAGTGTACCCCTCCACATACCCAGCCAGGAGAGAAGACGAAGGCAGAAAGAAAACCTACAGGGTTCAATGGCAGTGTGGTCCTCCAGTAAGAACGATTCCCCCAATTCTTCATGTGTGGAATTCTGTGAGGTTGTAATCCCTTCAAGGGCAAAGATTTCTTTTTCCATTTCTTCCAAGAGAGCTACATAACCTATATGCATACTTAGGAAAGGAAGTGGTCTCCTTCACCTAATTTTCATCTTCTAGTTCTACAGGTCTGAGGTGAAACTCAGGCATTGAAATGTTTTCTCAGGGAAGTGTATCCTAGTTTTCCATTTAAAGTGAGTCCTTCCCACAGCCCCTTCCACCATTCATCTTTTTCTTGGCAACTGATTTACTTTTCTCATAGAAACATCAAAATGCATAATTAATTTTACTTTTTAGATACTAGAATTTAAAGTTTGACTATTTTCTTGACTAAACTGAATGTTCCAAGAGGTTAGATATAAAGTCTGCCTTGTTTATTGTTTTGTTCTTAGCTCCTTGAACTATGCTTGTCACTCAGAGGGACCAGTATACTATTTGCTAAATAAATAAATGAATAAATAAATAAATAAATAAATGCCTGCTTTTAAACCTTTCAGGTGATTCTGATGCAATATGTCTACTGATCACACTTGATAAATACTGCAGTGTATTTGCTTACCCCTTTTTGAAACCAATAGTTCAATTTAATTCCATTCAATTCAATCCACATTTAGAGCACCACCATAGGGCAAGATTTCTGTTCCTCCCCTAAACAGAAGCATCTTGGCACATTCTACCCTATTCCAGTGCACTTGATCAAGTACTAGGGCGTATGCACACACATTGCATCCCTGATGCCTAGCACAACAGGTGTGCAATAGTTGATTTGTGATCTCTGGGCACTTGGGATCATTTTCCATTCCTGATATCTTTATAGATTTTTGTTGGAGGAGGGCTATAGGGAGGCTGTCTTCTCCACACATGAATGACTGACTTTGGTAGGGTCATCCAAGCGCCTTAAGCAGCCTCCAGTCCAAATGCAGCCACCTGAAGTCCTTCCCCCAAGCCTCTGCATCCTGAGCTGAGTAATGCAAGAGTCTCCAATCTAGCACTGGTACCCAGTTAAGATAACCATGGAGTTCTTCCTGCTCCGACACGCCAGTCTCTCCTACTTCCTTCTTATCACTGTACTTTTTGCTAAGTCTGGTCTCTAGTCTCCTGTCATTCTGCCTCTCTTTTTCTCTCAGGTAGAGACTTCTACCTAAGCAGTCAGCATCCTTCTGCCTCAGCAACAGCCTTGTTTTAACTGGAAGTGACAACATACTCCCCTCAAAAGTGACTTTTTCCTATTTTCCTTGCTATGTGCCACAGTTCTAACCAATGAGACATAAGCATTAGTTGGATGGATTTTCTAGTAAAGTTTCTTGAAAGAGGAGGCCTGCCTCTTTGAGATTTATATTTTAGCCTCATTAAGGAAAGGTCCCTCGGTAAGGACAGATGCTATGTTTCCCTCTAGGCCTTAGCTGCGTAGGCATGGCTCATCATGAGGAAATGACAGTGCAGATATTAATTGATGCAACAGATAATCTGACTCATCACATTACAAAATGTTTCATTTTATGCAAAACACTATTCACTTGGTTTCTTTAAATATCATGTATCCCTCTGTCACTCCGTTGCATTTAAAATAAAATGTCAGATGCTTTTCATTTCAGTGCTATATGGTGGTTAAGAACGTGAGCTTTGGACACAGGAAGAGCTGGATTTGAATCCTAGATCTGCTATTTTCCTCAAGCAAATGATACAGCCATGCTGAGCTTTGGAGCCCAGCCATGCTGAGCTTTGGGCCCCACCCCTGCAGGCGCCATCACTTCAGGGGCCTTTCGTGAGGATGAAATGACATAATACTCATAAAGATGCCTGGCTTGCAGCAATGGTAAATAATGTTAGCTACTGTTATAATTAGTAGTATTGATCAGCAAATGCAAACTACACATTGATGCAACCTGATGCGTGCTCTGGGACTGTCTACGATGCCATGGGGGAGCTGAGTGGGGGGCAGGGAGTCATCTGGAAAGGAGCGGCAATTACAATTGTATTTTCACAGCTTCTCTCTTTGGTTGTGGGACTCTCTACAGACCCTGGGCCACTCCAGAATGAGGGTCTCTCTGTTGATGTGAGGAGCCCTGTCGTCGCTCCTGTCTCTCCAGGCATACCTTCAGCTCCCTTCCTCTCAGCTCCTTCCTTCTGGTTGTGGACCCTTGCCTGGACAAAGAAATGCAAAGCTACCGTTTGCTCGAAGTGGGCTGTGGAGGAGATAGGAGAAAAGAACAGGGATAAAATTACAGGGATAAAAAACATAAATTAATCTTTTCATATATCACGCAGCTTTGCACATTATATGCTATAAATACCAAACAGTCATGAAAGTTGATGACATAGTGACATGTCCGAGATTTATAAATTGTAAAGAGCAGAGTGAAATGAGTATGTGTACTGTGTGAGCATTTCTGAAACCCACCCAGGGTTTCTGTTGGCAGTAGGATAGAAATCTTTTCCCTTTTAATTTATCTGCATTTTTTAAAACTGCTTTATAATGAGCTTGCTTTAGTTGTGTGAGCAAACAGAAAAAAATGAGAACAGCGAAACATATATATTAGGGAAAAGAGAGGAAATAGTCTTCTGATACCTAGTCTCTTTTTTCCGTGCCCCTTGCATAGCCATTTCAGGAGAAGATACAGGAAGCAGGGCATGGCCTGTGGTTGTCCCCAGGGGATCTGTGTCCTGTGCTTTGGGTACTCTATTTCTGCTTGTAGAGAAAGGGAGTCACTGAGTCTCTGGCAGCCTTCCAGGTCTAAAGTGCCCTTGCACACATGCTTCCTGCCAATTTTGGAAAGAATTTTAACCACCCCTCCTCTCCAAGCTCTAGTGAGGTCTTCTGAGTGTGCAGGGCCAGGTGGGGTGTGGGTGGAAAGTGGGCTCTGTCTCCCTCAGTGGTGAGGACTCACACTGAGTCAGCTGGATTATAAAAATAAACGTGTGGCATTTGGCTCCATGCGTGTTTAAAATCAGCCCAGGGGCACCCTTTGCTCCTGGCTTACAGCAGATGCCTGCTGGGCTGCTGCTCCCCAGTCTCACCTGGTGATCTCGAAGTACCATGCAGTGAAACACTGGCCCCTGCCCTGCGAATACATTTGCAGGTAAAAACAAAGTGGCTGCCAGAAGAGAGGGATGGAAATAATATGCAAGCTGTCTTTAGGCTGCACCTTGGAGCAGGAGGCACAGTTGAGTCTAATTCATCCACCTTCCAGAGGCCTCTGCTGTCTGTGACTCCCCCAACAAACCCTCTTATTGGATGTCCATTCATTTACCTGCAGCCCCATCAAATGACGCTCCCCAGATTACATTTCAAATGATGGAGTATTCCAGAATGCTCTCTGCAAACTGAATGAGGCTTTGTAAATGTGAAAGAAGATTGTGGTTGGCATCCTTAGCCCAGAGGGCACAGTCCCAAGCTGCAAGGCTTTCTGTGTTTCAGGTAGGCATTGTGCTTGGCTGCAGCCTGGCCTCTGACTGCAGGCAGCATGATTAATGGGAAGTTCTGGTGAGAAGTAATTTCTTTGAGAAGCACTGGGACCCCTCCTTCCTACATCTTGGACTAAAGTGCAAAGAAGGCAGCTGCTCACTTAGGGTTTGTTTATAGTTTAGCATCTTTGTGATCTCTCAGCATTGATTTTTCTCACCTTAAACCCTGCCCCTCCCTGACAAATCAATTTCAAGTAGAAATCTGTCTATATAGCATCTGATATGGTTGTCCCCCCCCTATGTGGGAGTCATTGTAATTTTAAGGCCATCTCAAGAAACTGCCTGATTGTTCCTTGTTTCAGTCTCCTTACAAGTACTTAGTTAACAACATAGGGGCCAGCAGGTGGTTTGATGGCTAAGGTGTGTTAGACTCCCCTAAGGCCAACTGTGGTTTGAGTTCTGGACCTACCAACTTGCTTTTTCACTTTCTCTCTCTCTCTCTCTCTCTCTGTCTGTCTCTCTTTCTGGTGACTGCACATGCCCTATAGCAAATTTTTAAAAGTAATAATAAATAAAATTTAATAAATAGTTTTTTTTTTCCTTATCGGGTGCATGCACTTGTCAGAAGGACAGAGAGAGACAGAGCGATAAAAGGCGAGAAATCACCCCCCAGGGGGGATGGCCATGCTGCAATCCCTTCTCCTCCATTCTCCTCTTGGGATCTTGGGCTCCCATGCATACGCACCAGTGTGAGTTTAAGCCACCGGGTCCGGGACTCAAACTGCGGTCGACTACATGGGAGTCCAGCGACATAGCCATTATGCTAACTGCTGGTCCCTAAATAGTTTTTTTAAAAAAAGGAACACAAAGGGAAATCAACCCCATAGTAGGACAGCTGGTTTCAGCAAAATGAATTTGTTTGTTTGAAAGAAAGAAGAGGAACCAGAACTGGCCCCATCATGCTGCAGTCAGGTGGTGGCAGGGAAACCTGGAACCCATATGGCCAACTAGGGTTCAAGTCCTAACTCCAGCAGCTTGAAAAACATATCAGGCACACATGTGCATGTTCAAGATCTGGATGAGATGAAGAAATGGAAGAAGGGACCAGCAGTTAGCGTAATGGCTATGTCGCTGGACTCCCATGTAGTCGACTGCGGTTCACGTCCCGGACCCAGTAGCTTAAAACTCATGCTGGGCGCGTGTGCGTGCGTGCCCAAGATCCCAAGAGGAGAACGGAGGAGAAGGGATTGCGGCGTGGCCATCCCCCCTGGGGGGTGATTTCTCACTTTCTGTCTCTCTGTCTCTCTCTGCGCACGTGCCCTATCGCAAAAACCTCTCAAAAAAAAAAAAAAAAAAAAAAAGAAAAAAGAAATGGAAGAAGAATAATTGTGGTGTGTCTTAATTCTTTATTTTACTGCTAAATATCTAAGAGTAAGTGATTTATAAAGAAATAGAATTTATTAAGGTCAAGATTTAAAGGCCCAAGGTTAAGGAACCAGCTCTGGAGAGGCTGCAACATGGTGGAGGTCAGAATCTTGAGCAGAGAGCTGTCCCTAAGTCTCTGCCCTGCATTCTAGTCTCTTTTCTCTCCTAAAGACCTACCAGAACGCAATTATAAAGGTCCCACCATATGACCTTGTCATATGCATAGGTTCCTCCCCTTGGACACCGTGAAGGAATTAAGTTTTCACTTAACACCTTGACAAAACAATCAAACCCCAACACAAATTTCTGGGGAATATTCAATCACTGCCCATGAAGGGCAATTCCAAAGCATGAACCTTTGGGGGACAAACCATTATTCAAATCATAACACAACATGGCCAGGCTTTGTTGAAGGGTTGCTTTCTCTTTCTCTCTTTCTCTTTCTCATGTGTGTGCATGTGCCCGCTTATTTTTTAAGAAAACTAAGAAAAAATGGATTCATAGCAAATTCCTTAGTGACCCAGGGAATTTAAAAATCATTTTCAGAATGTCTAAGGTTGAAAATTTATGTAGATTCCCAAAGCAGGTTCTGACAGTCATGTCATGAGCTCTACTTAACATGCCACTCTGAGTCCTCCCTGGATGACCACAGTGCCTGGAGTTCAATGACAGAACTGTCTGGAGCAGCTAGAAACTGTGGGGATGAGTCACAATTCATCTGGATACCCAAGTAAAGCATCCAGGTGCCTGCAGTGTCAGGACAATGGGCTCACTGTTGACAAATTACAGTTCTCATATTTTTCACATTTCCCCACCATACATTTGACATCCTCCCTTAAGTGTTCTCATATCCATGCCCAACAACTCAACTTGAAATTTCAAATTTCAAATTTCAGGTGCTCAGCCTACCCCTATCCAAATTTCCTAGGTCAAGCATATTCATGAGTCCAGTACAGCCCTGTTACAATGCTGCTGGTTAGTATTATACATCAAGCCATTTCCCCAAAAGCACATCTTCTGCAATAGAAGACACTTGATGGCACACAGCTGCCTGGGAAAGGCATGGCCATCCTCTCATGTATAGGCTATAGATAGCAGGCCCACCAGACCAAAGAGAAAACCATTTCAGAATACAGATGACTGTGATAAACATCCTCTCGTGGGTGAAGTCTCAAATCAAGCCTATCACTTAGTCTGATTAAGACAGGAAAAGCAGTGGGGAAGAGAACAACATTAAAATACTACTGGGCTTTCCATGATGAGCTCGTAGGGTCAAGACTAGGAAAATGAGAAGAGTGCTAGGAATGATGAGCTATCGAGGGACACTTGCTGTTTTGAGCACTGGTAGCAAAGAGGCATTAAGGAGGCAGAATGCTTATTAAGCAACTTCTAGAGGAGCAGAAACCACTTCCTGGTCATACACTGCTAAAGGGATTTTTTTTCAGTTATAAGAGGCAATTAAATTAATTTTTCCGTTTGGGATGGGGAAAATAGAGTGTGAGAAACAATCAGAACATAACCTGCTGGAGTTTTTTCATAAAATTATGTCTATTTTGCATAGTTTATGGCCAAAGAAAATATATATCCGTCCTCTGTCCTTTAATGTGTCTAGCAAGAAAATAAATTTAGTGCAGTAGTTTTCAAAACCTGCTAAATTCAGTTTCCAGGAGATGACTTTTAACAAGGCGATAATAGCAACAATGATAATGATCATTGTCCCTTTGGTACCCTCAAGGATCTAAATCAAAATGAGCTGATACATGTGGAATGTTTTATGAAACTCTAAAACATGATGTAAATGCAAAGACTTATTATTATGCCACAGAGGCATGCCTTCTCCTTCAATGTGCTTCTGTGTGTACTAAGAAACTAGCAAAAGGTTTTCTTGTTTTTCAACAAAACACACTGGAGTTTCCACACTGGCAGTTTATGTTTGAGTGTGTGTTTCCTGAGCCTACTCTGACCTGACTCTAGAGTTTAGTTCCCAGTCGCTCCCACACAGGTAGACAGTCACAGAGCAGTAAACAGCTGGCAAGTTCCCTTAAAGCTGCTATTTCCAACCAGGAGTAAATTTGCTCATTGGAGACTTTGAGCAACTCTGAAAACATTTTTCTTTTCTGGATGTGGTCACGGCAGGGGGTAGGGGGCGTTCTTTAATGCTGCTAAATAGCTCATAAGGCATGGGACAGCCCCAGGACAGACAGAGCCAGTCCAAAATGCTAGCAGTGGCAAGGCGGGGACTCCCAGGATTAAAGACAGAGGGTTTTTTTCCCAAACAATTACTGTCCTCACAAAGAAGCAAGGCACAGGGATGATCAAACCTCACACCGTGAGAGCAGCCTGATTTGCTGGGCTGTTGACAGCAAGAGCAAAGAACAATGCTGTGGAGAAAACAAACACAAAGATCGATAAGAACCCTTCAGCTGCCAGGTGTGACAAGCCAGCCGACACAGAGAGTGATGACACAAAGATTTCGTAGAGACATGCCAGCTCCAGGGAAAAGAAGCTGAACAAGCAGCTTGTTGTGGCAAGAAGGCACCTGCCCTGTGAGCCACAAGGAGCAGTGTCACCCATTCTAGCGGGATGGTCATCAACGTGTGGCACAAAATGGAAGGTGGTGAGATGTTAAAGAACCAAAATAGGGACAGAGAGTGAGTGGGTAATCACTTTAAGTGGGCGTTTGCTAAGTTAGCAGAAAAGAGAAAAAATTATCCCAAAAGAAAAAAAAAAAATAAGACAATAGCTTAGCAAATTTTGCATTTAGGGGCTGAAGGGCTGAAAATATTCCTTCTATGGGAGCCTGTAGAGCTAATCTGTCAAGGGGAAAGTGGTAGACTTGAGGTAACTATAGAAATTTCTAAAAGGCTGTGGAGCTTCAACTGAATCTCCTTTTTTATTTTAATTGCCAGAGGGAGAGGGTATGTGCACTCACCTGAAAGAATCAGAGTAGAGAGGGAGAAAGCACTCTTCAAGAAGCATGGTCAAATCATAATCCCTTCTCCTGCATTTCTCCATTTTATTGGGAATTGGGGCATGCTTGCACACACTTGTGACTGGTGTGTATTTTAAGCTGCTGTGACTAGGATTCAAACTCCAGAAGGCCATGTGAGATCTAGCTCCCTTAACTGCCAGGTTATGGGCTATCTTCAACTGAATCTTGACATAAAAGTAAGATTTAGCAGGGAGAAGAACATTAAATATGGTCTTCTATCACTCATTTACTGAACGAAGTTTGTCAATCTGAGTCCCAATATCCTTACTTATTGTTGTAAAAGTTGATTCAGAAAACGTGGTGTGAACATTGACTATATAAAAGGGATTGTGAAAGATGCATAAATGAGCACAGTCTTCTATCTGCTTGCGCTTAAGGTGATTCAGGTCTACATGATCTTGAAGTTTCCAGTTCTTAAAATTCCCTGAAGAAGTAAAACTCCATTTATGATTCCAGGGTAAAACACTCTAAGCAATTTTGAATTTATTAGGTCAGTTCTTTAATTCTTAAAATTTGGAAATCTAGACCTTAGGAAAGGGGAAAAAATGGTCATTCAAATCTAATGGTAATAGGCCGTGAAATGATAATGTCCATCAACAGAAAATATAGGAATAGGCCATTATCATTGCCTAGTGATGTGCAAGGTGACATGTATACCGATCACATTGTCTGAGCTCAGACATTAAAGCTCTGGACACCAGCAGCCCTCCATGAAATGTTCCCACAATTAACAGGAGGTCTGCGCAATTGCCACATGGGATCAGATGGTCATTTGAAAACCACAATCACCTATCAAGATGAGAAGGACTAACAGACTATTTCAACTTCAGCATTTGCCCTCTGAGTTTTTATACTTTTCCAGCTATACCCAAAACCTGAGAGTCAAAGCCAATGAAAAAGAAAATGAGAATATAGTATTAGAGAAAAGTGAATCAGACCAGGAGATATCATTTCTGTTTAAATAAAAGTGAACCACAGATCCAGGAAACCTCTGGTCCATCCTCTTTATAGGCCTCTTAGCACTCATTGTAAAGATGAGTTTTCCTTTCTAATGAGGCAAATTGAAATAGCCCATTGTGACCATAGTATGGTTCTTAAGTAAGTCTGGTCAGGATCTGTGTGCAACTTTCTCTGAAGTATAAATTTCTCATTATTGCACCAAAGGGAATGCATAAAGCTTGCAAAGTTCCTCTGAGAAATCTTTGCTCCCAAGTTGTGCCAACTGTTTGCCAGCAACCTGATCTTCAGATGGGGTAATGAAGTTGTCATTGTGTCATGCTATTCAATAACATCCACAAACCTCTGTCCACCCCCTGAAAAAAGGTGAAGGAATTCAATTCTGCAGGACTGTGTGGAAATTTATTTCACTAGCAAAGAGCTGGGATCTATGAGGATATTTCTAGAAGTTGGATTATATCTACAGTTATGAGCAGTGTAATGACATTTTTGTAAATGGCAAACTGCATATACAAAGATGGCCCCATAAGATCATAGTAGGTTATAGAATATAGTCTAGGTGTGTAGTAAGCTATGCCATCTAGGTTTGTGTAAGTACATATACTCTATGCTGTTTGTGCAATAATGAAATCACCTAACAGTGCATGTCTCAGAGTATATCCTCATTGTCAAGAGATCTATGACTGTTTTATTTAAAAACCAGAACAGTAGAATAATTCTTTGATAGTTTTTCTATGTCTCTTGGTATCATAGAAGTTTCTTCTCTTTGCTTATTTTAAAAGAAAAAAAATAGACTCAACCTAGTAAATAAAGTCAGCTATGATTTTGTCCAGTGTCTGATACCATAAACACTGAGTTCCTTTAGTCTGGAATTTCCAAAGGCCTGGGTCCACATGTTTGCATCTCCTTCCATACACTGCCCTCATCCTCCCATAGTGTCTGTACATAGAAGATACAGAATGCAATGAGAGTTTTTGTTGTGGTGTGTGCTTTTATATAACAGGAAATAAGAGGGGAAGGGGATGGCAATCTGTGGAGAAGATAATTGTGTTATCCAAATTATGGACACAGTATAAAGCCATGAGAGATGTGTTGTTATACATAAGAACTTCAAGTCTTTGGAAAGTCACTAAAAGAGAAGGATTGAGTGTGTTGTCATGATTCCAGATAACAATTGATCAAATGATTAATTTCAGTTGTAGATTTCAGCATATCTCTGTAAGAAAGTTCTGCCTACTGGGTAACTCTAGAGAGCCTTTAGAGTCTCTCATAACTGAGATTTTTTGGATGATCAATGTAAGTTCACAATGCTACTTAAGAAACTGAATACTTTTTTTAAAAATCCATCTACAAATAACTTATATACATATTAAGACAACAAAGTTGAAGACTGATACCAAACCTTATCAATATTACTTTAAGTGCAAATGGACTAAACACTCCAGCTCAAAAAGAGAAGATTTTCAAACAGATTAAAAAGAAACAAGATTCAATTATATGCTGTTTACAAGAAAAGCATTTTACTTACTTTTAAGTGTGAAAGTATAAATTACACTAAGCATTATAAAGAGGATATGACTATTTTAATTGCAGATTAAATAAACTTTAAGAAAAAGAATATTAGCAGACATAAAAAGGGACATTTCTTATTGATAAAAGGATCCGTTCTTCAAGATCAAATATGAGCTCTCAGTGAAGCAAGATGGCTGAGTAGGGACTCTTCAATAAATTCCGAAGCAAAGAGCATTTTTAAGTACAAGTCACTAGGATGAATCTATTCAATTGCTTAATCTTGAAAGTGAATTTGCACCATCTGCAATTCTTACATGACCAGATAACATATTGTCTTGGTAACAAGAAACAGTCTTTCAACAAAAGAATACAAATGAGCTAGAAACTTTTCTGAGCTCATTCTACTCTGCATATGACCCATATGACAGGGAAGTAAAGAATTAAAATGAATGGACTACCACTCATCTCAAAAGGAAGACTGGATTTACTGAGTGAGCATGTGTGTGTGTGTGTGTGTTTGTGTGTGTTAGAGGTACTTAGAGAAGCAGAAAGGATCACAGAGACAGGCTTCTCTCTCCCTAACCCAAATACTGAGGTAAGATTAAGGAGAGTGTTTTCCAGAGGATCATCCCAAATCTAGTATTTTATAGTCTAATTGATAGGATTTTCAAGAAGATTGATAGACAATTTCCATAAAGAAAGTGAATGATGGCCAGCCAGTGACCTGGTGGTTAGGGTGACTGGAGCCCACATGGCCTACGGAGTGGTTTGAGTGCTAACCCAGCAGGTTGAAAAATGTACCAGGCACTTTTGCCTATATGCCCAAAATCCTGAAAGGATGGTGAAATGAAGGAGACAGGATTACAGTGTGACCACCCCTTATGGTGAGTAATTTCTCACTACCCACACGCCCCCTACCCCCGTCTCTCTTGGTGAGCACATTGTCAATGACAGAAAATACAGAAACAGAAGAGAGAAAGAGGGAGAACTTAGAGCTCAGGAGAAAGTGAAAGCGTCAAAAAGGGGAAGAGATTCTACTTTTTAGGCAGGAGAGTGTGCGACAACAATCAGACACTACTCACAGTAGACTCCGGAGTTTGTACAGGTCGGGATTGATGAGGAAAATAAAGAACCAATATGATCCAGTGGAAATAAAGCCCCAAATAAGACATACAACTGAACCCAGGTGTTACCAGGTATGTTGGTTTCCAGGATAATGTAACAAATGTCCACAAATTGCCCTAAGACAACAGGAATATATTCTATTACTGTTTCAGAGGTCATAAGTTGCAAATCAAGGTGCTGATAGAGTTGGTTCTTTTGGGAAGGAAAATCTATTCCATGCCCTTTTCATAACTTTTGGTAATTGTCCTTGATCTTTGATGTTCTTTGAATTATAGATGCATCACTCCAATCTTTGCCTTTGTCTTCACACAGCCCTCTCTCATGCCTCTATATCTCAATCTCCCTCTCCTGTCTCTTTCAAGAATGCCATTCATTGAATTTAGGGTCCACCTTAAATCTTAAATGATCTCTCAAGGATTTTTTTGTTATGCCAGGTGATAGGGAGCCACAATATCTGTGGTTATGGGAAGTGATGTATGATGTATCTGATGCTTCTAATTATACCATCATAAGGAAACTTGGTGGTCCTGAGATTCTCTGTTGACGGAGTTCTGTTAACAATGGAATGGGATGAGTTGGACCTACAGCCAGATTCTAATACATGAAATACAGAGTTTGTTAGGGCACAACAATGTTCTTCCTGAGCTCAAGGAAAGGTTCCAGACATTTAAGGTTCCAAGTTCTCCATAAAACTTCAGAAAACCTTAAGAGATACAGTCTTTTGCCTATCAGCCTTCGCTTCTTCTCTACTGAACTCTTATTCTGCTGTGATTTGAAACAGAAAGTACAATGTGAGTGTTTGCCAGTTTAGGAAAGAATAGTGCTGTAAAAGTTCTTTTATTAGTCAATTGATTGTAATGAATTACCAGCCTAACTTATAAAAACATGTTCAGCCATAATAAAATCATACTTTAGTTGTTAATTAGAATCTAAAAAAAAATCTTAAATGATCTCATCTTAATGTAATTACATCCATGAAGACCCTCATTCCAAATAAAGTCACATTCTGATCATCCAAGTGGCTATGAATTTGGAGGGGGGATACTATCCAACCATTACATCCAATGATTCCAAGTTAAAAGAAATTGACCCAGACAAACTTGCACAAAGCTCTGATACAACTTTATGCGCATACGATCACTTAGGGATGTTGTTAATGTGGAGACTTTCACTCAGTAGGTCTGGGGTGCACCTAAGAAGCTGCACTTTTACAACATCCTAGGTGATGTTGATTCTGCTTATCTGGAAAACACTGAGTAGCAAAAACTTAGTATACATGTAGAAACATACGTGTATAAGTCAGGGTTATCTATAGAGACAGAAGCAATAGAATATATAGAGATAAATGTAAGAGGATATTTACTGGGAGAATTCGCTCCCTCAGTGAAAGCAGTAGAGAAGTTCCACAACAAGTCATCTACAAGCTGGAGATCCTAGGATGCTGGGAGTGTGGCTTAGCCTACACCTGAACACCCCCAAAGCAGGACATTGGTGATGTAGCTCTCAGTCCAAGGCTAAAAGCCTGAGAACTGAGGGTTGTGTGCTGACATCAGTCCTATAGTCCAAAGGCAGGTGAATTTTGAGTTTTGATATCCAAGAAAACAGAAGATGTCTATTATTCTCTCTCTAAGGAACTCCATCTCTCTGTTTTTGTTTTTTTTTTTGTTTGTTTTGTTTTTTGTTTTTCCTCTCAAGTCCCCTTGTTGGTTGAATGTTGCCTTTTTCCCATTGAGGGTTGATCTTTCCTACATAATGTACTCAGACTTGCACATTGATCTCCTCTAAAACACTCCATAGCCATAACCAGACTCATGCTTTTACTAGATTTCTAGATAGTCCTTAATCTGGTCAAGTTGACTCCCAAAGCTAATCATCACAGTATGTGACTAGTTGGCCATGTTTAACCTAACTCCCAAAGCTAGTATTGCCACAAAGTGTTCAGAAAACAAATCCAAGGGCTTGTAGATGAAAAGTAAAAAATAAAGAGAAATTTGGATGTGGGCCAAACTGTTTTTCTAGAGTGAGAAACAGCAAGTTAGGGAAGACTGTGTGATGTGTTTTGTACTCCTCAATACTCCCTAAAACCACCAGAATGGCATGGTGCATGCCAGCAATTCTACTATGGAAACTTTGAAAGCACGGAGCTTTGAGTCCAGGTTGGCACGGGAGGTCCAAATGTCTACAAGGCAGAAGTCCCAGAACTTGCAGAAATTGGAAGAGGGGAGCTATCAGGGCTCATGAACTGTGAAATAAAGTTTACGCCAAGTATATGAAATATTCAAAAGGTAGGGAAGAGCTAGCTGACCCAGGTAGTGACTACTAAGTTCCTACAGAACTTGCCTTCTGTGGGGCAGGATTTAGGAAACTCTGACTCTAGCCTCTAGCGCTGTCTTTTATCCATAGGTCAGAAATAAGGCAGCATGAAAAGGTGGGCTTTAAAATAGTCAGTTAAAAGAAATAGTGGACAGCATGACTTGGGCCTAAATATTTTGTTCTTATTTTGTTCTTATTTATTTATTTATTTATTTATTGGAGAGGTTTTTGTTATAGGGTGCATGCACTCACAAGAAAGATAGAGACAGACAGAGAGACAGAAAGTGAAAAATCACCCCCCGGGGTAATGGCCACAACGCAATCTCTTCCCCTCCATTCTCCTCTCTGGATCTTGGGCACGCACACACAGGCTCCCAGTGTGAGTTTAAGGCACCGGGTCCGAGACTCGAACTGCAGTCAACTACATGGGAGTCCAGCAACATAGCCATTACGCCAACTGCCGGTCCCGGGTCTAAAGATTTTGAAATCAGTGTCCTGTCTTAATTATCAGGAAGGACATTAATGCCACCTCACCAACTTTCAAATTTGATTTAACTGGAGGAATCTTGTAAAACAAATTTCTCCTTCTAAAATGAAGCATTTTTCACAGGAAGTGTTCTGGGGTAGGGAGATGAGAGATTAGTTTTGGAAATGATATCACTGATTTCTCACTTTCCCTCTCTCTGTCTTTCTCTGAATCCTGAATCTCTCTCTCCAGTGAGCACACATGCTCTATAGCAAAACAAACAAACAAACACACACACACACACACACACACACACAAAATCACAGCTTTAGGTCAATCATTCACTTTGATTATGAAGCTGAGACTCAGAGTTTCTTGTCTATGACTGCATAGCTGGTTAAGGCAGAGGTGAGGTTTTTAGCCTTAGGCCTCCCTAACATGAGACTCGTCTTTTCCTCCAGGAAACCACACAGTCACCCAATCCTCTCTGGAAATTCACTGTTATGGCCAGGTGTACTTTCCAGGTGTGGGCCCCCAATCTTACTGGCTTTTAGATTCTTTTATTCTGGAAGGAAGAGGTTCAGGAAGGGAAGGAGGGGAGAAGTTTAATCATTTTTAAAAGGTGTTAAAGCACTGAAAAATAGCTATCTATGCATCTCAAATATTTTAAAAATGGAAGTTACAGAAGTATGATAGAAATGCTTGCTATCTGCTGACTGACAATACACGTTCTTTATTTGAGGGTTAGACTTCAGTCAGTTTTCAAATTGGAGCTTTACTTTAAAGAAAATAAATCCTATTTTTAAATGATCAGGGCCTCTCTGATCTCTGCTCTCTATCAGAGCATAGATATATATGAATTTGAATAAAAATTTAAACTCCAAATGACATCATTAGTAATGGGCCCCTGCAGGCTACCATTACATAGTGGCAAGACATATATCACTGCCAGGAGATTATGAAGTAAAGAAAAGGCAAACATTTTGCAGCCTGGTGGATTAGAAAAATCTATCAGGCTGTTGTAGTGCTGTGGCCAAGAGAGACCTGAAGCCCTATGTAAGCTTACTGTATTGGCTTGAATGTGCCGGTTTTGCAGGATGACCAGACGAGTCACTTCTACTTCCACAGCCCAGGGATTGCAGAGGTGGTTACTACTCACCAGATTCTCTGTGAACTCCCTGGCACTTCCTACCTCACCTGTAGTTAGGTTGTGATTGGTTTTGCTAATAAGACCTCGGGGGAAATGGTAGTTGTGAAGTCCAATCTGAGGCATTCAAGAGCAGGGGTGAGTCTCCACGCCCTTTCTTCATGGGCACTTTGGGAGTTCTGAGCAGATAAAGAGTGAAGAGGTGATATGCCATTTTCACTGCATCATATCCAGGGTTCAGACTATTAACCTGACTTATCACCGTTGGCTTTGGTCACCTGGCAGAGGAAATGTTTCTCAGCCTCTTCCATTGAAAGGTGAATTTTTACTCCCCATTTCCATACTCTGTGATTTGGAAGGAGGTCACTTATGTGCAGCCCACACTTAAGGACTGAGAAGTGACATTCCTTGAAGGTAGAGTAACCACATAACATATTTAGGATTCTTTCACATGGGAGATCTGTCCAAATTCCCTCAATTATTTGTTTATTCAATAATTGACACACACCAATATAGAGTAATAGCTATTTATTTTTATTCTTTTGGCTATACTCTAATACTATTTTATTATTTAAAAAAATTTATTTTTTTAATTTTAGTTCAAATTGTTCTGACTTTGGCCAAGGGGAACACTTTCCATTGACTCCTGTGTTCCTGTGACATACTATAGTATTGTAGGGTATTTTGTCTGAGCTCTTGCTTACATTGTGGAATGACAAGATGTTCCAGCTTATCTTGTATGTTTACTGCCTCAGTCCTAGAATCAGCATTTTTCCAAGAACCCCTGTTTTATTTTACTAGAGAATGATATGAGAACTCAAGATGTGGGGGCTAGGTGTGCTCCTTGCTACTGAAGTATTATTGCTTTCAGGCTCTCTCAGCTAACAGCAAAGAAATGTGTAAGTGCATGTGGCCCGTGTATACACACATCTATCAGTATTCCGACATGGAATGCTTCTTTAGTTTCAATTTATTTACTAATTTAGAGACAGATCTCACTATGTTACCACCCCACCCTGCCCCACCTCAGCCTTCTGAGAAGTCAGGATTATAGGCACATGACAACCAAATCTCACATATGTGTGTATGTGTGTGTGTGTGTATGCGTGTATTCTTTAATTTTTGGTTTTAAAAAATAACTTGAGGGGGGTACCAGCAGACGGTGTAATGGTTACATCACTTGATTCCCTTATAGTCAAGTATAGTCACTGCGGTTAGAGTCCCGGACCTAGTGGCTGCCTGTGAGTATGTGCCTAAAATCCTGAGAGAAGAATGGAGGAGAGAGGATTGTAATGTGGCCATTCTCCCTGGGGAGTATGTGCCTAAAATCCTGAGAGAAGAATGGAGGAGAGAGGATTGTAGTGTGGCCATTCTCCCTGGGGAGTGATTTCTCACTTTATGTCTCTCTGTCTCTCTGGCAAGCACAGGTACCCTATAGCAAAAATCTCTCTCTCAAAAAAAAAAAAAAAAAAAAAAAAAATATATATATATAACTTGAGGAACCAGTAAGTGATATGTTGGTTAAGGCACTAGAATCCCATATGGCCTACTGCAGTTCAAATTCCAGATCTAGTGGCTTGAAAATTACACCAGGCACATGTGTGTGCATGCCCAAAATCCCAGGAAGAGAATGGAGGAGAAGGTATTGATGTGTGGCCATCACCCCTGGAGGGTGATTTCTCACTTTCCCTCTCACTGTCTCTCTCAGGTGAGCACACATGTTCTGTGGTAATAACCTAAAAAATAAAAAATAAAAACAATAACTTGCTGATATAGATGTTTATTTTATTGATTTTTTAAGAGTTATTTTATTTAACTTTATTTATTTTCATTTGACCAGAGAGGAACAGAGTGAGAAAGAGAGGGAAAGTGAGAAAGCAACATGCCAGGTCCAGGACTCGAACCACAGTCGGCCATGTGGGAGTCCAGTGCCCTTAACCACCACAGCACCTGCTGACCTCTATTTATTGATTTTTAAATGTTCTTATTTTTTTAAATATCTATGCTAAGTGCTATAAAATTTCCTCTAAGTATGGCATCAGCTGTATCCTACAAATTTCATATGCATATATAACTATGATGCAGTTTAAAATATTTTAAAATTTGTATTGTGATTTGTTCTTTGACCCATGGGCTATTTAGAAGTACATATAAACATTTTCAAATATAGGTAAAATATGTAGTTATCTGTTTTACTGATTTTATAACTTTATATCTTCATTGTATTGCAGTCAGAGAATATACTCAGTGATTCTGGGTGACCCTCTCCTCCACTCTCCTCTTCAGATCCTGGGCATGCACACACACATCTGGCATGAGTTTCAAGGTGCCAGGTCCAAGACTCAACTATGGTCAACCATGTGGATGTCTAGTACCTTAACCACTACACCACCTGCTGCCCCTTATCCCTGTTTTAGCTTATACATTTAAAAAAATTATTTGTTTAATTTTATTTATTATTATTGAATTCACTATAAGGCATGTGCACTGACCAGAGAGATAAAAAGTGAGAAAGCAAGCTGCCTGGTCTGGAACTTGAACTGTGGTTGGCTATATGGGAGTTCAATACCCCAACCACAAGCCATCTGCTAGCCTAGCTTATACATTTAAAAATTTTTACATTTAAAACATTTGTTTCTTCCATGAGATAGGGAAAGAGACAGAGGTACCCCAACAAGGTCTTCATGCTGTAATCCTCCCCTGAGCCCCCGCTAGTGAGGATCATGGTATGCACACATATACCTGATATGCACAGGAATACCTTGGGGTACAAACTCAGAACCTTCCCAAATGGGTCCAGCGTCATGGAGTGCTGTGTTACCTCTACACCACTGTGGCTGGCCATTAGACAATTGTTTTAATAGATACCCTGGAGCAGCAGTAAGTGGCAAAATATAGGCATGGGAAAAATCCCAACCACCACCTATTTTTGTGTGGCCTATATGAAGAATATTTCATGATGTGAAAATTAAATTAAACGAGATTAAAGTATCATTGCAGAAGTAAGTTTTTATTAGAACTTTTATTATCTTTTGCAACTACTTAGTCTATAAAAACCAAGCATTTTTTCAAAACCATAAACCAAAACAAAGTAAAGAAAAAAATTATGAAATTACTATTGGTTGAGCAAATACTAATTTCACTTTTTAAAAAATTAATTAAAGCGTCTCTTTGTTCTCATTGATCACCTTTAGAATAAAAATATTAAATACATAAAATAAACATATACCAATAAAACTCCACTTTTGTTTCTGAGTTAATTTTGAAAATGAGATTTCTATGCTCAGAAGTTTAAAAATGAATGAATGAATTTAATCAGCTAAGTTTCACTACAGAAAACAATGACATCGGTTTTAGGTGTTAGCATACCAAATAATTCATGAACGCTGAATCAAGAGTCTTCCTGAGCCTTAACCCAAAACAGAAATGGATGACAATATCAAGATAATTCTTCAAACAATCTGTATCTCTTCGAAGTTTATTGAAGAGGATAATTTGGAGTATATTCAGAAATCCTTAAAGCAGAGGTTTCCATGTGATATCATGTGGCTCACTCATATGTTTTGCCTTTACAATGTTGTTTTCTGTATTTGTTGCCAGCACTTTAAAATTGGGATATTGTATATAGAACAGAATTTACATTTTGAACTCCTCTTAGAAAATGGGGAAAGTACACCAGCATCTCTCACATGGCAATATTAGGTTGAACCTTACTGGGTGTCATTATCTGTATTCATTTCCTAGGGCCACCATAACAGAACACCACAAACTGGGTAGCTTAAATAATGTACATTTGTTGTCTTAGTTCAGGAGTGTAGAAATCCAACATCAAGGTGTTGACAGGGTTTGTTCCTTCTTAGGACTGTGAGGGAGAATCTGTTCTAGGACTCTCTTTCTAGCTACGGATGATTTGAGTCAATCTTTGTAGTTCTTTGGCTTATAGACACACTGCTGTCATATCTGCTTTCATATTCATGTGGTGTTATCTCTGTGCTCATGTCTGTGTCTAAATTTCTCATTTTCATAAGGACACCAGTATTATTGGATTAGGGGTCCACTCTACTCCAGTATGACCTCACCTTGACTAATAACATTGGTAACAGCCTTAATTTCAAATAAGGTCACTTCTTGGGTGCTGGGAGTTAAGACTTCATCATATGCATGGGGGTGGGGGGAGCACATACAAAATCCTACCTATAACATGCCATTTAGAAGGGACATGGATTACTTCATTTTCTGCAGTTGACATCAGATTAAATATTCATTTCTGTTACTTAAATTAAGGTATTTAAGTTTGTGACCCTTGCCTTAAATTTCATGAGTTAATGAAGCGGTAGATCTGACAGATAGACCTAAATAGTAAAGAATCATAGGATTATAGAATGTCAGAGCTAGGGAGAATCTGAGATGAACTATTATCACCCTCTTACCTATTGCAGAGGGGCAAATATAAAGAATGCTCTCGGTGGATCTAATCCATAATGGTGCCTGAAATTTCACTATTTGCTCAACATTTTAAAAAAATTCTATTCAATTTAATTTATTTAAAAAGGGAGACAACTTTGACATGGCTTGCCTTTGAGGTCTACTACACAAGATATAAATCCTTTTCTTTTTAACTTTTCCCAGGAACTGGTGTTGTGAGATTTGGTTCATCCAGCGAGGCCTAAGTATTCTTTTTCATTTGCTTATTAGAGCATTTGCACTGGATGCTCTGTTCCTTAGAAAATAAAGAGGCTTTATCAATAATAGGGCCACTGTGTACAAATTAAAGCGCAAGAAAGGATACTCCTCAATGGTTCAGCTGTTTCTTGGGCCACTTAACATACAGCATGAGTAAACATGAATTCCCATTGACAAAGCATTGCCTTAAATTTATAGCTTCTAAACAGCTATCAATTCTGCTACCATATGGGTCACAAGCGGCAGGCTGATAAATCTTCTATCTGCAATTGATGATGTTTTCCCATACGCATGTCTATTTTCAGAATCCATGTGCATTTCATGTGGGGCTCAAATGATCGCTCATGAAAACTATGCTGGTATATGAGAAGAAATCAATAAAATTTCATGCCCATCTGCTCTTGAAAAATTCTTATTTTTACATTTTCAGAGGAAAATCCAAGGAGGTCTTGATTTTGCATATCACCCCATTTAACCAATTATTATAAAAGTTGATGCATAATAAAGCTTGACCTTTAAGCAGCCAACAATTAATACCCAAGTCATCAGTCACCATCAGGTCTTAATCAAAAGCCAGCATGAGGATCCCTTTATTCAGCTTAGACATTTTTATTTTTCTTTTGAACTACAATGAAATTGAATTATTTTTTATTATTATCTAATAATAGCCTAAATCAGCACCTTAACGTATTTGCTGCTAATCTAGATCTGTTACTCAGTAAATATTAAATCACATAGTGTCCTGCTCTGCACATACGTCATCGACTATGATTTGCAAGGCACAATTTGAAGGTAATTTCTAATATTGAATACAATAAATATAGTAAGAATAAGACTGCACCCAAATAAAAGACAGCAGGATTTCTATAATCAGTAATGGGGTGATCCCTCCAGGCATTGCAACATTTCATAATGGGTAGCTCTCTCTCTGTCTCTTTTTTTCATTATTAAAATTGAATTTCAAAATGCCTTGCAGTTCAAGCTGTATAGTTTGCCAAATGCTTTCATGGTTTTAAAAATGAATAGCTATCCTAAGAGATAGTTAAGGCTATTTCCATTTTCCATAGGATACTGAAGCTCAAGAAAGCTAATGACTTGTCCAGGGGATAAAATCATTTAAGTGCTGAGCTGGTATCAGTCTCAGGTTTTTTGTCCTCTGAGTATTAACACGATGTTCTTTTTTTTCTGAACTATGTTGCTTCTTCAAAGATTGTGTTTAATATTTCTTTATCAAGTAGTTTTAGCAAGCCCCACTCTAGGGAACTCTGAAGACACTGGCATGCATTGTGCATTGCCATTTGCAGGCCCTGTCCTACTATTTCAAGGCAACTACTCAAGTGTTGGAGTTTACTCTCTGGGACCTCTCCACCACGTAGAGGGATGCCTGAGATGTTACTTCCAGTGCCCAGCCAATGTAGACTGTGTGCCCTATTCTCAGTCAAGGTGGCAGGAGGGCTTGATGTTGAGTTCAAAGGAAGAAAGAAACAAGTCTTTCTTTCTCAGGAGCTAAGAACACTTCAAGTTGTCCTGTTCATCACTGCACCTTTTCTATGTAGTTTCTTCAAAGGGACAAATTAAATTCTTATAGGAACATCTTTAACTAAACTACACTTGTGTTGGCTTTTTTTGCATTTGCATAGAAATTTTAAGACAGTATTTTTGTTACAAAAATAACTTCTTAATAACAGCTTGATATGAACTAATTGCTTTCATGGCTTTGCAAGTGGTGGCAGGAATTATTCCATTAATTGTGCATTTTGGCGGCTGGCTTCGGCATACTTTGATGGGGGCTCAGCCCCCAAGAGGTCCCTGTAGTTTTCATCTTTCTGAATAGACGAACTTGACCTTTTCCTCTGCACTGAGTGTGAGAATGGCATGGGCTCTTCTCCAGTAAACTGGTAAGTCCTGCATTTAGTAATAATAACAATAACAGTTTTGTTCATTGAGTGTTATTGTGTCAAGGTTTGGGCTTAGTGCTTTCCATGAAATTATAGTCACACGTTGTAAAGCAAAACTACCTGAATTTGAATACTTCCCCCTCCATTGACTAGATGTTTATTTAACTGTGTATGAATTACTTAATCTTATTATGCCTTAGTTTTTGTATCTGTAAAATGGGAATAATGATAGTGTCCATTGACACTTTGCGTTTGGTTATGAGGGTAGAATTAGTACTTACTGTTCTCAAGTGAACACACTAAGACCATTGAAAGTACTCAATCAGAACAGAATAAAGGGCGGTCATTGTCACTGTGATGATAAAGGGGAGGCTGAACCCTCAACCACCTGAGAGTTAAGGAATATATTAGCTCTGACTTCACTCTTTAGGAAACTGAAAGGTTAAACAAAATATGGATGGCATGCTCAAGATCAAACAGTGAGTAAATGGCTGAACCTGGGAGAGGGCAGAGGACTAATTTATTTTTCCAGGACTACCACATTGGCTGATCAAATTGGCAAATACCCTGGTCAAATAATCCAAACAACCAGCTGGTCAATGACATCACAGTGGAGAGAAGGAGCTCAGAGGTGTGACAGAATGAACAGTGGGTTGGGAATCAGAAAATGTTGTCCCAGATTCATCTTCACTAACTTAAGTCTGTTAACGAATCTGAGTTTTGTTTTTTTCTTTTTAATTTACTATAGGGCTTGTGCACTCATCAGAGAAAAGAAAGTGAATGTGAGAAAGCACTCCCCCCAAGTGTGATGATAATGCCAACCTTTTCTCCTCCATGCTTCTCTTGGGATCTTGGGCATGCACACATGCGTCAGGCATGTTTTTCAAGATACCAGGTCTGGGACTCAAACCATCCAATCAGGCATCTACATCATCTGCTGGTCCAATCTCTCTAAGTTTTAATTTCCTTGTCTATAAGATGATCCCTGATCTAGCACAATCATGAGGGTTGTTCTGAGAACTGAAAAAATACTGTGTATTAGAGCATTTTGTGAATCCAACTTTTATAAATGGAATTACTTATTAATTTTTGAATTTTAAATAATGATTTTTAGTTTTCATTTATTTATTTATTTTTGGAGAGGTTTTTTGTTTGTTTGTTTGTTTGTTTGTTTTTTGCTATAGGGCGCGTGCACTCACCAGACAGACAGAGACAGAGAGACAGAAAGCGAGAAATCACCCCCCAGGGGGAATGGCCATGCCTCAATCCCTTCTCCTCCATTCTCCTCTCGGGATCTTGGGCACGCACGCACACGTGCTTGGCGTGAGTTTTAAGCCACCGGGTCCAGGACGCAAACCGTGGTCGACTACGTGGGAGTCCAGCGACATAGCCATGACGCTAACTGCTGGTCCCTTTAGTTTTTTCATACAGTTGTTGGTTAAAATGGGTAATCACTTAATATCTTTTGTCATATATAAGAAGTCTTCAAAAAGTTTATATAAATATAATGAAAAAACCATGCCTGAATTTCAAAAAATTTTTGCTGCAAAGTAAACTCAGACTTTAATTCCATTTTTCCACTAATATTTTGAAGTCTTCTTGTAAGTGGAGTCCAATAGCTTCTTTAAACTACTAACATATAAATTATATGTTATATAATCCAAATTATATAAATTTGGGAACATGATTGGGAAGTGTCCCAACTTACAAAATGGAAATCCTGTCTTTCTCCTCCCGGGAATGTACAGTTTATTATTCACACATTGATTAACTTGTCAGTTTATTCATTTTACAGTCTTCTATGTGTGAGACCTTAAGTCAGGTTATAGGAAGAACAATGTACAGTCCTTGTTCTGAGGAGGTTAACCAACCTCATAAACAGGTCATTATAACCCATTATGTTAAGTGTAGTACTAGATAATTGAGCTGTGCCAAGGAAACATTTATCTGAGAAAGAAACTCAGAAACTCAATCCAGTCATCCAGCTTGGGTACTCTACTCTCATCAGGATCAACAGAGCAGAATGAGAAGGTTTCTGTTCACGTTTGACTGTTGGTTAATACAGTGAAGTAGGTAGATCCTCCTTGTGCCCACCCCCTAAAAAAGAGGCACTCACATCTAGGTAGAGCAGCTTAGGGCTGAGACTGGAGATAAGAATGAGTTCAGATGGACCCCTTCCAGATATTAAAGCAAAATGAAGGGACCAGAAGTTGACGTAATGTCTATGTCGCTGGACTCCCATGTAGTCCACCGTGCTTCGAGTCCCGGACCCAGTGGCTTAAACTTGTGCCGGGCACATGTGTATGCGTGCCCAGGATCCCAAGAGGAGAATGGAGAAGGGATTGTGGTGTAGCCATCCACCTGGTGGGGGGATTCCTCGCTTTCTGTTTCTCTCTCTCTCTCTGTGTCTTTCTGGCAAACGCACGCATCCTATAGCAAAAACCTCTCCAAAAAAAAAAAGAAAGAAAGAAAATGAGCAGGCAATAGGTGGCTTGATGGTTGAGACACTGAACTCTGACATGGCTGATCATGGTTCAAGTCCCAGACCTAGTAGCTTGCTTTCTCCCTCTCCCTCTGTCTGGTCAAATTGAATAATAATAACAACAAATAAAATATATAATTATTTTTTAAAAAAATGAAGTGAATAAGGTAAAATCAGAGCAGAATCTACAGGAGAAAGTCAAATACATATCTCTACCTACAAAGAAATCATCTCATTGTCACTTTAAAAGATTTTAGGGGAAGAAATGCCCTGTAAGTATCATACCATAAATATCCTTTAATAGCCAGTAAAAAAATAATTGTGCTCGTACCAGCTTGAGAGTTCAACGACTTCTCTAAAAGCAAAATTCTTGATGGTGTTAATTAGGATGGGGAAAGGGGAGCTTGATCAGAAAGAGACTTGAGGAAAGGCAAAGCCATAGGAACCTAGTCCACGGTTGGGTGGAGCAGAGCCATTTCCAATTTTCTTATTCAGACTGGTTAGTAAAATAGGTTGAACTTTGGACATCTGCAAGTTGATAGCTCTTTATTTCTTTGATTAGAAAATTATATCTCTGAATACAAAAGGTGATGGAATGGGTGGAGTGAGGAGATCTTCTTAAGGCTTAGATCTTAATATTGATTCTGAAAGTGCCTTGGAATCATTGACACCCAACATAATAAATAAGAGTATAAATGAATTTGTCCTCTGAATATTTTTATCTATGATTAGTGTTCGCATTGCAGTAAGGAATGTGTGGACAAATACTGTAACCCTTATCAAAAAATTATAGTAGCAATTATAGTAAAATACCCACTTTGAGTTAAGGGAGTGTGCTGTTTGCCTAATAAATTTAGACGCGCCATCTAGTGGGCAAAAGAGGCACTTTCAGATTATCAAAGGGGTCCTCAGTCCTCAGAGGCACTTGTACACACACATCCTCCCCTGCATTGGAATTATTCTGCCATGAGAAATCGAATGTCTCTCTCTACCCCAAGAGAATTTATTCATAATTTTGTATTGAGTATGTTTGAAGTTCTTTTGAAATCTTTTGGTCCATATGAAGTTAGTTTGTACCTTGTTATTTTAAATGCAGTTTTGTCTTATTTAATACTCACTCCCTATTTACTAAAGACAAACTGAGTTTCCAGCGAAAGATCAAAACTTGTCAAATAGAGGGCGGAGCAGAATAGGGCAAAAGGACAGCTGTGGGCAAAGGCTAGGGACTGTGAGGGCTTGTGGAAGACACTGAAAAGGTGGCTTGGCCAGATTGTGAAGGTGGTTTCTGTTGCTAAAATGCTTGTGATTTAGCATTGAGGAGTCCCTGGGAGTAAAAGCCACAAAGTGCCTGGATCAGCACTGAGCTGTAGAAAGAAAACTTGGGGTCTGCAAGAGGCAGGACACCTGGGTGTTGAGTATGACAGCGGCCCAGCTGAGTCACAGACATGGACCTGAATTAGACAATAATAGCGGGAAAGGGAGGAGTATGCAGTGAGGACTTTCTGAGATGGAATCAGCAGACTGTTGGGGTTGGACATGGCTTCCCAAGGTAGTGGGCAGGCCTGCCTTGTCACCACTATATCCTGGTGCCTTGTACACGGCAGTCACCCTGAGTTGTTGGCAGGTGGGGAGTAACTAGCAGAGGATATTCCTGCTTGATTATCTGTGTTTCTTAATGAGAAAAGAATCGTCTGCTGGGGAGGAGGGAAATGGTGTATAGTCAGACTTGGAGAAGGAACAGAAAGGAATCTGAGGGAAGAAGGCATCCCAAATTGTACTGAAGCTTGAGTGGAAAACTACACACTGATGTGAACATCTGTTCAGCAGAGTTGAGCCATTCTTTGCTAAAGCTGAAGGATAAGGTTTGCACGAAGTCAGAAAAGGAGAGAACACATCACAATCATCACCATCAACCCTGTCCTTTGAAAATCAACCATTAACTGCAGCACAACTCTCTGGCGATTGATAGCTTCTTGGTGAAGAGCCAATCATTCCTTGGCTACCTATGAGGCAGATCCGAATCTTGCTAAGCTTCAGTTTCCTCATCTGCAAGGTGGGGAGAAGAGCAGAACCTATCACACATACAATGTGGACGTAATTCAGGGTGATAACTTATACAAAGAGCTCAGGGGAAGCCTAGCACATTGCTAATGCTAAGTTAACAGTAGCTATTTTTTTTTCCAGAAATGAGCATCCTTCAGAATACTTAATATGCCATATATAGAACAAAGAACTGAGCTAAGGCTAAGGAATGATGGCTAAGGCTCTCCATGTGGCTGATTCTCTGTTCAAGTTCTGGAACCTGTGGCTTGAGAAACACACTGGGCACATCTGTGTATGTGCCGCAAATCCTGAGGAGAATGAAGGAGAAGGGACCATGACATGGCCATCCTCCCTTGGGGGTGCTTCCTAACTCTCTCTCCCTGTCTCTCACAGGTTATATGCCCTATAACACATTTTTAAAAATAAATAAATAAAAAGAAAGGAAAGAAAAGAACAAAGACCTGACCCAGCCACAGTGGCCCAAGTGTTAGGGCACTGCTATGGATGTTCCTACAGCACCAGAACAGGCACCAGTGATTCCAGCTTGCTGGAAGGCTGAGGCACAGGACTGCAATGTGGCAAGACCCACAAAAGTTCTCTCTCTCTCCCCCTCTCTTCTCTTACACATTTAAAAAATAATTAACTAGACCAGCAGGTGGTGTGATGGTTAAGGTGTTGGATCCCACATGGCCCATTCAGTGATTCCAGTCTGAAATCTAGAGGCTTGAAAACCATGTCGGACGTGTGTGTGTGCATGCCCAAAATACTGAAAAGAAAATAGAGAAGGGACTGTGAAGTGGCCCTCCTCTCTGGGTGTGATTTCCCACTCTTCCTCCCTCTCTCTCTCACTGTCTCTCTCCAGCAAGCACATGTTCCCTATGGCAAAAATCTGAAATGATAATAAACTTACTGCATCATTTCAGAAGTTAGTATTTTCTCCATTGTTTGAATCTCTGGAACTAGGAGAGAACTAAGGGGTTGCGGTCCAATCACTCCCCTTCCTTCTTTGGGTTTTTGGCTCAGACAATGACTAAGATATATTTTTTTCTTATTCTAACCATTTAAGCATGCTACATTTAATCTTACCTACTCCCTTTACACAGTGGCCAGAAATTTTTGCACTGAGGCAATCTACAAAACCAAAAAAAATAAAACCCAATCTTCTAATTTTGTAGTTAATTAACAAATTCTTTAGGCTTTTAATAGAAGAAAAAAATAAACAACTTTTTGCTTCTTTCAGTATGTGCCTGTATGGATGGGGAGAAGGAATTACTGTAATTAACGGTGGATTTAAAAATACCAGCATGGGGGAGAGAGCTAGCATCAACCAAACAAGGGGATGAGTCAGAAGCTAGGAGATGATAAAGTGTTTAGATAAATGAGATTTATTCAGTAAGCAGGAAAAAAAAATCAAGGAAGGCAATAAATAGGGCAATGGAGCTGCATGCCAGCAGGACAAATGCGTGTACTCCTGAGTACACTGTTGGATCGAGCAGGCTGGTGACTCTGTGCCATGTCTGTACATTCCCAGCAAAGAAAGGACAGGAGTTTTTCCCAGTAAGATATCTGCCGTTCACGACTCCTGGGTATTATGTTGATTTCCACTTTTCTGACTGAGGGTGGTTTCCTCAGGGACCATATTTTTGGGGAAATCTTGTGCTTCTAAACTCACTTGATCTGTTCCTGCTGATTCTTATAATTCCTGGAAAAGTAAGAGTTGAAGAATATCTTAAACTTCACAATGCTCTGGGAATGCTCCCCAAATAGGGAAATACATCTTTGTTTTGTTTTGTCTTTAGGGCTGATTTTAAGAACCATCAAAAGAAGATTCAGGAGTAAAACAAAAACCAGAACCACTGAAAAGGTACAAGCTAAAAACAACTTAATACAAGATAAAGTGAAGGATGCAGGGAAAGGACTAGAAATAAATCCTAGGAACGCTACGATTCATTAAGTTCAAAGTAAGTGTTTGTTTTACTGGTTCATGGGTCATTGGTTCATGAAACAGGAAACAAAGAGAGACATGAAACCTGGAGCAGGACCCTGCAGGCTCATTACCCAGTGTGCTGCCTGCAGGAAGGACAGCAGGCAGTGTCCCTGACAGTAGGACTGCCAGGGACCCTGGGCTGCGCATTCATCAGAAGCCTCTGCTCCACTGCTGCCCCACCTTTCTCCATTATCTCCCTAAACAGTCTCTTAAGATGCTGTTAACTACTCCTCCTCATGAGGGGCAGTTAGGATGGACATTTCCATAGCATGAATCAGCAGGAGATACCACAGATGTGGACCTGCAGAAGACGACAAGCAATTAGAATGAAGATTTGTATCCCGCAAGAGCCATTTTTTACCCTTTGTGGGAGTGACATTGCCCAGGTACTTTCCTTGTTATCTTACCCTGACATGCATTGTGGGAGGCTGCGCACCAGCAAGTCTGCCAAGGTTTCTCAGAGTGCAAACAATTGCCATGATTGGTTCCCTTCATAAAACCTGACCTTTGAAACCTTGCTCTGATTGGCCACTAGAATCCCTCAGATTTGCATATCCGGCACCTAATGATTGGTCCAAAAGCAACCAATCATAACCCACCGTTTACAACCAATCACGGCCCACCGTTTACAACCAATCATAACCCACCTTTTACGATCCTTCATTCAACAAATCATGGCCCACCAGTGTGTATATAACCACCATGCCTGGCCCACAATAGCCAGACGACCAGGAAGACAACGAAGATGACACAGAAGACCAGGAAGACCACGACCCTGGAGAGCCTGAAGAGCTAAAACACCGCACAGTCTCCAGACGACCCTGAAGAGTTGTAACACTACATCGTCTCCAGACGACCCTGAAGAGTTGTGACACCGCGTCATCTCCATGCTGCTCACAACAGACGACGCGACCCTAAAGAGTTGTAGCACTGCGTCGTCTCCGTGCTGTACCGTGCTGCCCACAATAAACAGACGACACTGTGTCGTCTCCGTGTTGTGACACTGCACTGCTTGTCCCGGCTCTCACTCCTTCCCTCAGGAAACCTGTTCGACTGTCCCCCCGGGTCGGGACAATGCATTATCTCCTGAAATCCATTGTTCTCACTTGGTATATGAAGTTTAGAAGGGTTGAATAATTTGTTCCAGGACAAAAAGAAAGATTTGAAGCCAGAGCTTCAGTCTCAACCTGTTCTCTTAACTGTTGTACTTCTGCTCAAGTCAGGATTCCAACTCTCTTCTCCCCTCTCTGAGATGTCAGACCATTTCAGCTGGGATACAGAGACAAGGTTGCTGTAAGCAGAGTTCATGGGACTATTGTCGATGGAAAATAACCAACCCTAAAAAATTAATAATTAGTGTGATTTATTTCCAAGCAAAATATGAGTGACCTAGGCCCGGAGAGGGGGCAAACATGCTTTTCTTGAGGTGATGAGGTACAGGGGTTCCTTTTATTTGATTTTGAGAATGACAAATAAAATTAGTTAAGAGATTTCCATTGGTCTGGCCCAAAAAGGAGGGACATGTGGAAGCAGGAGCTTGTAGGGGGTTTCACATTTTTTAGGTTGGTGATTGGAAGGGAGGATTTCTGTCTTGGGAAGAGATTCGTAAAAGAAATGCTTAAATTTACTACATCTCAAGGAAAGGAAAGTTCTGTGTCTTGGGAAGAGATAAGCAAAAGAATATACTGTAAGCAGTTGAATATACATCTCAAAGATACTATGCCAGGGACAGGATGTAGGAAGAATCCTGTTAATGGAAAAAATGGTTTGTTAATGTTTGTGGGCATGACTCCTCCTAGGTCCTCTGGAAAGGACTTTGGAAAGATAGGAGAAAGCAGTCAGACTCCTGTCCACACTCTCACTGGTGCCAAGGGGCTCCCTTTGGAGCACCTACCATTGGGCTAAGTGCAGGAACTGTGAAGACAGATACAAATTCGGCTCCTAGATACTAAGCCCTTACTCTGGGAAGATGATCTGTTCTGCATTGCAGGAAATGGAAGCTGAGTGAGGACAAAAACCTGCTGCCTTGGGACAAACACACAGAAGGATGAAAAGGACACAAGTAACATTGACATCAAGGAGAAAGTAACTGGTGCAGACAATGGGAGGTATAGGAGGAGGTGCCCCTGAGAAGGAGAGCTCAGATCAGCTAGAGTGCCATGCATGACCTGGTAGGGTTGGGGATGTGGGAAATGGGTTTCTGCTTGGAAATGGGCTTCTGCTTGGGGCTGCGTCCTCATCACAATTGCATTCTCCATGTCTGGACAGAAAGGATGTGGCTGATAGAAGCCAGACACAATCAAGTGGGATCATCACCCACATGGTACTGAACCAATTTGTCTGGGGTAGAGTGCAGGCATTGTTTGTTTTTATTTCCAAGGAGATTTTGATTGCCACTAATATTAGGAGTCAAATTGTCTCTTCCTGAGACAAAATTTGGCTCACGTCAGTGATCCTCATGGTGACAGGATTAAATTATGGGGGATACTTAGAAGAAAGTGCATGAATCACAAAGGCTTTTGACCACAAATAACAGAACACTTAGCCAGAGTGATGTAAACGAACATGGGCTTATGGACTGATTTTTCCATATATTTAAAAATCTGCAGGCAGGCAGCAGCTGGCACTGGTTCTAATCACTACGCAGTGTCATCACCAAAGTGTCTAGAATTCTCTTGGTTTCTGATTTCATGGTTGCAGGATGGCTTCAGTCATCATGCTTATACCTCAGCCTAGAAAGACAAAAATGCCTGCAGACAGGCTTTCATTTATATCTAATTGGCTAGAACTGAATCATGTGCTCCCATAGTAACAAAAAGGGGATTGAGAATTGTTGACTAACTTTGGGATCTGGCACGGGGGGGAGCATCTTTTGTTTTTAATGACCCTCTTCACAACTGGTGTGCTTTTGTGCAAGTGCCACTGTTAATCAATAGTAACTGATGTTCTAGGTCTATTGTTCTCAACCAAGGGCAATTATATCTCTCTCCTCACAGAGGGCGGCATCTGTCAAGGGCTGTTGACAGTTTTGATTGTCATGATTGGAGGAGAACGAGTGGTGTCCAGTAGGTAGAGGCCAGGTTACTGCCAAATATCCCATAATGCACAGATAGCCCCAACAACAAAGAATTCTCTAGTCTCAAACGGCAATAGTGCTGAAGTGGAGACCTTGTTCTTGACCATTATAGACACCTCTGACTGCTTCCCACTCTAGAGCTCTGCATTAAAAATGTCCGGCATGATACCACTCTTCTAATCCAAAAGGCTTCTACATATTTTAGCAAGGTAAAAAGCCCAATGTAGATCTTTTTTGGGGAGAGGTTTTTGTTATAGGGCGCGTGCGCTCACCAGACAGAGAGAGACACAGAGAGAGAAAGCGAGAAATCACCCCCCAGGGGGGTGGCCACACCTCAATCCCTTCTCCTCCATTCTCCTCTTGGGATCTTGGGCATGCACGCACACGCGCCCGGCGTGAGTCTTAAGCCACCGGGTCTGGGATGCGAACAGCAGTAGACTACATGGGAGTCCAGCGACATAGCCATTACGCTAACTGCTGGTCCCTTGAAAAGTGTATTTATTTCTTCCATGAGAGAAGGAGACAGAGAGCAAGTGAGAGAGTAAGAGAGACACTTCCAACAGGGTCTTACCTGTGATCCTTCCCCAGCTTCGGCTAGCCTGGATCAGGCATGCACACATGCACAGCATGTACAGGGAGACCTCGGATGTGAGCTTGAACCGTTTCAGTTCTGTGAAGCTCAATCCATTTCTTTCTTCATCCCCTTCTTCCTCTTCCTCTTTTTCTTTGAATTGAGTTATAACCTACACAATGCAAGTTACACAGATTTTAAGTGCATAGCTCAATGACTCTTAACACTTACATGAACCCAGGCAACTATGACCCAGATCATAATATGGAACATTCCCATTACAGCAGAAAGTTTGCCTTGTGCTTCCTCCTTATTGTTGTCACCTCTTAAGAGGTAACCACTATTCTGAATTCACCAAGTATTGAAATACTACCATTTATTTAACCATTCTCTTGTTGAGGGGATTTTTAATTGTCTCCAACTGGGGGCAGTTGTGACTATTTTAGCACATTTTTGGCAATATATACATTCAATTCTTTTAGGTACATACCTAAAAGTGTAATAGTTTGGTAACAGGTCAGGCTATATCTAACTTTAGTGTAAAAACATCATACTATTTTCCAAACTGGTTAGACTAAATTACACTCCTAACATTAATGTGTGAAAATGTCCCAGTTGTTTCACATCTTTGTGAAAATCTGATATTGTCTTTTTAATTTTAATCATTCCAGTGAGTATGCAGTCTTATTTTATTGAGATTTTAGTTGTTTTTTTTTCCCTAATAAGTAATGATATTGAGAATCTTATTGTATACCTGCTAGCCATCCGATATCCTCTTTTGTAAAATATTTATTAAAGGCATTTGCCAATTTTTAATTGCATTATTGCCTTGTTTAATTTTGTTATTTATTACTGGGAATTCTTTATATACTCTTTAAAATGCCACTAGCTTAGGGCATGGTAGTTGAGGTGCTGGACTCCTACATGGTACACCATGGTACACATCTTGGACCTGGTTGCTTGCTTTCTCACTTTCTCTCTCTTTTCTCTCTCTCTCTCTCTCTCTCTCTCTCTCTCTCTCTCTCTCTCTCTCTGTCTATATCTGATGAGTGCACATGCTCTATGGCAAATTTTAAAATAATAATAATATTAAATAAAATTTAAGAAAAAAATGAGATTGATGTGGCCTCTTCTTTCAAATGTTAAATTCTCCTGTTGGCATATAAATCAGAAGCTTGCCTTCGTGTAGGAAATTAAGAGCATGTGGCTTGTATTAAGATTGTGACATAATAAAAAACATGGTACCTCATAATCCTACCCCTTTGTGATACTGTGATCTAGATTTTGATGAGTGAAAAGAGAAGGCTTAATTGAAAAAGTTTAATTTTATGGTTAGTCCTTTTAGACCAAGAATTTATTCAAATTATTCATTTCAATATAACTAATTGTATTTAAAATGGCCTATAATAATAGTAATAATAATATCACTGATTAGCTTCTCTATATCAAATGCTTGGCTAAGACTATCCCATACTTTATCTCATTTAATTCCACGACAGTCCTGCAAAGGAAAGGTGAGGACACAGAACCACAGGGAAGTTAGAAATGTGCCCAAGGTCACAAGCTAATTAACACACAGCAAGGATATTAACCCATATCTAACTTCAAAGTCTATGTCCTCAAAATTAAAATTATATAGGTTGAGCTTCCTTAGTCTAAAAATAAAAAATCCTAAGTTCTCCAAATTCTAGAACTTTCTCAGAGCCCTCATGATACCACAGTGGAAAATTCACCACCCAATCTCATGAGATAAGTTGGAGTCAAAATACTGCATATAAAAATATTGTATAAAGTTACTTTCAGGTGGCCCAGCTGGTGTGGTGGTTAAGGTGGCTAGATTCCCACATGACTGACTGTAGTACTAAGACCTGGCCTGAAAAATGTGCTGAGCATGTGTGTGAATGTGCCCAAAGTACTAAAAGAAGGGAGAAGTGGAGAAGGGATTGCAGTGTGACCATCCCCCTTGGGGAGTGCTTTCCCACATTCTCTCTCTCTGGCAAGTGCACATGCCTTCTCGCAAAAAAAAAAAAAAAAAAGAAAAAAAAATTAATTACTTTTTTTTTTTTTTTTTTTGAGAGGTTTTTGCTATAGGGCGCGTGCGCTCACCAGACAGACAGAGACAGAGAGGCAGAAAGCTAGAAATCCCCCAGGGGGGATGGCCACGCCGCAATCCCTTCTCCTCCATTCTCCTCTCGGGATCTTGGGCACGCACGCACACGCGCCACGCGTGAGTTTTAAATCACCGGGTCCGGGATGCAAACGCAGTCGACTACATGGGAGTCCAGCGACATAGCCATTACGCTAACTGATGGTCCCCAAAATTAATTACGTTTGAGTTATGTATATATAGTCATAAGCCAAGAAACATGGAATATATGAAACATAAATGAATTTCATGTTTAGACTTGGTTCTCATCCCCAAAATATATCTCATTATGTATATGTGGATGTTCCAAAATTTAAAAAAAAAAATCTGAAACACTCTGCTTCCAAGCATTTCAGATAAGGAATACTCATCTGTACTTTTACATAATGTGAGGTTAATAAATTGCCTGTACCTGAAAGTAAGCTTTAAAAAATATCACCATCCTGCATTTGTCTTATATAAACTTTCCCATCCAACAGAGTAACTTAGAGTTTGTGTGCTGTGACTGGCATTTAGGACTCATGACTTTCCAGGTCAGTTCTGAAGGCAAGAGCTCCATGTGACCAGTGCACAAATGCCGATGACTGGTTACCCTGGTCTGATCATTACACATTGTTTATGTGTTAAAATTTCACAGTATAGGTGGACTGGTAGTTAAAGTGCTGGTCTCCCATATGGTTGACCATGGTTTGAATCCCAGACCTAGAGACTTGAAAACATGCCAGTGCATGTGTGTGCATGCCCAAAATCCTAAGAGGAGAAGGGATTCCAATGTGGCCTTCCTCCATGGAGGGTGATTTCTCACTTTCCCTCTCTCTGTGTCTCTCTCCAGCAAGTGTACATGCACTATTGCACTATGGGGGAAACACACACACACACACACACACACAGAAACACACAGTGTAACTCATAAATATGCATCATATTGTATCAATTAAAAACTACTCTAAATTTTCAAAAAGGAAGGCTTTCTGTGTGGTGGCTTGGCCAAGGCTGCTCAGGTAGCATAATCAAACAGTTGGGGACTGGCCCAGAGCGCAATGGTTAAGGGAACCAGATTCCACATAACCTACCACAGTTCAAATCCTTGCCCTAGCAACTTGAAACATGCACTGGCACATGTGTGTACCCAAAATATTGATGGAATGAAGAAATTTAGGAAAAAAGATTGCTATATGACTGAGCCCTGTTGGGGAGTGCTCTCTCTCCTCTTGGTCTCTTTGGCAGCGCGTGTTCCTTCAGGCAGTTCAAAGGAAAACAGTTGGAAGGCAGCCACTCACATTAGGTATCAGCTTCCAGCGAATTTGCATGTTTGTCCCTCCCTCCAGGGTCTGTGCACACAGACATTTCTCTCCAGCAAGCACAGGCCCATCATTCTGTTCCAACTGTCATTAAGAGCTGAAGTCTTCCTGCCAATTTGCTATCCTCATAACAAAGCAAGTTTTGTGTTTCCAAACTCTTTCCCCAGGGGAAATGAAATTCAATGAAGGTCACTGATATTGCAGTTTCTGGCTCCTGTTCAACCCTGCTTCCCTCTACATTGTGCAATGTAGAACAGAACTGATTCAGTGCATCGATGCACAGGATAGGAAACTGAAGGTCTCAACACTGCCATTCTGATGACTGATGGGGAAACCTCAAAATAATTCTTACTTTTCCCTTAAGATTTATACTGATTTTTCACTACAGGGAGAAAATATATACTGGCTCTAGGTCATGCTCATTAAAAGTTATTCAGAGTGACTTGTACTTTTCTCACAGTGGATAGATCACTTTAACTTGATGGAGTATAGGAAATAATTAAATTCAAAATGGCATCATGACTTTCTCATGTGGATGAATAAATGGCCCAGGATATACCTTGGACTTTGTCTTTATATTTAGCTCCAATGACTATTTCTTGGTGTATAGGGTTCCTTTTGACTTCTTCTGGGTACATGATAAAAGTTATTCTGGACCTGGAGTCAGAAGGCCTGAGATACAAGCCCTCATGTGATGATCATCTCTACTTCACCTCTCCAACTTCATCTCCTGCAACTCTCTACCTTGTTCACTCTGCTTCGGCTCACCAGCCTCCTTCCTTCATTGAACACAGCAGCACATCCCTGCCTTTTGTGACTACTGCCCCCTCTACCAAGAACATTGTTCCTTCAGAGATCCAATTTGCTCCAGTATCACCCTGCCAATGAAACCCACCCTGACCATCCTAATTAAGGTTATAATCTGCCTCTAAGCTTTCAATTGCACTCTAATTATTACCTTTGAAATCTATTTGTAAATTCTTTTACAGAGAGACAAAGTGTTGTTCATATCTCCAGATGAAGTGTTGTCTGTCTCTCCCTCTAAAATGGGATCTACCAAATCTTTTACCAATGCAATATATATATTTACTTTTTAACTTATACATTTCAATGTTACTACAGTAAGTTCTCTTCTCCCTAATATTATGCATCATTTGCTTTGTTTGTACAAGTGCTTAGAACAATGCTTAGACCATAGGAGACATTAATAAATAATTACTTGGGTTGTTGCTGTTTTAGTTTAATTTCCATCCCTTATCAGAATTCAGTCTTTAAGGAAAGTCATTATTCTCTTAAAGTCTGAGCTTTTTAACTTTATAAGTGAGGATAATAGTAATACCAACAATGTTTTGGTAAGCAGATCAATGAGGTTGTGCGCACAAAAGTTATGCATAATATTGGTGAGAAGAGAATCTGTTTTATCTAAGTGTTGGAATTTATAGGTTAAGAATTAAATACCTATATATGGCCCAGCTGTGGTAGTACAGTGGAAATGTATTGTTTGGCAGTGCTGGAGGTCACATGAATGATCAGGGTTTAGTTCTTGAGCAAACCTGTACATGCTAGGCCCACACATGTGTGCCCATCATCTTGGCTGACCGAAAGACTGAGAGTTGTGGGGGGAAATTTGGAGGAAAACAGTGTGGGACCCTGTTGAGCATACTGTCTCTCTCTCTCTCTCTCTCACTCTCTCAAAATAAATAAATACATAGAATTAAGTATGTGTAATTCATTTGGTAAGAGATCTAGATTTTAATATATTGAGTACATTTAATACTTTATGTTTCATTGGTAGAAAGAAAATGTGTAAAGAAGTATATAACATTTAGCATGGCATGGGAAGACACAGACATGATAAGGAAACAGACTGGGAAGTGATCACAGGGTGAAGAAAGACAATCATGTGGAACAGAGGGTCCTGCTAAAACCAGATGTCTCAGTTACCATCTTAGTTACCACTTTTGGTTACTCCTGTTATGGGGAGGGGGACTTCTAATATTAATGATGTTATTATTAGGAAAAGAAAACACAAGAAAATGAGGCATACAATAATCATGGGGTGTTATGGTTTGAATATCATGGCCAAAACTCATGGTCATAAAGACTCTGCCTTCATGAATGAATGAATATCACTATCAAGGGAGTGAGTTAGTTGCAAGAGTGGGCTCCTGATAAAATGGTCAGTTCTGCCTGCTTTCAGTCCTCCACCTTGAACTCTTGTTTCTGCCTTCCAGCCTCCACCATGAGATGATCCTTACCAGATACCAGGATCATACTCTTGGACTTCCCAGCCTCCATAACTGTGAACCAGGTAAATTTCTATTCTTTTTAAATTGTGTAGTCTGTGATATTCCATAATAACAGCTGAAAATGTGGTTTTGAGAGCTTCATGTTGAAGAAATGTGAATGAAAATGGGAAGGGGATTTGAATAGAGATAATTGGCTGGAGTTGTGTGGGAACAGGTGTTGTGTTTAAGAAAAAGGACCACTTTAAGGCTGTACAGAGTGTCTGGGGCAAGACTCTATTTCTTGCTGTCATGTTGCTCAGCAATGCTAAAGACCATGGTTTGGTTTCCAGGTCAATCTGCACATGCCATGAACATACTTGCATACCGATGATCCTAACTGACTGTTTCCAAAATCTTCTTGTCTCACCTGTCCTGCTAGTTGCCATCATTGTGTGGAAGAAGCTCTCCCTGGAAGTGGGAGCATTCTGTTGGCTTTGTCAGTATATTTAGGCTCTAGAGTTAAGGTTAAAATTGCCCAGAGGCAACAGATAAGAGAATAAATAAAAAAGGCTTTATAAACTATAAAAGAATGTATAGATGTCAATTATTATTTTTCCCAGCTTGTTATATTCTCTTTTGCTGTGATGCTTAGACTTATTAAATGATAGAATATCAAAACAAGAATATCCTGGGGACCAGCAGGTAGCATGGTGGTTAAGGCACTGGACACTCCCACATGGCCGACTGAGGTTCGAATACCGGACCTGGTGGCTTGCTTTCTCACTTTCCCTCTCTCTCTCTCTGTGTGTATCTCTCTCTGGCCAAATTAAAATAAATGAATGAATAAATGAAATTAAATAAATAATAATTTTTTTTTTAAAATGTCCTATAGTAATTATCTGATCATTCATTTACCCAACAGACATTTTCTGAACATCCATAATGTGTCAAACTTGGGACTTAACAATTGCTAGATGAGAAATGAGTATCATTGCACTCAAGAAATTCAGATTCGTTGGGAACCAGCAGTTAGCGTAATGGCTATGTCGCTGGACTCCCACGTAGTCGACCGTGGTTCGCGTCTCGGACCCGGTGGCTTACAACTCACGCCGGGCGCGTGTGCGTGCGTGCCCAAGATCCCGAGAGGAGAATGGAGGAGAAGGGATTGTGGCGTGACCATCCCCCCTGGGGGGTGATTTCTCGCTTTCTGTCTCTATGTCTCTCTCTGTCTGTCTGGCGAGCGCACGCGCCCTATAGCAAAAAACCTCTCCAAAAAAAGAAAAAAAAAAAAAAAAAAAGAAATTCAGATTCGTGAAAGAGAATAATGAGAGAAAAATGGAAGATGGGATGGTTATGATGACAGAGGAACATACAAGGTGCTATAGAAGCATTGAAAAAAGTTATTTAATTAAGATTGAGGGTGCTAGGTGACAGTTGGGAGTACTACTATTTTGAAGACTTAGTAAGAGTTACTCAAGTATAGAAAAGAAAAAAATACATTCCACACAGAAGGCTGGAAGAGAGAGGCATGAAAGGTCACAGCTCATTTAAAGAACTGCCAATAATTTGGACTAACTGGAATGCGGGTACATGTAGGCAAAGGGACCAAAGAATGAATCTGGGCAAATTGGCAAATATAAGCAAATGACTCTGAGCTTGATCATGAGAACCAAGGTGAATCGAAGAAATATTTTAAGATAGGGAAGAAGAGATTGTGTCAGTTTATACGAAGATTATTTAGCCTACAACATCAATTCAGGAATCAACTCGGGCAAGAGGGAGCAATTCAGGCAAGTAATTAGAGGAAGTATGGACAAGGCAGCAATGGGTTTGGAGGATAGATAAAAGTCATGAGAGTGCTACAAAATAGAAGAATTAGGTTTTTCTATATGCTAGGTTTCCCTAAAGAAGAAATACTTTTTCCCACTAAGCATGTTCTTCTTGGACTATTAGACCTTTTACATTCTCTTCCTTCTTCTTCTTCTTTTTTTTTTTAGAGTCATTTTGTTGAACTTTATTTTATTTATTTATTTATTTATTTTAATTTGAACAGAAAGTGAGAGAGAGAGACAGAAAGTGAGAAAACAAGCATCCAGGTCTGAGACTTGAACCACGGTCAGCCATGTGGGAATCCAGAGCCCTTAACCACCATGCCACCTGCTGGCCCTGCATTCTCCTCCTTCTTGAAGAGATAGGGTGACATTTACTTGTTGGATTTGAGCATGTTCAGTTCTGCTCAGCCCAGCCCTTTTCCCTTGGGAGTGAATCTGTTCATGAAAACACGTGTCTTGTTCCTTCAGGTTCTAAATCTTATCTGGACAAGCAATCCATGTGGTATGCCATTCCATGCTGCTATGACTAAGTCTCCCTAAAAATTTGTGAGGTTCGGGAACCAGCAGTTAGCGTAATGGCTATGTCGCTGGACTCCCACGTAGTTGACCGCGGTTCATGTCCCGGACCCGGTGACTTAAAACTCACGCCGGGCGCGTGTGCGTGCATGCCCAAGATCCCAATAGGAGAATGGAGGAGAAGGGATGGCAGCGTGACCATCCCCCCTGGGGGGTGATTTCTCGCTTTCTGTCTCTCTGTCTCTCTCTGTCTGTCTGACGAGTGCATGCTCCCTATAGCGAAAACCTCCCCCCCCAAAAAAAAATTGTGAGGTTCAGTGTATGTAAGTCTACTCAGATCTAGAGCCATGTCTTCTAGTGAGCCTCTCTTGATAGGAAATGTAATTTTGATCCTATCTGCTATTCTTCATGTTATTTCTCAATTTGCTCAGATGCCTTGTTCAGAAGAGTGCTATTGAATGGCAGTCCTTGAATAGCCCAACAATGACAATGAACAAAGAAGGTAATAAGTGAGAGATTGATTCTAATTAAAATTCCCACATTCAGCTTGCATCTTTTGCATTCCTGGGTTTTCATGAAGAAAGATGGGAAATAATTACCCTGGACTGAGATTGTAAGGAGAAGAAAGGGTTTTTAAAAAGAACATGATGATTTTACGTTTTGCCGAAATGAGATCAAAGTGTCTACTGACAAACCAAGTGGCTATGTCCCTTCTACTTTCCCTTTCCTTGTCAAGTGTACCTTTGCTCTGTGTGTCTCACAGAATCTTGAGCTTGTATCTCCCATTATACACATCAGAAGATGAACCTGCAATTACTTAAATGCCTATTTATTGGGTTGTCAGAAATGTCATGATGCATTTTTGCACAGAAAATATATGTCATGACTTTTCTGTCTTTGGCTTCCCAAGGCTGTGGTCAGTACTTTTAAATCCCTTCATCTGGAGGGCTAAGGCTGTTCTGAGCACTATGAGTTCTGATGTGTCCCTCCATCTTGGAGTATTTGGCAATGTAAGGGTTATACAGATGGGGAAACGGTTTAATTGGAGGAATTGTTTCTTCTCTGGTATCAGCAGCTTCCTCCCCTAGTCTTTGTTCTCTCAAAGCTCACCACTCCTTCCTGACTCAGAGTCTCTATGTTCCAGGTTTTCATCAGAATCTGTGGTTTAATGTGCATATTGCCACTATGGCCATTCAAGTTGACACAGAAGTGCAGCTCTGAGCTTAGCTCTTGCCCTTGTCCCCTTCTGTAAACTGTCAGTGAGCTGCAATCTGTGCTTACAGAGTGATACCTCCCAAAGACATGCTGGTCATGTAAGTACAGCTGACAGGGGTTGACAGAGAAAAATAACATGCTCTGTTGACAGCAGAGAGGGCAATTGTTTCCACCTTCTGGGGAGTGTGAGTAAAGGTAGTAGCAGATCCTGAATGACAACCTGAAGATACCCCAACATCTGGGGTAGAGAGACTCCTGTCTAGAGAGTTACTGACAGGTTTGAGTCACCACAGAGGAATGATAACTGTTTAAAGTGATGAATATGTTCACTGCCATGACTTGATCACAACTAAACGTATACACGTTTTGAAACATCACATTGTGCCCCATAAATATGTACTATTACTATGTCAATAGAACCAAAAAGCACACACACTGGAAGACACTTCCAAGAAAGATTTCTTTTATCTGAAATGTAACAGACACAGAGAAAAGTGCAGAAAAACATGTAAATAATGTAACTATTACAAATGAAATGCCTTTGCAATTACCATCCAGGTCAATATTGTTTGCTATGCCCCCCAAACTGAAAATGATCTGCCCTCTCCTTAAACTTTTGTTCCCTTTCCGAGTCACATCCAATATGTTGATTTTTACAGTAATTTCCCAAGCCGCCTTCATAGATTTAACAGCTTCCTCTGCATCTCGAAACAATATGGCTTAGTTTGTTTATTTTAGAACTTGTTATGAATGGAGTCCTACTACATATGTTATCTTTTGACGTGTGTCTTTCACTCAACATCATATTTGTGGAATGAATTCATGTAGATGTATACGGCTGTAGTTTACTCTTCTGATTGCTGTAGAATTCCATTATGTAACTATGACAATTTATCTATTTTACTCCCCCCCATTCGTGGGTCAATGGATATTCAGGTTATTTGTGTTTTGCTACTAGAATCATTCTTGTTCCTGTATACTAGCATACTCATGCAGAAGTTTCTCTGGGGTATTTGCCCAGTGATAGAGTTTCTGGATCATTAAGTATGTGTATCCTCACAGTTAATAAAAATGCCAAACTCTTTTCCAAAGTGGATATATCTATTCACAGTCTCACCATTAGTGGGTTTGGAGCGTTTAAAGGCCTCCTACGTTTCTAACTGTAGGACCCCAAGATAACTAGCATTGGCTGTGAACAGGAAGCTTCAGCTAGTCTTTGCACCTTTATTTGCTCCCAGAAATTTAGCGTTTTGTCTCGTGCTTTTATAATTCAAGATTTTCCTCTCTCAGGGGGTGGAAAACGTCATACATCATTTGTTAGTCAAAATATCACTCAGCTAATTTGGAAAGGCGCAGGACAATCGAATACCTGTCCTATAGATACTTTTCAGTCTAGCACTGTGCATGTAGAAATATATTGGTCCCAAGAAAATAGAAAATTGAATGCCTAGAATTATACTTCTTTTTAGAACTCAGCTGATTAGTTCTCTATATCTCTGCTGAGAAACAGAGGGTTTCTATTCTAATCAAAGTTTGAATTAAATACGGGTTGATGACTTCTAGTTGTGTAGGGTCAGATAAGAAAAAAATATACTCTGAGAAATTCAGCATTACATCTGTTCAGACTAGTTTTCCAAGATGAGTTACAGCTTTGTCTTGCCCTTTTTATAAGTATGGTGAAAACCAAACATCTTTGACTCCAGTGAATTCCATTACTGTCTTTTATTCAGATAAACAAATTGAACAGTACTGATTTTGCCTTCTCACCACCATCTCTCCAACATCTATTGGGTCATTGGAAAAGTCATAAAAAATATTTTTCTGTTTTTCTATGCAAAAATGTTTCATGACTTTCCTGACAACCCAATAGCATAGGCATTGCATTTAATTGGTGCTCAATAAAAGTTGAATGAATAGTTGACGAACTTCTGATATCTTTTACATGAACAATTTACCAAAATGAAGAAACTCATTTTGTCAAAATTTTCTTCATTAAACTCAATCCCATCCCCATAAAAATGTTATGGAGCTCAAGAAATTTGGCCAAGTCACGTTTGTAAAGAATATTAATTCAGAAGCCAGCAGGTAGCATAGCATAGTTAAGGCACTAGACTTCCATGTAGTCGACTGACGTTTGAGTCCCAGACCCAGTGGCTTGAACTCATGTCTGGTGCATGTGCATGTGTGCCCCAGATCCTGAGAAAATGCAGGAAAGGGGATTTCAGCATGGCCAATCCCTCAGAGGGTGATTTCTCATTTGCTGTCTCTTCATCTTTCTCTGTTTCTCCAGCAAGCTCATGCACCCTCATAGCAAAAAAATCTTAAAAAGAGTATTAATTCAATCCCTAATTATGATTCTTCTAAACATTATTTTTTAAATTCTTTGTTAAAAGTATAATGGAGAGTCATCCTTCCTATTGCTTTCCTCTGTTCTGTTATGTAAGTACTTTCCTGTGTGATTCCTGAAGTTATTATTTCAAGGCTAGTGATACCACTGAGCCCCTTTGGAGCATGAAATACCTTTCCAAGTGAAAGTATCCTGACTATAGGAGGGGTCACAATGGAGGTTTAGCCAACTATAATGAGAAGCTAATAACAATGAAAGAAATAACTGCTGAGAGGGCAATAAATCCTCTCCCCTTAATAAATCTCTGACAGAAAAGGACCACATGACATCTCAGTGCTGTGAACTTACAGATCAAATCAACGGTGATGTCTTGTTGATTGATACTGCAGGTAATCAGTAATTGACCAGGCATGGGCTGATAATAAAATACTTTTGGCTAATTAGAGGAGGACCAATGAATTGAATTCAAATGCAAAGCTGTGTATTAAAGCCATTGTAGAGAAAATGGCAGGTCGTTGAAGAGATGGAAGGAAGTGGTAGCAGAGAGTGAAAGTTACAGCACTCTAGTTAATGAATCAGTCAGTCACTTATTCAAGGAGCCAGTCTCAAACACAAAAGGCATGGAAACTTCCCCAAGACGGTTTGTAATCCAGAATCTAACACCTACGAGAGAAACAAGTAGGTGAAACAATAGCCCAGGGATGTCTTGATATTAATATTTCACATTTGGCAACCCCTTAAGCATGACAATGTAGAGTGGTCAGATTTTCTTTGGGGGCCATTTAAAAAAAAAACTTAACATCAAACATAGATCTCAGAAACTAGATCCTAAAGGACATTCATTTGATCTCAGGGGACACAGTCTGAATGATTACATGTTCTATGTGTATTTAAGAGTATATTTTTACTTGAAATATTAGTAAGGCAGCACCCCATCTTACCTTACCCTAGTATCCTCTCTCCCATCAGAATATCCTCTTCCATTTTCTTTCTTTTTTTTTGTTATTAAGATCTTTCTCTTTTGTCCTTTCTTCCCATTTTAATCATTGTGTATCTTTACAACGTACAATCTGATTTTTCAAAGCATCCATGCAGTGCAAGTCAATTGAGTCAAATACATTACCATATACATCATTCTCAACAGATAACTTTTCATTCTTGTGTCTCTTAATTTTTTTTTCCTGAGTCCCACCTCCCATACCCACTCCTTTCTGTATAGTCTCTTATAGGTATACTTGCCCTCTCTGCTATTATATCTTCCCATCTTTTAGTTTCTGTCAGAGTGCAGTCATTCAGTATATATTGAATGATGACATATAATGTCTGTCTTTCATAGAATAGCTTCCTTTACTTAACATTAATTCTTCTATACATCCACTAAGCATCAAAAGACATGGTCTCTCTCTATTGTTTCTTTTTCTTTTTAAGAGTTTTTTATTTTGTTTTGTTTTGTTTTGCTATAGAGTGGGTGCACTCACCAGAAAGACAGAGAGACAGAAAACAAAAAATCACCCCCCAGGGGGATGGCTCACGCCACAATCCCTTCTCTTCCATTCTCCTCTTGGGATCTTGGGCATGCATGCACATGCGTCCAGTGTGAGTTTAAACTACCAGGTCTGGGACTCAAACTACAGTAGACTACCTGGGAGTCCAGTGACATAGCCATTACACTAACTGCTGGTCATTCTTTTTTTTTTTTTTTTTAATGGCTGATTAGTATTCCATAGTATATATGTGCCACTTTTTTTTTCAATCTGGCCATTTGTTCTTAGGCATTTATGTTGATTCTATGTCTTAGCAATGTAAACAATGCCATAGTAAACATGGTTTAGTGTTTTCCTGACAGAGTGTTTTCATATCCTTTGGCTAAATATCCAGAAGTGGTATTACCAGGCCCAATGGTAGTTCTATTTGCAGGTTTTTGAGAAACTTTCATATTGTTTTCCATAGTGGCTGCACTAATTTACATGCCTACTAACAGTATAGCAGGGTTCCCTTTTCACCACAGCCTCACCAGCACTTGTCACTCTTTATTTTTTAACCATAGCCACTCTGACTATGGTTAAATGGCATATCATTGTGCTATTGATTTGAATTTCTCTCATGATAAGAGATGTTGAGCATTTTTTCATGTGCTTTTTGGCCATTCATATGTCTTCCTTGGAGAGTTGTCTGTTCAGCTTGTTGGACCATTTTAAAATGGAATTGTTCATATTTTTGCTAGGAATAAACCTAACCATAGAGGTTGAAGAGCTCTACAGGGAAAACTATGAAAAACTGACAAAATAAATTAAGCATGATACACAAAAGTGGGTCCATGTTTCTGGCTTGAAAAAAATTAATATAATCAAAATGTTAATTAATTAGTTAATTTATAAATTCAATGCAATTCTGATCAAATTACTACAGACATTCTTTGCAGAAATAGAAAAAGGAATCATAAAGTTTGTCTGGAATCTTAAGAGGCTGTGTATTGTCAATCCAATACTGTGCAAAAAGAATAAAGTAGGGGCCAGCAAGTGGCGTGGTAGTTAGTTTGGCTGGATTCCCACATGGCCAACCATGGTTTGAGTCCCATACCTGGCAGCTTGCTTTCTCAACTTTCCCTCTTTCTCTCTGATTCTCTCTGGTCAAATTTTTAAAAGTAAAATTAAAATTAAATTATGACAATGAATAAAATAAATAAAAGAATAAAGTAGAAGGCATCTCACTCCCTAACTTCACAATATATTGCAAATCTATGATAACCAAACAGAATGGTACTGACAAAAATGCAGGCACATAGACCAATGGAACAGAAGAGAGAACCCAGATATAACCCCCCCCCAACATATACAGTCAACTGTATGTTGATTGTATGTTTGACAAAGGACCCAGACAATACAGTGGGGGAAAGAAAGTCTCTTTAGCAAATGGTGCTGGAAGAAATGGATATCAACTTTCAGGAAAATGAAACTGGACCCCTTTCTCTCACCATTAATACAAATCAACTCAAAATGAAGCAATGACCTAAACATAAAACCTCAAATCATAAACTTACTGTTAGAAAACATGAGGGAAACTCTTGAAGATATTGGAGTAGGCGAAGATTTCTTAACTAAGACCCCCTAAAGCATAGGCAATAATCCCCAAAATAGACAAGTGGGGCTATATCAGGACAAAAAGCTTCTTCACAGCAAAGAAAACAATAATTGGAATGAAGAGACAATCCTCAGAATGGGAGAAAATATTTGCAAAATATGCTTCAGAAAAAGAAAGAACTGGTATCTGAAATATAAAGGGAACTCAAGAAGCTTGCTTGAAAAAAAAAAAAAACAAAAAAAAAACAAAAAACATTCCCCTTTGCACCAAAAGGACCAAATGCAAAGGATATCGCGGAAGGCAATGGAGGTGGGCAATGGAAACTACCCGGGACATATACATATCTACTTCTGTTCCTTTCCCATTGACCTTTCTCTGTTATTCTCCTGTTTGTTTTTTGTTTTTTGTTTTTGTTTTTTCTCTCCTGCCTCCTCCTTTCTTTCTTCTTTCGCTTTCAACTATAGGTCCACATTAGAGAATTTTACATATTTTTTAGTTCACAGCATATAATCACCATCAAGTGATGCAAAACTCTTATTTTATTCTATTTTAACTCTTTAAATGCACTCTCCCTTCCTCCTTGCAAAGGTGCTAACTCTATGGATTTAACTTCTTTTCTTCCATCTATTTTCTCTTTGTTTATTTATATATATGCATATTATAAAAAAGAATGTAGTATGGGTTTTTATATATGTTACAATTTATATAAATATATGGTGTTCTAAATCTTATTGTTTCTTAATTTTTTCATTCAAAATAGCATTTTGAGATTTATTTTTGGAGTTACATAAATATCGTTCACTACTTCTGATTGCTGTACCAGGTTTCATCCTATGGCCTTCTATTTGCTGAGTTACTAGTATATTCTAGATCATAACCTCTTTTTTTTATTTTTTATTTTTTTGGAGAGGTTTTGGCTATAGGGCACGTGTGCTTGCCAGACAGACAGAATGAGACAGAGAGATAGAAAGCGAGAAATCACCCCCCCAGGGGGGATGGCCAAGCTGCAATCCCTTCTCCTCTATTCTCCTCTCGGGATCCTGGGCACGCATGCACACACGCCCAGCGTGAGTTTAAGCCACCGGGTCCAGGACTCGAACCGCAGTCGACTACGTGGGAGTCCAGCAACAGCCATTACGCTAACTGCTGGTCCCTAGATCATAACCTCTTAAGAATTTTTGGTGTTGAAAACATCTTCCTCGGGACCAGCAATTAGTGTAATGGCTATGTTGCTGGACTTTCATGTAGTCGACCGCAGTTCGAGTCCCAGACCCTGCAGCTTAAAACTCACACCAGGCGTGTGTGCATGCGTGCCCAAGATCCCGAGAGGAAAATGGAGGAGAAGGGATTGCGACGTGGCCATCCCCCCTGGGGGTGATTTCTCGCTTTCTGTCTCTCTGTCTCTCTCTTTCTGGCAAGTGTGCGTGCCCTATAGCAAAAACCTCTCCAAAAAAAAAAAAAAAAAAAGAAAGAAAGAAAGAAAAAAAGAAAAGAAAACATCTTCCTCTTCCCTATCACTACCTCTTAGCTTTGCTCTGATGTTCTTTTATGAGCAGAAGTCTTTCATTTTGATGTACTGTCCATCTTGTTTTCATTACAGCCTTTGTTTTATGTTTTAGAAGAAGTTCATGAAGATACTCTTAATCTTTTTTTCTCTTACCTTTTTTTCTATCAGCTTTATACACTTACTTTTTCTTTTTCTTTTTTTGAGAGGTTTTTGCTATAGGGTGCGTGCGCTCGCCAGACAGACAGAGAGATAGAAAGCGAGAAATCACCCCCCAGGGGGGATGGCCACGCCGCCATCCCTTCTCCTCCATTCTCCTCTCGGGATCTTGGGCACGCACGCACACGCGCCCGGCGTGAGTTTAAGCCACCGGGTCTAGTACTCGAACCGCGGTCGACTACGTGGGAGTCCAGCGACATAGCCATTACGCTAACTGCCGGTCCCTACACTTACTTTTTTACACTAATCTCTTCAACCACTTTGAAATTTATTTTTTGTATAGTGAAGATAATGGATACAAACTTATATTTCCAGACCATGAACCAGTTTCCCCAAAATCATTTGGTACATTATTTACCCTTTCTCCATTACTTAGCAAGTATGGATGGATTCATAGATATCTCTCTAGGATATTCTGTTGCCTAATCATGTGCTGCTAATGTTCAGTATTACTCTAGCATTGCATTAAGTCTGAATAGCTAGGAAGATCATTCTTTTCACTCTATTGTTCAGTTTTAAAAAATTCTTGTCCCTTTGTGAAGTTGTAGCCTTCAGTTTAAATTTTGGCATCAGTTTGTCAAGTTCCATCCAGTGACTGCTAGGATTTTGCTTGTCATTGTACTGAATCGATGGAATAAGTTGGAAAGAACTGATGCTTTTATGATATGTTATTCTATTCATAATTATGGTATATATTCTCACTTATCTAGTTCTCCTTTAATAAATCCAAGTAGAGTTCCAGTTTTTAATCTCATGAACAATCTTGTATATTTGCTTTTCTTTGCTAGAGGGCACATGTGCTTGCCAGAGAGAGAAAAAGCACATGAGAAAGTGCTCCTCCCCTCTTGGCCTATTGTCTATTATGCCTGTTGCTAGGAACTCAAATCCAATAAATACTTTACTTTCTGGGGAAAAAAGTCAATGGCTCATGTGTGATGATAGATGGCAATTAACACTCAGTCTCGCTGTTGGGAGACAACTAGAAGTGGTGAAGACGAAGGCGAACTGGAGAGAGTCCACCTATCTAAAGATGCAGGCCTGCTGGTGTGTTTTGTGGAAATGCAGTTCTCTGTGTTCCCATCAGTTTTGATCTTATGATAGAATAAGGAAACCCTGATATTTATGAGAAATGTCTCCAATTTTAAAAATTAACAGCTAAACAAAAATTAATATAATTTAGGCCAAACAAAACTCATCTGCAAAGCAGCAGCTCTGGGTCTGTAGGCTGCCAGTTTGAGATCTCACTCAAGGTCTGTCTTCCAGAGCCCACTACCCAAATGCATCTGTAAGCCCAAGTGTAAAACTGTATTATGAAGGGGAGCTGGCATGGTGGTTAGGGTGTTGGACTCCTACATGGCTGACCAAGGTTTGAATTCCAGACTTGGCAGCTTGAAAATCTCATTGGGAACGTGTGTGTGTTTCCAAAATTCCAAGGAGAATGGAGGAGAAGCAATTGTCATGAGTTTTTATTTTCCCTCTCACAGTCTTTCTCTGTCTCTCTCCAGTGAGCACACATGCCCTATGGCAAAAATCTAAAAAAAAAAAATTACATTATCAATTTGTCCCAACTCCCCACATTAAAGAAAGAATTGCTTGATAAATCTGAGGCAATTTTATTTTAAATAATAGCAATAACAATTCATTATGCAGTTGACTTGGATTCTAAATAATCCACTCAATAGCAAAATATCACATGTTGTCAAAGAGCAAAGACATATTTTTTTAGAGATTTTTACCATAAGGTGCATGCACTCTCCAGAGAGAGAGAGAGAGAGATACTGACACAGACAGAGAAAATGAGAGGGAAAATGAGAAATCACTCCCAAGTAGGGATGGCCATGCCAGAGTCCCTTCTCCTCTATTCTCCTCCTGGGATCTTAGAAACACATGCTCATGCGTGCCTAGTGTGATTTTCAAGCCACTGGGTTGGGGATTCACACCACAGTCAGCCAGGTGAGAGTCCAGCTACATAACCACTATGTCATCTGCTGGCTCTGCATCTCACGAATTTTAAGATGTGGTGCCTTTCTTGTCACTCAGTTCTAAGGTAATGCAATTTGCTTTCTCTTTAACCAATGGATACTTAATAATATATTCTGCCCCTTCTCTCAACATATGACACATTGTTTAGATATACTAGTTATTTGTTTATTTTACAAAAGAAAAGCTTATTTATTCAATGAGTGAGAGAGGAAAGCAAGAGCAACAGATAACAGCACCCCCGACATAGGCTTGACACCATGATCCACCCCTCCCTCCAGCCAGCCTGGATCATTGGCAAACTTCTCATATGGTTCTGCCTCCCAGAACATTGTGTTTTTTAGCACTGCACCACTGGCTGGCCTGTCATTATTCATTTCTAATTTGGGTACATTATGATTAGAAAATATAATATTGATTTTGGGGGGTTTGTTTTGGAACATATTAAGGCTTTTTTTGTGGCTCATTAAGTGATGCTATTTGGTTTTGCTCCAAAAGTGCCAACAACAACAACAAAACGTAGTTTTATGTACAGTCCAGATTATTGACATTATTCAAATATCTCTTTGCTTGTATTTCTGCTAGATTTATCAGTTATTGAGAAGATTATCTTGTAATCTACAGCTATAGTTGCTGATGTTTGCTTTGCTTATTTAGTTGCATATTTTAGTGCAATTTTTATCACATTTGTATTATTTCCTGACTCCTTTTGCTATAAATAACTTTCCCTTTTAACTCATATGATGTTTTTTCTCTTTAAATTCAATTTTTCCTGATGTAAAAATTGTTATACAAGGATTTGTTCTTACTTTGGACAATGTATCTTTATTTTCAATTTTTCTGTATCTTTTTATGTTACATGTCTTGATGCAACATATTTCTCAATATCATGTTAAAATAAAATAGTAATAAAGTAATTCCTTTTTACTCATTTCTAGCTTTCACTGGATGAATCAAATGTTTTTTCTTCTTTAAAAAAATTTGTTTGCCAGAGAGCACACACTTTCACCAGAGAGACAGAGAGACAAAGAGAGAGGGAAGGGAGAAAGCAAACCCCATGGGGAATGATCACACTGCAAATCCTTTCTCCTCCATCTTTCCCTCTTTTACAGATATTGGGCACACAGGCACATGTACCTGGTATGTTTTTTAAGCCACCCATGTGGGACTTGAACTGCATAGTAAGCCATGTGGGATCCAGTTCCCTGAACCATTAGGCCACTGGGCTGACCCCTAAAATGTTCTTGACTGAAGGTTAATTTTCACTTTTACTTATGAGATTCACACTTAAATTAATTGTAATATCAACTTCAACTATTTTTATTTTATTATGTACTATATTTAATATATTATTTATCTTATTATTATTAATGTTTTTCTTCTTAGAAGAACATTCACAAACTTCTACCATTTCATATAACCCTACGCCTACCATATTGGCCTTATATATAGTGTTTGTTTTATACTGTCATGACTATGCACTGTTGTATGTAATAGAGAAGTATAGGAGGTCATTGTATATTGAAATAAAAATAGAATTTGTTCACTCATTTACTCACCCATACTATAGGTACATCTCATTTCTTTCTCCTGAATTAATCTCAATTCTTGCTAGAGTACTTTTTCTCTTTTTTAAGGTTTGTTTTTTGTTTTGTTTTGTTTTGTCTTTGCATAGGGTGTGTGCACTCACCAAAGAGAGACAGAGAAAGACAGTGAGAGGGAAACTGAGAAATCACCCCCCAGGGGGATGACCATGTTGTAATCCTTTCTCCTTTATTCTCCTTCTGGGATTTTGGTCATACATGTACACGTAGCCCAGCCTGATTTTCAAGCCGGCGGGTTGGGAACTTGAACCATGGTCGACCATTTGGGAGTCCAGTGCCTTAACCACTATGGCACCTGCTGACCCCACTACAGTACTTCTTTCAAAGAAGTTTTTCAAGTATTAAACATTTTTAGACTCTATGTACCTAGAAATATCTTTATTTCACAATCATATTAAAATGAATACTTAACTAATTACAAAATTCCAGGTTCATAGATATATACTTTCAGCATTTAAAACATATTCCATCATCTTCCTGCATACAGTGTTACTGTCTTTGTTTTATTTTGTTTCATTTTTAATGGAACTTGTCTTAAATGGTTGTTCATTTCTTCTACTATCTTTCACGTCTCTTGACTTCTGTTTCATTCTGGTCATATCCTCCCTGGTATTTTCTGGGAGAATTTCTCAGTATGACATTCCAGTTCACTAATTATTCTTTGGAAATATCCATTCAATTACTCAACTCATCCATTGAGCTTTTCATTTCTACACCTACATTTTTCATGTCAAGATCCACCATTATTTTATTCATAACTGTTCTTACTTTGTGTTTCAAATATCTACCCTACCCTTTTTAAAGATATTTGTTAGGCTTATTATAAATTTCTCTAGTAGAGATTTCTTGGTATATTGTCTTTTAGGGTGTATGTGTTCCTGAGTTCTTGTTGATTACCCTCACTTCCATCAATCATGTTCCCTTAAGAATTTCACTTGGGAACCAGCAGTTAGCATAATGGCTATGTCGCTGGACCCCCACGAAATTGACCGCGGTTCACGTCCCGGACCCGGTGGCCTAAACTCATGCCGGGCGCGTGTGCGTGCATGCCCAGGATCCCGAGAGGAGAATGGAGGAGAAGGGATTGTGGCATGGCCATCCCCCCTGGGGGGTGATTTCTCGCTTTCTATCTCTCTGTCTGTCTCTGTCTGGCGAGTGCATGCGCCCTATAGCAAAAACCTCTCCAAAAAAAAAAAGAATTTCACTGGACTTAAAGATTACTGTACCTGAGGGAGCATCAAATGTCTACACTAAGTTTGGTAGAGAGGAGGTACTTTAAGCTGTGCAGTGTCTTGTATGGTAATCAGGAATCAACTACTTCCAGTTTGTTTTCTCCCACTTCTTTCCATCCCTGTACCTCCTGAGACTTATCCCCAGAGAGCCTGGGGAACTGCTCTTGTTCTAATGATTGCCCCTCTTAGCTTTGGCATTGAGGTGGTAAGGAGGAAAGCAAGGGCTGTCTAGCCTTCCTCCATTTACGACACAGAGGGGCTCCAGCTCTCCCCAGTGTCATCCAACTGCCTCTGATACATACTGGTCAGGAAGATTCTCTGCTACTGAAGCAACGGGAGGTTATTGGCCCACTGAGGTCAAGGTGGGAAAGGGAAAAGATTCGCTTAGCCAGCCCTTCCAAGCACATCTCCATTGAAGGCCTTGTGCGTCTTCTGATCATGGGCTATCCTTTTCCTCCCATAAAAGAATTTAACTACCTTCTATCTCCCATAAGATTTTTAATACTAGGTGCTGGGATCAATCAGCAAGTCTTTTGCTTATTTTCCTAAAATTTTCAAAGCTGAATTTGAGAAAGGGAAACAGTGAATTAATATTAATTTGTCACGTTGTTCAGAACTGAAATTTCTTCTGAAGATTATAAATGTGGATGATAGGACCATTAGGCTTCTATCCCTATTAAATGCACAACACCTAGCACATATCAGGTTCATATGAAACATTGCTTCAATAAATTGATACATTTATTTGAAGATATCATAGGTGATAGGTCAAGTGACAATCTTTAACTTTTTTTTTTTTTTTTGGAGAGGTTTTTGCTATAGGGCGTGTGCGCTCACCAGACAGACAGAGACAGAAATAGAAAACGAGAAATCACCCCCAGGGGGGATGGCCACGCCGCAATCCCTTCTCCTCCATTCTCCTCTCGGGATCTTGGGCACGCACGCACACGCGCCCAGTGTGAGTTTAAGCCACCGGGTCTGGGACTCGAACCGCGGTTGACTACGTGGGAGTTCAGCGACATAGCCATTACGCTAACTGCTGGTCCCAACATTCTTTAACTTTAGCCTTTATGCTTTTCTTGAAGAAAATGGTATTTCTCAGGGTAATCTAAAAAAAGTGATTGCATTTTAACAACCAAATCACAAGGAAAGCCCCTAAACAGAGTAGTGTATGCAGATACAAGGCTACAAGAAATTTCCAACTAAATTTACATTTTTCTTTCTGATACCTAAGCTCCTCTGGTGCTGGGGTCCATTTGTAGGCTGGATAGCATTATGGTAATACTGTAAGACTTTCAACATTTATTAGTGCTATTATTTTCATTTATATAGCCTCAGAAGAGCTCATATTTTATAGGAGCCTACAAAATGTACATTAATTCTTTATGTCTCACGAAAAGGTAGAAAACACTGAAGAAGAAATAATTAACAACTCTATTGCTTATTACTGCTTAAAAAAGAAAGAAGGCTAGAAAAGAGAGAGGGGAGGGAAGGGAAGAAAGGAGGAGGAAAGAAGAGAAGAACAAAGAAAAGGAACGAATGACGAAGAAAGACTGTCTTCACCCCCTCCTCAGCTGTCCTCTCCCTTGAACTGTTCTGTCCTAACCTGCACATTGGGCCCTGGATACCTGACCTTGGACTTTCTAGTTCAAAGGGGCTCTTGGGACTACTCCACAGTCTCCATGTTCCCTCTATGAAATCTTGATATGTGTTTCACGATGGCAATCTTCTACCCTTTTTTTCTCTCTCCTGATTGCCCTCCTCCTGCTCTTGTCTCAATGAGAGAACTATACATGGCTACTGAAGAATTTGGAAATGTTCACCAGGAGTTTCCTCCTACCTGCCTCTTTACCTCTCACTGCACATCCATCCATCCTTTCTGCCTCCAGTGACAGAGGTCCCTATCTAACTTGAGTATCATCTCTTCTTCTTCCCTCTTTTATTGCTGCCTTAGCTGCCACTTTCTTTTTCTTCCACTTACTACTTCTCTTTGTTAATCACTATCTTATTTATTGATCACTTCCTACATGAAGCTGAGCATTTTATGAATTATCTCACTTAACAGACACATATCCTAATGAAATATATACTATCCTTACCCTATTTTACAGGAGATGCTTTTAAGGTTTAGAGAAGTCAAGTAATTTTTCCAAAGTTGTACAGCTTAGAACCAGTGACTCGCCTCAGCTCTTTCCCCTTGACCTTGAAACATGAGCATGGATTTCCAGGACCACAATTCCCAGAGACTTCGGCTTAGCGGCGTTTCTCTTTTGGCCCGCTCTCTCCTGGAGCTGGCTGGGCTCGGGCCGGCCAGTAGCCCCCCGGCGACGACGTGGCTCGTTGTCCCGGGCGCAGGCTCCCCTCCGCGGCCGGCTCTTCCCGCCCTCGGCGGAGCCCCTTCGCAGGCCGGCGCGGCTGGCCTGAGCGGTGACCTGGCGGGCCGCGCCTGCGCCCTGCCCCGTTTCCTGCCTGGCTGGTGGCGGCGGCCATTTTGTTCATCCTCCTCCTCCTCCTGCTCCTCCTGGTTGGAGCGCAGTGTCCGGAGCGGGCTGGGAGGAGAGAGCCCGAGAGCGGGGTTCGGTGCCTTTTCCTCTGCCCCCAGCCGGTGCCCGGAGCCCCCCTCCCCTTCCTCCCCGCCCCCTCCCCTCCCCAGCCCTGCCCTCCCCCTTGTCCCGGGATCGCTCCGTCGCACCCACCATGATGGAAGACGACGGGCAGCCCTGGACTCCACACACACGTTAAGACATATGGTTCTATCTTCAAAAACCAATATAGTGTTTATAACCTAGATATGTAGGTAACCTCTCCAGAGATGTGACAGAAGTCCTTATACTTCAGTTATTCAGTCAAATTGGACCTTGTAAAAGTTGTAAAATGCTAACAGAGCAACCTGATGGCAGAAGGGTCAGCTCTTCTGTTAGATGTTCTGTTTTGTGGTGTACAAGCAGTGACCCATACAGCTTTGTGGAATTTTACGAATACAGAGTGTTGTAGGATGGGAAACTGTTGAGCTGCAGTTGTGTAAAATCCTTGGTTCTCTAGGTCCAGATCTCTAAGATTAGAGACCTGTCCTGAGACACAAAATGAAAAGCCAGAAACATTAGTAAAGTAGGGAAGCTTTAATAGGACAGTGAGGATTTTTAATAGAAAAGAAATATACCGTCATGGTTGAAAGGCCTGCAAGGTTGGCAGCTGCCAGAGAAGGGCAACTGCACTGGGCATGGGGTTAGGGGTTACATTTATTCTGAGAGTTGGTAATGAATATTTAGCAGGAGAAGGTCTGTCACTATCTGTCTTCTTTGGAATTCCCCTACTTTTTCCTGCACTGCATATCTCTCTCACAGGTGAGGAATTCAATTACCTAATCCTATATACTCAGTGTGGACTTAGAAGGTATGAGCATCCTTATGTGGATGAACAGCCCAATCAGTTTTTTGCCCCAGTGGGAATCAGGATGTTGACCAAAACGTCTCATTGAGTCCTTTTGTATTCCTGAGGAATAATGAGGAAAGTTAACAGCTTTCCCCATGTGATTTTTTAAGGTACTAAAGAAGAAAAATGAAATCTGCCTCACCTTTCTGGCACCAGGAGCTAGGTGGAAGGAAGGCATTCTCATGGAGGCTTTGGTTTTATCTCTGGAGAAGTTGTTATTGATGTGGCTAATGTCTTGCTATTTTTTTAGAGCTACCCACTCATGTTTAGCTAACTGTCTACCACAAGAAATGCAGCTGCTGTAAGAATGGGAGAAAAATTTTGGTAAAAGAGGCCAAGTAAACTGGATTAAACACCAATAGTGAGAAAAAAAGATACTTTCAATCACTTCCATGTGTTTGTTGGGGATTTGAGTCCACAAATTACAACAGAAGATATCAAATCAGTATGTACCTCCTTTGATAAAATATTGGATGCTCAGGTAGTTAAAGACATGAGAACTGGAAAATCCAAAGGCTATGGTTTTGTCTTTTTATAAAAATTGTACATAGAAAATGCCAGTTGTGCATATGGGAGGTAAGCAGTTGGGTGGTCATCAAATCAGAACCATTTGGGCCACATGTGAACACCCTGCACCTAAAAGTACACAAGAAAACAACACTAAGCAGTTGGGATTTGATGATGTAATAAACCAGTCAAATCCAAAAAATTTTACTGTGTATTGTGGAAGAATTGCTTTTGAGTTAACAAATCAGCTTAGGATATTCTCATTGTTTGGGCAAATTATGGAAATAAGTGTTTTTCTGGAGAAAAGCTATTTATTTGTCAGATTTTCAACCCATGAAAGTGTGACCCTTGCCATTATTTCAGTGAATGGTACTATGATTGAAGGACATGTGGTTAAATGCGATTGGGGTAAAGAGTCTCCTGATATGACTAAAAACTTCCAACAGGTTGACTGTAGTCAGTGGAGTCAATGGAATCAAGTGTATGAAAACCCACAACGTTATGGAAAGTATATGGCAAATGGGTGGCAAGGACCACCTTATGGAGTTTATGGGCAACCGTGGATTCAACAAGGATTTGGGGTAATCAATTGCCTTTTACTGCTTGAATGGTGGATTTGGTGCTTAACCTTCCCCAGGACAAGCTCCTTCCCTTGTAATACCTTTTCCTAACCAAGCTGGATATGGTATGGCAAGTTACCCAACACAGTAAACTGGGACAAAATTTTAACTTATGATAGGCCTTAATTTCTCCTGACACTCTGAAGAAATGAAAGTAGACATTGGAAAATGAAAATATTTATGTTAAAAATTGAAATGTTTGGGACTTTTAGCCCAGCTTTGCTTTGGTGAAAGACGTATGTCTTCTAGTTCTGCCTTTTTAAGTTTTTACTCATAAAGGCTATGAACACGATTTTTCTTTGAGTGCCAAAACTAAAAGTCAATAAAGGCAATTCTGACAAAAAAAAAAAAAAAAATGAACACATTGGAACCCATAGATTGCATAATGGTTATGTCACTGGACTCCCATGTAGTCAACCATGGTTTGAGTCTCGGACCTGGCAGCTTGAAACTCATGCTGGGTGCATGTGTGTACATGCTCAAAATCCCAAGAGGAGACTGGAGGAGAAGGGACTGCAGTATGGCCATCCCTCCTGGGGAATGATTTCCTGCTTTCTGTCTCTCTGTCTCTCTCCATCTCTCTGGTGAGCACATGTGCCTTATAACAAAAATATCTCTCTCAAAAAAAAAAAAAGCAAGTTTTGGCCATATAACAAATGAACAAACAAAAACCTTCACTGCTTCTTTGAATGTTGTTCTGTTGGGTTGTCTGAAAAGTCATGATGTATTTTTCTATGTTTTTCTATACAAAGATGCATCATGACTTTCCTGACAACCCAATATTTCCTTCCATTTCTTTCATCGTTAAAGCAGATGGTACCTATGGTTTTTTTTCTTTTCTTCTTTCTTCTATTTTCTTTTTTTTTATTCATTCCCTGTACATCTTTATAGCATACAAAATGAATTTTCCCAGCATGAATACACTGTATATTAGTCCAAAGATATTACCATAGACATTATCATCAATAGATAATTTTCCACTTTTGTGTCTAAAAATATTTTGCTTCCTTTTTTCCTTGATTCCCTCCCTCCCACCCTTACCTCCACTCCATTTCTCACCCTTCTTCCACGCCCCACACTGTCTTTAGTGTCCAATCTTGCAATTCCACTCCTGGGTATCTTCTCAAAGGATGGGGTTATACTCGGCCATAAAAACACTTGCATATCCATGTATATTGCAACATTATTCACAATTACTAAGACATGGAGTCAATCCGATGTCCAAAAACAGATGAATGGATTGAAAAAGCATGGCACATATACACTATGGACTACTACTCAGCCATAAAAAACGAGACCTTGGCATTTGATCAAAAGTGGATGAATATGGGGACTAGCAGTTAGCGTAATGGCTATGTTGCAGGACTCCCATGTAGTCGACCGCGATTCGAGTCCCAGACCTGGTGACTTAAATTCATACCAGGCGCATGTGTACGCGTGCCCAAGATCCCGAGAGGAGAATGGAGGAGAAGGGATTACGGCGTGGCAATCACTCCTGGGGGGGTGATTTCTCGCTTTCTGTCTCTCTGTCTCTCTTTCTGGCGAGCACATGCACCCTATAGCAAAAACCTCTCCAAAAAAGGGGAAAAAAAGTGGATGAATATAGGATATGGAAGATTTACTGCTAAGTGAAGCAAGCCAGACTATGAAAGAGAGGCATTGTATGCCCCACTTAATATACCAAATGTCCACATTCTATGACAGAAACTGAAATATTGGAAGGTATAAAAACATGGAGAGCAACCATGGGTACCTATGTTTCTACTTCCTCAGCATCCAAACCTACCTTAAATCCTTGCATTCTGACTTTTGCATTGTGCTGTTCTACCACTGTTAGGATAACCTCTCCAACATTATCATTGGTCACCTGCTCTCTGAACAAATGGCCTTTATAATTCTTATCTTTGACCTTTCTGAAGCTATTGATACTATTATTTTAAAAAAAAAAAAAGGTTTTTAAATTTCAGTTAGAAGGTATGCACGGATAATAGAAAGAGAGAGAGAGAGAGAATCACCCTCCACAGGGTTTTGTTATGCCACAATCCTCTTTCTCCAGTTCACTAGCCCACCAGGATCCTGGGCATACATTCAGTCCTGGCATGTTTTCTGACTGATGGGCCATGGACCTGAACATTTCAGAGAGCATGTGGCTTCTGTCCCCATAGTCTGGCACACTACCAGTTGTGCCACTGCCACAAAGATTGGGCTAATTATGTTATTGGTGTTCTCATCTTTGACGTTTCAGCTGCCAGCCAACCAGGCATAGTAAGCAGATTGCTGTGGTCATTCAGATACACTAGGAGGTGGTACAGTCTTCAATAGATAGATAAACTGCTAATTGATGTCCCAAAAGTCCATGGCCAGAAATTGTTATGTTCTTTGAAGACCAAAAGGATGAATTATTTTTAGTGTGGGAAGGCTCTTTCAGGGTTCTAAGGCTATTTTTGCTGGAAGACAAATTATAGTATTTACTTTTTCTGAATAATATCTAATCATTTGTTGTGACCCTATAGGAATAACTCTTAAATCTTAAGGACTTGGTAATATTAATATTTACAACAAAATATAAATAATTCTGATAATGCTATGAGGATTTTGGATTGAAGAATGAGGTAGAGCATAGGGGAGGGAGAGGTAGGTCTCATCTCCATCTGATGTTTCAGAAGAAAGGTGAATGTCCTGGGGATATTTTATATATAGCTTTGCCTATGAGAGTGTCCTAATTACTCTCATAGGGGTATGTATAAATATCACATAATATTTATTTTCTCTGAAGGTTTCATAGTTTCTAAATGAAAGAAGTAGCTCAAACAAAGTAATTGTAGATTTTGTTCCTCTGCCATGTGGCTCGGACAAAGAAGGGTCTCTGGTGGATTGGAAACAGAAATGCATGTGACTTACACACGCAGGAGAATGGGTTGCAGGTTTTAAAATGGACAATAGACTTAACATTTACGTAGAATTTTAGAGTACCTGAAGTATATTCACACATGCTAACTCCTCTGCCTTCTCCCAACTACTTGGGTAAAATGGGGATTCTGATCCTAGTTTACAGATCAGGAAATGAAATTCCCGACAGTTCATATGTTGGACCAAGTCTCCATTAGCAGTAAAGGCAGACCAAGATGTTAACGCCTAGGCCCCCTGCCCCATCCGAGGGCTAAGGCCCATCCTCTTTCAGCCTGCTGAGTGCAGGTTTTCAGTAAATAGTGGGGATTAGACTGAAGCAAAGACGGCCTGTAGGCAGCCATGGGCATTCTGTTCACAAATATTAATGAAACTGCATGGAGGAAGAAAATTTATCTCACAAAGAAGTAAAAGCCTATTAAGTTGGTAACAGAGGGCAGCATTATTCTTCTAGAAGGACATATTTAGAACAGAATTTATTCTTGGCAGTCCCATTACACAGGGCAGTAGGTGTTTCCAAGTGAAACCTGTCACCCATCCTGGCCAGCTGAATGTTTCCCTGAGGCACACTCCCCTAGAGTGCTGGACAGATTATCATTGTACACTATTAGAGCTCAAAAGGTGCTGTGGTGTCATCTGTGCAACTTTTAGTCAGGACACCAAAATCCAAAGAAAACTAGTCTATGAATTGTGTTACAAAAATATGACAAAAATGGAAGTTTCTCTCCCTCTGGAGCAAAAGTGTTTGTGGAGAAACTTTTATGTGGATGTCAGTCCAGCCATAGGTCCTTGAGAGTTGCCCCCCTCCACCATTGCACTCCTGCTACACACGAGTAAACACACACACAGGAGCATGAGTCTCAGCCATCATGTTTCCACACTGTCACTCTGCTCTCAGCCATTTGTGACTGGAGCCCAGCTGGATGCCTGATCCAAGCTGAACCGTCAGCTCTTGCCTTTGTAATCAAAGTTGAGACAAAAAAAACAAATGGGGAAAGGAAGCTGAGTAATATGGGTGTCAAAGTTCTATGAGTCCACGAACTCTGACTGTAGAGGCACATATTTATTCTCCTTCCTGGACACTAGGTCATTTGGCTTTTTCTTTGACTTGAGAAGCTACCATCTCAGGATCTTTCTAATGAATTTCACCTGGGCTGATGTTTATTTGAAGTGAGTTTCTGATATTTGAAACCAACTGAATCTTTTTTTTTTTTTTTTTTGAGAGAGAGATTTTCGCTATAGGGCGAGTGTGCTTGCCAGACAGACAGAGAGAGACATAGAGACAGAAAGCGAGAAATCACCCCCCCCAGGGGGGATGGTCATGCCGCAATCCCTTCTCCTCCATTCTCCTCTCGGGATCTTGGGCATGCACGCACACGCGCCCGGTGTGAGTTTTAAGCCACTGGGTCCGGGACACGAGCCACGGTCGACTATGTGGGAGTCCAGCGACATAGCCATTACGCTAACTGCTGGTTCCCAAACCAACTGAATCTTAACAAAACTGCGAAAACCCAGGAAGAAGATAAACACACTCCCCTAACCTAACGCTTTTTCCTGCCTGTGATAGATTGATTGGTTAAATGATCAACTTAAGCAAATAACAATCGTAAGCTGAAATGCTTTTTAAAAAAATAACTTCTTTTGTTGGTAAATTTGGTAGCTCCAAGAAATATACTTTTTATGCTTTCAAGTTATGTGTATGTGTGTATATTGCGTGTGTGTGTGTGTGTAGACACAGTAATATCTGAAAAATTAGTAGAATTTTTAAGTGTGACTTGAAATATTTTTAAACTTACAGTTTGTGTTTGTCAGCTATAAAATACTGCTTAATTGTTGCAGACATTTTGAAACAGCTTACAGCGATGCAGCAGACGTTAAGTTAGAGGGCTCTATTTATTTTGTGTCTGATCCTAATCATAATACTTAAGGAATTATTATCCCTGTTTAAGGATGAGAAACTGTGTGTGTGTGTGTGTGTGTGTGTGTGTGTACACAAACCATTAAACCAAACAAAACTTTGTTGAGTGGACTAACCGTAAAGAATATAGAAAAGCATTGGTTGCCATAAAGCAATTTATAATACTTATAACCATTTGGAGCAAACATATGCAGAAAAAGAAAGCTTACTCCAGAGGATCTATTCAGATTTATCCTCTGCAGCCAACACAAATATGAAAATGCTTTTATAGCATTTGGTGAAAATAAGTAAGAGAGAGGGAGGTCTTTAATAACCTTGCATCATGTTTGCTGCTCAGGCAGGCAGGAGGTAGCCTAGTGCCAAGGGAAATAAAAATTCACAGGCAGCTTTCATGTGAACGTGATTGGCATTGTTTAAGGGGATGTGCACTTGTCACTCACTCCATGGCTTTATGTCAAAAGGCAGGTCTTCTGTAAAAATGTTAAGCAAGAACTTTTCTCCTCTACTATGTGAACAGACAGTTTTACACACTCATGCAGAAGTCAGAAGGGGGATTCTAAAGACTTCCTCAGTTTTTAAATTGACATTTGGGAGCCTTTTTTCATTTAAATTTTTAAATTTCCCAAGTGATCTATGTTTTCTAGAAAAGTTTGAACTTAAAATTATAAAAAATCTATTTTATTGATATCTGGCTGAGTGTTCTTCCACACTTTGCTAAATTTCTATATATACAAATTTAAGTATTTCATAAAAATGCGGTCATACTGTATGTCTCCTGCTTTATTTTACTTAACAATACATTGTCAGCATTTTGCCATTGTTGGGAAGTTTCTCCATGAATATCTTGCAAGAAGAGGCACTCTCTACCTTTGTCCCAGTCTATTTTTTCATGAATATATAGAGAACAGTCTTGGGAGATGGACACAGTTTCTGGTCAAAAGGGAAGGGCAGGCTTATTTGCAACCTTGAGGAAACAGAGTGTATCCTTCCAGAGCAAAGAATATTTTGCTCCCATAGGACAAAAAAAGTTACTTACTATTGATGATAAAAGATATCTTTTCCCCAAGCTCAGAGTTCCTCTTTTGGAAAAGGAATGGAAGACAATGTAGACACCAGCGATAGTGTGAGAAGAGGGTGGGAAAGGGCAGAGGGCCAGACATAGGGGTAAATATATATATATATAAAACTAGAAATGGGAAATTATTGGTGATAACATACATAATTTAGCCACTAAGCAGTATATTCTGGATGGGAAACTACACTTTGTGTGCTGGGGATGATTGGGGATGAATGTAAATTAATATATCAAAAAAATGTTTCAGGAGAAAAAATAAATAAATAAAAAATGGACTATTAATTTAAAAAATAATAATGTGTACAATAATAAAAAATAAAAAAAATAAATAAAATCTATACTATAGATCACTATTGAAATTATTTATTTATTTATTTATTATTATTGTTTTCAAAATTTTGAGAGAGACTGAGAAAGGGAAAGTAAGAAAGCAAGCCACCAGGTCTGGCATTTGGACTTTGGTCGGCCATGTGGGAGTCCAGTGTCTTAATCACCATACCACCAGCTGGCCCCTAAATTTAGTTTTAAAACATAGTTACAGGCCAGGAGGTAGCATGATGATTGGGGCACTGGACTCCCAAATGGCTGACTATGGTTCAAGTCTCAGACATTTTCTTATTCTCTCTCTCTCCCGTTAAATTAAAATAATAATAATTTTTCAAAATAAATAATTCTTAAAAAAAAAAAAAAAAACTACAGTGTTAGACTTTATCAGTGAAGGTAGATAGGTGATTTGGTGCCTATTCTATTTGCAGAAATCATTTTATCAATCCCCAAAAAGTCTGACTAACAGTGAGGCTTCCAAGGTTTGTTTATGGAAGAATAGGAAGAAACCAGAATATTTCCTACTTGGATTTTTTAAGTGGTAGCTCATTTAACTGAGGTTCTGCTGGTCAGCACTGGTAATGTATTCAATAGGTCATGGCCAGTTTGCCTACTACAACATGCTACAACTCCCAAGGCTCAGAATGTAGAGTGGACAGAGCTTTAGCATCCCTTAAAGAGCTTTGTCGAGAGGTACAATGAGGCTAGGAAATGAAAACATAGATATAGAAAAAGCAAGCAGGATGGATAGCCAAACAACTAAGTCATTCAAATTATGTTACCAGAATGTTAGGATTCATGTTTACACATAACAAAGTACTTAAGGATATTTTTAAAAATAAACTTCCTACTGTGTGAGTGTATAAAGGGAATTTTGTGCTATCTTTGCAAATTTTCTGTACACTAAAATAAATCCAAAATAAGGTTGGAAATGAAAAAAAGAGAAAAAAAAAGAGAGTTCCTCTCTTATAATATAGCCCACTGTTGATAGTGGTGCAGGTGATGCCTGGTCTTCTTCATGTCAGCTTGTGGCAACTGAGGCTTGGGAAACTAGCAGAAAAAAAAGTCCTGATTCCGGCTGCTGCTCTCACTGTGAGTACTAGAGTCCTTGTTTCTGATTCAGGAGTTTTGTGTCTTCTGCCAGCATCCATTAAACTATGGCAGAATTGTTAACTTACAAATGGGGTAAAATCTCACACTCTTCATGGTTCTTGACAATCATGCCATCAAATGGTTGCTCAATATCATTATTTTTGATAGTTTCATTTTAATGGATGCACTCTATCTTTATCCATAGTGTTGATAACTGTCTTATCCTTGAATATACATTTGTATGCAACATATGTATACAATAATCCATTATAAATGTGTATTTTTTGATTGTTTATTGAATAAAAGTTCAGCAAACTTTGACTTTTGCCAAACTACAGATGCAATAACATTTGAGATTTTCTGGGCATTTAGCAATTAACTTCTATCAACTACTCTTCTCTCACTGGTTCTAGTGGTACAGCTCACAAGACAAGAATTAGTCAACCAACGACAGATGAGGGGATGGGTCCAGCTGTCAGCATCCAATCATTCTAGAGTTTGCTATCAAAATAAGATGAGGCAGGGCCAGGAGGTGGCATCGGGGTTAAGGCAGCTGGATCCCATGTGGCCAATTGAGTGGTTCAAGTACTGGACCCAGTGACCTGAAAATTACGCAGTGTGTGTGTGTGTGTGTGTGTGTGTGTGTGCATTCCCCAAATCTTGATGGGAGAATGGAGGAGAAGGGATTATGGCATGGGCATCCCCCCTGGGGGTTGCTTTCTCACTCCTCCACACACACTCCACACACACACACACGCACACTCCTCCATGAGAGCACGTACTCTACAGCAAAAGTTAAAAAAAAATTAAAAAAGAATAAGAAGAGGGAAAAGGTGAGAATTTCAGAAGGATTATGTGGCTCAAAAAATGTTTTCACCCAAAGATTCTGTCTCTACCATTTGACTGCTACTTGCTGCCAAGCTCACGTATGCAAAATAGGGCAAAACAAAGGCCAAGATCTGACTGATTCAGGTGGTAAATAATAATGAGACACTTTTAGATTTAGACAATTTATTATTTATGCATGCATTGAAAGGGAAAACCAGCTCCTCATGATTTGTCCCAGACTTCAAAATGAACAATGCTGAAATAAAAGGAATTGGATGACTGTAACATGGGCTGTGGGACACCCTGTTGCAGATTGTGGCTGAGCAGTTCTGTATTGTGCAGCTCTAACATGGGGTGGAGAGCTCTCTTTCTCATCAGCAGCCTGGAGGCCATGAGAAACATACATGAGAGCTTCCCAGAGGAGAGAGGGAGGTGAGTGGAAGATGACCTCTTAGCCACTCCAATTTTAAAAATAACTCTCCCATCCCACTCATGTTTGAGGATGAGCACAGGCATTCTGCCAAGACTCAAATTAGTTGTATGTATGGATAGATGTGTGGTCACTGGGGCACTATGGCATCATGGCAGAGCCATTGCCCTACACTTTCTGTCTTTTCTTTCTGCCAAACTTTGCCCATATGGTAACACCTGCTGTTGCAAATTATATAAACATATACCTCACACTTTTGCATCTGTACCTTGGTAGAAGGTGAGCCTTTAACTGAGATCATTTTTCTTTATGTATGCCAACTGGGAAAATCCCAAAAACCTGTCACATTGAGCATAATACTTTAATGCAGCAATCCCCAACCTTTTTGGAACCAGAAACTGGTTTTGTGGAAGACAATTTTTCCATGGACCCAGGGGTGGGGAGAGGTTTTGGGATGATTCAAGTGTTTACATGTATTCGCTTTATTTCTATTATTATTACATTGTAATGTATAATGAAATAACTATATGACTCACCATAATGCAGTATTTGCAGTTGTTCCCCAGTGCTAGCATCACTGCCTCAGCTGCACATCAGATCATCAGGCATTAGATTTTCATAAGGAGTGCACAACCCATATGTATAGTTCACAATAGGTTTCTCTGCTCCTATGAGAATCTAATGCTACAACTGATCTGGCAGGAGGCAAAGCTCAGGTGGTAATGCAAGCTATGGGGAAGTGACTGTAAATACAGATTAAGCTTCACTCACTCTTGCCTACCACTCACCTCCTACTGTGCAGCTGGGATGGGTGGGGTGGGTGAGCTGGGGCCTCTGCCTTAGCATATCTTTAGTTATGTCCTTTCAATACTCTTAATTTTATCCTTTCAGCCTGACTGGGACCTCCCATTGGTCTCATTTTTTTCTAACCAAGCCTTGGACCTGTCCATTGCTCTCAGAATTCACCATGAGAAGACCAGGAGGCAGCTGTGAGTCAAATGAGTGAGGATCGTTATCTGTTTGAAGTCTTGAGGGTATCTCTGAAAACAAATGCAGTTTTTTGCAAGAATGGAATTGTGTCTGTGGTAGAATTGGAAATGAGAGTTGGTGTTTCCTTGGAGTTCCCCTCTTGCAGACAGCAAGAGACTTTTTTCTCTTCATGGTGAGGGTGACAGTCTGCCCACGGCTTTTCTCCAGCACTGTATTGAGTATGTGGGACTAGGGGGAAAACAACACACTAGAAACCAACTTCCTAGGTTTGCTGCTGTGAAGTGCTCTCCTCTGCCCCCACCCACCCTCTCACTAGGCATGCTGGAGGATATCCCATCTGGGAATCATCCACATTAAAAATTGTGCAGGGTAGAGACAACATGGCATAGAGATTTAACTCAACTCCAAAGTTGGTCAGACATGACTATGAGCCTCAATTCTGCCCCTCCATAACAACTCTGGTGATATTAGATGAATGACTTTGACTTTCAGAGCCTCCATTTCTTCTTGAGCAAATAGGGATAATAAGGGGAACTGTCTCACACAGTGATAGAAATGGATTTAATAAAGCAATGCCTGTCAAGAACTTATTTGCATGTGGTACATAGCAGGAATTCATTATGATTGTTTTTGTACTGTCACTGAAGTTGTGACCCACACATCTACCTGGCCAATATGAGGCAGGCCATGATGACTGCTGCAAAGGGCTATGGCTGTCACTATAAATGGACAGTCTTCTCTCTTGAGGAACCCAGATTCCCACAAGTATTGAGAAGTCAATTGTGCTGGAGAGCAAGAATACTGAGGACCTCATGTTTTTATGTCCCAACATCATATGTAACGATAGCAAGAGTTCTTTATCTCTAGCAATAAACTCTAAAGACAAATGAACTAATTCTATGGATCAGGTAATCAGAATTCTCGGTCTTTGATTGTCATTTGTCTAAGGATGATGCCATGACCCCCCCAGAACTAAATCCTAAGTCTGAATATGTGTGAAAAGCTATTAATTAATGACCCCAGAGAGCTGGAAGATCACACAGAAACTCCTCAAATAGTAACATTATAGAAAGTCATAAGTACACATGCTAGTCCTTTCCCTGTGATCTTAAGGAAGACTGTGCTGCTTCAGATTCAGAAACTGCTCTAGGCATCGTATTGATCTTGCTCCCCTCCTCCCCACTCTAATGTCCTGAAAGTGTAAGATTGATTGAACTGCTAAGATGAAGAGAGCTATGTACACCAGTTAATTTCTCAATGGTCAGCATGACCTTTTATAAAAGTGTCTGTTCAGCATTTGAATGTGTATGTTTTCCAACATTTGATAGTTAGATGCATATCAGAAAGCAAAGCTTTACAGTGATTTTCTTTTATGCTGACAAACTGAGAAGTATGAGATGTTCATTTGCCCCAGAGTCAGAAAAAGCACAACCAATTATGAAGTCTGAGAATATCACAATTGACTTATAACGGCAAATAGTTATGCCTATGTAATTCCATTTAACTGGTTACTCAGCTCTTTTTGAAAGGCATTATTAAGCTTGTTAGAGAATCTCAAAGGGAATTGGTTTCATTAAGCAACTAAACAATTAGACCTTGGAGTATTTAAAAAGATTACAGGCAGATGAATAGTATTGCAGAGTGGCACATGAAATGCAGCTGAGAACTCAATAGTGACAGAACTAAAGATTCACAAAAGTGTGCCTTCAGATTGTGCTCTCCTTCTAATTAGCATTAATTGGTTACTTTTTCCATTGTAAGACTTTGTCAGGGTAGTCTATAAATGCATTTTATATTTATATTATTTTATAATATTTACATTACAAATAAGCTAAAATATAAAAGTGACCCATTTCAAGAAATATCCACTGTCAATATTTTGCTTCAAATCTTCCAGAGATTGAGATTGTTTTGTTTTTTTATTTTGATAGAAGACACGTATGCTTGCTTGAGAAAGAGAGAGAAATGGAAAGTGAGACTGAACTCCCTCTGAGGGATGATCATACCTCAATCCTTTCTCCTCCTTTTCTCCTTTCAGTATCTTGGGCATGCATGCACACATGCACGTGGCGTGTTTTTCAAACTGCCAGGTCAGGGATGCGAACAGCACAGTTGTCCATTTGGGATCCAGTGCCTTAACTACTATGCCACTGGCTGGCCCCAGAGATTTAGGTTTATGTAGTGCAGTCTGATGGCCAAAGAAGTGAGCTCCTATGTCAGAGTAACTGACTTTATACCCTGGCTCCTTCACTTATTGTCTCTGTACCTGGGGAATTCACTTAAACTTCATTTGATTAAATTTCTTCATCTGTATAATTGGGATTTAAAATAATACCTTCCTTATAGTGTTTTAGAGGATCAAATGAGATAATATATGTAAAATATTAGAACCTGACATATATGTATTTTATAAGTCTTCAATAAATATTAGCTGTTTTATATATCTTGTTTTACAATTGAAGTGGGACTTTATTGCATGTATTATGGCCCACTTTTTATTTAATAGCATATTGTAAAGATTTCTCCATAAATAAATGCACATTTTTCATTATTTTTAATGGTTACATAATATTCCATCATATAATTATTTGATAAATTACCAGGTAGAGGCAAAGCAGAATCATGTTTCAGACCCCATTCTTCCCAGCTAGAACTTAGTGAAGGCAAAGCCCCTGCCCTACATCAGCTCTTTGCTGGTGTGCCAAAGCTTAGTATTTTTACCTTTGTTCAAACTCTGTGACAAAGCTGTCAGCATTCATGAGCTCCTTTACAGTAATAGAATGCCTAGCTAGAAGAGGCACACCTCTTCTGGTGAGGGGATTCTCACCTCATCTTTGTTAGCTATTAGTTACCCTGTTGAAGTCTGACCTGAGAAGAGAGCCTTTTTCTTTGCTTCTAGTAAACCAGCACCCCTGCAATTTCAATACTTACAGGAAAAGGTCAACTGGAGAATGTTTATCTTTTTCCAGAGGCAACTAAAATTAATTTCAATAACCACATTGAATAGATCCAGAAGAAATCAGCATGAAAGCAAGGATGATTATTTTTGGTTTTCTACCTTATCCTCCAAGAGTAGTACAGTGAGTGGACTGCAGAATCAGACTCAGCACTGCAGGATGTGAAGATGACCTGGTCTTTCAATATAGGGAGCAAACAAAAGCTGTGCACGAGGAAAAAGGCAGAACAATGGTAAAAATTCAGATTTTTGGACTCATATTCAGAGTTGTTTCTACTCTTCTCTACCCCACCCTTTGGAGAGGGAGAGTTATCACCTAGGCAGGTTTTGTGATTGAAAAGAGTTGAAATTCCGCCATTGTTGATGCCCCTGTTTCTACTTGGTCAGGACATCTTGGAAAGAATTGGCAGGGAACAAGCTGCCATGGCTGGGGTCAGGGACAGAGCACAAAGTCACATCAATGAAAAGGGGTTGGTAAAAAGAGAATCATGTTGTCAACTGTTGACTCAATCTTCTAGTGTCTTATTCAACAACAGGGAATATGCCATGCGTGCCCACCCTCAGTATGTGGAGACAAAGTTCAGTCCTTGGAAGGATGCAAGGAAAACTTGTTCTGTTCTATTATGGAATCCATTCTCAGCTCTCACATTTACTCCAGTAAAGATGCAGGATGTTCTCCGAATTAGCTTTTCAAAATGCAGATCTAGTCTGTCATTCCCCTCCTTAACACCTTTCAATGGCTCCCCACTGCCTTTTGAAATAAGTCTTAACTACTTGGCAAGAATTTTGAGAGTGAGAGCAGCAAGGAAGGGGTTGGATGATGATGAATTTCTTAATTATGCGTTCCTAGAGGGACCCCTCTGGTGACAGTGCCTGGCAGAGAATAGCCTTGCTGCACAGAGCTGTCTAATAATAGGTGAAGAAACACAGCAGGGCAAGGCTCAGAGTCTGGGTGTTGCCTTGTTCATTGCCCTTCAGCCTTGTGGATTTCTGTAATGTCTTCCCAGAGAATGTAGATGATACAGTAGGCCAAAGTATTTGCTCACTTTTCCCTTAAGGCTCTTAGTATCCCTTGCTCGCTTCATTTGCCCTTGGAATCTGGATACAGCAGTTATGTTGGTCTTCCAGCTTGATAGTATTATCTGTGCACACAGCCCTGGCTATTCTCTATAATCTTTTGACTTTATTTTTTTTTTATCTGTTCTCATTAGAGGAAAGGAGGTGAAAGTACCTGACATTTGGAGGTGGGGCTGATGCATGTAGTTATGCAAAGACTATGTAAATGACATCCCTGGCATCGCAGAGTACACAACCTGTGCAACCATGCATGATAATCCTGGCTGTTGGGTGCCTCCTATGTTTGAAGCACTGGGTTAAATCATCCTATTATCATATTATCATGATATATCAAATTGCACTCCTAATACCCTTGTGAGGTAAGAATTATCTCCATTTTACAACTAAAGAAACATTGATTCAGAAAAGTTGAAGATGGGTCAGCCTGTAGCCTAATGGTTATGAGAGTTGGATCCAACATGACTGACTGTAATTTAAATCCCAAACCTCATGACTTGAAAAACACACTGAGTATCTATGTGTACATGTCCCAAATCCTGACAGGATAGGGAAATGGGGAGGTGATTACAGAGTGACCATCCTCATTGGGGGAGAAGGGGTGGTTTCTCCTCCCTCCACCCTGTCTCTCTCTGACAAGTCCACACACTCTCTGGCAATTAAAAAAAAATTGGGGGGCCAACAGGTGGTGTGGTGGTTGAAGGCACTGGATTCCCATATGGCTGACCATGGTTCAAGACCTGGACCTGGCAGCTTGCTTTCTTGCTTTCTCTTTCTCTCTCTCTCTCTCTCTCTCTCTGTTTCTGTCTGGTCAAATTAAAAAATAATAACAAATTGAATTAAATAAATAAATAATCCCTTAAAAAACAGTTGAAGAATGCTTGAAAATTTTATGACCAAGAAGGAAGTGGCAGGACTGGAGTGAGAACTCTAGTCTGTCTCAGCTAGTTCTTTCTATTGTTCCAGAAAGTGTGGGGTTGAATACCCTTAAATGCAAACTGATGTTCCTCTCTAAGATTGCAGCCCATAAACAGTACACAGAAGTCTTGAATTTCCTCATTACAATATGCTTTCTCTGTCTCGCATTGGCTACCAGAGCCTGGCTTTCCTGAAGTGTGGGGAAGAATCATGCTTTACCAGGAGCCTCTGTTCTTCAATCCAGAATTTGTGCACTGACTCATAAACTCTCATTTAAATTTTATCTCCTGGGTTGGTATAATATCTTTTCTTTCCCTCTTCTTTGCTGGTTCTTTTCATCTTTGAGTGAGAGAAAGAGATTCCTATATTACTTAATGTTCAGTATCCTTCACAGTTGGAGTTAAAATTTTTAAATGAGCTAGTAAAGCTCCAAAGGAGAAAGAAAAAAAAAAAAAAAAAAGACATCCTCCCTTGATCAAAGAGGAAGAGACTACTGAGAATGCCTTCAGGACAGGATGAAGGCACAGAACTGTGAGGTAACTGCAGAGAAGAGCTGCCAGCCCTTTCATTCCTTCCTGCAGAAAGAGGAGGAGGATGTTAATGGATGTGGTGGGGAATGAAGCATGAGGAAGAGGGAGAAACCAAACATTACCTTAAGGTCATGGTTAGAAATTAAAGGCCTTGGGGGACCCCAGCAAACACACCTGTGAGTAAAGCAGCCAGCAGGATCCGTAGCAAAAAAACGGAGACTCATGCCCTAAGGGGGCTGTCCCTTCTTACAGCTAGGTGGGGGTAGGTATGACCCTTACCTTATGTATGAGGACTGACTTCAAGAAAACTTATAAGCTCTTGAATGTTCAAGAATAATCCTAATACCCAACACTTACAAAGCACTCCAGGCTGAGAGCAGAGCCTTGAAAAGCTCTATGTTTGGGGGAAGATGAAGATTAGAAGTGATTGAAAAAAGAAATGAGGTGTCAAGAAGTAGAAAGCAGGGGGCTAGTAGATGGCATAATGGTTGCATTGCTGGGCTCCCACTTAGTCAACCACGGTTGGAGTCCTGGACCAGGCAGCTTGAAACTCATGTTGGGCATGTGTGTATGCATGTCCAAAATCAGTGTGCCCATTCTCCTCTGAGAGGAGAATGGAGGAGAAGGGGTTGCGGGGTGTGGTCATCCCTCCTAGGGGGTGATTTCTTGCTTTATGTCTCTTTGTCTCTTGCTGGTGATTGCACATACCCTAAAGCAATAATCTCCCTGTAAAAAAAAAAAAAAAGAAAAGGTAGAAAGAAGGCCAGCCAGTGGTGTGGTGATTAAGGCAGCTGGATCCCACATGGCTGATGGCATGATTTGAGTTCCAGAGGCAGTGGCTTAAAAAACATGTCAGGTCTGGGACCAGCAGTTAGCGTAATGGCTATGTCGCTGGACTCCCATGTAGTCGACCGTGGTTTGAGTCCCGGACCCGGTGGCTTAAACTCATATGGGCGTGTGTGTGTGCTTGCCCAAGATCCCAAGAGGAGAATAGAGGAGAAGGGATTGCGGCATGGCCATCCCCACTGGAGGGTGATTTCTCGCTTTCTGTCTCTCTATTTTTCTCTGTCTTTCTGGAGGGCACATGCGCCCTATAGCAAAAACCTCTCAAAAAAAAAAAAAAAAAAAAAAGGTGTGTGTGTGTGTGTGTGTGTGTGTGTGTGTGTGTGTGTGCGCGCGCGCATGTCTAACCAAAAGGAGAAATGCAGGAAAAGGGATTACAGTGTGACCATCCCCCATGGGAGGGAGATACGTTATCACTTTCCTTCTCTCTCTCTCTCTCTCTCTCTCTCTCTTTCCAGTGAAAACACTTCTTATAAATATAAAACAGAAAGAAAAAGAAATCAAACAGGAAAACACATCAGTGGAGATGCTGGTGAAAGGGAAGAAGGTAGTGTGCAGAGGCACCTCATAGAGAGGTGGAGATGCAAGATTGTCAAATTAAGTTCAATTTGGTGTGTAGGATGTTGTTAGTGAGCTCCTAGACAGTAAATTCAGTTCAGGAACAGAAGACAACGACAGAACAAAGAGTTAAGATGTAGATGGGTGTCAGAAAGTTTGTGGCAGCAGCTGTAAACTACTGTTTTCAAAAGTTTGGCCAGACTCCTCAGAATTCTGAGACTCATATTCCAGCCCATTACTGTCATTAGTTTCAGCATGTACTTTCAATTAGTCCCACACTCAGACATCTACAGCCTCTTCTTTCCTACTGTTCAGGACTAATATCAGAAAGAAAAAGGAAGCAGCTCAGTTGGGATTTTCTTTTTAAATGTTCATCAAGGAGAGAAAATCAGCAAAACTTCTGAGTTTATTCCAAGTGCAGCAGGATAAAGTTCAACCACAAGAATTAGCTCCACTTGAATCTCTGGTGGTTAAGGAAGAGAAGAGACTTTCATCCTTCAGTGTGAAGTTCTTCAGATTTTCCTGTACATGGGCAATCTGTGAAGCCTTCCTTGGGATTGCATTTTCTTGGTGACAATCACTCTTCTAAGAAGAAGTAGGACTCTTCTTACATATGACTTGGGCTTGAGGACTCCCCTTAATGAAACATGATTGGAATTGCAGTGCAGTCTAAGATTTTTGATCTTTCTCCCTTCCCCACTCATGTGCAGGTGTCAGATCTATGTGACCATCTGATAGCTCTCCTAGCTACCTCCCCTAATAAATCTTTTGCACAGTTAATCCCATCTTGGCAAGTACTTTTGGAGAAATGGACTAGTACCCACAATTTAGAAGAAGTGAGGGGTTAGCCTCTAGATTTTAGGGTTCTATTTCAAGAGGCAATAGAAGGAAAAATGATAGATTTGGAATTATCTTTAGCCTCCTGATCCTGTAAAGTGGAGTTAAAAACAATAACCCTACTAGGTAGTAATAATACAGCCTCAGCCTCACAAGGCCGTGAGCATCAAATAAAATTGTTTGCTTCCATATACTTTGTAAACTATAAAAACAATTTTACACAGTATTAGTCATGATGATGCATTATAATGATGATAAGAACACTGTTGCAAAAATCAAAATACACTTTATTGTCAGAAACCAGGTTGAAATAGTATGACAGCTATGAGAATGAATTTTGTGTGTGTATTCTCTTCCTACTGTTGTAAAATAAAGTAGGTAAACTTACTTCTATCCAGAATCAAAAGGAAAAGGCTTAGGACATAGCTCTAGTGGATGTGCACTGAATTTTAGATGTGTCCTTGACACCATTTGAAGTCTCTTTCCCTTCCTCTTGCAGTCAGTATATCCTGTTCAGAGTGGACCACTCCAGCTTTTTTTGGCCTGTTGATAATATTCAGTTATCTAAGAGTCTTTACTAGACCCTTCCACTTCCACTTATCTCATAGCTTTCTTTTTTTATTTGTTTCTCCCCCCCCCCGCCCCAGGGTGCTTGTTGGGGAGAGAAAGAGACACAGAGAGGGAAAGTGAGAAATCTCCTCTCAGGGGGATGGCCACACTGCAATTCCTTCTCCCCCATTTTCCTCTCAAGTTTTCTGGCACACACACATGTATGTTTGGCATGAGTTTCAAGCCACTAGGTCCAGGACATGAACTGTGGTCAGTCATATGAGTCCAGCACCTTAATTACTACATCACCTGCTGGCCCCTATCTCATAGCTTTCTGTATTCTCTCAAACATAGCTCTAAGTCTATATTTGGTAAAATCAATATGTTGCAGGATTGGGAAAGACTAAGTCTTGGATTGAGGGTACTCTAGTCAATGAAGTCCACTGAGCACTTTTCTAAGACCCATAGATGGATTGATGGACTAAAGGTCTAGGAAGGTAGACAGTTTTTGCCAAAACTACTGTGTACCCCTTGTCTTTGTCAAGGTCAGGCAGACTAACATTTTTCCGTTCCTTTGCCGTCTCAGTAGGTGCTTTGCGTTTTCCTCTAGAGCCTCTAGCCTGAACGCACAAGCTTCTGTACACACCCCATTGAGCAACTTTTGGTGTGCTCTTTTTCTTCTCTTTGTTTCAGCTTTCACTTGCAGTTAGTAATAGCTCAATTTCCTAGTCTTTGGCCTTATTTATAAAACAATTACTTGCCAGATGTGCTCTGCTCCTATTAATGCAACATGGTCTTAATCATTATTATCAACATTTATTCACTCACAGAATATTTATCAGCCACCTACTCTGTGTCTGGCACTGGAATAGCCACAGAGATCAAGAAGTAAAACACTTCAGTGTATTAGCCCTGTCTAATTGACTGATTCTGGAATAAAAACAGGGCATTTAAGAGCTGAAAGGCTGCTGAATGGGATTTCAGAGGAAGTTCATGAAGGGAAAATTGAGGACATATAACAAAGAGAGTCATCCAAATATAGCAGGTGAAGTGAGACTCAGAGAAGTGAAGTAAAGTTTGCTTAAGTTACATTATAGTATCCTAGTGCTGTCACGATAGATTAGCATAAACTGGATACCTTAAGGAACAGAAACTTATCTCTCACACTTAGGGAAGCCAGAGTCTAAAATGGAGGTGTCAGCAGGCCATACTCTCTCTATAGGCTTTAGGGAAGACTCCTTCCTTGCTTCTTCCTAGCTTTTGGCAGTCACCAGGAATCCTTGGATTGTATCACTCCAGTCTTTGCTTCCATCACCACTGGCATTCTTCCTCACATGTGCTTCTCTCTCCAGACCTCCCACTCCAAATAAGGACACACACCAATCGTATGGGCTTTAGAGCCCACATTAATCCATGTGACCTCATCTTAACTTGATTGCATCTACAAAGACCTTATTTCCAAACGAGGTCACATTCAAGGTTCCAGTGATTTAGGATATAAATACACCTTTTGAGAGACACAACCCAACCTACAACAGACCATATAGCCACTTAATGAAGATCCAGGGCTGTCATCAAAGACTCATGACTCAATTTAGAAAAGCAAAAGTAGGTCACCACCAACAATATGATTTTAAATTAACCAAACTTCTCCCTGACCCTTTTAAGGGGAACAATTGCACTTTTAACTTTTTTTTTTCCAATGAGACATTTTATGTGCATGTGTGTATTACATCCCTAGAAAAAAGAATCCCAGGAATTTCCCTCCAGAATTTTTCAGTCTTGCTTCTTTATGGTCCATGAGTCCAGCTGAGGTTGTCAGTACAATAAAACCAAACTGACAGGATGGGAGCAGATCATTCTGCCATTTCTCTAGATCTTTGAGTTGCACATCAAACCTGGGGCTGATCACTCCACACTTGTTTAACCTGCCAGTGAGGTTTGCAACAATGTTTCCAGTTCTGTGGTCATCGATGATATCAAATTTGCCAATGTAACCACGTTTCATCACCACAGTTAGAACGGCCTAATAAGAACCTGACCGTGTACCTCTGTTTTGGGTATTGTTGATGCTCTGGAGGGCATCAGCCAGGACATTCACACGCACCATTATGGTGATATAATACGATGGCAGAAAGAGGATGGGAGGGGCAAGAGCTGCACTTTTAACATTTTGATGTAGTAAAGGTTCATGTAGCCGAGCACTTACGAATTAGTTATATCTAATAATAATTCCATTTAGGGAAGTAGATGTGGAACTTGACCCAAAAAGAACCCTTGCCTTTGGCTGACTACTCACTCAATCCAATAGTCTGCAAACACATTGCAGTTTCTCCATCCTTCTATAAAGACTCCAGCTGGGCACATCCCTGGGCAGTCTCATCATTGCCAGTCTCCTTCTCACCACCATCATCACCTAAGCTTTTTTCTCACCTGTGGGCTCCTGGCTGCATCCCAGAAGCATATGTTGGGTAATGAAGTTCTTAGCGTCACTCCAAGTTCAATTCAGGAGAGGATATGGCAGGCACTGAGAGACGAAAGCTTGGCTCCTTCAATTTTTTTAAACTTGGACTTTTAGAGGATAAATAAGCCCTTCTTTAGCCAAATTTTCCAGATTTAACTCTAATGTGTTTTAATACCATAATTCCCTCCTCCATTATTTTTATCTTTTTATTTATCCTGTCAAAAACTCTAGAACTCTGCCTAGAGTGATAGAGATAGGAGAAAATTGTAAAAAAGGGAAAACAAACCTATCTCACCACAAATATAAAGTTCTAAGCACTAGGAGATAATGAACCCAAGTTATGGAATTTATTTAAACATTCCTCTATCTGAAAGAGCTTAAAAACCCTAAGAGTCTACTCTGAACTACACAGAGGGGGGTGAGAAAAAGAAGTTCTGATTTAATTCCCCCATTATAATGAAAGCAATTGTCCTCTGTGTGTCATTATTTTTCCATTATCTTAATGCATCAGTTAATGAAGATTTCCAGAGACTATTCACGCAGTTACAGAAGCTGAGAAGTTACCTTCTATCCTCCACCCTGTGGATACAGAAGCAGCTTCACTGCAGACATGGTTATCTTCCTCACATCAAAGTCTCATCAGTGCCAGCCATCGATTGGGCTGCATATGCCAGCCTAAGGGTGCAAAGCAACTTCCATTTCATCCATGCGGTTTCTCTCCCCCATTACGTTCCACTTGTAATATCGCTGCAAAGGCAGCCCATTCGGAAGGTACCCACTGAGCTGATGATGGCAGATTGATAGCTCTCGGGCACTGTGGCCATTCAGAGATGCTGGCCAGTTCATGCATGACACAGAACATTGGGGCAATAACTCCCTCTGGATGAGAGGTCATAATATTTTTAATAGAGAGAGACTTTTAGACTTTATTCTCTGCCTATATATATATATATATAACAAGTTCAGAATAACCAACATTACTTTTTATGTTCTTTACCCTCTCTTTCTGATTTCTGAGAGAAGAAAGAGCCAAAGCTATTCAAAGCCTCATGAGAGAAGAAATCACTGAATAATGTACTCCTCAGGGAGCTTCACGGGGAAGAGGAAGATAGACCAGGTCAAGTGGGTCACGAGAGGTGACAAAACATGACCGTTGTAGGGACAGACTGTGTGGGTGAGAGAGAGGGAGGGAACGTACGGCACAGCAGAGGGAGAAAGTCCAGAGCATTTGGGGTTTGCAGAAAAGGGAAGAAAATGAGGAAGTGATAGAGTTGTTGTGAACTTTTGGCCTAGGTGCCCCAAGAATGATGGAGAGAGTTCTAAATAAAATTAAATCCCCTACATGGGTTGTAGTTCTTCAGATGTGAGACTCTTCTGAACCTGGGCCACATGGATCCTAGCTTTACAAGCAAACTATTTGTTTAGCGTTGCAATGTTTTCTATGTCCTCCCCCAAATTCATGTGTTGAAATTTGGTTGTGATGAGATTAAGAGGGTAAAAACATCTGTATTATTGGAAAGTGGGCTTTGTAGAAGAGATTAGGGTTAAGGTCATTTCAGTGAGGACACATGGTTGACTTCTGGAAGGTTTACTAGGAGAGTCAAAGATAGAAACCCCATGTCCACGTGCTCTTCTGCTTTCTGCCTTGTTGTGATGTAGCCTCATGGGGATCCTGGAATTTGGATCTCCAAACTATGAGCTGGACAAACATCTATTCTCTTAAAATACCCAGACCCCTCAGCAGTTTTCTGTTATTAACAATAGAATGAACAAAAGAGTTGTCCACTCTGTGCCTATCTACCATCCCGGCACCAGGTCTAATTTGAAGGTGTGAGAATGTAAGACCATAGGTCATCAGAAGATGAAGCCACATTACAGATCATCTCATCTAACCTTCAATTTAATTGAGGAAACGTCCAACTGCCCTCTACCCTAGCCTTGCCCAAAGGATTCCAATGATGAGAATCAGCTCCAATTTATAGCCAATCTAGTTATTGTATCCATCACAGATGTGGATGTGCTCTGAAGAACAATATAGGTTCTAATTATGAATATAGCTTTGTGACTCAGTGCCCTGGATTGAGTCTATGTGTTGACAAAATATCCAGTCAGTTCAGTGAGGTCCAGTGGAAGCCTACCTAAAAAAGTAATCTGGGGACCAGCAGTTAGCGTAATGGCTTTGTTGCTGGACTCCCATATAGTTGACCACAGTTCGCGTCCCGGACCCGGTGGCTTAAAACTCACGCGGGGCGCGTGTGCATGCGTGTGCAAGATCCCGGGAGGAGAACGGAAGAGAAGGGATTGTGGCATGGCCACCCCCCTGGGGGGTGATTTTTCGCTTTCTGTCTCTCTGTCTCTCTCTGTCTCTCTGGCGAGCACAAGTGCCCTATGGCAATAACCTCTCCAAAAAAAAAAAAAACAAAACGTAATCTGATAACATTTTGCCTTTAAAGTAAGTTCTGGTGATGTGCTAATACCCAATTGTGTTTAACTAATACTAAGAAAGCATTTCAAAAAACTCTATACACCAGGTAGATAGAGAACCTTGGAAATTCAACACTATTTCAGTTAAAATTACTTCATTCATAGAACTCGTAGAGGTATTTTAAATATCTTTGATTTTATGAATTTAGCATCTAAATAAGATGTATTATAGAAGCTGGGAGTCCTAAAAACTCAATAAAAACAAAAAGAAGAAAACCTCACAAAAAAAATCCTTAAATAATTACTTAAGAGTGGAGGAAGTAGAGCCAAGTATTTCTTTTTCTACACAGCAAAAATTTCTACAATAATGTTATGTAATTCCTTATGAATAACAAGCATTCATGTAACAACAGTACTCAGGTAGTTTGGTAGTATTGTGTGTGCTCTTATTTCAGTTATTGTCCTTTCGTTCCTCAGTTTCTTCAAAGCAAGGGGATACAAATAGATACTATATAAAGGCCTTTCTTAGAACAACGCTACTATTTACTATTTCACTTACAAATAGATCGTCAACCATTCCAAAAATCTCTTGCTTTCATAATATAGAAAAATTTAATTTTTGAATCATTTTTAATAATTTTCCATGGAAAAAAATAATACGTTTTTAATGAGGCATCTTGCTCATGATAATAAATGAAAGAATGACACATGGATGTTTTGGGGTTTTGTTGTTGTTGTTATTGTTTAGGTTTTTGCTGTGGGGCCCTTTTGCTTGCCTGATAGAGACAGAGAGAAGGAATGTGAGAAATGATCTCCTGGGGAGATGGCCACACCACATGCCCAGCATGATTTTTAGGCTGTCTGGTTGGGACTGAAACCACAGTCGACCACATGGAAGTTCAGCACCTTAACAACTATGCCACCTGCTGACCCTGGAAATTTTTAATTAATAGAACAACTAACAAATTGTGCCTTTGACCACAAGGGGAAGCTTATTATTATACAGCAATTTACACCTGGTTTACCCAGTGAAAATCGACATCTTTCAGATGATTAGAGTCTGGATTCCATCCCTTTCTGTTCTATAAGCTTCACCTCATTTGCTGGATACACAACCTGAGAGTTTATTTCTTCCAATTTGTCTCAATTTGTTGGAGCCAGACTGAACAAATTCAGTCTACCAGTAGGTAGACTGAAAGGTGGTTACTGTGCACTGCTGTGCCTTTGTAATTTGCGTACAAAATGTCAAATTAACATCTCACATGCAAAAATATAAAATAAAGGAAAAAGAAACGAACGAGCAGCAGTTGTCACTGGGTTTAATTCAAAAGTATAATTTTTATAAAATAGAGCACTCACTACACACTGGAAAGGAAGAATATAAAGAAAATAGGAAGTAATCCTTAGAATGTTGAATTTTTACTGGTTGACATAAAGATACAAATGTGTAGCCAGATGGAGTATCTTGCTAGCTCTGATGCTAAGTATGTTCTCTGAATTTTAGCTACTTTATCTATAAAATGGGCATGCAATAGCTTCCTTTCTAAGAAAACCTTACTTATCTTGTTTAAAAAGTTTATTTCTTTCTTCCAGAAGCACAGAGAGAGATAGGGAGAGAAGGAGAAAGACATCCCAACAGGGTTCTCATGCCATGATCCACCCCTGGCCTCAGCCAACCACAGAGCATAGGCACACAACATGCCTAACATGTTCAGGGAGGCCTCTGGCCATCAACCCAGAACCTTCCCCTGTGGGTCAGCCTTGCAGAGCATTGTATTAACACTGCACCACTGTCTAGCTTCAGCCTTATCTTTAATTCTTTGATACAATTAATAAAATCTTGGAAATATTTTATCCATTTTATAGATGTCTATATTTCCTTTCAAACATTTTCTGCTACTCTTGATAGCAATAAATCTCTCTCTTAAGCTCATCACTAGCCTGTTGGTGAAAGGAATCAAAAAGAGGGGCTTGGGAACCAGCAGTTAGCGTAATGGCTATGTCGCTGGACTCCCACGTAGTCAACCGCGGTTCGCGTCTCGGACCCGGTGGCTTACAACTCACGCCGGGCGCGTGTGCGTGCGTGCCCAAGATCCCGAGAGGAGAATGGAGGAGAAGGGATTGCTGCGTGACCATCCCCCCTGGGGGGTGATTTCTTGCTTTCTGTCTCTATGTCTCTCTCTGTCTGTCTGGCGAGCGCACGCGCCCTATAGCGAAAAACCTCTCCAAAAAAAAAAAAAAAAAAGAGGGGCTAGGGTTTCTCACCTCTGTGATCACTACCTTGCTGAGACATTTAAATTAATAGCAGATTTGAGATCCCAATTCTCCAACTCCATAAAGAGATAAAGACGTTTAGATTCTACCACCAGCTATTCATGCTGTTATCTTGTTGCTTCTTTGAAAATGAAGCAAATTCTCAAGCATAGATAATTTACTTTTGACACTGAATTTTCACAATGTACATGCGAGACTGTACTGCATAATGTAATACATATTGCCTTATTCTGGGGATAGACATTTCCAAAATTATTTTTAGAGTATATTGTGGAGGGTGGGGGGCTGGGATAAAAACATAGTGTTAGCACTCAAATCCTCATAAATGATAGTGCCTGTTGCCACCACTTGTTTGTTGCCTAGCTAACAGCCATGCTCCACCTATAATGGACACTAGATCAATGATAAACAGAAACTCAAAAGGTCAGAAATTCACTGGCACTCAGGTAACATAGTCTTTTTCAGAGATTAGTGTAAATGCACTGAGGTCTTCTTGGAAAGATTATCCTCCTTGAGAGAAATAGATTGAAGTCCAACCCCAACTTGGCTTACAACTTTCAGAAAATTCAGAAAATTACAGTGCCACTAACTTTGTATTCCAGACATGATTGTTACTGAACCAACTCCAATAATCAGCTCTTTTTGAACTTCTTATTATGTGACCCAAAAACGAACAAACAAACAAAGCCCTTAGTGTTTAAACTCTTTTAGTCTGATTTTGGTACTCTATTCCTTGCAACCAAAAATATCTCCTTTCAGTGCCTCTCCCATACTTCCACTCTTGCTCTGGGCCTTCCTGCTTCTTTCTCTTCGTCCTGGTGTCTTCTCTGGCACACACAAGCATATTGGTAGAAAAAGGATAAACAAAACTTGACCTTGGGATCAGCAGATGGCATAATGGCTTTGTTGTTGGACTCCCATGTAGTCGATCGTGGTTTGAGTCCCGGACCCAGTGGCTTAAACTTATGCTGGGCATGTGTGCATGTGTGCCCAAGAGCCCAAGAGGAGAATGGAGGAGAAGGGATTGTGGTGTGGCCATCCCCCCTCGGGGGTGATTTATCACTTTCTATCTTTCTATCTCTCTGTCTTTCTGACAAGCGCAAAAAAAAAAAAAAAAAAAAAAAATCTCTCCAAATGAAAAAAAAGTTGACATCTTCTCAATATCCCCAAATGTACTGCTCCTACATGTCCTGTCAAGATACATGAGGGCTTCAAAACCAGATCTCCTTAGGAACCCTGTGGGGAGTGACTGAGAAGTGGTGTCCTGACCTAGTCATGAGAGTTTAGGACAGAACAAGGAGGGATGGGAGGCACTGGTGAATCGGTAACACCATGTAATCACCTAAAATTCTGTTTCTGCTTCCCTTGGAGGAGCTGTGGAGCACCGGATTTATCCCTTGACACCCAGAACCACAGTTCATGAGCTGATGCTCCTCCCATTCCAGAGGTCACCTCTACAGAATAAGGTTGAGTTGTCCAATTGTCCCAACCTAGACAGACAATAACAGAAAGAAACACCATCCTCAACTGCCATTCACACTGGCTGTGGAGGGATAGTAGAGGAAACTGCAGGGAGTCACCACCATAGCAGGGGGGAGCAGTTTTGCAGCCTTAGCCTTGATGAATGGTGTTCTGAGGGCCCCCACTGAGACACTGGAACAGATACCATGGAGGGCTGAATTATAAGAACTGCTGAGTTGTCAACTGAGCAACCCTGCAGCTCAAACATCTCCAGCCCTCTACATTGTCCTCTCAGGATTCATCCCTGACATCTATGCAGTAGAGAAGCAATTTGCTTTTCTGTTTTGTTCACCCCTCATTGTGGAAGGAAAATAGCTTTCTCTCACCAGGAGACCTGGAGAAAGTGAAGACCCAAAATCCAGAGTTGATCCATTATAAAGGACAAAAATTCCAGTCCAACCTTCAGATGACAAGAGGTAGATTCTGACCCACCAAAGATGTCTGCACTTGCATTGATCAGCAGATAGTCCCCATTCAGGTAAATCACTGATGGACTACTTTTGTCCAGATGTGAAGTTCTTCACAGTGGAATCAGAGTGGAATGCTCTATTTAAGGACGTTGACAATCACAAGTTTTCTAAAAGGCTTTGAATGGCTTGCAAGTCTTTAATAAATTAGTTCCTTTAATTGTGCTTAAGTGTATCTACACTGCATAAAATAAACTGGAAATTTGGTAAGAGAGAGTCAAGTGATTGTAAACCAGTTGATTTCAATAACTTGTCTATTGACAACACTAATACCAACCATGGCTAAGTTCCCACAGGGCTGTGTCCATATAAGCATCCCAGCAATCATCTTGATAACAGCCAGCATTATGGAAAGTGCTAGACATTGTACTGAAGGTTGGTCTCATTAATTCTCACTACCTGTGCAGTAGACACTTAATATTTGTGTAGCTTTGCAAAAATTACTTAATCTCAGCAAGCTGGTCAGTAACAGAACCAGGTCTCAAATGTGATCTGTCAGACTGTAGGACCCAGGTTTGAGACCACAGCACTATGCTGTTACCTCTGAATCACCCTTGAGAAACTCTTTCCCCTACCTATTCTTATACAGTCTTTCCTCTAGCAAGCTATATTTATGAAAGTGGCTGATTAATATATTCTATTATTTTCCAGGTGATATTAGAGGAAAAATGCAGACTTATAAGTCAGCAAGTTCACAGAAATCAGAACTCCTCAAAGGTTACCTGCAGTGACAATGCTACTTCAAGTCCTCACCTAGCAGCAGATGGGCACAGGCTGAGCACCACATGTTGATCACTCTGCCCTTCCTGCTTCTCTAGTTCAAAGCAGACTGTAATTACATTTACCAAACAAGGTAAGGACATTCCTAGTTAAATATCCCAGCAACATCTGTGTGTGTGTGTGTGTATGTGTGCGCGCGCAGATGCGCGCTCTCGTGTGTGTATTCAGTAGCCTTATAGCATAAAATGATTTACATAATACTATAAATGAAAGAAAGGGGATATTGCTATTCTTCGGAACACAGAAATTCTTTTTTAAAGAAGTTTGATGATTTATATCTTCCATAACAGAAAGACACAGAGAGAGAGAGAGAGAGAGTAAAAGAGAGCAAGAGACCCAACAGAGTCCTCACACCAGTATCTACACCCAGTATTAGCTAGCCAGGATCATGGGTTGCATACATGCCTGGTGCACACAGAGAGGCCTCAGGATGCCAACCTGTAGCATTCCCATGTAGGACAAGTTATGCTACCATTGCCCCCATCTGGCCTCCTGAACAGAGCAGTTCTTTATGGCCATCTCATCCCTAGGGAGAATTATGCTTTAAGATCTGATCTATAGCTTAAATGTCAATAAGGCCATGTAAAGTAAGCCTGTATCATGAAGGTTTTTTTTTTCCTGATACCAATTCTCGTAGTATATGTAAATTATAGAATTGGACTATGTTTAATGAGACACTTAAAATCAAAGTTACAACCCTCCAAGAAAAGAAATTGAATCTAAGATTTACCAAAAATAAATAAAAAAATAAAAAAAAAACCATGGCGAATACATTTCATAAGTTAAATAAGATACCCAAAGGTGTCTTACATACCAACTTAGTCTTTGCTGGGCTCACTTCTTAAACTAGCAAAAGAACATGAGATAGTTTCCAAAATAACCCTGGAATCAACTTTCTAGGCTTAATCTATTTCGGAGGAGGGGCATGTATATATATCAGTGAAACCAAAGTGGATATTCTAGGCTAATAGTTCAGAGAAATTTTTTTAATGAATTTAATTTCCTTTCACGTGCTGTCTCAGAAAAAGAAAAAGACTCAAGTAAATAAAACATTGTAAAATAAAACCAAATAATAGTAAAAGAGTCTAGGAGGCCAAACCTGGTAATTCAACAGTTTGACTAGGAATAGTTGTCCCTTCTGCATTTGAACACCAAAACCAATAATTTATTATAAAACCTCCTAGACTGTAAGCAATATACAAGTTGAGAAAGCACATTAAAAGCAAACATGTGCATCCAAAATCTTAAAGAAAAACCTTATTCTGCATTTCTTTTGGGGTGAATACCATCAACATGACTTAGTTTTATTTAATGTAAGATAAAAGATGTGAAAACTCCATTTACTAAGCAAAAGTGATCTCCTTGAAATTGTTAGTAATTGTAAAGAGTATATATATTTCATATGTGAGATTGGCTATATATTCATTTCCTAGCCCATCCACTAGTGAGAAATACTGGCTGCACATATCAGTGGTTGTGTTCAACAAATGGTTTATATTTAATAACTGTGGGACCAGCAGATAGCATAAAGGCTATGTCACTGAACTCCCATGTAGTCAACCGCAGTTCGAGTTCCAGACCTGGTGCTTTAAACTCACACTAGGTGCATGTGCATGAGTGCACAAGATCTCAAGAGGAGAATGGAGGACATGGGATTGTGGCATGGCCATACCCCGTCGGGGATAATTTCTCACTTTCTGTCTCCCTGTCTTTCTGGCGAGTGCATGAACCCTATAGCAAAAAGAAAACACACACACACACACACACACACACACACACACATAGCACACCAAAAAAACCCTCTCCAAATAAATAAATAAGTGATAAATAGATATAAAAACTCATCTTCACTTCACAGAATCACTTTAGAGATAATTATTCTTTTCACACTGCAGTCTATTGATGGCTTATAGCTCCAATACCTGCTCTAGACAGGTCTTCCAGGCTGTACTAGCATGCTAACCATGTGGCACACTTGCTCTGAGGATTTTCCCTACCTCACCAGCCCTTAGCCACCAGTACTTCATTTAATGTTTATAGATTTGCATATTGTAGACCTTTCATATAACTGGAATTGTGTGATATTTAGTCATTTATGACTGGTTTCTTCTACTAGGTATGATGTTTTCAAGGTTATCTCTATTGCACAATGTATCAGTATGTTATTTCTTTTTATTTATTTATTTATTTTTGGAGAGGTTTTTGCTATAGGGTGCGTGCACTCGCCAGAAAGACAGAGAGACAGAAAGCAAGGAATCAACCCTCAGGGGGAATGGCCAAGCTGCCATCCCTTCTCCTCCATTCTCCTCTTGGGATCTTGGGCATGCACGCACACGCACCTGGCGTGAATTTAAGCCATTGGGACTGGGACTTGAACCGTGGTTGACTACATGGAAGTCCAGTGACATAGCCATTATGCCAACTGCTGGTCCCTATTTCTTTTTATTTTTTAATAATACTCCCTAATATGACTATGCCACGCTTTATCTTTCTATTAGTTTATGGACATTAAGGTTGATTCCAATTTTGAATGATTATAAATAATGATGCTATGAACATTTTTATGTGGACATACATTTTATTTCTCTTGGATATATACATAGGATGTCTCTGGATTTCATAACTGCTCTATTTTAAAAACTTTCTAAATGGTTCTAACATATCAACATAAAACAGGCTGGAGACTAGCAGAATACCCTCACATACACTATGTTGACACCTAGAGGGTAATTGGTTGACTTGACGAAGCGTTGGCCAGTGCAGTCATCAATGTCAGACCAATCCCTTTCCTTTTATATGGCCCCTAGTACTCTGCCAGACATGCAATAGGAATTCAGCAAATACTGCTGATGGGTGGATGTGTCAGATCAACTAAGAGGGAAGAGTTTTGCCATGATGGGCCAATGGAAGGCCCTGAGGGAGTAGAGTGATGAATTTGTTCTGATTTTAAAACAGAATGTCCCAGGCAAACCATGATGTTAGTCACCATACTGGGGGAAAGGGTGAGGTTTCTGCAGCATCTGTGCCTCCTACCTGGTGCACAAAGATTGAAAATTGGGAGTTATCAAACTTCTACCTGTGGGTAGTTAGAGCTGGAAGGAGGCATTCTTGGTTGATGTTTCACTGTAACCTTGGGCATATACCCAGGGGAGAAAATGAATCCTGTTTCTAGCAATAAGGAGACATGTCAGCATCAGCCACAAAAGGAAACAAGTCCAGGGAAAAACCAAACTTCAGTCTTAAGTATTAAATGTGACTCCTATATCCAATCTAAAAAAGCCACTGCCTGATTGTAGACACATCCCATATAAGAGGAGGATAATGTTCTGTTTTGTTGTTTTGGCAATGGTGTTATACTGGGATCACCCACACCTTCTCTGAATCCCTGCGTTGACATGTGCCTCAGGCACCAATTTGCAGACATAATCAGCTATTTTCTCCAATGGACAACAATTTTAAAGGAGAGTATGAACACCTATGAAAGACATTTTTATGTCAATTGTGAAATTTGTAGATTTTGTTAGGTGCGATCATGCTGGTATGATTAGATAGGAAATGTTCTCATATTTTAGAGGCAATTCTGATATATAGGTGATATGTAATATTGTCTGAAATTTAATTTATATTCATTCAGCAAAAAAATCAGAAATATAAAGGCAATTTTTTAAGAGATATTTTTGCTATAGGGAACATGCACTTGCCAGAGAGTCAGATAAAGACAAAGAGACCAAAAGGAAGAAATAACTCCCCATAACGGATGGCCATGCCACAATCCCTTCTCTTTCATTCCCCTTTTCTGTTTTTGGGCATGCACGCACATGTGCCCAGCTTGAGTTTTAAGCCGCTGGGTCTGGGACTCAAACTGCAGTCAGGCATGTAGAAGTCTAGCAACATAACCATTATGCCATCTGCTGGTCCCCCCAAATTTTAAAGCCATGGAAACTGGGCATTGCATGCAGAAGAGGGTCCCCCCCCCTTCTGATAAAACACAATGATGAAAGTTCTTGATGATTATCTTGGATAGTGAAGAAACGGTTAATGCTCTTATAAAAGGATAAGAATGTATTATTTTTAATTTCCCAAATATTTTATCCAAAAAATGCTTTAAAACTTAAGTCTCTGAAATCTCTTGAAGCCCAAATGTTTCAAAGACCTTGTATACTGCACAGATAATATTTCAGTGTTTGAGTGAGCACAGGCTTTCGAGCTAGGGGGGAACTGGGACCTGAACACCATTGTTTACAGATGTGAGACCTTGAACAGGGACCTAGAACTTTATGGAGATTCATGCTTCTTCTCTGTGGAGTGGATTGATAATGCCTTCCTTGGAAAGCTGTAATGGAGAACACAGGAAATGCTATAGATACAGAGCTAGGCAGTCGATAAATGGAAGGCTCTCTCATGGGGAAGGGGAAAGTTATTTGATTTCTTTTCGATGTCAAACAACCCACCCCCCAACCCCAGAGAGAAACTAACCACCAAATGTAGTACTTTCCACGCCTGTGAGAGAGATGTATTGATAAATTGAATTGATAGTTACTGAAACCTAAAACTCTCCTGGCAGCTGTGTCATAGCAAATAACCCTGTAACATTTACCCTACAGAATAATTATTTTTAAAGGAAAATCAATATAGGCAGATTTCTACTTTCATTTGGTCCAATTTGTATTTCTACTCAAAAGAAATTAAACTTAATAAGCTGGACTTGTGTCTTCCCCATTTCCAATCTTACATCTAATAATAGTGACACCATTTATCAAACAAATACTGTAAGCCAAGCATCACTACATGCTATTAATTTTCATCCTCAGAATATCCTAATAAAGTAGGCATTATTATTCAATTATGCTTCATTTAACAGAAGTAATGAATATCAGAGAGGTGAAGTCTACTGCCCAAAGGCCATAGCTGGAAGGTAATAGGGCCAGGGCAGCGAGGAGAAGGACTATGACTTTGCTACCACACTATGTCCCCTCTGGCCCTATAATCCATAGACTGTTCTGGATCTCAGTGTCTGCCTCAGTAATATGAGAATGAGGGTAGGACTGAGCCTGATGGAGCCTGAGAACTAAATGCATGAATCTATTTGAAGCATTTGGAACAACTTCTGATACCTGGTCAATGTTCTGTAACATTAGGTTAGCTTATTTAACAAGTAATACCTGGTCAGCAGATCCTTTACACTGCCTCGCTAGTGAATGAACTAGGTTGGTGCCACCTCATCACTCACTGGTTGTCATTATCAAGAGAGAATTGGAGAAATTCAAGTCCATCCTCCTCTTGTTACACTGTTCAGCACTGTCCCTAAACTTCTGGCCCCAAGGCCATCTTTCAGCCCTAGCATACTGCCTGGTTGGCTTCCTCATAGGCTTCTCTCTGCACACCAGGTTGACCAAGATGTGCTGTGCCCTTGTGACTACACCTCAGAAGTGCTGTCTATGCACTGAATATAGGGTCATCAAATCCATAAACCTTGTCAGGACAGTTCAAAATTCAAAACTCTTGCTTGGGATTGATGCTGTTTTGTGATATAGAGAAAAACCTTCACAAGACACATGTGAAGAGGGGACTTATGTCACTGAGAATATCTTGAACGACACAGCTATTTAGACACTCTTCAAGATAAACAAGCTTTTAAAATATTACTCTGTAGGTACATAAATAGCATTAGTCCTTTCTCACATATATTCTAATTATAACACAAAAGGTAGACTCTGGTTAGCCTAGGGTTGTTGTACTTTTAAAAATGCAGTAGTATTTGTGCACAGCCCAAAAATGTGTGGCTGTTTTGGAATATAAGGTATAAAGGCAGTTCTGCATTGCAGTGACATAAAACACAGGAAACGATTCAAAGAAATAAAAAAAGAGAGTGATTCCTAAAGTAAAGTGAGGAATTTTGTCCAACCACAGACAAACCGAACAAACAATTCATTTGTTCATTTATGCATTCACTTTCTCATCTATTCATCCCACAGATGTTCATGGGTTGCCTGTGTTGTACTAAGCTCTATGCAATCTGTGAGGATGGATCAATGAGCAAGACTTGGTTCCTGAACTCAGGACTCCACCTTGGGTAGGTGATAGCATTGATCAGAGATCATGTTTGAGCTTGGGTACTACCTACATGTCCTGAACCTACTTTTAGCCCTAGGTGGATGGAATCAGAAGAATTCACATTATTTCTTTGTTAGGACTGGTAGTTGCATCCCTCGGGAGCTGGTGAGATGGTTTGAGACCTTCCTGAGAGTAGAGACTCCCCCCATTTACATATCCACCCCTGATACTTTGCAGCCCTCCTGCCCAGCAATTCCTTGCTGAAAAATGTTTTGGAGAATTACAAGACAGGCCACCCCTAGGCACACACTTTATTTCTCATTTGTATTCTCTCTCTCCTTCCCTTACTCCTTTCCTTTAAAGAAATGAATTATGTATCCCACAAGCATATATAATTAAAGACAGAAAATTAAATTGAATATATCCCCAACCCATTGTGTTCATGCTTAATTACTCTCTATACTCATTGCCAGCTATTAATACTCTTATTGATCTCAGCTTACACCATGAAGAAGGGGGTAGAAATATTGGCTACTGTTGATAATGGAAATATGCACTCTTTTATCTAGCTTGAAATCTAAACAAGTTTTAAGCACTCATTGTGCACCTGCTCCATATTTTGCCCCACACTGTGAAGGACACAAATCAAAGACAGGCAAGTTCTCCTCTCCCAGCCAGCATTCCCAGGCTGGTAAATAAGGTAGCACTCAATCAGAACAAGTCCCCTAATGCCACGTGTTCTGTGCTGATGCAAACCTGTTGGCCTATCTCACCCACCACCTTCTGATGAACCCCTGATCTGAAGTAGGACATTTTGACTCAGCTGTGTTGACACGACATTTTACCTGGTGGATCTTTCATGAGATTATTGCATCAGTGATCTGTCAAAATGTAAAAGAACTACCATGGATTATGCACAGCAAACACTTCCTATCTAATTTCTTCCCTATGCCCACACTCTTTCATCAAAAAACTTTTTATTCTTTTTTTAATCATCTAAACTGTTTTGAAGTATCTTCTTTCATTTAGTGATGTTTTCTAAAAAATCTATTAGAATGGAATTAGTCTCCATGGGTATATTCCCTGCTTCCAAAGACATTACAAAGTAGGTTAAATATATTAAATATAATTTATGTATACTGCTGGGTACTGAAAGAATGAGTAGATATTTACTTGAGGCTTCACTCTGCAATTTGGAGAGGAAGTAAGTGCTCATTTTTATGAGGAGAAGTGGCGCTACTGAGACAAGTTGAGAACAAAGACTGGCTGCCCTTTTCTGGTGATAAAGGTAGCTCTGGGTGCTCTGGATTTGAGAATTTCAGAATTTTGAAAAGTGGGAGAAACTTTCAGCATTTACTGAGGTGTAACCTTGACCAAGTTCCCCAAATTCTCAGAGCCTCAGTTTTCTTATCATTAAAATGGGCATGACATTGCCTACTGAAACAAGAAAACATTAGAAGAGATGAACACCAAGATCTTTTAAGCCTTAATGAGGCTCCCAACTCAGGAGAGGAAAGGGAACAGGCCATCAGAAGACACCTTCATGGCTCCTGAGAGCTAAGGATTTCAGGGAAAACAGAAATGAAGATTTTCCACTGATAATTCAGCCTCCAACCTACAAACTTGAGTGGTAGGAGCTCCCTAAAGCCTTCTCTATGCCTCTGCCTCTACCTCTGTCTCTCTCTTCCTCTGTCTCTGTATTCTCATTTTTTTGTTATTATTCCTTTTTAAAATATTTTTAGGTAAAGCATTTTCTTGGCTTTCAGCCGCTCTTTTCCCTTTATCTTGTTAATAATCCCCTCTCCTCCTCCCAACCCAGGAGAGGCAAGGGAACAAGCCATCTGAAGACACCTTCAAAGCTCCTGAAAACTAGTGATTTCGCATGGCACACAAGCATTTCACACAGTTTTCTAATTTTTTCTTTTAAAAAAAAATTTTTTTTTAGTTTTTTCTTCTCTTTTTCTCTATTTCTTGGTTGTTTTTGTTGCTGTTGTTTCTCTCTCTCTGTTTCCTTTTTTGCACACTCCTTGACACTCAGATTGAACTTCAAGTTTCAGAAGAAACATACTATCCATCAGATGACTAGAAATCACCACAGGGCCACAGAAACATGGGAAAGCAAGAAAATACCTCTCCCACAAGGGAAAATAATAGCTCCTCTTCATCTCCAGACAGTTTAATGGAAATCATGGAAATGTCTGATAAAGAATTTAGAACATTCACAATGGTGAAGCTAACAGAGATGGAAGAGAAGAGAGACAATAAATCCATTCTTGGAAGATCTAAAAGAGGAATTACACACTTTGCAAAAGAATCAAATGGAACCATTAGAGATAAAGGCTATAATACAGAAAGTCAAAATCTCCCTTGAAAGTATTAAAAGCAGATTAGATCATACAGAAAATAGAATCTCAGATGTAAAAGAAAAAATTGCTGGCCTAGAAAAATCCATCGTGAAGACTGAGAAAATGGCCCAAATATTTGAGAATAATATGTGAGAAATACTAGATACCATCAAACATCCAAACATCTGGATCATTGGCATCCCAGAAGGTGAAGAGACTCATAAGGGCATTGATAATTTATTCCATGAAATCCTGCAATAAAACTTTCCAAACCTAGAGAGGCACTCAAAGATCCAGTCCCAAGAAATACAAAGGACCCCAAGTAGAATCAACCCAAGATGTTCTCCAAGACACATTATAGCCCGATTGACCAAAACCACAGACAAAGACAAGATACTAAGATTGGCTAGAGAGAAATGGCAAGTTAGCTACAAAGGATATCCCATCAGGCTAACAGTGGACCTCTCATCAGAAACAATGTGAGTGAGGAAAGAATGGGAAAATATATTCAAAGTGTTAAGGGAAAAGCAGTTTCAACCAAGAAAACTGTACCCGGCACGATTTTCTTCATATGGGAAGAAAAGACAAGAACATCCTCAGATAAACAAAACCTGAAAGAATTTATCAACACCAGACCAGATCTCCAAGAAGTTCTCAAGGGAGTGCTATGTCAGGAAAATTAAATGCAGAAAGAGAGAAATAAGAGTTCAAAAACTAAGAAAATGGACAACTTAATCATAGGGACAAGTCTAGAGTTGAATAATATATACCAGAATCCAATCAGGAAGATCGAACCACAACAGAAGATAGATTAAGTACATTAGACTGATCTGGTAAAATAGCATTCTGTGACTTTTGACTAAAATATTGCTGCTTTTCTTCTAGGCTTTGTTTCCGGTTTTAAGAGTTTTTGCCTGGTTTTGAGCTGTCAATATGTTCATGTACCTACTATTTGAACAAGAATACTAACCTGTTTCCAGGCTTTAAGTTTTAAGCAAATTTCCTTACCAATTCAAAAATGCTTTTCTTGAAATTACCAGCTGAACTTGCTACTGAAAGTAGTTAGATTATTTAATAAATTGTGTGATCAATAAAATGTAGGGGGAAAAGGAATGGAAGACAACTGTAGACACCAGGGTTAGTGTGAGAAGAGGGTGGGAAAGGGCAAAGGGTCAGACATAGGGGTAAATATATATATATATATATATATATATATATATATATATATACACACACATATATATATATATATCCAGAAATGGAGAATTATTAATGATAATATGCATTATTAAGCCATTATGCAGTATATTATGGATAGGAAACTACATTTTGTATGCTGTGACGATGATTAGGGGATGAATGTAAATTAATCAAAAAAATGTTTCAGGAGAAAAAATAAAAACACGAAAACTGTTTTTCTTGAAATTAAAATAAAATGTATATTTGATGACCACAGCAAGCTATATAGCCCCAGCTAGGTACGACTTTATAGTATGTTCATTCTACTCACTGAGGTTTATACCTAAAGTCAGACTTGTGTTCATGGATATGTACATACCAGCTGCACTTGCTATTGGAAATATTTAGATTAATTAAGTTCTTTAGCAAATCAATAAAATGGGGGGGAAAGTCACAGAAAGCAACCATGGATACCAGAGACAGTGAGAGGATGGTGGGACACAGCCAAAGGTGAGAGATAGGGAATCAAGGATGCCAAAAAAAAAAAAGCAAAATATGCAGGAAACAAGAAATGGAAAAGTATTTGTTGATGTAACTAACACGTATGTTGATGTGCTTGATTGAGCCAATATACATTGTATTCTGGATGGGAAATCTCATTTTGTATGCTCTAATAATGTATAGTGAATGAATGTAAACAAATAAATTTAAATTTAAAAAGTTAAAAATTTTTAAAAAAACCTTAATGAGAAGAATATGAAAAGAAATTGGACCGTATTTGGAGTAGGGTCACTTGAAGGGCCTGCTGATGAAGCCTAGTATGGGGAGGATTAAAAGTAATGATGGTTTGGGGAGAGATTTTACTAGGAAAAAAAAAAAGAAAAGAAAGAGAAAAAAGAGAGGAAAATAAAAAGAGAACCTACTTAAGATAGTACATGACTAAGATAGTACATGACTATGGCTTTCAGTGTTTTTTTTTTTCCATTTGTTGAAAATAACATCTCTTACTCTGCTTCTCTCTCTCTCTTTAAAGAAAACTATTGTATGTTTAAGTGTATTTAAATTACCTTTCTGTCTGTTGGTCTTCTCTTTGCCACCAACACCTTTTCCAATGAAAGCCATGTCAAATAAAATATTTTAAGAAAAAAAAGGAAGCAAAATCCAACTACCATCATCATCTTCATCAACCCAAGGTTCAGTTGGAGATATCCAGGAACCTCCTAATGGTAAAGAGGAGGAGAATGCCCCAGAGACCCATGCTGGAAGATGAATTATTCTGTATGCTCTATTTTCCTTTCTTTTCCCCCAAATCTTTAGTGAGATCTCTTGCCTAGTTTAACTGAGGAGTCTAATGATAACACAGAGGAGAGGAGGAACCATTGATTACTTCCATCCACACCACTCCCACTTACATTACATCCACACCACTCCCACTTACATTACATCCACACCACTCCCACTTACATTACATCCACACCACTCCCACTTACTCTGGTGTTCCAGTAGGGAGAGAAGGGGGGGAGGCTCAGGAGCTGGAGAAAAGTCATCTTCCTGAGTGATTGTCATGGGGGATTGCTCCCTCCTATTAGTCATCTCTGCTAATTAAACTTCTTTTCTCTCTTTTCTTTTCTTTTTTTTCTTTTCTTTTTTTCTTTTCTTCTTTTCTTTTCTTTTTTTTAATGCATTTATGGGGCCAGCAACCAGCATAGAACTTAAGGTGGCTGGATCCCACATGGCCAACCCCATGATTCAAGTCCCAGACAAGGCAGCTTGAAAAATCACACCAGGAATATTCATGAGTGGGAATGGAGGAGAAGGGATGTGGTTTGGCCGTCCCTCCTGATGGGGGGTGGGAGTGATGTCTCATTTTGATTCATTCTCTCGCTCTGTCTCTGGTGAGCACAAGCTCCCTATAGCAAAAAAATAAAAATAAATAAAAATTTTAAAATTAATAATAATAATAATTGTGTATCTCTTCCATGAGAGAAAGAGAAAACCCCTAAAAGTGCATTTACACCACGATCCACTCCTCAGCCAGCTGGGATCATGAGCTCGCACATGTACCTGGCATGCATAAGGAAGCTCCAGAATATGAGCACAGAACCCTCCCATGTGCATTGCCACTTTGCCGCCACCTGGCCCCTGATTCAGTTCATTTCCTAGGTTCCACTAGATGGGTTCAATTACTAGCAGCTCTTCCAGGTTCTGGTAGTCTCTTGTGTGACTTGGCCTTCTCTTCCACTGCCCTGCAGCTGGAGGCCACACCTACTTTTCTCTAACATTAGATAGAGGTGCCTGCAAGTCTGCAGAAACTAATTGTAGCATTTTTCAGGAACCAGGAGTACAAGGGGACAACCTCTGTGTCTCCACTTGCCTATACATCATGTCCTCTCTCCCTGTGGTAGCCCCTCACCCACCTAGTTCTTGAGTGGTGTGGGAAGAGGTGACAGCCCAGTATTTGACTGCAAAATAGGGCATAAGGTCGCAAGCTTGCACAGTGAACCCTGAGAGTGTTTCTAACTGGGAGAGGAGGGTGGAGCGAAGCAGGACCCTCCTTTTCCTCTCATGGAAGAGGAGCAGGAGCCAGCTGTAGTGGAACAGCAGTAATACAATGCTCAGTGGTTCTGGACCCACAATGGGAGGTCTTGGGAATGAGTCCTGAGATCTCTATACATGCGTGTGTGCCCATGATCTGGGCTAGCTGAGCCTGGGTATGGATGGTGGACTGAGGACCAGTCGAGGGTGCCTCTCTCTCTCTCTTCATCTTTTCATCTTTCTCTCTTTCTCAAGAAAAAAATAATAAATAAGAGAAAGAAGTAAAAAGAAATAGAAGAAAGAAAAGAGAAAAAGAGAGGAAGAAAGAAGAAGGAGAAAAAGAAGAAAAAGAAAGGAGGAAGGAAGGAAGGAGAAAGAAGAAAGGAGGAAGGAAGGAAGGAGAAAGAAGAAAGGAGGAAGGAAGGAAGGAGAAAGAAGAAAGGAGGAAGGAAGGAAGGAGAAAGAAGAAAGGAGGAAGGAAGGAAGGAGAAAGAAGAAAGGAGGAAGGAAGAAAGGAAGGAGAAAGAAGGAAGGAAGGAAGGAAGGAAGGAAGGAAGGAAGGAAAGAAGAAAGAGGAAGAAAGAAAAAGAAAGGAGAAAGAGAGAGAGAGAGACAGAGAAAGGGAAGGAAGGAAGGAAGGAAGGAAAGAAGGAAGGAAGGAAGGAAGGAAGGAAGGAAGGAAGGAAGGAAGGAAGGAAGGAAGGAAGGAAGGAAGGAAGGAAAGAAAGAAAGAAAGAAAGAAAGAAAGAAAGAAAGAAAGAAAGAAAGAAAGAAAGAAAGAAAGAGAGAAGAAGAAAAAGTATGGAGCAGGGAAAGCTTCCGCCATTTGTGACCCAGCTCCTCCAGGAGCCCTTGGAAAGAGGGCCACTATGCTGAGAAGACACCTCCCTTAAGCCCTGCAAGGAGACAAGCTGGCCATGTCAGGCTATTTCGGCTTACTTGCTTATTTAGTTTTGTTACTGAGATGTAACTTACTCTATAAAGTTCATAATTTCAATATGTACAATTCCAGTGGTTTTTAGTATGTCTGAAAGGTTATGCAACCATCATCATTATTCCCAAACATTTTCTTCACCACAAAAAGAAACCCTGAACCCTTTAGCAGTCACTTCCCATTTCCTGCTCCCTCCAGACCTTAGCAGCCACTAATCTACTTTCTATTTTCATAGATTTCCGTGTTCTGCATATTGTGTATCAGTAGACACACACAATGTGTGGCCTTTAGTGTCTGGTTTCTTTCACTTAGCACAATGTTTTCTAACTTCATCCGTGTTGTAGATTGTATCAGTACTTCATTTCTTTTCTTTTCTTTCCTTTTTTTTTGGCTAAATAGCATCCTATTGTATGACTCTATCACAATTTATTTCCTCAATCATCAGTTAATGGACATGAGAGCATTTTCCTGCTTTTTGAACTCAAGTTGTAGGTCACATTGAGATCTTTATTTGCAAAGACAGGAAAACACCTTTGGACACTCCTATCATCATCTTACTGGTGAAAGTTACACAAAAGTTATCTTGCAGGAGGCAGAGTAAACCAGATGTTAGGAGAGCAGGTCTCCTCTCCTCCCTGAGCCTGTGCAATGCCAGCAATGTTTTGCAGAGGCTAGAATAAGTAGTGTGCTGATAAGCCAGCCCATTAAAAAAAAAAAAAAAAAAATTTAAAAAAAAATTTAAAAAAGGGCGATCTCCAGATAGGGTTATGTCACAGAACTCCCACATAGTCAACCCTGGTTTGACAGATAGTGTTATGTCACTGGACTCCCACATAGTCAACCCTGGTTTGAGTCCTGGACCCCGCGGCTTAAAACTCATACCAAGCACGTGTGCATGCGTGCGTGCCTAAGATCTCTAGAGGAGAATGGAGGAGAAGTGATTGCTGTGTGGCCATTCCCCTGGCGGGGGAGGGAGTGGGGTGATTTCTCACTTTCTGTCTCTCTGTTTCTCTGGTGACCACACATGCTGCAAGGCAAAAATCTCTCTTAACACACACACACACACACACACACACACACACACACAAACACAAACACCTGAAGAACCCTGGAAACCTGCTTTTGCTGTGTTTGCTGATTTCCATGGTGTCAATGCTCCCATCATAGCTGATTGAAGGTTCCACTAGGATGACACTAAACACAAGAGTTGGAAACAGAGGTGTACTACGTTTTCTGGGAGTTAGTACAAACGAGCTCCAGGATGAAATCCAGGTTCTTGAACATGCTGAGGTAGCAACTCTCTAGGGAATTCTAAGAAATAGCCAACAACTGTCTGAGGGGGTCAGTTTCTTGCAGTAAAACACATATAATTGCACCCAGTGTGTTTCCATTCCCTGACTGCATTCCAAAATACCAGTCACTTCTTTGAATAAAGCACTAATCTAGAGTCTCCCTGGGCAGCTAACTCATGGTTACTCTAGCTCTTTCTTATCATAATGGGTCTTAAGAAGAACCCTTGTGTTCACTCCAAGTCTCTAAGTAGCCTACCCAGGGAGGAATGTGGGTTAGTGAAGTATCTAAGCACAACTGAAATATGACTCCAGGAGAATTCCTTTTGACATGTATTGATGACAATGATAGATCTATGTTAAATACAGAATATTCATATACTAGTTTACAGTGCTATGGTAATAGTCCATGGGAAAATAAAATGACAAGTGTGAAATTTGAAAACGTGTCTGATTCTAAATGTCTACTCCTGTGCTGTCCGGTATGGCAGGCACATATCATATGTGGCTATTAAGCATTTGAAATGAGCCTAGAACAAATTGAGAGGTACTGAAAATGCAAAATATACACTGGGTTTTGAGTATTTAGTGAGGAAAAATAATGTATAATATCAAAAATTTTTATAATATGTTCATATATATTGGATTAAACACAAATATAGTATTAAAACTATTTTTACTTTCTTCTTTTTACTTTTTTAAAAGTTTATATTAATTTTATTTTTTTCATGAGAGGCAGAGGGTGGGGAGGAGAAGAGAGAGTGAAACAAGCACACCTAACAGTTTCCTCATGCTGTAATCCATTCCCAGCCTCAGCCAGCCAGGATCCCAGGGTTGCTCCCATCATCACAGGGAAATCTTTGGACATGAACTGAGGACTTTCCCATGTGGGTAGAGCATTATAGAACACTGTTACTCCTGGGCCACTGCCATCAGCCCAATTTCTTTTTACTTTTTAAATTTTATTTAATAAAATTTATATTTTAAATTGCATGTATGTAGACCAGGCCCCATGGTGACTGGACATTGGACTCCCACATGACCAACAACAGTATGAGTCCTGGACCTGGTGGCTTTCTCTCTCTCTGTCTCTCCCTAGTGAATGTGCATACCCTATAGCAATATTTAAAATAATAATAATAATAAATAAAATGAAACAAATAATTCTTTCATGAAAATTGCATGTGTGACTTGTAATTCTATTTTGTTGGATAACACTGGTCTATTTGACACTCTTGGATATTATCAATCAGTTTAAACAAAAGGAGCTACCATTTATTAGTTTCCTGTGTGTCCAACACTAAACTGAGCTATTTATATATAATTTCATTTAATCCTTACAAAAACTTTTCTGTATAATTTTCTATCCCTATTGTATGAAGAGAAAGCCATAGATCAGAGAAGTTAAGTCCAAGGTTGTACAAGGAGTCTCTATTCAAATCAATCTTTTGGCTCATAAACTTGTGCTATGATAATTTTGACTAAAAAAATTAGAGATTTCCTAATCTCTAATAGACATGTAAGATAAAGGAGAAGTTAGTTTGTTAGTTATTTGTTTGTTGTGGTAACTTTTTGATATAATTTTTAATTTAGAGAAAAAGGAATAGTTCAAGAACAGTACAAAAAATTTCCAAAATTTTTCATATATATATATATATATATATATGTTTTTAAAAACTTGTAACTACCATCTCTTGTCTCTGACCTCTCCTTTCTCTTGCTAATTTTAGAATCCATGTACATTTGAGGTAGGCCCAGCTCTGCCCCTTTAACTGGAAAGCCTAAGCTTCTGCCCCAAAGCTTTCCTTCTGGCCCAACTCCTAGCAAAGCGAGGTAGGCTGGTCTCTGTCTTCTTTCTGTCTCTGTCCCTGTCTCCTCCTCTCCCTTTCTCTCAAAATTTTTCTATATATATATATATATATATATATATATATATACACACACACATATATATATATATATGTTTTTAAAAAATCTTTAGACTGTTGTCTCTGACCTCTCCTTTCTCTTGCTAATTTCAGAATCTATGTGCACCTGAGGTGGGCCCAGGTCTGCCCCTTTCGTGTGGTGCTCTGCACCATGCAGTTTTCATTTTTTTGCCTTTTTTTAAGAAGAAAAAATTTGTTTCCCTAGTCATTGTTTTTTTTTTTTTTTTTTTTGTGTGTGTGTGTGTGTGTGTGTGTGTGTGTGTGTGTGTTTTGTCTTTTTCTGGGTCTTTATCCCCTTTTTTCCTTTTTTTTTACTTGACTTTCTCACCTTGCTTCTCAGCTTCCACACTTTGAGTGTCTAGTCAGGTGTAGGTGCATAGTAGCAAAACATCTGAATACTTTTAGGGTAATAGAAAACCTCCACCCCTACTGAACTGCTACAGATAGGGAAAAACTCATCTTTTTTTTTTTTTTTTTTTTTTGAGAGGTTTTTCACTATACGGCGCATGCGCTCGCCAGACAGAGAGAGAGACAGAAAGACAGAAAGTGAGAAATCACCCCCCAGAGGGGATGGCCATGCCGCAATCCCTTCTCCTCCATTCTCCTCTTGGGATCTTGGGCACGCACGCACACGTGCCCGGTGTGGGTTTTAAGCCACCGGGTCCAGGAAACGAACCGCGGTCGACTACGTGGGAGTCCAGCCACATAGCCATTACACTAACTGCTGGTTCCCAAGGGAGAAACTCATCTTTATAAACCTGAATTAAAATCTCTTTTTGTGGATACCACATTGCAAAACACAGTAGTAGAGGCAAAATAGACATAGAAGTACCTCACAGTTGAGTGAAGCCTATGAGCTTGCAGTAGCAGAAATCTCCAACTAGTTAGCCAAACATGAATATACCACTAAATAACTAAAAGACAGAGAAGGAGACCACAAACTGAGCAGCAGGGAGAAACACAGAGCTGCTGCAGAGAGCACAGCTCATCTCCTCCCATACACCTCTGAATTCTTAGTTGAAACCCTGCAGCTCAACCCTGGTGCACTTATTCCCTAAAAACCACGAGGCCTTTGTAATATACAGTTCCATTTAAAAAAAAAAAAGTTCAAGTTGCTTGGTGAGGGTCAGGGAAATGGAACTGCAGAAATATTGCAGGTCATCTCCTCTTGCACACCTCTAACATTCAGAAAGTAAGGAGTAACATATAATGCATCACATGACCAGAAATCACCAGAGGCGCAAGAAATATGAGAAACCAAGAAGATACCTCTCCATCAATGGGAAAAAACAGCCCTTCATCTTCCACATACAATACATGGAAATGTCAGATAAAGAACTTAGAATATTCATAGTGACAAAGATAACAGAGATGTAAGAGAACAGAAACAATGAACTCCAGAAGATGCAGAAGAAAAGAGTCAATGAGTTCCTTCCATGATCTAAAAGAGGAAGTACACACCATAAAAAGGAATCACATTGGGACCAGCAGTTGGCATAATGGCTATGTGCTGGACTCCCATGTAGCCAACGTGCTTTGAATCCCGGACCTGGTGACTTAAACTCATGCTAGGTGCATGTGCATGTGTGCCCAAGATCCCAAGAGGAGAGTGGAGGAGAAGGGATTGCAGCATGGCCATCCCCCCAGGGGGTGATTTTTCTCGCTTTCTGTCCCTCCGTCTTCCGTCTCTCTTTCTAGTGAGTGCATGCACCCTATAGCAAAAAACAAACAAACAAACAAACAAAAAACAGAATCACATGGAACTGTTAGAGATGAAGGCTATAATACAGGAAATCAAAACCTCCCTTGAACGTATTAAAAACGTATTAGATCACGCAGAAGATCAAATCTCAGATGTAGAAGGAAGAACCTCTGACCTAGAAAAATTCACCAAAAAGACTGAGAAAATAACCAAAAAAAAAAAAAAAAGAGAGAATAATATATGAGTAATACTAGATACCATTAAACACCCAAACATCTGGATAATCAGTATCCCAGAAGGTGAAGAAACTAATAAGGGCATTGATAATTTATTCCATGAAACCTGGAAGAAAACTTTCCAAACCTAGAGAGGCATTCAAATATCCAGACCCAAGAAATACAAAGGACCCCACATAGAATCAACTCAAGAATATCTTCTCCAAGGTACATCATAGCCAGATTGACCAAAACCACAGACAGACAAGATGCTAAAATTAGCAAGAGAGAAACATCTAGTTACTTTCAAAGGATATCCCATCAGGTTAACCTCTGACCTCTTGTCGGAAACAATGCCAACAAGGAAAGAATGGAAAAATATACTCAGCGCGTTAAGTGAAAAACAATTTCAACCAAGAATACTATACCCTCCAAGATTATCCTTCATATGGGAAGAAAACATTCTCAGATAAATGAAACCTGAATTTACCAACACCAGACCAGCTCTTTGAGAAGTTCTGAAGGGAGTGCTGTACCAGGAAAACTAAAGACAGAAATAAGAGAACAAAAATGACCAAGAAAAATGCCAACTTAATGGTAGGGACAAGTTTGGAAGTATCAATAATAATGTTAACTGTTAATTTCCAAGATTTAAATGGAAAGATCAGACCATAGTAACACTAAAAATTAAACAAAAGTGATATTACATGAAACTGAACTGCTGAAATAGAATTCTATGACTTTTGTCCAAAACATTATTAATTTTCTTCTATGTCTTTCTTTGTCTTCCAGATTTAAGGATTTTGGTTCTCTCGTGAGTTGTTGATAGGTTTAGCAATTTGTTAATTTTGTTTTTTATTGAAACATAAACTTTTCTCCCTTCCTGACCACTTTGCAATTAGAAGCATTTGTGAGCATTCTTATTTTGTGACAGAATGGTTATTTGCATAATTCAATAATACAATAGTATTTGTTGCTTCGCATCAGAAATTGAATTCTTATGGAGCTTTGTGCAAATAACAGACCAAATTGAGATTAACCTAATTTTTTGGCAGATAAGTTAGTTTATACTTCTCTTTAGGTAAAGGAGGAATGGACAAAAAAATGTTTCAGAAGAAAATTATAGTGCACTTGTCACTAGATTCTAGCTTTATCCATATTTTTAGTTTAAGATATTTTGTGAATCAATAAAATGTGAAAGAAAGGTTTAGTATGGAAGTGAGGGAGGGAAAAGGGGAAGGAAAAAAAAGCAAGTGAAAGTTGCTTAAGTGACAACAAAATTAGAAGCTATTTGCTAATGATAAGGTATAGTGTATTATCTTTGTCTTGACCGATACACATGGTATTTGCACTGGAAGAAGAAATGTTGTACACTGTAAAGACATGTGATTAAATGTAAAGAAAGAAAAAAAGAAAGAAGAAATTTCCTGTATTTTTCCCAGCTTCACCAACTATCTATTAGGTAAGGGTAGAGAAAAAGGAAAAGAAAAAAAATTTTTTTCCAAATGATTTGAAAATAAATTGAAGACAGTGGGTACCTGTGCTAAATACTTACATGTCTGTATTTCCTGAAAACAAAAACATCCTCTATTTCACCATAATCCAATGATAAATATCAGGAAAGGTAACAGCGATATTAGTATCTAAACCCAGTTCATGTTCAGATTCCATCAATTATTCCAGTAATGTCCTTTTTTTTAGCTACTTTCTGTCTTGATTCAAAGTCCAGTCCAGGATCACACATTACATTTATTTGCTGTGTCTCCTTGATCTCTTTTCATCTAGAACAATTTCTCAGCCTTATGTGCTGCTTGACTTTGACATTTTAGCTGAATACAATTCCATTATTTTGAAGACTATTCCTCCTTATAGCTTGTCTGGAATTCCCTCATGATTAGATTCAGGTTTTGCATTCTCAGCAGGAATACCATTGAAGTGTTCTTTGTCTCATTCAACAGAAATTTGCTAGTTGCTTTTAACCTTTGTTTATAGGATTTAAGAAAAATCATTCACAAATTGTACACGTAAGAAATAAGTCTTTCAAAAACATTTGGAGGGCTGGCACAGTAGTGGCACGTTGCTCAAGAACCGATGGATCCATGTGGAAGAATGCCAGTTTAGTTCCCGAGCTAATCTACACTCATCAGACACGCACCCACCATCCTGGCTGGGAAAGCAGGACCAGGGGAGGTTTCAGTGTGAGACCCTATCACTTGTCTTTTTCTCTCTTTCTCTCTCTCACTCTGTCTCTAATTCTAATGAAATAAAGAAAAGAATTTTTTCAACACTTCACATTGACCCAAATATTCACTGTGCAAAAGCAAACCTTAGGTCCAAAGTAGGAGAAGTACAGATAATAATAAATATAGATGATAATAATCATTATAATAATTATTCTATTGTATTATTTTATTCTCATATTTTATTAATTATTATTATGCATTAATTATCATTTTATTCTCATTATTTTAACTGTGTAGAAAAAAATGTAAGCCAGTCTAGCAATATGAAAGATCAGAATATGGAAGTTGATAATGAACATAAAAAGAGAGAGGGTGCATAAGGTCATTCAGCTGCTAAAGATGTTTGATTTAAAGTAACTACCATTCAGGGTGGAATAATTTCTTTGTTTTATTTTTTTCACCACCATTCACATGATAAGGGTTGCAGTCAGAGCCATCGAACTGCTGTTGGCAGATCCTCTGAGATGCTGCAAGATGATGGTGTTTATTCAAAGTTAGCAGTAAACTCTTATAATCTCATTTCATTCAAATAATTTTATTGTTGCAAGATGTAACACCATCAACTCAAACTGGCTCTGACAAGTCTCATATTTTTCTCATAGAAAAAAAATTTTAAAAAAGGACAGCTGTCAAAAGGATTTGTGTGAGCTGAGCATCTGAGAAGTTATGGGAAAATTAAATTTTTAATCAATCACTTGCCTAAAATTGTAGAAGCTAATATCTGGCTTATAGTTACCCCGATATAATATCATTTAGAATGCCTTTCATCTCAAGGTATCTGGTGATTGTATGTATGTGTGTGTGTGTGTGTGTGTGTGTATGTATGTGTGGTTTTTCTTCATCTGCTGTGACAAAAAAAAAAAAAGAAAGAAAGGAAGAAAGAAACAACGAAAGAAAGAGAAACAGGAAGAAAACAGAAGTCTAAAAAATGCACTTCAGGGACCAGCAGATAGCGTAATGGCTATGTCGCTGGACTCCCATGTAGTTGACCAGGGTTCAAGTCCCGGACCTGGTGGCTTAAACTCATGCTGGGCACGTGTGTGTGCATGCCCAAGATCCCAAGAGGAGAATGGAGGAGAAGGGATTGCGGCGTGGCCATTCCCCTCGGGGAGGTGATTTCTTGCTTTCTGTCTCTCTGTCTCTCTCTGTCTTTCTAGTGAGCACACACGCCCTATAGCTAAAACCTATCCAAAAACAAAAACAAAATGCACTTTAAATATAAAAACCCAGATAGACGGAAAGAAAAAGTCTGTAAAAAGATATATATTGCAAAGTGTGATCATAAGAAAGAAGGGATGATATGGTAATATTAATACCAGTCAAAATAGATATTGAGGGACCAGCAGTTAACGTCATGGCTATGTGGCTGGACTCCCACATAGTCGACCGCGGTTTGCATCCGGGACCCGGTGGCTTAAACTCACACCGGGCACGTGTGTGTGCATGCCCAAGATCCCGAGAGGAGAATGGAGGAGAAGGGATTGCGGCGTGGCCATCCCCCCTGGGGGGTGATTTCTTGCTTTCTGTCTCTCTGTCTCTCTCTGTCTGTCTGGTGAGCGCAGGCACCCTATAGCAAAATCCTCTCCAAAAAAAAAAAAAAATAGATTTTGAGACGAGGACTATGAATACAGATGAGGCATATTTTATAGTTGATAAAGGGTCATGTTGTGTATGATCTTCAAAATTAATGAAAAATATTTAGAGAATTATAGTTCTGCAAAGGAAAGAAATAACAGTATTAAAGAAAGAAATAGATTCAGTTAGAAATTTTAATACCTCTTGCCCAACACTTACAGAAAAAATAGGCCAGAAAGATCAATAATGACATGGAAGACTCACCTATCAACAGCCTTGACCTAATTGGCTTTTACTAAACAGTGGTAGACTGCACATTCACTTTTTAAGAACACAAAGAAGCTTCCACTAAGAGAGACCATGTGCTAGGCTATGGCCTAGTGTCTCAATAAATTTCAAGATACTGACATTTTTAAAGGCATATTTTTGATTTGCAACACAATTAAGTTAGAACTCAAAAATAGTAAGATATATAGGGACCAGCAGTTAACGTAATGGCTATGTCGCTGGACTCCCACGTAGTCGACCGAGGTTCGCGTCCCGGACCCGGTGGCTTAAAACTCACGCCGGGCGCATGTGCATGCATGTGTGCCCAAGATCTCGAGAGGAGAACGGAGGAGAAGGGATTGCGGCATGGCCATCCCCCCCGGGGGGGGGGGGGTGATTTCTCACTTTCTATCTCTCTGTCTCTCTCTGTCTGTCTGGCGAGCACACACGCCCTATAGCAAAAACTCTCCAAAAAAAAAAAAAAAGTAAGATATATAGAAAGTCTCCAAATATTTGGAAATCAAGAAGCACACTTCTATATAATGCAGAGATCAAAAAAGAAATCATGAGCAATAAAACATTTTGCACTAAAGAATGATATTAAAAACACACATATAAAAAATCAGAGCACCTACTAAATAATTGACTTAAGAGAAATGTATAGCTTTAAATCTCTGATTATTGATTGAAATTGTTCTTCCTTTCACATGCAAGTTTCTACATTGTGAAACCAGGAGCATACGAGTGAATTAAACTCAAAATACCTACCCACATTGAGAAAACAGAGAGAGAAAACACAAATTACCAATATCAAGACTGAAAAGAGCAGATATCACTATAGATTACATAAGCATTTGGCAAAATAAATAAATAAAATCATGCTTGTTACTTGTTTGACTTCACAGTTCTCCAATTGTGTGTGTTCCCACGAGAAAGAAGTTTTGCATTAAACAAGAAAAAGATATTAAATTACTCATACCTCTCATTTCTTTGCTGAATTAAATGTACAGATGTGTTAAAGCAAAAATTTTTACAATAGATCAATTAGAACATTAGGATTTACTTTGCTGAAGAATTCATTAGGCAGCATAGACATGTTTCATGATAGATCATTATTTCATTGACAAGCTCAAGGGCAAGAACAATGAAAGTTAAGATCATTAGCCACTGCACATTAAGTATCGGTGAGAAATGAGGATAACATTTCTGAAATGAAAATTGATGTGCCCATAATACTTTCAAGCAAAATTGCGCATAACCTTAAGACCCATATATTGCCCAAAGCAAGTATTCCTTGTATGTGCTCCAGCTCTTCAGCTTCCTTATAATACAGGTTCTTTGTCTTATTCAGGAATATATAACGTGACATTCACTATGCAGAACTTTTTGTGAATAGCACTTCTGAGAAAGGGACTCACAACTGGGCTTTTGCTTTCTCCTTCCTGTTTCCGAGGAACGGCCCCTTCAGAGAATGCCTTTTCCATTGCAGTGCTACTTGCCACATAACTTTGTACATGCTGAAGGCCATACAAGGAAACAAAGGCTTGATCAAGGTCCTTCCACTCAAAACTCCCATTTGCCTCCGTCTCTACTGCCAATGTGAAAATATATCATCAATTAATTCACACCAGAATATGGAGGTGGCTTCTCAGAGTCTTTACCTTTTTTTTAAAAAAAAAAAAAAAGATACCTGAAGAAATCAAGCAGAGTAAGGATTTGTGACAGGAGGATTTCAAGGGCTGGCAAGGCTGTGTTGGAAAAGATTTGGGTACTCTGGGAAGAAATGTTAGACTCTGCTCAAATCCTTATTTTCATCCTCCAGATTTCCCTTCATTCACTGTTTTGCGAGGGTCTATGGATAACGACTGTCTCATAGGTGGGCAGGTTGATGCCTGACTGGAAGCTTGTTATCATGAGCTGATGGCTTCTCTGGTCATTGGTTCTACCCCTAGATAAACCTGGAACGCTGGTCACCCACCTGATGGTGTCCGTTGTCACTTATCATGTCATCTGGTAGAATTTATGATGTAACATTGTTCAAACAGTGCTGAAAGTGTCTCCAGAAAACAGCTTCTCTGTGGTCACTGAGTCATGAAGTCATCATCCAGAGGAAAGCATTTATCGTGGATCAGATGTCTAGAAGACTACCTTGAAAGAGGGGAGGGTTAAATGAGACAGGCAGTTGTGCCAACACTACTGAGAAAGCAGCAGAGTAATTTGATGGGCCTTCTCTCCTCCTAGAATTAATTACAATTTTAAAGCCTGGCAGCTTGATTTAATATTACAACTTTCTTCAATTAAATCTACATTTTTTCAGTCTTACTTCATGTCATCCCACTAATTGGTTTCAGCAACTCCTTGTGCCAATTCCCACTACTGTATGATTAAAACAAAGAAAACAAAACAAAAAGCTGTTCTACTAAAAGAAGATTAAAAATGTAAATGTATCTTATCTCATATTGCCTTTTTGTTTTCTGAGAAGATGGATATCATAAGAGCAGGAAATAACTGATCAGCAAAATCCAAAGATGCCGACATTGGAATCCAATTTTTGCAGTGTTTTGCAGAGTACTGTCAAGCTACAAGCTATGATGCATTGACTACCCTGGGTTCATTCTTTTCTTTTTTTAGGTTTTTGCCATAGGGCATATGCACTGACCAAAGAGACAGAGAGACAGAAGGAAAGTAAAAAATCACCCTTCAGGGAGGTCAGGCATGATGCAATACCTTCTCCTCCATTCCCCTCCTGGGATCTTGGGCATGCGCACATATGCACCCGTCATGACTTTTCAATCTGCTGGGTCAAGGACTCAAACTGTGGTCAGCCATGTGGGAGTCCAGTACCTTAACTACCATGCCACCTGCTGGCCCCACACTGGGTTTATTCTTATTCAGCCAATACACATTGTGCACCCACCAAGCACCAGACCCTGTTCTGGATGCTTGGAGGTCTAAGCAGCATCAGCAGAGTGTCCATAATAGCAGCCCCTAGCTTCTCAAGAAAGCAGGACCATTATTCACACTTGAAATTCTGGTGACCTTTTCCTAGACAGTTAGATTGTGGCAATGGTAAGCAAATAATTATTTTCTGATTGTCTTTTAATAAATGTTGGTAGCTACTTTACTACTACCTTTTCCATTGTCTTTTTTCTTGAAAATAATTACCAGGAGAAAGAATAGGAAGCAAAATAAAATCAAATTGTTCTGGTTGATTAAACAAAATTAGAGGGTTAGATTCAGAGTAGGGACTGTGTTATACTTAGGGGACTCTGAAGACAAAGTCAGCAGGAAAATCTTCAGTTTTTTGCCACCTGTCAGGACTAAAAGGGCTTGCAAGCCTACTTTGCAAATAAGGGCAGTCAAAAAGGTTTTTTTAAAGAGGTTCAAAAGGTTCTTAAAAGAAAACATTTTGAAATGGCTGTGTTCCCTGGTTGTCAGTCTGGTTTCTAAAAGCCCTGGAGGTTCATGGTGATTCCTCCAGGCCACCAGGAGGAGCTGTCCAGGGTGCTCCAGGGGGTTGAACAACTAAAAAGTTCCTGTTTCTCACCCCAATTTTAGCTGAAGGGGTTTCCCTTTCACTTGTCTTATATATGAGTGTCCCTTGGGACATCCCATAAAGGAAAGATTCTATAACCTTAAAAATAACGGAAAATCACTAACCTATGAGCTGCTCCAGCATGCTAGAGAGCAGTACTAATGAAGTATTCTCTTTGGAACCCAGATAGTTTAAAATAGCAAACATTTTGGGGGGCAGCAGGTGGTATAGTGGTTAAAGTGCTGGACTCCCACATGGTTGACCATAGTTCAAGTCCCGGGCCAAGCAGCTTGAAAATCAAGCCAGGCCTGTGTGCATGCATCCCTAAAATCCCAAGAGGAGAATGGAGGAGAAGGGATTGTGGTGTGGCCATCCTCCCAGGGGGTGACTCTTCATTTTCCCTCTTGCTGTTTCTCTGTCTCTCTTTCTCCGACGAGTGCATGCATCTATGTCAAAAACCTAAAAAGAGGGACCAGCAGTTAGCGTAATGGCTATGTCGCTGGACTCCCACGTAGTCGACCGCGGTTCGAGTCCCGGACCCGGCGGCTTAAACTCACGCCGGGCGCGTGTGCGTGCGTGCCCAAGATCCCGAGAGGAGAATGGAGGAGAAGGGATTGCGGCGTGGCCATCCCCCCTGGGGGGTGATTTCCTGCTTTCTATCTCTCTGTCTCTCTCTGTCTGTCTGGCGAGCGCACGCGCCCTATAGAAAAACCTCTCCAAAAAAAAAAAAAAAAAAAAAAAAAAAACCTAAAAAGAAAAAAAGTAATAATAGCAAGCAATTTCACGAATGACAAAGTAAGATCTGGGTTGTGGTCAATACTGTTCTGTCAGTTTCTTGTCTTCTCCTGACTGATGCCTCTTCTCTGCTCCTTAGGGCCTGTGCTGACAGAATGTGCTCAGCGACAGACGGAAAGATATCTTTTCCTTCCTCATCTGTGATTCCTCACACATGGATGGGGAAGCTGAGCCAGCGTAACACAGCCCCCCAGATACTTTCGAACATTGAAGTCTGCATTTCCATGCCAGTCTGCACAATGCAATGCTTAGCTGACCGAAAAATAGACCCTCCTAAGGTTGGATCACACACAGTTTTTATTGCCATAAACTGGGATTCAGTGGCTGATGCCCTTAACCATTATTCTTCTTCTTCATTCTTTTTCTCAATCCATGAAGCAGTAAAGGGTAGTTTCAGGGAAAAGTTAATAAGAATATGCGCATAATGGGTATTGCAAAATGATTGCTTTATGATAATGGATAAAGCAATTTTGGAGTAAATTCTACAAAGCCAAAGAGTCCTAGATTTCCATCAGGATGGAGTGATGCATGGAACCTAAAGGTAAGGCGGTGAAACTCTCCAGCAGAAGCATAGGTCTATGCGGAAATGAGAAAGAATGCTTCCATTTATTCAGTATTTAGTATGAGATAGAGCATCTGTAAAATAGCATCTCTAATACTCAACACAAATTTTTTAAGTTAAAAATTTCTAGTATTACAGATAGGAAGCTGACATTCAGAGTTTAGTACCATATCCAAGCCACTGAGCTAGTAAGTGACAAGATCAGATTGTAAATTCAGATTGGTCTGACTATTCCTTTTTGGCTTTCCACACTGCAAGACTATTTGCACACCTCCAGTGATAGAGAACTCATTGCTATACAAGCCACCCAACTGTGTGCGGGAGAGCACAAATGAATGAGTGCTTTGTGTTGAAACGAAATCCCCTGCCTGTTCTTGCCTCATGTAGAACCTGTGTCTGCCCTCTGGAACCACACAAAGTCAATCAAGTTGTGATTCCACAAGCCAGCCCTTTGAGGTATTGGAAGAAAGATTAAGTAACCTAACTCCTCTTCTTTTTTTTTTTTTTTTGGGAGAGGTTTTTGCTATAGGGCGCATGCACTCGCCAGCCAGAGAGAGAGAGAGAGACAGAAAGCGAGAAATCATCCCCCAAGGGAGATGGCCACGCCACAATCCTTTCTCCTCCATTCTCCTCTCGGGATCTTGGGCACACACGCACACGCGCCCGGTGTGAGTTTTAAGCCACTGAGTCCAGGAAGCGAGCCGTGGTCGACTATGTGGGAGTCCAGTGACACAGCCATTACACTAACTGCTGGTCCCGCCTAACTCCTCTTTTATAGCTTAAGCATCCTGGGCCTCTGTGAAAGGCTCAGATGTGAGTTCTGGAGCCAGGTTCTGGGGTTTAAGTCACTGCTCCGTGACTTACTACTGTATGATTTGGAATAAACCTCTCAAAATTTCTTATCCTCAGTCTCATCTGTAAAATGGGGTGAAAATAACAGCACCTACTTATTTGTATAGTTATGAGAATTTCATTGAACAATCTGTGAAAGGCACTTGGCACTGTGTCTTACAGCAGAGTTTAATAAGGAGCAATAATAATTACTACTCATGGCTTCCAACTGCTTAACTATTCTGTTTCTCAACTTGACCCTTTCTTGTTGATATAGGAACCTCTTGAAATGTGATGTAGAAACAGAATGGAAAACTCCAGGATAGGCCTAAGCAGTTTGTGGGAGAATGGTTTCATTGCTACTCTAAATGTGATGCTTGTTAATATAGACTAAGGAAGTATTCGTTTGTGATGTAGACACACCATGCTGGTAACTCATATTAAACTGAAGTTAAGGAAAACTTCTAGGGACAGCAGTTAACGTAATGGCTATGTCACAGGACTCCCATGTAGTTGACTGTGGTTTGAGTCCCGGACCCAGTGGCTTAAAACTCATGCAGGGTGTGTGTGCATGCGTGCCCAAGATCCCAAGAGGAGAATGGAGGAGAAGAGATTGTGGCGTGGCCGTCCCCCCTGGGGGGGAGGGGGTGATTTCTCTCTGTCTCTCTATGTCTTTCTGGCAAGCGCATACGCCCTATAGCAAAAACCTCTCCAAAAAAAAAAAAAAAAAAAAGAAAAAGAAAGAAAAGGAAAAGGAAAACTTCTAGGTCTTTTTCATTACCTTCTGATACTTCAATTCAAGAGCACTTTGAAATTCGAAGCTGATTTACTAATGATTGCCATTGAGTGGTGGGTAAATGGGGGTTGGTAATCATGCACCATTTATTTTTTGTATACACAAATTCTCCTCAACTTATGATGGGGTTACAGCCCTATAGATTCACCATAAATGGAAAGTATCATAAGCCAAAAATGCATTTAATATACCTAAGCTACTAAACATCATAGCTCAGTCCTGCCTACTGTAAAGGGGTTATATTGGTCTACTGTTGGACAAAACCATCTAACAAAAAGACCATTTTATAATAACATATTAAAAATCTCATGTAATTTTTTGAATACTGTACCAAAAGTGAAAATCAGAATGACTGTATTGGTACTTGAAGTATGGTTTCTACTGAATACATATTGCACTGACCACAGTGAAGTGAAAAATCCTAAGTTGAGCTGTCATAAATCAGGGATCATCTGTTTTTGAAATTCTCCATTATTTATCTTTGATGAAGGATGTGAAGATTTCCAGGACCTGGACCAGCCAGTGGTGTGGTGGTTAAGGCAGCTGGAACCCATAAGGCTAACAGTGTGGTTAGAGTCTTGGATGCAGTAGCTTGAAAAACATGCTGTGTTCATGCCCAAGAACCCAAAAGGAGGGAGAAATGGAGAAGGAATGGTGACATGGCCATCCCTCATGGGGAGATGCTTGCTCTCTCTCTCTCTTTCTCTCTCTCTCTCTCTCTCTCTCTCTCTCTCTCTGTCTCTCTCCAGCTAGTACAAACACCATCTGGCAATTTTTTTTTTAAATCCCAGGTCTTAGCCTGAGTCAATTTAGTGGGAGTCAACCAAAATTTCATTGGATAGACAAATGGAAAGATGAATTTGTGGACAATTGAAGACTTCCTGCCCAGACTTCACCCTCCTGACCCCCCAGATCTAGTCAGGACAGGTTAATCACCAGCCATCTATAGTTGAGTTCTGAGAGGCCTCTTTCAGGGACTAGGACAATTGAAGACTTTCTGCCCAGACTTCACCCTCCTGTCCCCCAGATCTAGACAAGTTAGGCCACTCTCTTTATTCTCTCTCTGTCTCTCTATTTTATTTTTAATTTTTAATCTTTTTAGCTATCTGGTGCTCTTTTATCTTGCTAATTCCTACCTTATTCACCTCCCCCATAGGACAAGCCAATCACCAGGCACCTATGGTTGAATTCTGAGCAGCCTCTTTCAGACACTAGGACAATTGAAGACTATCTGCCCAGACTTCACCGTTCTGTCCACCAGATCTAGCCAGATTAGACCACCCTCTTTATTCTTTCTGTCTCCCTCTGTCTCTTTCTCCTTATTTTATTTATTTATTTTTAATTTTTTAAACTTATTAGCTCTCTGGGGCTCTTTTATCTTGCTATGCTTACCTAACCCCCGCACCCCCAAAAAATAAGCCAATCATCAGCTATCTAAAGTTGAGTCATTTTTTGCTTTAAAATTTTTTCCCTTTTTTCCTTTTTTTTTCCTTTTTCTTTGTTTTCCTTTAATTTTCCTTTTTCTTTTAGTTTACTAACTTTTCTGCTCAGCCCTACACACCAAGGTCTAGGGGCCTTAGACAGGTCTATGTGCACAATAGCCAAATATCTGAATCAGAAGAATCCTCAATTTCCATGGAATCTTCTGCATAAAGAGAGAAAACAGCACTGCTTAGAGATTACAGATCACCTCTTCCTGAATGCCTGTAAATGCTCAGACTTAACTCCAAAAACTAGGAAAAAACATATAGTCCACCAGATGACCAGAAACCACTGCAAAGGCATAAGAAATATGAGAAGCCAAGATATTATCTCTCCCCTCAGGGTAAAGAATAACTCCTCATCCTCCACAGACAATACAAGCAAACTCATGGACATGTCAGATAAAGAATTTGAAATAATCACAGTAACAAAGCTAACAGAGATGCAAGAGAAGAGAGACAATGAACTCCAGAAGAAGCAGGAGAAAGAGATAACGAGTTCCAGGAGGTAAGGAAGTTCTTGCATGATATGAAAGAGGAAATACATGCCATAAAAAAGAATAAAATGGAATTGTTAGAGATGAAGGCTATAATACAGGAAATCAAAACCTCCCTTGAAAGTATTAAAGGCAGATAAGATCATGCAGAAGATCAAATCTCAGATGTAGAAGATAGAACCTCTGACCTAGAAAAATTCACCAAGAAGACTAAAAAAATAACCCCCTAAAAATGAGAATAATATACTAGTAATACTAGATACCATTAAATGCCCAAACATCTGGATAATCAGTATCCCAGAAGGTGAAGAAACTAATTAGGGCATTGATAATTTATTCCATGAAATCCTGGAAGAAAACTTTCCAAACCTAGAGAGACATTGAGATATCCAGACCCAAGAAATATAAAGGACCCCACATAGAATCAACCCAAGAAGATCTTCTCCAAGACACATCATAGCCAGATTAGCCACAACCATAGACAGAGAAAAGATACTAAAATTGGCAAGAGAGAAATGTCAAGTTATTTTAAAAGGATACCCCAACAGGTTAACCACAGACTTGTCATCAGATACAATGCAGGAAAGGAAAGAATGGGAAAATATATTGAAAGTGTTAAGTGAAAAACAATTTCAACCAAGAGTACTATACCTGGCAAGATTATCCTTCATGTGGGAAGAAAAGATAAAAACATTCTCAGATAAAGAAAACCTGAAAGAATTTACCAATACCAGACCAGCTCTCCAAGAAGTGCTGAAGGGGGTGCTATACCAGGAAAACTAAAGTCGGACACAAAAATAAGAGTACCAAAAACAACCAAGAAAATGGCCGGCTTAATGGTAGGGACAAGTTCAGAGTTGAATGTTAACTTCAGAATTCAAATGAAAGATCAGACCATAGTAATACTGCAAATTCAACAGAAGGGAGATTAATTACATGAGACTGAACTGAAATACGACTTTTGACTAAAACATTACTGATTTTATCTATGTTCTGTTTTACAGATTTAAGGATTTTTGTCTTCTCTTGAACTGTTGACAGGTTCATCTACCTATCGTTTGAACTGAATCCTAAACTTTTTCCTGGCTTTAAGTCTTAAGCAAATTTCTCTTAATATTTTTTTATTTTGATCTATTAAAACTAAAACTGTTTTTCTTGAAATTTAAAAATGCATTTGGAAGATACCTATGTAATGACCACAGTAAATGATACAGCCCCAGCTAGGTGTACATTATAGTATGTTAATTCTACTCACTGAGGTTTATGCCTATAGTCAGACATATGTTCATAGATATGTATATATCAACTGTGCTTGCTATTGCAAATATTTTGATTAATTAAGATCTTTAGTAAATCAATAAAATATGAAAAAAAAAATAAATAAAAGGCATGGAAAGCAATTGTACGTACCAGAGACAGTGTGGGGGGAGGGTAGGAAATGGCAGAGGGTGAGAAGTAGAGAATCAAGGGAGAAGAAAAAAAAAGCAAAATATATAAGAAACAAGAAATGGAAAATAATTTGTTGAGGATAATGTGTATGGTAATAACCTTGACTGAGCTAATTTACAGTTTATTCTGGATGGAAATCTCATTTTATATACTGTAATGATGTACAATGAATGTATGTAAGTAAATAAATTCAAAACTACAAAAAGAAAAGAAAATGAATCTTCTAACTCTCAGATGTGGAAACTGAGTATCTGAGCTACAAGGGGCAGAAGGTGAGATCTTCAAAAAGTTTATGGAAAGGGCCAGCAGGTGGTGTAGAGGTTAAGACACTGGATCCCACATGGCCAACTGAGCAGTTCAAGTCCCAGACCCAGTGACTTGAAAATCATGCCAGATGCTTATGAGTGTTTGTCCAAAATCCCAACAATGAGAATGAAGGAAAAGGGATTGTGGTGTGGCCATCTCCTCTATGGGTAATTTTTCATTTTCTCTTCCTCTCTCTCTGTCATTCTCTGGCTAGTACACATCTCCTATAGCAAAAATTCAAAAAAAAAAAAAAAGAGGAAGAAAGAAAGGAAAGAAAAGAAAAAATGTTCATGAAAATGTATATTATGAAACAATCATAAATGGATCTCAAAAATTTTTTGCACCTACCTAAAATGATCTTTTTTTTTTTTTTTTTTTCCTGAACCACAGGGTGTGTGCACTTGCTGGAGAGAGCTAGGGAGTGATTTTCAAGCCATCATGTCCAGAAATCAAACTATGGTCAGCCATGTGGGAATCTAGTGCCTTAACCACCATATCACCTACTGGCCCCATTTTTGTATCTTAATTCCATTTTTGCACAAACTTATTGTCTCCTCATAATTAGGGATTTTCCTGAGTGTCATGACTGTCAAAATTAGAATGTCAGTCTTCAAGCCTGGAGAAGGAAACTAACATTTATCCTTTTTTGTTCTGTGTTCTTACCAAGGGTTTTACCTACCTTTTTGTCATTTAATCTCTACAACCAACCAATTTATGCTGATAAATTGAAGTCCAAACATTTTGTCTCATACCAGATGGTGGGGCTCATCTCCAAACTCAGGCTGGCCAGACACACACAGACACTGCCTCTCTTCAGCTCTGTGTCAACAGAGAGTTCTGAATGTTCAACTATCTGTATTGTTTAATAATAAAAATCAACACTTAGCAAGTATTTATTATATGCTGCAATACTATAAAGATGAAGCTGAGGCAGGAAAAAGTTCAATGCCTTGCTCAAGTTCACATTGTTAATAAGGACAATAACAGATTTGAACCAGACCATCTAGCTCCAGAGTCTATATATTTAACAACCATGTCCTCCTGATTTTTTTTAAATTTAATTTAATTTTATTTTTTGCTATAGGGTATGTGCAATCAACAGAGAGAAATATATAGAGAGAGGGAGTAAGAAATCACCCCCTGGTACGGATGGTCACACTGCAATCCCTTCTCTTCAGTCTCCTATTGGGATTTTGAGCATGCATGTACACATGCCTGCTGTGGTTTTCAAGTCACTAGGTCTGAGACTTGAACCACCCTGCCAGACATGTGGCGTCCAGTACCTTAAACTCCATGCCATCCTCTGGCCTCCTATTTATTCTTATGTATAAACCTGGAGTCTAGAAATACTTGCTTTATAGAGGCATCTTCCAAAATTGTTATGTCTTCCCTTTCTCATTTATGACTCATTCTCCAGTAGCTTACTGCATATTCCCCCTTATCATAAGTGATTGTTTTATTTCAAATTTTGTAAAGGAAGTTGATGGAATGTTTGTCAAATTGGCAGACTAATCAGGTCGATGTGGTCAAGCACATTTATTATGCAACCAAAGATGCTAAACCTGTTTTGTTCTCTCAATTCCCAATTTTAAGACCTCTAAGAGCAACAAAACAAGAAGAAAACAATGCTCTATAGTTGAGACAATGAAACTGTAGTTTGCATTGATTTTGATAAGATAACCAGTTAAGACCAGCTTTCATTACCTGGTCCCTTGGGTTATGTATGAACAAACAAGATGTTGTTTCCTCTCTATATTGGAACACTTTCTCAACTGATTTCTATTGATGTGAAGAAGATCAATAGGCAAATGTGCTTTAAATAATAAATAATGCATGCTTACATTAAACAGGTATTTTAAGAGAATCAAATAGTTCCATTGCATCTACCATCAACAGGAGTGGTTCTCGACAAATAGTGATTTTGTCCTCTGAGGGATATTGCCAATATCTACAGACTTTTTGGTTGTAACAACGAGGGAGGAGGTGCTATTAGCATCTAGTGAGTAGAGGCCAATGTCACTCTTAAATACATTACTCAGAGTAGCCCCCCACCAAAAGGGTTATTCTGGCTCAGAATGTGAACTGTGCTGAGCTTGAGAAACCTTAATCTATAACAATACCAAAAGAAAGCAAAAAACAGTAAGAGAAAAGTTATTGATTTCACAATGCAGAAAGTAATTCATAGTAATAAAATAGATCAACATTGGTGCCCACCATAATATCAAATCCACTGGAATTAATTAAGTGGACCATAATTAAGTTAAAGACCACACAGAAACAGAATTATCAGCACCCAAAAGAAACGTTTCTAGCCCTTCTTTTTTTTCTGTAGAAATTGTTACACAACAGCCACTTAGTACCATGTTTCTGAGATTCACAAATTCAGAAGTGACATGTAACACATAGTCTTGGCATTAACATAACAACTGTGGAAGGAGATTTGACTTTTAAACCTGAAGACAGCTAAAGCTCAGATGAAAGTGTCACCCACCATTAAGGAGCTTACAGCTCAGGGCAGGTCATTTACATCTCATGCCTGAGTTCTCATTACCTTACATGAAGATAATAAAAAAATCTGAGACATTACGATAATACCAAATAAAGCCCGTGAGCCCCCTATTATGTATAAAGGCCGTACTAAAGAAGGTTTTATCAGGAGATCCATTATTACAAGTGAAAATAGACACTTCACACAGCCATAAGAAATTGCCCAATAATATTTAAGTTCTTAATAACAAGCCTTAAAATAGTTATGCCCCAGTCAATTCAATCTAAGACTTAGTCATTTTTTCCTAATCAAACACAATTATGTGAATTAAATGCTCTTAATAATGTCTCGGAATTAGGTTATGCCATCGCACCTGGAGCTCTCTCTATTATCAACAGAATAGCATTGCTTGGAGAAACAGAGATGGTTGAGTGGGTTCAGAAATGAGACTAGAAAGAACAAAAATAGTTGTGGGCAAAAGTAAAAGGTACAAAACAATTTTTCAATCAAGTAAAACTGAACTAAAGAAAAGAAGCATTAGGTAGGGGGGAAAAAAGCAAAACATACAGAAGACAAGAAATGGAAGATCATTTGCTGACAATAACATGCTTGTTGATGTGCTTGATTGAGACAATATATAGTGTAATTTGGATGGAAAATCTCATTTTGTATGCTGTAATGATGTTCAGAGAATGAATGCAAATAAAAAAAAAAAAAGAAGCATTAGGTCAAAATCTGGGGTAGATAATACTCTTCTCCTATTGTTTTGTGACATTAGACAACTTTTTGATGTTTCAAAAGGACAAGAACGTGACTTTATTATTGTAAAATAAAACCTGCACTGAATAATTAAAAGAGTGGAGATAGAAAGACAAATCATTTTTTTAAAAAAGAAGGTAAGCATAATGCCCCAAAGAATATCTGTGGCTAAATAATGTTAGATAATAAAGATCCTCAGATTTGAACTGGGAACCTTTGCATGTGGGATTACCTCACAGACTCATATTTTACTGCTCTATCACTGTCTGTCCCCTGATTAAATAATTTGATACCTTTCTTTGAGTTACAAGAAATGAGGTCAGCCAGAATTGCAGCCCTCTGTGAAAATACATATCAAAGAGTCTCAGAAGCAGAAGACCACTTTTTTTTTTTTTTTTGAGAGGTTTTCACATAGGGCGTGTGCGCTCACCAGACAGAGAGAGACAGAGAGACAGAAAGTGAGAAATCACCCCCCAGGGGGGGATAGCCACGCCGCAATCCCTTCTCCTCCATTCTCCTCTCGGGATCTTGGGCATGCAAGCACACGTGCCCGGCGTGTTTTAAGCCACTGGGTCCAGGACGCGAACCATGGTTGACTACGTGGGAGTCCAGCGACATAGCCATTACACTAACTGCTGGTCCCCAGAGGACCACTTTTTAATTTGTGAAGTGATACACTTTAAGAATTGCATGTAAGGAGCCAGTAGGTGTCATAGTGGTTAAGGTACTAGACTCCCACATGGTTGACTGAGGTTTGAGTCCTGAACTTGAGCACTTGAAACTCAAGCTGGGCACGTGTGTGGCCAAAATCCTAAGAGAAGAATGGAGGAGAAGGGACTGCGGCATGGCCATGCTCCCTAGGGGGTGATTTCTCACTTTCTCTCTCTGTCCATCTCTCTCTGTGTCTCTGTCAAGTGCATGTGCCCTACAGCAAAAATCTCTCCAAAAAAACGAAAAAGATAAAGAAAAAGAAAGGAAAGAGACTTGCATGCAGTGCTGGGCCAAGGTTGATTTTTCCACACTAAAAGCAATGATAGCCAGACATGTTACTAAATTAGCTTTCTCAAAGCATCCATTTGATTTACTCACTTTGTCTACTATATTCAAACTCAAAAGCCAGCAGAGTGCCCAGAAAGAGCAAACATCCAGACCCTCTTCCTGCCATTTCCAGCCCTTCTTGCCATTTTCTTTGTACCTGATTTTACACAAAATTCCCTCTGAACTGGTAGCTGTGGTCTGGATCCTGTGTTTTCTTCTCTCTTGAGGCTACTTTTGTTGTTCCTTTTTCCCGGTGAGGTCTTTCCCCCATTCCTCCCATATGGAACCTGGCCAGCTCAGCCTCACTGACTTCTCCAAGGGAGAATTGCACTCTTTCGTCTTGGATCTCTGCAGCCTACCCTGGCACCTCTTCTGGCATACTCTGCTTCCTAGGTAGTTTTGTCCATATGTATCTGCCCACCTAACACCACAACTAGACGAAGGTGGGAGGAAGAGCAGTGACTCCCATCTCAGCGTGTACGGAGCACCCTCTGTGTACCCAGCATTTCTTCAACACCTCTCACTCTTCTGATCCTTGCTAATCCTGAAGAGTGAGTGACCTCCTTTATAGCAGAGGAAATTGAAGGTCAAGGAGGTCCTCTGTTCTTCTCCCAGCTCCATGTGGCCACAGCCCCTCCGATCTGCCTGGGGCTCCCACCAATTGTCAGTGGATGTGAGAGAGTGTGTTGCTGACTATATATAGCCTGCCCAGGCATTTTTGGCAGTACAAAAATGAATTCCACTGACAGATCTTAGCATGAGTTAGTGCAAGCTAAGAAGGTCAGTTGCTTTAGGCGTTCCTGGAGCATTGCCTTGGGCCACTGGATGAATTCTGGGCTGGCCATTTTAATATTAAAAAAAATTGCAACGAAGTAATAATATTCCCAAGCTACCACACCTACTTTATTTCTGGCCAATAGTCATTGTGTAGGACAGGTTCCCCTCTCAGAAATGGTTCACTGACACTGAGCACATGCTTTGATTGCCCACACAATGCTATCTAGAATTGCAGGGTGACAGGCTCTGGCACTCATGGTAGCACTTGTGTAAGTGTTCCTAGAATGGAGTAGGTTTAGACACATGCTGGCCTTTTAAAATTATATTTATAGCAAATGCAGCCATCATCTTGGGCGACATCTTGACACCTCTCCTCTCTATATATTTCTCTCTACAAGATCAGCTCTTGCATCCCTCCCTCTCTGCTTTCTCTGGACCAGCCCCACTGGCCCCTCTGTCATTCTACAAATGTGCTGAGCACTTGTAGGAAGGAAATCACACTTGAGCACAGGGCTTTGCAGTGATGGCTCCCTCTGCTGGAATATGCTTCCTTTGCACATCCACAAGGACAGAGTCTCATCACCTCTTCTAAGAGTTTGCTCACAAATCACCTTCCTTATAAGAACTACAAGGGCATTCTTCCGAAAATTACTATTGCTTCTTGGTCCAAGCACACCCTTTATACTCCCAAGCTACCGCACCTGCTTTCTTGTCTCCACAGCATTAACCACTGCATTAATATTCTATGTATCTTCTGACATCTTTTTATTCTTTATTATGTGTCTCCACACTTTCTCCCCATGTGAGCAGGGATTTTTGTCTGTTATATCTCACTTTTCTGTCTCAAGTCCATATTAGGGTGTCTGGGGCACAACAGCACTGGCAGTTAGTAAATACCTATTGAGTGAATAACCCTTTGGACATCACTGCTTAAACTTGGAAAATTTCCTTGATGCTGTGGCATAAATGTGTGTATTCCCACAAAATTCACATATTGGAACTTATTGGGTCTTTAAGAGGTGATTAGAAGAGGAGAGCTCCTCCCTCATAAATGGGATTGGTGTTTTCACCAAAGAAGATCCAGGGAAATTTCATATAAATTTCTATAGTCTAGTCTGAAGTTTTTTTTTTTCAGCATAAATGTATACCAAGACACCTGGCAAATTACAGACCTCATTTTAATGTTAAAAGAAATTGTGATGAAGTAATATATTAATTTTATATTGCTGGAACAACCTACCACAAATCCAGTAGCTTAAAACAATATAAATTTATTATTTATAGTTCTGGATTTACAAGTGTAAATGAAAGGCAGGATGAGGTATGTCACTTGAAGAACTCTTTGCATGATGAAGGTGTTTCTGTTTCATCACATGAAATAGGATATAGTATGGCAACAGGACTCTTGCCAGATTCTTTGGATTGACTTCCAACAGCAGGTGGTGGTTGCTAATTAGAAAGGAAATCACACTGCAGTCATTTCAAAATGAAAAAAAAAAGCAAAACCAAATATTCACTAATAATCACTCATCAAGAAGAAACAGATGGCCCAGGTTGAACACCAGGAATACCTGGGTCACTGGCTGCAAGGCTGAAGATCCAGGACCCACAGAAAATCAGACACCCTTTGAAACACTGTGGCTGTAGTCCCAAGAACTTTGAGGCCGAGTTCAGAAATGACTCTGCCTCTGTCTGGCTCCATATTCACACTTCCACATGGCAGTAAGTATCTTACTTTTCCTATCCATAATGCAGGTATCTTGGTTTTCATAGACCAATTCTGATAGTGCTTTAAGTAAAACTAGGGAGGGGACCTGTGGCATGGTAGTTAAGGTGACTGGATCCCATGTGGCCAACTGCACTGCTCAAACTCTGAACCCAGAGGCTTGAGAAACCACTGGGAACATCTTGTGTGTCCCCAAAACCCTGGAAGGAGGGAGAGATGGAGAAGCAACTGTGGCATGACTATTCTCCATTTAAAGTACACACATGCTCTCTCTCTCTGTCTGCCTCTGTGGCAAGTGCACGTGTGCACACACACACACACACACACACACACACAAAACAAACAAACTAGAGAGACTGTCTTTCAGGACTGGGCTGCTAGCAGAATGGACAGTGGCACAGATTTCTGGGTAATGGAGGCAAAAACCTAGGTAAGGTATTAAAGAATTTGGAGTTCCTATACATCATGCCCTATATCAAATCATTGCTTGAGAAATAGTATTATTAACAGACTATAAACAAGCAAACATGCTTCTTTCATTAACTCCATCTCATCTGAGCTGTGATACATCTCTGGCCTTATGAAAGGAGAATGTTTATTTAATAAGAAAAGCTGCTGTAATTTGTCAAAATCATGCCTTTTTCTGAAATTCTTTCTCTGCTCACAATATTTTCACATACCTATTGTGGTGGCTTTTGTGAAAAAGAGCTTATGTTGATTACTCTATTAGCTGGATCAGTAACCAAACACTTGCTTTGAGAGGATTATTTCAAGATTGTGCTAAATAACTCAAGGATCCTTTGGGAGGCATCTTCATAAGCTTCCTAAAACTCAAATTCTGCACAGCAGCGATAGCTGATTAGGGTGGAGGCGGGAGACCCTTCTCTTCCATGAAGCTCTGTTCTTCGCAGATGGTTTTCCTACTCCAAGCCCAGTTCTTCCTGTTTTCACTAAAATCAGTCCTGCATGGTGACTTGTGCTCAAACTGCAAAATGTAAGTGTTTTAAGCATGATTTAAACCTAACTTTCTAAACATGCTCTATTTATCATCTTCAATTTATGAGAGAATTAGTTTATTTTTTTAAAATCCTTTGTTATTCTGAAGTGGTAGCAACTAGAAAACATGGCAGAGAGATCAGAACTGCTGCACGCTGGGCATAAAGGTTCACTTTAATAAGTGTGATTTCTCACCCATGGATTAAGGGGAACCTTGGAGATGAAAGTTCCACAGACCCTCCCCTGTATTCCAACATCTCAGGCGGACAGCTCACCTTATCCACCTCTCAGCCTCTTTATTCCTAGATTAACCCTCTGACGGTCCATCAGCTTCCATTCCCTTCCTCCACCCGCCACCTTAGTGCCATAGCACAGCCCTGGACTCTTTCCTTTCCATGGGTCTCCTCTTCTTTTCCATCAATACCTAGAAAATGTCTTCTGTGTTAAGAGTTTAAAAAGTGACAGTCACCCAAGGAACTCAGAGACACCCAAATGTACCTGACACTAGCCAGAATTGGACTTTTGTTTTTGTTTTGCTATTGACCCCAACTAGAGCGACCAACTGTTCTGGCCTCCCTGGGACTGAGGAAATTTCCAGGCCATGAGACTTCCTGATTTAAAACCAAGATAGTCTCAGAAAAATGAGGGCAAATTAGTCACTGCTATGAGTTCAGCTGAGTCCTCCCCCCGCCTCCCCCCAAAAAAACACATGCTAAAGTTCTAACTCCCAGTAGGACAATGTGATCATATTTGAAATAGGGTCTCTGCATATGTAATTAATTAGATTAAAATGAAATCCAATTGAGGTAAACTGGATCCTAATCCAATATGACTAAAATCCTTTGAAAGGGACAGATTAGGACATAGACACGCACACAAGGAGAACTTCTTGAGAAGATAAAAGGCAAAGGTTGGGATGATGTAGCAGAAGGCAAGGACTGCCAAAGTTTGCCAGGAAACCACTAGAATCAAGCAGAAATGCCAGGAACAGACATTCCTTCATGACCCTTGGAGAGAACCAATCTTGCTGACACCTCGCTTTCTGACAGAAGTGTGAACTCACAGAGCAATTACACTGGAAGGTCACATAGAAGGAAAGTATGGGGTGGCATTGGAGGAGTCAGGCTGAAGCCACAGAGAAGGAATGGGTTCACTGAGAGCTTCCCATGCTCTGAGAGGAGTTTGGGGCTTTGAGGATTGTGTAGGTGGTAGTAGAAATCCACGTCTTGTTTCCATGCTGCACATTGGGACTGGGCTGTGGGTACAGCTTCGGCAGGTCTTCTAATGAAATGAGTCAGGAGTGAACCTCCGAGACCCAGCAAAGACCCCATGCAAAGCCTGCAAAGGAAGCCTCTGAGCAGTCAGCCTTCAGGACACTATAATGCACTCTTTGAATAAAGGATATAAGCAGAAAACCAGAGGAGCCTTCCATGACCTTTCGGGACTCTGTCATGCCTTCCAGGCCTGTGTATAATCCAGAGGATCAGAACTGAATTTCCTACCAGTCTGGTTGCTGGGAGCTCAGAGTCAATTAAAGTCAATTTAGAAAAATAAAAACATTGTGACATTTCTTATGTGCACAGGTATAGGGTAATAGTCATACCCAGCACACATTCATGGATTCAGGTAAGACGTAGTTTCAGTTCTACAAGCTGAAGTCAAACAGATTGCTGTCCCCAGACTCATGCCTTCTCCCAGCTTCCTTACTTTACCTGACCAGCAGTTCCTGTAGAAAAACACACTTCTTTTTTTTTTTTTTTTTGAGAGAGATTTTTGTTAAAGGGTGCATGTGCTCACTGTAGAGACAGAGAGAGACAGAGAAACAGAAAGTAAGAGCCACACTACAATTCCTTCTCCTCCATTCTCCTCTTGGGATCTTGGGCATGCACGCACACATACCCAGCATGAGTTTTAAGCCGCTGCATGTGGGAGTCCAGCGACATAACCATTACACCATCTGCTGGTCCTGAGAAAAAAATACACTTCTTCCCATAAAGTCCAAACAGAAGTCCGAATTCAGAGGATTCTGGAAGTGTTACAGATGTGCTGTGAATGGTGGAGGAGAGGGTAGGTTAGATTGGTGCCATGCTGGATTGACTGACAGAGGTAATCTGGTTCCTCATACCTGGTGACAATTTAATGTCACTAGGAGAGGGGGCAAATTCTTTCATCTAAATCAAATGACAAGCTGAACAAGATAAAGCAGTTTCTGAACTTTGTTCATTGTAGAATGTGCAGACACAAGCAAAAGAGGAATTAGCAAAATAAGCAAGAACAATTATGAGAGGAAGTTCAACCACATGAGCACTTGTGTGTGCAAGAAGCCAAAAGCTATGCATATGCAAAAGAAAGTCCAGGTTAGTTTGGAGACCAGTTCCTCAAGGTGACACTCAAGTGAGTCTGGAATGACATCAAGTTGCTGGCAGTGACGTCAAGAGCTGTCCAGTCAGACAGAGTCACCCGTGCTGGTGCCTTATGAAATGGATACTCACATGGAATGGAATCACAGCAAGATATGTCTCGGCTGAAGGTCCAAAAGTCACTTGTATTTCTAGCCCCAATAACATTGTGGTTTTAGGTGCTGGCATGGAATCTTAGATACCAGCTTCTACAAATTTTCTGGAAGGAAAATTCTCAAATACCGAGTTTCTTCTTACTGGTGCAGCACATACAGGTTATGGTGGTCACTCAGGTCACAGTGGTCAGTTTCGGAGAGAAAAGTCCCAGATGCCAACTTCCCTCTTATCAGCATCACCAGCTTGCATTTGGCTCTGACATAGCTTGTTTATTCAAAATGAAACCCTCTAGGACATGGAACCAGTCTCAGCAAACCACAAACCTCATGCTTTGGTAAAGACAGCACCACATCCTAAGATACCCCTTCCTTCAACTGTACTTAACTAGTAAATAATACACACTACTTCACAAAAATCACAGCATAGCAAAACACACATCACGAGACAGAGGAGCCCCAGAAAATGAGAGGCTCCAGCGAGATAGCTGATATATAAACCAGCCAGCCCTGCAGAGACTTCTGGGCCCCCTCTAGCACTCCAGGAGGCCACTGCAACTCCATGGTTTGCATTTCTGTCCCAGCCATGTCTGGCTTTCTCCATTCACAGCCCAGGGCACCTATCAGATTGGATTATAGTCCACAGCTCACTGTACTGTCAAATTTGCTGTCTGTAAACAGAAGGGAGTGTATTTCAGCCAGGGAGAGGGAGAACTCAGGATCTGTGGCAAGGAAAAACAGAATGCAGTGGAGGAGAAAACTCCATTACAAACTCTCTGAGGAGCCAGGGTCATCCATCTTCCTCTTCTAGTTGTCAGTGAGCTAGTCTGCCAACAGCTGCTACCGTTTCTCTAAAGGAAAGAAACATAGTGCACTTATTTCCCCCCTTTTAATTGCAGAATTAGAGGGATGAGTGATAAAAGCCTACATATACTTCACAATCTAATTTTTTACTTTATCAGAAACAGGTGAGGGCGTGGGGAAGAGGAGTTCATTCCTTTTTATAAGATTTACTCCTGGGTGTGGCTTCTTCATCTTCCATGTGTGTTCCGTCCACCTTTCTGTGTGTAGTCTACAAATGAACAGACACCTGAACTTTCTACTGTTCCAATTATCTATTGTTCTCTTCCTAAAACCCATGCGCTTTAACCAGGGGATTTGATTCCAAGTTCAAATGAGAAATCAAGGGAAAAAAACCAAAACAAAACAAAACAAAACAAAACAAAACAAAACAATTATAAGACCAAAACTACAGGCAGTGGTTTATTTTATTGCTTGCTGTTGTGTTTATTTCCCTAGAGCCAGAGCGCTGTGGAGGGGAGCCCCCCTTCTCAAGCATGGTTGGTCCCAATATACTGGTGGTGGTAGTAGATTGTGAGACAGGTCACAGGCAATTACTGTTACTAATTAAAGTGAGTGAATAATTCTCTTTCTTATAAAAGAGTGCAGCCACAGTTATCTTTATAATAAAATTACTTATATCATTTACATTCAGATATGCTCTCTTTTTCTTCTGAGTAGAAGAAAAAGCACACCCACCTTGGCCATCTGACTACCCAGTTATGGTAGTTAGATATGGTTATAGATAAAATATTTTTCAGGTGTTTTTCAAAATCTAGTTACACCCATAGTGTGTCTTCAACATGTGACACAACCTGTCCCCTATCTAATGACAAGCAAAGTAACTGAGCTCAGTGCACCTAGAAACCTAGATTCCAGACCTACCTACTTGTTTTGCTATCCAGAGGCATGAACCTCTCCGTGCCTTAATTTATTCTTCTGAAACACATGACCTTCCTCACAGGGTATTTGTTAAGGGGAAATAAACTACAGAAGATCCTTGACTTGCCAGTATTCAAATGATGAATGTTCAAAAACATCAAGCTTTTCATCTCTGGCCATAACCAACAGATGGTGATAAGGGTCCACCCATGTGGAGAACATAGGGACCTAGGAAGTGCCTCTGGGAATTTAATCTGCCCTCCATCTCTCGAAGGAAAATGCACCATTAAGTTGGTAGGATTTGAAGACATTGCCAAGACACACTGCAGCACTTGATCTCTGCTGCACTGGACTCTGCTGCTAGCTCATTTTCACCAGTGGACTCAACGGAAGGGGAGGCAGGAGAGAGGAGCATTTGTCCAGGTTTATGCCTACTGTCATGTGTTAAATAATGCCCCTTTTCACAGTGTTCTGCTTTGTAGGGTAAAATATCTGGTTCCCCTACCCAGTGGGCCCCTGGAGAAGCCTTTCATTTCAGAATGAGTACTTGGTGTCTGGTGCCAAGACTATACTTTGCTTCCTTGGCAAATGCTGCACAGCCTGGGGGGCTGGAAGGGCAGAAATGGTATGTTTATTCTTTTTTGACTTAGAATCTAGGAGTTCTCAACCTCTCCCCTATTGACTTTGGGGGCTGGATAATTCTTTATCATGTGTTGCTATCCTGGGTATGTGTACGTGCGTGCCCAAGATCCCAAGAGGAGATAGAGGAGAAAGGATTGCAGTGTGGCCATCCCCCCTGGGGGGGGGGGGTGATTTCTCACTTTCTGTCTCTGTTTTTCCAGACAGTGTATGCACCCTATAGCAAAAACCTCTCTAAAACGAAACAAAAAAATCTTTATTGTGATCATTGATTTTGTGTGTCAGCCTGACTGAATTAAGGGATACCAAAATAACTGGTAAGTATTATTTATTCTTAGTCATTGCATTATTTATTCTCCATACATCAGTATGCACCAGGCCAGTCTCTCTTTTGCTTTTTACAAAAAATATTCCTAGGTTTCTACAAGATTTTGCTTAATTTCCAGTGGTCTGAAAAAATTTCTTCTGACAATTTTGTCTCTACTGCTTTTATGGAGGGGAAGGTTTTCTAGAGGTCCTGACTTTAACTTTTTTGCTGACATCCTATTCCACCTTTTTTTTTACATTTTTAACATTTCTGAAATTGAATGTATCTTACAATCAATAGTTCAACATAATTGAATCAGCAGCATTTTTCTTAGTGATACATAAAATAATGATGTATCTTAGATTAAATGAGATGTCATGTAAGTCAAATTTTTGCATAACTAGTTTGAGATAAATTTTATACAATTTCTAACTGAGTAAATACCTATTAAAACAGACAAATGCAGGTATCTATGGAGATATAGAGATAACCATTAGAGGATGTAGGTTGAGAAAATGATCTAAAAGTCAAGCCAATGACCAGAAATCACCAACAGTGATTGACAATTCCCTCTCTTCACTTTCTGTGAGGTCATGCAATTAACATTCTTCCTGATCTCAGGCTGCCTGAATTGAAATAACTGCTTCTCCACTTATTAGGTCTATATTTTGGACAAATCATTAAACTTTGTTGAGTTTCTTATCTGCAAAATGGAGATAATAATTCTTAGTGTAGTAAAGATTAAATAAGGTGATGCTTCTAAAAAGTATGGGGCATACCACTGGTGAGTTTAGCTAAAATTATTCTAGGTGGTACACATATATTAATAAATAACATTGCATTTCGTTGAAAAGGTAATTCCCTTTGCAGGTTTTTTTTTTTTTTTTTGCATCCTTTTATAATAACTCTAGGAGGAAGATTCAGTGTAGTATAAGCCAGTCTTCTCTGACTCTTTCAACCAGAAATTGATAGAGAACAAGCCCAGGATTCTGACATTTAGCAGGCAGAAATATCTGCTTGGTACTTCTTTTTAGGAATACCTGTTATTTATAGCAAGTTATATTGATTTTCCTCTTATTGTTTATTACTCAAAGTCAATTGAGCTAAAAATGTGGAACAATGTTGGCTCATCGTTGACATGGCAGAGGTGGCACCTGAAATAAAGAATTGTGGGAAACATTACCTAAATTAATGAGTGTGCAAATGTGGTCAGAGAGAAGCTGCTCACCAAAGTCTGTTGACTTTAAACCTGTAATGTGTTCCAACTTTTCCAGTTGTAAAGTGGGATCTTGAGACGACAGATTGGCAATACCTGGCCAAATCAGTGCTCTGGTCCCCGTAGATTTTTTTTTTTCAGGTTTTTTTTTTTTTTTTAATTTATTTGTTTTACCTTCTTTCACTGAACATCATCACAACATACAAAATGCAATTTCCCAACCAGAATACACTGTAAAGTGGCTTAATCATACATGTTACTGCCAACAAATAATTCTCTAATTGTCCATTTCTTGTTTCTTGTATAAATATATTTTTCCCCCTATTTCTCACTCTCTGCCATTCCCCACCCTCCTCCCACACTGTTTCTGGTATCTGCAGTTGCTTTCCATTCTTTTATTTTTCCATTTCATTGATTCACAAAATATCTTTTTTTTTTTTTTTTTTTTTGAGAGGTTTTTGCTATAGGGCGCGTGGTTCGCCAAAAAGACAGAGACAGAGAGACAGAAAGCGAGAAATCACACCCCCCTCGGTGGGGTGGCCACGTTGCAATCCCTTCTCCATTCTCCTCTTGGGATCTTGGGCACACATGCACACGTGCCCAGCGTGAGTTTAAGCCACAGAGTCCGGGACTCGAACAGTGGTTGACTACATAGGAGTCCAGAGCCATAGCCATTACGGCAACTGCTGGTCCCAATTCATAAAATATCTTAATCTAAATACTTTCAATAGCAAGTTCAGCTTACGTATACATATCTGTGAACATATGTTGACTTTAGGCATCAAACTCTGTGGGTAGAATGAATAAACTATAAAATAGCACCTATCTGAGGCTATATAGCTTACTGTGGTCATTAAATAGGTATTTTTTAATATATTTTTTAATTTCAGTAAGGCAGTTTTAGCTTTAATAAATCAAAATTTTTAAATGTTAAAAGAACTTTTGGGAACCAGCAGTTAGCGTAATGGCTATGTCGCTGGACTCCCACATAGTCGACCGCGGTTCGCGTCTCGGACCCGGTGGCTTACAACTCACGCCGGGCGCGTGTGCGTGCGTGCCCAAGATCCCGAGAGGAGAATGGAGGAGAAGGGATTGCGGCGTGACCATCCCCCCTGGGGGGTGATTTCTCGCTTTCTGTCTCTACGTCTCTCTCTGTCTGTCTGGCAAGCGCACGCGCCCTATAGCAAAAAACCTCTCCCCCCCCAAAAAAAAAAGAACTTTGCTCAAGGCTTAAAGCCAGAAAACAGAATAGGATTCTATTTGAATAATAGGTACATTGACCTGTCAACAACTCAAGAGAAAACAAAAATCCTTAACTCTGGAAAACAAAGCATAGAAGGTCAGTAATGTTTTAGTCAAAAGTCATAAAATTCTATTTCACCAGTTCAGACTCATGTACTTAATCTATCTTCTGTTGTGGTCTGATCTTTCCGTTTAAACGCTGGAAGATAACTATCAACTCTGGACTTGAACCTACCATTAAGCTGGCCATTTTCTTAGTTGTTTTTGAACTCTTATCTCTATGTGTCTGACTTCTGTTTACCTGAGATAACACACCTTCAGAACTTCCTGAAGAACTGGTCTGGTGTCAGTAATTGTTTCATCTTTTGTTTATCTAAGAATGTTCTTGTCTTCTCTTCCCATATGAAGGATAATCTTGCTGGATACAGTATTCTTGGTTGAATTGTTTTTCACTCAACACTTTGAGTATATTTTCTCATTCTTTCCTTGCTCGCACTGTTTCCAATGAGAGGTCTGCTGTTAGCCTGCAGGGATATCCTTTGTAGGTAACTTGATGCTTCTCTCTTGCCAATCTTAGTATCTTATATTTGTCTGTGGTTTTGGTTAACCTGGCTATAAGATGTCTTGGAGAAGATCTTCTTGGGTTGATTCTGTTTGGGTCCGTTGCATTTATGTATTTATGGACCAGCAGTTGGCATAATGGTTCCCATAGATTTAAAACAGAATCATGGTTCACACTCATGTTTCAGGTCTTCATTCTCCTGGCTTCCGTCCCTGCCTTGAGGGACTTTGTCTTTATGAAGGCCATCTCCCCGCTGAGAATAACTCACACTCAGAGATGCCTAGTATGTTATATATGAACATAATTAGGAATCAGAGAGGCAACTGTGAAAGCCTCTGAATCCCCAACTCAAGGCTATTGCCACAACTGCTGCAATTACTGACAGGCTGAGGGACTCCAGGCCACCAGTCCTGCTCCTAGGCTCCTGCTGTAGGGTGTACTAATTGTGTACCACTATGTCAACTTCGGACTTAGCTCTGTTTGAGTTTTTAAAATGTATTCCCTTAAACTCTACTCACATAAAACATTTACTAGTAGAATCAACTTTACTGGTAAGTTGAAGGGGAAGAGAAAGAAGATAATATTGCAGTCTCACAGACAGTTTCAAAATTAACCAAGCTCCCCTGTTCTTGAAATGGTCTCCTACCCCAAGAGGACTCTGGCTCTTCCTGCATCCCCTTAGCCCCAGCCCCACCATCTCAAGAGCTTCTCTTCCTATCCACACCTCCACACCTTTTCCCCAATACTCTCTCCTCTTCACATTTCTTAGCCTCCACTGCTCCTCCTCATGGGAGCTCCAAATAGAAGAATTCCAGCTCCTCTTGAAAGAAAGCCTAACTCTTGTTTTGTCATTTAGACGCTTGACCTCCAGTTCACACATTCTAAGCAGCATATTACCATTTTGTCCCTATCAAACATGGTTCCTTTCCTAAACAAAAACATATTTATTAATATGATTGTAATGGTTTCAGGCAAATTTAATATTCATTGTTTCCATTTTGATTTTAAGAGAAATTAACACTTGTTCATGGGTCCCTAAAACTACAATGGGCCCTGACCACTAAGCCCACTAGCCAAGTTGGCTCTGATACATCACATTTTTCACTCTGCTCTAAATCACTGAAGAGAACTCCTTTCACTCTGAGGCTTCCTCCACAGACTGATGTTCTTGGTGTTCAATGCCAGCATGCATTGAGCAGGGGCCACAATGGATCTCATCTTGCCACACCTTTTCTCTTTTTTCTAAGGAAATAGTGCAGTGGCTGGTTCCCCTGCACGGTTTGGGGTGAAGGTGAGAAAACTCCGTCTGGGCAACATGGCTCCCCAGAAGACTCCTCACTGAGGTTAGCCAAAGAACAAGGATCAAATGACAGCAGAAGGATGAGGGAGTAGCAGGGAACACATGAACTTCTTCAGGTATGATGAACACTATGCTAAGCAGTAGTCTGTTTAATAGTCATGAGTATCTGAGAGGTGGTCAGCAACAAATAGATATAGGGCCTTTACTGTGTCAAGGTATGATGTTGAAAGCTCTAATTAGTTTATTTAATAATTGTAATCACCTGATAAGTAGGTACAATTTGTCCCTGCTTTACAGATGAAGATGTGCATGTTCAGAAAGCATTAAGTGAAGATCTATAAGCACAGCTAAGGATAGAAGTAGAGCTCAGGATTGGTCATTGTGAGCTGAGTTTCAGGGACTATCCCAGGACTATGAGTGGCTCAAGTATTCTCGGCATATTGTGATCTGGAGCAGACTTTGGCACAAGGGGACCACCGGAGTAGGTCTTTATGTCTTGGTTTCTGCATCTGTAAAAGAAGAAGAATAGTAATACCCATCTCCTCAGGTAATTAACATTTAAATGGGTTAAATGATAAAAAAAAAAACCTCTTAGAACAAGGAAAGTACCATGCAGTGTTAACTACCATCATCATTGTACACAAACATCATCTCTTAGATTTCTATAATTAGTTTTGGTTATTTACTTCCTCATCAGAATGAATCTTTAGTTGTCAGCAATTTTTCAACACTCTTCAGCAACAGTCAGCCAGCTCTTGTTTTCCTGTATAAAATGACTCTAAAGTCTTTTGCAAATTTCTACATAAGAAATTGAAACAATAATAACACAAGCAGTAGTCATTTCGGTAAAATTACTAGGATAGATCTCTCATCCTGGCCAGACTTTCTCCTAAGTCTAAAGTCCATGTATTTCTAGTTTTAACAAGTCCTATAATCAGAATTCGGAACTACAAAAAAAAGAATGTTCTAGATCGGGAATCTAAGTGCCTTGACAATGAGAATATACAGCTTGGTTCATTCCTGCAGCTCCCTGGATATTCATCAGCTTTATGGAAAAAATGGGGCCATTTGTGCTTCTCACTAATTCCAGAGCACTTCTGTTTGTTTACTGTGTGCTCATGCCAGAGAAAAAAGGCAGAACCCAGTCTACACAAGTCACGTCACATTAGTGCTTGTATCTAGAGACAAACGGCTCCATTAAACACGGAGAAAGCCTTCTTATACTTGGACGATCAGCTGAAAACACAGAAATTGAATTTCACACTCATAGCACAAATCCATCTTTACACTACAGTCCCCATAAGTACTTCAAGTGATTTTGTGTGAATAGTTTCTGAGACACGATTACAAGATATGACTGCTTTGTGGGGGAGGGGCAATCGCAAGAAGCATTATCTCATTAGCACTGTCAGCTTTGCCACAAGGTGACATTATGAAAGAAATTAGTAACTCTGTAGAATATTAAGGGAATAAATACATATTTTAATATAATTTGGAAGACACTGTAATAAGGCCCAGTCTAGATAATCCACTACTTTCATTATCATGTGCTTATGGTTGAAAGCAAACTCTGAACATCAAAAAATAGGCCTATTCATTTTAAGAAGAAAAAATTATGTAACAACTTTCCAAACTATGGTTTATATAGGTGCTGGTGATCTCAAGGCCCAGAAAATATGATGGGCTTGGTAAGGGCCTCCTCTGGCAGATTCTGGAACCTGCCACTAAAGGTGGTTTCTAGTTACCTGGGCCCAGGCATCTCTTTTCTAGTGGGGCAGGGAGGGTAGGAAGAAGGAAACTACCAATCAGACATTCATTAGGAATCTAAACACTCTTCAGCAATAGTCAGCCAGCTCTTGTTTTTCTCTATGCAATGACTCTAACATATTTTGCAAATTTCTACAAAAGAGACTGAGGCAATTGATAAAATACAGCTCCCCTTTATGATTAAGACTTTCATCAAAATTAGCAATTCATGATTGCTAAGACATGGAACCCACCCAAATGTCCATGAACAGATGAATGGATTGAAAAAATGTGGAGCGGGCGGCAAGTGGCGTGGTGGTTAAAGGCGCTGGACTCCCACATGGCCAACCATGGTTCAAGTCTTAGACCTGGTGGCTTCTTCACCCTATCTCTCTCTAGTCAAATTAGAAAATAATAAAGTTAAAATAATTCTTTTAAAAAATATGAAATATATAAACTACAGAATACTACTCAACCATAAAAAATGAGACCCTGACATTTGATAGAAAGTGGACAAATATAGAAGATTTACTGCTAAGTGAAGCAAGCCAGAAAATGGAAGAAGCATTGTATGTCCCCACTCAATATATACCAAATGTCTGCACTCTATGACAGAAACTGAAATATTGTACAATATAAAGGCATGGAGAACAAGTGTGGACACCAGAGACAGTGTGGGAGGAGGGTGGGAAATAGCTGAGTATGAGAGGGAGGAATCAAAGGGAATAAAGAAACAAGTAAACCAGTTAAGAAACAAAAAATGGAAAATTATCTGTTGAAGATAATAGGTATGATAATATCTTTGATTGGGCCAATATTCAGTGTATTCTGGATGGAAAAATTCATTTTGTATGCTGTAATGATATACAGTGAATGAATATAAAACAATAAAGAAATTGAAGCAATAATGACAGAAGCAGCAGTGGTTTCTGTAATATTATTAAGATAGAGCTATTATCCTGGCCAGACTTTCTCTAAATCTAAATTTCAGACATTCTTAGTTTTAAAAGATTTCTTTACCACATGGAAGAGAATGTTCTAGATCAGGAATCTAAGTGCCTTGACAATGAGAATGTACAATTTGGTCCATTCAGGGAGGGTGGAAAGGAAACTCTCTTTGCTACATCGATGCTGAGTAGATTCTGACAGTTACCTCCATGGGTGTCTCCTGTACTCAGAGGGGGTCCATTGGGAGAATCTCTAACCTGCTTCCTGTCAGCAAGCCCCATCCCTTACTCACTAGGAGATCTTAGTCAAGTTACCTTATTTTACTGAGCCTGTTTCTTCATCTATAAAAGGGGGTTGCTTTCTCATAATATGCTGTGAGAATTAAAAGAGATGACAAATGTGAAGCATTGAGCTCTGGGCCTAGATCATGGGAGTTGTTCACCACTCTTCCTCCTTTCTGACATAGAAGGAAGGAATTCTCAATTTCTCTCTAAATAGCAATAACAATAATAAGTTCTCCTGGACTATAAATTCCTGTATGTCATAGGGTTCAAAAGAAGCTGAGTACATTTCTTTTAAAGAGAAACACACTCAATTTTTCTTTATTTTTAGTATGGAGAGAAAAGCAAAAATACACCATCAAGAGATGTAGATACTAGTCTCACCTCTCTAATTCGTTGTGTGACCATTAACAAAGCTCTTGATCAGTCTGATTCCTGGTTACCTGGGCAAGTCAATCCCCACAATGACTCTCAGCTTTAATGTTTGCTGGCCGACTCTCCTACACGGCTGAGACTCTGCAGAGTATACTCTTCAGTCAGTGTTTGCCTGAATCCCTTTCCTCTTCCAGAAACAGCTCCCCCATATGGTTATATAAGATCCCTGGTCACCCTGGCCAGAGCTGATTCTTCCAATTCTGATCTAAATGAGTTAGTCAGAGTCTTCTCCATGAGCTGTTCTAGAATTGAGAAAATTCTGAAAAGCAATAAAAGCCAGCTCAAAACCTGTTGACATTCATCGTGCCAGCCATTTGGTGGAATACAGACTGCAGTGAGAGAGAAGCAGAGAGAGATGCATGGAGCGTCTAGCCAATATTGGACTCTAATTCCAATGGCCTCAGACACTCACCTGTAACCCTCTCCTCTCTGCAGTTTAGATGTTTCCTTTCTTGGATTCTATGCGTGAAATCTCTTTTTGCCAGAGCTAGTTCGAGTGGGGTTTCTGTTACTTGAAACTAAGAATCCTGATTTAGAACATCTTTTAATTTAATCTAAACACCTCTGTGTTCATCTGAGATGGCCTGGTTTTTAATATTTTATTAGACCTACTCTTGGGACCAGCAGTTAGTGTAATGGCTATGTTGCTGAACTCTCATGTAGACAACCATGTTTCGAGTCCTAGACCTGATGCCTTAAACTCATGCCGGGCACGTGTGCATGCATGCCCAAGATCCCGAGAGGAGAATGGAGGAGAAGGGATTGTGGCATGGCCATCCCCCCTGGGGGGTGATTTCTCGCTTTCTGTCTCTCTGTCTCTCTCTGTCTTTCTGGCGAGTGCACGTGCCCTATAACAAAACAAAACAAAACAAAAAAAACCACCTGTTATGCTACCCTTGAAATTCAGCTTCTGTTGCAAGAAGCTGTTACCTCAGGGGAAAACTGGGAGTTCCCTGATGGTATTTAATCCTGACATCTCCAGGCCCAACACATACCCTCTCTGTGAGGGTCCAAAAAAAGAGAAATGTGTTGCAGAACAAGCCAGCAGGGTGGAGAGACAAAGCTATCTGGAATCCCTTGGAATTGCTTGCTTTCAGTTCTCCTCTGTCAGTGTAGTGGAGCTTATTACAGAGCAGATCCAACTTTCTGGGAAGAGAATATGAATTTCTCTTCTAGCGAGTTAGAAAACAATTAGGAAAAAACAAAAAACAAAAAAACCCAGTCAACAATGACTCCAGGCTCTGCAGTTGTCCATTCTAACACGGTGGGACAGAGTAACCCTAGAGATCCAGGTCTTAGATGAAGCTCTGTATTTCGTGAAATATCAAAAACTCCACATTTTACAAAAAGTTCCAAGAAGAATCTTGTTTCCCAAGGAGTAGCTTTTTCACTTGCTGCCTTTCCGTTGGCTGCCTGCAAATTAATCATGAATATAAATGACAGCACTGCTCAGCCAACTGCCACTTTACCCTGCTCACTGGAATAGCAGTGAGGAAATCAAGAACAGGATAGAGTCCTAAGAAAAATCAATGGAGCAATGCAAGGCTGAGTGCCCAGACAGACGCTGAATGGCTGGGTCTGCCAAACTCCAACACTGCAGGAACACAGATTGCCTTTACAGGACCCTGGGGTATCCTGACAGGCGGCAGTGGATGCCTTCTGCATTTGATGCCACCCGACAGGAGTGTGGACTGATCATTGACTCTTAGCAAAAAATGCCTCAGACTTCTAGGGCATATTATTTTCAGTGTCAAAGCATGCCAGTTGGGGCTCTTTTAACTGCAGTGACGGAAAACCAATTTAAACTGGATTAAACAATTTTGAGAGCCATTGCTTATGTAAGAGGATATTTCCTTGCGAAGATAGGGTGAGATTTGAGTTCCTTGATATTATCGGGCTCATGATATGACTCAAGTTCTTTCCAGGACTCTGCACTGCTAAGGTCACCTGCATCCTAAAGCTGGTTTTTTTTCCCTTGGGTAGCTTCTAGCAGTAACCAGGACTGCATACACTCTTGTTCATGTTCAGTAAGAGAAAGGGAGAGTTGCTTTTGGAAGCTTTTAAGGCAAGAATATTCTCAGAAGTTTCCAGCAAAACACTTCATATCTCATTACACAGAAGCATATCACATGCTGATTCCTGAACCAATCTCTGGTGTAGAAGAAAGGACCTTCCTGGGGCCAATAAGACCACCCTTAGAGGCAAAGATTATACAGTCCGCTTCTCCTGAGATATATAAATTATCTGGGAAGGGGCAGATAGCCAAACCAAGGTGGCTTATATTATTTAGGAAAGATAGGACATGACTAGGCAGCTATCCACTAATGTTAACTAGCTTAAAGTTTAAATAGTCCACCTACCTTTCCAGGTTGCTATTTCACACAAACATTCTTTGTAGTTTAATTCTTTAACACCCCTCCTCTACATCCCTCACCCCATAAAATCAACAGGAGCCCTCCTCGAGAGAGATGGATGAGCAAGTTGACTGTGTTGCCCTGAAGGCTCTTGCTGGGCTTTCTCTTGCAGACCCTTAGTGTGACATGGTAAAGTCCTCATCTGGACAATAGCACTTGCCACAAGTATACTGACTAAAGAAATGGCTCTCACTTCAAGCGATAGGAATTTTGGGGGTGAGGGAACAGTCTTATTTAAAATGGAGATCTCTGAGCTGCAGTCCTAGAGACTCTGACTCATACACCTGCATGAGACTCAGGAATCTGTATCGAACAAATCCATCATGAGATTTGGGTTCAGGTCCTCTCTGGATCACAATGAGAAAGAATGACCATGGATCACACGTTGTATTAGGTTAGGTATCCACTCCCACCCCCCGAAGCAGACCTAGAGACAAGGATTTTTGTGACAATGATGATGTGAAAAATGCTGAGGAAAAACAGTTGAAAAAGGGAAGTGAGACCAGGAAGGAAAGGCAGCCAAGTTAGGGCTCAAAGTTCTGTGGAGGTTAACCTTTGGCACAATCCCACAGAGAGGCTCTAGAGATAGTGGAGAGTAGAGTTAACCTGGTCAGTTAAAAGGGGAGCTGGAATAATTACATTCCACCTCACCCTATGGCCTTCGGTCACTGGTTAAGGGCTGACCCCAGGGTACTGGCAGCTGGAATGGAAACCTATTTGGGAGCCATTGCCCATGAAAACAGGGAAGGTGTTGAAGGACTGTGGTATGAGGAGGACACATGTTTTCTGCTCTACGTATTATACTAAACTGTACTTTAAAACGTATATTTTGTGATATATGAATTATACTTAATAAAGTGCTATTAAAATAAAGTGTATCTAAATCATAGGTCAATGAAGAACTCTAACTCTATTCCCTTAGCTTCACAGGAGACGGTGAAGCCATGTAGCATGCATAGCATGTACACTATCACACTGAGTACAGGCCAGACTCAAGAGGTGGATTCCATGTTTAGCATGACCTCTGCTTCTCAGGTCAGGCTCTAGATAGAGCTGGGCTAGGCTAAGTGAAAAATGACAGAGATTAACAAACACATGTTCCAGTGTGGTGGAAATGAGAGCTGTGGAGAGAAAATGGTAGGTAGGGGAGTAGAGCATGTGGGATTGTATTCCCAAAGATGGGAACCTCTTTGAGCAATGTGCCTTTAATGTTGTCAAAGCCTGTGAATGAAAGTCTACCGAGAATTCAGTGATGGCCACACAAAAATTAGGTTATTGAACTTGCTGCAGCAAGGGAATGTACCTTAGAAGAACCATGAAATGTCTCAGTAAAAGGGAGTTCAGAGGGGCTTCTTATAGGATTTGGGCTTGTGATGAATTGTTCTCTGCAGAATTGAAGGAAGCAGAGGCTAGTTCTAAATTGCATGTTATCATGAAGCAGGATCGATCTAGCAACCCAGTATCGTAGCAAGCTTTACCCAGGGGGCTGGAGGAATGAATGAAGGCAGGCAGGAGATGGCACTGGCAGAAATGCAGCACAACTCAAAAGAGGGGATGAGTAGTTTTTTCTGCTTCCTTGACCGTGTCTCATCACCTTTCTCTCATTATAAGCTGAATATTATCAGAAACACATCCAATGGGGTCAGTAGATGGCATAGCAATCACATCACTGGACTCCCACATGGCCAACTGCAGTTCAAGTTCCAGACCTAGTTGCTTGAAACTCATGCCAGGCATGTGTGTGTGCGCCCAAGATCCCAGGAGGAAAATGGCAACGGTTGTGTCACGGCATTCCCATGTAGTCAACCACGGTTCAAGTCTCAGATTCAGAAGCTTAAACTCACACCAGGAGTGTGTGCCAGCATGCCCAAAATTCTGAGAGAGTGGAAAAGAAGGGATTGCAGTGTGGCCATCCCCCAGGAGGGTGATTTCTCACTTTCTGTCTTTGTGTGTCTCTCTGTTTCTCCCATGAGCTCACACACCCTCTAGCAAAAATCCCCTCACCCCCAAAAAAGTAGAGATCCTGAATATAACATAATAGTATAAGGCTCCACCTGTGTGTATAGTACAATAAAAATGTCTATGTGCTTCCCCATCTGTGAGCCATAGGCTCTGTAGTCAGCTTCTGGTTGTTTTTGTTTTTTGTTTTCCAACAGTCAGACTCCTATCATTTTAAGAAACTGTCCCTTCCCAGAGTCAGGCTACTTTTTGAACATGTGTGTCCAACCATGGCAGGTATCTGGGACACTGGACAATCTGTGGTCATAGAACTAAGGTTACTGTTGAGCCTGCTGCCACTTCAGCTTCTTCCTCTGTCTCATCCTGCTCCCTCTCCCTCCTTTACACAGGTATTCATCTGATAAATACTTGGCACACTAACCCCCAATTCAGCATCTGCTTCAAAGAAACCCAAAACTATAGCAGGTATCAAGCAAAGCTCCATGGGGGAAATGTTTCTTCATGTAATATCTGAAGGATGGATAGGAGAATTAGGCAGACAAATTAGGGAAGGAGATATGCAGAAGCTAACAGAAGTTCAATACTGCTTTCTTCCCGGTCTCCTCCTGTCCTTCTCCTCTTTCTTGCTGGAATATGGAACAAATAGAGCTCACTCACTCTGTTAAGGAATATTAATATCAGGGGAAAGATACGTGTAGACCTCTACCTTTCTGGCAAGAACCAGAATGTGAGAATATTTGTGCCTCATGATAATTCCCACCAATTTGTACCTACTATGATAGAACCTCTCAATGACGTGGAAGAAGGTCCTCTCTAAGGATGTTAGTCAACCTCCTTCCTCAGCCAGCCCAGAGCTTGCTCATGAAGCAGAGGCTATCCATTGGCTCTACAACATGGACGTCCCCTCTCTAAAGATGACCATGTCGACGCCATGGTTGACAGAACAACTTGATAGCAACAGACATCCAAACATAAAATTCCAATAGGGTAGAATAATCATGTAGCAGTAAGTCGACTACACCAGACTCCATCATGGAAAGGCAGAAAAATTCTCTTACTAGAGTAGATTCTCTTTTCTGGATTTAGATTTGTTCTCTATGCCCTTTACACGTCTGCCAGTGCATTTCTCTATGACTTAGTGGATACATCATGGTAGCCACACAGCATGACTTCTGCTTGAAGAATTTCCTTTGCGTGAGAGAAGTGCCCATGGGAGGTGCTGTGCTTAGGAGCCCCATCATCCCATCCACAACCTGGTTGGTTTAACCAAATGGAAATACCAATATTTAACCATTCTTAAAACTATAAAAATACCAGTTTCATTTGATTCAACCCAAAAACTGGTGGGATTTTGGTGAGCCTCTCCTAGGAGAGCAGATTACTGCATCTTGAGTCATGACAATAAAATGGTTAGACAGGAACAATTATTTGGAAGCATAAATATAAGAAGCATGCATGGCACCCATAGGAACACACGATGGTAGATATTTCTTATTTTTCACTGTCCAAAATCCAAACATACTTTCTATGTTGTGGGAATGTGAAGTTCATGACCAAGCTCAATAACACAAAGATTTTCTTTTTTTTTTTTTTTTTTTTTTTTTCATGGTGACTGTGGTTGGCTCAAGAGTCTAAGGATGAGGGTGAGTTTTGTGGTAGGAAAGGGATGTCTAGGAGTGTCAGAGCTAGATGCAGCGAGTGTCCAGCTAGGGAGCAGTAGAGTCCTGAGAAGATCCCTGGTGGAATCTTTGCTGGTTACGCTTTCCTTCTCTTTAGCTCCTATGCAAACCTAGTTTTCCGATTTTCCTGTTGAGTGCAGTAATTTCTAAACACTCTTGCAATAAATCCCTTTTTCTGATCAAGTGAACCAGAGCTAGTTCTGTTGCTTGCAACTTAAAACATTAATAAACACACTACCTTTGGCCATATGTTTTTGACTTTTAGATAATGGCATTTATCAGTTTCTTGACAGAAAAGAATTTACCTGTAGGGGCCAGGTGGTGGTACAGCAATAAAACATGGTGCTCTGCAAGGCAATCCCACATGGGAAGGTCCGTGGTCCCAGTCTGGAGAGCTCCTTGAGTGCTCTGAGTGCTCGCATACATATGCCCATGATCTAGGGCTGGCTAGAGGTTGGGGGTGGATTGTGCTGTCAGACCCTGTTAAGGGTGCTATGTGTGTATGTCTCTCTTTTTCTTTCTGTCTTGCTTACTCATAGAAGAAATAAGTAATTAAACTTTAAAAAAATAAAAATAGAGGCCAAAAGGTAGCATGGTGGTTGAGGTGCTGGACTTCCATACGGCCAACCATGGTTCGAGTCTCAGACATGGCAGCTTACTTTCTCATTTTGCCTCTCTCTGGTAGAATTAAAATGAATAAATAAAATTCAATAAATAATTCTTTAAAACATAAAAAAATAAAAATAATTCACCTGCAAAGTAATTCAGGTCAAGAGTGAGCAGTAAATTGCAGAGAGGTGGGTACATTTCTTTGATATTTGTTTCCCTATAGTTGTGTTTTCAGAATTAAAAAAAATTATTGTGGCTTCAATTTGTATTTTCAGAATAATCATCCATCTAATTTAGTCTTGCAATTTATAATATACATTATTTATGTTGTCTTAAAAATTTTTTTAATTTTGGAACCAGCAGATGGAGTAATGGTTACATTGCTTGACTCCCACATAGTAGACCATGTTTCAAGACCTGGACCCAGTGGCTTAAAACTCATGCCGGGTGCTGGGGCCAGCAGTTGGTGTAACGGCTGTGTTTTTGGACTCCCATGTAGTCGACCCCGGTTCGAGTCCTGGACCTGGTGGCCTGGTGGCTTAAACTCACACCCTCACACCGGGCGTGTGTGTGTGTGTGTGTGTGTGTGTGTGTGTGCCCAAGATCCCGAGAGGAAAATGGAGGAAAGGGATTGCGTGGCCATTCCCCCGGGGGATGATTTCTCCCTTCCTGTCTCTCTGTCTCTGTCTTTCTGGTGAGTGCATATGCCCTATAACAAAACAAAAACAAAAACAAAACAATCAAAACACACAAAAAAACAACTCATGCCAGGTGCATGTGTGTGTGTGCCCAAAATCCCAAGAGGACAATGAAGAAGGCACTGTGGCTTGGCCATCTCTCTCGGAAGGTGATTTCTCACTTTCTGTCTCTCTGGCAAGGGCGAGTGCCCTATAGCAAAAATCTCTCTCTTAAAAAAAAAATTAAATTTCTCCATTGCTATAACTCCTTCATGTTTCTAATTTTTTTTCCTCATGTTTTTTGTTTGTTTGTTTATTTGAGAGATTTTTGCTATAGGGTGCATGTGCTTGCCAGAGACAGAGACAGAAAGCAAGAAATCACTTCCCGGGAGGATAGCCATGCCACAATCCCTTTTCTACTCTCCTCCTGGGATTGTGGGCACACATGCACAAACACTCGGTGTGAGTTTCAAGCCTTCAGGTCCAGGATAGCAACCACAGCTGGCCACGAAGGAGTCTAGTGCCTTCGGGCCATCTGCTGACCCCTTTCTCACTTTTTAAAAAAGATTTCCCAGAGGGTAACTCATTTATTGTTCTCAAAAGAGTGCTTCAATTTATTAACTATAGCCTCTCTCTCTCTCTTTTCCTTAATTTGCCAGAGAGCATGTGTGTTTGCCAGAGAGAGAAACAGAGAGACACAGAAAGTGGGAAAACACCTCCTACGGGGAATGGTCATGTGGCAATCCCTTCTCCATCTCTCTCTCCTTTCAGGATTTCGGTCACACACACGTACACATTTTTCAAGCTAGCAGGTCCAGGACTCAAACTTCATAGTCGGCCATGTGGGATTCATCTTTCTTAACCATTTCTGGGTAGACCAGTACTGTCTCTTTTTATGCTCAATTTCTTTTCTGCCTTCATTATATCCCTCTCCTTGGTGGAAGAAATCTATATATTTAGATAGATGATAGATAGATAGACAGATAGATAGATAGAAAAATAGATTTTTTTTTTTAAAGTTTCTGCTAGAGCATGCATACTTGCTGGGGAAGGGGGAAGAAAAAGGGGCAGAAAAGAGTGAAGGCACCCTCCCTTCCCCAGGGAAAATGGCCACACCACAATCCAGTCTCCTCTCAGAATTGTGGGCATGCGTGCACATGTGCCTGGCATGGTTTCAAGTTGCTGGGTCTGGAACTCAAACCAGGAAGCTGGCCATGTGGAATCTAGCTACCTTAATACCATAACACCAGCTGGCCCCTGTATTTCTTTTCTAACACCCTAAATAAAATTCTTAACTTGGCCATTTTTTCTTTTAATTTTTTTGAAGCAATAAAGCATTTAAGTAAATTAATTAGATTCAGTTCAATGAGTATGTATTGTGTGCCTATTATGTGACAGGCAGAGAGCTAGAGAGGCAAAAGCATGAGATAAATAAGACTTGAATATGTGTCCCCAAATGGTCTGGAGAAGAAAACTAGCATGTAAAAAGATATTTCTGACATAGTATACATATTATATTTATCTTTAGGGAAGATTAATAATTATTTTTCTCTTTTATACATTTTTGTACTTACCAATATTTGAATGATACCTTTTTTTAAAATTTACCACTTTTTTGTTTGTGAACATATTCTCGTTTTACAGTCAGAAGAACACAGAAAATAGCCCCTTTTAAAGAACATGACAACACTCAGAAGTAATGGTATTTAGCTTAGCATCTGGAAGTTCTAGAAAACTTCCTAGGAAATTTGGGTTTTAAGGGAGGAAGAGTTAGTTCCAGGCAAAGGAAGCAGCATGAACAAAGGCTGAGTGATGGGGGAAGAGAGGCATTACTCTGTGTGATCAGCAAGAGCCTGCCTCCTTACTTGCCTGCTTCACTGCTGTATCCCCATATCGTTGAAGGGCACATAGTCCTCAGGAGGGCCTGTAGTGCAAGACCTACCAGGTGCTGCGTGCGCATGTGTGGCACTCGCTGAGGATAGATGGGGCAGCAGGGAGAAGGGCGGTGATCAGGGAGAGCACATTTTCCAGGAGGACAGTTTTGATCCAGGAGGCCATTAGGAGCCCTGTGGTTTTCAGAGATAAAAGAGATTTTACTGCACCTAGCACTCTCTTTTAGAAGAATAGGTACTGTTCAGGGGTGGGCCATTTCTCTACTGTTTAAAAATTGATGTTGTCTTATTATCACTTCTTTGAATCACTAAAGTTCATATTAAGGCACCTACTACCTCCTGTTGTAGATTAATGGGCCCTAATGCAAATTTTGTGGTACTAGCACAACTCTGACATGAATATATTACCATGTGAAGACTGTTCTTATGGGCGAAATAAAGCCAAGAACCAGTGGATTCTTCAATCATAGATACCATAAATGTCTTCAATAATGGCTGCTCTAGTGGCTTGTTCTGTTCTGGCTCTCAATAGTAACTCACAGCTTCTACTTCTGAGTCTCATGAGGGCCCTCATCTAGAAAAGGCAGGATGGGGAAATGAGAACATTTGAACATCATTGTCATTTTACAGCATGGTAAGTTATATTAGGAACTAAAATATTGTAAATGTATAAATATATTTGTATTAGTGATTTTATATAGGTACATACATATATACACATATGCGCACATATATACATATAAAATGCATGCTATTTATTATATATATAATCACAAATACAAATTTCCAATTACTGGACTGCTTCTCAATAATAACATTGCTTTTCAGCTCACCAGGTTTTACAACAACTTTGCAATAATCCTAGTGGTTCTTTCTCTAAAAAGGTAAAATTAAAGCCTCATTCCTACAAAAAATGTTTCTTTAATCATTACATTCTGCTATGAGGAAGATTAATTACTGTATTCTTTCTCTACTTTTTATTGAAACCCTCCATGCAAATGAAACAAATGTGAGGAACTTTGCACATTGCCAAGTCAGGTTTGACTTCCTTAATTAATTGTCTGGAAACCCCTGGGTACTACACGTCTCTCTCACAAGAGCATCCTTCAAAGGTAGGAGCCAAATTCTTGGTAATTGGCTTGCTCACCAGTCACTAGGCTAGGTTTGTCTTATGATAAACAGGATTGGGTATGATGGCTATCTCTGGCAACCTGGTCCAGACTCTCAAGTGTTGATCTAAGTGACTATACCAGGGACCAGTGAGGGAAGGTGAGACTGGGAAGCCTAGGCTCCCTTCGGGGCCCAGCAATGTATGTACAGGCTCTTAGAGATAGCTCTCACTGCATAGGTGTCCTCCCTGGAACAGGAACAGTCCAGAGAGAAAGCAGGGGAGAAGGAAAGAGCGATGACGCCTCCAGGGCCTGGTGCCTGGTGTAGCTCTGGATTTGGAGTCACCTGGACCTTCAGAAAGAGCATCTTTTCCTTGGTATTTGTGACTGACACCTGGGCTGTATTCAGAGGTGTTATCACAAATACAGAACATTGTGATGTCAAATGATAGTCTGGCCTTCAAGTGATGACGGACATAATGGATAAAAGGTCAGAGAATTTTATTCCTTGAACACTGCTGAATTTCTGTATTTCAAAACAGGTTACAAAATAAAGGGCAGATGATAAATTAGGAAAATATTACAAATGATTATATCAGATTATTGAGTGGTAAGAGAAGGATAAAAATAGTTCTTTATACTATGACCCCCTATGCACAATTTTGTTGTTGTTGTCTTTAGACAGGGTTTCAGTGTGTCCATGCTGCAATCCTTCTCCTCCATTCTCATCCTGAGATTCTGGTCATGCATGCACACACATCAGGTGTGATTTTCAAGCCACTGCTCAAGGACTCCAACCACGAGGTCAGCCATGTGGGATCCAGGGCCTTAACCTCCACATCACCTGTTGGCCTTAATGTAGAAGTTTTTAATAGCTTAAAAAAAGATAGTTCTTCTTACCTCTGCAAAGTATCTTAAGGACATAATAGAGTTAAACCCATTATAAGCATGAAGATATTTACTGTTACTTCATCTTGATTATTTTAAGAAATTGGAAATAAATGTTAGGTAAAGTGGAGTAGCTAAGTAAGATATTGTTATATCTGCTCTGCTCAATATTTTAAAATAATTCAAATGATAATTATGGCTGTATAAAGATTATAAATATGATTATGATAAAATGTTTAAAGAAAAAGATGAACAAGATACATGCATATTATACAACTATGCAAAAATATATCTTCATTAGGATAAAAACTAGGAAAATGTACAAATATAAAATAATTGCATTAGCAATTGTAATCTATGAGGCAATTCAATCCATGAAGATTATGAATTTCTCCTACTTATTTTAAAAGAAAATTTACATTATTCTTCATGTTTGTGAGTGGTGAGTGAGTTAATCAAACTCACACCATCTTTGTGCCCTTCCACTTTTTCACTGCTCCCCAAAACAATAGTCCTGAGCTCAAATTTCTACTTGAGTTAAATTCTTACCTAGGCAGTCATTCAGAACAGCAAAGCTAACAATCTTGCCTCCAGAGCGAACTTCCTCCCAGGTAACTCTCCCCTGACCATCCAGCAAGAGCATGGGACAGTCACAGCTGCACACATCTCCCCTAGACGGCTCACTTTCCCTGTTTGTCTCTATTGTTTCTCTCCTTTAAAACTTCCAGCTCGCTGTGGGAGGGAGAGGAGGAGCTGATTGCAGAGTGAAGGGGAGTCGGCAGCTGTGCACCTGTGAGAATCAACCATCCTCTTCTGTCTGTTATCTTCTGACATTCAACTTTCTTATAAAATCCTCTATGGAGTTCCCACTTTATTTTCTTGTCTCAGATTCTAGTTGAATGGTTTCAAAACAGTAACACCAGATAGTTCTAAAGCACAATTAATCCCCACAATGCTACCAGGTGGGTTATTATTGGCTCCACTGTTCAAATGAGGAAACTGACACACCGTAAGGCTAAGTTCCTTTTCCCAGTCCTATAGAAGGTACAGGTTAGGTATTATGAATCTCCTGCTGTGTTTAAAGCTGGCATCTAGGCCTCTTAATCCAGTCTGACTGCACTCCAGTGTTACTACAAGGCAGACTTTGATTTACAAGTCAGTCTTACTGTGAGTAGGTGACGTGGTGGTTAAGGCACTGGACAGGCACTGGTTAAGGCACATGGCCGAACATGGTTCAAGTCCTGGACCTGGTGGCTTGCTTTCTCTCTTTTTTTTCTCTGTGTGTGTGTGTGTGTGTGTGTGTGTTTGTGTGTCTGGTCAAATTAAAATAAATGAATGAATAAATAAAATAAAATAAATAATTCTTTAAAAAAAGAAAAAGAAAAACAAGTAAGACACAGTAAGACACTCAGATAGTCAAAGAAATAGTGGTAAATGTTTTTTGCCATAGGGTGTGTGCACTTGCCAGAAAGACACAGAGAGAGACAGAGAGACAGAAAGAGAAAAATCACCGCCCCCCCCCCCGGGGGGGGGATGGCCACGCCGCAATCCCTTCTCCTCTATTCTCTTCTCGGGATCTTGGGCACACACATACACATGCCCGGCATGAGTTTAAGCCACTGGGTCCAGGTCTCAAACTGCTGTCTACTACATGGGAGTCCAGTGATATAGCCCTTACGCCATCTGCTGGTCCCAACTGGCATTTATTTTTAACTGTGACAATTGAAGGATTCTGTGAAAGACCACACAATAGTATAAAATTCCTAAAATGTTAAGAATGAGAAATCAATATAATCATTTTTTCCACAGAAATCATGATCACACACCAGCTACAACCTTGTTCTTTTAATCTAATGGATGAAATGCTACTCCATGAGTACAAGATTAGGATAGTGTTTATTTGGTCTAAGAAAATTTTGATAGAGAAATCAAATAAGAAAGTCCTCTAGCTTATTTTTTGCTTTAAAAACAGCCAATAAGTAAACACACGTGTGTACGTGTACACACACACACACACACACACATACACACGCTGAAAGAACCTGAGTAATCTCAGGAATGCAGCCTGCTGAAATCCTCCCTCATAGCTGAGGAAACACAGCCAGTTCCTGGTGCATGCAGCAAGCTAGAGGTCCAACAAAATGACCTATGGTTCCAGGCTGGGCTCTGTCCTCAAGACCACAGTGGAAATACGTGTGAGCTCCCATCTCTGTTACATGTGTTACCTCATTTAACTCTAACAACTTTACCAGGGAGGTTATTATTAGCTCTACTATTCAGACAAGAAAGCTGATAGCAAAGCTAAGTTCCTTTTCCAAGACTACATAGCAAGTGATGGAGTCTCTGGGCCTGGCACCCAAGTCACCTAGTTCCTATCCTGATGCTCTTTCTTCTACAGTATACTCACCATAATTTATCAGTTACTGACCTAAAGTTGGCACCTTACAGATATTTCATGTATTTCATGTACACAGTGGTATCATTATGCAATACTTTTATCCCTAGACTGGTCTAAAGTCTCAGAGCTAGGAGGTGGCAGGGCCAGGGAAAGACCCCTTTTTGCCTGTCTGTCTGTCTAACTGCAAAACCTTCCCTGTTGCCTGCAACACCCAGGTGTCCCTTCTTGTGTGAAAGGTAAAACAGAAGCACATACTTCATACAGCGTGTTCAGGACAAATCCATGTCATCATGACTGCTCTTCTCAGAGCATCCTTCAGTCTAATAAGCCTTAGTTACAATGCCATGAAGTCCAGCAACAAAGCCATTGTACTCTAATTATTATCCGTAATCTGCAGAAACATAAAAGGAGATTAATAATGAATATGGCCAAATAATAAAACAGGTAGACGATCGTCCATAGCGAAGTAATGAGTGGGTGTAAGGTGTTTAAGGAAAAACATATGGAGAGAGAATTCGATGCCAGTTCTGACTTGCTGACCCAGTGTCCTTCCCACAAAGTCAGTTACCCACTTTGCTACCAACTTTGCCTTCCATGTTACTGGGTGATCTTCTTTTGAAATCTTTTGACTAAACGGAGTGTGCGCTTCTGGTCCCAACTCATTCCTTAGGAGAACTTCACACCCACTCTGAAATCTCACATGGGACCAGCTCTATATCCTGGACAGAGCCCTGGCATTAGAGTGAAGAAAACTGACCTAGGTTCATCTCTGTCATTGGCTAGATGTGTGGCCTTGGATGGTCTAAGCAGTCTAGGGCTGAGTACTGTCCTCTAGAAAACAGGGTTGGTGATACCCTCCTAACAGTACGCTCCATACACTGAGCTCTCCTTCACCCTCACTCTTCAACCTGTCTGCCTGAGACCTGGCTGCTAACAAGCTGGGCCTTGTGAGTATCTCCTGCCCATTCCCTTAGCTCACAGAACTGACTCCCGGCTGGGGCTGTTCTGGAGTTATATGCACTCCTCCCATATTAATATCACAAGATTAGGCGTACTGAGCCCTAAACATATCCTGCTGATTCTGTTAGTGGATAAGTTAAATTTTTATTCTAACTTTCAAACAATGCACACCCCTGTCTTAGTGAGAGGGAATCTGCATTGATCTATAATCGATCTACCAGTGGTTTGTTCTTATGGTATATGAAGCCTGTGCTCAGTGTCAGCATGGACTACTTTCTGTCCAGCCATCGAGGGAGCATCCTGTTCTGTTTATGTAAGTAATTAAATGCATGTCTTCTCCTGCTGGATCTCTGGGTGCTCTGAAATTGGCAAACTTTATGGGAAAGCCTCCTCAGATCTGGGGCCTCCCGTTTACCTCCATTGACAACATAGAGTTGACTTGATATCCAAAATGCCTTTGGTTAAATAAAAAGAATTTAAAGTAATGACATTATGAGGAAAACAATCTAACAAATGTAGTGAGTATTTTGACACATTTTGATGATAGAGTTGGTGGGAATCTGAGCAGCCAAGAGTCAGAAGGTTCTGAGTGGAGATAAGGCCTGAGAAGGGAGGCTTGGTGTGGTCAAATGGTGCAGAGGCATGAGGCAATGACAGGCTGAATGGTACAGAAGTTGCAGCCCCTCTCCTTTGAAAGCTGACTTCTGTAGCCTGTGGAGGCAAGCCCCAGGACAGCATCTGCTGAAGCAAGCAGGATGTGACTTGCAGAGTGGCTCTTCCCACTCAGAGCTCCAGCTGAGATCTGGGTGGGGTCTGCCGGTAGCTCAAACAGCCTTGTGTTTGGCTATGTCTAAGGACATCCGGACATTTTAGAGAGAGCCGAGTTAGCCCCTGTAGGTCGCCAACAGCAGCACTTTCCGAAACACCCCTGATGCCTTCACTGTCATGACCCCTTCATGCCCTCATTTTAAAGCTGGCCACGGTTGTTTCACTGTCCTGATGACTGACACAGAAAATTCAAGTCTATTTTTACCTAAATCTTTATTGCTTTTTTTTTTCTTGCTAGCCATACCTTAAAGAGGAAAGATTTTTCTTTTCTTTCTTTCTTTCCTTTTTATTTTTTTTTTAAGATTTTTGCTGTATTGCATCTGTTCTCACCAGAGAGACAGGACAGAAAGAGATAGGGGTGGTGAGAAACTAGCCCTTAGGGAAGATAGGCACACCGCAATCCCTGCTCCTCCATTCTTCCCTCAGGACTTTGGGCATGCACATGCCCATGCCCATGCCCATGCCCATGTATGTGTATGTGTGTGTGTGAGTGTGTGTGTGTGTGTGTGTGTGTGTGTGTGTGTTTTAGAGGCTTTTGCTATAGGGTGTGTGTACTTGCCAGAGAGACAGGGAGACAGAAAGCGAGAAATCACCCCCCGGGGGGATGGCCATGCTGCAATCCCTTCTTCTCCATTCTCCTCTCAGGATCTTGGGCGCACACGCACATGCACCTGGCATGAGTTTAAGTCACTGGGTCTGGGACTCAAACCGCGGTCAACTACGTGGGAGTCCAATGACATAGCCATTATGCCAACTGCTGGTGCCAAGCCCTGGTCAGGGTCTCAAACTGTGGAGTTGGCCATGTGGGATCCAGTTCCTCAACCACCACACCATCTGCTAACCCAAAAAGTTCTTTTTTCAAATTCAAGGTGGCATTAAAAAGAGGAGGCTTATATTTATGCCCAGTTCTGTCAGTAAATTATAAGGTATTATAATATATTAGATAGAAAAATCAAGCGTTGGGTTAGGCTCTTTTAATATACCATCTAATTTAATGCTTTTAAACTATCCAGCGATAGGTACTCTCTTTCCCTCAAATAATAAAAGAAAAGGAGGTTAAATGAGGTTGAATAATCTACCAAAAGTCATAACAATGTCTTCTATTACAAATGCTAACCTTTCATGACTTCCTAGGGCCCAAAGAAGAAAATTCAGTGTGAGTATGGCTCTTATAAAAACAAACAAACAAACAAAAACAGATATTTACAGGTGTTGGTAAGAATATGGAGAAACTAAAACTCTCATAAACTACTGATAGAAATGGAATATGATGCAACTTCTTTGGAAAACAGCTGGCAGTTCCACAGAATGTTAAATATAAAGTTATCCTATACGCCAACAATTATACTATTATGTATATGCCCATGAGAAATAAAAACACATGTTCATTCAAAAATATGTAAGGAATGTCATCATAGCATTATTAGTCATAACCAGAAAGTAGAAACAACTCAAATATCCATTGTCTGACAAATGGATAATGGATCACACACCCAAACAATGAAATATTATTCAGCAATAAAAAGGAATACAGTAACTGTATAATACAACATGGACAAATTTTTTTAAGTTGAAGAAGCCAGGCCCCCCCCCCAAAAAAAAACATGTTGTATAATTCTATTTATGTGAAATATCCAGAATATGCAAATCTACAGAGGCAGAAAGTATGTCACTGGTTTCCTAGAGCTGAGGGAAGAGAAGCAAGAAATTGGAGAATGACTGCTAATCCTAAAATTGATTATTATAGAATTCTTAAAAACTACTAAAACCCACCAAATACTACATATAAAATGAATGAACTATATATGCTTCCCAGGCAGCTGGATCTCATTCCAACTGGGCTGTGAAGCAGATTACGCCATGAATAGCAATGTGGTGCTCTCAGAAGTCAAAAGCATCAGTTTCAGAATCAGACTCCAACACTGGCTCTCGCTTCTTCTGGCTGTACAACCTTGGGCAACTCTGTGAGCTTTAATTTTGTCATAGGTCCTTGTGAAATTATCCTTGTGACTTTATGTAGATTAAATGAGATGATGCACATAAAAAGTTTATCACAGGACCTGGCACTTGGCAAATGCTCAATAGTGAGCTATTGACTTCATCAACTTCATCCTCAGCATCTCCATCCATGCTCAAACCCCTTTACTGGTGTTCCCTCTGATGTGACCTTGGAAAGTTTACCTATAAAGTAAGTGATGTATTAATATTTAGTTATATATTATTTCTGTTTTTATTCCCTTTTTCTGTTTCCTGCACCCAGAGTAGGATTCAGAAATTCACCTACCCTTATCTTCTCTAGCTTAAAAAGAAAGAGGAAAACGAAAGAGGGTGGGGGTGTTGTCTTTAGGGTGATAAATGATTTAGCAGTGGCAGAATACCCTGAGCCCACATTACCACGTGTCGGAATTTATGTCATCAGGCATGGGGTGAAATGCAAGCTTTTCAGGGATAAAAGAGGGGCATAGATTCTGTCCTATTAAAAAGATCAATTGTCCAGTGCGTCCAATAGTCTGTCTTCCAGACTGGCCAAGACAGATGCTTCAGAAAAGGCCATAAAAATCCATTAGCATACTTAATTGCACATTCTTGTACCATGAGAGACATATTGCTGCCCCAACCCCAGCTGGTCCTGGTCCTGAATATTCAATATTCATATCCTCAAGGTAGCTTACCTTTGGTTTAATCTCTCTTCCTTCAAGAGGCTTTTTCTTACCAGGGAAGGGGAGGTCTGGTTACCTGCTGTCCACCTCCATCTGCCAGCTTCTGCATTGAATCCTGACTGTCACCTTGTGCCTATTTGACCTTATATGTATAATGGGCATTTGAAACAACTGCACCATCAATCATTCATTGAGGACCAATTGTATACCAGGAAGGGTGCTAAGACTTGGTGAAAAAGGGAGACTTGGACTTAGTTCCTTTCTGAGGGGAATTCTTAAGCCTTATGGAGTGTATTTATTACCTTGTATTACAGTTTCCTAAAAATATGCTGACCACAAAGGAGGGAAAGATTGGGTTTGACTCTAAGGAGAGTGGCAGAGATTTTCATTTTCAATATGAAAGCTAACCTAACAAACTGGCAAAGGATCACTTGGTCCCAGCACTGTGCTACTTTTTTCCACAAGTGCGGAGGGAATATTTTTAAGATCAGAAATTGAGTGCTACCTATGTTTGAAAATTGTTTATATTTGGGTCATTTTATTCATTCTCTCCATTTCTTTCAGTTCATCTTATTCAGTCATTTATTATGTGTAAACTCCATGAAAGTGGAGACCGTCTTTACCAGTAATCCCCCCTCTCCCCCTCCCCCGACGCTAAGACAATGCAAGGTCCAGGTAGTTGCACTAAAGGAACTGGTCAGAGGCAGAAAGGCCAACTGAGGGTGGGGAAAAAAAAGTGGCTAATCGGGACTTCTATCTCTTTCTTTTTTAACGATTTACAAAAGTGCATAGAGGCCTTACGCAGTTCCACCCCGAAAAAAAGAGGCATGACTGGAGGCAGCACCTCTTTTTCCAACCAAGCAGGGCCCTTGCTGGCGCGGCGCAGCGAAACTACCTGGGCAGGAGCCGCGGGATCCAGGGCAATGAAACCCAGGGACAGTGGAACTTTGGACTCAGCGGAACCTGATAGCAGCGCCCAAGGGTCACCCGGACTCTGTTTAGGGACGCTCCGTGTCCGCCGCTTCCTACTTGCCGACCGGCACCAAAGGCTCCGGAGTAGCTGCTGCGATGTTACCCTACCCTGTGAACTTCAAGGTTTCCGCGCGAACACTCACCGGGGCCCTCAACACCCACAACAAGGCGGCAGTGGACTGGTGAGGGCCTGGGGTTCTAGGATCGGCCGGGAATTTGTGAGGGGGTGGGGAGAGAACAAGAGGTTCCATTCTCTGGTTAGTTTGGCCTTGCTGACAGGGTGCTGCCCTTCCACGATGAGATTTTGCTTTAGATGATAGATTGTTGTTGTTATAAAAGTAGTAAATACCCTTTGTGGGATATTAACCTGTGTAAATACTTCTGCCTTCTTTTAACGTATTTGTTTTACACCACCTTTCTCTGCATCTTCTTCCTTTACCATCCCATTCCTGTCTCTACCTCTCCTCCAACCTCCAGAAGTCTCTCTTCACCCTTGGTTCAGTGTCTTTCTCTTTCCCTGTCCTTTCTCTCTCTCTCTCTCTCTCTCTCTCTCTCTCTCTCTCTCTCTCTCTCTCTCTCATCTTTGTTTATTCCTGCATTCAGTTAACAATGTGCTAGACCCTGTGCTAGGCGCCTGTGTGTTCTCTCACCTGTCCTCACTTATCTTTTCTGGCTCCTCCAGTGTGGGACATGCCTATCAATGACAGGACGTCTCGTTACACTCTTTCTTTCCAGCAGCTCTGAAAACTAGTAATTAGACGAGGGTAAAGCAAAATTCTGTAGCTGTAGCTGGGAATGTTGACAAGAGGACTGCAACCTCCTGTCCAGTGTTAGTCTTTTATCTGGTTGGAAGGACTGGGACTAGTACTGATGCTTAACCCAGGAACATTGTGGATATTAAAAAATCAAGTAAAATAAGACAAGGTTTGTATTCTTAAAGATAGTCAAACTGTGGAAGTTGCTTTATATATCCTTGCAAACAGTTCTTAGAATCTTTTTTTTTCTGAGTGAAAAAATAAATTTCAAAAAGCACCTTTAAGCTTAGCTAGATCTTCTATTTAAAAGAGATAATGTTAAATATTGGCCATTAAAATAATAATTTTATTGGTGTAACATCTGAGTGAGATTTATCATTTATTCAAGATGGCAAGAGAGAAATCATTTTCTTGTTTTTTTTTATTTAAATTTTAACATTATTGTTTCGTTAGGGGCTGGCAAGGTTTAATTGCTTATGGATGTCATTCGCTTGTGGTGGTGATTGATTCTAATACTGCCCAAACTCTTCAAGTTTTAGAAAAACATAAAGCTGATGTTGTCAAGGTAAGTCATATCCCACTTTGACCCTAAACATGTTGTCTAGTCTGAAGTTTGATATGTCACTAGGTCCTCATTAAGCCATATGTATAAAAATTGAACAGATTAAAAAAAAAAAAAAACTGTCAGAGCGTACATGTGCTTGCCAGAAGGATGGAGAGGGAGAAAGTACCTCCCAATGGGGTTTGGTCACACCATAATCTTTTCTCCTCCACTTCTTCATCTTGTTAGGATTTGGGGCACACACATGCACCTGGTGTGGTTTTCAAGCCTCCGGGGTCATGAATCAGATTATAGTAGGCCCTGTGGGATCCAGTTCTCTAAACGACTAAGTTATGCGACCATTGGGAAATGTTGAATAGCTTTTAAATATGATCATTTAATTGGGATTGCCTAGCATTTATATGTGATTTAATGTCAATCTAGAATGAGTCATCTAATGCTAGTTTTTAGCTCATTTTAGAGGTGAGGAGAAACACCAATTCTGCTATTTACCAGAATATCCATCTATACTAGTTTTGAGCACTTAGAATGTGCTAAGGGTAAGGATGTAGTGATGAAAGCCCTCAGATAGTAAGTGAAACTTGATGAATGTATGGGTGGGAAGATAAGGAACTATCTAGCGTCTAGTTGTGGAGACAAGAAACTTTTTTTTTTTTTTTTTTTTTTTTTTTGGGAGAGGTTTTTTGCTATAGGGCGCGTGCGCTCGCCAGACAGAGAGAAACATAGAGACAGAAAGCGAGAAATCACCCCCCAGGGGGGATGGTCACGACGCAATCCCTTCTCCTCCATTCTCCTCTCGGGATCTTGGGCACGCACGCACACGCGCCCGGCGTGAGTTGTAAGCCACCAGGTTCGAGACGCGAACCGCGGTCGACTACGTGGGAGTCCAGCGACATAGCCATTACGCTAACTGCTGGTTCCCTGGAGACAAGAAATTTGAGGGTCACAAAAGTATTTCCAGTTTAGGAACTAGCAAACAGTAGTTAGCCAAGTAAAAAATCAGGAAAAGAGCATTGTGGGGGAAAAAAATAGTATACAGAGATAAGTAGTGTGCCATAAAATCAGCTAAAAATGGGTACACTTTTAAGAGTAATGAAAGAGAAGACAGATTGTCCAGCTGTCCTGCAGATTTTATAAGATTACCAAGGAGTTTGGATTTTTAAGTAGGAGATTAATATAATTCTGTTTGCACTTTAGAAAAACTAATTTTGAGGGACCAGCAGTTGGCGTAATGGCTTTGTCACTGGACTCCCATGTAGTCGACTGTGGTTTGAGTCCTGGACCTGGTAGCTTAAACTCAAGCCGGGTGCATGTGCGTGCGTGCCCAAGATCCCGAGAGGAGAATGGAAGAGAAGGGATTGCGGTGTGGCCACCCCCCCCTGGAGGCTGATTTCTTGCTTTTTGTCTCTCTGTCTCTCTCTGTCTTTCTGGTGAGCGTACCCGCCCTATAGCAAAAACCTCTAAAACAAACAAACAAAAAAACTAACTTTGACAGTAGTGGAGGAGCTATTAGAAAAAGCCAATCAGAGGCAGTGAGATCATTTAGGAGACTTTTGCAGTAATTTTGGCAAGAAATTCTAAGGACCTTAAAAAAGACTGGGGCATCGAGGACTCATATTTAAGAGCAATGTAAGAGGTAAAGCTGAAAGCCTTTATAGTAGTTAATATAAGGGAGAGTTGAGACCAGCAGATGGCATAATGATTACGTTGCTGGACTCCCATGTAGTTGACTGCAGTTCAAATCCTGGACCCAGCAGCTTAAAACTTACCCTGGGGGTATATGTATTTGTGCCCAAAATCCTGAGAGGAGAACAGAGGAGAAGGGATTGCTGCATGGCCATCCCTCTTGGAGGCAATTTCTCACTTTCTGTCTATCTCTATCTCTCTGGTGAGTAGACACACCCTATAGCAAAAACCTCTAAAAATAAATAAATGAATAAATAAATAAGGGAGATTCAGAGGAAAATGACCCTAAGGTAACAGAATGCCAGGGTTGCCAATTATGATAGAGTGAGTGCATGTAAAGCATGCACTTTAAGCTTTCAACATGCAAAGTCTGAGACACCTATGATAGGTTGTATTATAATGGTCTGAAGTTTAGAAGAGAAGGCAAAATTGGAGTTAGAGATTTGAAGTACTTTTGTTTTTAATAACAGCTTTATTGAGATATTCATACCATGAAATTCACCCATTTAAAGTGTATAATTCCATGGGTTTTAGTACATTTACAGAGTCTGCACTCATACATATAGTGTATAAGTTTTTATGTGAAGCTAAGTGGAATTTATTATTATATACCTGTACATACATATACATGCCCACACATATATACACTCAGTTCTTACTATTCCTGGTAGTTATAGTCCATGAAGTTATTGCAAATACTGAATTAGTGAATACCAAAACACTGTTTACTCCTAGCAGTTAAGTTTCTGTGTGCCTGTGGTCAAAACACTTTCATCAGCTGACAAATACATAATCTTGTTTTATGTACATTTTTATTTGAAGACATTTAATCTATATTGCTGGTTCATTAACATTGAGCACATGGCTAGCAGCATGTGTCTGAACAAAACATATGTACTTTTTTCTGTAAGATACATTTCAGCCTTTTAGCAGTATATGGCACTATGCTTATGGACCATTTTAAACAGTGACATCACTCCCCCCAAAAAGCACCAAAAAAAGTTACTAAATAGGTCACAAAATAAAGCAAAAAAAAAAAAAAAAAAGCACAAAAAGAAGTTACTAAGTAGATCACAGAATAGACACTTATTTGCATTATGAAAGCTGCAGCACGAACACACATATATATTGGATGACTCAAAACTTTCACCACCTTGTTCTCTGCAAATGACTACAAAAGTGATGCATGTGTTGATTTTGAAATTACAAATAAATTTTAATGAGTAAGCAAATTCACAAACCCAGAATTTGCAAACAATGAGGATCTATTGTACATGTACAACATATACCTACATACACATTCAGACATATGCATGCATGTACTACATATGCACACACACAAACACACTTTATTTTTTATGGTGCCTGAGGAAAAGTTGTATTGCATACAGTAAAATCCTTTTGTTAACACTGATGGTCAGAAAACATTTTCTTTCCATCTTTTTCTTTTTTTAAAATAATTATTTTATTTAATGGTATTTATTTATTTATTTAAATTTGACCAGAGAGGGACAGAGTGAGAGAGAGAGAGAGAGAGAGAGGGAAAGTGAGAAAGCAAGCTGCCAGGTCTGGAACTCATACTGTAGTCGGCCATGTGGGAGTCCACCCCTTAACCACCATGACACCTGCCAGCCCGTTTCCATCTTTTTCATGAGTACAGTTGGCATTGGTTGGCTTACTTTCCTATCTTAGCATTATACTTGAGCGTGTTTATGTATGCATATACATGTATGTATGTATACGTATTGGGTCACTGAAAAGACACGATGCATTTTTGCATAAAAGAAAGTACATCATAACTTTTCTGACAGTCCAGTATACATTTGAACATATTTTATGGTGTTTAAGTTTATTCATTACACATATATTGAACAGTAGGTTTGGATACTGTACTGTCTGCGAATAGGAATGTGAACAAAACCTGTATGATTTTCCTGTTGAATAGAAAGCTCTTGTGTTGATAAGTAAAAAGGGGAAAAAAAGGAAGTAAAATAAGTACAAACTATATAGCAAATGCTTGAAAGAAAACAAGCAGGTAGCTGAGGTAGAAGAGACAAGGAGTAATAATCAAAGAAGTGACTAGGGTAGTGGCCAGGGAAGGCCTTGGCTCATGATAAGGACTTTGAAACTTGTTTATTACTCATTCAGTTTTCAAAAATTAAATCAGATTTGCCTTGCAGTGCTTTAGTTTTTTAATTTAAAAATTACATTCTTAATAATGTTGCTGGAGGTAAGAAATATGGGTTTTTCTTAAAGAAAAAAAAAAAAACTTACACATTTATGGACAGCCAGAATTTACTTTCTTTTGGTTTTTCCTATTTTTCCTTCTGCAAGCTTTTTGTGTCTTTATGTTCTCTCCATTTATTTAGGAGAGTGGAATTCAGAAAAACATTCTACTTAGCAGTTTATGATCGTAGATGTTTTACCATGCTTTACTTTTAGGAAAACTAATATCCAAGATATTCAGGAGTTTTTACCTGAATTTTCCAAAATACTAAGGCTATGCATTGTTTTTAATATTTTAAAGGCAGAAGCATTGTGATTTTTAAAAAATATTCTAACTACAACTTTAAAAACATTCATGAATTACAAAAATGTCTAATTTTGGGAACCAGCAGTTAGCGTAATGGCTATGTCGCTGGACTCCCACGTAGTTGACCGCGGTTCGCGTCCCGGACCCGGTGGCTTAAAACTCAACGCCGGGCATGTGTGCGTGCGTGCCCAAGATCCCGAGAGGAGAATGGAGGAGAAGGGATTGCGGCGTGACCATCCCCCCTGGGGGGTGATTTCTCGCTTTCTATCTCTCTGTCTCTCTCTGTCTGTCTGGCGAGCGCACGCGCCCTATAGTGAAAAATCTCTCCAAAAAAAAAAAAAATGTCTAATTTCAAAATCAAAACCATTTTTTGTTTATTCTTGCTAAATATTTTTGAAATATATTTTTGTAATATAAATGTGGTATAGATTCTGGCTGAGGTTTTGTAAAAATTTTGTTTGTTTCGTCCAGCATAAGTATTTACTTGATTTGATTTCTTCTTGACACTAGGTTAAATGGGCCAGGGAAAACTATCACCATAACATTGGTTCACCATATTGCTTGCGCTTAGCTTCCGCCGACGTTAATGGAAAGATCATCGTTTGGGACGTAGCAGCAGGAGTAGCTCAGTGTGAGATCCAAGAGCATGCCAAACCTATTCAGGGTGAGGAAAGTATGCTGTGCTAAGTGCTTAATGGCTTAAAGTGTTACTTTTTTTAATCCAATTTATTTCAGCACTTCAAGACCATTCTTGCTTGTGGTTAGCCTGTTCTATTGATTTGAATCTAGTACTGATACACTTCTGGGCATATTTCTTCAAATCTCAACTAATTTGTGCTTTGATAAAACTCACTAATTTCAATGAGGCATCATAAGAAAAATTTAACTGCTATAGTCTTATAATCTAAGCTGTAAGTAAACTTGGCTGAACTGCTATTATGTAGTAGGTATCAATGTTTACTTTATATTAATAGAGATGAACCTAATTTTATTTTCATTATCTTACAGATCATTTGCTCATTTCTTTATTCATGTTACAGACCTAAAACCAGTACAATATTTTTTAGATTTAGGTTTTTGAGTGACTCTCTTAACTGAAAGAATTGTTTAAAGGACTATTTTAAAACTACTTATCCAGGGGACCAGCAGTTGGCATAATGACTATGTCGCTGGACTCCCATGTAGTTGACTACGGTTCGAGTTCCGGACCTGATGGCTTAAACTCCTGCTAGGCACGTGTGCATGCGTGCGTGTCCAAGATCCTGAGAGGAGAATGGAGGAGAAGGGATTGTGACGTGGCCATCTCCCTTGAGGGGTGATTTCTCGCTTTCTTTCTCTCTGTATCTATCTATCTGGCGAATGCACGTGCCCTATCGCAAAAACCTCTCAAAAAAAAAAAAAAAAAAAAAATACTTATCCAAGTACTTACCATGTGTTAGGTTTGGTATTAGATCTTTTAACCCAGTTACTGTGAAAAATCATAAGACATTGCAAATTCTCATTAAGTAATTCCACAAAAACGTTTGAGGAGCTTGATCATGGCTAGGACAGTATTACATATTGATTTTATAGTTTTAAGTAATAGTGCAAATTACCTTTTATCTTTGAAGTAATAGTTCAGATTACTTAAAAATATTGATCTTGGGGGCCAGCAGGTGGCGTCGTGTTTGAGGTGCTGGACTCACACCTGTCCAGCTACAGTTTGAGTGCTGGACTTGGTGACTTGCTTTCTCACTTTCCCTCTCTCTGTCTCTCTCTCTGTGTCTCTTTCTGGTGAGCACATATGCCCTATAGCAAATTAAAAAATAGTAATAATAAATAAATAATAAATAATTCTTTAAAAAATATATGTTGGTCTTGGAATTTTAACCAGGTAACCCATTTTTATGTAAAATTAGCTTTTCTTCTGTAATCTTGACTCATCCATGTATGTCTGTTACATTTCAAAGTAGGGTAGGCAGTTAAGATTTTAAGGATTATGTTAAGAGAAACTAAGTAGAAGGACAAGTTAAATGTTTTGAAGTGAATGATTTCTGAATTTTGCCTTTATTTATCTGGTCTTTGCAGATGTTCAGTGGTTGTGGAATCAAGATGCTTCCCGAGATTTATTGCTTGCTATTCACCCGCCAAATTACATTGTGCTCTGGAATGCAGATACTGGCACCAAATTGTGGAAGAAGAGCTATGCAGATAATATTCTTTCTTTTTCTTTTGATCCTTTTGACCCTTCCCATTTAACTTGTAAGTAATAGTTTCTAAGCACATCAAATCCATGTATCTGCAGCTCCTAATACACAAACAGACCTTCCTATCATTAGCAAGTATTTTGACAAATTTAAGTCAGCAAGCCACACTTTCACTATGGGACAGTTACTGTGATAATCTAATTCAGTCTGAATGGTGTTTGTTTTTCTGGGAACATTTAAAGACCTTGAATCAAGGATTTCATTTAATCTGTGGTCAAGTTAGGTTCTTGCTTTTTAAAAAATCATCCTAATCATGCTGTTCATTTCGTGTACCATAAACAGATCATACAAAGAATAGAGTAAGCCCAAGGGAATTTTTTCTTGAAGAAGTGGTTTTTGCCAGTAAGCTTTTGATGTTTTACTGAGCTTATGGTCTAAAATGAGATTTGTTCTAGACAGACATTTTTGTGGCTAAATTATGCTTTATTCAATCATTAACAGCTATTTCTTGAGCTATTACTACTGTTTCTGGAACCAAGATGAGGGTTCTTCCCTTTACAGAGTTTGCGTTTTAGTGAGAGGGAGTCAGAGCATAAACTATAAATGTAATAAGTTAGTATATTAAGAGGCAATAAATGATATAAAGGAAAATAAAACTAGATAAAGTAGTTGGTGGGGAATGGGAGAGAAGGGTGTGCAGTTGTGTTAGAGCAGTCAAAGTAGGCTTTATTTTGATAATGATCACAACCTTTAGGAGGTCAGGCAAGGGGCTTGGTCAAGAGTGTTTTCCCTGGGTCTAAATGACTTAAAATTCTAATTTTTATCCATTAGCATTTATTGAAGGGTGTTTATGTGTGTCTGTGTTTGTTGAAAAAGAGAGAAAAGCAGATAAATAGATGTTAAGTGGGAAACATAGCTGTATAAATAATTACGATACAGTGTGTTTAGGTATTTGCATGTATGAATGTTTGTTTATGGAAGTGTGTATACACTCTCTCTGTCACCCACTTGTTTGCATAAAGGCAATGCTGTGGGCTCTCAGAGGAGGGCAGGCTTAGCCAGCAGAGTCAGGGAGGAAAGGCGTCACAGAGGGAAACGAGTGGGGAACTTGATGGATGATTGAATTCTGGAACCTGAAAAGGAGACAAGGCTTTAGGCTAACTTGATGGATCAGCTTTTACATTTCTGTAATTCAGTTGGTGAAAGCATTATGTACTTGAAAATGTCAGTAGACCTAACATCTTTGATTTTTTCATGTCATCATGAGGATTGTCATCACCTTGTTTACTTAAAGCAGCCTCACTGACTGCTGGGACGCAGGCTAGATAAGGTTTTTCTGCTCTTATATCCTTGCATTAGTCAGCCTCACTGTTAAAGGAGATTGTTTCCTTTTTAGTCATAAAAAGACATACTTTGTATTGCTAAATGTGGTGCTGCCTCTTTGAATATTTTTTTATGTACATTTAGTAAGCAACTATAGGCACTGCACTTAATTTTTTCTAAATATAAAGGAGAACCAGAACACTCTACTGCTCCTAAGGTTTAGTCTGATGTTTGAAGAGAAAAAGGAAATATGTGTAGACTGAGTAACTCATAATCATAAAAAATTTAGTACCATCAAATTAAATATTTGAATTTAGGTAATTGTGATATGCAGAGTCTCTTACATAAGGGTTTTTTTTTTTCTTCCTCTTTGAATCTTATGTTCTGAAAGTGCTTGGATTTTGGAGTTATGGGATATAATGAAGAAAGGTTTTTAATGAAAGTCCGTGCACTGAATTTATTTGGAAGAACAAACATTTGTTCTTTCTGCCAATAACTTTCTGGTATCTTTTTAATATAAAGAATAATTTAGAATGCTGAGCTTGGAGGCCTCTAATGAATTGTAATGGACCACCTGTTTCTCTTCAGCTTGGAGAACACTGTCATTATATTATGACTACATAACATTGCCAGTTCTGTATTATTAAAATTATCATTATCTTGCTCTCAAAATTTTATTGGAATAAAACTCCATACTAAACATGATTAAACTTTAATCAGAATTTTGCTTCTCTCAATATAGTACTCACCAGCGAGGGTATTGTATTCATCTCAGACTTCTCTCCATCTAAACCTCCCTCTGGCCCTGGGAAAAAAGTCTACATATCCAGCCCACACTCTAGCCCAGCTCATAAGCTGGCTGCCGCCACAGGTGCCAAGAAGGCTCTTAACAAAGTTAAAATTTTAATTACTCAAGAGAAACCTAGGTAAGTTACAAGTGCAAAACTAACAATGACATTCATCTGTTTATCAGATGTGCAAGCAACATTTATGAAAATTTGCTAAGATTTATTTTCTTTCTAATCTCAATCTCTCATTTATTTTTTATTAGCATTTTTGGTTTTGTTCTTGTTTTTTTTCTTTCATGATAGAAAAGAGACAGATAACCTCAACAGGGTCTTGCCATGCCTTGATCATCCCCATAGCCTCCCAGCCAGCCAGGATCATGAGTGTGTATGTGGGTATGGCATGTTTAAGTTGACCCAGGATCCAAACCCAAGCTTCCTGTATGTTCCAATATTGCACAGTGGCACCTTACCTCCTATGCTACTTCATCTGGGCCCTCACCTTTTCTTTTTTTTTGCTATAGGGCACATGCACTCGCTGAAGAGACAAAGACAGAGACAGAAAGCAAGAAATCACCCCCCCCCCCCCCCCCGCCCCTAGGGGAACGGCCGTGCCATAATCCCTTCTCCTCCATTCTCCTCTCAGGATTTTAGGCACACACACATGTGTGCAGCATGAGTTTTAAGCTGCTGGGAATGGGACTTTATCCACAGTTGACTACGTGGAAGTCAAGTGATGTACCCATTATGCTGTCTGCTGGTCCCACCTTTTCTTATTTCTCATTTAATTTGTTAAAGGAAAAAATATTCTTTTATTCTTTCCTGAAGGAGATTGAACATTCAACATGGATTTTTTGTTTCTACTAGTTGTGCTAAACTCCCCTGCTGGTTTTTAGATTAAATTTGGGGCTTTTGAAAATATGAAATTATCACTCTAAACTTGTGGTTATCAAATACATTAAAAATTTGGGGTTCCAGCAGGTGCCATAGTGGTTAAGGCACTTGACTCCCACATGGTAAATCCTGGTTCAAGTCCTGGACCTGGCGACTTGAAAACTCACCCCAGGTGTGTGTGTGTGTATGCCCAAAATCCTGAGAGGAGAATAGAGGAGAAAGGATTGTGGCAAGGCTATTTGTCCTGCAGAATGATTTCTCACTTTGCCTCTGGCAAGTTCACATGCCCTACAGCAAAAATCTCTCTCTCTAAAAAAAAAAAAACAGGGTGTCCAGCCATGACTGTGCTGCTAAGACATTGTACTCTGCAAGTTGGAAACTTTTATGTGATGCCCAGGTTCTATTTCCAGACCAGTCTAAGGGCCAGGTACAGTAGAGTGCACCTGCAATCCCAGGAACCCAAGGAAGCTGAGGAGGTGGATTGGGAGTGTGTAGCCAGGATGGGCAGCATAGTGAGACATTGTCTGAAAGAGCTAGGCATTGTGGCACATGCTTGTGGGGCTAAGGCAGAAGGATCCTCATGCAGTGACACCCTGCCTTAAAGGAAGGAAAGTGGTGGTACAAGGTGGATTTTCATTTTAAGTACATTTTCCTGGTTTAAATGCTGTACCTTTTTACTAGCCAGTAAAATATAGATGTTTTTCTTAGGCAGCTTATTTTCTACCCTAATTAAGAGCTGGGTTTTGGTGAAAGCTGTAGCTATGTGACTCTGAGAAAATTCCTTAATCTTGATTAAATTTCACTCACCCAATCTCTGAAATAGAGTTTTAAAGTATTCCATAGCGTTTTTTGTAAAGATTAATATATACAATAATGTAAGTAAAGTACTTAATGTACTGGTTGATATTTGATAAGCATTTTAAAGAATACTGTTATTTTTATTTTAGAGATTGTAACTGAATAAAATTTTAACTTATGTAACTAATTTTATTAATTAGAAATCGATTTCTGTCTTTTCCCAAGAGCTATGATCTGTTCATTACTGCTTTGGCAGGTTTTTTTTTTTTTTTTCCATTCATTTTGATAGCCTTTGTTTTTAATATAAGATTAATCTATTTAGACTTTGTGGGTAATTACCTGAAAAATACATGGTTAAAGTATAAATTGTACTACAGATTCTGAATTTCTGTGTAAATATTTGTATATATTAAATGATAGGCTGGCTAAAATTCACTGGTTCATTTATCCCCTACTCTGTGCTGAAATGACTGATTTATGATTGCTCCTTAAGTATCCTAATAGAGCTTTCTTTTTTCATAAGTACTTATTTGTCAATCTGAATAGTTTTATAAGTTATGATTTATATCACATAAGTTTTTTCTCAAGTGAATCATATATACATTTTGAATATCAGGAAAATACATTATTTATGCCATCACAAAGAACTGCTCTGTGCTTTTACATCCATTAATTCACATAATGTTATCACAGTCCTAGGCTGTGATATCACAATACTTTTCCTATTTCACAGATGAGGAAAACTGAGTCCCACATTATTTTATCTTGTTTTATTTTTTTCTTTTCTTTTTTTTTTCTTTTATATATAAGTGCATGCACTTGTCAGAGCAGGATCGTGGCAGGGGGTTGTGAGAAATCATTCCCCTACGGGGATGACCACATCACTATCCCATCTCTTCCAGTCTCCTTTCAGGATTTTGGGTGTACACACACAGGTGCGTGGCATGATTTTTAAGCAACTGGGTCAGGGACTCGAACTGCACAGTCAACCATGTGGGATCCAGACTCCCTAACCGCCACACTACTTGTTGGCCACCTGCTGTACTATTTTAAATGTTATTTAATTTCATCTGCATAGAAAATGGCAGAATCAGTACTTTTTTTTTTTTTTTTTTTTTGAGAGAGTTTTTTGCTAGAGGACGTGTACACGCAGAGAGACAGAAAGCAAGAAATCAACTCCCAGGGGGAATGGCCATGCTGCATTCCCCTCTCCTTCATTCTCCTCTCAGGATTTTGGACATACACACACACACACACACACACACACACACACGTGCCCAGTGTGAGTTTCAAGCTGCTGGGTCTGGGACTCAAACTGTGGTAGGCTACGTGGGAGTCTAGTACTTTAACCACCACACCACCTGCTAGCCCCCAGAATCATGATTTTAATACAATAAAAGTCCCTCTATTTTTCTGGCCCTCTAAACTAACTTTATTTTAAATTTCAAGACCTTTCAATAAGATTATCATGTAAAAAGAAAATAATATGTAATTATGTACCTATTTCTATTTAAATGTATTAGGTCATCAGAAAAATTAGGATATGTATTTTTCACGTTTTTCTATGCAAAAATGCATTATGACTTTTCCAACGACTCAATATTTAATATATAGAGGTTGTATGCAAAGGTCTGTGCAGCTATCACAAAAATAAATTTTGAGACTCAACAACCTTAAAGTCCTCATAGTTTTATCTTTATTTACACAGGAAAAACATCTTCTTATATAAGTGAATAAAATATCTTTTTTTTTTTTTTTAAACCATTTAAGAACTTAAAAATGAAATCAGAGTAGGGGAAATGACTTGCCCACGGCCATATGGATAGTCTAGTAACTTCTGGTCTGGTGCCTTAATTACCCTAAATGTTTATGTTTTAATCCTGGTTCCTGATTTCAGCAATCTGTCTAGAACTTACAATTGCAATGTAAAAATAAAAGTACTTTATGAATACCAGTGTAGTATTGACACTTACCATCTCATAAACATAATACTTTACTACAGAAACACTGACATTTCTACCCCACCTATTCAATATTACTTTTATAGTTTTGTTTTTGGCAACTAGTAGAGGTCAGTTTTGGATACTGTAGTCATTTCAGGGAATGGTGATACATTTTCATTGATAGTTTTAATATGAAATTCTTTATTAACTTTTTCAGATATGAATAAGGTCTTTGACTCATTTCTTGATGCCTAAAGTAAATATTTACTTTTTCCAGTGCTGAATTCATAACGCTCAATGACTGCCTTCAATTGGCATATTTACCTTCAAAAAGGAATCACATGTTGTTACTCTATCCGCGAGAGATTTTAATCCTTGACCTCGAGGTGAATCAAACAGTGGGTGTGATTGCAATAGAAAGAACAGGAGTTCCATTTTTGCAGGTATCTACAATTTATAAATTACATTTCCTAAAGGTATTAGGAATATTTGGTAAAGATCATAATGTTGCAAAAATCCTCTTTTTCTGTTTTTGAAAAAATTAACATTATTTTATAGTCTTTATTTTTCTGCATTTTTGATTTACCCTAAAATTTTCTGAGTGACCCTGAGATTTTTTTTACTAAACTATTTAAGTGGATACAGATAGTTTTCTCTAGGATTATCAATGAATTTTTAAAAATATCCTTTTAGTTTTGGGGGGATTATTTGTGTATCTTTGTTTCGTTTTTATTTTTGCTTTCATATCCTCTGTGGGTTTGAGTTTCACAGTACATACTTTATTAATCTCTTGTGTTTATAAAAGTAAATATATCATCTTTTTAAAGGTAATACCCTGCTTTCAGCGTGATGGTTTATTTTGTCTGCATGAAAATGGTTGCATAACCTTACGTGTTCGAAGATCTTATAATAGTATTTTCACTACTTCAAATGAGGAACCAGGTGAGTTTACATCTCATAATAATGTCAATTATATTTTTTTTCAAAATTATTTCATAGAATTTTGTGTGGCAAATACCAGCAAAGATATAAATAATAATTCTTGCCTTGAGAAAGGATTAGAATATGGGCACAGCATGAAGCATAAGAAAGAACAAGCCCAGGGTCCACCTCGCAGCGCAGTGGTTAAGTGTTATGCATAGGAAACTGATCTCACATGGCTGACCATGCTTCAAATCCCTGCCCTGGGAGACTTGGAAAACAAGCTGTTTATGTGGATGTGTGTCCCAAATTCTGGTGGTTTGGAGAGATGTAGGAAAAAGAATTGTAGTGTGACTACACCATATTGGCGGTGTTTTTGCACACTCTCCTCTTTTTCTTTCTCTGGTGAGTATACATGCCCTCTACAATTAAAAAAACAACAAACAAAAAACAAAACTATAAGCTTGAGATTAATCGTTTGATGTTGTAACAGTGCACTTCTTATAGTATAACAAAGAAAAAAGAATTTTTTTTTTTTTTTATATACCACAGATTATTTTTTAACACCCATCATGTCATGAATTCATAGGGAATAGGTTCCAATAGCTCAGGCTCCTTTCCATTGGTTCTCACAAAGTATGCTTCTCTGGGTGGAGTAGGCTGGTGCTTTAGTTGAACCCAGGTACCTTTTTCTTTGGCTTCTTTCTTTTTCTGGTCATTTTCCTTCACATGTTTTATGAAGCTCTCTCTGCTCTTAGAATGCTTAATATGCTCAATATGCACATTAATTCTCTTGGCAAGAATCTTGCCCTTAACTTGTTTGTTCACAACAATGCCAACAGCATGCTGGGTAACACTGTAGACTCTTCCAGTTTTGCCATGGTAACACTTGTGGGGCATTCCTTTTTGAACAGTACCCATTCCCTTAATATCTACAATATCACCTTTCTTGTAGATTCACATATATGCTGCCAAAGGAACAACTGCATGTTTTCTAAAAGACCTGGAGAACATATATCAGTCGCCTCTCCTCTTTCCCTTTGTGTTTGCCATTTTGGTTAATTACTGGAAGATGGCAGTTCCGGCCAAATGGAAGGCAACAAAGAAAAAATTTTTGATGGTCTCCATGAGCCAAATAGATGTAATTTTTTGTGAATTTTTTTAGTACAAGTCCAACCTTGTATTCCTTTATTATTATACCCCTTTGAGTTTTTCTCTGCTATAGGAATTTCTATTGTAAAGGGACATAGGTTAGTAAGTATCTAGGGCCCAGGACCAGCAGATGGCGTAGTGGTTATGTTGCTGGATGTAGTTGACTGCATTTTGAGTCCCGGATCCAGCAACTTAAAACTCACATCGGGTGTATATGCACATGTGCCCAAAATCACAATAGGAGAATGGAAGAGAGAGAAGGGGAGGATGTGGCTATCTCCCTCTGGGGAGTGATTTCTTGCTTTCTGTCTCTTTGTTGCTCTGGTACACACGTGTATCCTATAACAAAAATCTCTCTCAAAAAAAAGAAAAAAAAGTATCTAGAGCACAAAGTTATCAGGTCAGTTATATCTTAGAGAGTAGAAATAATATTTCTGTGAAATGATATACCATGTAAAAGTGAAAGGAATTTTCACATCTTTTTTGAAGTGGATTAGTTTTCAGGCTTATCAGTCTATTTCCTGTGTTTGTGTGTATGTGCGTAAAATATATACTATATATTACTGATTACAACAGTCTATAGTGTGCTGTTTGTTATTTAATTGCCTACCATCACAAGTAATCCTTTTTCAGAGCACGTTCTTTTTTTAAAAAACATTAAAAAACCAAATGTCTTGATCATAGTTGTTATTTTGGAGATTAAACTTGGTTTGTACAGTGAATTATCTGTATATTCTGAAGAAATTAGTGGTAATTAAGAAATGTAAAGTCATTCTTGATGCATTAGTGAAGAAATTATATCCTTTTTAGTTGAGGTTTTATTTAACTTGAGACAAATAATATATTGATACGGTCGTTTTCTGATGTTTAAAAGAGAACAATTTTATGTTAAGACCCAGATCCTGTTCAGGAGCTTACCTATGATTTACGAAGCCAGTGTGATGCAATCAGAGTGACTAAAACTGTCCGTCCCTTCAGTATGGTGTGCTGTCCTGTCAATGAGAATGCAGCCGCCCTCATTGTGAGTGATGGCAGAGTCATGATATGGGAACTCAAGTCTGCTCTTTGTAATCGAAATTCACGGAACAGGTAACCTGGATCATGTTTTTGGTTTTGTTTTCTGTTTCTTTCTTTCTTTTTTTTCTTTTAATTGCCAGAATCATCTAAAGATATCAGGGTCATTTTTATGTAAAAATATTTTTTTAGGTAACAAGGCTTTAGATCTTTAGGGAATTATGTAATGAATTATGTACTGCTCTAGTAGCTATAGTAGTAGCTAGCAGCTAGAGCTATTTCATCTGTGCATAAGATTGAAATGATAATACAACAATCGATAGAATGCCATGATCTGGAATCAATCATTTGAGTTCCTAATTTGTAATGCAGGTTTTTAATATGTAAAACCATCTAATTATTATGTCTTTTCAGTAGTTCCGGTGTGTCACCCTTATATTCACCAGTGTCTTTCTGTGGAATTCCTGTAGGAGTGCTACAGAATAAACTACCAGACCTTTCCTTAGATAATATGATTGGTAAGCTTTTTTTTTTTCTCTCCAGCTTTCATGTTAGGTATTCTTGTTGAAGGGCAAAATCAATAGCCATTGTCTTACAGTTATTGTAAAATCGAAGCTAATACTTGAGAAAGCTAAAATGTAGAATCATTCTTTTCTAAATGAATCAGAAGGATGTAAAATGTTTAAACACAAAAGTGCCTGAAGTAGCATACATTGACATTGTAGTTGTTGCAATTAGAAAATGTTCATTCATGAGAGAGAAGACATTAGGCATCAGGATTTTGGCTCTAGAGACCTTGCTGAGCTCTACCCTATACCCTGACGAGTCAGGATCTTCATGATCACTTGTCCCCCATCTTGAAATGAAAATAGCAGAAGCGCTCTTCCTTTCTGCCATTTTTGTTTCAAAATTCAACTTGAGCGTTGCTTTTTTTAATCTCCCAAACCTGATTTAAATGTCTTTCATTGTCCCTAATAGTTATCAGCTGTAGTATATTTTTTTAAGAATTATTTTATTTAACTTTATTCGTTCATTTATTTACTCTAATTTGACCTGAGAGGGACAGAGTGTGAGAGAGAGAGAGAAAGAAAGCAGGAACGCAAGCCTCCAGGTCTGGGACTCAAACCACGGTTGGCCATATGGGAGTCCAGTGCCCTTAACCACTATGCCACCTGCTGGCCCCAGCTGTAGTGTAATTCTGTGGGTTCTTTTTATTTATTTATTTATTTATTTTTTTAACTTTGGTTTCCTCCAACAAATTATAGGCTCCACCGTGGTGGGGCAGTATTTGATTGAATTTCATATGTCTCAGTATACAGTATAAGGCCCTGTGCTATAAATATTTATTGAAAAAATAAAATATTTGAGAAATACTAGAAAAATTATTTTAATTTTTACATGAATCTTATTTTTATGTTGGAGCCTTTTTTTACTTCTTGACTTGCCATAGTGTGTGCACTCACCTGAAAGAAAGGGAAAAAGAAAGCACTCCCCTACGACCATGGAGTATGGTCATGCTACAATACATATTACTTTACCACAACTCTGTAAGATGGGTAAGGTGATACAATTTTCCACAATCTTCTCCTCCATTTCTTCGTTCATCTGGATTCTGGGCATGCACACACACATCTGATGTGCCTCTCCACCCACCAGGGCTGGGACTCAAACTGTGCAGCAGGCCATGTGAGATCTGGCTCCCCAACCCCCTAGTCCATGGGGCCTAGCCCTGTTGAAGATTACTTCAACAAATATTTTTTTTGAGATTAAAAATATTCAAAGTTACTGAATTATTGTAAGTCTAGTGTATGTTAAAGGAAGAATGAGGGTTTGTAATTTCAAGTATTATACAGCTGGGGCCTAGCAGGTGGCACGGTGGTTAAGGTGCTGGACTCCCACATGGCCAATGACGGTTTGAGTATCAGACCTGGTGACTTGAAACTCATGCCTGGCATTTGTGTATGCATGCCCAAAATATCAAGAAGAGAGAATGGAGGAGAGGGGAATGCAGTGTGGCCATCACCCCATGGGGGCTATTTCTCACTTTCTCTCTTACTGTCTCTGTCTGTCTCTCTGGCAGGCATACATGCCCTGTTGAAAAAAACCTAAAAATAAAAAAAACAAAGAGTATACAACTGAAATGGCAAGATTTTGTTAATATGCTAAACAATTTTGATATCTCATTTTTTAAAAATTGACTGTGTGGGACCAGCAGATGGTATAATGGCTATGTCGCTGGACTCCCACATAGTTGACTGCGGTTGGAGTCCCAGACCTGGAGGCTTGAAATACCCTGGGCATGTGTGCATGTTTGCCCAAAATCCCAAGAGGAGAATGGAGGAAACAGATTGTGGCATGGCCATCCTCCCTGAGGGGTGATTTCTTGCTTCTGTCTTTCTCTCTCCTGCAAGCACATGTGCCCTATAGCAAAAATCTCTCTTTAAAAAAAAAAAGAAATTGTGGTTCATAAAGTTTTTTTCTGTACAAGTTGATCACCGCTAACTGAAAGCCTTGAAATCCATAATGCTTCGAAATCTGGAATGTTTCGAGCACTTGATAGGCTGCCACAAGTGGAAAATTTCACACTTGACCTCATATGAGGTTACCCTCAAAATGCTGCAATACAGAAATACTATATAAGTCATCTTCAGGCTATGCGTGTTAAGGTGTATATGAAACATAAGTGAATTTCATGTTTAGACTTGGATCCTATTTCCAAGATATCTTATTCTTATATACAAATATTTCTAAATTAGAAAAAAATATTAAATACTTGAAACACTAGCATTTCAGATAAGGAATATTCAATCTATGGCTTTTTAAAATTCTTCCATAATATGATAGAAAATGGATATTAATTGAACATTTATCAAGTGCTTAATACTATGTTAAGAGCTACGCTAATAAGTACATATTATTTTACTACAATTCTGCAAGATGGTAAGGTAATACAATCTTCCTTTAATGTATGTGGGATCTGAGGCCCAGAGAGATTTAAAAACTTTCTCAAACCAAATAGCCAGTGAGTGAGAGTCGTAATGTGAGCCAAGTCATCTGGCTCTGGAGTTAGCTCCTTAGCAGTGACTTACACTCCTTGCTGCTCCACTGTCATCTTAGGCTAGACCCAGACCTCTCTAGGCCTCAGTATGTCATGGTTCCTACCAGTTATAAAATCCTTGTACCCAGTGACACTAACTTACTTTTATATTTAAAATTCTCTTTTCACTCTCCATTCACTAGACATAATTCCATAGAAGGAAGTTAAGACACATATTTATTTTGCAAAATTCATTTACCAGTAACACAATTTTCTGAGTTAATTGACCTTGTCTGTTCTTAATATAAAATATTAAAGTAAAAGGAATTGTAAACACATGAACAGAACTAATCAGTAATATGAGATCCATAGAAGGTTGAGTTTGAAGGTTGAAATTTTATGCTATGTAGGTAACTAAGTGATATAAATTACAGTATTTAAGAGACAAAAGAATACAGATTGTATAGCAGTCCCTGACAATGTTTTTGATTTAAATGTGTTAAATAAATAAAGCTTTGTTACTTAAAAACATTTTAATTAAAACTTTTAATTAAACTTCTAATTTGAAATTCAGTGTGTACTTAGTGATAATTGAAAGCAATTCAGCTAAATATACTGTCTGATTTATATTCATTGGTTAGAAGCTGATGTTATGAAGGCCTAATCTGCCCTACCTTGTGAATTACCTCTTTATGGAAAATGCTTGAAGAAATAGGTGGCAGTTCCCAGGAGTCAACTCCAAGCTAATAGGGTTGGTGTATGTGGTACCCACCCATTGAACTTCCAATTCATTTCTATCTCATCTTTGGTTACCAGTTAAGCCAAAGAGTTTGGTATCAACTGTATAGCTAATTGTAAGGGGTAGTTAATTGGATTAAATTAATGGCCATTTTTTCCCTGTATTATAGATTTATTTGACCAGCCCCATAGCCTAATAGCTAGGGGAGCCTGACCCCACATGGCCAACTGTGGTTTGAATCAGGGCCTTGGCAGCTTCTAAAACAGGCTGGTCGCATGTGAACATATTCTCCAAATCCCAAAAGGATTGAAAACTGGAGGAGAAGGGATTATGGGAAGACCACACCCCATTGGGGGTTAATTTCTCTTTCTCTCTGTTTCTTCATCTCTCTAACAAGCATACACACCTTCTGGCCATTAAAACAACATAATAATAAATAATTATTAAAACAACTTTATAGTCTCAAAAGATTGGATTCATAGTCTTATCACCCAATGTAATTGTTTACAATTTTCCTTTCACAGTATAAACATGTTTATGTGTTTATTATATATTTTTGGCAAGTTAATCCTAATATTCAATAGTGGTTTATAGAAAGAAAATTTATATACCCCTTTTTAATGAACACTCTTGATTTTGTTGTACTCCTTTATATTCACAATTTGCTAGAATAGGTTTTTTTTAAGAATTATTTTATTTAACTTTATTTATTTTAATTTGACCAGAGAGAGATAGCGTGAGATAGAAAGAGAGAGAGAGAGAAAGTGAGAAAGGAAGCCACCAGATCTGGGACTTGAACCACAGTTGGTCATGTGGGAGTCCAGTGGCTTTAGCCACCGTGCCACCTGCCAGCCCCAGAATAGTTTATTTTTTTAAGAATTATTTTATTTAACTTTCTCCATTTACTTGTTTATTTATTTTAATTTGACAGAGCGGGACAAGTGAGAGAGAGAAAGAGAGAGAAAGTGAGAAGCAAGTTGCCATGGTCCGAACTGCGCTCAGCCATGTGGGAGTCCAGCACCCTAACCACCACGCTACCGGCCAGCCCCTTGTTAGAATAGTTTCTGTTGGAGTTCTTTTTAGTTTAAGAATTTTTCATTTAGTACAAGTGAAAATAATGCCATTTAAGACTTAGCCGTTGACAGTACACTGCATATATTAAATACTTTTTATGTTTTATTTTTGCTATTTATATATTTATATACAAACTACAGAGCTTAAATTTTATAATTACATTGGCATATTTTTTTCTCATTAAATACCATAAATGAGTTCTTTAAACTTGCTTTTTGTGATTACCAATTTTATGTGTACTTTATGGAGTACATCAGATCAACAAGGGACCCTTTAGAAAGGCAGAAGGATGTGATTGTGTTACAGCATCCCACTCCACAGAAGTTGTTCTTTAGATTTGTTCTGAAGCCTTTGTTTAGTGCTCTAATTCCAAGACCATTGGCAGAAACGGTGTTTCTTAGGAGACATGGTCCTTGAATTCTGGATAGCTATATTCTAGAGTCTATCTTTTAAGATGTTGATGGATGTGCAGTAAGTCCCATGGCCAAGTACAGAGTCAGTGTGACCCAAATAGCTGGAGCCCCTAGAGTGCTACACTGCACCTTTGTTCTAGGCCTGAAGAGTAGTCTGCTAAAATTTTCTTTAGATTTGTAAGGCCAGTATATGTTGTAATTAATATGTTTATGTTTTCTATTGCAAATTAGGGCAGAGTGCGATTGCTGGGGAGGAACATCCCAAAGGCTCCATTTTGCAGGAAGTACACCTCAAATTCCTGCTAACAGGACTGCTTTCAGGTCTGCCCTCACCACAGTTTGCCATCCGTATGTGCCCACCATTGACCACAAAGAACATCAAGATGTATCAACCACTGCTTGCTGTTGGTGAGTATTTGATCTGTTCTTTTTCTGACTCATTTTTATCCAGGTTTCTGGAATATCTTTTATTCTTCTCTAGAGCACTTTAAGCTAAGTGAAATTGTATAAATACTCATCTTTAATACTTTTTTCTGTCCTTTTATTCCTGAGTATCTTATTTTTTTAATTTTTTTTTTGTTTCGTTTTGCTGTAGCATGTGTGTACTTACCAGAGAGAGACAGAGATAAAGAGGGAAAATGAGAACGTACTCCTCTCAGGGCCGTCTTCTCTCCTCTACTCTTCTCTAGGGATTTTGGGCATGCAGGCACACCTGCCTGGTATGTTTTTCAAGCCACCAGGTCTGGGACTTGAATTGCTCAGTTGGCCATGTAGGATCTTGGGCATGGATGCACGTGCGCCCAAGTTTAAGCCACCAGATCCGGGACTTGAACCTCAGTTAACTACATGGGAGTCCAGCAACATAGCCATTGCACCAACTGTTAGTCCCCAAAATTACATATTTTTGTGTTACAGATAGAAACAATTTTATGGGTTTCATAGTAATTTTGTTACTTTACAAAGAAAACTAAAATTTTGTTTGCCGTTAAGTACATAAGGTTAAAATACATTTCTCTAAAACTTTTGTAAAGTAGTACATTTATTTGAAACTCAACATTTCTTCTTAGGATGGCTTCTGGCTTTTTACCCAAGTTTATAAATATGTAATTTATCGTTCTTTTTATTTTTATTTCTTAAATGAAAATCTAACCATGTTTACTTGTGACCAGCATGTTTCAACTTACTGACTAGATTGTGAGTAGTAAAGGCTAATTTGGGTATATGGCAATACTCTTGCTTCCTGGTTCTTCTGAAGGTGGTTTGAATCATAAGATTCTGTAATCTGAGTGTACTTATGTCTAGATTTGTATAAATGCTGATAAGTGTTTAATTTTTGCTTTAGGAACTATTTATATCTCTTAAAGAGTTTTAAATTAGGTTTATCAGTGTATAATGGGTGTATATCTATGTTTCAGTGTCAGTGTATTTGATTTGTCAGTTAGAATTTAGTTCTTTTTTTGGGTACAGTTACTTCTTGGACTTACTATGAGATCAGAACTATATTAACATGTAAGGTTTCTATTGCAGAATAAGCTCTATTGTACTAGTGTATAGTGAATATCACCCTTTAGTATACAAAGTAAAAGCAGTAAATCTAAACTAAGTGCCTCAATTTTGTACTGATGGTAGGGAAGATAAGCAGAGTTCAATTGTGGAATCCTTGTGATACTCATAAGTATCAGATCATAGTTCCATTATCATCAAAACTTACAGAATGTAGAAGGTACTAGATTATTATGAAGACTTGTTCATTGAAACATTTTAATAATTCTTTAGTTACTTTGCAAAGGAATTATTATAGAGGGTATTACATAAATGTAAACAACTGTGAAATGTGTTTTTCTAAAATAGTTTTGTAAAAGAGTTTTGGAGCTATATTCAGTAAATAAACTAAAATTAGAATTTGCTTAGCATTTTTACTTCTGTTGTTTTGTATGAATCCACAAATCCTTTTAAAAACATGTACAATGAGAAAGTGATTGTCCAAACAGTTACTCTGTTCACTTCTCTTATTCAACTTACAAAAACACTTTAGCAAATGAACCTTTGCTTCCTCAAGCATGTCCATGTCTCCTTTATTGACTTTGGACCTAGTGCCTGAGACCATGAAAATAGTTAGGCATAACTGTGAACTATTACTAATATTAATACAGTGACAATGGAAATACTTATAGAAAGTCAAGTGCTTACTTTGTCAAGTATAATGCTAAGTGCTTTACATATGTTTCCTCATTCGATCTCTAATAAGTAGATTTTCTTATTCCTATTTTAAAGAGCTAAAAACATAGATTTAGTGTGAGCATGTAAATTGCTCAAAGGTATAGGGCAAAGCCAGGGACTGAGCCTAGGCTTCTTTGGAGAGACTACAGTAAACCATATCCTTTATTACCTTGTCATGGTTTATTTAATATAACAGACAAAACAAAAACAAAAGCTTTGCAAAGAAATATGGAAAAATCTGGTTAATGAGTTATGCTAGTTCGTCTATTTTTTTTTTTTTTTTTTTTGGAGAGGTTTTTGCCATAGGGCGCGTGCGCTCGCCAGACAGACAGAGAGAGACAGAGAGACAGAAAGCGAGAAATCACCCCCCAGGGGGGATGGTCACACCGCAATCCCTTCTTCTCCATTCTCCTCTCGGGATCTTGGGCACGCACACACATGCGCCCGGCGTGAGTTTTAAGCCACCGGGTCCAGGACGCGAACCGCAGTCGACTACATGGGAGTCCAGCGACATAGCCATTACGCTAACTGCTGGTCCCGCTAGTTCATCTTTTTGAGGCCCAACTATAATACATACTCTGAATCTTAAAAAGTATAAATTCCTATTGTAGAAAAGCTTAGGAAAGTGCTTATTGAAACTGTGCATATGTTGATATAGATTTTAAAATCTTCCTGTGAAAATCTGTCCCTGAAGTTAGGTAAAATTTCAGAGCACATGAGATTAGACCCAGTTTTGATAAGGGGGAGAACAGAAATTTAGTTAAGCACATGGGGGCTCTTTTCCAAAAGATGAATGTGATAAAATTGTTTCCGTTTTTTTTGAGAGGTTTTTGCTATAGGACGCGTGTGCTCTCCAGACAGACAGAGACAAAGGACAGAAAGCGAGAAATCACCCCCCAGGGGGGATGGCCACGCTGCAATCCCTTCTCCTCCATTTTTCTCGGGATCTTGGGCACGCACGCGCATGCGCCTGGTGTGAGTTTTAAACCACTGGGTCCGGGACGCGAACCGCCGTCGACTGCATGGGAGTCCAGCGACATAGCCATTATGCCAACTGCTGGTCCCAAAATTGTTAAAATCTTGAGAAGAGACTTTGGTTAGAAAGGCTAGAATACCCACTTGATTAATACTGTTCTGTCACGTCATTTTGGTAGGTACGAGTAATGGTTCTGTCCTGGTGTACCATCTCACCAGCGGCCTGCTGCACAAGGAGTTAAGTGTCCACTCATGTGAAGTCAAGTGAGTATGTCATTATGTCGTCGAGGTCACATATATCATAGTATCAAATATGTACAATGCTTCTCTTAGACTTTTTTACATTGAAAACTCTACAATGGTATCTACAGTGGTGCTTATTCAATTGAAAAGTTGAATAACAAATATTAATTTACCATTACTAGTTAATCACAGATGAGTATTAACTGTTTGCTTTGTAAAGGATATAAACATCGGGAAATTGCTTTCTCTTTTATTGCTGCATATTACTTGTTTTTCTGGGGTCCATGCTATTTTCTCAGTAGAAATCACAGTGTTGTTTTGTTCAGTCTTATATTTCACTTCTGTGAAGATCAGTGGGACTGCTCATGACAAAGTGAATGAGGTCATTTTAATTGTTAATTCATCTTTTTTGTTTGTTTGTTTGTTTGTTTGTTTGAACACCATCAGAAAAGGACTACAACCATATAGCGTTTATTCTTCGATTTTGAGACATAATCTGTGTACAAGTACTGTGTATGCAGAGATGTCTGAGAGAAAGCTAAACTGACAGGACCTCTGTTTTCTCTTTTAAAGTGTATCATGCATGCTCTATAGCATTATTTTACTGAGTGCAAGGCCATTTTCCTTATCAATGATCGATTGTAAAGTTACACATCTATGCTATAAATTTCCAGTATTTTTTCATGAGCTTTTAATGGAAATATATAAAAGACCATTTTCTGTCTTCTACACATTATATAATTTGAAGTCTCATATATACATTAAAATATATTATTGGTGAGTACATTATTCTGAGTAAATATATTCTTAACATTAACCCCTAAGTTATTACACTTTCTAACTGTGGTGCAAATCTGAAACGCTTATATTGCATTATTCTTTCAAGTCCATTGTTTTGTGGTGTAGCTCAGGTGACTGTGTATTGCCGCTTTGGCTGTGCCCCTCCGATGCCTCCGCATATATACTAACATGGAGCAGTAATGTCTTCGGAAGTGTTGGTTTAGGGTGCAGTGACACAGATACCTGTTGGACTCTTTCAGGCTGGTGTTGATCATCTTTTCTCCTCTTCTCTTCTGTTAACAATGTCTTCAATTTGCCATTTTGGCACTTCTAATTGTCTTTGTTGCCATTGTCAGTATCTTCTCTCTCCCTTTCTTTCTCCTCCACATTTTTTCTCTTGATATTTCCTTTCACCCTTGCCTTTGGTGTGCGGTGTTTTCTTCTACAGCTAACAATAGCCAGTCAAAGCTCCATTTAAACTGGTTCTTGTTCTGAGGATTATGTTATATATTAATACTTTGCATACATCATTTTATTGAATCTCCACTATAACCCGATGAATCAGGCACTGCATTTCCAATTTACAGAGGAAGAAACTGAGAATTACGGGGTAATCTATGAAACAGATAGGTGGAATTTGGTCTAGGCTTTCAAGCTTCAGAGTCTGAGCTCTTCACTTACACTTACAGTACGTATGTCAGATCTCCAGCTAAAGAATGCACATAGATTAGCAGGAATTATTTTGGCATTAAAATAAAAATGTTGAACCAAGTTCATGCTAAGAATTTGATGTATGTTCTGGAAATACAAGCATCTTTCTTTCTTTCTTTCAGTAAGATTTGTTATCCTGGATCAGTCAAATTGTAGATGTCATTAAATACATGACTTACACATACTATTCTAGTATTTATGGTTAAGTAATACTAAAATTGTTTGTAGAGTTACTTGAGATACCACATAACTTATAGGATATGGTATTCAGACAGATTGGTGTTATAAGTGATCATAAAAAGATGCTCCATTTTTTGGGGGGGAGAGGTTTTTCGCTATAGGGCTCGTGCGTTCGCCAGACAGACAGAGAGAGACATAGAGACAGAAAGCGAGAAATCACCCCCCAGGGGGGATGGTCACGCCGCAATCCCTTCTCCTCCATTCTCCTCTCGGGATCTTGGGCACGCACGCACATGCACCCGGCGTGAGTTTTAAGCCATTGGGTCCGGGACGCGAACCGCGGTCGACTACGTGGGAGTCCAGCGACATAGCCATTACGCTAACTGCTGGTTCCCAAAGATGCTCCATTTTTAATATGAATTTTTCCCCAAAATGATCATTTTTAAGATAATTCACATTTTTTGTTGAGACACTGCCCATTGAGGATACTAGGGTTCTGCTGTCTTTATGTTCCAATTAATGTAATTTTAGTTTTACAATTAAAAGCTATTATAAAAATTTCACAAATGTGTTATAAAATTTTTTCAATTCTTAGTAATAAGCCAGTTACATTGTAGATTTTCACATAGAAGTTAAGGCTCTTAGAAAGTCATTTTTTTTTTTTTTTTACCTTGTGCTACATGTGTTTCTTAAAATCATGTAATCTTCAGTACATGAATCTTTTGTTATACACATGTTCAGGGACTGCATAACTGCATATTTTTTAAACCATTATATTTTAACCAGAGTTGCTTTACAAATCTTCCTTTCTTAAATATCTTCTATATACCTGTAAACAGACAGAGTCTTTTATCTTTATAATTTAGTAAAATATATCTAGAAGTAAACAGAGTGGTACATGTAGATTTTTCCAGATCATTACTTTGTGTATTTGTTCAGTAATATGATCCAGTACTTTAAACATTTTTTTTTAGGTTTTTGCCATAGGGTGTGTGCACTCGCTGAGGAGAAACAGAGAGGAAAAGTGAGAAATCATCTCTGGCAAGGGATGGCCACTCTGCAATCCATTATCCTCCATTCTCCTTTTGGGATTTTGTACCTAGTGTGTTTTTTTTCTTTTCTTTTTTTATTTTTTTTTAGAGAGAGATTTTTGCCATAGGACTTGTGTGCATGCCAGAAAGACAGAGACAGGTGCAGAAAGCAAGAAATCACTCCCCAGGGGGAGGGCCACCTGCAATTCCTTTTCCACTCTCTTCTTGGGATTTTGGGCATGCACGCACATGTGCCCGGCATGAGTTTCAAGCTGCTGGGTCCAGGACTCTAGCTGCAGTCAGCCATGTGGGAGTCTAGTGACGTAAACCATTATGTCATCTGCTGGTCCCATCACCCAGTGTGTTTTTCAAGCCTACAGGTGCAGGACTCAAACCATAGAGTGGGCCATGTGGGATCTCATGCCTTTACTGCCACCTCATCTGCTGGCTCCAAGTTCAGTATTATTTTGAATGTCAAAAATTATTATAACAGCAGCTTAGATATCTGAACATTGATTGACATAGAATTGCTTTGAGTAAATTTAATGATTCATAGAAAGTAAAATGGTCTTTGTTTTGTCTTTCTGTAAATTTATAGAAGATTCTTAGCACTTCAAAGCTTTTCAGAAAGTGTGTTTTCCCTAGCCACTGTATTAGGAAGTAGCCTTTGTAGCATTCCTAATAGATGGTCAGTAGACCCAACTTTGCAATTTATTAGAGTGAGAACCCTAAGTACCTGCCAATAGATTATATGGCTACAACTGTTCAGTTAAGGATCCTACTAAAAAAACAAACAAACAAAACAAAACAAAACAAAACAAAAAAATCTCCTAGGTGGAGTCAAGAAGGAAGCTGCTGGGACTGTCTTATAGAACAGTGGTAATGCTCTACTCTGTGACACTGGACTCACCCGGGAAGGTTCTGCATCCACATCCTGACGCTTCCTTGTACTTGTCATGTATATGTGCACATGTTCATGATCTGGGCTGGCCGCAGTTGGGAGTAGATCATGGTATGAAGAGCCTGTTGGGGTGCCTCTGTTAGTCTCTCTGTCTCTGAAATAAATAAACTAAAAAAGAAAGAAAGAAAAAGAAAAGAAATGAGCTGCTGTTACTACTTTATAGAGCTCATTGTGGAGTTAAACCTAGGTGCTAGTACTCTAAACCTGAGGACACTATGGTGCTTAACTGTGTTTGATAAGAGTTTTGATAAGAGTTTTTATTCTTTTCTTCTGTGAAATAATCCCCTTCTTATCTAATCCACTTTGAAGTCCAACTTGATTTTTATTTTCTTCCATAGGAATCTGATATACAAGCTGCTGCTTGCTGTAATCTCTTCAAAGCAACGTGCTTGTACTGGTAGATTACAAATAAGCAGCCACTCCATGTTCTGTTATATCTTGTACACTGGGACATCTTGTAGACAGCAGGAAAACACTTCTGTGTGTATGGATGGCATTAATAAACATAAAAAAAGTGCTAGGCTTTTTGTGAACATCATTCCTTAAACAGAATTTCCTGGGAGCCTGTCACATGTCTGAAGAGAGTACAGTCTAGCACAGCGTTTCTCAGATAGTCACACTGTTTCTTCATTCATTCAGGCCTAGACTGAAGTCCTGTTTGCTCTTCGGGTCTCAGCTTTAATGGTCCTCCAGGAAGCCCTACCTGACGCCTGAGTCTAGATTACTTGTGACTTGTAACACTTCTATTGAACTCTATACCAGTCTCTTTTGTAATAGATAATTCAGAATTCACTGATATAACATCTATTTTCTGCTAGTTATAAGCTCCAGAAAGACAGAAATTATATTTGTCTCTTCCATAGCATTATTTCTGGTACGTACTATAGTCACCAACATTTGCTGGGTATTTAACAGAATAAAAATAATGAATGAGGCCTGGGGGAATTGATAGCGACATTACTGTACTAGAGCCTCTTAGTTCAGATTGCTAACAGCAAGACTTGGTGGGGGGGCGGTTCTTAGGGTTTCTGCAAATAGATCTGATTGACACTATCAGACTTAGAATAAAATACATTCAAAATGGTTTCTCTCCCCTTTAGTTCACTCTAAGGAGACAAATTAATTAATCCTATTAAGGGAAACAAGAGAAACAAGAGACGAAGGGACTTCTCCAGTGAATAAGAGAATTTATTGTGGATGTGGTTTGAATTTAGGAAATGAGGCAACCTCAAGAAAAAAATAGGGCTTAGGTTTATCTTGAAATAAGAGTAATAATAATGATAATTGCCAATAGATTGGGTCGTTGGGAAAGTCATGGTGCATTTTTGCATAGAAAAATACATCATGACTTTCCAAACGACCTAGTATACAGCACTAACTGTGTGTTAGGCCTTCTTCATGCACTCAGTATTATTATTCCTGAACAACAGGTGAAAAGGTGAGGCTCAGAGGGAACACTGAGCCAGTAAGTGCTAGAACTAGGATGTACGCTCCAATAGTATTTGAAAAGGACAGGAGAGAGTTATTCTAGGCTTGGAAATCTCCAAAGATACTCATTTTTAAGCAGCCTAATCTGAGTGTTTTAATACAACTTCATGTTTAAAAGAGTTATAATCCTGGAGCCACCAGGTGACCTAATAGTTAAGGCACTGGACTCCTCTATCGCTGACTGTGGTTCAAGTCCTGGACCTGGTGGCTTGAAACTCATGCTAGGCGCATGTGTATGTGCACCCCAGATCCCAGAAGGAGGATAAAAGAGAAGGAATTGAAACGTGGTCAAGCCCCTTCGGGGGGGAGGGGGTGATTTCTCACTTTCTCACCCACTCAATGTCTTTCTCTGTCTCTCTCCATTGAGTGCAAGTACCCTATGGCAGAAACAAAAAGTTAGAACCCTCGACAACTACAGCAATTTCTTCTTGTGGCAAATATTATTTTTAGTTTTTAGATTGTTTGCCCCTCTGAGAAAAGACAAGTGGATTGGTACCCTGGAATCAATGAGAAATATGATTCTAGTTAAAATAGGGGAATGGTTCAGATGGTAGACAGGTAAACATGATTAGGTAGGATAGGGCAGATGAGTGGATGTAAAGGAGTTTGGCTATGGTACAGGAAGCCATTGTATTTTTTCTGGGTAAATGAGAGACATATTGAGAGACATATTAAAAGCAGTATTTTGTGCTAAATCTAATAATGGCATTCAAATAGGTATACAAACAGTTACATTAGATCAGGGGTCAGTAAACATTGTCCATAAAGGGTTCGATAGTCAATATTTTTGGCTTAGAAGTGTAGGCCATAAAATCTCTGTCACAGCTACTCAGTTCTGCCATCGTATTGTGGGAGCAGCCAAAGTGTTGTTTTTAAAACTGGTTGCCCATAAATGCTTATGAGCAGTTGCATATAGAATGGAGGTTCACATTTTCTTCCAACCAGCCTCTGTTACCTTGGAAGCAATAACAAGTCTCTTCCTCATGACTGATGAGTCTGCTTATAGTCCCAGAGGTTCCATTCTCTTTTCTGTCCTCAGCAAATTGTAATAATGTATACTGTCTAGGTGTGTTAGTGAGGGGGGAAAAGAATAGTGTAATGACTTACAGTCAGTCCCATAAAAAAATGAGACTCCCAGAAAATGAAGGTTTTATATTGCTATTTTATCACTCATCTATTTCTGTTTGAGATTTTTCTTTCATGCTTTCTCTTATTTATATACCATTTGGAACTTTTAGCTACTTGCAAATCTAATAGTTCAGTTCTGTTCTTTGCTTCAGGAATTTTTACTTTCCAACCAACTAAGAGGTTTGTGAAAATGTTTAACTGTGGGACCAGCAGATGACATAATGGTTACATCACTGGACTCTCACATGGCTAATTGCAGTTAGAGTCCTGGGCCCGGCAACTTGAGGCTCATGCCAGGTGTGTGTGCATGAATGCCTACATGGAGAAAGGAGAGTGGATTGAGGTGAGGCCATCTGCCCCGAGTGGGGGAGGGATTTCTCGCTTTCTGTCTCTCTGGCAAGCACACGTGCCCTGTAGCAAAAATCTCTCTTAAAAAAAAAGAAAAAAACAAAAACTTAAGTGTACCTGACTTTAAGCATTCCGTTCAGAATATTTCTTCTTTTTAGAGAGATTTTTGCTGTAGTGTACGTGCGCCCGCTGGAGAGACAGAAAGGGAGAAATCATCCCTCAGGGATATTCATGCCACAACGCATTCTCCTCCGTTCTGCTCTTGGGATTTGGGGCATTCACGTACACATGCCTGACATGAGTCTTAAGCTGGCAGCAGGTCTGGGACTCAACCTATGATCAGCCTTGTGGGAGTCCAGTGACATAACCATTACACTACCTGCCGGTCCCCAGAATATTGCTACACCACTTCTTTTTAAGAATTCTTGGAAACTATTTAATGTGACCCTTATTTGGCCAGATTTTAACAGTAATTTTATGGCTTCTATGAATCCTTATAGTGAAGCTCTTTTGTCATTACATTTGGAGATACAGTTTTAATTAGAAATAATTTCATGGGAACCCCGGATGGCATATTGATTAAATTGCTGGACTCCCATGTAGTCATCGGCCATGGTTCAAATCTTGGACCCTGTGACTTAAAACTCACAATGGGCACACGTGCATGCATGCCCAAAATCTCCAGAAGAGAATGGAGGAGGAGAGATTGTGATGTGGCCATCCCCGCTGAGGGGTGATTTCTCACTTTCTGTCTGTCTCTGTCTCTCTGGCAAGCAAATACACCCTATAGCAAAAATCTCTCTTCAAAAAAAAAAAAAGAAAGAAAAAAAGAAAAAATAATTTTATGTATGTTGACAATATATATAGTCTCAGAAGGTTATGTTAAAATATAAGAGCATATTATTATTTTTTTGAGAGGTTTTTGCTATAGGGCACGTGCGCTTGCCAGACAGACAGAGAGAGACAGAGAGACAGAAAGCGAGAAATCACCACCCCAGGGGGGATGGCCACACTGCAATCCCTTCTCCTCTGTTCTCCTCTCGGGATCTTGGGCACACACGCACACGTGCCCAGCGTGAATTTCAAGCCACCAGGTCCGGGACTCGAACCGCGGTCGACTACATGGCAGTGCAGCAACATAGCCATTACGCTAATTGCTGGTCCCAAGAGCATATTATTTTTTAAAGGCAGATTTTTTTAAAGAATTATTCCATCCAACTTTATTTATTTATTTATTTTAAATTTGATCAGAGAGGGACAGAGTGAGAGAGCGAGCGAGAGAGAGAAAGGAAGCCACCAGTTCCAGTACTTGAATCTTGGTCGGGCCATGTGGAACTCCAGAGCCCTTAACCACCACGCCACCTGCCAGCCCAAGAGCATATTATGTTTTAATTAACTCGTGTAATAAAATTGTTTAATAAAATTTAAATCTTAGGAAGACCTTATTTTTAAAATAAGTTTTCAAACAAAAATGAGCAGTAGTTTATCTTTGTTTAATTTCTCATTATAGGGGCATCGAATGGACGAGTTTGACTGGTTTTCTTTCTTTTGCTACCTCAACACCAAACAATATGGGATTGGTGAGAAATGAACTTCAGTTGGTTGATCTTCCAACAGGTTTGTCATAGAAAATTAAATAGTAATTTGATGTATTGATCAAAGATGCTGTTATTTATAAAAAACATTTCAAAGTACTTTCTTTTGTCTTGGAGATATTCTTGTGTTCCATGTTTATATATTTATTCTTTTGTTCTATGATAATAGCCCTAGAAAAGTATTACTTTTTTATGTGGACAATTTTAAAACATAAATACATAGTAAGATAGAGTACTACTAGCCTAAGACTGATACTTAAAAAAAAAAAAAAAGACCATATCTACTTTTTAATACAATGCCATAGCATAACTGTGAAAGACAAGTGGATTGGTACCCTGTATAATAACTGTGTTATTATACTTCCTTAGATTCTCTGTGTAAAATGTTGGCCTTTGTAGGAAACCCTTAGAAAACTTACAGAGTAAGGATTGTTTTTAAATGCTCAAATTTAAGTGGCCAACAGGTGGCATGGTGATTAAGGTGCTGGACTCCCACATGGCTGACTATGGTTCAAGCCCCAGACCCAGTGGCTTGAAAATCATGCCAGGAATGTGTGTGTGCACCCAAAATTCTGAGAAGGGAATAGAGGAGAAAGTATTGTGGAATAGCCATTCCTCCTGGGGGGCAGTTTCTCACTTTCCCTCTCTCTCTCTGGTGAGCACATGTGCTCTATGGCAAAAACCTAACTAAAAAATAAAGGTTAGATTTAAAACTGTTGATAGTCTCTGACTGACTGAAGAGAGAAACTTAATCTGGGAGATGATGACTTTACAATAGGAAACATTCCAGGACAGTAACTTATTCTGACTTGTTAAAAAAAAAACCTAAAACCCATTCAGTTGCAAAATGAAGAACTTAGAAGTGAGAATTTCACATTATTTTATAGCACATGCACTGATTTCACAAAATTGTGATGAATTTCTTTAAAATATAGTATATGGTATGAATATATGTGGATATTTTAAATAAGAGTATATGTATTTGCGTGTTTGTGTATGTAATAAAGTATATGGTTGCTTTCCCATATACTCTCTGTGTGTTTCCAAGTTCTCAAAGTTACAGTTGTTCTTCTCAGCACGTTAAAGAATCTCAAAGGATCAACCCCAATTTTAGTTTAGTATTGATCTATTCTCACTGCAAGTGACCTGCCCAATGAATCTCATCCCTAGATTCCTTATTTTGCTGATGAACTCACTTAATTCCTTTTTCTGTTAATATCCTAAGGATAAAATGCTGTTCTTTATATCAACATTTGAAAAATCCCTGTTCAATTTTTCCAGATGGGTCAAGTTCAGAACTAGTAGACAATTTAAAATCTGTCTGTCACATATTTGCTTTTGAGGAACAGAGGTCTGTAATAATAGTTACTGAGTTCTTTAAGTGGGATATTTCAGCCCATAGATTATAGACTTTTTTATAGACTTGTCTTTGAAGAAGTGCAGCAAACTAGTGGGTGTTGGGGTAGAGTAACAGTGAGCATAATGAGATTCCACTTGATTGATATTGATCATTAGCTTTTAGTACTTTAGGGAGTTTTTAAAATTTATAAGGTCAGAAACAGCTGAAGCAAATGGAAGACGAAATGAGAAGATACAAAATAGGACTAATTAAGTTACATTGAATGACTTCTTGTTTCTTATATTTTCTTTAATATTTGCAATTAAAGGTAGGAGTATTGCTTTCCGTGGTGAACGAGGCAATGATGAATCACCCATCGAAATGATTAAAGTATCTCATTTGAAGTAAGTGTCAATTATTGCAATGGAATTTTATGGTTTTTTTTATAATCTTTAACAAAGTATGAATTTGTTTCAATGTATATAGAATTTCTTAATGATAGATTTCTTAATTTCTTAATGTTTATATGTATCCACACAAAAGAAAATGTTAAGTTGCTATCACTTTTATTTCTCAGTTTCAAAAATATAAGAAAACTTTTGTATGAATCTTAACATTTTATTACATCGGTAAAACCAGTAACCTAGTTTTATTCTGCAATAGCTGTATTTATATAAATGCATTCACTCACTAAAAAAATGTTAGATATCTGATAACATGTTTATGTATTTCTACCACAGCATGGAGTTATTGAGTAAAACTAATTTTTCTAATTTATAATTTCTACCTATTTTACTTCTGATAATTTTTCGAATTTCTTAATCTATGGGAAAAATACATATAAAGCAGAATTATTAAAAATAGAAACCAAGGTTCCAGAGGTGATGTGGCAACAAAACACAATACTCTGACAGGTAATCCTACATGGGAAGGTTCCTGGTTCAAGTCCAGAAATCTTCCTGAGTATCCTGAGGAGCACTCTTCTCCATGATCCAGGGGCTGGCTGAAGGCAGATTGTGATATCAAGACCCTTCTGGGGATGCTATTTCTTTCTGTCTTTATCTTTCACACTCATGGGAGAAATAAACAAACTCAAAAACAACAACAACAACAAAAAAAAACTGAATGAAAACCAGTTAAGAGGACAAAGAATGAATTAGCTTTTTAAATTAGTGTTTGAAACTTATCTCACAAATTTTAATTGTGAATTATGTTCACTGTTTTTAAATAGTATTCAAAATGTTTTTTTTCTAGGATTTGCATTTCCATATAAATTGTAGAATCAGTCTATCAGTTTTACCAAAAATATTCCTAAGATTTTGATTGGGATTACATGAAGTCCATAGGTTAATGTGGGGAAAAATTGGTAGCATAACACATTTTTTGATTCATGAACACAGTTTGTCCCTCTACTTGTTTGGATTTTTTTGTTAACTGCTTTTTTGTTTTCTTTGATGCTATTATAAATGGCATTTTAAGAATTATTATTTCCAATTGTTGTATTTGTGATTTGTATATTGAAATACAGTTTTTATTTATTTATTTGTGTTTTGAGGTTTTTGCTTTAGCGCACATGCACTTGCCAGAGAGACACAGAGACAGTGAGAGGGAAAGTGAAAAATCACCTCTTGGGAGGATAGCCATGCCACAATTCCTTCTCCTCCTTTTCCTTCCTGGGATCTTGGGCATACACACAGAACACACATGCCTGGTTTAAGTTTCAAGCCATTGGATCCAGGTTATCAAACCACAGTCAGCTATGTGGGAGTCCAACGACATAACCATTACACCACCTGCTGGCCCCAGTTAACTTTTTAACATTGATTTTGTACCATGTGACTGTACTAAACTTATTAATTCTGGTAGTATTTTTGTTCATTTTTTAGTATTTTATGTTTACCAATAAAGACACTTATACATTTTTTTTTCCAGCCTGTAGGTCTTTTATTTCTTGCTTTGCAGCACTTACTAGGACCTCCAGTGTAATCGGAAGAGCTGACATCTTTGATGTTCCTTGATCTTACAGAGAAAAGCATTCACACTTTCAACATTTAGTATAATGTTAGCTGTCCCTTTTTTTTTGGGGGGGGGGGGGTAGGGGTTTTGCCTTAGGGCATGTCTCTCGCCAAAGAGAGAGAAAGAGACAGAGAGTGAGAGGGAAAGTGAGATATCACCTTCCAGGAGGGATGGCCATACCATAATCCCTTCTTTTCCATTCTCCTCCTGGAATCTTGGTCACACCCACACACGACCAGTGTGTTTTAAGCCACCAGATCCAGGACTTGAACTGTGTTCGGCCATGTGGGAGTCCAGCTGTGTAACCACTATGCCATCTGCTGGCTCAAACTGTAGATCTTTCTGTCGGTGCCTTTTCTCAGGTTGAAGTTCCTTTTAATTCTTGGTCAGCTGAGACTTTGTATCATGAATGTCAAATTTGTCAAATGTTTTTTCATCATTTACTGACATCATCAAATGGTGTGTGTGTTGTTTTTTTAAGACAACCAATATGGTGAATTACTTTGATTTTCAGATATTAAACTGCATATTCCTGGGATAAATTAGTTGGTCAAGATTTATTCATTTTGATATATTGCTGGCCTTTTTTTTTGTTTGTTTTCACTGATATCGTATTAAGGATTTTTATATATCTGTGTTCATGAAGGATATTGGTCTAGTTTTTATGTAATATTCTTGACTGGTTTTGGTGTCAGGATAAAACTGACCTTGCAGAATAAGTTGTAAAGTATTCTACTCCCTTTTCCCTGGATGAGTTTATATATAATCAATATTATTTTTCCTTAAACAGAAAGGATTCATCAGGGCAGCCATATGGGCCTAGAATTTTCCTTATAGAAGACATTTAAATACAAATTCAATTTTTCTCATAGAGGATATTCATTCAGGTTCTCTATTTTTTTTTTTCTTTTTTCTTTTTTTGGAGAGGTTTTTGCTATAGGGCGCGTGCGCTCGCCAGACAGACAGAGAGAGACAGAGAGATAGAAAGCAGGAAATCACCCCCCAGGGGGGATGGCCACGCCGCAATCCCTTCTCCTCCATTCTCCTCTCAGGATCTTGGGCACACACGCACACGCGCCCGGCGTGAGTTTAAGCCGCCGGGTCCAGGACTCGAACCGCGGTCGACTACGTGGGAGTCCAGCGACAAAGCCATTACGCTAACTGCTGGTCCCCAGGTTCTCTATTTTTGATTGAGCTTTATTAGGTGGTGCCTTTCAAGTAACCCATTCGTTTCATTGAAGTTGTAGAATTTATGGGTATTAACTTTCTCATTATGAATGAGCCAGCTCCATGGTGCAGCAGTTAAGTGCTGTGCATAGGGAGCTGGATCCTACATGACTTTGAATCCCAGGACTGGCAGCTTGAAAAACACCCAGGGTATGTGTGTATCTATAACCAAAATCCTGTTGGGATGAGAAATGAAAGAAAAGAGTTTGCAGCATGACCATACCCCATCTGAGGGATGCTTTTTTCTCTCTCCCTAATTGCCCCTTTGAGAATAAAAATCAGTCAATAAGATAAATTTCATTATATTATTTTTATTATCCATCTAATGTCTCTATGATCTGAGAGGGATATCTCTTTTATTCCTTGTATCAGTAAATTATGTATGTTGATTTTGTTGTTCTTTTCAAAAATACCACTTTTGGGTTCTTTGTTTCTTCTTTATGATTTTTTAAAATTTTCTATTTCATTGGCTACCATGCTTATAACTTTCTTTTTTTCTTTTTTGCTTACTGTTCCCCCCCCCCCACCCCCGCCTTCCAAAGTTGTATTTTCATTTAGTCCAAGGCATAGGAGAGGGCTCCAAGGTGATTAAAAGCTGCCTAGTGACTGGAGTCTTCTGTTTACTTTTTAATTATACTCTTCTATTTTCTAGTTTCTAAAAGTAGAAAGTTAGATAATTCAGTTAAGGTAGTTTTTAGAATTTTAATATAAGCATTTTTGCTATATAAGCACTACTTTTCTTGTATCTTATCATTTTTGATATAGTGTGTTTTCATTTTAATTCATTTCATAATATATTAAAATTTCCATGGAGTATTCATGAGTATCTTATTTAACTTCAAACTATTTTTCCATATATTTTTCTGTTAATTTCTAGTTGCTGTTGGGGTGAAAGAGCATATTTTATATGTCCTTATAATTTCTTTTATTTTCATGGCCAGAGGGTGTGTATACTCTCCAGAGAGAAACCCTCCCCCCGATATCATGGCGCACGGTTCACCTGCAGTGTTCTTTTTTTTTTTTTTTAATTTATTTTTAATCATCATCATTTTATTTTATATATCTTTTCAGTATACAGTGTGGGTTTTCAAACCATGTATGCATACATGTCAATCAGGTCAAAGATATTAACATATATGTCATTTTCATCTGACGTTTTCATTCTGTCTGGACTTAGGGTAGACATACATATGTTCACAAAGTATTTTTCAAGCCACCAGAGCTGCGATTTGAATTGTGTTTGGCTATGTGGGATCCAGCTCCCTTAAACAGTATGCTACAGGGCCAGCCCAGTCTTTTCAAATTTAATTTTATTTGTTATATGGCCCAAAACATGATCTGTCTTAGTGACTGTTTCATGTACACTTGAAAAAGTTGTATTTTCTGTTGTTGATTAGAGTATTCTGTAAGTGGCAGTTCAAGCTGGTTGATATTGTTATTCAAGTCTTTTACATTCTGACTCATTTACTGTTTATTGTATCAGTTACTGAAAGATTATGCTGGAATGTCCTACCTTTAATTATATATTTACTTATTTCTCTTTTAAAGAACTCAAGTTTTTGTTTTGGATATTATAAAGCTGTTATTGGATACTTGTATATTTAGGATTGTTATGTTTGTTAGATTATTTTGCTTTTTTGTCATTGTGAAATATCCTGTCTTTGTACTATTCTTTGTTCAGAACTAAGTTTGATTCACTTGATACTATTATAGCCACTCCTGCTTTCTTTTAATTAGCATTTGTATGGTGTGCATTTTTCAATCCTTTGACGTATAACCTAGCAGCATCTTTATATTTTAAGTTGTTTTACTGGGACTTGTTTTTCTTTTTCTTTTTTTTTGGTGAGGAATTTTTGCCATAGGGCATGTGCGCTTGCCAGATAGAGAGACAGGAGTGAGAAATCACTGCCCCCCCCCCCCCCCCCCATGGGGATGGCCATGCCGCAATCCCTTCTTTTCCATTCTCCTCTTGGAATTTTGGGCATGCATACACATTTGTCCAGCATGAGTTTTAAGTCGCTGTGTCTGGGAATTAACCATGGTTGACTACATGGGAGTCCAGCCACAGAACCATTACGCCATCTGCTGGTCCCGGGACTTGTTTTGCTATTTGATCTGACAATCTCAATCTTCTAATTGTAGTGTTTAAATTGTTCATATTTAGTGTAATTATCAATATGGTTTGTGTTTAAATCTACCATTTTGCTAGTTCCTGATGTTTTTTTATTTAAATGAATTACTAAATACAGTTTTCAGTTTCATCAGTTTAATTTCTAATATGCAAAATCACAATTGCTATAATTCACCTTTTTTTGGGGGGGGGAGAGGTTTTTGCTATAGGACGCATGCGCTTGCCAGAAAGACAGACAGAGAGACAGAAAGCAAGAAATCACCCCCCCAGGGAGGATGGCCACGCCACAATCCCTTCTCCGTTCTCCTCTCGGGATCTTGGGCACACATGCACATGCGCCTGGCGTGAGTTTAAGCCGCCGGGTCCGGGACTCGAACCGTGGTCGACTATGTGGGAGTCCAGTGACATAGCCATTACGCTAACTGCTGGTCCCTAATTCACCTTTCTTTAGAGGTCCTTGATAATTTTTAAGAGTGTAAAGGAGTCTTGACATTGAACAGTTTGAGAATTGCTCAGAATATTGGGGCTCTAGTCTCTTCTATTTCTTATCAGTCTCAACATATATGTTTGCTAAATTAATACACTAAAACTGATCACATTATCCCCCTATTTTGATACTTTCAGTGGCTCATTATTCTTAGTGCAATAAACCTCTACATAGGCTAATATGGCATTTGTCTTTTATAATATGCTCCAAAATTCACATTTAGTCTTCTTTCTTGTGGTTGCATTCACATACTATGCGTTTTAAATGCACTGTCCTTTCCTGTCTTTAATCATTTGTCATATTTGTAGCTTTGCCTGGAATGTCATTTCCTTGTTGTCAAAATTAATCTCCTCTTTCACAGTGAATCTTCCTAGCATTTACCACATTCTTTTTGTGTATATACCTTTTTGTGTCTTTATATGAAGGGCCTTCAAAAAATTCATGGTAAAGTAGAATTAAAGTATGAGTTTATATTGGTGTAAAAACTGTTCAAATCCATGCAGTTTTCTCATAATGGGCTTTTTTCTGCCAACTTTTTGAAGACCCTGTTATATTAGATATAATAAATAGCATAATGTATTATATTTAGGTAATCTACCCTGGCTTACTTACTGTCTTTTTTTTTAATCTTTACAGTCTTTTGTGAGATAGATGTGCAGGTGTTATCAACACTATTTTAGAGATAAATATTGAATAGAATAAAACTTAAAAAGGTTACTGGCTTATGACCAAGTGATAGCCATGGTCCTGAGTGAAAAACTAAGTCCTTTGATACACTGAATACAAGGATCTTGCTGTACTCTGTTGCGGTCCCTTGATGTCAGTCATTGATGTTGATACTGTTTTAATTTCACACCGTGGTTACTGAATAATCAAGGATCAACTCACATTTATTGACCTGCAATCATTGACATCATTCACTCTATCTTCCAGACAGAAAATAAATAAATGGCATTTGTTGAATACCTGTTATTGTAGAATGATAGAAATTTTACATACTTTTTATTTAATTTTTACCGTAACCTACATACCAATTCATGGAGGTATGTGGTAATATTCTCACATCATATATGGGAAACTGAACCTTAGGAGGGCTCATGTAACTTGTGGCACCAGGATCTGAACCGATGTCACTACTTCTGATAGACTCCTTGGGTAATGAACGTCATCTTAGAGTTTTATTTTCTAACAACTGTTAGTCATGGGGGCTGAATATTTAAATGTGTTTAGAATGTGTCTGTGTTTAGAATGTGTCATCTGGGTTTTATAACTTACAGAACTTTTAACTTGTACCAATTCATACTGAAATGCTGGTAAAATGATTATTTTGTTTATTTTAGACAATATTTGGCAGTTGTATTCAAAGATAAACCCTTGGAATTATGGGATGTTAGGACTTGTACCCTTCTTAGAGAAATGTCAAAAAACTTCCCTGCAATAACTGCTTTGGTAAGTTATAGTTTAATAACTAAATTATATTGTTTATTTAGGTGTGTATGTACATGGCAAATATTTTTCTTTAGCTTGAATTGAAGTCATTACCTTCGTGTATTTTCTTGTTAAAAATGTATGTTCAGAGAAAATTATCTAAATAGAGATTACTCTTATTTTCTTGAATGAGTCAACCAAATATTACATTAGTGCAATTCTATTTAAAATTTCTTTAGGATATATTGAAGAATATATACATATTCTAAAATGTTTATGAAAGAATAAAGATCTTAAATAACCGAGTCTTCCTTGGGGGGGGAAAAAAAAAAAGAGGCATAAATATGGGAGATGCGAGTGAGACTAAGATTCATCCTGCTCAATAATAGTAATATTTCAAAACCATGGGAATAACATCAGTGTTGTATTGGCAGAACAGGAAATGGGCCAACATAATAGGAGTTCAGAAACGAACCCATGAATATTTGGGAACTTAATGTACAAGAAAGTAGCACATAGGACAAACTGTTTAGTAGGCAGTATTAGGGAAATCATTTTAATTTTATGGAAAAAAGTTCTGGGTCAGTAGTTAATCCAAATATAAGAGTGAGCTCGATAGGATTAAGGACCTAAGTATAAAAAAGTACAGCTATAAAATTTAGTGTAACAAAACTACAGCATAATATTTTTGTTCTGGAAACAGGACAGGAGCTCAAACTACAAGGTAAAAAAAAAATGAGTGAAATGGATTATGTTAAGATTAATGCTTTCTGTTGATAAGGATGCCATTGTCTTAGTTTAATTCAGAAGACACTTTGAAATGAAGTATTCCAATGTCTAAAATTGACAAGAACTCTTACAAGTCAGCAATGAAGAAATGGGGACCCCAGTGGGGAAATTGATAGAATACGTGAACAGCTAATGAATGGTGGAGAAATCCCAAAATGTTAACAACCATAGAAAGAACTGTTCAAATTGACCTTTTTTTAGAGATACACAAAGTGGAATTACCTTGATATACCTTTTAGATAACCAAATGTGGGACGTCAGATAGTGTTTAGTGCTGATGGGACGTAGAGTATAGGAATCCTTGTGCACTGCTCGTAGGAATATAGACCAGTGCAGCCATTCTGCAGAGCAACTGAGCAGCGCTTAGACAAATATAGACATCCTCTTTGATCCCACTGTTGAGCTCCTGGTCATAAAAGAACTTTTGTAAGTTTAACTGCAGTGTTATTTGTCATGATGAGAGTAGGGAGGTGATATGGCATCAGACCTTTGCTAAGGGAACAGAGTAAAAATTGGAGGATACACCCCTGGAGTGTAATGTATTGATAGCATGCAGAAAACAACAGGGATAGGACTTAAATGCATTAAAAGCAGTGAAGGTGTAATAAACAAGATGAGCTGTGTGAGCAGTGCTATTTATGTAAGTTAGAAATACATGCATGTAAGATAACTATACCTTAAGAACTTGTACACATTAGAGGCTGTTGGATTAGGTACATTTAGAAAAGGTGGGAATATTACTCAATCAATTACATGATTTTGGGTAGGTCTCTGGATGACAATGGGCTCTGATTAGAGGAACATGAGTATTTTACTTTATACACATAGGGTGGGAGAAAAGGTGGGGAATAGGAGATATAATAATGCATTTGTTATTTTTATTTTATAAAAAAGAGCATCAAAAGTTTGGATCTTTTGGGACCAGCAGTTAGCGTAATGGCTATGTTGCTGGACTCCCATGTAGTCGACCGCGGTTCGTGTCCCAGACCTGGTGGCTTAAACTCACGCCGGGCGCATGTGCGTGCGTGCCCAAGATCCCGAGAGGAGAATGGAGGAGAAGGGATTGCGGCGTGGCCATCCCCGCTGGGGGGTGATTTCTTGCTTTCTATCTCTATGTCTCTGTCTGTCTGGCGAGCACACGCGCCCTATAGCAAAAACCTCTTCAAAAAAAAAAAAAAGTTTGGATCTTTTGGAAGTTTGCTATTAAGTTTTTCAACCTTAAGCTCTAATAAGAATGCATTCATTCAGCCTCTTTATAAACCAATTGTGGATTCATGTGTGGTATAATAAGTGATGCTGGGGACCAGCAGATGGCGTAATGGCTACATTGCTGGGCTCCCATGTAGTCGACCACAGTTCGAGTCCCAGACCCAGTGGCTTAAACTCAAGCTGGATATGTGTGCATGCATGCCCAAGATCTCGAGAGGAGAACGGAGGAACTTGGCCATCCCCTCTGGGGGTGATTTCTTGTTTTCTGTCTTTCTGGCAAGCGCACATACCCTATAGCAAAAACCTCTCAAAAAAATAAATAAATAAATAAACAAGTGATGCCGGGGAGTGGTGAGTATGCTCAGCTGTTTTGAAAAATGACTCTTTTTTTTTTCTTTTTTGAGAGGCTTTTTGCTATAGGGCGCGTGCGCTTGCCAGACAGACAGAGACATAGAGACAGAAAGCGAGAAATCACCCCCCAGGGGAGATGGCCACCCTGCAATCCCTTCTCCTCCATTCTCCTCTTGGGATCTTGGGCATGCACGCATATGCGCCCCGCGTGAGTTTTAAGCCGCCGGGTCCGGGACGCGAACCGCGGTCGACAACGTGGGAGTCCAGTGACATAGCCATTACGCTAACTGCTGGTTCCCTTGAAATGACTCTTTGATAGAAGGAAACGGCACTTCTAGGTTTGTTTGCCCTTGCTTTACAGGAGTGGTCACCATCTCACAACTTGAAGAGCTTGAGAAAGAAACAACTTGCTACGCGAGAGGCCATGGCCCGCCAGACTGTAGTGTCAGACACAGAGCTGAGTATCGTTGAGTCGTCTGTGATCAGGTGTAGTGCACTGTTACCCACCATTTTCCTTTGTCGTTACCATGGCTGGGTACTTGACAAGTGTCGGCCAAAGCCATCTGTGGGCTAGTTGGACTCTGCCTTGGAACGTATTTGGTTTCATATTTCAGTCCCCAGATTACTGAAAAGTTGATTTTATTGTCCTATTTAGTGCAGTCAATAACATATACAGTAATGTCTACCCTTCAGCATACATTAATGACTATGATCATTCTCAGTGCCTTCTGTTTCTTACACTTCAATTTCTTAAATTAAAAATGAATGTAGCATAAACATATAGATAGATCACAATATCATTGGTACACACTAAAGTAGACATATTAGGAACTTGAAGTACCATCCCTGTCCCTACCAATTTACCACAGATAAAATACTTCTGAGATAATGATGGTCAGTGTAAGGCCTCCCTTCTAGTGGGAAAGTTCAGCAAAAAATATCTAAGAAATTTTGTTTTCTTGTGTTAAGTTTAGATCACTGTTTTACATCTATTCAGGATAAAATTTGCTCAAGGTATGACTGTTTGGGAGTGATTTGTATTTTCCTTTTATCTGTTAGGCAAAGATTAGTTTAATTTTCTTTTTAAATAACTTCGGGTCTTTTGTTATACATTTGTAGTTGGGCTAGTTCATTAATTATGAGTGTCACTCTAGGGAAAAGAAATATCTTTATTTTATTTTTTTTTGTATCTCATAGCTTGTTGCAGGAGGCAGAAAGTAAATCTGAACTCAGCCAAAATATCTCTGCCCGGGAACATTTTGTATTTACCGATAACGATGGCCAAGTTTATCATCTCACAGTTGAAGGAAACTCAGTGAAAGATAGTGCTCGAATTCCACCAGATGTAAGTCTAACCTGTGATTAAATCTTCATTAGGAATTCTTATCAAAGATTTTGTTGGTTCTCTATCTAATGAAGGTATATTTAAATTGGAAGGCTTCTTCAGAAAAGTTTAATAAACTTTATGATTTAAGGAGACATTAAGTTTGTTCCATATTACTGTAGAATTGCCTAAATATTTTGATGAAGTATTTGCCAGGTGCTACTCATTTTTGCCTTAATTATAAACCATAAGAAGTATCTGTATTTTATCTACAACAAGACAGGAGAACAAGTGATGGTCCCAAGGTTCCCCAGCTTAGTTATGTGGCAGAGCAGAGTTTTAAACTCAGGTCTGTCTGATTATAGTATCTGTCCTCTTTCCATTTCAGGCATTATCCTGCAGAATTTGACTTACAATATAGCTTTATTTTTGAATAGTGTAATCAGGTTATAACCATAATTAATAGTCACTAACTCATATATGTCCTCTTTATGGTCTTATGGAGTTCTTTAACTGAAGTTTTATAGTTAACAATTTGGTTCAGCATGTATCTCAGGTTGTTTTTATAGATGGATTAAGAAAATGGTTTTTGTTATCTAATACAGGCTAATATCATGGTTAAATGGAAGTACGAAGGGATTTTTAAAAAAATACATACATATTTTTTAAATTCCCTTCTGAAAATGGAATTTACTGGCATAATGCCATCCTCTGTATTTTATAGGTAGCTCAGGGTCTTAAAAGTTGCAGTTAAGATGTTGGTTGTGGCTACTGTCATTTGAAGTTAAACAGGGCAAGAGGCTCTGCTTCTAAGATGGCTCACACTCATGGGTATTGCAAATTGCTGCTGGCTAAATGGTAAGAGGCCTCAGTTCTTCTCACGTAGATCTCTTCATAGGCTCCTCTAGTGTTTTCAGAACATGACAGCTTACCCTGTAGTGAGAGAGCCAAGACAGCAAGAAGCAAGTTAGAGAGTCTTTGATGACCTGAGTTCAGAAGCCATACTGTCATTTCTCCAGTATGTCATTATTTCAAAGGTTAGCCCTATTGATTGTGGGAGTAACTATCACAGGCCATGGATACTCAAAGGTAGAATCAACGAGGGTTTCTTAGAGTCTGGCTACCAAATCTTCTTTATTAAAAACTATAGAAGAAATTAAGACATTCCCCAAAAAAACTTCTACTACTTCTAAAATTAAATGCTAACATAGAATGCTTTTCAAATTATAATTTAGCTTTTCCTTTTATGTAGGATAAGTCATATCTGAGACTTAGTAATGTCTAATTTTTTGTTTCGTGTTTTGTTTGTTTTAGAGAGATTTTTGCTGTAGGGCACATGTACTTGATGGGGAGACACAAAGAGACCGAGACAGGGAAAGTGAGAAATTACCACCCAGGAGGGGTGGCCATGTCCCTTCTCCTCCCTTCTTCTCTCTGAATTTGAGTATGCACACACATACCCAGTATGAGTTTCAAGCTGCCAGGTCTAGGACTTGAACCGCAGTTGGCCACATGGGAGTCCAGCACCTTAACCACTGTGCCACCTGCTGGTCCAGTAGTGTCTGTTTTGAACTATTTTTTATTATTGAAATAATGTTTAGGATTTTGAAACGATGAAAATAATTATGTAGGGCCAGTAGGTGGCATGGATGTTGAGATGGCTGGATCCCACATGGCTGACTGCAGGGTTAGAGTCAGAGAGGGTGGGTTGAAAGACATCAAGCCACGCTGAGTGTATGGGCCTACAATGCCTAAAATCCTAAGAGGAAAATGAAGAAGAAGGGATTGTAGCATGGGCAGCCTCCCTGAGGGGTGATTTCTCACTTTATCTCTCTCTTTGGTTCTCTTGGGATTGTTTAGAACCACAGCAGGTGTGGGTTTTTTTTGTTTGTTTGTTTAAAGATTTTTTGCTATAGGGTACATATGCTTGCCAGAGAGACAGTAAGAAATCAGCCCCCTGGAGGGATGATCATGCCACAATCCCTTCTCCATTCTCTTCTCAGGATTTTGGGGACTGAGATCTTAGAATGTTGTTTAGTAGCATACAGAATTTAATTTATTTAATATAACTTAAGTTTTTTGTTATTGAATTTACTATAAAATTCATTTTTTAATCCAGTTCTTATTATACTTTTTGATTACCACAAGGATTTATGCAGTGTTTGGCATATGTACAACTCTGTTCATGGTCAATTTGTCAAACCATTAGAGCTTGTCTACTTTTTAGCATGGATACTATGTGAATTTTTATATTGTGCTAGAAATGTAAAGATAACTGTTTTTTTAATAGAGGAGTAATTGAGCAGTAATATTGTTTAGCTAACATTTACTAACCATTTCCTTGTGGTAGTAATTGCTTTCAGCCCTTTACCTTTTTAAATTTATTAACGCTAATAGCAACTCCTCAAGTTTCATGGGCTTTATTTATGATAAATCCAAGACACAGAGAGGTTAAGTAAACATGCCCCAAATCTCATACCAGTTTAGGTGGTAGAGCTGGGATTCCTGCCCAGGCATTTTGCCCCCAGATCAGGCTGCCAGGCAGTCTATTACATCATCTCTGTGTATCTGTTAAAGCTACATGTTCCTCTCTTCTGCTGAGTTCAATGTCTTACAGTTGTGTCTGATTTTGTTTTTCTGTATGTAACTTCTTTGCAAAGCTTTCTGTGAATTCAAACTGCAGGCACCTTTAATAAATAGCATCTCCTCACCTTCATTATTCCAGAAGATTCCAGATGGTATCAGTGAAGCTCTGGATCATCTTTTTCAATAGAGAAATTACCACACAATTAGTAATGAAATAGCCTTGAGATTCTCATAGAATGGGCTTGTTTTCCCTTTTTCAATGAGAGATAATTTAAGAGTCCTCTGGAAAGGCTTGTCTTTGCTTTTTTCTTTTAATTTTCTTTTTCCCCAAGTTATTTCTTCCTCAAAAGACATCTCTTCTGTATAAATCTAGCTTTCATAATGTCTGTCAAACTGAAATCTTTTCATAGTTACAGTTGATACTCTGTGTTTCTCTTCTTATGTATGAAATCTACATTTTAGAATTTGATGGCATTCATACTAAAGTAAAAACCTTTATCATTAAATTTTATTAAAATATCCTTTTAATTTCATCATAAAATTAAGTAAAAATATTTTTCTTTTATGATGGCTTATAAGTGGTAAAATTTATGTGTGTTTATTGCTGTTGTTTTTTAGGGGAGTATGGGTAGTATTACTTGCATCGCTTGGAAAGGTGATACTTTAGTGCTTGGAGATATGGATGGAAACTTGAATTTTTGGGATTTGAAGGGCAGAGTATCCAGGTATGAGCCAAGAATAAAATCTTGTTATTTACTTAAAATAAATAAACGTTTGATATGATTTCATTGGAGGCTTGTCAACTTGGCAAGTGGGGATCAGTAAATACATGCAAGAGCAGTTCTGGGCCCCTGGGTACCTTTTCACCTGAGATTAGAGGGAGGAAGGGCCTTGAGCCAAGCTCTGGGTCTTTATTAGAGACCCTTATATGCAAGTGGCTCATGCAGAAATCCTGGGATGTTATTCTAAGACTTAAAGGGCAAGCCCTTTTGTCAGATGTGGCCCCTATCCCAGAAAGTAAAGTGGTTGTTCTATTATCATACCTGTCAGAACAGATATAGGAAGAGATGTTGGACATATTTTCTGGTGACTAGATATCACTATACATCATATTGGTATCTTTGCTGTTGTTTGCTTGTTTGTCCTCAGAGGGATACCTACACACCGAAGTTGGGTGAGGAAGATTCGTTTTGCCCCTGGTAAAGGAAACCAAAAGTTAATAGCAATGTACAATGATGGAGCTGAAGTATGGGATACTAAGGAGGTAGGCCCAACTCCATGAGAGTAAAATGTAATGAAGCCGCTAGTCACAGGAACTGTGGTTTGTTATCTTTCTGTCTGATTTAGAAATGAAAACTGTATAATGGGTATGTCAAGCTTTTAACAAATTTTTGTTTGTTTATTTTTAAAATTTTTGCTTTTATAGTATTTCTGCTCTGAAGGTGACAGCTCAGTAAATTTATCATGTTTTTAATGTTATCACTTTTGATACTTCCTAACTGCGGTCTGCCTGTGGAAGATACATTGCAAAAGGCTATTGAGTTCTAAATGTGTATTAGGCCTTTGCCACAGGCACTGTCTTCCTTGACCATTTGATCCAAAATGATAAATATCTTCCTTATCTGTCTGAAAGTGACAACCAAATTCACTCTTGAAGGTTCAGATGGTGAGCAGTTTAAGAAGTGGAAAAAATGTGACCTTTCGGATATTGGACGTGGACTGGTGTACATCAGATAAAGTGATCCTGGCATCAGATGATGGGTGCATTAGAGTCCTCGAGATGTCTATGAAGTCTACGTGCTTTAGGATGGATGAACAAGAGCTAACTGGTATGGACTTCTAATGAAACCTGGCTGTTTTGCCACAAAGCTGTTATTTGTAAGGAGAGAGCTGCTTCTGTTTTATTTCAGTCTTATTTTCTAAGAATCTGAGTCTAAAAGAATATAGTCTTAAATCTTGAATGTTTTTATGGCTGCAGTGCTGTGCTCTTTGTAACCGTTATTCCCAAGCCAGGTTTTATTGTGCCCTCTCCCTTTTTTAAGAGAAATTTTTGCTATAGGGTGCATGTGCTCACCAGAGAGACAGAAAGCAAGAAATTACTCCCCAGGGGGGATGGGCACACACAGAAACATACCCGGTGTGAGTTTTAAGCCCCTGGGTCTAGGACTCGAACTGTGGTTGACTATGTGGGAGTTCAGTGACATAACAATTAATGTCCATGCTTGAGGTACTACAGGTTGTTGCTATTAATAATGTTGGCTTGCCTTTAACTTACATTAGGCGTGTTTTGGTTGTTGTCACTGTCCTACCCCGATCATTGTATTTGGGCACCAGTGCTTCTTAATGTAAACCACACTGGCCATCAGGTGAGGCCAGAAGCCAATGCTGCCTTTCCATGTCTGCCCTGGAGACATAAGCCTCCTCTGCAGAGGCGTCGGGACCTTTTCCAGGGAAGGGCAAACCCTAGTGTTTGTTGTAAACCTAAAGTTATTATGGAAATTGAGGGAACTTCACTGTGATATGGTTTTTAGTTACCAGTTCTAGATAAAGCAGTTTGGAAAGCATTTATTTTATCTGTAATTTAAAATTTGAATCTAAAAAGCATCAGAGCTAAGTAGCTTGTTCTTATACTAAACTGACTACAGAAATAAAGTCCATTATAGTAACCTATGTGTAATACCTTACATGAACCGCTGGCCTGCAGTCAGATTTTAGATTGCATTTTTCTTTTCAAATTTCCTAGTAGTTAAAAGAAGAAAGAAAATCCCTTCTAATCTCTAGTGATGCAGGTTCAGCCAGAAAGAGAAAAATTTTTAAATAGCTGTGGATAAAAGGTCAATAAAATTACATGTACATTCCACAAATTAAACTTTAAATTGAGAATAATACTTGTTAAATGTTAAAAGAATAAAAACTGGTGGTAGTATAAATGTGGAATTAAGAAAAAGACACCTGTCTATATGTTAATTGACAGATAAAGTAGCTGATTTGATCTTGGAAAAAGAAGTTTCCCATATTTCTATTCTGGGGAATTAGAAGTGTATTTTGGGCTTATTGGTGTCAGACAAGAATAAAATCATTTTAGGTCAGTATTTCATGTTTTTTCTTTCTTTTTCTTTTTTTTTTTTTTTTTTTTTTTTTTTTTTTTTTTTTTATTGAGAGGTTTTTGCTTTAGGGCGTGTGTACTCGCCAGAAAGACAGAGAGATAGAAAGAGAGAACTCACCCCCCAGGGGAATGGCCATGCCACAGTCCCTTCTCCTCCATTCTCCTCTCGGGATCTTGGGCGCCCACACACATCCAGTGTGAGTTTAAGCCACCGGGTCCAGAACTTGAACTGAGGTCAACTACATGGGAGATCAGCGACATAGCTATTACACTAACTGCTGGTCCCATATTTTTTCATTTCTTAATAATAAGTAAAGAACATCTTAAAATATTGACTCAAACTTGTTCATTTTAAAAAGTAGCTTAGATAGGACTTTCTTCCTCCTTCTCTCCCAGTAAAGGGAGGCACAATCAAATTGAAAAGATTGGAATACCTGTTTTTGAGTTAGAGAATCTTTCACATCTGCTGCCTCATTTATCAGAGACATAAAGTGGCATAAGAATAAATCTTACTAATCTTTTCAGCAGCATCTGAAGGAAGCTAAGAGGATGACACTTTAACAATATTCTAATATGATGCAGTTTTCCCCACTTTAAATAGTATTAACCTGGTATCTAGGACTAGTCAACCTTTCTGCCTAGATTTCAGGGCTACTCTGAAGCACATTTGTCCTAAGTGAGCACATTCAGAAAGAAGCTTTCTAAAATCAAGTTTTCCTCCTCACATTAATAATTTCTAAAATATTTGTGGCTTAATGTTAATAACTATTACTGTTTAAAAGTAAAAGGAACTGACTTGAAGATTTCAGAATTGTATAGATTGTTATTTACTGTGACTGAGTAAAACGAAAAAAGTAAGCTAGGTACTGTTCGTCCCTTCCAATGCCAAGTTTTTTATTTTTTTCCTAAATTTATTTATTTATTTTTTCCCATGAGCAAGAGACCAGCTAGAGAAAGCAATAGAGAGATAGTACCACCCAGCAGAGTCTTGATAATATGATTTTATCCCCCGTTTCAGCCAGCCCTGGGTCATGGGCACGTGCATGCCAGATGTAGTCTTGGTGGTCTTGGGACACAAATTCTGGACTTTTTCACAACTTTTTAAGTCCCCCGTTCCCACCCCTTGTATCCCGTTTTCTGGCTGTGCCCACTCGAAGGACCTAGAAACAGTGATACTCAGTGGCACTGGGCCCACAGAGGCAGGGCTCCTTGAATAAATCATTTATTCTAGGATGGGCAGAAAAGATACAAGGTAAGTCTGGAATTCTCATGGTATCAGAGCACAGAGAAAGATTTTAAAAACAAGTGAGGACCTGACATAAAGAGAAAGAAAGTGATTTGGAGAGGCTCTTAATCTGGGGCAATATGAGCATTGCAAAGAATAATGGTGTTACTGTAAGTGCTGAAGCAAAACAAATCAAAAAAATTCTTCATTCCATAGTAATACTCAAAGAAAGAAGAGGAGGGAGTGAACCATAAGGGAAAACTCGAAGGTACAGAAGAATGTCAATTGATAAACGTAGAAAGAATGATAGAATTAGAAATCACCAGTTGACAACCCCTGATATAATAATTGATTCAAGTAGAGATTGTTAGTGAATGTCATGGCACTGGGTTAAAGGATGTTTGAGGAAAGGAAATTCAGTCTGACACTATCTCATCACATGTTACAGATTATAAAGGGGGAAAGTGCCCTGTTAAGAGAGAGCACTGATAAATTGCCCCTTAACTGGATGATCAGGTTTAGTTTTTCCTGTAACCAGACTAACGTGTTTCTTCTAATATGACACAGTGAGAAGTATGCAACATCCCGCGTGTGTGGTTTCTGCTGAAAATATTTAACCTGGATCTGATCCTAATAAAACAGAGAAATTAGATGTAGAATTGGGGCCAGCATGTAGGTGGCACAGTGGTAGAACACAGTGCTCTGTGATGTCTCACATGAGAAGGTTTCTGGTTCAATTCCAGATATATCCCTGGGTTTACTGAGCACACACCACTGAGCCAAGACTGAATGAAGGTAGTGGGTGGATCCTGGTGTTGAGAACCTTTGGGGCTTCTCTCTTGCTCTTGCTCATGGGTTAGATAAATAAACTTAGAGTATATTTTTTTTTTTTTTGTAAATCAGAACGTAGTACTTTTTTTTGAGAGGTTTTTGCTATAGGGCGCGCGTGTTCGCCAGACAGAGAGACAGGAAGCGAGAAATCACCCCCCCCAGGGGGATGGCCACACCACAGTCCCTTCTCCATTCTCCTCTCGGGACCTTGGGCATGCACGCACACACGCCTGGCGTGGGTTTTAAGCCACCAGGTCCGGGACGCAAACCGCGATCGACCACATGGGAGTCCAGCGACATAGCCGTTACGCTAACTGCTGGTCCCCGTAGTACATTTTTTACTGCTTGACCAGGGCTCTTCAAAAATACAAGTATCATGTAAGACCAAAAACAAAATGGTGGTAGGACTAGTCTCCTCCGATCTGAAGAGGCGTGACAAGGCAATGTGGGAACCTTGAACTGGATTCTAGTTTTGAAAAGAATATAGCCAGCCTTCTGTATTCTGGTAGTAAATTAGGATATTCGGAGAATAGCATAGGAGTTTGGAATATGGGCATTTTAAGTGATTTTACTGAATCAATGTTAAAATTGGGGAGTGAGAAAAAAGGTAGCGTTAGAAATAATTTCACCAACTTTCTAAGTTTTATTTTTATTTTTAAAATTTTTTCCAAGTTTATTACTTCCAGTGGAGAAAGAGAGTACAGAAAGGAACCCTCAACAGGATCTTCATTGCCACAGTCTCCCCCCAGCTTTAGCCAGCCAGGATTACAGGCACATGCACACACACCTCACGTGCACACACACCTCACGTGCACACACACCTCACGTGCACACACACCTCACGAGACCTTGGGGCAGGAACCCAGGACCTGCCCCTGTGGCCTCAGTATCTCTGAATGTTACATTATTCTGAGCCACCATGGCTGGTCTCATTTTCTGACTTTTAAATAAAAAATCCTACATAAAATTTATATGATTTAGTTTATATAGAAAAGTTTTCTAATGCAGCCCTATCCAACAGAAATATGTTTTTTTTGTTTGTTTGGGTTTTTTTTGGAGAGGTTTTTTTCTTTTCGCTATAGGGCGCGTGCGTTTGCCAGACAGACAGAGAGAGACATAGAGACAGAAAGCGAGAAATCACCCCCCAGAGGGGATGGTCACACCTAATCCCTTCTCCTCCATTCTCCTCTCGGGATCTTGGGCACGCACGCACACGCGCCCGGCCTGAGTTTTATGCCACCGGGTCCAGGACACGAACCGCGGTCGACTACGTGGGAGTCCAGCGACATAGCCATTACGCTCACTGCTGGTTCCCATCCAACAGAAATATGTAAGCCACATGTGTAAATTAAAATTTTCTAGAACCCACTTTTACAAAAGTAAAAAGAAACAGATTAAATGGACTCTAATAAAAATTTAAGCCAATATAGCAATTTTTAAATTTCAACTTATAATCAGTGTTAAACATTCTTAATGAGATACTTTACATTTTTCATACTGTCTTCAAAATCCAGTGTGTTATTTACATTTATTGTAAAATATTAATGAATTGAATTGTCCTCTCTATTCTGAGAACATATTTTCACTAGAACTACATGAACTCTATTTAGATTTTTATAAAATTTTCATTTGAAAAATAGATTGTGCTAGTTGTTCCAAACATACTTAAAACTTATCCAATCACTGAATCAAGTAAACGTTTTTAAAAATGAATTGAAATTACATAGACCAGCAGGTGCTATGGTGGTTAAGGCAACTAGATCTCACTTGTCCAACTGCATGATTTGAGTCCCATCCCTGGTGGCTTGAAAAACACACCAAGCACATGTGCATGTGTGCCCACAATCCCGACAGGAGATTGGAGGAGAAGGGATTGTGGTGTGGCCTTGCCCTCTGCCATACTGAGTAGCACAGTCTAAAGCCTGTGCGGAGCAATTACATGAGGCAACGTCACTTAGCGGTTTGTGTCATTTTACATAATTGTGCCTATTCAGGGGATCCACGGAAGAAAGGGCCTGCAGGATGCTGAAAGGGTATGGAGGCTGAGTTTGTAGCAGCCAGGGACCTCCAGGAGAACTGTATCTACGCTCTGAGATCTGAGGGAGTACAGGGTATTCAGAGCAGATCTGCTGGGCATGGGCAGCTGAGGGTCTTACATTTCTTTACAATAGATGTGTGGAAAAATAGGTACATCTTGTTAGTTAGTGTCCTCAGTAAGTCAGCTGCTGGGTGAGGGGATGCTTGGGCCTTGAGTCTGCAAAGGCAGATTTGTTCAAGGGCTACCTAAGAGACAGAAGCAAGCCAGTGATCAGAGCAGACCCAATTCCTTCAGTGACCGTCTCAAGGTTGATGTAACGTGTTAGTTCAATAGTCTCGGAAAAGCAGACATTGAATGATATGGTAATTATTTTTGATAGTTTAATAATGAACTTTAATAATAGATATTGAATCATGAGAAACACACCATGCACATGTGCATGTGTGCCTAAATAATTACCACACCCAGAGTTTTACATCACACAAGATTCTTAAATTTAAAAGAGGGCAGGAAGAACATGTTAATCATATCTGAGGGCAGAGAATCTTTCTACTCTTAGCCTGTGTATCTTAATAGTGATACATTGAATATGCTCTCAGATGTACCAGATTTATACATTGTTCTTTGCTGGCTTCTCCATAAACAGTCTGTAGCTGAAACTTTATTATAATTTTAAACTTTATCTCATTGATTTTAAAAAGCAAAACAAAATACTTCTTTTCTTTTTTCCAGAGCCTGTGTGGTGCCCGTACCTTCTTGTTCCAAGGGCCTCCCTTGCCCTGAAAGCTTTCTTATTACACCAGCCTTGGAATGGACAGTATTCTTTGGATATTTCTCAGGTGTAAGTTTTCCCGTTTCTGTTTCCTTTCCATTATTTACTTGAGTTTGAAGTAAAATGAGCTGTGGTCTAGACTCTAGGTTTAAGAGAAACGGAGCCTTAAAACCATGCCAAGAGGAAGTAGCGGCATTAAAAGAATCGCTGATCTGCCTCTTGTTTCCATGCCTCTGGATCCTTTGTGGAAGTGGATGTCAGTGAGGAGCTGTGTGTCCGTATATTGCTCTCGGGTGGCTACGTGGTCATCTTATGATCTCAACATAAACATGTTATGCTGAGGAAAAGAAGGAGTGGGAAAAGGGCAGGCTGAGACCACGGGGAATCTGGACAGGCTTAATTCTTTTTAGAAACAGCATCAATGGCCCTACTGCAGAGGTAGGTTTTATAAACTCAATGTCGTCTTCCCTGTTTAAAAAAACAAACAAACAAAAAAAAAACAGAAATTGTTTGTGGTTTTTAAGTAAATACATAAATGTTAGTGAACTTATATAATGTGTAACACACAGGTAGACAGGGGATAAGGGTTTTTTTGCTTTTTTAAAAATACTATGAGGTATCTATTCTCTAAGAACTATCTACTTAGAAAAATAAGTGTCCAGAATCGGTTCAAGAACATAAAAGCAGATATTAAAGATGACTGATAGAATCCTGGGTGGATTGGAGCTATTTTAGTGTATGTAACCAGATTTTTAACCAAGGATTGCACAGAGGTTATTTCTGTGGTTTTTTGTTTGTTTTTAAAGAAAGACTTTTGCTATAGGGTACATGTACTCACCAGAGAGACAGAGAGACAGAAAGGGAAAATTCACTCCCCCAGGGAGGATGGCCATGCCACAATCCCTTCTCCTCCATTCTCCTCTCGGGATCTTGGGCACGCACACACATGCACTAGGCGTGAGTTTTAAGTCCCCAGGTCTAGGACTTGAACCGCAGTTAACTATGTGGGAGTCTAGTGATGTATTATACCAACTGCTGGTCCCAATTATTTCTGTATTAACACTACTTTCTTTGTTTTTGGTGAAGAAATAAATAGTTGTAAGTGAAGAGATAATGAGCTCATTCAAAAATCTTTTCTATACAGTGATTATCCAGAAAATGAAGAAATAAAGAATCTCCTTCAAGAGCAGTTGAATTCATTGTCTAAGTAAGTACTGGTTTATTAGAAGGTAAGAATGTGAGACAGAAAATTACAATAATTTGTGCTTTTTAAAATCAGTGTTTTAGAAAATATTAGTTACCTAAGGAGTGATCATTTTGTTCACAAAGACTTGTTTCCCTTTAGAATCTTTGTTTTATAGGAAAGTACTTCTGTAATACTTATAGTAACAGAGAACCTATCTTCACCAAGTTCACAAGTATCAGACTGCCATAGTGTGAACATCCTCATTGTTCATCCTCCCTCCACTACAAATCTCTACAAAATCGTATGCTAGAAAATACACATCAGAGGGCCAGCAGGTGGTATGGTTGTTAAGATACTGGATCCCACATGGCCAACTACAGTTCCAGTCCCAGACCCAGCAGCTTGAAACAGGCAAAGCATGTGTGCACGTGTGTGCCCAGAATCCCTAGGGGAGAATGGAAGAGAAGGGACTGCAACGTGGCAATGCCCTCAGGGGGTTATTTCTTACTTTCTCTCTGTCTCACTTTTTTCTCTCTAATGAGCGCACATGCCATATGGCAAAAATCTTAAAATAAGTATATATATTTGTGTGTATATGTGTATGTATGTGTACATATAAATTTATAAACACATTAGCTGTACTTTCTTACACACACACACACACACACACAAAATGATTCTTTCATGTCAACTTCTCTTTTACTTTTTTTTTTTAAATACTAGAGGGAACATGCACTTGCCAGACAGAAAGCACCTTCTGTAGGGAATGGTCACTCCACAGTCCTTTCTCCATTTCTCCCTTCTTTTCTGGATTTAGGTGTGTGTGCACACACACGTATACATGTCTGGCATGCTTCTCAAGTGGCCGCATCTGGAACTTGAGCTGTGCAGTTGGCCATGTGGGCTCCGGCTGCTCTAACCACCAGACCACAGAGCCAGCTCTGCTTCCCTCTTCTGAAATGAATTCTCTATGTTAAGTGCTATGTGTCATTATTGTGTCAAAAAAATTAATATGCTTCCTAGAGGCCAGAGCATTTAAAAATATTTATTGGGCATAAGATTGCAAAGGAAGGAGAAAAATATAGGCCGACATGGAGTTCTTGGTAAAACATTTTTGCAATTTAGAGTCTGCCACATGTAGTTATAATGTTTAACAGATTGGGACCATCAGGTGGTGTAATTGTTATGTCACTGAACTCTCACATGGCTGACTACAGTTTGAGTCCTGGACTCGAAGGCTTGAAACTCAGACCAGGCACATGTGCGTGCGTGTCCAAAATCCTGAGAAGAGAAGGGATTGCAGCATGGCCATCTTCCTGGGGAGTGATTTCTCACTTTTTGCCTGTCAGTCTCTCTCTGGAGAGTGCATGAGTCCTATAGCAAAAGAACTCACTAAAAATTTTTTAAAAATTAAGTGTAATAAAATGTTTCACTGATGGTAAATTTAAAATAATTTATTGTTTTCTCCATCTAAAGATTACCATTTATGTTTAAATTGGAAACTATAGATTTAGAGACTATCTTTCCCCGATTTATAAATACTCTATATTTGTCTATTTTAGAAACATAAATTTATAAATACATTAGTTGTACTTTCTCAAATATTTTACTTTTGGAATGGTTTCAGAATAAATTCTCAATATCATCTTCTCTGAAGTATATACTATATCTGATGAGTAGCAAAATGATTTTATCAACAGTGTTCCTATTTTTAAAAACATGAGTTGAATTGTTGCAAGCCTGTAAACCAAAATCAGCTTCTAAGCCCCCTGTGGTTGAGGTGCACTACTTCTCCAAGCCTAGATACACTCTCAGCTCCTCCCCCCAAGCTTTTGTCATTGCAGGTCATGACAAAGTAACTTCTCTTTCGTAAGTAAGTTCTAAACATATCCTTTGAGCAGAATTTCTCATTTCAATAGTATGTTGATTGTGTTCTTTATTGCTTAATTCAAAATTTTTTGTCTTACTATTGTTTTGGATTCCTGTCTGCAGTGACATAAAGAAACTCTTGCTTGATCCAGAATTCACCCTCTTGCAGAGGTGCCTGCTCGTTTCCAGGTAACACTGCTCAAAGTATTCCATGTAAGAGATAGGATTTCAAGTTTACTCATTTTTCTCATTAAAAGTTTTTAGTTATGAACTAATTCTGTTAAAGTTTAGAAAAATATGTCAGTTAATCTCTTAGATTTGATTTACAATTTACTTTGAGACTAGTGATACTAATAGAAGAAAAAAAAATGAATTACAATTTAAACATGATACCTAGGCCTTTTGTGCTGGAAGGACTACCTTCTACAGATAGCTTTTTATAATATGTGCTAAGTAAATTATATTTAGAAGCAATAACCTGTAGTTTCCTACTATTTAGTAGAGTTGTCCTTTATTCAAAAGACTTTTCTCTGCTCTCCCAAAGAGTAAATAAATAGCAAATTACTTTCACACTTTAGCTAGCTAGTTATCTCAGAGGGACTTCTTTCTGATGTGAGGAGATGGCCCCAAATGAAAGACAAGCAAGACAAATAATCAGTTTAACCCAGAACAGAGATATCAGGGTCTGAAGGGGACCTGTGGGTTCAGGACCCCCTTTATTGTTGGAGACCCAGTAGCAGGGCCAGAGAGCTTGCTGCTTTACCCCTTTCACTCTGTCAGTCCCCACGCCAGAGTCTCTGTGCTTGAACCTACTCCAGTAAGCCTCTTCCAGGCCCAGATTTGTAGTATAACTTTGCTTTCCCTCTTCTCAGGCTTTATGGCGATGAGTCGGAGCTGCATTTCTGGACTGTTGCAGCCCACTACTTGCACAGCTTTTCCCAAGAGAAGTCAGCAAGCATAATAGCTCCCAAGGAAACTGCTCCTCGGGACAAACTGAACAACCCACTAGACATATGTTATGACGTCCTCTGTGAAAATGCCTATTTTCAGGTACTTCACTCTATATGTTAAGGCTATGCTTCTGTCTTTATAATTGTCTTAAACTTGGAAAACTTTTAAGTCCACATAATAGAAATAAGTCCCTTGGCACATGCACTAAAAAAGTCTTGATTTAGGACTTAAAAAGCTTAAAAGCACTTTCTGAGTTTTTAAATAGACCTTAAACAGCTTTCATATTTTTGTCTTAAATTTTATAACTTAGATGGTTCATTTTACTTCTTTTTTTCAAAGAGGTTTTTTGTGTTTTGTTTTGTTTTGTTTTTTACTATAGGGTGTGTGCACTCACCAGAGAGACAGAGAGACAGAAGGTGAGAAATCATCCCCCAGGGAGGACGGCAATGCTCCAGTTCCTCATCCTTCATTCTCCTCTTGGGACTTTGGATACATGTGCAACACACACCAAGCTTGAGTTTTAAATCACCAGGTCCAGGACTCGAACCATGGTTGATTATGTGGAAGCCCAGTGACATAATCACTACACCATGTGTTGGTCCCTGTTATTAATTTTCTTCTTTTTTTCTTCTTAAATTAATCAATCAATTTTTTTAGGGAGATTTTTGCTATATGGAGAGACAAAAAGAGAGAAATCACCTCTCAGGGGGGATGGCCAGGCTGAAGTCCCTTCTCATCCAGTCTCCTCTTGGGATTTTGGGCACACACACACACACTGCATGAGTTTTAAGCCACCAGCTTCAGTACTTGAACCACGGTCAACTACGTGGGAGTCCAGTGACAAAACCATTATGCTCTATGCTGATTCCCCTGTAATTAATTTTCTATAAATAAATATTTTATTCCCTTAGTTTCAATTTACTATGTTTATACATCATATATAGATAAATATTCATAAACTTTTAAGTTCTAGCAGGACACTTCAGTACACATAGATTTTTTTATCCAGTTCTACTCAGTGCCAGTTTCTGTAGGCGGGCAAACATGTACACAAATGATAACACATTTTAATATTTTTTTCTTTTAAAATTCTTAATAAATTGTGGGATTTTTGTAAAGTCAATTATCTAGTAACCTCAGGAATTAAAATAACACTTATTAAAATGACTTTGTAATGTATAGTAAAATTTAAGTAATTTAATAATATAGTTCAGGCTCAATTTCCTTTTTTTCCCCCTATTCTAGAAATTTCAGCTGGAAAGGGTTAATCTTCAAGAAGTAAAACGGTCAACTTATGATCATACAAGAAAGTGTACAGACCAGCTACTACTCCTGGGTCAAGTATGTCAATTTTTGAAACTCTTTTTATGAAGTTGCTAGTTGATTAATATCTCAGAGCAGAACAGATATTTATCATACTACTACAATCTTGACTATATCTCCTTTCTTGTAAATCTGGGCATTCTCTGAAAATAATACCATCAAACCTTGTAAGAAAGTAAAAGCATATGGTTTACTAGCTTATAATTTTGACTTTGATAAAGTTAGATGAAGCCTAGCTGTTCACCTTGTTTTGTTTTTGTGACTCTGAACTGCCTGGTGCAATGCTGAAATAACTTATTTGAGCACCTGTAAACACTATATTATATACACCAGATTCTATACACAGACTGTGCCTGAAGTAGTGCCATACGTTTGTTAAATTTTTCTATATGTAAACAACACATTCAAGAGCATTTTTTGAAAATAATAGTCTTCTACTAAAAGGTGATATTCCATATTGTAAATTTAAAGAGATTATATTGGAGGAGAATGTTCTGATAATTAGAAAAATTGTTTCTCTTATTAGACAGACAGAGCTGTGCAGCTGCTATTGGAAACAAGTGCAGATAACCAGCATTATTATTGTGATTCACTAAAAGCCTGTTTGGTCACTACTGTCACCTCATCAGGCCCCTCTCAGAGCACCATTAAGCTGGTGGCAACTAATATGATTGCCAATGGCAAGTTGGCAGGTAAGGAACACTATATTTATCAATACTATGCAAAATCAGACCCATTTTTAGAAAAGTGTATGATTTTTAAGGACATTTTATATATATATATATATATATATATATATATATATATACACACATATATATACACACACACACACACACACACACACACACACACATATGTATACATACATACATATATACTGAGGAAAAATAGAAAAATCACTGCTAGCTATTAATAAGATGACTATAATTTAATTGTCTAAACCAGAACTTATTTTTAGAGAGGGATTTTGCTATAGGGTGCATCCGGTCGCTGGAAAGACAGAAAGCGAGAAGTCACCCCGCAGGGGAGATGGCTACACCACAGTCCCTTCTCCTCCTCTCTCCTCTCTGGATCTTGGGCATTTATGCACACGTGCCCGGCGTGAGTTTTAAGCCACTGGGTCTGGGACTCAACCCACGGTTGACTACATGCAAGTCCAGAGACCTAACCATTACACCATCTACTGTTCCCAAACCAGAACATGTTTTAAGAGTGAAAGGGAGTAGTGTTAATAATTACCAAGACAGTAGCATAAATCAGGCAATTCAGAGCAAATTGTGGAAAACCAGTGAGTGAGGTATGCTTTACTGTTACTGTGTTGGACTTATTCTCTGAATTGTATTTGTGCTTCTTGCCATGGTTACTACTTTTCCTACTCTGGTAACACTACAGAAGTCTTAATATTTTATCTTTAAATTTGCATAAAAAATGACTTTAGTAGGTATTAAATGTCTAACAGTAGATGAAATCAAATGGTGATTGTACTTTTTAATAACTTGTTTAAGAAAGGGCCACAGTGTCACTTGAGGGGGCTGCTGTTTTGTCTTCCAGAGGGTGTTCAGTTGCTTTGCCTGATAGACAAAGCTGCAGATGCCTGCCGCTACCTGCAGACATATGGCGAGTGGAATCGGGCAGCATGGCTTGCAAAAGTAGGTGATTCCAGTAGGTGTCTGGAGCATGTGGGATAGAAGGCTCAGTCTTGAATGTTTGACTCATGAATTGGAAGCATTTTTGGGCCTGCCAAGCTTTTTTGCAAGTATTATATAGCTTTCATCCCTCTATTCTTTTAATAAATAATTCTTATTTTAAAATGGAGCTTGCATTGGTAGCAATTAAGTGAAAGCTTCTGCTTCCTCACCTTCTGGGTTCTGAGCCCAGGCTACAACATAGCTATATTGACAGGCCCCGAGGTCCTATAGGCATGAGTAAGCAGCAGCTTCAGGGCACTGTGTTAGTGAAGCAAAGCCTCACTTCTGTTTCTTAGGAACAGGTCTTATTTCAATTGATGATTGTTTTATAGAGTGTAAGATGCTTTTGTTTTTAACGTGGGCATCTTTCTCAGGTCCGTTTAAATTCCGAAGAATGTGCTGATGTATTAAAGCGGTGGGTTGACCACCTTTGTTCTCCACAAGTCAATCAGAAGTCCAAGGCCCTCCTGGTCCTCCTCTCTCTGGGCTGCTTTTCCAGTGTGGCAGAGACACTCCACAGGTATACCCGAGTGCTTCTTTGTTGCTCAAAATTGCCTGTGTCTAGTTCATGCTTTCTTGAAGCTCTAGATGGTGTATGGAAGTATTTGATGTACAGAGTAAGAGGAGAAGAGTTAAGTTTTAGGTTTATACAAAACCTGAAGGGGGGGCCAGTGGTTAAGGGAGTCAGATCCCACATAACCAACTGAGTTTCAAATCCTGGCCCCAGCAGCTTGAGGTAGATGCCAGGCACATATGTGCCCCAAATCTTGCTGAGGTGGATAAGTTGAGGAGGGGATTGTGGCATAACCACACCCCACTGGGTGGGTTACTTTCTTCCTCTCTTCCTCTCTCTCTCTCTCTCTCTCACAAGCATACACACCCATTGGCAATTAAAAAAGAAAGAAACAAAACAAAACAAATCTAAAGGAGAACAGGGCTGTCCATATTCATCATATTCATTAATTCTGTCTTGGGTCTGGGAGCTTTGATATTTTCCTACCAATATACTGTTTAAACCTAACAGATACCTACTAAAAAAAGGATTAAAACAGTCTTCAGGGAATTGGGAGTGATTCAGCTTTGAGCCGAGCAACTGAGTGGAAGCCCAGAGAAAAGTAGGAAGGGTGACAGTAAACATGGCAAGGTAGTAATGCCCCCTCTGACAAAACTAAGGAAGACTACGTATCACTTCTTACAGGACATCGTATTTATGTAAAAGTAAAGGAGGTAGGTTGAGGCAAATATGACAGAAAACTACTTGTTAAATCTGGGTACTTGTGTTTGTGTTGATTTCTGCATGTTTAAACTATTTCATAATTTTTAAAGTACTCATTAAAATAAAAAGCTTGGAGCCAGGGCCATGAGTATTCTACCCTCCTGTCTTTATAAACTAGAGCTTAGAAAGGTATTAGTGTAACTGTGTAGTACTCAGGTTTCCAAAAAGATTGTGAACAGGCCTTTATACGCAAATGCACCTTAGATGGTTCTACACACAAATGATACAAATTCCGAAGCATAACTCTTTTTCTTCTTTCAAACAGCATGAGGTACTTCGATAGAGCAGCCTTATTCGTGGAAGCTTGTCTCAAGTATGGTGCGTTTGAAGTCAGTGAGGACACAGATATCCTTTGCAAGGATGTTTATGCTGGGGAGAGAGAAAATGATGTGGCTGGGTTTTAGAACTCCTCTTAGTTGTGCTAGCTTGGCAGGAACCATGTTGTATTGAGAAAGATCCATGTTTTGATCCACCACAGCCAGGCAAGAGGGAGAGATGGAAGGAGAAAGGTTGCTTTACCCCTGGCATCAGCTCTAACTAAGGTAAAAGGAGGGAGGCAGGAAGGAGTATAAGGAGAAGAACTCCCACATTTTGCAATATTTATTTGAACTTAAAAAGAAAGTAAAGGGAGCCAGCAGGTGGCATGGTGGTTAAGGTGCTGGACTCCCACATGGTTGGCCACAGTTCAAGTCCCAGACCTGGTGGCTTGAAATTCACATTAGGCGCATGTGAATGCATGCGTGCCACAAATCCTGAGAGGAGAATGGAGAAGGGATTGTAGTGCAGCCATCTCCCTTGAGGGGTAATTTCTCACTCTCCCTCCCTCTGGCGAGCACACGCCCCTTATGGAAAAAGAAAAGATGAAGGAAATAATGGCCTGGTACTTCATAATGGCACTCTTTCAAAACAAGGTGTTCCATGGAATACATTTTACATATTTACCTGGAAAATATACTGGAATAAATAAAAATGACCCCTACTATCACTCATACTGACAATCTGATCTGGAACAGGATATAACACTTTAAGAGATGGGTCATACAGGTAGGCCACTGTGGCCCACCATAAGCAAAAACATTTTGTTTCTTCTGTATATTAGTTGAGTCATGTTTATTTATTTATTTATTTTGAGAAGAATGGACCTGAGAATACAATTCCCAAATCTCTGTGTTTGTTTAGCCCTACTTTTTATCATGCCTTTTTTCCTAGAATTATTACATTTAATCTCATTTTTGCATGTTAGCTATTTTGTTCTAACTAAAGCCTGAACTTACTCAAGCTCATTACATAGGCACTGGTAAAGCTGACCCTGGTTCAAAGTGCCCATTACAAATATCAGAACACAGTAGAACAGGTTGTCTACAGACAAAGCACCAAGATATGTGGAACTCCTGCTTTGGGAAAATAAACGCTATCCCCAAACTGCCAGCTCACAGAATTTCAAATAGAGTAAAGGGATGTGCAGAAATTTGTCTTCTCTCACCTTCCTTTCCCAGTTTCTAGTTGAGCGTAGGTTGTGGGAGAACCTGGGCGGATGCTGGTTGGATCATCTGGAACAATAAGCTTTGTGTTCAGCTGGTACAGAGTGTAGTGATACTGCAGATGATCTCCTTCCTCAGCAGAGGTGCCTTGTGCCTGTCTACTGGACACCAGCTTCCTCCTGAACAGCCCAGCAGAACTGACCACCTTTCCTGCCTTGGGCAGCCTGTGTGGAGTGTAACCACAACCCTTTTTTGCTCTTTTCCTTAACTGTGGTTTACAGAAACTCATCACTGCTATATATGCAGATTATGCCCGAAGTTTGAAGAACCTTGGTTTTAAACAGGGAGCAGTTCTTTTTGCCTCAAAAGCTGGAGCAGCTGGCAAAGATTTGTTGAATGAGCTCGAGTCCCCCAAGGAAGGACCAACTGAAGAGTGACAGACTGAAGAGTCCCCCAAGGAAGGACCAACTGAAGACTGACAGGTTAATATATGCAGAGAACCTGACCTAAGAAGCAAGGTGGGAGGGGGAGCTGATCTGGCCATGGTCATGGTCATGGTCCAGGCTGATGAGAAAGACAGGGTCCTGGTGAGCTGTTTCTCCAGCTTGCTGAGGCTCTGTGAGCACAGCATTATATGGTATTTGTATCAGAAAAAATTTCTATTACTGCGTTGATCTCGGAGAAAAATGTGAATGCTTCAGATTTTGAAAGTGTGTAATATTTTATACTTTTGGAGAGAGAACTTTAAGAGTCCCTGGAAATACTTTTAATTTTTTTAAGCTTAAAAGACTCTGAATTCCTTTCTCATTGACTACATCTAGAGATGTTTGAGTAATCTGTAGCAAAAGAAGTCTGCGAGACCTCTTCTCAAATATGTGCTGTGCCTATGTTTATATACAATCACTTGAGATACAAACAGGGCAAAAATACTTCAGCATTAAAGATAGCTTACCAAAGCATTGTCGTTTTCTTACCTTGAAAACACAAATTTGTTGATTTCTTGTTTTAGGTAATTGCTATTTGTAATTTCAGGCTCTTAGGGAGGTTTTAAGCTTTATGTTTAGTTCTGTATGTGGAGTCTTTGATGTTTTAAATTTTAACTCCTGTGATGCATTATAGTAACCTCATTTTTGGAGTGTCTGTTTGTACTTTAATTTTCTGTCTTCATGTTCTTCCAGTAGGTAAAATATATGAGATGTAACTATTATAAATTATTACTGAGAATTTACATGTGTATACTTGAGAAAAATGATAAATAAAAAGGAAATCCCACCCAGGACTTTGTGTTCTGTGTTGCTGTGCATGAAGCCAGGAGGTGTGCAGGCCCCTCAGGATTCATCCAACTGTCCCTCCCGCAAAGTCCAGGCTGTTCCTGCTGCGTTCAGAACAAGCTGCACATGCAGCTCAGAGCAAGACTGACCCCGGCATCCTGACGGGTCTGCCTCCGAGTTCCTGAGTGGGAACATGGCCCGGTGTACAGCTCTCTGCGGCAAGGGAGTGAGGGGCAGGCGTTCCTGTCTTTCCTGTGCTAGACCTGCAGGGTGGTCCATGGCCTCACACCTACCCGGAGGTATCATTTTTTGGTAAATCATAGGGCTCTTTCTGCTTTTAGAAGTCTGACTCTGCTAGTGAACTGAGCTACCTGGAGAATATGGGCCTTAGGGATGCTTGTTCCCAGGTCAGTGCTTTGGCCAGCAGTTCTAGAAGAAATCCAGGATCCATTTATTAGTCCTATACCTGGCTCCTTGTATTTGCCTTTTCTTTGCCTGGGCAGGTTACTAATTTCTAAAGGCCATAGGCAAACATAGGTCTTTTCATATTGTTTTTCTAAACGACTATTCAGATGTATTTTATTTATTCGACCGTTGTCACAGTCTACGCTCTATAGCCAGATACCACGACTAGGTTGCTTAAACAACAGACATTTGTTCCTCACAGTTCCAAAGGCTGAAATCCCAAGATCAAGATGGTGGCAGATTTGGTTCCCATTGATGACCTCGTTCCTGATTTGTAGAGAGCCGCCCTCTGTTATGTCCTCATATGGCCTTTCTTCTCTGTGTGTACACCTGGGGAATGTGAGGTTTCTCTATCTTCCTTTTCTTCAAGATCATGAGGGTTGACCCTTCATCATCTAATCTAATTACTTCGAAAGGCCCTACCTCCAAATATTACACTGGACAATAATGTCTTTAGCATATAAATTTGTGGGGAAGGGAGGAAAAGGTGATACAGACATTCAGCCCATAACCACCATCGACTAGCCAAAGAAACTGAATGCCAAACTCGGTAAGCAGAAAGGGAAAAAAAGAAATGTTACTCCAGAGTAATACATTTTGAAAATTAAATATTCTTCAGGATTGAGGTCAACAAATAGATCATGAACAAGGCATTGCCTGGTTGTCGGAATGGAGAGGTGGGACCAGGCACAGCACTGGGTGGGAACGCAGTGAGTGGTCAAAATCAAGAGCCTAGAGTGTCACAGTCTAGCTATTTAGCACAGCAGTTAGTACAGGTCACATATTCCTTCTCTGAAATGGTTGGGGCCAGAAGTGTTTTGGATTTCAGGTTTTTTCAGAATTTGGGATATTTGCATATACATAATGAGAGATCTTGGTAATGAGACCCAACTTTAAACTCTAATTTGTTTTATATGCACCTTATACATACAGACTAAAGGTAATTTTTTTCATTGTCAGAAGGTGGATACACTCAGCAGAGATGGAGAAAACACCCTCCAGTGGGACATGCTCATGCTGTAATCCCTTCTCTGTTTCTCTATCCTGTTGGTGTTGGGCACACCTACATACACTCAAGCCTCTGGTGCCAGGAATTGAACCGTGTTGGCTGTGTGGGATCCAACTCCCTGAACCGCTAGGCCACAAGACTGTCCCTGAAAGTCATTTGATATAACAATGTATTGCAGCGTTTTGACTGGGACTCATTACATGAGGTCAGTATGGAGTTTTCTACTTCATGTTTGCATTAAAAAAGTTTTGAGTTTTTGGATTAGGGATGCTCAACCTTTATTCTTCATAACAAGACAGAGGCCAAGTTTGTGTCAAAATATAACTTAAGAGGGAACCAGCAGTTAGCGTAATGGCTATGTCACTGGACTCCCACGTAGTCGACCGTGGCTCGCGTCCCGGACCCGGTGGCTTAAAACTCACGCCAGGCGCATCTCACAGATGGACCTAATCAGAAAATCTCAACATGATAGACATCAATAAAATCCCAAGAGGAGAATGGAGGAGAAGGGATTGTGGCGTGGCCATCCCCCCGGGGGGTGATTTCTCGCTTTCTGTCTCTATGTCTCTGTCTGTCTGGCGAGCGCACGCGCCCTATAGCGAAAACCTCTCAAAAAAAAAAAAAAAAAAAAAAAAATATATATATATATATATAACTCAAGAGTCCCTTTCCAAGCATGTTTCTCTGTGATGATCTTATGGGCACGGTGCTGAAATCACTGTATTCATCTCTGCTGAGCATTATAAATCAAGAGCTGAGAAAAGAAGGAATCATTTTTAGCATTTGACCTTCCTAAATGTGTTTATCTTTTCATGGAGGATCTTTAAGAACGTTGATGGTCTAGCCAAGGTGGCTTCACGGGGTGAAATGAGCAGCTGTGATAGGGACCGAGATTGGGAACGACATCAGTGCAGCAGCAGAGCCCGGGTGAAGGGTGGAAGACCTGGGTGAAGGCTTCTGTAGGAGGAGAGCCCAGTGTTGGATGCTTCCTCTCAGCTGGTCTTGTCAGAAGCATTTCCTGACATTCACTCACTGTTGGTGTCTTCCTGCTCTGTAGCTAATGGGCCTTCTGCCAAAGGTGGCAAGCCACATCACAGTGTTGTTCAAGAGGTGGTGGCAGGATATTTGAATCAGGACTAGCAGGTGGCATAGTGGTTAAGGCGCAGGACTCCCATGTGATCAGTCATGATTCAAGTCCCAGACTCAGTGACTTGAAACTCACTCTGGGCGTGTGTGCATTCATCCCCAAAATTCCAAGAGGAGAGTGGAAAAGAAGTAACTGTGGAGTGACCATCCCCTTAGGAAGTGATTTCTCATTTTTCGGGTTTTGTTTTTTGTTGTTGTTGTTTTTTTTTTTTTTTTTTTTTTTTTTTTTTTTTTTTTTTTTTTTTTTTTTGCCTCTGTCTCTTCAGCAAGTGCATGTGCCCTATAGCAAAAATCTCTCAGAAAAACAAAGCAGGTGTCAGAGTTTGGTCTGTACAACCTCATGTCCCTCTCACAGATGGACCTAATCAGAAAATCTCAACATGATAGACATCAATAAGAAAACAGTGACCATCTCGCCTGATTATTTCCTGGAGTTTTCATCTTGATTGAGGATGTATTAAGTCTGAGTGGATCCTGAGCTCTGTGATTACCCATGATATTTCATTCTCAGCAACATCGAGTGATTGAAGTAAAGTACTAATGCACAAACTTACAATTGTGCTGCTGAAATGAAAGAATTCTGCCAGGCTGGAACAGCAGGCAAAAATGTTCCAGCCAGTGGAGCTGTTTCTCTGGGAACCCGCTTGTGATTATTTTGACTGACTCAAAACAAGCTGTGAATGGAAGAACTCTTTAAGTTGAAATATAAAAGCAATTTTAATTGGTTACACTTTACACTTTACTACTTTAAAAGAAGGAAAGAGAAGAAGCTGGGCTTCTGGAATGTAGTTCTGAAAACTGCTGGAACCGAAATTAGATGGGCAGGTCTAAAAGGCGCTTGGAAGAACAGACGTCCAGGTGCCCTGCCTCGGATGACCCTGCGTGTTCCGTTTCCATCTGTGTGCGGGTTTGGTCTGCCAGCACCATGCAAAAGCACCCAGGAAAGCCCGCTTCTTCTCAGGAGGTTTTGGTGACTGATGAGTCCCTGTGGGCATTTCTCTTTGGTGTTTGGCTCTCGTGCCGTAAAAACATCAAGTAAACATCACTGTCACTTAATGCCTTTTCAGGGACATTGAGAAATATGACCTATAGTAAAAGTGGTGTCCTGTCCTGAGTAAAAGAGAAAGAACATTCTGGGTTCTACAGCCGACTTTGAAGTGATTTCTGTATTTACAGTGAGCAGAGACAAATGCAATTAAGAAAGTTTTGTTCAAAACCCTGTGACTTACTGCTCAGAAAGAATGGACTTGAGCAAATCATGAAGAATTTAAGATGAGGTAAAAAGGCATTTATTCAGTTGCTGTTAAAAAGTAGCTTGAGAGGTCAGTTTTTGGGTTTTTTTTTTTTTTTTTCACTTACAATATTTTAAAAACAAAGCAAGGTGGTTGATTGGAGGCAGGAGAGGAGGGCTGCACAAGGGGCCTGTGTGGTGACTTACTCCTTCCGCCAGTAGGTGATGCCCAGGGTAGGGGTCAGTGACAGGCAGCAGGAATCCCACCCACTGCTTGCTTCAAGTTTTACTGGAAAACAACCGTGCCTCGCCATTCATTGCCGGTGGCGCTCCCTTTCAAACACGGTTAAATAGTTGCAGTAGATGTAGCCTGAAAAGCCCTTTACAGAGGAAAAGTTTTCTAATTTCTGTTTTTGGGCCAAAATGCTTCCTTGTGATAAAATCTTAGACACCCAGCAGTCCTACTGGTTACAGATTGATATGAGGGCCTCAGTAATTTTTGTATGCCTAGATGCATTGGAACCCACCTCCTCAGAGGGATGATGTTCTAAGTTTCATGCCATCTGGCTCTTTCATAGACCCGAGACCCTCTAACAGTAGGTCCAGTAAACTAATTGTATCGCCTGGGCTGCCCTAAGTCTTATTCCTGATAATTCTGAGATAAAAGGAATCAAGAAATGATAGAAAATTTTAAGCTGTTTGATTATCAAAATATTTTCAAGCAAATCTCAGGTTTACTTCAGACACCTCTGAATATGTTTTGCTATGAGACTCTCATTTCATTCCATTCCTTTGACATTCTGCTGTCATTTTTTTTTTTTTTTTTGAGAGGTTTTTGCTATAGGGCACGTGCGCTTGCCAGCCAGACGGAGAGAGACAGAGAGACAGAAAGTGAGAAATCACCCCCCAGGGGGGATGGCCACGCCGCAATCCCTTCTCCTCCATTCTCCTGTTGGGATCTTGGTCACGCACGCACACGTGCCCGGTGTGAGTTTTAAGCCACCAGGTCCTGGACTCAAACCGCTGTCAACTACATGGGAGTCCAGCGACATAGCCATTATGCTAACTGCTGGTCCCTTCTGCTGTCATTTTTAAGTCAGGCAGGGTGGAAGGTGAGCAACAGTTTTGTCCTAAACCAGCAGTATGGATCTCCACTGCAGAAGAGCATTCATAGGGTGCAGGGTTCAGGTCCATCCCCCTTGGGAAGAGAGTCTTGGATCGGGGACTCCTGCAGTGCCTGATGACTAGGGCTTCAAATAGTTTCGTAGCTGAGCCTGGAGATAGAATAATAGAAACGAAGAAGGAACAAGCCTTCAATATAATCAAGCGGGAAAAAGTTCAAGGAGGAAATTGGCAAGCTGTAAGTTTGCACAGGGGCATTGAGGCTGAGGGGGGTAGTGAACATAAGCTTCCTTAAGGCTGATTCAGGAGAAAATGACTCAGTTTTCATAACTACCTGTCCAATAACAAAATTTAGGCCTCCAGAATTTTACTTCACTATGTTCTTTAAGAAGTTTAGTTGACAGCCTCTTACTTGTCTGCAGTTCCTTATCTTTGCCAAGAGGAGGCCAAAAAAATACTCCTTATCTCATTAAGCAGAAAGAAAGCTGTGCTCGCTGATAGTATTCTATGGAGGCTCTGATCTAAGTTTATCTGACTGATGTTAAGAATCTGGTCTGAGCTTGTGCTTTGGGAAATGCCATTGCACATTCTAGGGGCACGCTGCAGCCACGCTGGCTAACAGGACCTTGATGTCAGCCAGGCTTTGGTTTTCCCTTTTTGACTCTGGCAAATCCACTCAAGAACTGGTTCCAAACACCAGTGCCACAGTGTGGAACACCAGAAAGGAAGCTTCCCAGCAGTCCAGCTGTCTGGCCTTGGGCGAGCTGTCACCTGAGCCTCATTTGTAAAATGGTGGTATGTTCTCCCTCCAGGGGCAGCTGAGAGAGAGATGACAGCTGCAAGGGCTTGTCAGTGTAAAGGACGCGTCAATCCCTGGTAGTTATTCAAGAACGAGTGTGGTCTGCCAACCTGGCTGCTTGTAGGAAGGGGGGATGAGATTGTCACATTGTCAGCTCTCATTCAGGACAAGGAGTCTTGACTGAGTGGCTGACAAGCAGGAGATGAGATTAGGATCATGGGAGTGGAAAGGAGACAGCAGAAGGAGGACTCCTAAAACCTCTAAGACCACCTGCTCCGTGACTGCAGAAAGCTTGTTCTGAACAGAAAGTGCTTGATCTGGGCTTGGCTGCCTCTCTCCTGAGGCCTTTCTAGAGACAGGCTCGGTCTGCTCCCAGCAGTGCCTCCCCTGAGAATCCCACACACCCAGCACATCTCCCGCCTGGGGATCAAAATCATCCCAACCCTTCTGCTGCCGCACGCCCCAACCCCCTCCCCACAATTTCCTCCTCCCCAGTCCCTGCCCCAATCCTGCTCATGGGAACCACCAACCTCAGGGTCACCACCTCCTTCCAGCGACTCCATGCCCCTGAGGGGGCCCTACACATGCAGTGGAGATAGTGTTGTGTGGTATGCTGGAGTTGGGGTGGGATGGGTGGAGGTTGAGTGGGAAAGGCAGTGATTAGTGTGGGGAGATGGGAGAAAACTTACAGTAAGTAAAGGGCAGCAGAGAGCAGCCTTGGGGGCAAGGGGGGAAGACCATAGGTAGGTAGCAGAAAAGAGAAACCTTCCAGCAGAGTAGATAGCATGGCAGAGTTGAGCAAGTGGCAGAGAGCATGTTGCTTTGGGGCCCAGCGTGAGCTCCAGCCAGGGGAGAGAGGGAGAGATGCTGGTGAGACAGACACCTTGTGTTGTGCTTGGGGATCTAAGAGGGTCCTCAAGATGGTGGGAGCCATTGCCTCCCCTCTGAGCACACACGAGGCTCTCCGCTAATGGCTGACGACCAGACAGCTCCAGGCCGCACTGTGAATGTTCTGTGCTTTCCTGCCCTCTGTCCTCTTACTGACTCCCCAAGGGCCACAGGGGCTATGAGGGAGCAGGGAGAGAACAACCCTGGTCATAAAGGGGAATTGACCTCCTGACCAAGGAGGAAGGGAACAGGGTTCACAGACACACTCTCCCTCTTAGGACTGGAACAGGCTCCGAATCCTCGAGACAGTCCCATTGAAGTTATGCAGTAAAAAAAAAGAGCTTCTGGGAGGAGGTGGCATCTTAGTGTGGACTGAAAGGTGAGTAGAATTAGGACCAGGAGGGATGAATACAGATGCCCAAATGAAACAGCACAGAAAAAAGTCTGGTCATGAAAATAGCTCGAGAACTAGTGGCAAGTATATAGTTCCATTTTTCAGGAACATTCATCCTCTAGAACTCGGTGAATGGAGTGGGTTGACCAGCTGCCTGGCTGGGGCTCAGTCCTCCATGCTCTCTGCTGGGAGGACTGAGAGCCACACGGCCAGCCAAGGTGGGAGGGCCAGGTGGGGCTGGAAGGAGAGACCAGGAGCTTCCCATCCTGCTCATAGGAGGCTGCAGGTCCATGGGGAGTCAGCAGCCTCATGCAGGTCTGCCTGCCCCAAGGAGGGAGGCCTGGCTGTCTGTTCACAAAGCACAGAGGGAGGGATGCTTTGGACCTGCCACTCTCACCGTGGGCTTCCCTGGACACGTTCTCCAGCAGCTCTCGCCACCCTTAGAATAAAACCCAGAGCCTTACCATGACCTAGCTCTAGAAAGACCCTGCAGGATCTAGCCCCTCTGCCCACATCTCCTCTGGTGGCTTCTTGCCTGCAGCACCTTGAACACACCCATCAGGGTCCTGCCTCAGCACCTTGGCACTTGCCATACCCTCTCTCCAGAGCTCTCTTCCTTCAGCCAGTCATGGCTCTCTCACCGTTCCTTCAGACCTCTGCTCACGTCACCTAACAGGTAGCACCCATCTCTCTCTACTCCCTTGCCCTGCTTTATTTCTACTGCAGCACCCCTGACAGTTTATTTTACCTGGCTGGCTCATTGGACTGTGAGCTTTATGAAGGCAGGGCTTTGTTTGTCTTGTTCTTTCTGGATCCTCAGTTCCCAGAGGAGAGTCTAGCACTCAGAAGGCACTAAGAAATACATGTCAAACAAATTCACCAGCAGTGAAGGAGAGGCTGATGGGAGGGGGAGGAAGAGGAGCTGGATGACATACCAGCTCCTCTTCCTCCCCCTGGCAGGCACGAGTGACTCCTTGTCACAGTCCTACCAGCTCTGCTCTCTGCTCTCTTGGGGCAGCAGGAAGCCAGTTTCTCCAGCTTTCCTCCCTAAGCTTCTCCCTGGGCCCCAGAGCATGGCCATGTGAGGGCTGCCATCTCTGAACAGAAGCCCTGATTGCCCTTCCCAGACAGGAAGTGCTCAGGCCTGCCCTGCCGTATTTCAGAGGAGTCTGTACCTAGGGAGCAGGCCTCCACCCTTGCTCGCATTCTGCACTGTTACAGCATTAGCCCACTCGTTCTTTTTTCAGCCCATTCTGCAGGTTGAATGAGCCCCTCATTAGTATGAAATGTGCCAGATCCCACGTCATCTGATGCAGAGGTTCCCTCTGTAGAGGCCAGCCTCGCTTTGGCCCAATATGCCCCAGGAACCTGAGAGGGTAACAGAGTCACAATAGGCAGAGTGGGACTCAGGGGGGGAAAGGAAGGGTCTGAACTCCAGAGGGGATGGTCCTAGAAGCTCCCAGCGTTTGCAACAGCAGCAGCAGCAGAACAGGCTGATTTCTGTATTGGAGGGTTTGTTTATAACCATCTCGGCCTGGGTGAAAGAGTGGAGAAGGCTGCCTGCCATCTCCAGGGCATGGGCAGTTCAGAACAGAACCTGGGCTGGGCCCACCCCACCCTGCGTACACTTAGTGACTGAGCGTCTACAGGAGGACATGCTGAAAACCAGACGGGCTGGCTCGTCATGGCCGGCTATGCAGCATTGCCATTTGCAGTGATGTCATGGAGCTATCTGGGAAGAAAACACATGGGTAATGGGGATCTTTCTTGGGAAGGCCATGGATTGTGTGCAACGTGTCCTTTCCTCCTGACCCCACAAATATTTAGTAAAGTTATAAAATCCCCCTTATGCTTGCCTAATTGGGTTTTTAGGAAAATCCAGAGGGACTGGATTTTGAGTCAAATTGGTACACTGCTGGGGCTAGATGGTGGTGTGGCAGTAAAGCACCCCACTCTGTGAGGCTGACCCACAAGGAAGTTTCCAGGTTCATGTCTAGAGATCTTCCTGAGTATGCCAGGTATGTGTGTGCCCACGACCAGACTGGCAGAGGCTGGGGTGGACCGTGGCATCCAGGTCCTGTTGGAGGTGCTTTCTCTTGGTCATGGAGGAAATAAATAGATAAACATGAAAAAACAAAGAAAAAATGCATCGGCACAAGGCCAACACAGTCTCAGGTCACATGATGACAAGACAACTACATATTTAGGTCCGTGATGGAGTCTTGATGGTCTGTCCTAGAGAGCACTCAACTGTACCTGGCTGCTGAGAGATAGGGCCTCAGAAGGGCTCAGGGAAACCCTGAAAACAGCCAGTGCCAGCCAAGGGCTCAGCTTTATGGCACCGGAAGCCTCCCCCCTGGCTCTCACTCTGCAGAGTGTCCCACAAAGGTTACCTGCAGATATTGGGTAATCACATTCCAGAAGTTTCCATTTTTCCTGGTTCATATAACAGGACAACTCCCCCTTTTTCACATCGTATTTCATTTTCTTTATCAAATATACATACTGTTTTATTTAAGTGAGGTTCTCAGTAAACTTAATAACCAGAGTGTTTAGTTAGTCTAACAACATTCTTTTGTGGTTGATAAATTCAGAAGAAAAAAATATTTTCAAGAAAGAAATTGTTGGGGCCAGCAGGTGATGTGGTGGTTAAAGTATTGGACTCCTACATGGTTGACCATGGTTCAAGTCCCAGTCCTGGCAGCTTGCTTTCTCATTTTCTCTTTCTCTCTCTCTCTCTAGTCAAATTTTAAAACATAAATAAATAAATAAATAATTCTTTTTAAAAAGAAAGAAAATGTTGGGCCATTGTTCTGTATTTTCTTTGCTGAAATCTGTAGAAAGGTAGGATACTAAGAGGCACCCTCTGTCTTGAAAATATTTCCTTTCCTATAGAATGTGTGTGTTTTGGGGTGGGGCGTGGGGTAGAATGGAGGGTGTTGTCACCTGCCATGTGGGTCTGCTGGCTATGCCTTCTCAGAGACCCTCTCAACGGTGTCTGAATAGCTGCTCCAGAGTCAGCAAAGGGCTGGACCTCAGAGTTGGGCCCGCAGAGCTGAATCTCAGCTCTGCCCTTTGCCAGTTGTATGAGCTTAGACATGTTAATGTTACAGTGCCTCAGTTTCTTCTTTGTAAATGGGTTTAGCAACAGTGCTTCCCTCATTGAGTTATAACACATTTAGCACAAAGTTTGGTTGGGTCCAACAGATGGCATAATTGTTACTTCGCTGGACTTCCACACAGCCAACCATGGTTCAAGTCCCAGACCAAAAGGCTTGAAACTCATGCCAGGCGCATGTGCATGTGTGCCTAAAACCCCAAGAGAAGAATGGAGGAGAAGGGATTACAGTGTGGCCATCCCCCCTGGGGGGGGCTAGTCTCACTTTCTGTCTCTCCGATTTTCTTTACCTCTCCAGTGAGTACATGCACCCTATAGCAAAAATCTCTCTCTCTAAAAAAAAAAAAGCTTGGCACAAAGGATACTGGCTCTCATCATTGCTGCTGTGAAAGTCCCACTTTTTGTCTGAGCTGAGTTCAGTGGATTAATGGGAGAGATGAGTCCTTTCTGAGAGCTCTCCAGAATCTGACTAGTCCCCTGGAAGGTTCACAGTAGGGACTCAAGTACATTTGGGTGGAAATAAATATTTGTGGAGAGGACAGGCTATGATCCAGAAGTGACAGCTTAAGGTTAGAACTTTATTTTCAAAAGTACATACCAAGAAATGATGATAGTTCCTAGAAAAAAAAAAGGGGGGGGCAGGGGACCAAAGAAGTTAAAAAGAGAAAAATAAAAAGACATTCTAACGCTGCCTCCTGGAAATTCACAATGCACACTGACACTTTAAAGGCTCTGACAAGTCCTGTAATGAAGAAACCGGCTTAACTGTGTTTCAGCCAACACTAGCTAAGCGCATTTGACAAGAAACGTCCTTCTTCCCGCTTTGCTCAGCCTTCCCTCTTCCTTCCTTTATGCTATTAACATTCTGTGGGATCCATGCTGAGTGCTTTGGAGTGGGGACAGTTGCCTGAAATGCACAGGGACTTTCTGGGTGTAGGATGTCATTCTAAACAGAGCAGAGCAATGATGCCATACTCTCAACAGGATTTCTGAAATGCCTGGCATTGCAGCACCAGGGGTGAGCCAGGGATATAAGCTTGGCAGGAGGCTGGCACCCGAACCATGGAGACAGAGGACTCCTTTCTAGAACACCGACTCAGGGCTCTCTGAACTGATCTGACCTTGGCTGACAATGTCTTTTCCCAGGGAGAAATCTTTTCTCTATATGAACAGGGATTTAGAGCATCAACAACTTTGTCCAAGCCCAGAAGTATCAAGAGGAAGGGAAAAAAAAAAAACATGCAAAACCAAACCAAACCGAAAGCCATCTTGAGAACAGACCCTCAATGACATTTCTCAAGCCTTTTCAGGTTTCTGAATAATTCATGTCCCCCTAGTGTTTCTGGTATTTTGTTTCTTAGGATTCCCAGGCTGCAGGGACTCAGCTTTGCCAGGTTCCTTTCCAAGTGGTGTCCCACCCTCTGCTTACCCACTTCCTATGACAGGCTGTTCGCTACCTCCCCGATTACTCTTAGCTCCCACCACCAGAATGTGCCCCACTTCTCTGAAGGGTCAACTAAAGCTCAGAGAGGCCGCGAAGATTCGTGTGACCACCCATCTCGGCTTGCCCCAGAAGGAGGAGCTTCCTGGGGCCATGCACATTCCGTCTTAAAACTAGGATGGTTGCAGGTCCACTGAGATGGTTGGTCACCCTTCTAGGAAGCGACAAAGTTGGGATGCAAGACAGAGGCCTGTTTACCACCCCCGTCTGAGCTACTTCCATTCTACCCAGTTCTCCAAAGGAGGGAGAAATGAGAAGGATTTGGTCCCCAGCCAGACTGGAATCCTGAGCTCTCCTCGTGTGAGAGGGAGAAGCTGAGTTCAGTCAGCAAACGAGACAGAGGAGGAGGGCCTGGAAACCAGCAGGGGCCAGAATTAAAGGATTGTCCCCTTAGCCCTGCGCTGTTGGAAAGCACACAGGTTTCGAAACAGTTTTTAAACTTTTTCGCATGGGGGAGTTTGGATGTTCCAAGTCGATTTATTTGCAAAACTGGAACAAGTTACACCATTTTGGTTTGGGGTGCTAGCCTTTGGACAAAAACTACCGAAGAATGCCATTGCTTTATCTTCCATCCTTATTTTTCTTTTAAACGAATAGCAGATGTTTTGAGGGAACTGAAATAGTACCTGTCAGTTGAAAAATCAAAACATCAGTCTACAGCATCAGCTCCGTTCCTCCGTCAAGGGCTTTGGGGCCTCGATTCTTTCCCTGCTACCTCGGAGGTGGCTCTGTTTTCAATTATGAGACTAGCGGAGGACGGCGCTCCCTCCCATCGCAGCAGGGCCTGCTCTTTGCGTGGACAAGAGCACAGTGGCCACTAATCATTCAAACCCTGGTCTCAGGGATTCTCATGTTCAGGGCCAGCTTCCACTGTGTGGTCTACTCAGGAATTCTGGCAGATGGAACTTAGATAAATAGATGAAATAAACCTTACAGGTTGAAACAGTGTGAACAAAGATCTAAGATTTCATAAGCAGCCAGGACTCTGCCTGCACTTGCAGGGAGTGGACCTTCAAGAAAGCCAGAAAGGCCACTCCCCTTATTTGCATCTGTCTCTAGGCTCATCTCTACCCTCCTCCTCCCCCTTTTTTCCCACTCTAGAGGGACTAGGCAGCTAGCTGCTTTTAGGTGAGGCTGACTGAGAGGCTTGGGCTTGAATTGGGCCATGTGGAAGCCACTTGAGGCCATTTGAATATTAAATGATAAAGCCAGTCTCAAGTAACACTAGCAGCCTGAGCTCACTCTCCAGCTCCCAGAAATGGGTAAAGGCTAACCTGTGAGTAAGAAAACACTGCGAACTGAAGACATTGTGAGGCACTACCTGCTGCTGGCCTTGGAGAATCAGCGACACGGTGTCTTAGTCCGTTATTGCATTGCTAACAGAAATGCCTGAGACTGGGTGAATTTAAGAGAATAAAGATTTATTTACAAAACTCATGACTCTGGAAAGTCCAAAGGCTTGTTGCCTGGATAGTGGATGCACAGAGGTTGGCAGCGTGTGCAGCTCTGGCAGCTTTCTCTCTTTTATAGCAACCAGCTCTTGGGAGAACTAACCCCTTCTCGGGAGAGCTAGAACTCACTGGGTCTCAAGAGACACGATTAATGGATTCATGAGAATGTTGCCTCTGTGATCCAATCATCATGATCTAATTAATGCCCACTAGGCATCCCTACCTCAACACCCAATTCCAAAACATGAAACCTTGGGGAACAGGCCATTATCCAAACCATAACTTGGAATGAAGTACAGGGAAGACCTCCTTTTGTGACCTGAGCCTATCAAACAGATGCCACTTTCTCCCTTTGGTAATCAGACTGATCCCCGTGTTGTGAAGAGTCCGTAGACCCTATGCTATCCGCATTTGAGGCAACTTGCTTCTAGTACACACTAGGGGGGATGGAAATACGATGTTTGGGAGAGGAGAGGCAAATGGCTTTTCACAAAGTAACGGTGATGCTTGGAGACTCTCCAGGCTTCACAGGAGGCCCAGAATCTGCATCCTCCTGGCCTTCGAATGGCCACCCTCCCATAGGCTGAGCCAAGGGTGTGTGCATTGGCCTGTGCTGAGAGGCAGGACCCTGGAACACCCGCTAAGGACTGCTGGTGAAATCGCTGACTCTCCTGCACTGGGTTGAATGGTGTCCCCCCCAAATACTTCTACCTGAAAACTTAAAATGTGACATCTTTGCAAATAGGATCATGGCCGATATAATTAGTTACAGATATTTAGATGAAATCCTCTTTAAGATGGATCCTAAATCTAATGATTGGTACTTTTCTTAAGAAGAGGAGAGGACACAAAGACACACACACGGGGGGGGGGGGGGCAGGCCAGATGATGACGAGGGAGGGGACTGGAGTTGTGCTGCCATGAGCCAAGAAACTCCAGCGGCAGCTGGCAACCACCAGAAACTGAGAAGAGGCAGGAGAGGCTCCTCCCCTAGAACCTTCGGAGGGCGCACGGCCCTGCCAGCACTGATTTCAGACCTCTGGCTTCCAGAACTGTGACAGAATACATTTCGTTGTTTTAAGCCATCAAGTTTATGGCAGTTGGTTATGGCAGCCCCAGGACACTAGTATTCTTCCATGACCCAAAATGATGACCCAGGAGAGAATGCTCCCACTCCTAGCCCAGAACAGTACAAATCCTACTTTTCCTGTCGTCTTCTGACTTAGCGTGGCTGGGAGGAGGACTTAACTTCCCTAAGTCTTAAGTAGTTTGCTTTTTCAGTTTCTAGAAAGAAAAGGACAGCTTTCAATTGCACCTCTGGACCTGGAAGCTTCCTCTTTAACCAGATTTACTCAGCCAAGTTCTTTGCCTACTGTTTCCATCTCCATCTTCAGCTGCCCTCGGTGTTTTGTGGCATTTCTTTCTGCTGTCCACTTCTGACTGGACAGGACTGTGGGCACCCGCAATTCCTAAGTCCATAGCCCAGGAAGGCCCACCTGGGCAGCCCAAGGCTCTGGTCTCATGATAGAGACTTGGAAAAGACTCCAGAGGTAGGAAATCTCTGTGGCTTTAGCTTTCTAAGTTTCTGGAGATAAGAATCCTTTTAGCCAATACATCCCAATCTGTGTTCTTTGGAAGTGTAATGCCCCATGAAATATTAAATATGTTTTAAGGCATGACAGTCACGTAAGTTTGAGAACTACCAAAATAAATACAATTACATACTTTTCTTTCCTGCAGAACTTCCCAGGGCCTTTAATGAGCCAAAGATGTCTGTACTCCTCAAGCAAAGGATTTAACATTCCGAGACTCTCATATCTACTGATCACAGGCCTTTTCCGTGTTCCGCTTACCTCTATCTGACTGCTTTTTTGAACTTCCATAACGTAGAATCCTTCCTTCTCTTTTTCCAGACTTCTGGCTTGTTATTCCAGCTTCTAAGGAAGACACTCTGGTCATCAGTCTCTCCTCTATAAATGTAAATGTGATGCTTCCCAGCCCAGAACCCTTCACCTGGTCTCTCTCTGCCTACTTGGGTTGACTTCTTGTTTGTTTGTTTTTAAATTCCTGATAGAATGCATGTGTGCACATGTGTGAGTGAGAATGAGAGAGGAGCGCCCTCTACAGGGTCTGGTCGTGCTCCCCTTTCGCAAGTCCTCCGGCCCATCAGATCTCAACCACTCCTGTGCGTGCCTGCTGCGTTTAAGGCAGACCAAGCTGGAGATTCGAGTTGTGGGACCATGTGAGATCTGGCTTCTCTAGAATAGCACATTTTCAATGAGCAATGGAGTCAGCCCTTGAGTTCACTTTTTAATGGCATGAAAGACCCTCTGCAATCCAGGGCCAGGCCACCTCTCCCCCTCAGTGCCTGTCATTTACACCCCATGATGTGTTCTACCTGAAACATTTGTTCATGAATACACAAGATCATCACACATAGCCCTTGCTGTCCTACCTTACCTGCCCAGTAAATATCTATTTGTCCTTATGGCTTGCTGCCGGCCCCATTTCATACCCCCTCCAACTTGTCCCCAAGATAAGGTGCCCGCCTCTGGACCACACTCCTGAGCTTAGCAAGACCTGTTCATTGTTCTACATGCTATTTTGCTGCTTTCCATTGGTGCAAGACCTGGGACAGGTGCATTACACTTACAAAGAACACAGATTGGGATGTATTGGCCAAAAGGATTCTTATCTTGGACAGGTCTTGCACTCTGCAGCATCTCCAGCATTTTCTACAGTGCTGGGCACTTCCAAGCTTCTGGGTACCTGCTCCCTGATTTTCTGAGTCAGGTCCACGATGGTCAGTCACAGGCCTCTTTTTACTAGAGGGTGAGGTCATTGTGAGGACAAGACTGTACATCACTGGTTCTTGTGCCCTTTGCCTCTTGCCTTAACGTCTACTTTGTTTGATGTCAGCTCGACTACACTGTTTCTTTTCCCTTGTGCTATGTCTCATGTTTTGCCTTCTCTGTCCTTAATACAAGGTGTGTCCTTTGTGAGTACTGTCTATTTGGGATTTGTTTTCTCATTCATTTTCTTCCAGTCAGAATGTTTACATACAATGGTATCGCTTACTATTTTATATCTTCTTTTCCCTCCTCCCTTGTCTTTTCTATTTTTTTATTTTTTTAGGTTTTTGCCATAGAGCACATGCGTTCACCAGAAAGAAACAGAAGACAGTGAAAGGGAAGTTGAGAAATCACCTCCTAGGGGGATGGCCACACTGCAATCCCTTCTCTATCCTCCTCTCAGGATTTTGGGCGCACATGCACATGCAGATGGCATGATTCTCAAGCTGCTGGGTCCAGGACTTGAACTGCAGTCAGCCATATGGGAGTCCAGTGCCTTAACCATCATGCAACCTGGTGGCCCCCCTCTCTCATCTTCTTTTGGATTAGTATTTTTTTTTTTTTTTTTCATTTCACTCTCTATATTATGTTGCTCATAAATTCTGTTCATTTAGTGATTATCTGAGGAATCACATCATTCATCCTTAACTTTTTATTGAAATCTAACATAAAATTTGTACTTGCACCAGTTTTTGGACTTTGTAAAGGACCTCAGAACATTCTAATTCCATCAAGCCATTGACCAATACCAAAGCATTTAGTCAGCATTCCTGCATTCAGATGCTTAAATTAACTGTCTTGGGGCTAGCAGGTGGCGTAGTGGTTAAGGTGCTAGACGAGTCCTGGACCCAGTGGCTTGAAATACACCAAGGGCATATAGATATATGCCCAAAATCCCAAGAGGAGAATAGAATAGAAGGGATTGCAGCCGGCCATCTCCCTGGGAGTGGAGGGTGACTTCTCACTTTCTGTCTCTCTCCTCTGTCTTTCTGGTGGGTGCATTGATGGGTGCCCTGTTAAAAAAAAAAAAAAAAAAAAAAAAAAAAAGGAAAGAAATTATTTGTCTTTTTAATTCTCCCACTCTGGCTTCTGTGCAATTGTTAACATGTATTTTAATTGTCCACGTATCTCAAGCCCCCTCAGGACATCATTATTATTATTATTATTCTGTCCAGTCATTATCCACTTAGACTCGCTGGTGTTACTGCCATGGCCCTTCAGTTCCTCCTTTTGCCAAGCTGCCATCCAGGATCATTTTCTCTCTGCCTGAAGAACAATTTTCAGGATTTCCTCTGGTACATGTGAACTGGTAATGGGTTCTCTCAGTTTATGTTTGTCTTAGCTGTCTTTATTTTGTTTTCATTGATGAAAAATTTCAAGCCTGCAAAAGTAAAGGACGTATTGCAATAAGCCTCTATGCACCCACGAGCCAGCTGAGACGGTCCTCTCACGTCATCTGGCTGGTTCCCGGGACGGAATGAAATGGATACACCTTTCTGGTGCTGCACAAACAGCCCCTGAGCTCCTCGGCTTGTGCTGCTTGATTGTGGCCCAGATGCAGATCAGATGAACAGAAACGGTATTTTGAGTGACGTGTCTGCGACCTGCAAGCTGGAGAGCAGGTCATAAAGTTACAGCCCAACGGGGGGCAGCCGTACCCCACTGAGTGAGAGGGAGATGGTCAAGGTGCGGCTCTAGTCCCACCCTGCTGAAGGAAAATCAGTAGCAGCTCCTCAGCCCCAGCTGACTGCTGGCACAGGAACACTGCGACTCCGAGTGTCAGAGCTTCTGATCTTCCAGATGCCTCTAGAAGTTCAAACAACGGTTGTGTATTCAGATTTTATAAAAGTTCACTTGATTAAGAAAAATAGAATCCAGTGGTACAAGCCAAACAAAATACATCTCTGGGCCAAAATCAGCCCTTGCACCGAACATTTGTGACTTCCATAGTCATTAAAAAAAAAAAATCAGCGTCACACTTTATTTTTTTATTCACTATGATAATACACTAAGAAAGCTGAAATATGTTCAACACTTCGGAGTATCTCGGTTTTGCTGTACTACCTCGGGCCCACCCCATACAACACACTTGGGACCCTAGAGTAATATCCAGATGTTTCTGTCTCATTCCTAGTGAGCTGAATCGTATGTGTAAGTGTTTTGAAAGTTCCAGAGCCACACCACCTTGTTCAGTTGGAGTTCCGGGACCTGGGGCCTGAGCATGGAGGGTTTGGTTTGTACAGTGCCCCACGGGATTTTAATGTGCAACCAGGGATGAGTTCACTTTGCTCATGACTCTCCAGTCCTCCTAACAGGGTGATGGTGTGTCCCTGATGGCTAGCTCCTTTGTCATATTCCCCAATGACTTAGAAAGAATCATCTTCCCAGTAAGACATCTGTCTTTAGACCCATCACAGGGACAGAGGAAAGGACATGAGATGTCATCAAAGTCCTAAGTGGCATCCTTCTTCTGTCACTGGCTGGCAGGAGAAGCATGGTAGGAGGGACCCCCCCCCCCCAATGCCAAGATGCGGGGCCTCTGCTACCTCCCCCACTCAGGACCCCATGCATCAGGCATAGCCCTCCTGCTCAGTTGCTTCTCTGCTCCTTGGGTGCCCCAGGACCACCTCCTTCTTCCAGAAGCAGAGCAGAAAAAGGAATTCATTATACCCACCTACTGGGAGTGCAATGTGACACAACTTCTCCATAGGACTATTTGTTGATAAATGTAAAGTCTTTAAAGTGGCTCAGGAATTCTGCTTTGGGAAGGATACAAGAATGGGCTCAAAAATGTGGCTGCAGCCATGTATTGGTAGTACTTTTGAATATCTAAGAACTGCTTGGGCAATTCTAGTACATGCATATAGAGGAATCCTATACTGATAAAAAACACTGATGCAGGTGTAAATTATTCATTGGAATGTCGCCTTTGTCCTGGACTTCCTCAAAGCCTAACAGGTCTCTAGACAGCTCTTTTCGCTCCTCCCAAATCATTTATTCCTAGTAGTAGCTGAGAAATAAAGGCTTAAGTCATGCCTCCAGTAGCTTAAAACCCCTTAGCACATTCTCATTGCTTGTTAGTGAAAATGTGAATTCCCTGCCTAGACCACCAGGATATGCCTGGTCAAGGCTTTGTACTTCCTGTAACCTGGTGTTTCTCTTCCTAGGAGGCTTCCAAGGAGCACAATGGCCTCTACCTGGTGCCCTGAACTTAACACACCCTCATTAATCAGTGCTCTCCTCTCCCGGAGCTGTGGCCACATTCATCTTCTAGCAGTTGCTTAGGACTAGGACAGCCCTGTCCCTTCTCTGGACCTCTGGATGTGCTATTCTCTTCACGAAGCTGCTTCCTCTCCCTGCTTTTCTGGGCAACTTCTATTTAGCCTTCATTTCTCAGGTCAAATGTCATTCCTCAAAGAGGCTTCCTTTAGCTCTTGCTGTTACGGCTATTATTCCTCACTGTACCTGTTCTTTTTTTTTTTTTTTTTTCTTTCTTTCCTTATTCATTTAATATACTTGATAAATCTATAAGGGCACATCTTTGTGAGCTTTGTTTACTGGGTCTGTCCAGCACTGAACACTTCATATGTCTCACACATAGTAGGTGCTCAGTAAGCACATTAGAAGAAAGAACACCCACACTACATTACTGATTGGGAAGGAAAATGCAAAACAGTACACACTACATTGGCATATAGAACACCAAAATGCAGTATAATATGACATCACACATATTAATGTGAAAGAATCTGGATGGCTCTACAGTAAACCTTGTATATATGGTGGGACTAGAGCTGGTTTAAAATATTCACCTTTTGGGGCCGGCAGGTGGGTGGTTAAAGGCACTGGAGTCCTACATGGCTGGCTGTGGTTAAACTCCTGGGCCTGGTGGCTTGCTTTATCACTTTCCCTTTCTCTCTCTCTCTCTGTCTTTGTCTGGCCAAATTAATAACAAATAGAATTAAATAAATCATTCTTAAGGAGATATTCACCTTTTGGGACCAGCAGTTAGCATAATGGCTATGTCGCTGGATTCCCATGTAGTCAACCTTGGTTCGAGTCCCAGACCTGGTGACTTAAACTCACACCGGGCGCGTGTGCGTGCGTGCCCAAGATCCCGAGAGGAGAATGGAGGGGAAGGGATTGCGGCATGGCCATGCCCCCGAGGGGGGGTGATTTCTCGCTTTCTATCTCTCTGTTTCTCTCTGTCTTTCTGGTGAGCGCATGTGCCCTATAGCAAAAACCTCTCCAAAAAAAAAAAAAGAAAGAAAGAAAAAAGAAATATTCACCTTTTGTGTGTTATCTATACTTTCTAAAATTACAAATATATTTTAATAAATTTAAATGATAAAAGTATCCCATAAGAAAAAAATAGAAGTTACGTTAATTGCAATTGTTAAAAGATTCAGCCTCCAATGACCAGTCCCTGTAAAGTGTTTTCTCCAGGCTTTACCAATGGCCCACCTGGGAAGGAGGATTTTGAGGCATCCTTCTGTCTCCCATAATACTCGGGATGACTACTTCCTTCATAAGCTGTGCTGTCACACTGTTTGATAACTCCTCCTTTCCCTGGTCTGTGCCTTCCTATCAGAGCCAGAATGCCCCATTCATAGTACTTTTTACTGTGGTGACTAGTTAATTTCAGCCAGTTCATTTTAAGGGCAATTTCTGGTATGCTTTCTGTCTTCCCCACTAGACTGGAGTATCGACAAGGGCAGAAACCAGTATATGCCCAACAGCTAACACTGTCTTTACAATCCATGGTGGATGCTCAGTAAACAGTTGCTGTATGCGCAAACGAATGAATCAAATCAGGACTGTCTCAGAAAACCCAAATCCTTACCCCTGGTTATGTGTGCCATCAGATGAGTCTGCCAAAATGCAGATGTCCTACTCCACAGTGGAGACACTGGAGACACTGTCACAGTCTAGGGAGAGGGACACAGACATCCATCAGCAGGGACTTTCTAAGCAGCATTTGTCCCTGAGAAGCCTGCAAAAGCTTGGATTGAGCCACCTGTGAGCTTTTCTATTTTTCCATTTTCTGCAACAGACTTTTCTATTGTAAATATGGGAATGAAAATGAATAGTTGAAGTTCTGCATGTTTTCATGTCTTATTTTAATTTTAATGATGTACAATATGATAAGGGAGTCTATTTCTCTTTGGACTTCTGTTTCCAAAGAGATAGTAAAGGTTCTCAGACTACCTGGAGCATTTCTTTTATTTTTTCTTTTTCTTTTTTATTTTGGAGAGGTTTTTGCTATAGGGCACGTGCACTCGTCAGACAGAGACAGAGAGACAGAAAGCGAGAAATCACCCCCCAAGGGGGATGGCCACGCCGCAATCCCTTCTCCTCCATTCTCCTCTCGGGGTCTTGGGCACACACACACACACACACACACACACACACACACCTGGAGTGAGTTTTAAGCCACTGGGTCCGGGGACTCAAACCGTGGTCGACTACATGAGAGTCCAGCGACATAGCCATTATGCTAACTGCTGGCCTCCCTGGAGAGTTTCTTAAAAGGCTATACTGGGCATTGTGTCCTACTCAGACAGTTTCTGATTTAGGAGGTTGGAGTAAGGTTGAAAAAGCTGCATTTCGAATAAGTTCCCATGTTCCCAGCTGGCACTGCTGGTCCAGGTTCCATATTTGGAGACTCCATGGGCTAGAGGACTCTTCCCAGGTGATAGGAGGCAAGAGCCCTGCTGCCTCTCCGTGTGGCCTGGAGGAAACCATTTCCATTCTGGGCCTCAGGTTCCCCGTGGGTAAACAGAGAACCTTTCAGAAGGTGGTTCTCTGATGCTATGGGCCATGCTTTGCCATCAGCATGTTCTGACCAGCAATGGACACCAGAGGGCAGTAGAGATCAGGAAATAGAACTTGGGCAACCGCCTCGTTTGAACTGAAGTCCAGCTGAGCTGTATTGTATTTGAACAACACCTGTTTGGCAACTCCAAGCTCCAAAACCATTAGCCATGGCCCAAGACACTTCCTAATCTGATTGCGCTAGGTGAGAAATATTGACGCCTTATATTGACATGTATTTCTTAAAGTCAGATACTTCTCAATTACCTGGATAAGCCCCTCTGTCTATAGGGAAACTGAGGATTAGAGAGGAAAGAAATAGTCATTGGTCACACATTGGGGGCAATGACAGGTCTTTATAGCTCTTCCTTCTGTTTTACATTCCCTCCTAGAAGAGCACTGAGCCAGGAGGCCTGAGGGTTAGCTTTCCTCTATGAAACTCAGGGGCTCCAGAGGGGCCCGGGGACTCCTGGGTCTGTAAGAGACGTGAATTGATTCCCAGGTGGGCTCCACAAGGTTAGAACCCCTGCACACAGTCAGAAAAGGGAGTTCCCTGCCATTATGGGACCCTGGGGCCCTGAAACATCTATTCGGAGACAGAAGGTAATTCCTAGCCTGCTCCTCTCTGGTTGGTTTCCAGAGAACTCGACTCCTTTTCCCAGTGTGGGTCCATTTCCACGAAAGCCCAGGCCTCTACTAGTACAATGTGTGCACACCCCGAGTGCCACCTCCTGCCCCCAGGCACCTGGTGGGGGCCAAAAAGATGCAGCCTCCCAAGCCTCACCTCCACGGGCCCCATTCATCAGGTCTGCATGTGGCCCTGAAATCTGCTTTTTTTTTTTTTTTTTTTTTTGGAGAGTTTTTTTGCTATAGGGCGCGTGCACTCGCCAGACAGACAGAGAGAGACATAGAGACAGAAAGCGAGAAATCACCCCCCAGGGGGGATGACCACGCCACAATCCCTTCTCCTCCATTCTCCTCTCGGGATCTTGGGCACGCACGCACACGCGCCCGGCGTGAGTTTTAAGCCACCGGGTCCGGGACGCGAACCACGGTCGACTACATGGGAGTCCAGCGACATAGCCATTACGCTAACTGCTGGTCCCTGGAATCTGCATGTTGAACAGGCTTCCCCGAGAGCCAAGGCTGGGCTTTCCCAACCACACCTGGGGCGTCACCTCTGTCACCTGCACAGAGGTGAGGCCAGGTGACGAGATATGAGAAGGGAGGGCGGCTGATGCTGGAAATTCTGTCTTCATACTGGGAAATGCACGCCCCTGCCATGGGGAGGATTCTTGGGTTCTGGTACCTCTGCTCTGATTCCAATCTTCCTAACATTTTGGGGGTCCAGGACAAGAATGAAAATGGAGGCCTCATCCTATATGTTTACTTAGTAACTTGAAAAGGCTGTTAGATAAGGCCTGTGTGAGGCCCAGGCACAGTGGTGAGCAGGTAGTGCCACCACTTGGGAGGCTGGCAGCTGCAGGGGAGGGCCAGCTTCCGTGTCTGGGCCAAGCTAAGCATGTGGGTGTGGTTGCACGCCTGTAATCCTAGCTAATTGGGAGACTGAAACAACAGGATCACAACGAACAAGACCCTGTCAAAAATACCTGTCTGATTCCCTTTCCTTTTCTGTTCTTCCCGCTCTCGCTCATAAAGGGGGAAAGTGTTATTTTTCTATCTTGATAAATACATCTTCCTTGTCAGCTGAAATGTCAGGCTTGAATTTAGACTTGTCGGGAGTTGCCCATCCGAACACGGCAGGGCAGAGAGCCTGGCTGCAGCCCACCCCCTTCACAGCCCACTCCCAGACACTTGCTGCACCATGAGAGACCTGCCATAAGAACCCCAGAGGATTCTCACACATCCTGAAGTGTGAGAAAGACAGCTTGGAAACAGTTTTCTCTCCATGCAGTAAACATATCTACAGAGCATCGCCTCTCGTGGTGTTGTCGGGTTCCTGTGCCCACCTGCAGGTTACAATTCCAGGGTGACCACCGCAGCTACTCCTCAGAGGCACCTTTTGCAAAGTGGCTGCCACCTCTAGCCCCTCTCCACCACATCCCCTCACTTAGCTCCTCTTGATGTTTAGCACAGGTACAAACCGGCTTCTTTGTGTATTTATTTTACTCTCTGCTGTGTCTTCCTCTCTAGGATACAAGCCCTTCCCCAAGGCAAGGGCCTGATGTGTGTAGCTCACCTCCTTCCCCTGATGTTGCTGGGATTTAATGTGCTCAGTGAATATTTGTTGAATGATGAATAAGGCCACTACCTCTTAGTGATTCATTGTGGGCCAGGTGCCTGTTGGGGAGAGAGGGTACTGGAAACCAGGGAAGGTGTAGGTGGCGGAAGCGCCAACCTCTGCAGACCCGCTTGGCTGGCTGCCCACCTCTCTTCACGGCAGGGGAAGCTCTCTCATGAAAGGCTGGGAAGAAGAACAGCCAAGAGCACTCACAAATGGGGCGTCCTCCCTCCTGAGGAAGGAGTCAGGGCTCAGCATGCTTCCTGGGGCTGGGTCTGTACAGGTAGGAGGAAGAGGCCCGGCCGGCTCCCAGGCTGGGCCAGCCGGAGCCCCGCGGCCTGGCGGTTTGCAGGAACCCTCGCTTCAGAACATGCTTGTATGCACTTGCTCTTCTGGCACGCCATGAATTGTTTTTAGGCTGCCTTGTTAGGAGATTAAGCTTTCTTTTAAAAAGATGAAAAAAAAAAAAATCTCTAGCAAAGGCTTGACTAGAGCTGACCCCCAAGGAGGCGGCGGCAATAACTGATGGGCACTACATTTGTCTAATTAATCTTCTTGTCAACAAAGTTGTTCTTTGCCAGTGCCAGCCCTGACATCATCCCGCAGGCTTGCCACACTGGTTCGTACCCAACAATAAAGGCTGCCTCCAACCCAGCCCTAACTCACCAGCCACCCCCAAAATGCTGCCTGTGGCACTGCTGCTGGCTGGGACATGTGATGGCGGGGGTGGGGTGGGGGGAGAAAGATGTCACACAGCCACCAGCTTAGATGGGACCTGGAGTTACACTCAAGAGAAAAGTGGGCAATGACCTGGACTATTTAGGGGGTCCTCAAGCTGGAAGAAGCCCATTTCCCACATAGAACTCAGAGACACTAACCTTTATCTTCAGGCGAAACTCAGGGCAAGGGAGTAGTTTGGTTTTGCAGGGCAAATTGCTCTGACCCTGGACGGGCTGCCATAGGAGCGGCATAGGGAAATTTGGGTAGAAAAGTTGCAGCATCAGGTACTTTCAGGGCCCAGGCAGAGATGTCAGTGAGGCTGATTCCAGCTTTAGGAATTGGGATTGGCTGTGGTCTGAGGATGAGTCCGAGGTCCTTGAACACCAGACTCGAATTTTCAAAGACTGTGCAGGTTTATCTGCTAAATTGGGGGCCCCTCGTAGCCATTTTTTGCCACTTACTGGGGCTTCTTAAAGTCAGATGCCATCACTCCTGGCCCTCTGCAACCTTTGCATCTAACAGAGACCTTCCCTTCTGACTTTACTGTTAGTTCGGCACCCTAATGATTTCCCTTACACATTCACCACCATTCTAGATCACCCTCCAAGCCTCTTAAGGGGACATCTGTGAATAAGATCTGGGGGTGTCTATGTACTCGGATGGGGAAAGGTTGACATCATTGTTTTCACTAACCTCTAACTGAAATTCGACTTTGTATTCAATTACCAGGATAAGCCACACACCCGTATGAGCAGGGCTTGTGATTCTGTCCCCAACAGAAATCACAGCTATTTTTTTTTTATCACATTACACTTGATGGAGTTATCTCAAAATATCATTTGGGCTCATACCTATTTTGAAATGACTGCTGTTAATAGATCTCGTTACATCATATAGTAACCAAGAGCATATATAACTATGTCACAGTTAAATCTTTTTTAGTAACTAACTGTATTTCACTGTAATTGGTTCACTTAATTTCCTACTTATTTTTAAGCTTTTTCAGATACTCTTCGCTAGGCTAGCGAAAGGAACCAACTGCAAGCCACCTCTTTTATCCTCTTCTGTGTCATCAGCACCTTCCTGAGTCCTGGCACATAGGAGCAGGGCCTACATTTTTGTGGACGAACTGAATGAACCTATGAAAAAACGAATGGAGGCTTGAGCTTTAATATGACCTTGCCCTGCTTCAAGGGCCCACGGATCTTGCACCGCGCAGACTGTGCTCGAACCCTTCGCCACGTGCACTCCCTTTGATCCGCTGTCCCGGGGGAGAGACTGGGTGTCTGGCTCCCCCTACTAAGAGTTCAGGGCTGACCAAAGAGTTCCCACTAGACAGGACCCCACCCGGCCATCCCCTTTACTGCTGCGGCTACACGGCCGCCCGCACTCTGGGCTGGAAACACGGGATGTTCCCAAAGGGACGCGGTGGTTCTTCCGTTTGAGAGGTTGTTTGGTCGCGTTCACACGACCTGGCGAAGATGGGAGCCGCGGCCCCGGCTGCGATGCCCACTCCGGCCATGCTGTGGCGCTGTGCACCCGTCTGCGGAGCCTCCGCACGTCCCGCGTCCAACTCGCTTACTATGGCTCCCCGCTCCAAGTTGGAGCCCGGAGTTCGGTTCGGTTTCCAGCTCCATGCGGCCCCGGGGCTCTGGGCCTAGGAAGCGCCAGTAAGAGCTGCTCCGGGCCTCGCTGCAGCCCAGCTGGGGTTACTCAGCAGCCGTTCAGTTACCTATCAGCTACCGAGCAGTTCCGCAGAGCAGGGAATCATCCCCAGGCTGGGGGGATGGGAACGCCGGAGGCGGGGACCCGGATCCTGCAGGAGAGGTGAAAGCGGCCGAGTCCTCGAGGGCTGGACTCTGAGCCCCCCCACCCCCGATCTTCGCCACTCGCCATGCATACCCAGTGTCCTTTGGCGGGCTATTGCAGAGGCCAAGCGCCCTGTCATGAGAACCAGGCTGACTTGAGTCCTGATTGCTTCCAGCCCTGCCTCCATAGTCTCCTTTGCAAAATGGGGATAATACGGTTCTAACCTTAGGACTGAACGCGATGCTTCTGCTGAGGGCTGTTTAGGACAGCGCCCAGCTCTCGGTAACACCACTGACCTAACGGTCCTCAGCCCTGATGGCTCCAGCAAGAGCTTCGGTGTCACTCTCCATCAAAGAGGAAAAAAATCCTCCCATACTTGCTTCGCAGGAGTGTTAAGGGACTGAAGGAAATGTCTGCAGAGCTGGGCATGGTGGCAGCGCACGGCGAATAACAAGTGGAGGCTGGTTTAACTTTTACATTGTTCTTGAGCGAGCACAATGCGTGGGCAGATACCTAAGACATCTCGCTGCTTCGTAACAACCAAGTCACCGGAGGTCCTAGAGGTTTGTGCCACGGAGATGGGCCCACGCTGAGCCAAGGTCTCCCGTTTTTACAGAGGACTTGGGCGGCAGGGCATGCTACACTTGGAAGGACATGCAAAAAGGTGATGATGAGCATTCATCCCAAACCCTTTTTTCTGGTGTTTTTTTTTTTTTTTTTTTTTTTTTTTTTTTTTTTTGGAGAGGTTCTTGCTATAGGGTGCGTGTGCTCTCCAGAAAGACAGAGAGAGACAGAGAGAGACAGAGAGACAGAAAGCGAGAAATCACCCCCAGGGGGGATGGCCATGCAGCAATCCCTTCTCTCCGTTCTCCTCTTCTCCTCCGTTCTCTCTCGGGATCTTGGGCATGCTCGCACATGCGCTGGGCATGAGTTTAAGCCACCGGGTCCGGGACTCGAACCGCTGTTGACTACGTGGGAGTCCAGTGACATGGCCTTTACGCTAACTGCTGATCCCCATCCCAAGCCCTTTAAAGATGAGGAGATTGACTCTTGAAAAACTTTGAGGTCACGTCAGAAAGAAGCTGCTCAGGAGAGCCCAGAGGCTCAGCTAGCACCAAGCCTGGTGCCTGACCAAAGTGGTGGGACAACTTTGCTTCTGTGTCTGGATGTGTCTTTTTTTTTTTTTTTTTTTTTTGTGAGAGGTTTTTTCCTATAGGGCGCAGTGCGCTCGTCAGACAGACAGAGACATAGAGACCGAAAGCGAGAAATCACCCCCCAGGGGGGATGGTCACACCGCAATCCCTTCTCCTCCATTCTCCTCTCGGGATCTTGGGCATGCATGCACATGTGCCCGGCGTGAGTTTTAAGCCACCGGGTCCGGGACGTGAACCGCAGTCGACTACGTGGGAGTCCAGCGACATAGCCATTACGCTAACTGCTGGTTCCCTGGCCTGGATGTGTCTTAAAGTTGGTTTCCCTGCACCCTCTCCCTTCACACCAGCTTCTCCAGCCTGTTCCTTTGCAGGTCATTGAGGCATGCAGGCCCTCTCTGGCCAGGGATCAGGGTGTCGTTAATTAAGAGACACACGTCAAGAATGTAAATTCCTGTGGTTCCCAGCCTAAGAGGGTTCATTTGGTGCCTCAGGACAATTACAGGCTGAGGGAGTCTGAAAGAACCAGTGTTACTGTTTAAAGTGTTATCAGTTTAATGAACTGCTTATGAAGTGTTAAATGCATGCAAGTGTAAACGCAGCATCTGGGCTTGTGTTTTATTTGTAGACTTCAAACTGGGTGCTTAGTGTTTTGAAAATGCCAATTAATGGTGCAAAATGGGAATTTCTAATGGGGAGGAAGGAGTTCTTTTTGTAATATCTTGCCAGACTATCTCAAAATGTATCTAACACACACAAGCAAGGCAAGTACAGAGACTTCAATGATTTTGTTTTTAAAAAAGCAGGAATTTGTTTCCCGGTTCTGCATTGTTGCACTATTTGGTTTATTTTTTTCAGAAGGAAAGAATGAAGAGTTTAAATTAGAGGTATCATCATCAACAAAAGTTTCCCAGAAGTTGTTCTAGGAAATTTGTCATTTCTACCCATTTCTTCCAGGCCAGAAAATAGACAGCCTTTAGGAATATTTACTGGACTTTCATGAGAAAAATTTCCAAGTTACCCCTTGAAGCAATGAAGCTGGAGTTGGAAAGAGTGGAAACATTGTGAAATTGCTTATTTTCTTCCAAAATTAGTATTTTTCTTCCTTATTTCCTGTTAAGTCAGTGCCACTCATTAGCAACCATATTTTTGCATTATGTGCTCAGCAGAATTTTCGCTCCGTGACCATATTCCAAATTAAACTTTTGAGTTTCCAGGGAAAGTGTAACAAATGTTTAAACCGGTCAGAAGTTAAACTAATGAGAGGAAGAAAAAAGTCCAACTCTCTTCTTCTCTTCTACAGCTATTGCTTTTTATCTGCTTCACACTGTGGGACACTTTTATCCCTGGGACACTGAAAGGACTGTTCAGAAAGCAAGAAGGCTCAGGAAAAGGCGAAGATGTCTGAACTGAGTGCTGTTGGAGAGTTCTGACAAATGCTGGTTTCAGGGGAACGAAGACAGAGTTTGAGGATTTCATTTTGAGATTTGGATGGGACTGCCTACAACCAATTGTAACATGTCCAACCTGGAAGCCTCATTTTACAGATTATGTGGCAGGATTCCAGAGCAGGACAGCAGCACACCCAAGATCATTTAGTGATACAGTTGCAGATAGAATCCACTCCCTTTGCTGGCTGTTCTTTAATGAGCAGCTACTAGTTGCTTTACGGATGCATCTCTGCCAGGATGCAATGCAAGTCAGCTAAATGCAAGTTATTACTTTCTGCACAATAATAAATTATTCCCTTAATAAGAAGAGGGTAACCTCACAAATTAATTTCCTGTCAAGGTGGCCCAGAAAGGTCCATGGTCATTCTTCGCTGCGCCCTTTGTTTATGTCTCCATTTCAAAGCAAAAGGCCAGTATGAGCAGGGAAAAAATCCAAAGAAGAGTTCCCCAGAGGAAAGTTGTAAACCTGACTATTATCATGGTGAGACACTGCTGGCTGCATCTGTCGACAAGAGTTACATACACCGCAGGGCAGCAGAGCCTGGAATGTCCCTCTTAAGAAAATTTGGTAGCTTGACCCAGCCCAGAATACTTTGAGAAAGAAGTATATTAAAAATGTTTTATCACTAGGGATGGAAAGAGAAAACAAAAATTCTACAAAACTTCAATAGCCAAATTAAACCACCAACAGATGGACCAATGTAATAGAATGTCTCAAACACCAGCCTTAATAGAGATAATATAGATAAAAAATTAGTACATGGTAAAGTTCTGTGAGGAAAGGGAAGATTAGTCAATAAATGATGTTAGGACCAAGCATGTGGAAAAAATTAAAGATAATCCCTCGCTTTCCCATATAGCAAAATAAATTCCACATGCACTCAACAGTTATATGCAAAAATAACATAAAAATAAAAGACACGGGTAAACTTCAGATCTCGAAACCAGGACTTTGTAGATATAAAAGCTTCGAAATAAGTTAAAAAGTAAAACTTTACTGGGTTTGACAATAGAAACATTAAAACTTCTAGATAGAAGTATTACTGGGAAAATGTGACAGATATCACGAAGAATTAATTTTATTTTTATGTGAAAGGCTATCGCAAAACTAAGGAAAGTGCTAACAATAATATTAAAATGAACAAAAGACATGAATAAATAACAAAAATCCAAATATTCAATGAAATGTAAAAATATTCAAATGTATTAATCAAAAATATAAATGAAAGCAATAATGAAAATTCATTTTCTCATCAGATTCCTATAAGATGTGCACTCTTACACATTGCCAGTGGGAGTTCATGCTGACAGAAACTTTCTATAAAACAACAGTGTTAACTGAGAGCCTTAAAAATGTCCATATTCTTTCATTGAGTGTTTCTACAAGTGCTCTATAATCAGGTAAGAACACAAAGACTTATTTATGAGACTGTCTATTTTGGGTATTACTTAAAAATTATGGGAAATAACCTGTATGTCTACTAGAGTTTTTAATCATCCAAATGATGAAATATTTTGCAGCTCTTAATTTATTTTTTCAAAATATAAGGATCTAGGGGCATGGCCATGATGTAATGCTAAGTGGAAGACTTTGGATGTAAATGTGTACCTATTGAGTTTTGCCAAAGAGTGAAAGAAATATTCAAAAGTTTTCAGTGAGGTTAGTGAGGATTGGGTATAACTAAAATTTTCTCCTTCTATGTGTTTGTTTTTTCCTCAATAAAATATATTAATTTATGATAGCAAGTTGTTGAAAATAACACAACCTTCCCTATCCTCTCTCTTTCTGCAGATCCTGCAGATGATAGCAAGTTGTTGAAAATAACACAACCTTCCCTATCCTCTCTCTTTCTGCAGATCCTGCAGGTGATTAGAAGGACAGATGTTTTCCCAGGAGAAGGATAGGTGAGCAAATTCTCTTGCTGGAAATGTGGTCATGTTCTCGTAAACATACTCAGCATTTCCATGAACTTTTTGTGTGTGAGGTCTTTAAAAAGTTTGTGGAAAATGCACATTATGAAAAAAGTATGCATGGATTTCAAATCTTTTATTTATTTATTTTTTGCACCAAAAATAAATTTGTTCTTTCAATTTGTATTCTACAAACTCATTGAAATACCCTTTTATATGTTTGTTCTGCACTTCTCAAATCTCTTAGGACAGGTTGTCCCAGGAAATCAGGGTTTTCAAAATCCCAGAGAGCTATGGCCTAACATGCTACAGCTGTCTGCATCTCTACCTCTCAGAAAGTGAGGGGTCTGCTCTCTACATTTTCGTGTGTCCTGTCATATTAGACGTCTTGCTATTGTTTGCATATGTTCTCCCCAAAATTAACATTTGAGTCATTGTAATGGTATTAAGAAAGTGACTTGATGTACTCATTATGTTGAAGAGTAAGATGTTTGGGAGGAGATTAGTGATTAGCTGGTTAGGGTAGGATCCCACCCAATCCTTAAGTGAGTGCAGATAACTTTAAAAGGAGAAAATGAGACTAGAAAACTGACATGGAATACTGACCATGCTCTCTCTTTATGTTTTCACCAACCTATCTGCTTCTGTCAGTCATACTATGATGTACCTGGCTTGATAACAGCCTCACATTGGCATTTGCAGCCACCAGGATCATGAGTCAAATAAACCTCCATTCAGTGTAAATGACCCAGTCTCAGGTATTTCTATAAGCAATGCAATAATGAATTAAGACAGGCTTTTTGGAGTTGGTTAGAGGTTTTAGTGATCTGTTTGTCCACCATGAAGCTGTAAAGGCCTCATTCTCCAAAAAAGTCCAGAGTAAGCACACATACACAGCAGCTCAGGACCTGTTCTCTATACAGGAGTGAGAGCCAGTGCATTCTACTCATGAGAAGAGATTGTGTGGGTCTTTTTCCAACTCTGCTTACCATATCGGTAGCTTATGAGTGGCCATTCCAGGAGCATTTACAAGATGGAAATAGGCAAATATTATAAATCAGGGTTTGTTTGCTTTTCCTAAATAGCCGTATATGAAGTAAAAAAAAAAAAAAACTACCAGCATACCTGTGACTATGCTTACAGTGATCTTAATCAAAGATTTTCTTCTCTTTTACAGTTCCTGTGGAACAAAAATCTGGAAGAGGCTTGATAGATGGTTCTTATACAGTTGCAGTAAGACAGTGGCTTGGGTTGGGAGAGGAGATAGTTGGAGCAGCTAAGAGCTGCCTAGGAATCTTGTATTCTTCATTGTCTTGTAGTTTCTCTATATAGGATAATTGGACTTCTTCACAATGTAGAAGTTCCAATGTAGTCAGAACGCTTATATGGTGGCTCTGGGCTCCAGTGAGAGTGTTCATTTCCTATGTCAGAGCTGAATTGCCTATGACCTTGCCTCTGAAGACAGACAACATCACTACTTCTACTGCATTCTATTAGTTTCAGGTGAGTCAGAGCCCACCCAGTTTCAAGGAGAGAGGAATTAGACTCTACATTTTGATAATGGCAAGTTTCTCAAAAAGTATGTAGGGGGACCAGCAGACAGTGTCATGGTTATGTTGCTGGACTCCCTCATAGTCGACTGTAGTTTGAGTCCTGGATATGGCACCTTAAAACTCACACTGGGTGCAGGTACATACATGCCCAAAATCTCAAAAGGAGAATGGCGGAGAAGGGATTGTGGTGTGGCCACCATCTCCGTGGGGATGATTTCCTGCTTTCTGTCTTTCTGTCTCTCTGATGAGCACACATATCCTATAGCAAAAATCTCTTTCTAAAACAAGTATGTAGGATAAAGGATACTATTTTCAAAAAATATAACCTGCCAGAGTTTTACAACATATTTTTAGATTTGTTTTCAGGGGCTGTGGTACATTTTTCTATTTATTTGGTGATATGGCCACTCTTCCTTTGTTGGGAATATATTTGATTTCTGAAAATAGAGCAAAGATGTTAAAAGCCAACTCCAATAAATAAGGATAACTCTGTTAGATAACAATACTACAAGAAAGATGTCACAATGGTAACAGAATCAGTTTTCATGAGACCTTTTCCAAGGCCTAAGATGTTTCCTAAAGAGGATGACACAGCCCTTCTTAGCTACCTTCCAGAAATAAGTGCAGAGCCTTCAAAGGACACTATTAAGAAGGACAAGTTGGGACCAGCAGTTAGTGTAATGGCTATGTCGCTGGACTCCCATGTAGTCTACCACAGTTCAAGTCCCGGACCTGGTGGCTTAAACTCACACTGGGTACATGTGCATGCATGCCCAAGATCCCGAGAGGAGAATGGAGAAGGGATTGTGGTGTGGTCATCCCCCTTGGGGGGTAATTTCTTGCTTTCTGTCTCTCTGTCTCTCTCTGTCTATCTGGTGAGTGCATGTGCTCTATACCAAAAACCTCTCCAAAAGAAAAAAAAAAGTAAACAAAGAAAAAGGACAAGGTCTTCTGGACTAAATATTACAAAAGCATCATGTTTTACTAAAAAAGTGGCCTATTGTCTTGTAGTCATACTGTGCTATTCTTTGTTAGCCACTAAAGTATTTAGCATTGTATTAAGTACATGATAGGGACAAAAGAAATTCTGAGTGAGTGATTGATAGATCATCTAGTGCAAAAATAAGCCAACCCCTGGTTTATCTTGGTTCCTAGGTACTCATTGGACTTGCCTAACCATTGGGAAAAAATGAAATTGACCCTTCTCCTAAAAACCACTTAAAGAAATTCCAGTGTGTTTACCCTGAAGGACTCAGAGCATAAGTAAAAGTGTACATTTCTCTTGATACAAACTCGAGAGTTAATTGTTTTCCAGACTTTATAAATCTGTGTACCTATTCCCTCTCATCCTTATAAAGAATGGAGGGATGGGAGGGAACCTCCAGAGTTCCTCATGGCCTTAAAGGCAGACCCAGATGGACCAAATGGCCTATTTCTGTTCGGGCCACTCAGCATCTTCTTTTACTTCTTGGATTCCACTTGACTAAGTGCTCATCAATTATCAAATATTTATCAAGATCTTAACTTATTCTGTCAGCAAGACAGAGATGTATATGAAAGTCCTTATGTACGTGTGCTTTCTTATTAATGGCAGCTTAGAATTTCCCCACATCTACATTAAAAGCTAAGAATATTTTTCTTAGTGGGACTCTTAGTTGTAGACATGTTTATGCTTACATTGGATGGCAGAGACATGTCTTACTCACCAAATCATGAGTACCCCATACCCTGTATTTCCTCATTCCTTTGCAGATAGGTGGACTGTGGAACTAGTCCTAGCTAATGGGCTATGGGAGGAAGCGATATGTTACTTCCCGGGTCAAAGAATAATTCCATTTGGAGTGAGATATCCAAGTATTCTCTTCTTCCATGGTGATCATGGCGTTCATATGGTCCCAAGAACATAGATACATGATGTAGAAGCCACCATTGACCTGGGCCTTTATGTGACTAGATAGAGCACTAGTTCCCTTGAATACTTGGCCCTTGGCCAACCCAGACCAGGCATGGAACAAACTTTTGTTACACAAAGGCATTAAAGTTTTAGGGTATTTTTGTTATCATGGTCTAGCTTATCCTAACCTGACTAACACAATGGTCTGCCACAAAGAACAGGTACATGAGCCGATTATGTTCTCATAAAAGGCAGGCAGAGCTGTCCCATCTATGCAGGGTACCACTGGGAGGTCCAGGTATGAGAAGCTACTTTGCTGTGGGAAGAAGTGCCATCTAACTTTTGCTTTAGGGGAAATAAAAATGAGACTTTCAATAGCTGGTAAATGATATCTTCTTTGTGCACAACAGAAGCACGATAAATATTTATGTTTGAGATGATTGTTTATTATGGGATATATTTGTGGGTTCAGGGTCATGATCATGTGTAGAGACAAAAATAAACAGTGTCTGAGCAGCAAGGTGGATACCCAGCATTCCACCCTAAGGTAGACATGTCACCACCAATGCATGTGGAAATCTATGTATCTGTAAGGTCAGATGAGTTGAGAATATAATAAATAGATTTTTATGTGTTCCATTTGTAGTTGGTCACCCAGTGGCTCTACTCTAGAAGTCAGTATCAAGTAGTAACATAATTTTATGATCAGTAAATGGAGGTCAGAAAATTAGCTCCCAAAGGAAGAAGGCCAGTTATACATAGAAATATCACTAGGTGACGTATAATTGTCAAAGGGGCAGGCATTGACCTCTGGCTTCTGGGCTAGAACCTTGATTGTACCCCTCTTAAAGAGGATGACCTTAGGTTAGTTATATAATCTCTATGTGCCTCAGTTTCCTCATTTGGAATATGTTGATATTATATTGTTATTATGATGATTAAAAGTAATAATTCTTAAGAGTAATAATTCTATGTTAGGATTATGTTTAATTGCAACAGGAAATCCTAAAAAACAACATGTCTTAGCTCAAACTGCTGTAACAAAATACAGTAGACTGGGTGACTTACACAACAGACGTTTCTTTCTTACAGATCAATGGACTGGGAAATCCAAGATCAAGGTATCGGCAATTCATTCCTCGTGACGGCCTTCTTCCTGGCTTACTGATGTTTGCCATCTCACTATGTCCTCACACAGTGGAGAGAATGGGCTCTGGTCTCTTTCTCATCTAAGAAGGACACTAATCCCATCATGGGTCACACTTTCATGACCTCATCTAAACCTAATTACTCCCAAAGGCCCATCTCCCAGTACCAATGACCACCTTGGGAGTTAAAGCTTCCACATAGGGGACCAGCAGTTAATGTAATGGCTAGGTCGCTGGACTCCCACATAGTTGACTACAGTTTGAGTCCCAGACCCGATGGCTTAAATACACACCGGGCACATGTGCATGCGTGCCTAAAATCCTGAGAAGAAAACGGAGGAGAAGGGATTTTGGCCCTTCTCCCCTGGGGAGAAGGTGGCCATCCCCCTGGGGGGTGATTTCTTGCTTTCTGTCTCTCTGTCTTTCTGGTGAGCACACGCACCCTATAGCAAAAACCTCTCCAAAAAAAAGAAAAAAAAAAAAAAAAGCTTGAACATAGGAATTTTTTTTTGAGAGATTTTTGCTATAGGGTACGTGTGCTCACTGGAGAGACAGAGAGACAGGAAACAAACAGCCCCCCCCCCCCCCCCCCCCCCAGGGAGTATGGCCATAATGCAATCCCTTCTCCTGCATTCTCCTCTTGGGATTTTGGGCACACAGACACACACGTCCAGCATGAGTTTCAATCCACTGGGTCCAGGACTCAAACTGTGGTTGACCACATGGAAGCCCAGTGCCTTAGCCACTATACTACCTGCTGGCCCACACATATGAATTTTGAGAGACACAGTCATTCAATCTACAACATAGTGGCAAAAAAGAAAAAGAAAGAAAGAGAAAGAAAGATATTCTCTTACCCACAAAGAAAGAGCAGAGCTAGTCAATTCAGATCTGGTATATCATCCACAGGACCAGGGACCCAGAATTCTTCTAATCTTTTATCCTACAGTCTTTAACAAGTGGCGTCTACTTCAAGGCCCAAGATGGCGTTCGGAGCTCCAGCCATCAGAACCTTACTTCGACTAGTAGGAAGGAGACAGAGAGGGGCAAAGAGCTCATTCTGTATATCTCACTGACCAGAATGTGGTCGTCTGACTGCACTTAAATGCTAGGGAGGCTTGCAGATGCGGTCTCAGGACTGGGAAGCCATGTAGTCTGGATTCTATTGGGCTGTCAGAAAAGTCATGATGCATTTTTGCATAGAAAATCATAGAAAAGGGAACCAGCAGTTAGCGTAATGGCTATGTCGCTGGACTCCCACGTAGTCGACCGCGGTTCGCGTCTCAGACCCGGTGGCTTACAACTCACGCTGGGCGCGTGTGCGTGCGTGCCCAAGATCCCGAGAGGAGAATGGAGGAGAAGGGATTGCGGCGTGACCATCCCCTCTGGGGGGTGATTTCTCGCTTTCTGTCTCTATGTCTCTGTCTGTCTGGCGAGCGCACGCGCCCTATAGCGAAAAACCTCTCAAAAAAAAAAAAAAATCATAGAAAAATACATCGTGATTTTTTCCAGCAACGCAATATAACAATATAATGAAAGAAAAGGAAGAAAACAGGTACTTTTCTTTTTCAGTCTGTGCACCAAGTGCTTGAAATGGCACCTACTGAGCAGACAAGACAATAAATGTAGGCTACTACTTTAATCAGAAATCTGCTGTACTAGATGGAGCTAGTTGTGCTTCAAGCACATCGCAGACCTCACCGCCATGCTCAGAGCAGTTTTGCTTTACTTTCGTGCTCAGGTTGAGAATACAGGCTGTCCTGCTTTAACAGAGCAGCAACGACAATTTACAAATAAAAAGAGCAAAAGCAGCATGGGAATAGACTGATGAAATCTTATGCTCCCTGGGAGAGAAGATAACTGCATGTAAATGATGCCAACAGCACTGGTACAGCATGGCTGCAAGAGGGGCTCTGGGGAGCAATCCGAGGAGCGGTGGCTCCAGGGGCCATGGCTCCTTCAGGTAGCAAGAGGATTTCAAACAGATAAGGCAAAACAGAATGCAAATAAGAACTGCATTCCATTTTACCATACAAAGGAAGAACACGCAGGATGGCATGTCACCTTCTCTCCCCCCAACTCACGGGCGAGGACAGAAGAAAGGAGAGGAAATAGGTAGGCAGACAGAGGAGGCCTGCGGAAAGGCTCTGACCTGGGGCGAGGGGACTGCTGCTCCTGAGCCATGCCCAGATGCTTTGGGTGCCAGGACTTTAAGTGAGCTGCTGGCCCCACCCCAGATTTGCATGACAAATTAGGGCAAGGCTTGTGGTGTTCTGTCCTTTTTCATCTCTAACACTCTGGGTACCTTGCTGGAAGGGCAGACAAGAGAGCCTAGCCTTGTTAGCTGTCTTATAGAGGCTTCACCTTGTCTATCTTATACATACATACACATGTATAAGGTGGAAGGGGTCTTTAACATGCTCATGAAAAAATGCATATTAAAATATTACGCAAGTATTTTAAAATTTTTTTTTTGCACCAAAATCAACTCGTATTTTAAGTCTATTTTTCCACAGACTTCTTCACTTGATCTTAGCCAAAAGGCTGAGAAGCGATCCACAAATTTCTTGAAGTCCATGTTTCTGTGTTTTTAAACCAGTGGTTTTCAAAGTATGGCTTGGGAGGCTCCAAGAGATTTTTAGAGGGTTACTAGGTCAAAACTATTTTCACAATAACTGCTAAGATGTTATTTGTCTTTTCCACCTTCATTCCCTCATAAATCTAAGGTGGAGTTTTCCAGAGGTTGCGTAATGAGTAAGGTCACAACTGTTTACAGAAGCAGTGCTGAGAATTCACCTGTCTTTCTGTTAACCTAGACTTTAAAGAGATTTACAAAAATGTAGATTAATCCCACTCTTCAAGTCCATTTTTGTTTTGAAAAAAAAAAAAAAAAAACCCTCATTTTTCACAAACATACATCATTTATGTTAACATATAATAGGTATATCATGTTATTTTAAATGAATTAATCAATATTTTAAAGTTTTGATTTCTAATATGGCAAACAGAAACAGACATAACCCATATTAAACAAAAGCTCTTGTGGACCTTCAGTGATGTTCAAGATGAAAAAAGTGTTCTGAAACCAAATAGTTTGAAAACCACTGCTTTAAACAAAAGACTTCATGCACACATTACTTTGTGTGCAACACAGGTACACTTAAAAGCATATGATGATTGAGCCAGCTGGAAGCGTGGTGGTTAAGGCAGCTGGATCCCACATGGGTGACTGTCCTAGACCTGGGGCATGAAAAACATGCCTGGAGAATGTGTGTGTGCCCAAGATCCTGAGAGGAGAGTGGAGGAGAAGGGATTGCAGTGTGGCCACCCCTCTGGGGGTACTTTCTCACTTTCTCTTTCTCTCTTTTTGGTGAGTGTACACATCCTATAACAAAATTTTTTAAAAAGTATATCATGATAAAATTTTATAACTTCAGTTTGAGGATTGGCAAGTTCTCCCTGTAAAGAATCAGACAGATGTGGGGCTAGCAGGTGGTGTAGTGGTTAAGGAACTGGACTCCCTCATGGCCACAGTTTGAGCCTCAGACCTGCTGGCTTGAAAACCATGCCAGGCACGTGTGTGTGTGTGTGTGTGTGTGTGTGTGTGTGCCCAAAATCCCAAGAAGAGAATAAATAGAGAAGGTATTGCAGCATAGTCATTCCCCCTGGGGGGCAATTTCTCCCTTTCTCTCTCACTATTTCTCTCTTTGTCCTTCTCTCTCTCTCTCTCTCTCTCTCTCTCTCTCTCGCTCGCGCGCATGTGCGCGCACACACACAAGTACATGCACCCTGTGGAGAAAAAAAAAAAAAAGAAAAGAAAAAAAAAAAAAAGAAAAGAACGAACCAGAGAGATGTAGATTAGACTCTGCAGCTCTGCCTGGTCTCTGTAGCAACTACTCACTTTTATTGGAGTATCACAAAATTGGCTGTAGACAATCGGCAATAAAAGGGCATGACTGTGTTCCAATACAAGTATTTATGGACACTGAAATTTGAACTTTGTTTAATTTTCATATGTCACGAAATAAATGTTATTCTTCTGCACACGTTTTTCTTCTTCCGCGTAAATACATTTTTAAATCAGATACCATCCTCGTCTCATATTTTGGGGGTTGGGAAATAGCATTATCTATCCCAAATCCCCACTTTTCTCAATGCTATCAAAGGCCTTCAAATTCAGTGGATGGCAAAGGTCAAGAGTGTCCTCCCACATTTACTTCTCTGGGCAGGGACACATGAGCTGGGCTCGTGCCTCAGAGAAATGCCTATGGGGACCCCAGCCAAAGGCAGAGCCAAAAAGAGGAAAGAGAAACTCATGATTGCTGAATTGGTGTCCAAATCATGTAACAGCCTGAGTTTTTATCCCACTCATTCAACACACACTGTTTTTATTGAGTGCTTATTATGTACCAGAGCATTAAAAGTTAAAATTTTGAATCCTATTTCCCATAGAGATTTGTTGGCAAGCTTTTTGGAAAGAATGCACATAAATAGAGGGGGGACCATAATCCACAGGCAAAACTCCGAAGTCTGAAAAATTCATACACCTAAGACATATACAGTCAGTTCTTATTTGTGTTACTTATGTTTTTTTATGGCCACTCCAAATCTTGGATTAGCAGATACAGAACCATGGCTTCCGGGGGAAACACTGAGTTTGGTCTCTGTTAGTCTCTGACCACATTTTTGTCCACAGATCAATACGTAACTTTGTTTATGTGTGTTTTTGTTTTGAGACACCTGATTTACCATGTACTGTTGCTTTGCTCACATTGAACTCACGGCCATCGGCATTACAGCGTGCTCCTGAAGAAAGCTGATCTGACACACGCTATTTCCTTGTGGTGCATGAGTGCCTTCTTGAGCTTAGGAACAGTAGACAGCACTTCCACACTGTGCTTTGGAGCCATATTAGATGGTGAAATCACCAATATAAAGCACACAAAATGCAGAAAATATGGCATTAAATAGAGCACAAGGCAGACACAGTTCACGGTATGAGGGCTGAAAGAAGGCAGAGTGGTGCCTGGGTCATCCTCCGCGGGGAAGGTGCACCTGTGGTTTCCACTGCTCTCTAACTTGACTGTGACTGGCCCTGAAAGTGCTGTGAGTCCTGATTTTGTTACAGGTGGTCTTACCAAGAAGGTAAATTCATAAACACAGAATCCATGAACAACAAGGGTGTGACTGCACACGTATTCTTGGTACCAGAAAAAGAGCTCAGAATGAAAACTAGTATATCATTCTGGAAGGGTGGTGGGCCCTGTGCACTTCAGAGTGTTCAACTTCTAGGACCTACCCAGAGAAAATCATCAGGCAAATGTGTGGGTAATTATGTGCAAGGATGTTCATTACAGTTATAACAAATGGAATACTACGCAATTACGAAAGATGATGAATCGAATATTTACTAATATAAACAGTTTATGAAATGTACAGTGAAAACACAAACATCACACTCAACAGTCTCACTTTGTGAATAAATATACTTTGTTTATGAGATATTCAGACATTGTGATCTAAATATCCTCAGTTTATCGGTAGGAACAATTCTGGAAAGATATTTATTAAGGTACCTTATCTGGGAGTTTAAATTAGAGAACAATTATATTTTGTTATTTGTACTTTTCAGTGATTTCTAAATTTGTTTGCAAGAAGAAAGCTAACTTTATAAGACGTAACTTTTTTTTTTTAGATTTTTGACATAGGGCACATCTGCTTGCTGGAGAAAGACAGAGAGAAAAGGAAAGTGAAAAATCACCCCCCGGAGGGAATGAACATGCCACAATCCTTTCTCCTCCATTTTCCTCTTGGGACTTTAGGTACACACACAGACACACACACACACACACACACACACATGCCCTGCATGCTTTTTCAAGTCACTGGGTTTGGGACTTGAATCACGGTGTCAGCCAAGTGGGATCCAGTCCCTTCACCACCATACTATCTGCTGACTCAGGATATGTATCATTTTTTTTTTTTTTAAGTGAATTTTTTGGGGGGTGGATCTTACTTTTTGCCTGGGCTGGGCTAAGTTCTTTAACTCTTGAATTTTTACTAAATTCTATGAAACAGTAGTTGTTTATATTTCATGACTTATAATAAAAATTTTTAAAAGTCTCAAGATTCTCTAGCTTCATTCCACAGATTTGGAAGGCCCAAGAGGGCCAACTCCCTCCAAGTGTCTTGCTGCCATTCTGGGAACCCGAATCAGAGGTGGAGACTCTGGCCCAAGTCCCCATTGCTCAGGAAAGTGCTGAGGCCTGAGTCTTTCCAGCCAGGGCAGAATTCCTGGGGCTTGGCCACAGGGACAGGGCTAACAGAGTCAGGCAGGAATTTCGTCTGTCTCCATTTCTGTTTTTAAAAGAAATAGTCACTGCCTAAATTGGGTTGAGCGTAGTATTATCTGGTTTTCTTCAAAGCCTGAGCAAAGATGAGCTGCTGCTATGCAGCTATGCTGGACTGTCAGGGGAACAGGTTTTTGGGAGAAAATGTGGTCTGCTCAGAATGGAATCGGTTGTCAGCAGGGCCCAGGGCTGCACAGGGATAGAATGAGCTTAACAGATGTAAGCTCCATGGCATGAGAGTTTTCTGTCTGTAATTTATCTTTTGGAACGTTACTCTATCCCCGACCTGTATTTTACTAACAGTCAACAAATCAAAGAATGACCAAAGGTGATAATGGGAGTGGAGTTTGAGCTCCAGCACTTGCTACATGGCACCTCGCCCTAGTACCAGCCTCTGCAGCATGACGCCTGACGAGCCCACAGCTTCCCAGTATTTCCATCTCATTCTGTTACTGAGAAACTGCCGTGTCTGCTAGATCAGAGACCAGACGACTGGGGTGCCAGTCGTGCCCTGTCACATCTGCCTACGTGACCTTGACTATGTCACTAATCCTTTCTGGCCCTCAGGTTACCCATTTGAAGAATCAGGTCATGCTTCGATTTGTTGACTTAAAACAAAATGTACGTTGGGAAAACAGCAATTAGGTCCCATCCTGGAGACTGGATTGTATTCTTCCCCACTGGGGTGTGTCTCCATGGCAAAACCCAGTGTGTGGATATTTTTGTGATGCCAAGGCAGTCAGAGGACCAAAGTGCTACTGGATTTCAGCATTGACGAGCTTAGCCCATTTCTGTGGGCAGGAGTGGGGTGTGTGAGGATGGGGCAGGGAGCTTCCAAAATCATATCATGCAGGGGCGTTCCCTGACGTACACAGAACAAGTCAGTACCCACTGGGGCCAGCCCACTGGGGCTCCTGGGATCCTATGGCAGAATTAGGCATGGTTTATGGTTCTTTTCAGGGAGCCTGATTCTCCAATAATGGTATAAATGTCAGTTTCAAGAAAATCCATTCTAAAAGCCCCGATCAACTTCTCAATCATCTGCTCCCTCTTTCTCCCAGCTCTCCCAGAGTGCCTGAGGCGATTCTGAGATCAGACAGCATAATTACAAATGAAGCGGGGCTCTGGGGATGGCTTACAGCTTAATTAACTCTCATCCCTGCACTGTCTCTGTGGCTTGAGCCTTGCGCTCTGTGCAGGAGTCCTGGCTGCCAAAGGATTCAGAGCAGGAGCCTCTCCTAGGCTTGTTAACATGCTCTCCTCAGTCTCTCCTGATGCAGGCAGGCTGCAATTAGGCCCTGCCAAGGAGAAGGGGAGGCATGAGCTGCTCTTCCTGCTGTGTTAGTGCATTGCTGCTGGCTGGAGGAGCTGCTTGTCTGGGCCGGCAGGCCCAGAGGTGAGTTGCACTGAGGAATGTGGAGTGGTTGCACCTGCTGGCCCAGCCCAGGTCAGGAGGTGCCACTGCAGGTGTGTTCCTGGGGGTGGTGTCTGAGGGCAGGGCAGGACACCGAAGACACCTGGGGTTAAAGGGCCCTGTCCTATCCACTGCCAGTATAGTAAAAGATAAGGGCTGAGATGGAATCTGGGCTTCCGGAGCTTCCCTTTACACAAGCCCAGGCCCCTAGAAAGATCTTTGGGCTTATGTAACATCAAAAAGAAAAGGAAAAACAACGGAATAATCACACCTGGAGGGCCCCTCTCTAGGAAATCTGCAAACCTGCAGGTTGCTTTTTTTGGTCCTCATGACTTCCTGGTAGCTTCAGGTTTATGTTGTCAATGAGTTTCTGGCTGGAAATAAATGACCTCATCCTAAAGGAACTGGTTCCCTTACTTCTGGAGAGGAAGAAGCTTAGAGGAAGAATTTCAAAAGCAGAAAAGAACGGTCATTAATTGGGTATTGATGCTTGTCCAATACGACAATGGAGGGAAAGGGAAGTGACACCTCCTGAGTCCTGTCCCTCTGCCCCCGTGCTGCCCAGCAGCCCAGCAGGTCTGCAGAAGCTTACCAAGGACCCAAGGCCCTGCACATATACTTACTTAGAATCCGAGCCCTACACACAGGCTTAATTGGGACCCAAAGCCCTACACATGGGCTTGCTTAGGACTCAATATCCATTGACTTACTTAGGACCCAAGGCCCTAAAGAAAGATTTAAATAATCACTCCCCTTCCTCAGAGACAGGGCGTGAAAAAAAGAAAACCACAAGGACTATATGATGAAACTAATGTCTCCAAAACATAGTATTACATCTAAAAGTCAACCATCACCTTACTTCCCTAGGTATATAAACATGTGTTCAATGTTAGCCAGGGATGTATTTTAATCTGCTTGAAATAATTAGAGTGGGCTCCCTGAAAGTGAGGGCCTAAGGCCCACAGGCTTCTTAATATAGACCTGCTACCTCAACTCCTCAAAGAAATGCCTCCAAAAGTCAGAAAAAATATGAATCTATATCATTGCAAAGTACTGAGTCCTCACATGGATCAGAGTCCTGGTGTCCTCAAAGTGATGCCCTGGACCAGGTCATGCCTTTGACTCTGAGGATAAACTTCTTCAACCAACAGGTTCTCAGTGCTCACACTCTCAGATTTCCATCCATCTGCCAAGTTCATGGTCAGGACCTGGCAAGGAAGCCAGTGGCCCATGCATGGGGTCTAGGAGGCCAGCACTGCAGATATTGGGCTTTATTCTTTTTTTTTTTTAAGAGTTTTTTTTTGCTATAGGTCACATGCGCTCTCCAGAAAGACAGAGAGACAAAGAGACAGAAAGCGAGAAATCACCCCCCAGGGGGGATAGCCACGCTTCAATCCCTTCTCCTCCATTCTCCTCTCGGGATCTTGGGCACGCACGCACATGTGCCTGGCATGAGTTTAAGCCACCAGGTCCAGGATTCATCCTGTGGTCGACTACATGGGAGTCCAGTGACATAGCTATTATGCCAACTGCTGGTCCTGGGCTTTATTCTTTAAGAAAGAAGATTAAGGGAGAATGTTTGAGTGAGATAGGTCCCTTTCCACCTAGCTCCTTCTCTCTCAGAGCAATAACTCTCTGTCCTGCTTGCTCACCTTCACTGAGAACTGCCCTTGGCGATTCCTCTGGCTCTGAACAGAGCACATTTTTGTTAAATTGTTAGCAAAAGGTTGCTTTCAGGTACAGGGTGACACCAGAATGACTAGACACCCACGTATTTACAGTGTCAATAGTCATTGACTAAATTTCTACCACGTGCCTGTCAGACACTATTTTTGAGGTGCTGAGAGGCTGGCAGGAGAGACAATTATCCTACAATAAGGAAAGCCCCAAAGTAGGAGAAATGCACAGAGTATGGACATACTCGGAGAAGGTGTGATTAGTTCTAGCTGAATGGCAGTGGGGAGACCACACAGAGGAGGCCTGACTAGGCCTCTGATGATGGTGGGAAATTAGGGCCAGAGACTGATATGCTGAGCAGGGTCAGACTGAAATAAGTGGATCATGCTCCAAGGAAGAGAATCTTTATACCGTCCTGAGCAATCACGAGGGAATTTCCTAGTCTATGAGAGCCATAGAAAGACTCCAATAAAGTAACTGTTATCGTTGTTGCAGAAAATGGAAGGGAAGGAAGAGAAAAGGGCTTCTACGACTGCTGTTTAGCAACATCATCACTATTTGTCAGTGGTACCCATGAATGGGTCACACCACGGTGTTGTCTTTCCCGGGTACCCCACGGCTTCCTTTGTAGCTTTTCTGTCTAGAAACCAGGGATGTGTCCATTCAGGTCCCAGATGGGTTTGGATCTAAATCCAGAGCCAGTTGGGAACTGCTAGGCCTCACTAGCCAAGGTGTAGTCCAGGAACCGGCAGCACTGACATTGCCTGGGAACTTGCTAGAAATGCAGAATCTAAATTCTTGCCTCAGATCCACTGAATTCAATTTCTCTAGCTCACCAGAGCTGTGTGTAAAATCCTGAGGCTTCCTGGACCAGGACTGACCACAGCCTGGGGCAATGTGACCTGAAGCATAGACCTTTCTGTTCCTAGGCTCAGGCCACAGAACAGGGGGCAGAAACAAAACCAGGAATTCTCCCCAGGTTTAAAGCAAGCCTTCAGCTTAGACATTTTTTTTGGATATTCTAGGCAGGAAGCCAGCCAGAACGGGTTCAGTCACTCACGCACACGGCATCAGGCACACACAAGATACAAAACAATCGAGGAATGCAGGTGAGCTCATGCCGCCAGGCAGCAGTAATTCATGCTGCAACAGGTTACATGTGTTTCACTGAGGAGGCAGCTTGTACAGGTGGAGTCACGCGCCCGAACCTGTCAGCACTTACATTATCCATGATTATCTGGATTTTCTTTCCATTTGGCCCTAGAGGAGCCACCACACAAAGAGTCTGGCAGAGCAAAGTCACTGACCTTGTGCTCGGATAGAACAATGTCCACAGATGCAAAGAATAACCAGTTTAATAGTGTGTGTACGTGTGTGTGTTAGGGGTGTGTGAGTCTAATCTCAAGGTTACTGAAATATGATGCACTGTAAAGGGAAACTCACAGAGAAGCTTTCTACCTTGGCTGATTTGCAGGTCACAGCATGAGAAAAACTTCTTGTTGTAGTTAGGGCCTTGAGCATTTGAAAATAATAAAAAGAAAAAGTTTTGAATTAAAATTTATGGTTGAGCCTGCGTGTTGGGGAGGAGCTGGCTTAGTGGGCAAAGTTGACGCCAGCCAGGCTGCAAGGGCTGGGAGAAATTGGACACCAGCAAGGCTGTAGGTGAGGAGGGACGGTTCTCCCATAGCGCAGTGCATGGGCCCTCTTGGCCAACTGCTCCCAGCTTCAACTGCACATTTGTGTCCCTGGAACAGTGTTTTAAAAATACTGTTGCCTGGGCCACACTCTAGATCCAATGAATCTGAATTTCTGGGGATGGGACCCAGTCACTGAAAGATTTTTAAAGCTCTCCAGGTAATTTTTTTTTCTTTATTTTTTGGAGAGGTTTTTGCTATAGGGCACCTGTGCTCACCAGAAAGACAGAGAGAGACAGAGAGACAGAAAGCGAGAAATCACCCCTCAGGGGGGATGGCCACGCTGCAATCCCTTGTCCTCTAATCTCTTCTTGGGATCTTGGGCACGCACGCACACGCACCTGGCATGAGTTTAAGCTCCCAGGTCTGGGACTCGAACTGTGGTTGACTACATGGGAGTCCAGCGACATAGCCATTGCACTAACTGTTGGTCCCTCCAGGTAATTTTAATGTGTGACACTGGTATAGAGAATCACCAGCAGAGGTCAAAGTCTCAAGGATGGAGGAAAAAGGACAAGGCCTTTGTTTCTGCACCATGACCTTCTCCACTGGGGAGGTGTACAGGCTTCAGTGGGTAGAGAAGGGGTGATTTTTATTACCATTCTGTTCTTTGGGAGGTTTATTATTATTATTCATTATTATTATTATTATTATTATTACTATTTTTTAAAAGTTTGCCATAGGGCATGCATATCCACCAGAAAGAGAGAGAGAAAGTGAGAAAGCAAGTCACCAGGTCCAGACCTTGAACTGGGGTTGGCCATGTGGGAGTCCAACACTTTAACCACCATGCAACCTGCTGGCCCCACTCTTTGGGAATTTTATTAACCTATAGGAGGTCCAAAGTGGATAGGGAGAGTGAGTCTTCAAGGATGTGATGTCGATTCAGCAGCAGCTGTCCCATACCCACTTGTCTCTGAACAATATGAATACTTCCAAATTTTATCAAGATGACACTTATTTTTCAAAGAACATATACATCAATGATTGTGTTTTCCCTGATGCATTAATTTTCTATTGATGATGTAACAAATTACTACAAATGTCCTGGTTTGAAACAACACAAATTTATTATAATTTTGGAGGTCAGAAATTCTGAAATCAAGGTGTCAACAGCGTTGCATTCCTTCTGATGGGGCTGGGGAAGAATCTGTTTCCTAGCCTTCTAGAGGGTACCTGCATTCCTTGACTTGTGATCCCTTTCCACGAATCATGCTGATCTCCGCTTTGTTCTCACATCTCCTCTGTTATGATTTGGATCATAGTTTGTCTCTCAAAGTTTCATGTTTTGGAATTTGGGTCTTAGTGAGTAGGGATTGGATGTCCCCTCCAAATTCATATGTTGGGAATTGTTGATATTGATGACATTGTAAAGGTATTAAGCAAAACCTTAAATCCTTTGTGGTGTCCCAGAGTGAGGTGTGATGGTATCACTAGGGCAAGACCTCTGTGATTGAGCTATGGCAGGTGTATAAGCAGAGAGAATGAGACCAGAGCAGTACAGGGAAAGCCAGATGGACACAAGACACACTGCTTTGGTAACTGTTCTGCCATCCACCATATTTTTTTTTTTTTTTTTCTGAGAGAGGTTTTTCACTATAGGGCGCACACGCTTGCAGACAGACAGAGAGAGACAGAGAGACAGAAAGCGAGAAATCACCCCCCAGGGGGGATGGCCACGCCGCAATCCCTTCTCCTCCATTCTCCTCTTGGGATCTTGGGCACGCACGTACACGTGCCCGGCGTGGGTTTTAAGCCACCGGGTCTGGGATGCGAACCGCGGTCGACTACGTGGGAGTCCAGCAACATAGCCATTACGCTAACTGCTGATTCCCCTGCCATCCACCATTTTGTAATATACTTAGACTTTCAAGTCACCGGAGTTAAGAGTTATTAAACCTCTATTATGCTTTTTGTAATTCACCCAGCCTCAAGTATTTCTGTTAGCAATGCAAAATGGACTAAAACATCCTGTATTATGACCCTTCAGTCTCCCTTTTCTAAAAACACTTGGGATTTTATTGTGCCTACCAAGATAAGCTTCCCATCTGAAAACCCTTAACTGAATCATATATGCAAAGCCTCCTTGTCATGCAAGGTCACATTCTCAGGTTCTAGGGAGTAGGATGTAGACATCTTTGGGGGGCCATTACTTCACTTTCCAAAATCTGATGAGAGTCACACGAGTTAGATGTTTATTATTATCCTCACTTAGCAGATGAAAAAACTGACACCTAGCCAGACACAGGCAGCTTCTGGATAGCAAAGGTGAAGCTAAATTCTTGCAATCCCCCACCTCATTGTTGCTACCAGGTCTAGTAGCCACCTCTTGGGACCACCTCAAGCCACAAACCATTTTCCTCTCACCTCCATACATCCCACTATACCTTTTGCCCTCCTGGAGGAGTGGTTGTCCCTGCACACCTATGTTGGACAGTTGGTCATTGTTACAAAATTACTGCTACCAGGTCAGATATACACCATGATCAGGTCCAGGAAGCCAGTTTCTTTTTTCGGGCTGGTGACCATGGCTCTGGGCTTCTCTGATCTAGTTGAGTAGACCTGTTATACATGCAAATAATTTCCACATAACTTTCATCTGTGGCATCCGTCAGAATTGTACCATTGTTTATGCGCTTCTCATTAGTATTGGTCTTCTCTCAACTGTGACTTCCATGAAGATGGAAAACACACTTATTTTTATTCACTAGCACTTTATAGAGCATATATGGTATTTAAAGGATGTTTAACAATTATCCACTAAAAAAGGAATGTTTGCCAGCAGTCTAGGCTTACAGATTATGAGCAACTACTCCTTTGCCTTCTAGAAGCTGTGGTTGATTACTTTAGCATTTCCATTTACTCCCTTTCCTGTAAGAGGATTATCAGTCATTGATGTGGGACTAGAGAGGGTGCTTCCTTGGCCCACTTGTAGGCTTGGCTGTGTGACTTGTTTGGTCAATGGAATGTGAAAGGACATAACAACAACCAGGTCTAAGCAGCTCTGAGAACAGTTGGGTGGCTTGACTTCACCACTTGTTCTTTTCCCTTGCCAGGATGACCCTTCAGCAAGTGACCCTGAGTGAGAAGATGCAAGATAAGTAGATCCGCAGTGGTTACTTTGCAGCTCTTGACATGGGCCTGATTGAAACTATTGTTAGTATAAGCCAATAAGTTTAGGGATTTTTGTTACTACAGCATTCCAAATTCTTGTGTTTTTTGAGGGGCATTATTTATTTCACTTTTATTTACTATAATTATTTTTAAATTTTACTTTAGGGCACATGTACTCACCAGAGAGAAACAGAGAGACAGAGAGACAGAGAAAGTGAGAAAGCAAGCCACCAGGATTGGGACTCAAACTATGGTTGGCCATTTGGGCGTCCAGCACCCCAACCACCATGCCACCTGCTGGCCCCTAACTTTCAAATTCTAACAGGTACAGAAGTCATTACTGCACGTCTCTGGGCATATCCAGTTTTCCACCTCCCAAGTGGATGCTCAGGTTATAGCCTTGGCTCTGCCACCTGCAAACTGTGATCTTAAAAAATAGTCACATAATATCTTTTGGGCTCAACTTTATACACCAATAGATAAAAGCCTCCTCCAGCTCTAAAACAGATGATTCTGAAAGGTGAGCCTATTGTCTTAGAGCTGACCTCTGTCTTCTGTGAGTTATCTTTGCACATATTGCACGTAGTAGCATATCGCCTGGGAAGTCACCTCACATTTTGAGTCCAGAGGCTATGTATTCTAGGCAAAACGGTCTTATTTCCCTTTTATGTTTGTTAATTTTCTTATCTGTAAAAGGAAAACAGCACACTGTTGGGGTGTGTCATCTAGTTCACAGTAAGCACTCAATAAATTCAAGTGCCCTCCTTTTTTGTTTCTTATCTTCTTAATCAGATCAAGCCCTTCTAGGGATATTTCTTTGCATCTTGCATACCCTGAACTTGGGTACTTTGAGGGAAAGTGCAAAAATGTCTACATTAAAAACTCTTAGATACATACACAAGTTTACACAGTAGCATTACTCAAAATATCAACAAAGTGGAAACAACATGAGTGTCTATCAACGGATGGACAGATAAAAGAAATGTGACATATCCATACAATGAAATACTCAGCCATAAGAAGGAATAAAGTACTGAAGCATGTTAGAATATGCATGAACCTTGAAAATATTATACTAAATGAAAGAAGACAGTCACAAATTCCCACATACTATCTAATTCCATTTATGTTAAATGTCCAGAATAGGAAGTCCAAAGCGACAGAAGGTAGATTAGTGGTTATCTAATCTACTGGGAGGGTGAGCAGAATGTAGGGAGAGGGTAATAGCTAATGGGTATAGAGTTTATTTTGGGGGTGATAAAAATATTTTACAGGGTTGGCAGGTGGCATGGTGGTTAAGGGTACTGGACTCCCATGTAACCAACCAAGGTTTGAGTCCCAGACCTGGCCTTCTCACTTTCTCTCTCTCTCTCTCTCCCTCCCTCTCTGGTCAAATTTAAATAAATAAATAATAAAGTTAAATAAAATTATTCTTGAAAAAATATTTTGCTGTGAGGTAGTGGTAATAGTCGCACAACTTTGTAAATATCCTAAAAACTACTAAATTGTACACATTTTTGGTCACACACTTTAAGTGTGAAATGTACAGTGTGAAAATTATATCTCCATTTTAAAAAAAACCTCAAAGAGAAGCAAGGGGTTGATGACTCAGGTGGAGGAGCATTGCCCCATCAGTCCTATTCTCAACTTTTTCTGTGTCACTTTGTTTTGCTTTCCTCCCAAATCTCTCCTTTTCTGTTGATGCCACATGCCCTAGAAGGGGAAAATTCTTGTGATGCTTAGCTCAGAGGAAATGGTTGGGATTTTTCAAAAATCATTATTAAAATTTAAAAAGGGGGAAGAAAGGAGTAGGGAATATAAGGAATAAAAATGTAAATGTGGGGACCAGCAGATGGTGTAATGGTTGCATTGCTGGACTCCCAAGTAGTTGACCGCGAAGGCTTGAAACTCACGCTGGGTGCATGTGCGTGTATGCCCAAAATCCCGAGAGGAGAATAGAGGTGAAGGGATTGCAGAATTGCCATAATATCTAAGGGGTGATTTCTTGCTTTCTGTCCCTCTCTGTGTCTCTAGTGAGCGCATGTACCCTATAGCAAAAATTTCTCTCAAAAATATATATAAATGCATGGACACACAAAAAGATCATGTTCTAGAGATCATATTCCTTATGCAAAATAGCCACAGGCACAGGCCAAATCAGGGGTCTTTAGTCCTTTCCTCCCTCCACAGCCCTATGTAGGGAAACCAGACAGTCCCAATTTGGAAGCTCTGTACAATTTCTTCCATTCCTCCTCCCCTTTCATGCTGGGCCTGAGCCCCAAATGGTCACAGTCTAATAGGAATGGGAGCAATCGGGTTGATGATCCTCTTAGTATAAAAAGTCATTTCTTCCCTTGCAGACCCAGCGACCAATGCATTGGTGAGTGGGGGGTTAGGTGAACATTTTGTAGAAGTTCTCAGTTATTCCTTTCATTCTCCACCCTTCTCTGCCAGAGAAGGATAGAACTATTTCCTAACATGTTCCATAAGCATTCATTGATGGATCCTTAATCCAAATCCTAAGGGAATCGAAACCTCCCCTTGCTTTCTGGGAGGACATATATCCCTCACTTCATCTTTCATCAGTAAGTTCAAAGATCATCAATTCAATTCAGAGTATCCTAGAAAAAACAGAGAGAAGTAAGTAATTACTCTTCCTTGGTTTTATTCAATTAGTTTTAGATTTTAAGATGAAATAATTCTGTGCCAGCCCAAATCTTTCACTGCATTTTGGATTGGCTTGAGCCCTATTGGCCACTATTCCATGGCCAACTTGAGCTGATATGAGAAGGCCTACATATACGAGAGAGTGGATGGGTAGGGAGCACCTTGGGGCCCACCTGGGGATAACCACCATCATCACCAGGGAGTGGGGAGGTATGAGTTTGCTTTTCCTTGCCAGTCCTCACTTACCACCTACAGAGGTGGCTGGCTTTTTCAAAAGAGAGTTTGGAGTAGAGAAATACGACTTACCTTTTTCTTCAGAGCATTAGAAGCTTATTTACAAAGCCCTCTAGTCTGGGATGAAAGTGCTTACCAAAAAGCATAAGATATTCTAAGAACAATCCAGGACCTAGTCAATATTTATAACCAGGGGCTTCAGCTCAGGTGCCTTCATGAGACTATTTGAGCTCCACTTAACTACTGTACATTGATCATCTGCGGGAGACCTTTCGCCTGCTGGCTCCTCTGTCTTTATTATACTGAGCAATTGGGAATACACTTGACTTTCAAAGGCTCAACTTGTGCCATTCAAAGGAAAAATTTCCACCTTATTTTTAAGCCCTATCTTGTTCCCCTGCAGTCTGAATAAACATTACTCAATAGCCAAGTTACTTAAGCATCAATCATTTCCACTTCAAGGAGACGGTAAAGGGAACAAAGACGTAAAAGCACAAAAAGATTGAAATTTAACCTCCACTGCTGGGTGCTTTCCAAGCTTGTTCAGATTAGTTCCTCAAAAAGAAGCCCCAGAGAACTGATGTTACCTCAAGTTCACTGGAATTCTCTTTCTCTCAAGGATTACACTTGAGTATGAAGCAAGTCTTCCCCGGAAGCCCCCGGCAGACGGTAAACTTGGCAGCTAGTGTGTGAGTATTTGCTCTCTCTTCTCTTTTGAGTAGTTTTCACAAACTTTTAACATTCTTCTCCTCAGTGCACCCTCCCTCAGATGGGTCTCTGGCCCAGTCCTCCACCGCACCTTCCAATATAGCTCCCAGTTCGTGGTCTGCTACTATCTCTTTCTTCACCCTTCTTTTTTTTCCTCCAACTAGACTTTTTGGGGAAAAAAATCACCTTCTGTAGAAAGCAGTTGCCTCCAAAATATATTTTTTCTGTCATTGACTTCCTAGACACCATTTTTGGCTGGGAGATGCTCAAATCCTATCTAGCGCAGGGGACAGACAGTTTTCCAGGGATGGTCCCAGAACATCTGTACTCAATTCACCTGGGGAGCTTGTTAATTAAGCATGCAGAATACCCCAGCTACAACCACCTCTACTGAACTGAACTCTGGTAAGTGAGCCAGGGAATCTGCATATTTAATAAGCTCCCCGGTGAGTCTTCCACCCTGTGTAATTAGTGATCCACTGTCATTGCATTGTAGTATGTTAGGATCTGCCGTCACTGATGGCAGAGCAGAGATTTGGAGTGAGAAACCCATGCTGGATTCTTGGCTTGGTCCTCTGCTAATGGCATGATTAAAAACAAACATCTTTATTGAGATATAGTACATATACCATGCAACTCACTCACACACTGTGTTCAAGTGAATGGTTTCTAGAGGTGTGCAACCATCACTATAGTTAATGCAAAACATTTTTATCACCCCTAAAAGAGATTTTGTATCCATTAGGGTTACTCTCCATTTACTTTTAACACCTCAGACCTAAGCATCCACTAATATTCAGTCTCTATGAATTTAGCTATTCTAGACATTTCACATCAATGAAATTATGCCATGTATAATCTTGTGTGTCTGGCTTCTGTCACTTGGCATAATGTTTTCAAGATTCATCCATGTTGTAGCATATGTCAGGAGTCGATTCCTTTTATGACTAAATAATATTTCATTATATGGATATACCACTTTTTATTTATCTGTTCATCTATTGATAGAAATTTGGTTTGTCTCCATTTTGGGGCTATTATGAATGAAGCTGACATGAACATTTGTGTACAGGTGTTTGTGTGAACTTATGCTTTCATTGCCCTTAGGTATATAGCCAGGAATAAAATTGCTGGATCATGTAGTATCTCCTTATATAACTTTTTGAGGAATTATAGATTGTTTTCCAAAGTGACTCTACTATTTTATATTCCCTCCTCCAGTAGTGTGACAGCTGCAATTTCTCCACATCCTCACCCAAACCCGTTGTTTTCCACCTTTTTTATTCTTTCTATCCTACTGGATGTAAAGAGGTATTTCATTGTGGTTTTGATTTGCATTTCCCGAATTAGTAATAATGTTGGCTATCTCCTGTGCTTACTGGCCATTTGAATACCTTCTCTGGAGGCATAGCTTGATTAGGAGGGCAATTAATTTCTATGATCTTCAATTCTCTTGCCTGTAAGGTGAAGCAATAGGCAAGGTGATTGGTTGAATTAAATGAGGTGGAATCTTGGACACACAGTAGGCACTTAACAAAGGTTAACCTTCCATATCACTGATTATGAAACTTATCAACCTGGAGAGACTGAGACCATGATTCCCAGCATTGCCTTCTCTGGTTCGGGGTTCGAACTGGCCACAGTAGGTATCTGTATGAGTACGTTATGCTCTCAACACTGGGTTGGGGCACCGTGGCAGCTCATGCCTGTTGCTGCTGCTCAGCCATCTCCCTTTCTTGGTGTGGGGCAGCACCTGCACCTACAGTTCTATCAGTTCCCATTGACCTCCTCTTCAAATCCTCTGTGTCTTAACTCAGGTATCTATGCTCGCCTATGTGTCTTGTCACTGCTATAATAAAGTTACAGATGAACACAAATTTAGTAAAGAGACACAACACAAATTTATTATTTTACAGTTCTAAGGTTGTAAGTCCAAGATGGGTCTCACTGGACCCAGATCAAAGTGTCTTCAGTGCTATATTTCTTTCGCAAGCTTTAGAGGAGAATTCATTTCCTCATCTTTTTCAACTTTTAGAGCTCAACAACATTCTTCAGCTCATGGTCTCTTCTTTCAGTCTCAAAACAAGTAGCATAGCATCTTCAAATTCCTCACCCTCTCACAGTGGTCCTTGTGCCCCTTCTTTTAAAGCAGGTGGCATGTTGGTTAAAGCACTGGACTCCCACATGGCCCACTGTGGTTTAAGTCCCAGATCTGGTGGCTTGCTTTCTCACTTTCTCTCTGTCTCTCTCTGGTGAGCACACATGCCCTCCATCATACTTTTAAAATACAATAATAATAATAAATAAATTAAACAAATTGCATTGGGCTTACTTGATAGTCCAGGATACCCTCCCATCTCCAGATCCTTAACCCCATATGCGAAGTCCCTTTTGCCATGTCAGGTGACATTTATAGGGCCTGATGATTAGGACCAGCATATTTTGGGAGGCCATTATTCTGCCAACCACATCTCCAGATTCACTGTCTCTACCTTTTCCTCCTGGTCTATGCCCTCAGAAACTGACCTGTATAAATGTTCCTTCTCTTCCCCTCAGACTCTGATAGAATTCAGCCAGGGAGAGGCATAAGTAAGGATTAGAAAATTGAGTCCCTAGTTACTTTCTCACAGGAGAACTGTGAATTGTATGCATCTCTGGATCAAAAGACATGCCTGGTGTCTCCACACCCTTACTGCACAGCTCCAGCCCACTCGTTCCACTGCTGCTTCTTTCCCCTTAGGCATAGGGACAGTACTGTCTTCCCTGGCTGCCTAGCCCTGAGGTTCTGCACCATTCCATATTGGTTACCTTTAACCCTGAGCATACCTCCTTCAAAAGTTCCCATTTGACATAAATTTAACAGCTACAACTATAAAACTCTTAGAACACAACAGAAGAATAAATATCCATGACCTTGGATTTAGCAATGGATGCTTAAATATGACACAGAAAGCATATTTAACATAAAGAAAAATAGGTAAATTGGATTCCATAAAAATTAAAAAACTTTTTTTATTAAAGAACATAGGAAGAAAATGAAAAGACTACACAGAGCATGTGAGAAAATATTTGCCAATCATATAAGGACCTAGTATCCAGAATACATAAAGAACTCTTACAAGTCAGCAATAAAAAGAAACAACCCAGTTCATAAATGGAAAGAGGACTCACATAGCCATCTCCCCAAAGAAAGCATAACAGATAGCCAAGAAACCTAGGAAAAGATTCTCAACTGCATTAGTCATTGGGAGATGCAAAACAACAAAGAAACAAAGAAACAAAACACTTCACAGACATTAGGATGCTTACGATTAAAATAAAAGGATAACGACAAGTATTGGAAAGGAAGAGGATGAAGTGGAAACCTTATACATTGCTGCTGGAAGATAAAATGGTGCACCCCCTATGTAAAACTGCTTGGCAGTTCCTCAGGAAGTTAGACGAAGAGTTAGAAGATGGTCCAGTAATCTCCTTCTAGGTATATTCCCAAAGAACAGAAAACGAGTGTCCAATGAAAACTTCTATATGAATATTCATAGCAATGCTGTTTACGATAGTCAAAAGGTAGAAGCAACCCCAATATCAGATAAATAGATAAAAAAACATGGTGTAGCTCTACAATAGAATATCATTTGACAATAAAAAGTAGTAGTGAAGTCCTGACACATGCTACAACAGGGATGAAACTTGAAAAATTATGCTAAGTGAAAGAAGCCAGCTGGAAATGGCCATCTAGTCTATGACTCAGCTTATATGAAATGCTCAGGTAAATACATAGATGCAGAAAGCAGATTAGTTGTTCCCAGAGCTCATGAGGGGTGAGAATGTGGAGTGACTACTTAATGAATATATCATTTCTTTCTCTGTCTCTTTATTTTAATTTTATTTTTCCAGGAATGAGAGAGACAGAAAGAAACACTCCCAATAGGGTCTTAATGCATTCCCTGGGTACTCAGAGCTCTCCGGAACTTTCCCATGTAGGATTACCTTGTAGAGTGTTGCATTTTTTCACTGCTGCACCATGGTCTGGCCCCTGGGATCCTTTTAGGGTAATAATGTTCTAGAACTACACAGTAGTGATGGTTGCACAGGGTTGTCAATGTACTAAATGCCACTGAATTGCATACTTAAAATAGTTCAAATGAAGTTTTATGATACATGTATTTTACCATACACATAAAGTATTTTTAAAAAAAATTTTTTTTAAAAGAAAGCCTTGCTTTATTTAAAGATACAATATGATATATTTAAATAAGAACATTTAGCCTTATATTTTAGTTTTGGAATCTGCCAGTGGTTCTTAAACTTTGTTGCATATTGGAGTCACCTTAGGGATATGTTTTTTGAGATATTGTTGCCTGGCTTTTAATCTCAAATGTGTTAGAATAGGGTATAAAATGGCATCAGGATTTTTAAAAAATCCCTCAGTAATATGTGCAGCCAAATTTGGACACGCTGGGCTACATAATTAAGGGAAGAGATGTCAGGCTGGATAAAATAAGGTACTTATGTGACTTGATTGTGTCGTGTCCCTTGAAAAAGCATGGTGACTCTGTGTGTGTACCCAGGGGGACTCAGATATATCTGTGATGGGAATGAAATCTTAGCTAGTTTGTTCAAAAATATGAAAGAGGAAAAAAATTCAGTCTTTCTGGAAGAGTAAAGTCCATGGAGTTTATAGGATATGATGATAAATCTTTTGACATTTTATGCTACTTAAAGTGAAAGTGCTAATTACTTTAAATGTGTCATATTTCTCCTGCCACAACTAAGCCCCAGACTCTAGTGATTCCACCCAGACTCACGTCCATGGAGTTTACAGGCTAGGATGATGAATCTTTTGACGTTTTATGCTACTTAAAGTAGAACTGTTAATTACTTTAAATGTCTCACATGACTCCTGCAGGTCCAAGCCTCGGATCCTGGTGACACCATTACTTCTAAGACCAGACCTTAAATTTTAACCGACCTATCCATTATGGGAGAAACTGCTATTTACTTTTGGGAGGAACCTTCCTATGAAAGCATGTCTCCTTCTGGAAACACAAAGGAGTCCTCTGACAGGGAAGGTCAGTTCCTCTCACTAGCCATTGCTGACTGGAGCGTGGCATAAAGACCAGAGAAAATGATTTAATGCACGGATTCAGAAACCTCTTTTTTTTTTTTTAAAGATTTATTCAATTTTATTTATTATTATTATTCATTTTTTAAAATTTGTTAAAGTGAGAAAGCATGCCACCAGGTCTGGGACTCAAACCATGGTCAGTCATGCGGGAGTCCAGAGCCCTTAACCACCATGTCACCTGCTGGCCTCAGATTCAGAAACTTTAAAAAAAAAAAAAAAAGAAGTATTTATTTATTTAATCCCATTTGTTATTATCATTTTTTTTTTTTAAATTTTACCAGAGAGAGACCCGGAGAGAGAGAGAGAGAAAGGGAAAGGGAGAAAGCAAGCCTCCAGGTTTGGGACTCGAACCGTGGCCACGCCACCTGCTGGCCCTGGGTCAGAAACTTCTTGATCAACATTGGGGATACACATGAAACCACACAGGTACCTTTGCTACTTCTGCCAGGGAGACGAGGAAAGTCTATTCTGTATTCTCTTTTAGGTTCAGGATGAGGGATTAAGTGATCTCACCCTACCCTCAGACATTCTGCTCAGGGAAAAGGCAATTTTTCTGGAACTGTAGCCTGGACAGAAAGTTCGAGGGAGCTTCTAGTCCAGAGTCCAGCTTAAAGGAAGCCTTAGTATTGTATACTAAGTTATGTTACAGATGGGGAGACTGAAGTCAGTGTAGTCTAGAGATAATGGTGACAAGAGGAGTACTACGAATGAAGGGTAGAAGAAAGGAAGGGGTTCAATTTGTGATATGCTGAATTCAAAGTGTGCTATGGCTCTTAGCATAGGAATTGTAGCAGGCTGGCCTGTGGGTTCCTCTGCCAAGCCAGTTTTACTCTCTCTCTTTAGTCTTCAAGGATGAGGCCTTGCCTAATGGACCTCCAGGTAGAAGTGCTTGCTACAGCATGGCACAATTACCCTGAAAACCCCACTGGTGCCTTATCTGGCATCCCTCCTTTTTGATTTTCGCATTCAGAATCTCCAGGAATACTCTTTCCCCAGGCTCAATTTTAGGGCACTCTTTTTTTTTTTTTTAAAAGAATTATTTAATTTCATTTATTATTATTAGTTTTTAAAAATGTGCTATAGGACACATATGCTCACCAGAGAATGACAGACAGAGAGAGAGAGAGAGAGAGAGAGAGAGAGAGAGAGAGAAAGGAAGCAAGCCACAAGTGAGGGACTTGAACTACAGCTAGCCATGTGGGAGTCCAGTGCCTTAGCCACCACACTGCCTGATGGCCCTCTCACTCTTCCCCAATTTATAATTCCCACCTCCTGCCCTCCACTCCATTCTGGCCCCCACTTTTCTCCCTTATTGTCATTTCTGACTTTGGTCAGTTGCATTTCTATTTCCTTCCCCCCAGGCTACAAGGACAAGTTCTTCATCCACTTATCCATCCATCATCCATGGATCCCACCCAGCTCCAACTGATGCACAGAAAACACTTGCTCTTAGACACTCACAGCAGACAATGGAGGTCACTGCAAAGGAGCCACACTGTGGAGTCTATGGAGGGGAGGGCTGTTTGTTGTCCAGGAGCATTTATTACAACATGACACAAAGTTCAGGGTTTCTGCCAGCCAGGCTATTTTCCAATGTGCTGGAGGGGTACCCTTCACATGCCTAGAGAAGCCCCCGATTTATGGGGCTTGAAGATCAAAACAAGGTCAGAGGAAAATTGGCTGACCCACTGTAAGTCCAGAGTGATTTCCACTCAAATAGGTAGAGAAGATGGAGATCATAGAAAAGGGAATTTTGGATTTAGTGTCTGATGCTCCCACTCCTAAAAATAGAGAATCTCACAGGCTCTGACCTTAGCGTCCTCTTTACGTTGTCTCTTTCAGAACTCACTGTATAGACATATCTGCCTGCTGAAAATCCTCCAAGAGTCATAGCACACTTTGAATGCCGCATATCTTAAATTGAACTTCTTCCTTTTTTTCATCCTTCTTTTACAGTGCTCCTCTTGTCACCATTATCTCTAGACTACTCTGCACCCTGGCATCCCTATCTGTCACATTGGCACTGCCATCTTCCTTCACCTCAGCTCTGAACAGCCCACTCATTGGCATTTACATCCCTTCAGTTTCCCAGAGGCCACAGTCACTGGCTGCCTGCCAATATCAATGAGTCCCTGATTCCTGGCTCTCCCCAAACCTATCTTTCCTCGGATCCAAGTCTAAGTTCTCTGTTGCCCAGCCAAGTTATCTATCTCTTCCTACCAGCCTTCAATTCATTATTCTGAAAATATTGCAAATTTCATTTCATCACTCTGCATCCAATATTTCTTGAATATTTATTATGCACTGGGCACAGTGTTAGGGACTGGTATTGTAACAGGGAACAACACTGTCAGGGCTCAGATCCAATAGAGAAGACAAACATGCCGTTGAATTATAGAGAGAAATGTACTGTGACATGGAAGGAGGGAGAGTGTACTCTGGGGCCATAAATAAAGGCACTAGACCCAAATTCATGTGGGTCAGGAAAGACCCCCCCCCCCCCCAAGTATTCACAGGATTGAGTCTAGAATCTGTAGCGAGGATACAGGGTTGTCCATATCTGGCCTGTAGATACCTCATATGTCCCACAAAACACTCACATAGGGTTCCTGTCTCTTTCCAAATAAGCCAACACCCTCCTACTTCTAAATATACATTTTTTTAATTCTTCTTTCTCCCTGAATTATCCTTGCTCCTCATTTCTCCATGTCAAACTCCTCCTGAGTCTTCAAAAATCAATGAAACACCACCTCCTCCCTTTAGCCTTCTCTGGTTCCCAGATTCACACACAGTCTCTGTGCTTCCTTCGTCATTTTCTATGTGGTGTACTGGAGTGGTCTGTGTTCATCTTTGTCTCACTGGATTTATGGGAACCGAGACTACATTTTGATCATCTTTGATGGCCTCCAAGAACCTACCTATTACAATGCCCTGTGCTGAGGTGAAGGTGCAGATGAGCTGAGGAGGAGAACCCATAGGACTTTGTGTGTGTGTGTGTCAGCTACACTGAAACATGAATACGCCACACCTGGTAGATGTGGAGTATTCCACGCATGTTGCTTCCCTGTACTGACATCCTCTATGAACGCAGCTGTTCCCTTGACAGTCCGAGAAAAAGTCAAGAGCATGTCACAATCATCTGAGTCCTGAGTCCTTGGCCAGCTTCTTATAGGTCTGTAGCAAACATTTTCTGACCCTGACCAAGGCCAGACATGTGTAAATCTTCCTCTTTTACCCAGGGTGAGACTGAATTGAGTATAATCTCTCTTTCCCTGGTGAAGAAGAACTTGCTTTTATGCTGGGGTCATTGCTCTCGGCCATCTTCCTCAATCCATCCCTCTCTGTTCCTTAACCAGCTGGTATACCTTCACCTCCTTATCCAATTCTATTTGTACAGGCCATCAGCCCAATTCATACAATCTTCCTTTCCTTCTCCCCTCTTGCACTTGGGTCACTCACCTGGGCTTTTCTTTGGAAAAAGTTTAAAACGCTGATTTTTTACATCCTCCTGAATCATATTGTGTAACCTTGATCAGCATTTTTATTTCATATTGTAAGACGTTCTGCCTCAATGCTGATTTCTCTGGGGGAGGGGAAGGAGTTGGAAAGAGGATTGTTGATGAGGGCTATATTTTATTATGTGTGATGGTCATGGCTTAGACATGCAGCTTGTCAAGCTGGAGGCTGGGGAGGGGGAGAAGGACACTAAATGCCGTTAAGTCACAGTGCAAAATATTTTTCAAGGAGACATCAAAGCCTTTTTCCATGGTGTCTTGCCTTGACCCCATTTCACACTGGCAAAACACAAACTCAAATTAAAATAAAAATACCAGGCTGGCTCCGTTTAGCCAGTTAGGCTGCTAGGCTAAGTGACTGATTTTATTAAAGTCACCAAATGCAAACATTCCAAGATTTATTTTCCTTGCTTATAATTTTTCTGCCTTTTCACTGGTGGGCTGTTTATTTCTAATAATTTGGTAGGAAAAAACATTTGCTCATACTAGTGGAGGTCTTATATGGCAAGCTGCAAACCAGAGCACATTTTATTGCGGAATAAAACCCTTGGAAAACAGGCTCCAGGGGGGCCCGCGGACGGCAACTTTACAAGCGCAGTACAATTGACGCCATTATAATTAGTTCCCCCCAAAAGTCTTATTTTTCAGGGCAGAGATCTGAATCTTTCTGTATGCACTCGCATATCTCTGGACTAGAGCAAAAACATTATGAAGGGTGAGTCATAGACCAGCTTCGGGCTTTAAAGACTAACGCAGATCCTATAAATCTAACCCACATTCTTTTACTAGGAATGACTGACTTTTATGAAAACCGAGGATTGTAAATCAGAAACCTAAATAGCTTACTTTGCAGCAGATAAACACAGATTTATGTAGTGACTGAGCCTGAAGTTAACCCTTTCATGGTGCCATAGCAGCCTGGCGGGTTTGTGTGCTACGGGGGTTGCTTTCGTCCAAGCACCGGTGTTTCTTACTAAAAATGAGTGTGGAGAGGGGCCATGCCACTGTGTATCTCCAGCAGACTGAGGTGGGAGGCGGGAGGAGCATGTTTTTCTCCAGCCAAGCGTGCTTCCCACTGATCCATCTCAGCTGGGTGTACAATTACACCAACAGGATTTGACTCCTGGTTATTTCAGAACACAATCCCCAGTTTGAAGTCGCACACACACATGCTCAAGCACAGCTAAACTAGGAGTTTCTGCATGGGTAGCCTGGACTTCTAATCCCTAGACATGTGACCTCCAAGACATCGGACCCACCTGGACCTCAACCTTCTCATCTGCAAAATGGTACATCTGGCATGTTGTAAGGATTAAATAAAATAAGTACCAAAGGTGCTTAAAGCAGTGCTGGATTGAGGCCAGCAGGTGGCCTAGTGCTTAAGGTTCTGGACTCCCACATAACCCTTTGCAGTTCCAGTCTTGGACCCCATGGTTTGCAAATCACACTGGATGCTTTTTGGTGTGCTCCAAATCCCAGGAGGAGAATGGAGGAGAAGGAACTGCAGTGTGGCCGTTTCTCTGGTGAGGGCATGCACCCTTTTGCAAAGATCTTAAAAACAAAACAACACAACAACAACACAAAAACAGTGCTGGATTCACGATCAGCACTCAGTATATATTAGCCAGTATTATTACTATTAGTACTGGACTCACTGGTTATGACCAGGCTTTGTGCACACGAGTCACCTGGGGACCTAATTAAAGTGCAGGTTGCGATGCTGAGCACCTGAGATCCTGTATTTCTAACAAGCTCCCAGATGATGCTGATTCTTCCGAGTCTGGACCACGCGCTGAGTAGTGTAGGTGGAGCGTGGTGGAACTTACAAACCAAGCCTCGTTTTTTCTCATTCAATTCTTTTTTTTTTAAAGAGATTTTTGCTATAGGGTGTGTGCGCTCAGGAGAGAGAGAGAGGTAGAGAGATAGATAGAGAGAGAGAGAGAGAGAGAGAGAGAGAGAGAGAGAAGGCGAGAATCACCCCTCGGGTGGGGCGGTGGCCACACTGCAATCTCTTCGCCTTTCTCCTCTGGGGATTTTGAGCACGCATTCGTTTCCACATGCTTTGCGCGTGGCACGTCAAGCATTCTCGTGATTATTATCATCAGTAAAGTAATCCTTGGCAAAGAAACGGGTCTTACTGGGACTCTAAATGCTCTCTGGCCCTAAAGGTGCTCCCCACTGCCAGGTGGAGCTGGCGCCCTGGGCGCCAGCACCCTTCGTCTCTCTCCATTCATCTCCACCGCCCACTCCAGCCGCCCGACCCACGCAGCCCCACGCCACCTCTCGCTTCTGTGTTTGAACAAGGCGAGCCCTGTGTTGCCCGTTCAGACTTTAAAGGGAAACAGGACCTCCCGATCCCGGGAGGGAGGAAAAGGGCATCTATCATTTTTATGTGGCATTTCAAAGGAGGAGGCTCAGAGACAAAGGCCTGTGGCAGGGTTAATGGAGAACCCCCGTTTAATCATTAACGTTTAATACTAAACCAGCTCAAGTGGGAGCTGGAAGCCCTGGCTCAACCCTTGGGCATGGGGTGAGGGTGGGGGTGGGGGCTTCTGGGATCAGATGGTTCGGGGCTTCTGTGGGTGGCCATGACATTGGGACCTGAGGGTCATCCTTGGAGATCAGGCTTTCTGCTGAAGCAGAAGGTGGGACCTGAGAATCTAGGGAGAAGAAGGGGGGGAATCTAGGTGACATGGAAGTGGGGCACTGGGTCCCCGCCACTGCTCACTTTGCCTGGAGATGGTGGGAGCCCTAGGGAATTCCATCACCTTGGTATCCGAACCTGAAAGTAAGCAACATGAGGCCATGCACATGGTGCCTGTGGCGCTCTGTGAGCTCAAGGCAGGAGGCAGAGCCTAAAGCCACCTCCTGTGCCAGATATAGGATAGGGGCATTCTGGATTCTTTGGAGGGCCCCTACACCCATACATAGCCCGTACAACCCAGCACTGAGGCTTCAACTCTGCTGCACCTGTGCCCCTGCCTCCAGCTCACACGCTCAGAGTGCCTCCAGCTCTCTGAGCTTATCTGGTTTTAATCATTTACCTGGAGCTGGGAATAAGTCACCTCCTTCAGTGTTTTCCCAAGTGCTTGGGCAGTATCTTGAATCGCACAAGGAGAAAACAATTTCCTTTCCATTTCTCCTTCAAGCCTTCTGAAGAGAAGCTGTAGGCATAGCCAGTGTAGGCTCTAATCCGGCCACAGAATTTGTTCACTCTTCTTCTTCTTCTTTTTTTTTTTTTTTTTTTTTTTTTGGAGAGACTTTTGCTATAGGACATATGCATTCACCAGAGACACAGAGAGACAGAGAGTGAGAAAGTGAGAAACCACCCTTTTGGGAGCGGGGAGATGGCCACACTGCAATCCCTTCTCCTCCATTCTCCTCTCTGGATTTTGGGCACACATGCACATGTGTCCTGCGTGAGTTTCAGGCCACCAGGTCTGGAACTTGAACTGCAGTCAACCATGTGGGAGTCCAATGCCTTAACTCCTGTGCCACTTGCTGGTGCCCCTCCTTTTTTTAAAGAGATTTTTGGTATAGGGTATGTGTGCTTGCTGCAGAGACAGAGACAGACAGAGATAGAAAGCGAGAAATCACCCTTCAGGGGGATGGCCATACCACAATCCCTTCTCCTCCATTCTCCTCCTCCTGTGATTTTGGGCACCCATGTACAGGTACCTGGCATGAGTTTTAAGACACCAGGTCTGGGACTCGAACCACAGTCAACTCGATGGGAGTCCAGGGATGTAACCATTACACCATCTGCTGGTCCCGGTATCCCCTCCTTCTTAATGAGAAATGGGCCTCAGGCTCAGGCCCTAAACCAATCATTGTTTCTGGCTAGATTTTTTTTTTTTTTTTAAATGCCAAAGGGTTCATGTTTGCAAGACAGAGAAAGAAGAGAGACAAACACATAGCGCCCTCCAACTGGGCCTGGTCACTCCATCATCCTTTCTCCTCTAATCTTCCCTCCTGATGGGATCCTGCTGATATGTTTCTCAAATCAATTGGAGGAAAACTAATCCTGGTGAGCTAAATGGTATTCAGTTGCTGATGCACTATGGGGTCAGCCCCCTGGTTAGACTTGAATAAGCCATGTAGTATCTTTGCTGTGTTTCTACTTATTTTTAACTTCTTAAAAATATTGAAGTTTAGCACTGTAAAGACATCAACTGAATATAAAACTGAATGAATTTATTACAAACAGAGCAATCTGAAAAACCAACACCCAAAATTGAGAAACAGAATTACCTTTTGAATTCAGAAAATAGAATTTTCTGGGTTTCCAAAAGCCCCACCAGTCACTATTCTTCATTATTTTTCAAATAATTATTTATTCAATTTTATTAATCATTCTTATTCTTCAATTTGATGAGAGAGAAAGAACATGAGAAAGCAAACTGCCAGGTCCAGGACTCAAACCATGGTCGCCCCTGTGGGAGTCCAGCACTTTAACCACCACACCACCTACTAGCCTTCTGACTTCTAAGAGCATTGGTTAGTTTTGACTTCTTTCATGTCAATCTTATTATGGAGCCGCCCAAGATCTAGCCTCTTTCCCTCGGCCTGGTATTTGTGAGAGGCCTCCATGTCACTGTGCGTAGTTGTAGCTGCAGGTTGTTCATTGCCAAAGAGTACTCACTGTACTTATTTTGATGGTGGCTTTCTACGTATAATACATATTTGTTTTCCATTTACCTCTACCAATATTTTTTGAATTATTTTTAAAAGAATAAAACAAATTGATTAATAAAAATTAATCATTGGTACTAGTGAAACACAGAGACGGGAAAAATATGAGGATGTGTATGAATCATGAAGATATGTCATTTCAGATATACTAATTTAGGGTGGTGGGGTTTCTGATCCTTGCCCATGCCCAAATTGGCCAATTTTCTACGTTATCAAATGGGAGCTTAATAAAACCTCCTGTCCCTGTTTCTCAGCTCTTTTGCAAGTCAGGCACTATGTGGCATCTCCCACATATAATTCCCTGATATGTTTTAGAAGAACACTGGAGTCCAGTGAGCGAACAGGTGTGGACTCAGAGACCTCTCTCAAAGCTCTGCTTGCAGCAGAAGGGAGTGGACCTGCCTGGGGCTCCTGGGACAAGGCTGACCTTTCCAGCCTCCCTGTGGGAAAATTCCCCAGGAGGAGATAAGATCAGAGTGGTTAGGACCTTGCAGGGGGCCTTGCGCCTGTAAAGCAGGATAGAGGAAAATATCAGTTCAGATATGGCTTAAGCCAAGTGCCCCTCCCTACCCAGGGCTCTCTCTCCATCTGGAGTTTCTGCAAATCCTGCTCTAACCATTCTGCTGAGGGGGAGACCCTCTTGGAAATAGCCGAGTGGGTGGGGAGGTTGCAAAGGATGCCCACAGAAACTTGAGCCCCTGCCTTGGGCTCAATTAGGTGTGGATTTCCCCATTTCTTTCCCAAGAGAGGAAAAGTAATTCACAAACCCTAAGAGGTGATACTGACTTGTTTACCTTCAGATAATGCTTTGAAAATCCTGTCAACTCATTAATCTTAGAGATCTGATCACCCAGCAATTGATGGCCCACACTTAGGAGGCTGAGAAGAAAGAACTGTATACTCTGCTGACAAACCTAAACCGCAGCTCCTTTTTCCTTCATAGCTGAGTGACCTTTTGCAAGTCTCTTAACCCCTCTCAACCTTTAATTTCCTGGTTTGCAACACAGAGGTCATCACACATTCCTTGCAGGGCAGTGGTGAGAATGAAATGAGCCAGTGCCATCCAGGCACTGGGCACAGAAGCAGCACAGAGGTGGTGTTGGTCTCCTGGGTGTGTGGTGAGGGAGAACAGATTTAAAAAGTCTAACATTGAGACCAGTTGTTTTTTTACTCCAATATGAGGTGTCTCATTCAGGTTCAGTTTTTTCTTTTCTCTTTTTAAATGGCTAGAGGATGTGCATACTCCCCAGAGGAGAGGCAGAGGAAAGCTCCCCCGAATGGGTGTGACTACACTGCAGGGCTTTCTCCTCCATTTCTCCACCCTGTTGGGTTTTGGGGCATGCACCATGCCAATGCACCTGGTGTGTTTTTCAAGCGGACAAGGCTGGGATTCAAACCACAGTTGTCCATGTGGCATCCAACTCCCTTCACCACAAGACTACAGGTTGGCCAAGTTTAGGTTTCTTTTTAAATAAGAGAGAGACGTAAGATAAAAGGGCAAGGTTCCACTTGTCTTATCAAGGGTGACTGGCTGGTTTAGGGTCTCGGGTTCTGTCCACAGTGTGTCTCTGGGAGCTTATTTATAATATTTCCAATGCAGTCTTCTGGATCCTTCCAAAGGACTATCTTAGCACCCTCAGCAAAGGCCCTAAAGCAGATCCAGAAATGACTCACTGAAGAATAGTGCATCTGCTGCTCAGGAACCTTTACTCCCTGCTTTCCAAGGGCTACTCTACTCTGGGACTTGCAAAACTTAGCCTACATTTCTGAAGCCTTTTAACAAATCCTAACTGAATTTCAAACGATCTATGGGTTTGGAAAACACTTGTTTTTTTCTGTCTTGAACTGAGAATGACCAACTAGACTTAATTTGTGTGGAACTTTCCTGGTTTTAGCACTTGTCTACATCCTGGGGCCGTTTGGGTTTTAAAATTAAAAGTTCCACATCCTGAAAACACCCTCGAACCCAGACAAACCTAGATGTTTGGTTACCCACCCACACCCCCCAAACTGTTTGATTATGTTCTATTCTGGTTACATTCTGCCTAATCCTAATTAACAGCTAGTGTTTACTGAGCAGAGATTGTGCTACATACATTTTCTACATTGATTTCACTTCTTTTTTTAAAACATTTTTTCTAAGAATTATTTTATTTAATTTTATTCATTTTCATTCTTTTCTCTTCTTTTCTTTTATTTTCTTTTTTTTTTTTTTTAAAGTTGACCAGAGAGAGAATATGAAAGTGAGAAAGCAAGCTGCCAGGTCCAGGACTCGAACTGTGGTCAGCCATATGGCCTCACCACTACGCCACCCACCAGCCCAATTTCACTTAACTTTTGTAACAATCCTGTAGGGTAAATATTGTTATTGAAACCAGCAGACTTCTTTGTTCCTACACTAAACAATACTGGGACAAAACACGCTTCCTAGTTTTTAATGTGTGTGCTAAAACAAAATTGGAACTAGGCAAAATACAGTCACGTGCCACGTAACGGCATGTCAGTAGAGAATGGCTGCAGGAACAATGATTGTGCTGAAAGAACCATACAGGCTTTAAGGCTATGTTTGCAAACACTGCATGATGTTTGCACAATGACAAAATTGCCTAATGATGTATTTCTCAAAATGTATCCTGATCTTTTTTAAAAAATAGTTAAAAATTTTGTATTATTTATTATTATAATTATTTTTAAATTTTTGCTATAGGGCACATGCACTCATCAGAGAAAGAGAAGTGAGAAAGCAAGCCTCTAGACCTGGGGCTTGAACTGTAGTTAGCTATATGGGACTCCAGTGCCTTAAACACCATGCCACCTGCTGGCCCTTTTATCCCTATCTTTAAGTGCTGCCTGCCTATAATTAGTTGTTAATTCCAGGAAATAAATGCTACTGAAAGACAAAGCTGCTAACATTGTTTTGTTTTTTCTTCTTCTTCCTCTTCCCCTTTTTCTCCTCCTCTTCTTCCTCCTCCTCCTCGCTATAAAGTGTGTATCTCTCTCTCCTGGAAAGAGAGAGAGGGATAGTGAGAAAGCACTCCCCACTTCCAGGAGGAAGGGCCACATCGCAATCCCTTTTCCTCTGTTGTCCTCTTGGGATTTGGGGCAGGTACACATGCCTGGTGTGTTTCTTAAGCTGCGGGGTCCAGGGATCTTTCTTTATAGTCATCCATGTGGTATCCAGCTGCCTTAACCACTAGGAAGCTTCTAACCTTGTTTTCTTCCTAAGACCAAATTTGCTCATCAGTATTCAGTTTAACACCCTAGCCTGACTGTGCTCAATAATTAAAAGGTCTTTGATAAGATTTCTCCCTTCCAGCAAAACCCAACAAACATGTGGAAGGAGAACTTTATACCTTATCTACACTCACTAACTCCTTACAGAAAGCTCTGGTCCCTTTGGATGGCGCTTTCCCAAACTCCTGAGTAGCTGTGGATGAGGTAGGGGACAATGGAAAGCCTGTCTATGAGATGTCACTTAAGAAGGTTGCAGAGAGTACAAGTACCTGATTGAGCAGCACCTGGTTGAGAGTACAAGCACCTGGGCATGTTGTATTAATATGTCTTTTTATTTAGTTGTCCCTTGATATTGGTGGGGGATTTATTCCTGGACCTCCAGTGGATTCTGAGATCTGTGGATGTTTAGTCCTTTATCTAATATGGTGTATTTGTATACAACCTATACACATCTTCTGGAATACTTTAAATCATCTCTAGTTATAATACCTAATGCAATGTAACTACTGCAGAAATAAGTGTTATACTGTATTCTTTCTATCTGAATTATTTATTTACTCATTTTTACTGTTGTCAGTTTTTATTTTTTATTTGTAAATATATTTTATCCATGGCTGGTTACTTTCACAGATGTGGAATTTGTAAATTCAACTCTATTTGATGCTTTGACATCTTGGAAACTAGTTGACTCTAGAGGGACTGCCCTTCCCTGGGCTAGCTAATTTTTTTTTTTTTTTTTTTAAAAAGAATTATTTATTTCATTTTATTTATTATTATTATCTTAAAATTTGCTATAGGGTACATGTACTCATCAGAAAGAGAGAGACAGAGAGAGAGAAAGTGAGAAAGCAAGTCAACAGGTCCAGCACTTGAACTGCAGTTGACCATATGGGAGTCCAGTGCCTTAACCACCACACCACTTGCTGGCTCCACTAGCTAATTTTTAAAGACAGCAAACAACTTGCCTGAAAATACATCTTTCATAAGCAAACCAACCCAGAGCCCATACCCCACCCCACCTTTTTCCTGCTCTTTTACTCTACACCACCATTCTCCTGCCCTAATCACCCCAGAGCCAGGTTCCAGACAACTAGGTGTAGCTCTACACCCAGGGCTCTCTGAAATGATTCAAACTAGTCAGTCTCATACCAGCATAGCCTACTTCACTGGTTCATCCCCTTGGAAACCACAGTAAGATTCTTGCTCATGTCTTTCTCTGTTCCACTGCCTACTGACTGTCCCTGGCACTTCCTCCGTGGTATGTCCTGCCCACTTCTCTTGATATCTGTGAGCTTAACAAACTCTCTTTAATGGGCATCATCTCCTAAGCCGTTGGCCTCATTAAACCTGAATAATAATAAAACTTATGTTTTAAAGTAATGTCTGAGGGACAGAGGGCAGCTCTGATTTTGTGGCTCCCAGCTAATGAAGTCTAAGTATAAGACCAGTTCGAGACAGACCTTGCTCTGTGGTCAGGGCAGCTGGCAATCCTCTGTGACACTGCCAGGCTGAGCCACGCTGAATGGAGCGGAGGTCTGCTATAAGTGTCCTATCATGCAAAACTAGCCATGCCAGTGGGGCTGCAGCTCTTTTTTGCCCAGGTCCGCAAAGGCCCAAATCAAGCACCATTTTGAGACCTGTTCCCAACTGATACTCACTGAGTGCTGCTGTGGACCCAGCAGGCCTGACACAGTCCCTTCCTTATGGGACCACTGTTCAGAGTGTGCACCAGGCAGTGGCCTCTCCCTCTGTTTCCCATGTCTTTCTAGGGTCCAGGGCAGGGACTGCCATGTCAGGATTGGTAAGGATGGGGAAGTCAAGGCAAGAAACCTGGATTTACTAACCATAAAGGTTAGGATTTTTTTGTTCCAGTCTCAGCCCATCCTTACCAAGCAGACAGTCCTGAGGATGGTCTCTGAATCTCTATTTTGTTCTCACTTCTGTAAAATGGGGCAATGCTACCTAGGGCCCTTCCTAGGTAGCATCTTACCATTATGTCATTATACCGATATGGTCATTATAGCATGATGTCCATATTAGAGGGCACATTAAAGGTAATGCGTAGGAAAAGCCTTGACAAACTGACACACACCATACAGAAGGAAGGGGCTGGGATCATCCTCACTTAGAATGTATAACTGGTTTCGCAGAGTTTTGTTTCTGTTTTGTTTTTTTAACTGTCCGCCTAATTTCTATTCACTCTAATTTCTATTTCTATTCAGAAATTTTATATATAGTTCAATTTCTAGGTGTTCTGTTATGTAATCACCAGCACGCTCAAGATCCAGAACTGCTGCACCACCCTGAAAGATTTCCTCATGCTTCCCCACTATAGTCTCCTCTCTCCACTCCCAACCCCTCAGTCACTCACCTCTGTCTTAGTCCTGTAATTTTGCCTTTGCTTGAATGTTATGTGGATGGAATCACACAGTATAGAATCTTTTGAGACTTGGAGTCATCCACTTAGCATTATGCATTTGAGATTTTGTTCAAGTTGTTGACTATATTAATAATCCATTCCTTTTTATTATTATTAATCAACATTCTGTTATAAGGACTGACCATGGTTTGGTACACAGGATTGTTTACCAGTTGAAGGACATTTGGGTTATTTTCAGTTTAGGCCAGATTTGTTTTTTGTTTTTGTTTTGTTTTTTTTCTTTTTTTGCCAGAGAGTATGTGCACTCACCAGAGACATACACAAAGAGAGAGAGACAGGAAGTGAGAAAACATCCCCACTATGAGGGTCATGCCACAATCCCTCTCCTCCATTTCTCCCTCCTTTCAGGATTCTGGGCATGCACACACATGTGTCCATGTGTTTTTCAAGTCACTGGGTCTGGGGCTTGAACTGTGCAGTAGTTGACAATGTGAGATCTGGCCACCCTAATCACCATTCCAGGGGTTGGCCCAGTTTTAGGTAATTTTGAATAAAGCTATGTCAATATTTATGTTCAGGCTTTTGCACTACCATAAGTTGCCTTTAATTTGGGTAAATACTAGGAATGGAATTACTGGATGGCATGGTAGATGTGTATTTAACTATGTAAGGAGATTTCAAACTGTTTTTTGAAGTGGCTATACTATTATACATTCCCCCCAGTGATGAATGAGAATTCCAGTGGCTCTGTATCCTTCCCAACACTTGATATTGTCAGTTTTCTTTTTATTTTTCTTCTTAGTCATTGTAGTAGGTGTGTTTAAGTTCACAGTTTAAGATTTTGAAAAACATTTATTTTCTGGAATTCCCATAGCAAAATACTATAAACATGGCTTAAGCAACAGAGATTTGTTTTCTGGAGGCTGGAAGTCTGTGATCAAGGTATTGTCAGGCTTGGTTTCTTCTGATGCTTCTCTAGGCTTACAGGTGGCTGCCTTCTGGCTCTGTCTTCACATGGGCATCCCTATTTTTCCATGTGTCCAAATTTTCTTTTTCTCTCTCTTTTTAAAAAATTTGCCAGAGGGCATATGCACTAGCTAAAGAGAGAGAAAGAGGGAAAGTGAGAAAGCACTCCCTGCCCCCGACAGGGGTCACCACTATGTTGTAATTCCTCTCCTCCATTCTCCTCTCAGGATTTGGGCACACATGCACATGTGCCCAGCATGTTTTTCAAGCTGAAGATCCAGGACTTGAACCATGCACTCAGCCAGGTGGGATCCAGCTGCTTTAACCACCACACTGTGGGCTACTCCCAAATTTTCTTCTTTGCTTTTAAAGGTTTTTGGCTTAGGGCATGTGTGCTCACCAGAGACAGAGAAGGAGAGAGAGAGACAGAGAAAGTGAGAGGAAAAGTGAGAAATCACCCCTCTGGGAGGATGGCCATGCTGCAATCCCTTCTCCGTCATTCTCTTCCTGAGATCTTGGGCACACATGCACAGGAGCCTGGCATGATTTTCCAGCCACCAAGTCTGGGACTTGAACAGCAGTTGGCCATGTGGGAGTCCAGCAATGTAACTGCTATACCATCTGCTAGCCCCCCAAATTGTCTTCTTAACAGGATATTAGTCATATTGGATCAAGGCTTATCCTAAAGACCTCAGTTTAACTTAACCACCCTTTTTAAAGACCTTACCTTTGAATACCACTTCAAATTTAGGACATCAACATATGAATGGGGGGTGGATTTGCATAATTTAATCCATAACAGGCAGTGTGAATATACATCAGCCCAAACCTATGGAATGGTAGTATAGTGAGCATGTAGCCTTATATGGGGAAGAGAAAGAAAAACTTTTTAAGGTCATAGAGCTCAGAATGGGATTTGTCCCCTTGGGACAAAATGATGGAAGCATCCTTCCATTTAAAGTATGGGAGCACAGATGGCATAATCAGAGTCCAGCTCCGCTCTCAACTCTGGCATTTCTTGACCTCAGGAACTTGAATGGGTTTCCTCTTCTCAAAGCACTTCCATCATCTGTAACATGAGGAAGAATTAGCAGGGTCTCAGAGCCTGGGATATGTGAGAACTACAAGTTTCTTTATTTTGCTCTAATTCACTTTTACCTCTCCGCTAAAAAAAAAAAAGAAAAAAAGAAAAGAAAAGGAAAAAAAGAAAAAAGAAAAGAAAAGAAAAGAAAAGAAAAGAAAAGAAAAGAAAAAAGAACCAGAGGGCACACACATATGTTTGCTGGAGAGAAACAGAGAGAGTGAAAGATGAAGAGAGAGAGCATCTTCCATGGAGAATGGTCATGTCACAGTCCCTTTTCTTCCGTCTTTCCATTCTGTTAGGATGTGGGACATGCATGTACACTCAGTATATTTCTCAGACTTTCAGGTCTGGACTTAAACTGCAGGGACAGCCATGTGGAATCTGACTGTCTTAACTGCCAGATGGAGATGGAAATATTTTTGCTACTCTTTAGCTGAGCTGTATAGAAAACTGGCATTTTTCCTACCCCCGGGGATTTGTTGTATGATTCCAGTGTTTAGTAAATGTCAACAGTTGGATTTAAAGGTTCTTGATAAAATTGGCTACTAGAGATTCAAATGTGCTCATAGATTTGTACATGATTAGAAAACTGTCAAGTGCTGTAGAAAGTAGCCATTGTGATTATTTGCCTAAGATCTTAGCTATCCCTACCATCCTGCCTCTTTCCATTGTTTTCCCATTCTTTAATTCTTATGTTGAAATTCTACCCCCAAGGTGATAGTATTAAGAGTTTGAGCTTCTAGGAGGTGATTATTAGATCATAAGGGTGTGGTCTCATGAATGGAATTAGTGCCCTTATAAGAGCTTGCTTCCTCTGCTCTCCACCAATAAGGACAGAGTGAGAAGACAGCCAGCTGCAAACCAAGAAGAGGGCCCCTGATCTCAGATGTCATAGTCCCCAGAATTGTGAAAAATAAATTTCTGTTGCTTAAGCCACAGTCCATGGTAATTTATTATAGTAACCCAAACTAAGCCATCTTCTCTGCCATTATTTCTCAAGGAAATATGTACATAAGTAAGATTCACCCCCATTCTGAAGGAGAGAGCATGGACCAGGGGGAGACAGAATGGGCAGAGCAATAAGCAAGCCACAAGAGAGAGCAAGGTCTTCTCACTCCAGAAAAAAATTAAAACAAAAACAAGTGAGGCAGTGAGCATCTTAGAGAAGAACAATTTTTTTAAGAGAGATTTTTGCTATAGAGTGTGTGCACTCACCAGAGAAACAGAGATAGAAAGTGAGAAATCATGCCCCAGGGGGAATGGCCATGCAGTAATCCCTTCTACTCCATTCTCTTTTTGGGATTTTGGGCATGCACATGCACACGGCATGAGTTTTAAGCCACCGTGTTTGGGACTTGAACCATGGCCAACTCAGTGGGAGTCCAGCAACTCAACCAGTACGCCATCTACTAGTCCAGAGAAGAGCAATTTTAGGCCTTATTACCAAGCAGGGGTGACTGGAAAGTAGAGGTGCCATTTGAGCATCTCTCAATCTTAAAGACCATTAAAGGCAATGGAGGTAATATGTTAAAGTTGGGCAGGTGAAGAAGGGAAGGGCATAGCCAGAGACCTGGGGTAGAGATGTGCGTTTGACTGGCATATGGTAAGAAGCTGTGGCTTGCCAGCTTGAGGCATCTGGACATAATTCCTTAGGCAATAAGAAGCTAAAACTAGTTTTGAAACAGGAATTTGCCTCATCTAAATTGGGTTTTTGGACGATTACCCAGCATATAGGAGCATGGGCTAACAGGGGAGGGGAGCAGCTTTAGGCTGTTAAACCAGGGAAAGAAGAAATTGATGTGGGAGAGGCACTGGGGACAGAGCAGGAGGGAAGTGTCAAGCCACTGGGAGGTGGAGCTAGCTGACCAGGGTGCGTGTGTGGGTGGAGAGAGGAGGGCAGAGCTCAAAAGTTCTTTGGTCATTGTATTAGTTTTTGATTGCTGTTTTTATAAATGACTATAAACATGGTGACTTAAAACAACACAGACTTATTACTTATAGTTTTGTAGGTCAGAGGTCCATGAGGTCTTTACTGAGCTAAAATCCAGGTGTCACAGGCTGCCTCCCTTTCTGGAAGCTCTAGGGAAGAATCAATTTCCTAGTTTCTTTTCTAGCTTCAAGAAGCTGCTTGCATTCCACGCTCCATGGCCTCTTTCTCCATCTTCAAAGCCAGCCTCTCTCTGACCCTTCTTCTGTAGTCATGGCTCTCTCTGATCACAGCTGGAGAGGTTCTCTGATTTTTAAGGACTCATGTGATCAGATTGGCTCCACCTGGATGATCTAGGCTACTCTTCCCATTAGGAGGTCTTTCATTTAACTGCATCTTCAGTTTCCTTTACCTCATAAAGTTATATTTTGGTAAGTTCTAGGGATTCGGATGCAGACATCTTCAGAGCCATTGTTCTGCCTACTTGCTCTAAATTCAGGCAGAATCACCTCTCCCAGTGAGGCTGGTGCCTCCATGCTGGGATTCTGTCCTCACCAAGCATTGGACTTGGAGTTTCCTGAACTGTCCGCTTCCCTCTTTCTCCAGGTAGTCATCTCAAGTCATTCCTCCTCCTCCCTCTCTTAAATAACTTGATGTTTTGCCTCAGCCTCCTTCTCTTGGGCACCTGCTCTCATCCTGGTCTCTGTGACTGTGGATACCTACATTACCTGCTCCTCAGGTGGGCAGCTGTCTGTAAGGCCCTGGCTGTAATGATAAACTGGCCACTGTCCAGAATGTAGAACGGACTTCTATTGGCGAGCTCCTGGAACAGCCAACTTTCCCGCACCCCTACTGCCAGGGCAGAGCACTCTTCTGCAGGCATTTCCAGGCCAGCTCCTCTTGCCCTTGCCTGGGCTGGGCCATTGCTCTGACTGATACTTGGGGACCTGCCACATGAAGAAAGGGGACTTTTTCCATCCCCACATGGTTGTTGCGACCTCCCAGGCTTGAAGGACTCAGTGTCAGATCCAGAATTCACCAGCACTCAAACAGTTTGTAACTAAAGAGACTGTGTTTCCTCTGACTGAGGCTGGAGCTCCTGTCTGGTCTCTGAGCAAGACCAGTCAGACAGTATTTTATTTCTTAAAGCCTCAGGAGTGAGAAATATGGAATGAAAGCCAGCAGCTCAGCCTTGACCACAATATCAGGTTGTGTTTGTCCCCGATTGTACACAAGCGCTCCCTCACCTTGCACACCCCCGAGCCTGCCAAGGCTACATTCCGAGCTCTTGCAGTCAGCCCAGCCTGAGGTGGCAAAACAAACACAGCGAGATTCCGCAGACAAGGGCCTCCTGGGGCATTTGGGCCCAGAGTGTATTTGAAGAACTGTGGGAGAAGCCGTGACACTCTCCCCAAAGTCCCTGGAAGCACAGCTTTTATGGACTGTGAGGATTGCGCTAAGGACGAGCTACCCCTCCAAGGTCACCTGATACCTTGCTCTTATACAGAGCCTCAGCCAAGCAACCAGGCACCTGTCACCACCCAGGCATCCTACTTTCTCCTTCCTCCACAGCTCTGCTCACTCCTTTCCCCTTTGTGCAGTTCACCAAGACTCCCCCTTAAACTGTGGTCTTTTGGATACAGTGTGGGGTAACAGAGACCCAGAGATGAGGAAGATAAGATACCAACACCCTGCACCTCAAAATCCAAGGGAGAAGGCAGGGACTTACACGTATGAATCTGATGCAATGCGTTAAGGGCCCAGACAAGGGGCACAGCCCAGACACCAACTTGGAGGCAATCAGGGGAGGCTTCCTGAAGGACAAAAGACCTGAGCAGAATAGGAGGTCAGCCACACAGAGAGCACTAAGAGTACTGTAGGCAGAGGGCATGGATGAAACACCCTGTTGAGGGGAATGTTCTTCCCTGATCTTCTCAGCTGCGAGGACACCACTAACTTTTGTACCACACCCATACACCAGCGGCCCTGGTGTACGCCGCTCTGTGTAGCCAGGTGTTCATTTGTCTCCTTGGCATGATGGGATGGAGAGAGAGAGCTTTATAGACCCCCTTTTGCCCTCTGTGCTGCCCCAGAGCATGCTGAGCAAATATCCCCGGCCACGTCTGCGGCACAGCCATCGCACCTTGCACTCTGTCAGGCCTGGGTTCCAGCACAGGCCTTGCCCTTCCCAGCTGTGTCCCTTCAGCTGTAAAATGTAGATAATCGCAGCATCTGTCTCAAGGGTACTGTGGCGACTTTGCCAAATGACAGATACATGCGAAGCATTTAGAAAGCGCCTGTCACATGAAAAGTGATAAATCGATGGTAGCTGTTATTATTCTTGGTGGTATTCTAAAGCTCCCCAAGCCAAGGCACTGGCTGGCATTCTGGATGCCCCAGGGCACAGTGAAAAAGTTCCCATTTGAAAAGTAGGTCGCAGGGTGAGACCTGCCCTAGCTCTCCAACCTTGGGCTGGTGCCCAGGAGGCCCAGGTCCTTCTGTGAGGAGGCCAACCATCGTGACGCTCTTGGCACTTTCCCAGAACAGTGATCTAGCTCCCTGCTGCCCTCTTTCCCCAAGGACCAAGCACAGCTCTCAGATCCCCCATCAGCTCCTGCTTCAGAGTCATGGACACGAGGCCAAGTGAGGCTGGCCTGCAGGGCTGGGAGGAGCCTCCCTGCCTCCCTTCTCACACGCGCTCCCAGCTTGGCAGCAGACAGCTGCAGGACTTACCGACTGTGTTTCCCAGCCTTGGCTTCTGCCCTGGAAGTTAGGGGATGAGCCCAACCACGTTGTTGTCCAGCCCTGTTCCATGGGGAGCTCTTGGCTGCCTCCCACTCTGCTGTTGACCATCTCTGAAAACCTGCACGGGCCCAGGAACCACTGAGTGCTCCAGGAAAAGCTGCAGCAGGTGGCACCTAGGATGGCAATGGAAGCATCACATGGTGGCTGTACACACGTGCTTTGGGAATCCAGGTCCAAATCCCAGCATTGCCCTTCCAAGTTGCGAAAACTTGGACAAGACACTCAACCTCGCAGAGCTTCATTTCCTAACCTTACAGTTGGGAAAATAATCATCCCCCTCCTCTTTTTCTGGTTTTGTGATGGTGAGAAATACGTGGTGTTTGCCCTCAGCCTGCTGTCTAGCCTGTACCAGAGAGCAATAAATATTTTCTCAAAAAAGATCATACCATTAGACCACAACCACCATCGGGTGCCAGGAGTACAGAGTAGGCAAGATGGGCTATCACCAGAATCATGGTGGCAGTCTTACAGCTGGGCATGGAGAGCCAGGGAGGCAGGAGACATGAAACAGGCCATCAGAAATGGGAGGTGGCAGCCCAGCAGCAGTACAGAGTGGCACCCACAGGGGTCAAAGGTACCCTCTTACCTGAGCAATGAGGCTGGGGCTCAGTGGGTCCAGGAGAAGCTTAGGAACTATTTACCAGGGCCAGATCACACAGGACATGTGTGAGCTTCAGCAGCATGTCAGTTGGACATTTCTTCTTCATTTTAGTTTTTTAGAGAGAGATATTTGCTATAGAGTGTGTGCGTTTGTTGGAAAGACACACACACACACACACACACACACACACAGAGAGAGAGAGAGAGAGAGAGAGAGAGAGAGAGAGAGAGAGAGAGAGAAAGTAGGAAATCACCCCTCCCCCCCAGGGGAGATGGTCATGCCACAATCCCTTCTCCTCCATCCTCTTGTTGGGATTTTGCACACACACACCACACATACTCGGTGTGAGTTTTAGGCCGCCAGGTCTGGGACTTGAACTCCTGTTGACTAATTGGGAGTCTGGTGACGTGACAGTTATATCATTTGCTGATCCTCAGTTGAATATTTCTAAGGACCCGTTCTGCCCCTGCATGTGGTGCTGCTAAGGAGCTAGGAAAAGGCAGGCCACATGCTCATCACATGGGAAGGGAGACTAGGGTGCAAGTGCTCATGCTGGGGCAAGTGTGGGAGGTGGGGGCAGTGCTGGCCGCCCCTCTGAACTCCAGGTGGGGCAGGACACAGAGCTGAGATGGTGAGGGGGCCCTGGGGCTGCTGTACAGGAAGGAATTATTTGCTGCACCACAGGAATGCTCAGATCCTCTCACGTCCAGGAGGCAGCTCCCCTGTTGGGCTCCCACTTTGGGGACCTCTTCTTTTCCTTTTTCCTGATTTTTGTGGTTAGAGGATCCCAGTCTTGACATGAAGGCCAAGAAAGAACAAGGGTAGGCTCAGGAATAGGGAGTGGAAAGAAAGCCTTGGTTTTCAGGAACCTCACAGGGGTCTTAGGACTAAACCCCTCCAAGGGCCCACCCTACACGACACTCCCTGGGACCCATGATTGTAGAGGGACAGGACAGCCAGTGAAGGGTGAAGGCTGCAGGGGGTTCACGTCCCAGGTGTTGGCCAATTTGCTTCCATCGCAGACACCATCCTGAGCGACAGAGTGCTAGTGACACAGGAAGGGAGCTGGGAGGCTTTAAGGATGAAATGCCAGTTGCCTTCTTACTTTCTGGGTCCCTGCTGAATGTCACCTCTTGATAGAAGCCTTCTTGCCCCAGGTTTCTCTACATTAAGCACTGTTGTTTCATACATGGTGTTAATTATCATTTGTAATCACTCTGATTGATCCTTTGTTCTCCTGAATAGAAGCTAGATGAAGGCAGGGCCCTGGCATGATTTTTCTCTGCTGTATCCCCTGATGTACCTCTAGAGGGTGCAGAGGACAACGGCTTCTTAGGTCTTCTAAGACTGGAGAGATGTAAAGAATTTGACAAGGAGGGCCTAATAGCTGGTATGGTGGTTAAGGCACTGAACTCCCATATGGTCAACCACAGTTCAAGTCCTGGACCTGGCAGGAAACTCACGCAGGGTGCATGTGCATACATGTCCAAAATCCTGAGAGGAGAATGGAGGACAAGGGATTGTACCATGGCTATTCCCCTGGGGGATGATTTCTCACTTTCTGTCTCTCTGTCTCTTTGGTGAGTGCATGTGCACTATAACAAAAATCTCTCTCTCTAAAAAAAATTAAAACATAAAAAAATAAAGAGAATTTGACAGGGAACCAAGGCAGGTAACATCAATTTCTGGGTACAGGAGATGCACGGACAGAATCATGTTTTGTGAAATTTAACCTGGTTGCAGAGCAGGGAGATCTTGGGTCCAAAGGCAACCCTGAAGGCCACTGCCAGGGGTCAGCTGTGCCCTTCTGATGACTTGTGAGTAGAGGAGGGGACAGCTGGTCACATGCCCTTCTTGCTTTCGGGGGACCCAGTTACTACTGCCTCTCCCCCTAAGGGGCTGTGTGTCTATTTCTTTCTGCTACCATGAAAACACAGCAAGTCACTGCAAGACCTCCTAAAAGCTGAAAGGTTTTAGGTTTTAGGTTTCCACCAGTGCCTGCAAAAAAAACCCCTTCAAGATAGGAAGATGTCCTGTCTCCACACTGCCTTATGCTGCTATTGGTGTCGAAGTAGGTTTCATAAGGTTCAAAATGATGACAGTCCAGAGAAAGGGGCCAAGTAGGGAAAGAGAACTGAAACCAGCACAGTCAGGAGTGATGAGCAAGGGCCATGGGACCCCCTTGTAGAAGTGCCCAGAGCCCTCCAGTGGGTCCCTTTCTGAGATTGTAACAGGAAACTGTCTGTGAGTATCAGCCCCTCCTGTACTGGAATCACCTGGAACCACAAATCCCTGCTTAGCCCACAGGGCTCTTCATAGCCATTTTTACAGCCTAAAATGACCAGCGCCTCAGCTTACTCCAAGCCAAAGCCCAAGGAACTGGGTCTTAAACAAGTTCCCCTCGGCCTTCACTGGCGGCTTGTGCTCCCAACTGGAGTTCTCCAACACCCTACTTGAACATCTCTGGACTTGCCTGCTGGCCACAGGCTCTAGATTGTTCACATCCTGTCGCTGCCCCTTTCCTGTCTCTCCCTCCCATCCCACTGAAAATGCAAACCTTCTGTGTTCTGCACAGGCCCGTCAATCAAAGTGCAACTCACAGACAGAGAAATCGTCTCTGTGAATGGCTTCAGGACTGTGTGGCTGCCAGAACTGCCTGAGTCATCGGAGGCCATGGACTTCTGCTTGGATGAGGGGCAGCCTGCTCCTGGGCTCCTGTCCTGGAACAGTGGGCGGGGACAAGGGAAAGCCGTACTCTGCACCTGTCCTTGCTGGGCTGCTAACACAGCATCTATTTCGTTGATTGCTCACCACCATCCTGAAAGGTAGGTTTTGCTATCCCCACTTTGCAGATCAACAGAGACTCTAAGAAGTCACGTGACTTTCTGAACTCCGTTCCCCTTACCAGGATAAGAGTCAGGATTTGAACGTGAGTTTGACCCTAGTGCCTCATGTCTTTACCTAGTTACTTGGCAGCAGGCTGTCTGATGGGAAACTTCACAAGTGCAACAGCTACTGATGCCATTAGGACACGAGTTGAAACCAGGACTGACCTGGAGAATTCCATTGTAAGCACACCACCTGCAGGGCTTGGTGCAGGCTCTGTACCTCTCTGTGACTCCCAGTAAGCCAGCACTTGGAGCCTCCTGCCACTCTGAGTGGGCAGATTTCCAGCCTCAGACTCAGGGGACACCTGCTTGCTTTTGCCCAGCCAGGACACTGCTGGCTGGCATCGCCTTTACCTTTGTCTCACCCCACTCACGCGCGCTAACATTATTTGCAGCTCTGCTTCCTCCCCTCCAGTCCCATTGCTACACACAAATGCATTTCTGCATATTTCCTCAATTCTGGTTCTTTGCAAGCTGAGTCTAGATCTCTGGCACCAATTCTTGCTGCCGGGGGCTTCTCAGAGACTGGAGGTACCAAGTGAAGGTGTCTTTGCCTCTGGACCAATGCCATCTCCTGAGCTCTGTCCCCCAAGATCGATTCTATAAGGTGACATCAGGGCCCAGGAATTTGCATCCTAACCGGCTGCCCAGGTGACTGATGCTGGTGGTCTGGGCACTGCACTTTGAGAAGTTCTGAATGATGCCAATACAAGACAAATGCAAGCTCTTCAAATGGCTTAGCAACAGGGGAGAGAGAGTGCTTTGAAAAAGAAGGTGGGAAATTGCACTTAGAGATGAGCTAGGGATGGGCTAGAATGCTAGTGTGGATAGGGGCTGGGTGCAAGCATATATAGAGCCCAGCTAGGAGCTGGTTAGTTTTGATATTTCATCCCCTCTGGGCCCCATAAAAGCCTTGCAAGATAAATCTTGTTAGTTCTTTACACTAAAGAAAGAAACATACTCTAGGTTTCATGGGTTGTTAGTAAAGTCTCAGGACTTGAAACTACGTCTGTCCAATTCCAGGAGCCTTCACAACTTAACCTCACTTAGACAATGACTGAGCAGGTTCCAGGTGCCTTTATACAGAGTCAGTGCTTGAATTGTACCTGTTAATCAACAAAGGATGAATGTAGGAATGAGTAAAGGCGAGAACAAAACTGCTTTGAGATAATGGAAACTAGCCCAAAAGGTTCCCTCTATGACCTCATGCTCAAACTGCCCCTCCCATAGTTTTTTTAATCTGAAAGGGGACCTCGCTAAATTTGCCCAGTTGATAAGACCATATAGCTCACCTGCACCTGTTATCAGCAACCTGAATCCGAACAGGAAACCAGTGCTGAGATAAGGCCAAGGAAGGACAATTCCTGAAATCAAGCTGGAATTAGCCATTTAATTTGATACTACAAATATCTACTGAGCCTATTTTGGGCAGCTCCTAAGAGCTAAGCTCTGTGCTAGGCCCAGGATGAGGCAGGAAATCAAAGAGTCCCTGCCCTTGTATGGCTTATAATCTGCTGGGGAAGGCAGGCGGTTGTCAAAGTAGAACAGTCGTCCCTCAATATCCACAGGGATTGATCCCAGGATGCCCATGGCTATCAACATCCATAAATGCTCAAGTCCCTTGGATAAAATGGCTTACTATTTGCATATAAGCGATGCACATCTTCCCATAAAGTTTTAAATCACTGCTACATTATTTTATAGTACCTAATGTGACATGAATGTTTTGTTATACAGTATTTCTTATTTGTATTCTTTTTTACTATTGCATTGTTTCTTTTAAATTTTCTCTTTTTATTTTTATAAATTTTTTCCTTTTATTATTTTTTTCATTTCATTTTCTTCCATACATTCAATCACATTATTATTTGTCTTACAAAATGGATATTTAAACAGGTGAACATTTCTCTCTAGTACTGTTGATAAAACTACGAAACATCTTCAACAGATAATACCATACCTCTTTGTGCCATTAATGCTCTGCCTCCCTGTCCCTCCCCTAAATGTCCTTCCTCAGACCCTCCTCTTTCACACACACTATATCTGGTATTTACATCTATATCCAGCGTTTCTATATCCTTTAGACAATTAGTTTCAGTTATAGAGTGCAGACAATCGGTATATATTAAGTGGGGACATACAATGCCTCTCCTTCATAGCATGACTTGCTTCACTCAGCAGTAAGTCTTCCATATTCATCCACTTCCTTTCAAAAGCCAGGGTTTTGTTGTTTTTTTTATGTATGAATAGTATTTCATTGAGTATATGTGCCACAGTTTTTCTAACCATTTATCAGTTCATGGGCATTTGGTTTTTTTCCATGACTTAGCAATCGTGAAAAGTGCCGCAATAAACATCGATGTGCAAGCACTTTTCCAATTAAGTATTCTTCTGTCCTTCAGGTAGATACCAAGGAGTGGGATTGCTGGATCATATGGTAGTTCTATTTGTAGATTTTTGAGGAATCTCCAAATTGTTCTCCATAGTGATTGGACCAATTTACATTCCCACCAGCAGTGTAAGAGAATTCCCTTTTCACCACACCCCCGCCAGCACTTATAATTTTTTTTTTTTTTAAATCTTAGACATTCTGATTGGGGTTAGGTGATATCTCATTGTTGTTTTGATTTTGCATTTCTCTTACAATGAGGGATGTTGAGCATTTTTTCATATGTCTTTTAGCTATTCGTATGTCATCTTTAGAGAGTGGTTTTTTCAACTCATTCTCCCATCTTTTAATAGGATTGATTGTCTTTTTCCGGAACAGCTGCTTGAGTTCCTTGTGAATTCTGGTTATGAGTCCCTTATCTGATGCATAGTTTACAAAAATATTTTCCCATTCTGAGGGCTGTCTATTCACACTAATCACTGTGTCTTTTGCCATGCAGAAACTTCTTAGTCTTATATAATCCCACTTGTCTATTTTGGGGATTATCGACTGTGCGTCGGGAGTCTTATTTAAAAAGTCTTTCCCTACCCCAATGTCTCCCAGATTTTTCCCGGTGTTTTCCAGGAGCAGTTTTATAGTTTGAGGTCTTAGGTTTAGATCTTTGATCCACCTTGACTTTATTTTTGTCAGAGGTGAGAGGTAGGGGTTCAGTTTCATCTTTCTGCAAGTGGAGATCCAGTTTTGCCAGCACCATTTGCTGAAGAGGTTTTCCTTTTTCAACTGGATTGACTGGTACCCCTTGTCAAAAATCAGTTGGCTATATGTTTGAGCATCCATTTCTGGGGACTCTATTCTGTTCCTTTGGTCCACCTGTCTGTTTCTGTGCCAGTACCATGCTGTTTTGATTACCACAGCTTTGTAGTATATTTTTGGGTCAGGGAGTGAGATGCTGCCCACTCCACTCTTCTTGTGCAGAACTGCATTGACAATACAGGGTCTCTTATGATTCCAGACAAACTTTATGATTGTCTTTCCTAGATCTGTGAAGAATGTGTCTGGTACTTTGATTGGCATTGCATTAAATAGGTAGATTAATTTGGGTAGAATTGCCATTTTGATTATATTAATTCTTCCAATCCAGGAATATGGGATGTCCTTCCACTTTTTTGTATCATTTTCAATTTCTTTTTTTATCTTCTCATAGTTTTCCTTGTGGAGGTCTTTAACTTCTTTGGTTAGATTTATCCCTAAGTATCTTATACTTTTTGTGGCTATAGTAAATGGAACAACTTTTTTCAGTTCTATCTCAGTCTGCCTGTTGTTCATATACAGAAATGCTATAGATTTCTGGATATTAATTTTGTATCCTGCAACGTTACTGTATTTATGTATTACTTTCAGAAATTTTTTTTATGGAAACCATTGGGTCTTCTATGTATACAATCATGTCATCTGCAAATAGAGAGAGTTTCACCTCTTCTTTTCCTATTTGAATGCCTTTTATTTTTTCTTCTTTTCTGATTGCAATGGCCAGGACTTCCAGTATTATATTGAAGATGAGTGGAGAAAGTGGACATCCTTGTTTTGTACCCATTTTTAGTGGAAAAGCTTTCAGCTTTTCTCCATTCAGGATGATGTTCGCTATGGGTTTTTCGTAGATAGCTTTTATTGTGTTGAGAAATGACCCTGCTATGCCGATTTTGCTGAGAGTCTTGTTCATGAAGGGATGTTGTATCTTATCAGATGGTTTTTCTGCATCAATTGATATGACCATATGGTTTTTATCTTTCTTCCTATTAATATGGTGTATTACATTTATGGTTTTGCGTATGTTGAACCAACCTTGCATTCCTGGGATAAAGCCTACCTGATCATGATGTATAATCTTTTTTATAAGTTGTTTTATATGATTTGCTAGTATCTTGTTGAGAATCTTCACGTCTATATTCATCAGGGATATTGGTCTATAGTTTTCCTTCCTTGTCCTGTCCTTATCTGTTTTAAGGATAAGAGGCTTCATAGAATGAATTAGGGAGAGATTCACCCTTTTGGATATTTAGAAATAACTTGAGCAGAATGGGAGTTAACTCTTCTTTAAAAGTTTTGTAAAATTCAGAGGTGAATCCATCAGGGCCAGGGCTTTTCTTTGTTGGGAGGTTATTTATAACTGATTTGATCTCCTGGCTTGTTATGTACCTATTCAGACTTTCTATATCCTCCTGGCTCAATCTAGGTAGATTATACGTGTCCAGGAATTTGTCCATCTCATCCAGATTATCTTGTTTCTTGGCATACAGATGTTCATAGTATCTTCTAATAATGTTTTGTATTTCTATTACGTCTGTTGTTATTTTGCCTGCTTCATTGCAGATCTGATTCACCTGGTTCCTTTCTCTCTTCTTCTTAATAAGTCTTGCTAATGGTGTATCAATTTTGCTTATCTTTTCAGAGAACCAGCTTTTGCTTTCATTTATTTTCTGTATAGTTTGTTTATTTTCTATTTCATTTATTTCTGCTTGTATCTTTATTATTTCCTTTCTCCTGGAGTTTTTTGGATCTTTTTGCTGTTGCTTTTCCAATTCTGTGAGGCATGATGTTAGGTGATCCATTTGCCTTCTTTCCATGCTCCTCTTATGTGCACTAATTGCTATGAACTTCCCTCTGATAACTGCTTTAGCAGTGTCCCAAAGATTATGGAAACACATGTTCTCATTGTCATTGGCTTCCATGAACCTTTTGATTTCAGTCTTTATTTCTTCAGTAGTTGTGGAGTCATTCAGGAGTAGGTTATTAAGTTCCCATGTATTTGAGTATTTTTGAGGATTTCTCTTGAAATTAAATTCAAGTTTAATTTCATCATGTTCGGTGAAGATGCTGGGTATAGTTTCTATGCTTTTGAATCTGTAGAGGCTTGCTTTGTGCCCAATGATGTGGTCAATCTTTGAGAATGTTCCATGTGACAGCGAGAAAAAGGTGTATCTCGAGGTTTTGGGATGGAAAGTTCTGCAGATGTCTGTTAAATCCATTTGATTTATGATATCGTTTAGATCTTTTAACTCTTTACATATTTTTTGTCTAGATCTATCCAGAGGGGATAGTGCAGTGTTGAGGTCTCCAACAATTAGTGTGTTGCAGTCTATCTCCCTTTTTAGATCTAGCAGTCTTTCCTTCACATATATGAATGCTCCTGTGTTAGGCGCATAGATATTAATAAGCGTTATATCTTCTTGAGCAGTCAACCCTTTTACTACAACATAGTGCCCTTCTTTGTCTCTTTGAACAGTTTTTGTTTTAAAGCCTATTTTGTCAGAGATTAGTATTGCGACTCCAGCTCTTTTTTCATTCCCATTTGCATGGAAAATCTTTTTCCAGCCCTTCACTTTCAGTCTATGTATATCTTTATCCATGAAGTGGGTTTCCTGTAGGCAACAGAGGGTTTTTGTTTTTTAACCCATTCAGCCAGTCTGTGTCTCTTGATTGGAAAATTTAATCCATTAATATTCAATGTTATTATCGATGTTAATGGATCTGTCCCGACATTTAAGTTGGCCATTGTCTTAATTGCCTTTTACTCCTTTGTTTCTGGCTGTTACTTCTTTAGTTTTCCTGGAACAGTACTTTCTTCAGGGTTTCTTGGAGAGCTGGCCTGGTGCTGGCAAATTCTTTCAGGTTTTGTTTGTCTGAGACGATTTTAATCTTTTTTTCTCATATGAAGGATAATTTTGCAGGATACAATAATCTTTGTTGAAATTGTTTCTCTCTTAACACTTTCAATACATCTTCCCATTCTTTCCTTGCTTGCATTGTTTCCGTTGAGAAGTCCGGTGTTAGCCTGATGGGGTGACCTTTATAAGTCACTTGTCATTTCTCTCTTGCCAGTTTTAGTATCTTATCTTTATCTGTGGTCTTAGCCAGTCTGGCTATTATATGCCTTGGGGAAGATCTTCTTGGGTTAATTCTATTTGGTGTCCTTTGTATTTCTTGGGTCTGGATGTTGGAGTGCCTCTCTAAACTTGGGAAATTTTCTTCCAAGATTTCATGGAATAGGTTTTCCATGCCCTTATTAGTTTCTTCATCTTCTGGGATACCAATTATTCGGATGTTAGGATGTCTAATGGAATCTAGTATTTCTCGTATGTTATCTTCATGATTTTTTGTTATTTTCTCTATCTTCTTGGTGGTTTTCTCTAGGTCAGAAGTTTTATCTTCTACATCAGAGATTCGACCTTCAGCATGGTCTAATCGACTTTTAATACTTTCGAGACAGTTTTTGATTTCCTGTATTATAGACTTCACCTCTGATAGTTCCGCCTTATTCTTCCTTAGCTTGTCCATTTCTTCCTTCATATTGTGGAAGGACTTTCTCATCTCCTGTAGTTCATTGTCTCTTTTCTGTTCCAGCTCATAGTATTTGTTCAACATGAATGTTCTAAACTCTATCTTGGACATTTTGGTAATGTCCTCTATTTTTTCAAGAAAAGGAAGGGAGTTACTGTGTTCTTCTGATGGAGACATATTTCCTGCTTTATTCAGACCTGAGATTTTTCTTCTACTTCTAACCATTGGGAGATGTGTTCTCTTTGAAAAACCTTATAGGAGAACGTTTCCTCAAATAGGAGCGAGTGTGTTTCCTTTTTGCTGGCTGAAAGAGGGGTCTCTGGCTTGGGGGGGTCCCGGGGCTGAAGCTACAGGGGACAGTTCTCTCTCAAAGTTCCTGGCCCAGGGGTTGAAAGATGGGAGTCTTCTTTTTTTTTTTTTTTTTTTAAGATATTTTTCACTATAGGGTGCATTGCTCACAGGAGAGATAGACAGAAAGCAAAAAATCAGCCCCCAAGAGGGGATGGCCACACTGCAATCCCTTCTTTTTTACCTTTTTAAAATAATTATTTATTTAATTTTATTTATTATTCATTTATATTAATTTGACCAGACATACACACATACACACACACACAGAGGGAAAGCGAGAAAGCAAATCATCAGGTCTGGGACTGGAACCATGGCTGGCCATGGGGGAGTGTTCAGTGCCTTAACCACCATGCTACCTGCTGGTCACATGCAATGTCTTCTTCTCCATTCTCCTCTTGGGATTTTGGGCATGCACACACACACACCCAGCATGTTTTAAGCCACTGGGTCCGGGACTTAAACCATGATCGACTATGTGGGAGTCCAGCAATGTAACCATTATGATTTACTGGTTCTGTATTTACTTATTTATTTTTAATATTTCAGTCAACAGTTGTTTGAATTTCCGGATTTAGGGCCCAGGGATATGGAGGGCTAACTTTACTTACAAATGGGTCAAGTGATATCCAAAGGGAGAAGCATGAAAATAGGCAGTACAGTAAATTTTTCTGAGGACACACCCTGTGGGCTGGGACCTGAGAGATGAGAAGGGTACCTACCTCCCTTCACACTGCTACCACCTTTGAGCAAAAAGGTATTTGTTTTGTTTTCTCCTGCCCTTGCTCAAATTACTTTCTATAAAATAAACCATTACCCAAGACCAGCAGTTGACATAATGGCTACATCGCTGGACTTCCATGTAGTCGACTGCAGTTTGAGTCCCAGACCCGGTGGCTTAAACTCATGCCGGGCGCATGTGCGTGCATGCCCAAGATCCTGAGAGGAGAACAAAGGAGAAAGGATTGCAGTGTGGCCATCCTCCTGGGGGGTGGTTATTTCTCGCTTTCTGTCTCTCTGTCTCTCTCTGTCTTTCTGGGAGTGCATGCACCCTATAGCAAAAACCTCTCCAAAAATAAATGAATAAATAAATAAATAAACAAACCATTACCTACTGCTTGAGCTTAGCGTTCTCTCTGTTTCTGCTCATCAGCTTTATCATAGTTTTTCCTTAGGGGCAATGGCCTAGCCTCTGCACTTTTCACCCAGGCCTCCTGACCAACTTCCCTTCACCCCTTCAACCAGTGTCTGTTAAAGGCTTCTTCTATTGGCCTGGTAGTTAATTGCTACACTTTCAAGGATTTTGTGAACTGGCTAAATAGTCATATTAAAAAAATTAAGTTACACATGCAATTCAAATAAATCATAATACATTGTATTAAAGTCAAAGGTAATTAATACTCAAAACTCATCAACTCCTGACTATTTTACATTTTGCCATTATTTATTGTTGTATCTGTGTCGTGGTGACCGACTACATAATTGTGGTTCTGTGCATCTCTTTCCAATTCCGTGTTCAGTGACATCACCTTAGTGGTTTAATGCAGCTATCATGAGAGTATTTATATCATAGGAGTAAGTATAGGTTGTTGTTTTGTTTTGTTTATTGTTTTGATTTAATAAAGTGATGGGGAGTATCTTATAAAGGGTATCCTATATAGCAGCTGCATTGTGAATAACACAAAAAACTGAGAGAATATTCTTCCAGTATTGGAAAACTATTATCCAGTTCAGCAAAGAAGTTACACACATCATTGACAGATGAGTTAAGTTCCAACATAAAATTTCATTGTTTTACTTTCGTCTCATAAAAATACTAACCAACCGATATTTGTTGGTTATACATGCATTGGAATTACATTAATCCATGATGTAACTGACTGTACTAATGAGTAGAAAAACATTTATTCATAGTCTGATTTTCTGACACCATGGAGCTGCAAATTATGAATACAGATAATGAACTTCACAAGAAATACAAAGTCGAAATGAAGTTATGACTTTATATAGGTAAATAGAATTTATAACTAAGATGATTAAATATTTTATTTGTAAACTGTGCATTATAATCCTTTGTATTAGTTCAGTTTATAAAAAATTTGTATTCACATGCACGTGTACTATTTTTTTGAGAGCTGGATTGCTTTTGGCCTTCTGCCCTGTTTTCTTTCTTTTAGCCCGAGGTGTTTGAAGAATTCTACTCATTTACCTTGCTTAATGATCTCCTCCTCTGCCCAGGTAGTTCTCAATACCTTTCCAATCGTTCCTTTCATGGATTCACAAAGCAAGTTTTCATTTTCATAGCCTCCCCTCTCATCTATTCACATTTCAAATAAAAGAGAGGCCAAGCAGTAGTAACACAACTGGGATCACCTGGGAAAGGCCCTGGGTCTGCATCCTGGGATCTCCCTGAGCATACCACGACTGGGGATGCCTGCCTGTGATCTGGACCAGCTTTGGCTACTGGAGGATTAGGGCATGGAGACCCTGTGCAGGATTCTTGTTTTTCTCTCCTTCTTTATCTCTCTCTCATGGAAGAAATAAACTTTTGAAAAAGAAAACAAATGAAGCTGGGAGAGGGCGTGATGGTTCTGGTTCAGGTGCTGGACTCCCTCATGGCCAGAATTCAAATCCTGCACTTGGTGGCTTACTTTCTCACTTTCTCTTCTTCTCTCTGTCTTTCTCTGGTGAGCAAATGTGCCCTATAGCAAATTAAATAATAATAATAAATAAAATTAAATACTTAAAATAAATAAATAAATGTAATTAATACCCTCTAGAGAAGCCCCATGGGCCACAGTAAGCCTGAAGTATCCTGGATGCTGCCCTTTGATGGCCATCTTTTGTTCCTGACCATAAGAGACATTGTCTTGATGTTCTAGAGTGCCAGTGCTGTGACCCTGACTCCTGCCTGGGACTCTGCATCTGCCATCCTCTTATAGACACTTTATCAAGAAAGCCTGAAGAGTTGTCCTCTTACAGTGTTTACTTCAAGGCCCAGCTTGCTTCTTTCAGAGGTTTCTAGAGCTTTCTTCAGCATTTCAGGTGTCCAGGCTCAATGAAACTATCAAGGAACAAAATCTAAGGTGGGCTGCATGCTACCCACCTAGCATTTTTATGACCTTGGCTCCATAGGACTTGCCTATTGTGATACTAGATTATGTAACTAAGCCTGTTTAGAAATTGCTAGAAGTCGCCAAAGTCTTAAGTGGGTGAGAAGTCCATAGGAGCCCGAGATGAGGCATTTAGCTTTCACTTGAATGATCAGAGAAGCAGGGGACAGATATGAGTTCTAATAACCACTAAGCACTTAGCACTGTGCTCATTCATTCAATGCATTCCCATTTCATTTAACCCCATGAGGTGGTTCGTACATTTATCTTGGTAAACACATGCGGACAAAAGGGCTCACAGAGTTATACAATGTGCTGGGGTCCCTCAGCCAATAAGTAGACACCCAGAATACAAATCTCCTTACTCTCCTGCTCCTGCTGACTGGTGGCCCACATGGCCACACCCTCTGAACTGTAGCCCCTCCTATTTTGGCCTCGGGTACACATCTGCGTACAGATGAAGCAAAACACTTGAAAAGGTCGCCCCTCCAGGTATCCTAAAACATGGCTGAAACCTGAACAAACGAAAGAAATTAATTACCTTCTCTTACTCAGTCTTAAATGAAAAACATCCTTGAAAATTGTGTGCCTGGCACACAATCAGAGCTATGTGAGGGTCAGTTCTAATTAATCATACATGAGATGACACTTAGAAGCCACCTGGAAGAATAGAATGTTCAATAAATAGTATCACTTATGACTAATATTTTCTGTCCTTATTAGTGCTTCAGTAAACTTCCTGCTTCTAGGAATAGCATTTGTAGTGGAGGTTCCTCTAGCTGCTCTGCTTTTCCAGGACACAGTGAGTAATAAACCAGGCATCTATGGGCCAGTTTAGGAATTTACCTACAATTTTATTATTTTTTTTGAGAGGTTTTTGCTATAGGATGTGTGCGCTTGCCAGAGAGACAGAGAGACAGAAAGTGAGAACTCACCCCTCCAGGGGGGATGACCATGCCACAATCCCTTCTCCACTCTCCTCTCGGGATCTTGGGCATGCACGCACACGTGCCTGGTGTGAGTTTAAACCACTGGGTCCGGGACTTGAACTGTGGTCAACTACATGGAAATGCAGCGACATAGCCATTATGCCAACTGCTGGTCCCTACCTATAATTTTTAATATTATTTTTAGGGGAGGAAAAATGTACTCTTAACTTCTGAATAACTGACTTACCCACTGTCTGAAAACAATCCTCATTTATGGTGATGAAAAAACCCACGGTTTTCAAAAATTGGCTTGGGGAAAACGCTACAGCAATTTTTTGTCCAAATAACATCTTTTGTGCTAATCTAAGATGTAAAATAGACCTTGCATTGAATGGGTATAGTTGAGATCAAGGGAGTAGAGGTGGCCTTGAGCCTGTCCCATATTCTAGTTCATTCTGTTGGTAATAAACAAAAATACCAAAGTCTGATAACTTATTAAAAGATAGAGTTTGATTCAGCTCCCAGGTTAAAGGCCCAAAGTCCAGGGGCAGCATCTGATGAGGGTCTTCTGGCTGATACATAATGAAGGCAGGAGGTGTGCGTTGGTGCCTGTGTGTCTCTGTTTTGGTCTCATTTCCTCTCCTATAAACATACCAGGAATCAGTCATAGTGTCCTGCCTTGAGTACCTTAATCCTAATCTCCCAAAGGCCCCAGATTTTATTTATTTATTTATTTATTTATTTATTTATTTATTTATTTGGTGAACCTTTTTTTGCTACAGGGTGCTCATGTTCACCAGAAAGACAGAGAGAGACAGAGAAACAGAAAGCAAGAAATCACCCCCCCAGGAGGATGGCCATGCCACAATCCCTTCTCCTCCATTTGCCTCTTGGGATCTTGGGCACACTTGCACATGCACCCAGCATGAGTTTCAAACTGCTGGATCAGGGGCTGAAACTGCAGTCAGCTATGTGGGAGTCCAGCATCTTAATCACTGTGCCACCTGCTGCCCCAAGGCCCCAGTTTTTGTTTTGTTTTATTTTAAGGCCCCAGTTTTTAACACCATAGTTGAATTAAATTTTTACCCTCTTACTCCCATCAACAAATGAATTTTGGATGGATACGTTCAAGCCAGAGCTCCCCACACTAGGGTTCTGCCAAGCCTAGTGGCAGACCTGAGCCTATACCATTATCAGCTTGGATTTTTGAAGACCAAGTGGATTATTTGGTTTATTGAAAATGATTGTGGGGACCAGCAGATAGTATAATGGTTGTATAGCTGGACTCCCACGTAGTCGACTGTAGTTTGAGTCTTGGACCCAGCAGTTTAAAACTCATGCTATGGGTGTGTGTGTCTGTGTGTGTGTGTGTGTGCACAAAATCCCAAGAGGTGACTGGAGAAGAAGGGATTGTGGCATGGCCATCCTCCCCAAGGGGGGCAATTTCTCACTTTCTGTCTCTCTGGAGAGGGCACGTGTCCTATAGCAAAAATCTCTCTCTAAAAAAGGAGAGAAAATGGAGTGCATCTACCATATGAAGTTATTTAGAAGATATGAGATGCCATTGGCTGAAGGTGCTGTCTTATTTTGGATCTGCCTCTTTTAAGCAGAAGTAGTCATTTCATGGTGATGGCAGGTTAATGGGACACTCTGCTGAACCCTGAGATATTGCCAATATTGCTTTCCATGGATCAAACGAGCCAGATCAAAGTCAAGATTTTCAAAATTCTTTTGCAGGAGGAAATTCCTCCAGGCAAAACTTTGAGGTTTTCACAGTCCTGAAAACTAGCCTTGACTTTCTTCTGGCAACAACAAAAAAATCCTTTTATTGATGCCAAGTAGGAATTTATTTCTTCTCAGAAACTATTTTATAGATTATGTGTCATTTTCTACTTTCTTTTTTATTCTTGTAGTAATTATCTTCCTTTAAGGAAACATCAACACAGCATATAGCAGGCATGTTTAGGCAGATAAGCACTGCAAGCCAACCCCTCTGGGATGTGGAGCTGTTTCTGTAACCCTTCTGAATCCCAGGATCCACGTGGTTAAATCTCAGGGCAGCATTGCGTTCAAGGAACCATAGTCTCTCCTAGCCAAAAGAAGTAATTAAAAAGGAATGCCAAACCTTACCTGGGCTTCTCAAAACTGTGACAGGGACCCAAATTCAGAATCTACAGCAGCAATTTATTTTTCTCTTACCAGCCCCCTGCACCCACCCTGAGGGTTTTTGTCACATCTCTCCCCACAGGTCTCCCAAACCTTTCTGCACACTAGCCCTGCGCTGAGGTGGCAATTATAGGATTATCTTGGGTAAGCAAAGGAAAAGTGGAGGGAATAGTCTGAATAGTCCCTCTTTCTGCTAATAACTTCGGTTTGATGTTTGCTGTGTCCTAAATTATATCCTCGTTATTGTCTGATTCTGTACAGAGTAGAAATGGATTACAGAACCTGATTAAAACCTATGGCAACCTGAACCAGCCAGCTCAGTGGAGCAATATTTAGTTCTATCACAAATTTCCAGTAGTCCAAATGGCAAAGAAAATCTGACACCAATAACACTAAGAGAATCATTACGTATACTCTTTCCCAGACAGTAAGTGAGAATTTCCATGTATCTCCCTATTTGCACATGGTTAATCCATTGTTAACAAGGTTAAATAAAGTAAAGGAAATTATTACCCTGAAAATGCAATAAGAGACTTTGGGCTTCCAATCTAGCATGTAAAAGTTTTCAAAAAATACTCTGTCTTAACAACAAGTAAAAACCAACAAACTGGGGCTGACATTGTGTGACCTAGAGGTTAAGGCAGCTGGATCCCACATGGGCAATCTTGAGGTTCAAATCCCAGCCTCAGCAGTTTCAAAAGCATGCAGAAGTGTGTGTGTGTGTGTGTGTGTGTGTGTGTGTATGTGTATGTGTATGGTGTGTGTGTGTGTGTGTGTGTGTAATGTATGTGACCCAAATCCTGACACAACGTATACATGAAGAAGAAGAAATGCCAGCGTCACCATGCCCCCTTAGGAGATGCTTTCTCCTCTCTCTGTCTCACTGTCTCTCTCTGGTGAGCATGCGTCTTTTGGCAAGTTAAAAAAAAAAAAAAGAAAGCTGAATAGACTGAAATTCATCTCTTATTACATCCATCAGAAAAGTTGGGTAGGAAGCAAATAACTGCTTCCTAAATTGGATAGACAGGTGGATAGAGAGAATCACAACTTAATCAGAGCATAAACCCACAAGCAAAAATCTCTGTGGAAGCAAATGCAAGAGTAGAAAAACCTAAACAATGACTGAAAGTGTTGGATAATGGTGGAGAAAAACCCTCCAACTTAGAATTCTACACCCTGTAAAATTATCCTTCTAAAGTGAAGGAGAAATAAAGACTTTCTCAGATAAAAATGAGAGAATTTGTTGCCAATAGGCCTACCTTGCAAGAAATGTTAAAGGACACTTTTCAGAGAGAAGAAAAATGATTTAAGTCAGAAACTTAGATTTGCATAAAGAAAGGAAGAGCATCAGAAAATGATTAAGTTAAGGTAAAATTGAAATCTCCATTTTTCTTTTTTTATAATATATTTATTTCAATTTCTTTTATACCTTTAATCACTATACATCACTTAGCTTGTAAAGTGAATTTTCCAACATGAATACATTACTCACCAGTCCAGTTGGGGATATAGTACATGTTATCATCAACAGATAAAAATTCATTTCTGTGTCCCATAAATGTCTTGCCTCTCTATTTTTCTTTTTAGTGTCTTTCCTCAGACTTTCCTCCTTCTTCCACTCTCTTCCCATACTGTATCCAGTATCTATAACCATTTTTCATGTTTCTATATCCTCTAATTTTCCAGTTTCAGCCATAGAATTCAGACAGTCGGTATATATTAAGCGGAGACATACAATGTCTCTCCTTCATAGCCTGGCTTGCTTCACTCAGCAGCAAATCTTTCATATTCATCCACTGTCTGTCAAAAGCCAGGGTCTTTCTTATCTTAATTTATCTAACAGATAATAGTTTGTTATAACAGTTTGTTCAAAATAATATCAACAATGTATTTGATAATGCATGCTTATACACACACACACGTATGTGTAGATATATGTATATATGTTCTTATATATGTTTAGGTATAAGGGAAATGAATGATAGCAATGATACAAAGAATAGAAAGGAATAATTCAGAATTTTTTGTTATTATAAAATACTTGCACCAACTCTGAAGCAGTGTAGTTTTATTTGAAATTGGACCTGGGTTAGTAAATGTAGAGTGAAAACTCTAGGGCAACCATCAAAACAAAAGAAGTATATCTGAAGTGCTGGTAAAACAGAGAAAATGGGATCCTATTAAGTGCTCTATTAAAACCACAAAAGGCAGGGCCAGCAGGTGGTGTGATGTTTAAGGTGCTGGGCTCCCACATGGCCAAACACAGTTTGAATCCCAGACCTGGCAACTTGCTTTCCCACTCTCCCTCTCTCTGTCTCTCCCTTATCTAATGGAAGAATAACAATAAGTAAAATTAAATAAATAATTATTTAAAAACATTCAAATCACAAAGGCAGAAACAGTGTGGAAGACAGAAAGAATAAGGACACCAAATAGAAAACAGTAAAAAATATGATAGACGGTAATTCAACTACATCAGTAACCCCTTTTAATTTCTATTATTTTAATACAACAATTAAAATATAGAGATTGGGCCTGCTCTGTGGTACACCTACCCAATCCAAGACATGCTGGATCCCACGTGTGACTGTGGTTCAAATGCCCCAACAGTACACCTAAAAAAAGCATTGTGGAAGTACAGAATAAGAAGGGATCATGCCTCCCTGAAGGTAGAGAGTCAAGGAAAGCCATACAAGCAAAGAGATCAGGAAGGATGTTTCAGACCAAGGGATCAGCATGCACAAGGCTGAAAGGTATGAGTATGGATGGTGGGTTTAGGAAATGATGAATACCTCAGTGAGTCTAGAATATGCAAAGCAGGGAAATAAGGCTGTCAGTGGAAATGTCTCTGGAGAACAGGAGCAGAGAGGCCCGGATACAGTTAAGTGAGTAAGGGAAATTAACATTGAGACTTTACTTCGTGCAACATGGATAGCTTATTAAACTAGGCTCTACCATGACTATCTGAATCCTTGATTCTAAGGTGAACTGTTGCTGCCACTAAGCCTTTCCTCCTCTGTAACGCATTAGAAAAGTCAGATATCAAGGACTTGACCCTTAGCAGAGGTGCTGAGTTTCTAGGAAACCAAAAGCAATACCTTTGGAAGAGACACCGGGGAGTGCAATAACTCTTTGAATTAAGGAAAGGGACGTCTAGCCACATGTATAGGTCAAACTAAAGCAGGGAGAGAGAAGAGACAGCTGAAGATCACAAGAAATCTAACCTTTCTTAATAGACACATAGTTGGATGGATAAGTGATAGATAGAACCACATCTTTGTACCATCTACCCCTCTCTTAGAACCTGCCTCAGGGTCTTTCGTGTTTCTTTTCTACTATGCAGTTAAAAACGGAAGCATCGTCTTTCTCAACAGTCTTTCTTCTCTAGGTTCTTGCAAGTCCAGTCACACTAATCAGAGCCTCAGTGGTTCATTCAGATCAGTATGGCTTTCATCTGTGAGTAGTGGGCTACCCTCAATCCTCTCTCTGTTCACATTTAACGGGAAGGTCACAACTAGGAGTTCCCTTCAGGATTCTGTTCAACAGTACCCCAGAGCTGGGGATCTTCAGACAATAAGAAGTATTATATCTCCAAGTGGTAAGAAGGGGCCCTAAAAAGACCAGCATCCTTCCCAGTATTGAGTTTCTGGATGTTTATAGAGTTTTGCCTATCTTTTAAAAAGTTAAGATTAAAAAAACAAATACTCAAGTCTCTACATACATATAATATCCATTTCAGCAGTAATCTCCACAAGACATTTTATGAGGAACTGAGGTCATACAAAGTACTGTTTATTCAAAGACTTGCCCCCTACCTTTGTACTTTTCTTTCTTTTTAATACCAACTCACTTCTCTCCTCCTATACTTTTTGACAAGACTAGGATAAGTGCTATAAGATGAACCACATGTTTGAGTGTGTTAAGAGTGCTGGACTTTTTAAAAAATTCTTTATCTATGATAGAGCACATATGTGCATGAGACAGAGGGAAAGAGAGAAGCATCTTCCATATAGAGCTCTAGCTTTTAGTCCTGCCTTTGCCACCAACTGCTATGTGACCTTGAGCAATGCATTTGACAACACTGAGCTTTTATTTCTCTATTTGATGGAGATGACCTTAAAGGTCCTTCCCACACAAATATCCTATGGTTTTATCCATATTTGTGTCCTCTTTGACGAGTTTTGTACTTGACACTCAGCAGGTGTTTATTACATGTCTTGACAAGGTAAGGGTGGAGGAGTTTGCTACTGTGTTTAATAAAGATAATGCAGTTTGAAGTGCTTTGCTCCCACTTCTATTTGGTGCATGGTGATCTGGGCTTGCACACACCTTATCAAAGGGATTAATTGTTGTTTTCCTGCAGAAACTTGGGCCTGATTTTCTAGCAACCAATTAAAAATTTTAAAAACATACTATGGCAGCCAGGACCAGCAGATGACATAATAGTTACATCGCTGGACTCTCATGTAGCCTGAGGTTCAAGTCCTGGACCCAGTGGCTTAAACTCATGCTGGGTGTATGTGTGTGTGTGTGTGTGTGTGTGTGTGTGCCCAAAACCCTGAGAGGAAAATGGAGGAGAAGGGATTGCAGTGTGACCATCCCTCATGGAGGATGATTTCTTGCTTTCTGTTTCTCTGTCTCTCCAGCAAGAGTATGTACCCTATAGCAAAAATCTCTCTCTAAAATAAATAAATAAATAAAAATACTATGGCAGTCAAACAGCATATTTCCATGGCCTGCATTTTGCCCATAAAATAAGTCTGTGCTGCAAGAAGCATGATTAGACCTCTGTGTTAGATGTTGAATATAAGGTTTGCATTTGAAAATGAGTACATAGACACACCTACACCATCCTGGTTTTCACCAGGATGCATGCATACATACATGCACACACACATGGACTCTTACCTGATATGGACCAATACTCTGAAGATGGGCAGTGATAATTTCCTGTGAGCACATCAGAGTGTGGCAGAAATGGCCCATGAAATGGTGATTGTAAGATCTTAGAAGAATAACCCAGTGCAAAGGCATAGAGTTAGATAGGACATCCTGTTGGTCAGTCATCCAGCTCTCTGGAATACGGTTTTATTAAGTTTTAGGAGGCCAGAAGGGGGCACAATGGTAAAAAATGCTGGTGTGAGGCAATCCCAAATGGGAAGTTTCCAGATTTAAGACCCTGTTGAGGTTCTCTCTCTCTCTCTCTCTCTCTCTCTCTCTCTCTCTCTCTCATCTCTCTGTCTCTCTTGCTCATGGAAGAAACAAATAACATTTCAAGAGATATTTTTTTTAGAGGTTTTTGCTATAGGGCACGCGTGCTCGCCAGCCAGACAGAGACAGAGAGACAGAAAGTGAGAAATCACCCCGCAGGGGGGATGGCCACGCCGCAATCCCTTCTCCTCTGTTCTCCTCTCAGGATCTTGGGCACGCACGCACACACGCCCAGTGTGGGTTTTAAGCCACTGGGCCCGGGAGGCGAACCACAGTCGACTACTTGGGAGTCCAGCGACATAGCCATTACGCTAACTGCTGGTCCCACATTTCAAGAGATTTTAATTAGCTAAATATATGGTGCTGTCATTACCATGACCATGTATATGCTAATTACAACTGAACTATATAGTGCATTATGATTATAGTCCTTTCTTGCCATTTCTATTTCCCCTACAATCAGTTTTTTTCTTTGTTTCATAGTTGATATAGTTGTCTAAGAAATTATCACTAATTATGTCTCAGACTTCTGACCTGTGATATAAACATCTTCTCAATATGGACTAATGCATTAGATATTTTATGAATTTCATCTTGAAGGAGCTTCTTCTGGAACTCATCTGTGCATATCTGGACTGGCTGCTTTCCATTCCTGCTGCACAGCTGCCATATTGGAGTCTCCTTTCTTTGGTACCTTGGACATTCCCTTTGTCTCTTTCTTGCATTGGATCCTGTTTTCTGTTTCCCATGATTCCTCTTTCTTGGTTACTTCCTAATTTTTTTTTTTTTTTTTTTTTTTGAGAGAGATTTTCGCTATAGGGCACGTGTGCTCGCCAGACAGAGAGAGACATAGAGACAGAAAGCGAGAAATCACCCCCCAGAGGGGATGGCCACGCCGCAATCCCTTCTCCTCCATTCTCCTCTCGGGATCTTGGGCACGCACGCACACGCGCCTGGCGTGAGTTTTAAGCCACCGGGTCTGGGACACGAACTGCGGTCGACTACATGGGAGTCCAGCGACATAGCCATTATGCTAACTGCTGGTTCCCTACTTCCTCATTTTAGTAAAGCACATCTTCCAGTATCACTGGAGAAAGGATATCTGGCAGGTCAATATTTTAAGGTTCTTGAAGAAAAAGCCTTTCTATTCTGTAATCACATCTGTTTGATAATTTGGCCGAATATGGAATTTACAGTGGAAATAACTTTTCTTTAGGATTTTGAAGGTGTTGCTTCATTGTCTTCTTGTTTCCATTGTTGCTGTTTGAAAGACTGAAGCCATTCTGATTCCTAATCCTTTAAAAAAGACCTATTCTCCACTCCTCTGAGAGCTTGTAAAAATCTTCCTTTCATCCTTCGTGTTCTGATAATCCACAATAATCTGCCTGAGTCTATTTTAAACAATTGTGCTGCATACTTGTTAGGTCAGTATAATGTGGACACTCACAGATTCTTCATTTATAAGAAATTTTCTTGAAATTTTTTTTGATAATTCTTTTGCCTCTATTTTCTCATTCTGATACTTGGATGGTGAACTGTTTGAACTATCTTTAATTTTCTAACTTCTTCTCTCTTGTTTTCTATCCTGTTGTTTTTGTGCTCTGCATTATGGGAGATTTCATCAACTTTGTTTTTCAATCTTCTATTGTGTTTCAGATATCGTGTGTGTGTGTGTGTGTGTGTGTGTGTGTGTGTATGTGTGTGAATATTCAAGACATCTTTTCATTTTCTGCATATTTCTTTTAATTTCTTCCCGATTTCCATTCACAGATCCAATATCTTTTTATATTTCTAAGGATATTAATGATACTTCTTTTCAAGTCTTTAACTTGCATTTTTTCCATTTCCTCTAATTTTCTTCATGTTATTTCTTTATTTTGACTTAATTTTTCATGTTATAGGGTTTCCTCATATGTCTGGTGACCCTGGTTTTCTCTCATAACTAAGAATGAGTCACTACAAGTTTGATTAGACAAAATCTTTATAAAATTGAGCAACAAACAAATGCACAGCAATTAAGGCAGTATGGTATTAGTTAGACATACAAGCCAATGGAAAAGAACAGAGAGTCCAGAAATTGAGCCACACATATACAGTCAATTAATTTTTGACAAAGGAGTCAAAGTAATTGAAAGGGGGAAAACATACTGTATTCAAAAAAGAGGGCTGGAACAATGGCATAGCCATATAGAAAAAAATGAATTTCATCTCATACTTGACTGTGTATGCAAAAAGTAGCTTTGAGATCACAGATATAAACATAAAAGCTAAAATTGGGACCAGTAGTTGGTGTAATGGCTATGTCGCTGAACTCCCATGTAGTCGACTGTGGTTCAAGTCCCAGACCCAGTGCTTAAACTCACGCCGGGCATGTGTGTGTGCGTGCGTGTCCAAGATCCTGAGAGGAGAATGAAAGAGAAGGGATTACAGCGTGGCCATCTCCACGGGGGGGGGGTGATTTCTCGTTTTCTATCTCTCTATTTCTGTCTCTCTGGCAAGCACACATGTCCTATAGCAAAAACCTCTCCAAAAAAAAGCTAAAATTATAAAATATCTATAATTATGGAAGGATATCTTTTTCATCTTGAGGTAAGCAAAAATTTCCTAAATAGGACACCACATGTAAACCGTAAAAGAAAACAACTAATAAATCAATTTCCTCAGAATCAGAAACCTCTGCTCTTCAAATAACATCATTTAAAAATAATGACAGATAATCTAATTAAAAAATGAATAATGGTCTGAAGGCCCTTCATAACAGAAGATGTACAAATATCCAACACTCAGAAGGTTCTTAAGATCATTAGTCACTAGATAAAAGCAATCAAAATTCATAATCACACACATACCTACATATATAATACCACTTAATACGGGCTTTGGTCTTAAGATTTTGATTTGAATAACTTTAAGAAAACATTGATTGTGCCTTGACATAGGCACATGAGAGCAAACCCCACATAATTCTCGCCATCACCAACCAGGAAAAACGGGGGCAGGTATGATTGCTTTCCCAACTTTGCAGCTGGGAAATGGAAGCTCTGAGAGAGTGAGTGTCTTGCCCAAAGCTTTGTGAGTTGGAAGGGCAGTGCTGGAATTTGGGTCCTGGGTTCCCGAAGCACGTGTGTACAGTACCATGCCGGCCTGCCATCCTGGGCACCACCTGCAGTAGCCTTTCTGGAGCACCCAGCAACTCCTGAGTCTGGCAAGTTTAGAAAGATGCTCAGCAGCAGAGTGGGAAATAGCTGAGAGCTCCCATGGAGCCGTGCTGGACGATGGCTGGGTTCATCCCCTAACTTCCAGAGCAGAGGCTGAGGCTAAGAAAACTGCAGCTGCCTGCTGGTAAGGTAGGGATGCGTGTGAGAAGGGAGGCAGGGAGGCTCCTCCCAGGCCCCCAGACTGGCCTCACTTGGCCTTGAATCTAAAGCCAGGAGTCTCTGGAGAAGCTGAGATCTGTGCTTGGTCCTTAAGGGAGCAGTGCAGCAGGAAGCTAGATCACCATTCTGGGAATAGTACACATATGCTGATGGAAAGCTCTGAGCCTGAGAGTAAAATGTGAAAACTACGCTACGGGCTTCTTACAGGATGAGCAGATCTTTTCCCTTGGGCTGATTACACTCCCTAGAAAAGTATCTTTCATCTTCTGCCTGAAGGATATAGTCCTGCTTGCCATAGTTCTGAGTACAATTTTGCATTCAGTTAGGTAAATGTTTAATAGCCCTGAATGGCACCACACCCTCAACTGTGCCCTGTGTTCCCTCACTTTTCCATCCTTCTGCCTAGTACTCTTGATTTCTGCTGGAGTGGCAGTGGTGGTGGTGATGGGTCTAGGGAGACAACTGCTTCTTAAACAGCCGCCATTTTGCACTGCCCTCATTCCTGCTTCCCAAAGTACATGATACTGCTGTGTAAATCAGATTGCTTTCTCCATAGTCCCAAAGAAGTTAAACTTCTCAAGTCCAGTATCACTGGTCCACCTGTGTCTCAGCATTTAGTTTTTTTTTTTTTTTTTTTTTTTTTTTTTTTTTTATGCCAGAGGGTGTCTGTGCATGCACGCATGAAAAGGAGAAAGAGGGACCAGCGGTTAGCGTAATGGCTATGTCGCTGGACTCCCACGTAGTCGACCATGGTTCGAGTCCCGGACCCGGTGGCTTAAACTCACGCCGGGCGCGTGTGCGTGCATGCCCAAGATCCCAAGAGGAGAATGGAGGAGAAGATATTGCAGCGTGGCCATCCCCTCTGGGAGGTGATTTCTCGCTTTCTATCTCTCTGTCTCTCTCTGTCTTTCTGGCGAGTGCAAGCACCCTATAGCAAAAACCTCTCCAAAAAAATAAAAAAGGAGAAAGAAAAGGAAAGCACCCCACCCCCACTCCAACACACACACAGAGCCTGGTCATGGTGCAAACCTTTTTCCTCCAATTCTCCATTTCATCAGGATCATGAGGCATGTGTATGCATACGCCCAGAATTTTTTTCAAGGTGCTGGGGCTGGGACTTGGAACTCAAATCCTGGCTGGCTATATGAGATCTGGCTTCCTCTGCACCACACTTAACACTGCACTAGAGGGTTAGCCCAGCATCCAGAATTTTGTGGCAGTTGCCCCTTTCTCAGTCTGTTTTTAATGATTCATGTGTTGAGGAAAATTAAAATCACTTTATAATCATTTTAGAAAGGTTTTAGAAGGAAGAGTAAGAAAATCTGGGTGTTTTGCGGTGTGTGTGTACGTGTACGTGCCCAAGAGCCTAACTAGCTGGAGGGTTGGGGAAAGGGCACAGTGCAGTGATGAGACCCTGGTGAAGTGCTTCTTTCTTGCTTTTGTGTGAACACAAGTCATCTCATGAATAAAATAAACTTCAAAAAGAAAGTGTGGGTGTCTGATTCACCATTTTTACAGAGAAACTGCCCCAAGTCAGAAGTTAGGTGGATAGTTCCTTTCTTCTCTGGTTTCCATGCTCACTCATCACAGTTGTCTGGATGTAAAGGACCTTGGAAATAGGTCCGGAGTTAGCCATGCAGTAGCTCTGGGCTCCCTACCCTCCTCACATCCATGACCTCTAGGCTCAGCCTCCTCCAGCCTCTCTCTCTCCAAACACACATGTTTCTCTTGCAGATGGCCAAGGCATGGGTTTTCTGCAGGCTTCTCTCCATCCCCTTTTCCTAATGTCAATCTAACCCATTTGGATTCTTTCAGGAGTTTCTAAAAATTTCTTGTCTGCTGATAGTACTCTCTAATTATTCATCAAATTGGTTATATTTTTATTACTTACATATTCCCCTACATTTTATGAGATTTTGGGTGGAACTGGGACTAATTGGAAGTACTTAGTTATTTAATCCAATCTCAAAGTTTCAGATATTTAAGCCACCTTCCTTTCCCCTTTTTGGTGGTTAGGAGTGGACTGAAGGTCGTGTTAAACTTAGAAAGGTCTTTGTCACACCAAGATTATTCATTTATATTTTCTTCTTGCATTTTGTGTTAGTTTTTCATATTGAAGTCTTTGGCTCATTTGAAATTCTATGTGGTATTAGATGTAGAGTGGGAGATCTAGATTTTTTTTCCAGGTCTGTGCAACCATTAATTATAACTAGTTTTTTTATTTTAAATACTTTGTTAATGCAAGTAGCTTCATAATATGTTTTATTATTACATAGGTTAAGTTCCCTTTGACAATCTTTTTGACTCTTTCTTGGCAATTTGTTTCTTTTTTCTATTAAATATTTTCAAAATAATTTGAGCAAGTAAACATATTTGGGTTATTTTTATAGATTCATTTAGATAGCATTGGCATTTTAATGATGGTAAGTCCTATTTCAACCTCTGGGATGGATCTAAGTTATCCAGCCAGCTGAAGTAATTGTTTACTTTTAGATGTAATAAAATTGTCTCAACATCCCTGGTCACACCTGATAGAAGTCCCAACATGCATCCCAGGCTCTCTAGGGTTTCATGGCAGTGGAACACTCTGAAGTTTATTTTTCTCCAAGTCAGTCCCATATTCCTGCTCCCATGGAATTCTTGATCTCCACTCTGGCGCTGACCTCTGCACATCTGTCCTTCCTCCAGTCCACAACACTCCACTGGAAGCCATCTGATCTTTTCACTGGCACCAACTCAAGGCCATGAGCATGCTAGATAGGCAACTTCAAGGTGGTGTTATGAGTCTGAGCCCTGGAGTCAGAATGTCTGGATCAACAGCCAGAACTCCACACTTGTAAGCTGTGTACTTGGTCAGTTACTTAACTTCTCTCTGCTTTAATTCCTCATCTGTAAAGTAGGAAAATCAGATTTTTGTGATAATTAAATGCCATAAAGCAGTTAAAGTGGTTAGTGCATTGTCTGGAAATCATTCTTCCCGGGGGGAATGGCCACATTACAATCCCTTCTTCTTCCATCCCCTCTTGGGATTTTGGACATGCATGCACACTTGCCTGTAGTGATTTTCAAACTACTAGGTAATCTGGCTGTGACATCTGTCACCCCATTGATCACCAGGGTTGATTCAGTGATCTGACTGACTTGGTGGACATCCCCTTCCTCTCTTACCGCTCCCTGGGCATCCCTCTGGAAGCCACTTGCTCAGTTGAAGAGGATGACCATTTAGACAAAGGAGACCATCTTTGGTTAAGGGTATATAAATAGCTGCACTTTCCTGCTAGACTCTCTAAACAAGTTCTCAATCTCACTTTCTTAACTGGAGTCCATTACATCAAGGCACAGAGCTTGTTTTTCCAAAATTAAACCCACCATCAAGGTATTTGGCTAAGCAAAACCAGTTTTCTTGCTCAAGAACTTAACTTCTTTTTAGACTACAGAATTCTATAGTCAAGTTTCACAGCTTAAAAAGGAACAATCATTTTCCCCTGCTTTATAAAGTTGAGGCAAATATTTAAAAGATACATCTCTCCAGGTACTGAAATCTCTTTTACTGTCCATCAGTAAAATTTTGCTTTCTCTAGATAGCACATGTCTTATCAGTTATTATGAGAATTTATATTCATATGTTTTCTAACTGATTATTGGTAGTATTGAAGAAAATTATTATTTTTTTGTGTATTTGATTTAGAACTAGAGTTATATTACCACTGTTTCATATGGTTTCTAATAGCTTTTCAGTTTATTATCTTGGTGTTTTCTCTGGTATATAATCATTTTATTTGCAAATAATGAAAATTTTGTCTGTTTCTTTCCAATACTTAAACTCTTGTTTTGGCTTGTTGTGCTCACTTGGGCAGATGCTATATATCTGTGATAATGACCCACTGGTGTTGATGGATTCTACTTGGTAATATTTTCTTTAGAATTTATAAATGAAATAAGATTTGTAGTTTTCTTTTTTAGTATAATTTGTTAAGTTTTATTGTAGTGATTTTCTGGCTTCATAAAAATAATAAAAGCAATAAAAGCAGCCCTTCTTTCTCTGAATTCTGAAACAATTTCTATATTATCTATTCTTTGATGGTTTGATCTATCTAGCCTGTGAGTGCCTGGCCCCTTCCAGGAGAAACTCCTCACAATTATCTTATAGCCAGTTTTCAGTTTCCCTATCACTTTTTGGTATAGGAAATAAATTTTTCAAGAATAATTGTCCATATTATCTAAGTTTTAAATTTTTTCACAAAGCTTTACAAAATATTCTTTAATACCTTAAAAATTTCCCCATATATATGTTGTTATATGTCCTTTCTTTTTACTAAATTTAGATATTTGCATTTTCCCACTTATTTTTTTCCTGTTTGATTAAGATAGGTTATGTCTTGTTTTTCTATTGTGTTTTTTTTCAAATTTCTTGAATTAATCATTTCTGCTGCTTTTTGGTTTTCTAGTTTAAAGTCAATTTCGTGTTTTGTATTCATTCTTTCCTTCTGCTTTGGGTTCAGTATTCTTTTTCTAATTTTTTTCCCCTTAAGGCACATATGTACATGAGAGAGAGAGAGAGAGAGACGAAAAGAGAGAAAGAAAGTCTGGACAGGGACTGCTGGTCCCTCTCCACGTATATTTTAATGGGCAGTAATTTTGTTATCACTACTTTGGCAAACTTAAATATTTGAGAGAGAATGGCGTATTTCTGAAGTGGTTGAGATGTTACTATTTCTTTGTTTTTTCTTATTTTTTACATTTATTACATTTTGATCAGAAAATGTGTTCTCACCTTTTCCTGCATTTTAAGATGTTGAAGTTGCTTTCATGGGATAATAGAAGCTTTATGCCTTGGACACAGTTACAATCCATAATAGTTTCATAAACACTTGAAAAGAATATGCATTTGCTAAAATGGTAATATAGAGTATGTAGGATGCACAGATCACATCTGTCAAGGACTGAGAGAGAGGTAGGATTTGATTTTTTTTCACTTAACACTTTCATTAATTTGTTGTTTAACATACAAGGGACAGTTCTCAAAGTGTAGTGTGGTCTTTGGACCAGCAGCATAAGTATCACCTGAGACTTTGTTAGAAATGAAAACTCCTGCGCCCACCTCAGACCTGAGTCAGAAACTGGGGCTGGTGTTAATAATCTGTGTTTCAAGAAGCCCTCCAGGTGATCATGGTGCACACTCATGTTTGAGGTCTATGGAGAGAAGGTATGCAATGGAGATCTCACTTTGTCTCATTCTGACCTGAGGAATTATTTATTTTTCCCACTGGATTGCAACATTACACAATAACTTAATTCTGTCTCTGACTTTTTATTATTACTAATTTATATCCTGCTGTTTTAATTTTAAAGTTAATTAGAATTAGGCATTATGTTTTTCCTATTCATTTTTGCAAAGATTTAAAAACTAAGTAGTTTTTAGTGTTGACAAGACTATAATAAATAAGACACTTTACTACACTGGTAAGGAATAGATCATGTAGTATATTTTTTTTCTGAAAAGAATTTATGGCGATATATCTAAAGTACCTTAATCTCTGTTTTAGTAATTCTACCTCTAGAAATTAATTCTAAGGAAATAATCAGAACTGGTGAAAAATTGCATTTACAATTCTTTTTAATTTGTGTACCTTATTTATTTACTCATTTGTTTTTTAACAAATAGACTTTGGAAAAAAATTTGCTATAGGGCAGATGCACTTGCCAGAGAGAGAGAGAGAGAGAGAAAGAGAGAGAGAGAGAGAGAAACCCCCTGGGGGGAAAGACCACACTGCAATTCCTTCTTCTCTATTCTCTTTTCAGGATTTTGGCATGCATGTATATGCACTGGATGTGTTTCCCAAGCTGCCAAGTCCAGGACTTGAACCGCACAGTCAGCCCTGTAGGATCCAGCCATCTTAACCACCAACCACCTAGCTGGCCCTGAACAGACTTTCTGGAGAAGTTTTAAATAGTTTTACAGAAAAACCAAGCAGAAAATAAAGTGTTATTATATGCTTTTCTTTTTTCCTCCCCTTTCCCTTATTACCAGATTGTCATTTTGCTTTCCTGTGCATATTTATTGCAGTGATGATCCAATATTAGTATGCTATTAATAACGAAAGTCCAAAGCTTACATTAGGCTCCACTTACTTGTATATTCCACAAGTTTTGACAGATAGATGACATGTGCCTAACATTACAATATCATATGGAGTAGTTTTATTGCTCTAAAAATTCTCTGTGCTCCATCTATTTGCTTATTTAAATAGAAAAAAATAGGAAAGTACAATGATGTGGGCATGTTTAATAAATTATGATACATTCAATTCCAATGAAATATTATGTAGCCATTAAAAAGCCTGTTCCTACAAATTACTTAATGATTTGGAGAGATATTAATAATATATTATTAAGATTTTTAAAAAGTATCAAACTGCATTTGTAAAATAACAACTTCTCAAAAAAATAGTTATATGTGCTCTCAAGAAAAAATATCCCAACATGGAAAAGATCAAAGGCTTGGATCAAAATGCCTAGAGGGGCCAGCAAGTAGCATAGGGGTTAAAGCGCTGGACTCTCACAGGGTCCACTGTGGTTCAAGTCCCAGACCCAGTGACTTAAAACTTATGCTGGGCATGTGTGTGTGCATGTCCAAAATCCCTACAAGAGGACGGAGAAGGGATTGTGGCATGGCCATTCCTGGGGGATGATTTCTTGATTTCTGTCTCTGTCTCTCCAACAAGTGCACACAACCTATAGCAAAAAGCTCTAAACAACAACAAAAGTGGCTAAGAAAATCTGTGAGAGGTTGAAAGTATAGATTTTAGGATCAGGGACACTGCCTCAACATCAGCCAGGCAGGGGCAGAACCTGGACTCAGCCTTCTGAGAACTGCGCAATTTTGGGAAAGCTACTTTTTAAAAAAAATTTTCTGGGTATATGAAATTTTCTAAAAAATGTGTGCATTGCTTTTGAAATGAGGGAAAAAAAGAATCATAAAACCAGAAAATATAATAGTAAAAGAGAAAGTGATAGAGAAGGAAAAGACAACGAAACAGTGTTTCTTTCAGTAGCCAAATTTCCTACCTAAAGTGACAAAAGGAGAACGGAACAATAATAATTCGCATAGCTGAACAATTGCTGAGAGGCTGACCTGAGGCTTGGCTTGAGTCAGGGCTCAAAAGACCCTCACAGTCTATTCCCCTTGTCTCTAAGCCCACTACTTGACTTCCCCCCACAGTAATCTCAGACTCGAACCTTCCCACATCCCTCTCATTTCAAGAACAGTGAGCTTCCCAGCGTTTCTGATGAAAATCTTATCTCACCTCTTCTCATCTTCTCTGTTTGATTCCCATCAAATAAACATGCCCATCTCCAATCAGAATGGCCAGGGAAACTGCAATGTGCTAATCGGTTCAAGACTAGATCACTCTGCCTCCAGAATTAGGGTGGAGTCAGCTTTCCTGAAATCATAGGGACTGATAGCAAGTGAAGGAGTGCCTTCACCCAGTCCCCCGGCTGTCCTCTTGGAGGCCTTCTCTCAGCCAGTAGGAAGGTCCACCTGACGACCCCTGCAAGGCACTCCTCCATTCTCCCCTCCAGAGTTCTAGCAGGAAATAGTGAGTGTCGGTAAACAAAAGATGCTCCTGTCTCTAAAAATAAGTAGCTTATACAACTCTGCCAGCTGTTTCAGGTGCTTCTTGTAGCATTCCTGTTACTCCTGGAAATAAAGTTTTAGGGGTCTTTGTTCTTAATGGCTATGCTAGAGATATGGCTGTGTTGGTTTATTCCAAACCAAGACAGGACCAGGCAGTGAAGGGCTGGTACTTAAGATGCTGGAACCACAGAGTTATTGTTAATGTCCTTTAGTTTGTGCTTTTAGCATTTCACAGGGGGAAAAAAGTTGTTCCATAAAATGCCCTTTCTAAAGTTTCCAAGACTGTTGGTTATCTGTGTTTCTGTCGGGAGGCATACAGAGGCATCTATCTCCCAGGCAGGGGTCAGGGAACAGGGGATCTTCATTTCCATGTAACTAAAGCACAGTTCTTGGATTTTTTTTTTTTTTATGACCTCCCCAAGAAGACAAAAGACTGGTATAACAATACTCCTGCCAACTTGCTGAAAACTTTATTGTTCTTAGTTTCACAGCTGGAGCTTTTCACCTCAATTCAATATCCGTGGGCTAAACAGAGTCCTCATTTTATGGCTGTTGTGAAACTATATTCTTGGAACAGTGACAACCTCTGACTCTTCTAAAATCATGGCCAGTAGAACCCACTTGTGTCATTGGGATTGGCAATAAAAACAGGTTGGATATTAAGCAGATACGCCTACTTCTCAAGAATCTCACAGGTGCCAAAAGATAGACTGATTGCATGGACCAAACCCCATGTACTGGGAGGAAAGAAATGGAATGGAATTCCCTAGAGAAGTTGGAGCCCCAGGGAGTATAGATCAAATAAACTTCCTTTCTGAGCAGGCTGCTCTTCCATCTGACAGTGAAGTGATCCAGTTTTCTTGGACTATGAATATGAAGAGACCTTTAGCCCCACCTTAGTCAACACACAGAAAAGTATATGATCCTGGCAGGAACCCAAATAGAAGAAGGCAGTAGACTGGGCCATATGCACCTTGTCATTTCCTTAATAAAATAGGATTTCATTACCTTGGACCTGTCATCGTTTAAATTTTGCCTGCTGCCTATTTTCTCTATTTCCTGGACTTGGAGTGAGATGCAGGGTTACCTGAAAATAGGCAGTTTTTCAGAGCAGAACACTCCATTGCTCTTGCTAATAACATCGCTTATAGTACATTCTTGTGTGCCAGTCACTGTGCTAAGTGCATTACGTACATTATGTCGAATCTTCGCAACAGCTCTTTCAGTAAGGCTCTGTCTTATAAGGTAATTGACCCAAAGACATGCAGTTCTATATGATGACACTGGATTTTGAAACTAAACCTACCAATGCTAAATACCATGTTTCTTCCAATCATTATCAATAGTTGACTAAAATGCATTTCTACCAAATTGATCTTGGCCAAATGTAGCCTGATTCTTAAATTAAGTGGCCTTACTGACTTTACAAACCTGATCCTTGAGATGACTTGTCATCAGAAAGAATCTAGGGAACCAGCAGTTAGCGTAATGGCTATGTCGCTGGACTCCCACGTAGTTGACCACGGTTCGTGTCCCAGACCCGGAGGCTTAAAACTCACGCCGGGCACGTGTGCATGCGTGCCCAAGATCCCGAGAGGAGAATGGAGGAGAAGGGATTGCGGCGTGACCATACCTCCGGGGGGTGATTTCTCGCTTTCTGTCTCTATGTCTCTCTCTGTCTGTCTGGCGAGCACACGCGCCCTATAGTGAAGATCTCTCCAAAAAAAAAAAAGAAAGAATCTAGGCTTCTCAATGGAGAGCAGACTTCCAGAACTTTCCTTAGTGATCCTTGCTTTGAGGTGCTGGGAAAACCACCTAAAAGAACAAAGTCTTGACAAAAACCCCCACCCCCCAAATCAGAGCATCTCTGTCCTGCCTTTGTCTGACTTCTGATGACCACAACAAGTCAAATTCAGGTTTGGACCTGTGACCTGACCCATTGTTTGCACCTATTCAATGTGAAATGCTAAGAACTGCTTTGCAATTTTACATTTTGATGCAAGAACAAGGTTGGAACCAGCTGTTTAAAAACCAAATTGCTTTGGGGCCAACAGATGGCATAGTGAGTAAGGTGCTGGACTCCCACATGATTAACTGTGATTCAAGTCCTGAACCTAGCAATTTGAAACTCATGCTGGGCATGCATGCATGCTTGACCAAAGTCCTGAGAGGAGACAGGATTGTGGTGTGGTCATTCCCCCGAGGGATGATTTTTCGTTTTTTTTCTCTCTCTTTGTCTCTCCAGCGAGTACACGTGCCCTATAGCAAAAATTTCTCTAAACCCCCCCCCCAAAAAAAAATTGCTTTAAAACCCATTGTGAAGTGATGACCTTATGCAAGAAATTGGTCAGATTTTTGCCCGTGAAGGGAATAAGGGTGGGTTCCCTTTAGATGAGCTGCTCCCTGCAAGCGATAGAGAGACTAGCTCTTGGACAGCAGCAATGGAGGTGCACTGAGAGCTACATCTGTTTGTAAATCTTCAAGAAGAAAGGAGTTATGTTTTCTGTTCTTCAAATATGGAGAAAGAAACAAATAAACAAACAAAAAGCATTTTTCTATCAGTAAAGTCCTATGTTCCTACCTGTGGTACCTTCTCTTTTATGAACAAGTGATTTTCAGGAATCATTCCAAAAAGTCTGTATCCAGATTTGGAATTGACATCTGAGAATATTGCTTCAGGGAAAAACTCAAAAATCCACCAATTATAATGTAGGCTCCTTTTGTCTGTCTCAACATCGTGAACGTTTCCACATCTCTGTATGGCTCAGAAAGCTCAGAAGGGATCCCTCTGCTTCCCTGTACATACACTGCCTGAGGTTAAGTATGGATGATGCTCTATCACCTCTGTTGAATACTTTAAATTTGAACGAAATGATTAAAATTGACAATTTTACCATAGCGATTGAGTTTTCCAAATTTTTTTCGATGGTTAGTTCATTTGACTAACAATTTTTTGAATCCTACTATGTACCAAATTCTGCTGTAGGTTCTGGGGATTTGAAAATTCAAAGACCCACTCCCTGTACTCCCAGTCCAACAGTGGGAGAAAGGAAGTAAATTACTCAAAGTTTGTATGGTAAGGATTATAATGGAGGTACATTCAGGACATCAGCAGCCCAATCTGGGGAACAGTGAAGAAAGTGATGATCAAAGATGGCTTCCTAGAGGTCATAACTCATTCTAAGCTTTGAAGGACACAAAGAGATTAGAAAATCTTTGAATCAGAAGGAGAAGCCTGTACAAAGGCTGGGGAGTGAGTAGGGACATGTATTGTGGGGGCTGCAGCAGTGCATACAAGGCGGCAGAAGCAGGAAACAAAATGGGGAGTAAGACATAGATTAGGGCACAATGCTGACTTATGATGTCATTGACTCTGTTAAAAATTCCTCATCTTTGATCCACGGGAATATCTCAGCACTGGAAAGCATCTGTGGCCAAATCTCCTTATAGCCAAGTAGCACATATGAAGATATCTTTACAAATGTGGCAACTTTCACCCTCAAAGTTGATTATCATCCCATATTTCACATTTCCCAAAGAATGTGCATACACATGTGTGTGTCTACACAAAAGTTTCAAACAGGCATTATTTAAGCATTATTATGACTAAAACTATTTATCCAAACCTACAATACTGTTGACCATGGGGGTTTAGGAAAAAATCAGACATTGTACTTCTGGTCTACCTGTCTTGTCTCCATTCACAGCACAGAGAATGGTATCACCAGCCAGTCCTCCAGGGTGTCCTCTTGGAGGCCTTCCCTCACTAGTTAGGAGGTCTCCCAAACTACCCTCAACACTCTTCCACTCTCCTCTCCAGAGTTTCTGAAATGTTAACCTTTTTCTACAGCAATGTTCCATCTCCCTTCTTATTCTGACCACTCTCTCTCCCACCAAAATGTTAGCAAGTGTCTTGTCCTTTAGTGCTTATAGCCTCTACGGCTTAGTGGTGAGAAAAGGCAGTCCTTCTCTCCTCAACTGGATGAAAGGAAGGAAAGCTTTGGATCTGAAAGCTGTACAGGGTGAGTGATGATGATCCTGGTTATAATTCTCTTGATTTTGTTCCCTTGGTGCCTCCTATGATTTCTGGGATGGGATGGTGACGGGAAACACAGATCTCACACGAGGAACATGAAATCCCTGCCAAAAAGCTCTAAAGCTCTGTTGAATCCTCTAATAACAGTCAAAAATCTCTCTGAGTAACTCTGACCTTACCGAGTCAGACATGGATTTATCCCTCTGTTCATTTTCATTTTCTTTATGAAGTCTCTTCCATTCATTTCACTCTGACAAAGTGTTCAGTCATTCTTTCTTAATTCTCCCTGATTGGAGAGGAGACAAAGTATTGTCCTATTATTTAACAATATTGATACTCCCCAGTGGTTCCCTAAGTTAATACCTACTGGATATTTTTTAAAAATTATTTTGCTACAGGGCGCATGTGTTCATTGGAGAGACAGAGAGAGACTGAAAAATAGAAAGCGAGAACTCACCCCGTGGGGGATGGCCACATTACAGTCCCTTCTCTTCCATTCTCCTCTCAGGATTTTGGGCATGCACACACATGGTATGAGTTTTAAGCCACCAGGTCCAGGATTCAACTAAGTGGGAGTCCCCCGATGAAATCAATATGCCATCTGCTGGTTCCCCTACTGGGTTCATACCATTGGGGTCAACTTTGTACAATCATCATTCAATGTCTAACCCAGTGTCAGGTTAGACTAATTTCTCCTTATTTGTTCAATCAATGAATGCTTCCTAACACTGTTAATTAACCTATAAGTTAGGTATGACTATTTCTTATTTACAAATGAGAATGCTAAGGCTCAGAAAGGTTAAGTTGCCAGTGGTCATTTTGTTGATGAATGACAAATCTTGGTTTTCAGCACAGGTTACCCTGGCACCACAGGTGATGCTCTTTCCATAAAATCTTGAGATCAACCACCTCCCAGCTCAGTAAATACTGTTCATGTCAAAAAAAAAAAAAAAAAAAAAAAAGTAACCCTTTGCATGAATACCAAGAACAATAGTCTTGATGTCAGAAAATGATGTTGTAGATTTAGGTAACTCTTCATTACCCAACTTGTCACTTTTGAGTTGTCTCCGTCCCTAGAGTTGTCTCCTTCATCCATAGTCAGTGTGGCACTCACTCATTCAGTTAGTCGTTCATTTCACAAACATTCTGGAAGTATCCACTGTATGCTACATGCTAGAGATACAAAGATGACTCCAACAGTTCCTGTCATCAGAGATCCCAGACTTGATCACATGTATTAGTCATCTGTGTGACTACCTGAAGAACAAAGACAGAGTCTTATGAGTATTACTGTTCCCAGCTCCTGATGAAAGACCATGAGAACCCCTCTGTAAATGTTGTTTGCCTTAGATTACTGTCTAATGCTCTGATGGGTGCTATATATAAATCTATGTTCCATAGGTCACATCCATCCTTTTGGGGACATAAGTATTCATTCTTTCAGATAATCGAGTTAGACTTTAACAAATGGTATAATTGCTTAATACAGAGAATTGCTAAAGTAATTACATTCATTTTCTTCCCTCATGCCAACAAGCAATTGTGATCATTCTTTATGCAATAAGCCAGTAAGAACTCATTTAGTTTTTTCATATTATTTTAAAACTAGATTACACATAGACATGGCACAAAGTTTAAAATTTGTAAATCATTATCAAATTAAAAGTAAGTCTCACATCTTTGATCTCAGCCACCCAGTTCTCATCTCTAGAATAAGTAGCTGTTCTTAGTTTTCTTGTGTATACTTCCAGGGATATTCTTTACACACATCAGGATATGTGCATGTGCTTCTATGTATATCCATATCTATATCTATATCTATCTATCTATCTATCTATCTATCTATATATTTAAGAGAATTTTTCTGCTATAGGACACATATGCTCGCTGGAGAGACAAAGAGAGAGAAAATAAGAAATCACCCCTCATGGGGGATGGCCATGCTGCAGTCCCTTTTCCTCAATTCTCCTCTTGAGATTTTAGGCATTGCACACACACCCCTGGTGTGTTTCAAGCTGCTGGGTCTGGGGCTCAAACCACAACTGGCTATATGGGAGGCCAACGCCTTAATCACTATACCACCTGCTGGACCCAAAAGGTGGTATATTTTACATATTTTTCTATACTTTGTTTTGTTTATTTGATGTTATAGCCTAAAGACCTTTTCATGGTATTAGATAAGAATCTATGCAAATCTGTATACTAGATACTAGATACTGTTCACATTGTTAAGTAGCTATTATATGGATTGCACCATCTTTTACCCAGTCCACTAAGGTACTTTTAGATCATTTCAAAATGTTTGTTTTATTATTAACAAAGCGATAGTAAATACCCTTATACATACATCGTTTTGCATCTCTTAGTGTAGCTGTAAGATAAATTCCTACAAATGAAATTTAAATATATTTTACTTTTTAAATTAAAAATTTACTAATGTTGATAGATAAAATTTAATATACCCCTGGAACTACTGGCTGAAGAGTAGATGCATTTTAAGATAGATATGGCCGTGCTCGCTTCGGCGGCACATATACTAAGATAGATATGGCCAAACTGCTCTCCATAGGAATTGTGCCAACTTGCACCTCTACAACTTGCATGATAGAGGGTTTTTCCCCTGGTCAAGATGATTGACTCATCAACTTTTGGCTAATCTCATTGCCTAGAATGCTTTTGTAGAGCTCTTTGTCTGGTAGGTACACCCCTTTTTCTCTGAAGATCAACTTCCTGACTCCAAGCAGTCCTGGTAGGCATACCAGTGACCACACCTCATCCCTTCTACTTTGAACTCTGCTACATGCAAACATACCAAATGCAGAAGCTTAAGAGCATTGTTTCAGTTTGTGTCTGTAGGTTAATGACTTAGTCTAGAGTTGATCAAGCAATTCTTGGCTGGTCTTAGCTGGGTTCTCTCTCAAGCGTAAATCCCAGAGGGGAAGAAGCTCACTTTCCACTGGGTTACACAATTGAGGCTTCAAGCAATCACACTTCTCAATGCTTAGAAAGGTCCTGTTTGCTGCAGGAGAGAAAAAGGCTAGCATTCAAAGAGAAACAAAGATGAGAGGGTGTAAGGCACCCAGAACAGAAAAGCCTGGTGTTGAAAAGTCCCTGCAGCTCTCCGTTTGTGTCTGCAGGTTACTCCAGTATCCAAACCAGCGCCCAGAGCCAGTATGTTTTCCTGTTCACTCTATCAGGGGGTGCTCAGGAACATGGGTGCTACAGTCAGTCTGGGCTCAAACCCCAGCTGTGGCTGAAGAACTGTGCAATTTAGAGGTGAGTTGCTTCATTTCTTTGTGTCTCTGTTTTTTCATCCATAAAATGAGGGTCATAAAAATCTTACCTCACAGAATTGTGAAGATGGAATATGTGAACATAGGGAAAGATAGAACAGTGTCTGAGACATAAATATGTGGTATTTTGTTGTTGTTGTTGTTTACTTTAGTTTAAACTGTGTCTGTCATTTTGCAGTGGGAGGATTCCTGATGAATAGAATGAATTCTGTGGGTGGCATCTCAGTTGCACTTGATGAAAAGATAAAGCTGTCTCACGTGGTAGCTGGGCCTCTACCCCTAAGCCATTGACCTGCTTCCCAATAGCCAAATCTACTAACCAGGAACAAATAAACTGAACACCACTAGCTGCGATTACCTCAATCCATGCCTGGCCTGGTGAGGTCATTAGAGGATTGGGCTCATGAAGATGACGTTCATAGGCATTGGTGCCCCCTTCCCAGATGTGAGGTTGTGTGAGTCCAGACCTGGCAGGACAAGCCAGATTGCTGTGTGGGCTTGTGGAAAGAAGTGTGGATAATTAGCTTCCAGAATCCTTGAGAGCAGAGGCCACCTCCCTGCATCCAGCCAACACAAGACCCTTGAAAGGAAATACGAAGTGGCTGTGGCCCAGACTTGTAATGTCACTCCACCATCCGGGCTCTGAGCAACGCAGTCTGAGCCCCTCTCTCTCCAGGTCTGCCCTCCACCTGGGTCTGCACAGTGAACAACAGTTTGCAGTTCGGCCGACTCCACACAGGGCATAAAGCTGAGCATTGTGCTGCGCTTGCAACATCGTTCGCTTTCCACAGTTCCTGATGTGTTTGCTACCCAGGGTCTGGTCTCAATGTCCTCTTTGTTGCAGACCTTCGCATGCCGAGGTGGGTTTGCCTTCTCCGTGGCAGTCCTGGGTTAAATAAATACATTAAGGCAACATACACGGCTTGACACTGGAGCCAGCCTCAATAACGCAAATAATTCATGTGGCAGAAGACAGAGCCGCCGCGGTTTTGGAGTCATTTAAAGATGGATTTCTTTGTTCTGTTCCTCTGCTTGAGGGAAACACTGACTGGGACGGAGCAGCTATGCTCAGATGAACTGGCCATTTTTCTCTAGCAAGTCTGTTTGAGGGTTTCTAAATCCTGTGCTGATGAACACAGAACATGACCTTCACCCAGTTACAGGATACCATGCTGACATCATCACATAAATACACACTCCGAAGAAAGCCGCGATTAAGCTCAGCACTGATTTTTATCACTTTTCCAGTGCACCAGCAGTCTGCTTGTTCGTCATGCACCTTTACAAAACCCATAACATTTAGAAATGTGCTGTGTTAGCCCCAGAGGCTTAAATAAACTAAAGCCTGTGAATGTTTTAATGTAACGAATTACCTTCACGTGTGAAGTTATGACTCTATATGATACTCAATAAGGCCAACATTGTACACACTCTGTTCTTTTGGGATCTTATGTACATTTCTGCTTCCGAAATATCTGTTTCAGACAGTTGTTAAGAGCAGAAAATAGTTCAATTTCAATACCACCATATATGTCCAAGGCCCTAAGGAATGAGTGAAATTGTACTTTTTTAAAAACCCAGAATATCTACTCAGGGAGTTTGAGCTTTAAAGCCACAGGAGTCCCAACCTTGGTGGCATAGTTGGTAGCATATTGAGCTGCAGTGCTGGAAGCCACATGGCTGACTGAGGGTTCAGATCCCTGGCTAGGTAAACCTGAAATAACCTGGCATGCGCACACATCTGAGATCCTAAGTAAAAACTGGAGGATTGAGAAAGAGGATCATGGTGTGACAAAAATTTGCTGAGGGTGCTTCTCTCTCTTCCATGCATATGTGCACATGGGTGCACACATGATCATGAATGAAAAAAAAAACATGCCACAGGAAGATGAGTAAGAGGGTGCTGTCATTACCATCTCCTATATAATCACTAAATTTTCATTTTCTTTGAAATGTAGAGACAACTTATTTATTTTCTAAATATTGCAAAAATTCTAAAGCAAGAGAAATTTTTCCCCAGACATTGAGTAATTTCTGAAGATATTTTTCAGTTGTTATAACTGGGAAGCAGGGGACTACTGGACCCTAATGGGTAGAAATCATGATGTCATCCAACATCCTACCATGCACAGGTAAGCTCCCCTCAACTACGGCCCACAGAGTCATAGCTGAGGAACCTTGAAATATCGCACTTGAGCAGTGGTGGGGAGACTGCATAACTGGCATTCTGAATGATTGTAACCTAGTTAAGGCACTTATGTAAGCTTTGATTTACCTTCTAGAAAATTTACTGGCTGCTAGATATTTTTTCGAAATTCCCATTCTCTACTTATCCTAAGCACATTACCACAAAATGCCTTATTGATGGTGTGGTGTTATCGGTTGAAAATTTTGATCAACGGGACTGGGGAGAAATGTTCACATATTGAAATGCTCACATTGTAAGCTAAACAATGTGATTGACTGTATATACAAAAAGAAATAAATAAAAAAAAATGCCTTATTGATGGAGATTGCCTGGTTCAAAATCCAAACAGCAAAAGGAGCTGATCAAGTTTTTATTTTTTGAACTTTTTATTTTGAAATGATTTGAAACTTACATGGAAGTTTCTAAAAATAGAGAGTACCCTTTATCCCACTTCCACCATGATGACATTTTATATAACCAGAGTATGAGATCCAAACCAGAAAAATGACATTCAAGCAATATTATTAAATTCTATTATTCTAATTTGAATTTTACCAGTTTGCTCAAGTTTTAAACAATAGAACAATTAAAAATGTATTCTTCCCCAAATATTCAACTTTAGGTCTCTAGAAATGTTTTCTATGGAAAGCAAAACAATGATGATCTTTCTACTTGTTTTTTAAATTTTTATTTCTACTTCTTTTATACATTCAATCACATATGTCACTTAGCTTGCAAAGTGAATATTCCAACATGTATACATTTCTTACCAATCCAGTTGAAAATACTACACACATTATCTTCAACAGACAACAACCCATTTCTTTGTCCTATAACTGCCTTGCCTCTCTATTTTTCTCCTTAATGTCCTTCCTCAGACTTTCCTCCTTCACTCACCCTCTTCCCACACTGTATCTGGTATTTATAACCACTTTCTATGTTTCTATATCCTCTAGTCATTCAGTTTCAGCTATAGAGTGCAGACAGTCTATATTAAGTGGAGACATACAAAAATCATCCTTACTGCCAAAGTGCTTCCTGAATGTGAGGAAAAAAGTTAGAGATAGAAATAATTGGCTACTAGTTTTATTAATCAACCTCTACCCTCTTCAAAATAAAGATCTAAATAATACTTTCTGGTTTTCGGTCCCTTTCTACTATTTTTTAACTTGTCAGCTTACAAGGCTTCTACAGGCTTAAATGTTAAACCTCAGGACAAAATGTAACAGCTTTCTCCATACTGGAACTTCAGACCTTCCCTGCCAAGATATATAAGCATCTGTGCATACGTGTGTGTGTGTGTGTGTGTGTGTGTGTGTGTGTGCGTACATACATAAAGTGTTCAGGGTTTTTTTAAAAATGAGCCTCTCATAAATACAATGGGGAGTTCTGCCCCAGCCCCCCTAAGACAGGAATTGTCTTCCTTGCAGCACAGCTGCTGAGACCTGTAACTGATGGGGTGGGCCACTACCTCTGCCCTTACCTCAGCACCCATCAAGAGCTTCGGAGAGGAGGCAGTGTGGAAGTCCAGCCACAGCTGAAATGGCTAAGTTGTTCTAGCCTCTAAAGAAAAAACACAATGAAAGACAGCCAGAAAAAAAAAGAAAAAAGAAAAGAAAAAGAAAACAAAACCTAGCATGGGTGGAGCTTTAGCATGGACTTTTAGAGTAGCCAGCATCCAGTGGAAGGGAATGCCCTGGACACACAGTCCAGAGAGTTGAGTTCAGGTATTGGCTTTACTGCTTTCAGGTTGTGAGGCATCGGGGAAGGCATTAAGCTGAGCTTCACTTTCTTTGCCGGTAAAACAGTGAAATTGGTACCAATCCTGGTAAATACAGAAGGTGGCTCTAAAGGCCACTGACATGCCTGATGGAAAGAGTACTTTCTTGCAGTGGGGGAGGGCAGGGAAAGTAACTGAGGATAGTGCATAATATGTGTTTAACTATGTCGATAATATTTATTTCTTCAGTTTGGAGGGGTAGCTACATGAGAATCCTTCCATTATTCTTGACACCTTTTTATATGCCTTTGATATTTTAAAATGTTTTAAGATGAAAAAAAAAATCATTGTCAAAAGAGGCTGTGACAGTGAAGTAGATTGAGAACACAGGGCTGATCTGCATGGGTCTCCTTCACTTGGATGCTTTGCTTAACTGTTCTGTGCTTTAGGTTTCTCATTTGTCAAAAGCACATCCTTTATAATGTTACTTGGGAGGCTTAAACATTAAACAAGATCATGTCTGCAGCCCACCGAGCACACATAATCATCTCTCAACAAATGCTAGACTTGAGCTATTGCACAATACGTGAGATTATATGATTACCATGATGACTCATCAATTGACAATAGAGCAACACTATGGGCAAAGAATACAGATGCTTCTATTTTCTGGCTACTGTAATGTAATATTTAGTATACAGACTCATATTATTATCCCAATCTCAGATTTATGAGCCAGAATCTTGCTCGAACAACTTGGGTCACTCCATTGAACTATCTTGTGGAGAGATAGTTGAATCTTTGGATTCTTGCCAGAAGCCATAAAAATTCTTTGCCACTCAGTAAGGTTATATATTATAGCCATGTAGGCATTCTGGATATCAGAACTTTCAGTTTTTGGCTGTACCTGATAAACTTGAACATAAGACACCTTCGGTGGTTTTAAGATTTATGACCACAGATTCCAACCTCTTTGGCCTTGGGCCATTGCAAGTCATGTTACCTACCACCATATAATGTTACCCTTGGTAGCCAAACTCACAAAGCAAGGTGCCTAGAACAATATTAGGCTTCATTGCCAAAATACCAGTGGGATGGAGTAGATTTTAATAACTATAAGCTATGTTTATGTCTCTGTTCTCCAGCATTTAGGCCAACATGGAGAAAGTTTCCTTTGCCATGCTGTTCTCAAGCTATTCTGTTAAAAGTTAGGAAAGACCTGCTATATTAAAGTGGCCCAGTCCTCTGGAGTTGGCCAGTTGATCACTGGGATTACAGCCTAACAAAGAGAACGGAGAGGAGTGGATTACAATATAAAGCCTAAAATGACCAAAGAAAGGTAAATGTCCCCTAGCCCAACCATCCGCAAGGCTAGACATCCTGTGTTTAATCTGTCTTAAGAATGAAAGCATCTTTCTACCCTTAAATAGCACAATCCTCCCGGTCATTTCTTGGGCCAATAAATTTACTTTTTACATGTAGGTCTGTGAAGCATGGCCTTGTTGATTCAACATCTGGAACTACTCAGGTGGTTTGTCTCTGCCGACTTTATGAACAATAAAAGCAAACCACTGGATGATTCCTGGATATTTAAACTTGGGGCATAGGCATCCTGGCCTCGCTGCTGACAAACACAAGATTTTAATTTTCCCTGCTGCAGCCAAATGCAACAAATGTGGTTGTGAATAGAAGGCTAAGTGTTCTCAAAAATAAGCTACTTGTCTAAGACATAATTTTTTAACTGTAGAATACATACCTCAGAATTTCCAAAATCTTTGTAAATCCTAGATCTTTCCCCAAATCCTTGCACAATCCCGCCTTAAAAAAATAATGCAAAACTGAATACTTTCTAACTAGAGTTTCTTCCCAAACTGAGAAGAAACCTACCACACTACTGTGAACCCCACTCCTGGAACTATTTAATCAGCACCATTTTTATTACATGGGGAAAGATTTCTCTGAAGTGATCCCTCAGCTGTTTGCAGCTCATATTCAATTTTATAAACATCCTTATAAATTTCATTAGAATCAAAGAAAATGAGTCCTTAAAGCTAAGTATGGAAAAAGAAAAAAATCAACTGCATGAACTCAATTAGGAAATATAGAAAAATATGTGATAATGTTATGAAAATACCACCTGATAATCAAAATATATTTTAAGCTGATAATAAAAAATGCAATATTACGATATCATCAAGTACTAAAGTATGCCATGGCTGTTTAAGAGTCTTAACCAACAGGGACCAGTAGTTAGTATAATGGCTATGTTGCTGGACTCCCACATAGTCAACCGCGGTTCAAGTCCCAGACCCAGTGGCTTAAACTCACACCGGGCGTGTGTGCGTGCGTGCCCAAGATCCCAAGAAGAGAATGGAGGAGAAGGGATTGCGGCATGGCCATCAACTCTGGGGGATGATTTCTCGCTTTCTATCTCTCTGTCTCTCTCTGTCTGTCTGGTGAGTGCACGCGCCCTATAGCAAAAAAAACCTCTCCAAAAAAAAAAGAGTCTTAACCAATAGAACTTTATACCAACACAACTTTAAACACAGGCCAACAGGCACAATACTAGCCTCCTACTCTCTAAGTCTCTCTAGGACAAGAATCACTTTCATTTGCCTCTGTACCTTTAATCCCAAGCACCATGTGCAGTACAGAGGAGATACATGTTTCATTCAGGAATGCAAATATCACTGATGGATTTATGACTTCATTGAGCAGAATGTTACCAAAACCACATAATAATTCCAAAGAAGTAACTTAACACTTGCCTACCCCTTGGACACCTCAAAATGCAGACCCAAAGAGAAATATTGGGCCCTTCTTATTGAGAAAGAAATAATTCCTCATCTATATACAGGTTGTATTTTAAAAGATGACTTTGAAAACAATTATTTAGAATTGGAACCCCCTCCATTTCACTGCTACTCAGCAGCCAGGTGATCTTTCAAAATGTTCTTTCATTTCACTTATCTACTTAAATACTTTCAGGGTCTCACCATTGTCCTTTTTTCCAGGCTGAAAAGTTTCTCCAGGACCTGTCTCCTACCTAATTAGCAGCTCTACTCCGCACTCTGTTCCAGGCACACTGGTCTCCATTATGTCTCTTTAAAAGGCCAAACTGTCTTCCCACATGGCCTTTGCATTTGAGCTTTCATCTGCCTGCTTGTATTCTTTCCTTGCAACTCCATATGGTCAGCTCCCAAATGTCCCAACATGAATGCTGTCTCTTTCTAGAGGCCTCTTCTGATCATTCAGTCTGAAGAAGTTCCCACCAACCCCCACGTGGTCCTCAATATCTTGTTATTCTGTTCCCTTCCTTCATAGGTTGCAGGACACAAGGGTCAGGGAAAGAGTAGAAAACAACTATTTCATCTGGAAGACCAAATTTGGCAAGGCCTTCAGTGTCAGCACTGGAGTTTGGGTGGTGTCTGGGGAGCAATCTGGCATCAAATGGGAAGTTTCAGGACTAGATCACATTAGTATAGACAGGAGGTCTAAGGAGCCTGAAGACAAGGACCTCTTCTAGAAGCTAATGTAATAGGCCAGCTAGACGTGGTGAGGGTCCACATTAAGGCAGTTGTAGCAAGATAATAAATAGGAGATAAAGGTGCGTAATAAAATTCCTGATCTCGAGAAACTTACCTAGCAAGGAGGGAAGTCAGATACTGAAATAACTGAACGATAAAACCCTGTAAGGGAAAAAGCCCAAGAGACACACCTCAAAGGAGATGGCTTTCCTTGAATGGTCCCACTTAATCAGCATCCTCTCTTTCCTCCTATTATTGAAGCAATAGCCTCATTCATTCTGTCTTTGAGTTTCATGACTTGCCCTTTCAATCTCAGCAAAGTTTGATTTGATTTTTTTTTTCTGTTTTTCTTTTGAAATAGGATCACTCTTACAGATTGCTTCAAGAAGATGTAAAAGTGAAGCATGTAGGGCTGGCCAAGTGACTTAGGAGTTAAGATCCTGATCCTATATGCCAGATCACACTTCAAATCCCAGTCCCTGTGGCTTGAAAAGGATGCTGGGTGTGAGTGTATGTGTGCAAGCCCCAAACAAAATGGAGAAATGGAGGAGACGGGATTGCGATGTGATCATGGACCATTTGTGGTTGCTTTTTCCCTGTCTCTCCCTTTATATCTCACTAGCGCATCCTCTTTCACAAACAAATAAATAAAAGTTAAAAAGAAGCATAGAGAGTCTAAATTTCAAGACTTAAAGATCTAGCACAAACTATAAAGAGTCGAAACTTTTGAAAAGTAATGCAAGTATGAAGCTGGTACAGAAATTAAAAAGGAAAACAAATAGTTATCGTAAGTGCCCTTTTCTTTACTAGATAAATATGTGAACAGAACTTGCTCTACAGATTAAGTTAATGCACACACAGATGGCAGAGGGGAAACTGAAAAGGCAACAGAACAAATATCATTGCAGATAATGATTATATATACACAAGAGGCAAATGGCCAATTGGTGCTATTATAACATATGGTAGAATACTTGTATCTCTCCCCCCCTTTTAATTGAGTATTTAACTTTTAATAGTCACTATATAGCTTAAGAACTCTTAAATAACTAATTACTGGAGAATTTTATTAATGCAAGCTCTGTTGGATTCAACTGCTAGTTACTTTACTTTCAACGTCCCTTATCCTTCTCATAGTGCTATTAAATTGAAGCCATTGTGAATAATTTCCGGCTGACAAAGGAGGTGATAAGACAAGTAGTAGCAAAGTCAGACAGGTCCAGGTTCTAATATCTGATCTGCTACTTAATAGCCACATGACTCTGGACAAGTTATTTATCCTCTATGAGCCTTGGTTTCCTTATCTGTAAGGTGGGTTTAATAATAGTACTTGCAAATGTATGCAATACGCTTTATATGTAAACCTTCTCCATAAATGAGTTTCCTTTCCCTTCAAGACCTAAACAAGACAATGACCTTGGTACCTCAGTTTCCCACCGAGCACAATTCCTGCAAGCAATGAATTAATGTGGGGAGGAGGGGAAAGTTCTGTGATGTGATTCTCCAGTAAAATGAGCACTAGGTTAGTTTCTCTCCTCTCCCTTCTCACTGGTGAATATTGTAACTGCCAAAAAATTTGCTGGCTGTCATTCTAAACATGTAGTTTCTTTCTTTTACAAAAACTAAGACTAAATCAATCAAATAAATGTATAAGATTTTATACATATTACTTATTACTTCTGCAGAGAATGAGAAAACAAGAGATAATCATTTAAGATTTGAGTCTGAATAAGACTACCTGGCATTTGCAGACAGTTGTGAGGACAAAGAAAATTTCCCTGGGTCTAATAAACCAAAGAGATGGTTTTGGCTGTACAAATTGTTTATACTTAACACCTGCTTAATAGGTTGGCAATAAATATCAGATATGCAAGTCAATGACAGATTTTTAAAAAATGTGTGATTTCATGCACTCTCCAGGGAATACCTCCCTTTTTATGAAGTCCTCTGTAGGTTCTAAAGCACTTTTATTTGCATGATCTCACTGAATCCCTGTTATGCTCCTTGATGCCTCTCTAACTGATGCAGAAACTGGGAGGTAAGCGGTTAAACAACTTGACCAACTGATGAATCACATCTTCCAAAGCCAAGTCTGACAGACATCTTGATACCACAGAGTTACTTATACATGATATTTAATACCAAAGTTAGAAAATAAAAACTGGGCCAGCTGGTGGCATGGTGGTTAAGGAGGCTGGATACCACAACTTGGTTCCAGTCCTGGGTTCTGTGGCTTGAAAAACATGCTGGCTAGGACCAGCAGTTAGTGTAGTGTAATGGCTATGTCGCTGGACTCCCATATAGTCGACCGCAGTTCTAGTCTCAGACTCGGTGGCTTAAACTCACGCCAGGCGCGTGTGCATGCATGCCCAAGATCCGGAGAGAAGAATGGAGGAGAAGGGATTGCAGCATGGCCATCTCCTCTGGAGGGTGATTTCTTGCTTTCTGTCTCTCTGTCTCTCTGGCGAGTGCATGCACCCTATAGCAAAAAAAGCAAACAAACAAACAAACAAACAAAAAAAAAAAAACACCTCTCCAAAAAAGAAAAAAAAAACCCACACTGGTTACATGTGTGTGAGGACCCAAAATCCTTGGAGAAAGGATTGTGGCATGGCCATCCCCCCTGGGGGATACTTTTACACTTTCCCTAGTACTCTCTTCCTCTGTCTCAGGTGCATGCATACACCCTAGAGTAAAAAGAAAACATTGTGTGATATGGGCTGAATTGTGTCTCTCCAATATTCAACATTCTTCAACCCTAATCCCTGATAACTCAGAATGTGACTGTATTTAAAGATAGAGTTTTTAAGAAGATGATTAAGCTAAAATGAGGCTAAAGTGGTATAACCTAATTCAATCTGACAGGTTTCCTTATAAGAAGAAGTCATTTGGACCCACAGAAAGACACCACAGTTGTGTGTGCACAGAGAAGACCGCATGAGAAAACATCATAAAGGCAGACATCTCCAGATCAAGGAGAGGGATCTCGGGAGAAACTAATCTAATACCTTGCCCTAACCTCTCAGACTCCAGGACTACGAGAGAAAAAATTAAACCACCCAGTTTGTGAAATTTTATTGGAGTAGCCCTAGCAAACTAATGGTACAAGATGAAAGAGAGGTTACACACAAACTAACCACTCGGTGAACAGTGAACTTAACCATATTCGTTCCAAGTTAAAGTCGACCTCTCTCTCTCTCACTCACCCCTCTCTCTTCTCCATGTTAATGTTCACCTGCTCACCTTGGAATATGTTTCAGGCAGGATCCAGTCAGGAAAAGAAAACTACAGAGTAGTTTGAATAAAAAAAAAAACACTTTAATATAGAGAATTATTAACTAAGATATAATTGGAATAGTGGGGGATTGGCTACTACCCATAAGCAGTAGATAAATAGATAAACTAGAACTCTAAGAAATACAGAAATAGAAGACATAGGAAGTAGGTAGTTACTGCCGCAAAGGTTTACATAGAGAATTCAAAGAAAAATCCTCACTCCACATACCCCACTCTTAAGGCTGAGGTCCAGATCTTGCTGTAGAGGGCATGACCAAGGCTCACTAAATGGCAAGGAAGTTCCTGCAGTCTTGTGCCTGAAGAATTTTCTGGGTGTCTGCTTTTTAGGATGCCAGAGGAAGCTATTCACAGAGTGGCATCTTTGTAACACAAAACACCACCTGTAAGATTACAAGATTGCACTGGGGAGATATCAGGAAAAACTGTCAGCCATTGTTATTACCGATTATGCAGAGAGCAGGTGCTGGACTCTGGGAAGCCACTGATGCTGCAGAAACCAGATGCTAGAAAAGTCCTGTCAGGTGTAGGAGACCAGTGAGCTACCAAAACCAGAAAGAAAAACCCTTCTTCCTGCAATGTCTCTCCAATGCCTTCTATTAATAAAGCTTGCTATTATGTCAACTGGTGAAGGGAAAATATTAAAAAGACTCTACACTTTTCGAGAGCAGGCAATGGAGGTGCCTTTGGAGCTGAGATGCAATACATTGGTAAATGGCAAAGGATGACACACAGTTGCACTTAATCTGAGATTCTTGTGGTATTCAGGTGATTAAAGTACCTGTATCAATGCTCTGAATCCAGCTGAATGCACTACATTGCTATTTGGGGTAGCTTCTCCAAAGAGAGGCATAGAAGTTTTAAAAGAACGAAGGAAGGAAAAATATGATGGGTGGCAATCTGAAGAAGAAAGCTACCATAGCTCAAAGGGCTGTGTTCTTGACTAGAATATTTTGTCTTAAACAATGACTATGTGCTCACAAGGTTGCACAATCTATAACGTGACCCAACTGTAGTGTAGTGTTCCTGGATTTTAATCTCCTGAACTTCCTTGTTCATAAAGTCATGTTTGTCTGAATTACAATATTTACAAGTTAAATATTTAAAACCTTGGCCATCTTGGAATCAACAAGTACTTAGTGCCAATATGTTTCTTTTTTAATTAACTCTAAATTAGTTCAATAATTAACTTTAAATAATAATTACTAAAATTAAAGATTTAAGGATTGAGAGGAAGAGCTATATCAAAGACTGCTCCATATGTAGGGTCTTAGATAACAAAGTTAGCATCTCTGTGCCTTTTTTTAATGCTTTTTATTATTTTAGAAGTTTCTAGTGCTGCAAACAAGTACACTAAATCTCTGAGAAACTTGTTAAACATTTGTAGTCAATGAGTTGGAGCTGTGAAATATTAGAGCTGGATAAGACCATGGGGATCATTCAGGTAGTCCCACTTTTCCTTTTGCAGATGGGGAAACTGAGTTCCAGGAATCTTGCCCCAAATTACATGTTTCCTGAATAACTCTATTAGAACTAGAACCAAAGTCTTACAATTTTTTTTTTCTAAATTTTCTTCTTGGCTTCTTTGAAAAGAAGCAATCATGCTGTAGTCTACATTTTCTGCAATACAGATGAGAATGTAGGGGAGGAAGGAAAGGAGGCAGAATTAACTAAAGCTGGCCTCTTGCTGAACTCCACCAGGTCCCCAGCCGGACCCTCACCTCAGAAGAGGTAAGTTAGAGGGAAACCTTCCTTTTCTCATTTCTCTCCAGTGGCCAGTGTCTGCAGGGATCATATGCAAAACACTTACGTGTTCGAATTCTAAAAGCAAACATCCAAAGGAATGATTTTGTTTAAGAATGACATGTGAGGCAAGAAACCCAATTGTATTCTTCCCTCACTTTGCTTTCTTGTTTTCCTTTGCTTCTTTTCCTGTTTGGTTGTTTTAGATATTAAGAGAGTTGGACTGTTTGGGTAAGATAGTCACTCACACCTGAGGAAAGAGTGGACTAATTGTGCAAATTATAAACTAGCAATAGAAATAGACTCTTCTCAACTCTCCAATTTACCCAATAATTTGAATATAATCAGGATGCTCATTGGCTAATTACATGGTCAATTCATTGAAAGTATCTTTACCAGAATCATGAATTTTGAATTAGATCTCTAGAAAGCAAATAACATATACAATTTATAAGTACAGATGTACAGCACATTATTTAACAAAATAATGTTAATGTTAGCCTTAACCTTCTAAGGAAAAAAAGATCACATCAATTCCTAGTTCCGTAGATCTGGAAGGAAAGGGAGGCTGTAACTGTTGAGATGATTTTTCAGTCTGTCTCTTCACTATGAGCAGATAAAGACACAGCCCAGGTCATCTGACTTTTGTGTGGTTGCAGTTTGTATTCCTTCTTTTCTAACCACCCCATTTCTCCTCCTTTGGATTTAAGATAATACCAGCTGAGTATTCTTTAATCAAAATGCTTGAGAACAGAAGTATGCTGGTTTATAATTGTTTTCAGATTTTAAAATGTTTGCATATATATTATGTGATATCTTGGTAATAGGACCAAGTCTAAACTAGGAATTCAACTACATTTAATTTGCAGCCTATACACCTAGTCTGAAGGTAATTTCATACATTTCAAGTAATTTTGTGCATGAAACAACATGTATGTACATTGAACCTATGGAAAGCAAAGCTGTCATGATCCCAGCTATCCTTCTGGTCGATCTGTGGTTGTCTAGCCTCATCATCATTCCTGACTCGGCCTCTATAAGCTACTGATAGCCATTTTCCTCAACTTCTTCACATGAAGGTTGGGTGTGGAATTTTCTACTCGTGGTGTCATGTTGGCACTGAAAGAGTTACAGATTTTGGACTTTGAGATTAGGGGTGCTCTACCTGTTAACAGCACAGATAATAGTATAGATCTGCGTCTGCACAAAAGGAATCTTTCTCCACCCAATGAGGCTGAAGTTCCCTGTGCTGCTGAAATAAATGTAAGTCTCAACATATTGGGCTGTCAAAACATGCCAGGTGCTGACAGACCAGAATCTTCCTCTCATCCTGAAAAACTGGGCATAGGACCCAACAACAAAACGGACCCAAGAACAGGCTCCATCCAAAAGCTGTGCCAGAAGCACCAAGTAAATCGAAAAACCACAGATCCAATTAACTAATCCCTCTGCTAGAAGTGCCAAGAAGAAATAATCTTGTCATTGCTCCCTTTGCTATGAGCCCTGATCCAAAGTTCAATATGCTTTTAATTTTCTTCGAGCCTTCAAAAAAAAAAAAAAGTTATTTGAAGGCCACTCCTTGTCTCCCTGTTTTCCACATTCTTGACAGAGGTATGTTTTTCATATTCTCCACAACAACACTCTACTGATGGGACAGTATTTGTTTTTAATGTCTGTACGGTATTTTTGTTGGTCTCATGTATGTTTCATTATTCATTGACCACATAGAGCCAGATTCTTTATAGACAGCAATGTGGGTAATAATGTTCCAGGATTTTTTTTTCCTGTTGAAACTATGAAAGATTCATTTTTCCATTCTCTTTCAGTCACCTGAGAGCCTCAGCAGCAGAGATATTAAATCCTATCTTGCGAAAAAAAAAAAAAAAAAAAACACTCCAACACTAAGTAGTGACACTCCCTTCTGAAATGCTATTGTGTGCTCCCCAGAGAGACAGAGAGAAAGAGAGAAAGTGAGAAATCACTCCCTGGGGAAGAGGGGCAGGGAATGCCATGCTGCAATCCCTTCTCCATTCTCCTCTTAAGATTTTGGGTGCACACACACATGTGCTAGTGTGAGTTTTAAGCCACTGGATCTGAGAATCGAACTGCAATCTGCCATGTGGGAGTTCAGTGTGATAACCACTACATTGCCTGCTGGTCCCAAGAACACAGTTTTTGAGCCATGTTACTGGGAGCAAAGCTTGTTGTGAAGCATAGTCTTACTTCGCATTTCGGAAGGGAGTGTCACTACTTAGTTTTGGTGGGTTTTTTTCCAAGCAAATGGGATTGACAAAGTGTTTTCCAATTGATCTTTATTTATTTATTTTTTTTTGGAGAGGTTTTTTGCTATAGGGTGCGTGCGCTCGCCAGACAGACAGAGAGAGACAGAGAGACAGAAAGCGAGAAATCACCCCCCAGGGGGGATGGTCACACCGCAATCCCTTCTCTTCCATTCTCCTCTTGGATCTTGGGCACGCACGCACACGTGCCCGGCATGAGTTTTAAGCCACCGGGTCCGGGATGCGAACCGCAGTCGACTACGTGGGAGTCCAGCAACATAGCCATTACGCTAACTGCTGGTCCCTTGATCATTTTTTTAAAATAATTTTATTTATTCATTCATGTATTTTAATTTGACCAGAGAGAGATACAGAAAGAGAGGGAAAATGAGAAAGGAAGCTACCAGGGCCAGGACATGAACTTTGGTTGGCCATGTAGGAGTGTCCAGCACCTTAACCATCAGGCTACCTGCTGGCCCCCCCATTGATCATTTTCACTTTTCTCTGTTTTCTTTACACTTTCCTGCCATCTGAAAATTGGATCATAGGCTGATTTACCACAAGGTGAAAGGGCACAACTTGCATTACGTCTAAGATGGTTTCATAAGACTTTTATCAACAACAACCAAGGTCAGAAGAAAGGTTCTTATTACTAAATTACCTTGAGAGTGATGAAGACTTTTATTGACTAAAATAGTTAAGTGTAAAAATTGCACCATAATGTTACTACAAACATACTTTTTTTTTTTTTTTTTAGAAGTTTCAGAGTATTAAATTGATGTGGCGCCAACAAAAACAGAGTTGAATATTTGACTTAGGGCACTATTTTCTCAGTGAAAATATTCTTTATTTAAAGAGTGGTTCAGGCTGACTTTGAAGTCTAATGAGAGGAAAATGTGTGCAGGGATGAGGTGAATCAGGCCCTGAAGGTTGCCTGTACAAGGGATCTTTAAAATGTTCATAAAAATGCATCTTATGGCAAAATTATGACTGGATTTAGATTTGTTGTTGTTACCAGAGGGTACCTGTACTTGCTAGAGAGACAGAGGGAGAGGAAAAGCAGCTCGCCTGGGAAACGGTCACATGGGAATCGCCTCTTCTCCATCTCTCCCGCATTTTGAGATTTGGGGCATGGATGCACACACACACACCTGGTATGTTTCTCAAGCAGCTGTATCTGGGACTTGAACTGTGCAGATGGCCATATGGGATCCAGTTGCCTTAACCACCAGATCACAGAGATGGCCAGGATTTCAATTGTTTGCACCAGAACAAACTAATCCTTTATTCCACAAACTTTTTGAAGTCCCCTCGTATCATTCAGCTCAAACCAAGAACTATCCCACTGGCTTACTGGCCCCAGACCCCTGAGCCAAGACTTCTAGAATGTTCCCCAGTATGGTGGTCATGGAGGCAGCTTTTGTTTACCTTTCGGTAGGATGTCCTGAGGCCCTATTGAGAAATAATGCTTATTTGTGTAACAAACTGTCAGGTCAAAATTGTGGATTTTCTGCCGCTTATTGAAATCTGAGCTAAAAGCAGAGCCTATGCTCCCTGGCACTTGGGTTTAATAACAGAAAGCAAAGTAACCGCATAAACAGACCTTTTTATTGACTGTAGGCCCCAACTTCTCTTTCCTTGAAACACGAGTCATTGGGGCATACAAACTTATACCATAAGTAGAAACCAGATACCTTTAGAATCAGAAGTATCTCCAACACTAATTGGATTAAAAATCATGAAGCATACTCATAGACTGGAGCATTCAAATCAAATTAGCCGCCATCTTATTTTTTAAAGATAAAGAATTAGTGCCTTGTGTATACATTATCATCATAAGTTAATGAGGGAGGTAGCATGACTGGAACCTCTCACATTACCGGAACTCAGATACCACAAAATGCCCTCTTCATTTTTCAAGCAAAAGCTGTACTCATATCTTACAGTGCTGCAGCTGAATTTTTCCTCACTTTGCAAATGAGAGAATGGAAGTCCCAAGAGGCTGTGATAGCCTCAGACCTTGCAGTAGTTTGACAGTAGCTCTCACAGGTGAGATGCAGGTGTCCTCACCTGCAATGCTCTGTCTTCTCTGGTTGATCCCCTGGTGCTTCCCTTAGATGAAGGGAGATATGGTTATTCCAAGTAGGAGTGAAACCATTGAGCATCCTGATCCCTGGTTTTGGTTAAACCATAGCTCTGTGACCACCCTGGGTTCATAAAAGGGTTTGATCCAGGTAACCTATTTGCTGGGACCTCTCCCTTCCTGGGAGCTCTGTTTTCCTTTCTCTCTCCTTCAGTAAACTCCCTGCTTTGCTATGGAAAAAATATATGATCCACCTTAATTTGTTGTTAGAAATAATCTACCAATAAGGGAGGGAAGAGCAAACATACAAACAGGGAATTGTATGTGTCTGGTTAAAACATGGGGAGAGGGACCAGCAGGTAATGTAGTTGTTAAGGCATCAGATTCCCACATGACCAACTGCAGTTCAAGTCCCAGACCTGGTGGTTTGAAAAAGATGCTGGACGTGTGTGCACGTGTGCCCAATATTCTGAGAGAAGAATGGAGAAGGGATTGTTAGGAACAGATTGCACGTTGTGGTTGGTTTACCTTGGCGCCTGGCGAGTGATTTTTTACTCTCTCTCTCTCTTTTTCTCTCTGACAAGAGCAGGCCTCCTATGGCAAATACACACACACACACACACACACACACACACACACACACACACACAAAGGAGGAGGATGGGAAATACCTTTGTTCTTGCAGTAACAAGCAAGAGAATCTGGACAAAAATAGAAAGTTTAACCCTTAGTGAGCTAAATTCCAGAGAGAAGGGAGTCTTTCATGGTGAGCAGCTTCCCTACTGGAGGAGGGAACTTGAGAAGTTTTGGGAGGGTTCTGCTAAAATTAGGGAGACTTTGCAAAGATGGGGAGAACTCAGTTGAGCTTGAGGTGATGGTATAGGCTGGCAGGATGGATGGTATCTAGAGATAACCCAAATAAATCACTCAACCCAATAATCTCCCTACCGAGGCCCAGCCTCTGTGATGCATCAGCAGTATGTTGGACTGAATAGCTGGAAGCCACAAGTCAACCACAGCTTGAATCCTCGCCCAGTAAGTTTGAGACACACCAAGCATATACACAAGTGCTCATAATACTGACAAGCTAGGGGATTGGAGCAGGGGAATTGCAGGATGACCAGCCTCTGTGGAAGGCATCTCTCTCTCTCTTTCTTTCTCTCTCCCCTTTTCTCTATCCCTCTCTTTTTCTCATGTAGACTGTAGCTCTATGTTGAAAAAAATATATAAACAAACAACAAAAAAAGAAATTCTCCCCATGTATATGACACCAGTACCAAATTTTGTTGAAGAAATGGTGGTAGAAGTTGGAAAACAAGACTTTTGGTGCTTATATTTGGAAGTCAAATAAAATTTAACCCAAAAGGAAACACGAGCAGGGAATTTTGGCTTTATTGCATCCTTAGTTCAAATATCAATAATATTAGAAAGACAAAAAGAAATGAAGAGCACATGAAAGGGTAACTGAGTCAATATGTAAGACCATTTTTAAATTGATGTTTATTTATTATTTTTTTTGAGAGGATTTTGCTATAGGGTGTGTGCGCTCACCAGAAAGATAGAGACAGAGAGACAGAAAGCAAGAAATTATCCCCCAGGGGGATGGCCACACAGCAATCCCTTCTTCTCCATTCTCCTCTTGGGATCTTGGGCACACACGCACATGTGTGTGGCGTGAGTTTAAGCTACCGGGTCCGGGACTCGAACCATGGTCGACTACATGGGAGTCCAGCGACATAGCCATTACACCAACTGCTGGTCCCGATGTTTAATTTCTTTAAGAAGTAATTATTTAAGCCAAAAATAATAGCACTGTGTTATGGGCTTTATAACATGTAGAAATAAAATATATGTAATAGCATAACACCAAAGATGGAGGAGGGAGTAAATGTGAGTGTACCTGTTAAAACCTCACATTTGAAATGGTGTAAGATAAATTCCATATATATTACATTAAAGATGCGAATTATAATCTCCAGAGCAAGCATTAAAAGGGGGAGTATTTTTAACCTAGATGTGCCTTCAGGATGGAGGCATAGTCTCTCAACTGCTGCAAGACTTGGCTACTGTAGCCTCTCACTAAGTGCCCCTAAAGAATTGCCCTTGGTCCTAGGAAGATGCCTCATCCAAAGATACCACCCCTCCTTACCTGCAGGCAGCCTGCATCCTATGACTCCTTGGGGCAAGAGCACAGAGCTCCAGCCTCCTTGCCTCAACTGGGGATACTCTAGTCCCAAAGCTTCCTATAGATTGGCTGGAGCCTTGTTGCAAGTGTATCAGTTTAACTATGCTCCTTGCACACTCCTACTTCCCTCATCCCACACAGGGGTTGGTTCTGAGAGCACTCCCAGGAAACCTCCTGCACACAGTCTGTCTGTTGGGAAACCTGACCGATGGGAGTTGGTTCCAGGAGACTGTTGGAGCTGAGTAATCTGCCAGCTGCTATAACAAAGACCTCATCACCAGTGCTAGGTGTTTGCATTCATGAAGTTCTTGGTAACATTTTCACTGGTAGTAAACTACAGTACTACCAATACCTGGGAGGGAAATGCTTGGTGGATGTGGGATGGGAGATAACAGCATTTCAAAGTTCTTGAAGGATTAGTGAATACAAGAACTATTTAATCAGATGGTTGTTGCTAGAAGCTATCCATGAGTTGGAGAAATATAACAAAAAGTTCATGACAATATAAGGCAAAGTGAAAAAGCAGAGGACCTCTTTGGCATGTGAAGAGATTCTCATCCTCTGCAACTGGAGGGAAGAGACAGCTGAGAAGCAGGCTCCAGGTTTAATTGTAAGGGTAGAAGAAGGGTGGGATGGTGGCTTAGTAGTAATTAAATGCTCTGTAATGTTGGACCGATATGGGAAAGTCATGGGTTCATGTCCTGGGGTCTCCCTGTGCGTGCCAGGAATGTGTGCTCATGTTCTGGGCCAGCTGAGGCTGGGGGTAGATCACAGTATGAAGAACCTGTTGGGGTGTCTGCTTTTCTCTCTCTCTTTCTCTCTCTCAGTATACATTAAAAAAAAGTAACATTGGTAACATTTTCACTGGTAATAAACTACAGTAACCTTTGAAAAAAGAAGTAGATTTACTCAGAAAAACTCATGAAGTCTCAACCCTGGCAGGTTTTCTAGTCAAGGCTAGATCCCTGGCTGAAAAGGAGTGGTATGGGGACATATGAGCTGATATATTAAAATGTCCCAAATCTCCCAAGCCTCTGGAATTCACCAGGCCTAAAAAAGTACATTACTCTTATCTTTAAAGGTTGATGCCTGTCTTTGCATGAAGATGATGAAGTTCTGCTTTGGAAGACAATACATGACAACTTGCTTCCCTACCCCTTGCAAATCTACTCCCAGTTCTCCTCTTGGCCACCAGATCAGCAACTAGGATTGGTTGTGGTACAGTGGTAACATAGCTGGACTCATGTGGGAGAGGTCATGGGTTTGCATCCTGGAGCCTCTCTATGCACGCTGGGTGTGTGTGCATGTGCATATTATCCTACTCAGCTGAGTCTGTGGGTGGACTGTGGCATACGGACTGTGTTGGAAGTGCTCATCTGTCTTCTATCTCTTTTTCTCTCTCACAAAGGAAATGAATAAATTTAAAAAGAAAAAAAAAGAGAGAAAGAAGTAGGGTCAACTCATAATGATCTGGCCAGAGAAGTGTGATCCTACCAATGGAGAACAGTGTGATCCTACCAATGGAGAACAGGGACTGTAGCCCAAAGGAGCTGTGGGACTCAGCCAATACATACATGCCAGTGGGATCCAGAAAGGTATGATGAGAATGAATGGAGAGGGGGCTGGACAAAGTGAGATGAAATGCAAAGTTGGATGGGGAAAATATACTGCGCGGGAAGAACTTTCTTTTGGTACATTTAACAGATCCTGGCAGGAACCATGTGAGTTTGAGCTTGTATCCAGGAAGTTTAGAAAATGTAATGCAAAGTGAAGATGCAAGATCTGCCATGGGAGATGAAGGCAGGAGAGATCAAAAGGCTCAGAAAAGTAGGCAAGCTAGAGTGGATAGACTATGAGAGGCCAGAGAACCTGGCAGCCTTTGTTTTCCACAAGAGTGTCTGGAAGAACACAGCATTTGTCAAAGCAAAAAGAATGCCCTGGTGAGAAGGCAAGTGTCACAAAGAAGTCCAGTGGTAGCTGTTCTCTGAATGTCAAGGATATTGGAGGAGATTTTAATACAAAACTGGGATCCCTGCTAGCAATGGGGCCAACAGAGACTAGGAGGTGGCATTGACTGTTAGATACAAGGTGATTCTAATTTTAATAATGACCAGTAAGGTGAAAGTGGCAGCTCGGGGAATCCAATCTACAGAGCTATGAAAATGGTTACAAGAAATTTTCATTCACAGGGGAAATGCAGACAGGCAGCCAACAGAGTATTCTTCAACAGATGCAACTGAAATAGATCAAGAATATGTAATTAGCTGAGGGCACAGACTGAAGGAAAGGCTAGTTCCCCAGGCTGTCCCACAAAGGCACCTGTGGCCATTTACTTAGGCAATTGTTCTCTGGGGAAAGAGAATGCTCCAACATTTTGAAGATATTATATGCAGGTCATTGCTGACATTGAACCTGGAGACCTGAAACATTATTGTGTGATCCATTAAGGGGATAAATATAAAGGCCCAGATACTAAAATCCTGGCCCAGGTACAGGTCAGAGGGAGTTCTGAATTGTCTTCTGTGTTTGTGTACCAGGCTAGCAAAGGAAGATCAGGTGAAAGCAATTACAGGCTCTAAACTTAGGACAGCAAACCTCAGCAGGTGCAGACAAAAGGCAGGATTAAATGTTACATGGATGAGATAGCAGTTAATAGCATAAACTTTGAAACCAGACACAACTGTATTCAAATCCTGCTTTTGCCACTCAGTAATGGATTCCTGGCTAGCTAACCTCTCTGTGCCTCCACTCCTTGATTTGTACCATGAGGATATTATTAACCCCCACAGAGAGATATTTTAATAGAGACGGTAAATCTCAGCACAGTGTTGGGCACTCTAGATATTGTGGCCTTTATGATCATAATCACTATGAAAAGGGTTTGAAAGGTCCCAATAATATATTCTGACCATATACCCTTAGGCACACCATTTTGACAGTGGCTGCAGAATCCTGTGCTGTTGTATGCAGTGTTGTGTGGAAGGACCTTCACAAATGAGACAGAAGCTCAATAGGAGACAAATATGAAAATATCACAAGAACCTTTGGGGTATGTCATCTGGAGTCACGACAGATGGCAAAGATGGCAAAACATCTGCTTTGGTTTTGTTCAAAGCAAAGAGCTCAAGAAAAGTTGGGATAAGATTCTACAGAACTCTTCCATTTCTTTTCTGAGCCTCTGCTACTGGCTCAGAATGATCTTGATAATAAAATGGAAAGAATGAAACAGGAGATGCATTAGCTCAATAGTCAGAACAGACTGAAAATAGAAGCAGGCCTCAGGGGTATTTGGTTAATTTTGAGGATGATTGATTTCGGAATGCTTCAGTTATTCAGAACCCAGCTGTCTAGCAACCTGTGTATGTGGAATGTTTTAGAAAATTTGGAAGCCAGTTCACAAAACAGCTCAGGAGTCAAAGAGAATTATCAAAGTATACTCACAAGATGCAGGGAGGGAATAAGAAAGATCTTCTCTGTGACCACTTGGCCAAGGATAATTCATCCCTACTTTCCCTGTATCCATGTGATTTGCTTCCCCATCCTCAGAGTATGTTAAAAACTGAAAACTCAAAGAGCACGGGGACCTCAAAGAGGCAGGTCCAGCAGTCTTGTCAAGATGTGTAGACAGCAAAAGCAAAGGAGGCAAGAGGAAATCAGCACAGAGCAGACATCAGAGATCAAAGGAAGCGGCAGACCCATGGCTGACCTAGGCAGCCTTGGTTCCAGGAGACCCTTTCTAAGCCAAAGCTCTGAAATATTTACTGTACAGCTGACAGCTCAGCCTTTCCCACAGGAAATAAATGGAAAGTAATTTTGGCCATCCACCACTGGTTTCAAAAAGACCCGAGCAAGGCCTATGCACCTGCTTCACTAAGATAAAATTTTGTATGATTGCAACAAATAGAACAATAATGCATGTAAAGTTTCTATGAGAAAATTTTGACTGAAAGTAGTACCAGCTGTTTCTAATATTGCAACGAAACTTTAGAGGGGAACTTGTCCATTTCATTATCCTCCACTGGGGTTTTGGACTTACAACTGGACGTCATCGCCTCTGTGGCAGCCCAACTGGTGGCTCCCATAGACATCCAGGCCCAAATCCCTGAAACATGAGTGTTACCTTACATGGCAAAAGGGGCTTTGCAGATGTGATTAAGGTAATGCTCTTGAGATGAGCTGAGAGGGTTGTTAAGATGGGGAGGCTGTCCTGGATTATCTGGATGGGACCCAAGTGTAGTTACAAGTGTCCTTACAAGACATTTATAAGAGACATTTCCGAATCTTAAGAGGGAGAGAGAGTGATCTGACGACAGAAGAGGAATAGCTGACATGACCACAGAACAGTGGGAGATGGAGCGAGAATGGAAGATGCAGTGCTACTGGTTTCGAAGACACAGGAAGGACCATGTGTCAAGGAATACAGGTGGCAGTCAGAAGCTGAAAAAGGCAAGCATCCAATTTTCCAATGGAGCCTCCTGAAATAACCAAACACTGGTGGAGTGGAAAGAGGTGTCTAGTGCTGGTGAGTTATAGAAAAAAACTAGTTCATGACACATGCAGATGCTAATAACCATGTGAGTAGCAAAGGGGTAAAACCAGTGTTTTAGATGATGTGCAAAATAGTATATCAAATATAATATCGTTTTGTATAGAGACAAGGAGGCAATAGAGAATCTCTGTGGCCTTTAGATCTTTTGGTGGTCCAATTTTCTACTTCATTTTTTTTCTTCTGCCTTTTTATTTAATGGCATGATTAAGATTTAATTAATCTACAATATAGTTTACCTTTTCTTTTCTATTTTTGAGATTTTTGGTATAGGGCACATGCACTCGCTGGATAGACAGAAACAGAAAGTGAGAAATCACCTCCCGGGGGCATGGTCATACCACAATCCTTTCTCCTCCATTCTCTTCTTGGGATTTTGAGCATGCATGCACATGTACCCAATGTGAGTTGTAAGCTGTTGGGTCCAAGACTTGAACTGTGGTCGACTATGTGGGAGTCCAGCGATGTAACCTTTATGCCATCTGCTGGTCTCTGATTCACATTTTTTAAAAAGTTTTTGCCATCAGGTGCATGCACTCACCAGAGAAAGAGAGACAGAAAGTGAGAAATCAACTCCCAGGAGGGGATGGCCATATGCAATCCCTTCTCCTCCATTCTCCTCTCAAGATTTTTGGCATGCATGCACACATGTCCAGGGTGACTTTTCAAGTTCCTCAGTCTGGGGCTTGAACCATGGTCAACTATGTTAGAATCTAGCTTTTTAACTACCATGCTACCCACTGGTCCTCCATTTACATTTTTTAAGTGTACAAGTCATTAGTTTTTAATATGTTCGTAAAATTATGCAACCATTCCCATTATCTAATTTCAGAACATTTTCATCACCCTAAAAAAAAGAGGTTGTTTCCATTAGCAGTCCTTCTTCATTCCCCCACAGCTGTCAGCCCTAGGCAACTCTTCATCTTTCTATGTCTATAAATTTGTCTATTCTAAATATTTTATATAAAGAGAATTAAACAACATGTAGCTTTTTGTCACTGGCCTTATTCTGTTAGTATAATGGTTTCAAAGTTTATCCACATTTATCAGTATTAATACTTCAATCCTTTTTAAGGCTGAATAATATCCCATTGCATGAATATACCATGTTTATTTATCAATTCATCAGTTGATGAATATTTGGTCATTCCATTTTGTTTGGCTATTATTTATAATGCTGGTATGAAAAGTCACATATAATTTTTTTATGGATGTGCATTTTTAGTTATCCGAGGCATATGTCTAGATGTGGAATTGCTGGCTCATATAATAATACTATATTTGAATTTTTGAGAAACTGCTAGACTATATTCCAAAGTCATTGCAACATATTCCATTATCACCAGTGATCTGTGAATGTTACAATTACTTCACACTCTTGTGGACACGTTATTTTCTGCCTTTTTGAAAGTAGCCATCTTAAAGGGTATGAAGTAGTATCTCATTGTGGCTTTGACTTTCATTTATCTAATGAATAATGGTACCAAAGCATCCTTTTATGTGACTATTCTAATTTGCCTATCCTCTTTAGAGAAATGGCTATTCAGGTTTTTTTCACCCAATTTTTAAGTTGGCTTGTTGTCAATTTTTGTAAGAATGTTTTGAGTTATAATGTTTCTTTATAAGTTCTGGATATAAATTCCTTATCAAGGAATGACTGGTGGAGACCAACAGTTGGTGTAATGGCTATGCCACTGGACTCCCATATTATATAGTCAACCGCAGTTCAAGTCCCAGACCTGGTGATGTAAACTCATGCCAGACGCGTGTGTGTGCGTGCCCGAGATCCTGAGAAGAGAATGGAGGAGAAGGGATTGCAGCATGGCCATCACCCCTGGGGGGTTATTTCTTGCTTTCTGTCTCTCTGTATCTCTCTGTCTTTCTGGTGAGCACATGTGCCCTATAGCAAAAAAAAAATCTCTCCAAAGGGGGAAAAAAAAAGGAGTGACTGGCGAATATTTTCTTCCATTCTATGTATTGATTTTTAAACTTTTTATAAAGGAATTATTTTATTTAACTTTACTTATTTATTTATTTTAACTTGACCAGAGAGGGACAGAGAGAGAGAAAAAGAAAAAAGCTGCCATGTCCAGTACTTGAACTGCAGTCGGCCATGTGGGAGTTCAGTGCCCTTAAACACCATGTCACCTACCGGCCCCTCTTTTCACTTTCTTAGTAGCATCTTTTAATATACAATCATTTTTATGGGGTAGAGTTCCAACTTCATAGGTTTACATGTGAATATACAATTGTTTCAGTATCATTTTTTTGAAAAGACAGTTTCAAACCATTGAATGTTTTTGGTATTTTTTTTAATCATTTGGCTATAGATGTATGGTTTTTTTTCAGCTCTCAGTTCTGTTCCATTGACCTACATGTCCATATTTATGTTAGTACCACATTGTCTTTTTTTTTTTTTTGAGAGGTTTTTTTTTTTTTTTTTTTTTTTTTTTTTTTTTGCTATAGGGCATGTGCGCTTGCCAGAAAGAAAGAGACAGAAAGTGAGAAATCACCCCCACACACTAGGGGGGATGGCCATACCACAATCCCTTCTCCTCCACTCTCTTCTTCAGATCTTGGGCACGCATGCACAGGCATCTGGTGTGAGTTTAAGCCACTGGATCCAGGACTTGAACTGTGGTCGACTACATGGGAGTCCAGCAAAATAGCCATTATATCAACTGCTGGTCCCAAGTACCACACTGTCTTACATGTCCATACTTATGTCAGTGCCACACTGTCTTGATTACTGTAACTTTCTAATTGGGATGTTCTTCTTTTCCAAGATTGTTTTGCCACTCTAGGCCCCTTGCCATATAAACTTTGGTGTCAGCTTGACAATTTACACACACATACACAAAAGCAACTGGAATTTTGATAACAATTGCATTGAATCTATAGATCACTTTTAGCAGCATTGTCATCTTAACAACATTAAGTTTTCCTGTCCATGAACATAGGATATCTTTCTTTTATTTAAAATTTAAATCTTTTTTATTTCTTCAATAATAGTTTTCAGTGTATTACTATTATACTACTTTGGTTAAATGTATTCCTAAGTATTTTGTTCTTTTTTGATATAGTTGTAAATGGAATCATTTTATAATTTCATTTTCAGATTATTCATTACTAGCAAATGGAAACAAAATTTATTTCATGTATTGATTTTCTATTCTGCCACCTTGCTAAACAAACATTTTTTTCCAGTAAATTCCTCAGGATTTTCTGTTTACAAGATTGCCTTATCTACAAATAGAGGAAGTTTTATGCCTTCCTTTCTTTTATTTCCCATTTTTTTTGAGAGGTTTTTGTTATAGAGTGTGTGTGCTTGCCAAACAGAGAGAGACAGAGAGACAGAAAGTGAGAAATCACCCCCCGGGGGAATGGCCATGCCACAATACCTTCTTCTCCATTCTCCTCTCGGGATCTTGGGCATGCATGCACATGTACCCAGCATAAGTTTAAGCCACCGGGTCCAGGACTCGAACTGCATGGTCAACTACATGGGAGTCCAGCGACATAGCCATTACACTAACTGCTGGTGCCTATGCTTTTCTTTGTAATCAGGATGCTTTTTATTTATTTTTCCCAGTAAATTTCTCTGGATAGAACCTCCAGCATAACCCTGAATAGAACTGAAAAAAAATCTTGTACCTGATTGTAGGAGGAAAACCTTTAGTCTTTCTGAATTTTTTTGGCTGTGGGATTTTTATAGATGGGTTTTTTTTTTTTTTTTTTTTTTTTTAAAGAAGGACATATTTTCTCCCAAAACCTCACCTCCTAATACTATCACTTTGAAGGTTAGGATTTCAACATATGAATGAATTGTGAGGATCCATAAACATTCAGACTATAGAACCCTTTATCAGGCTGAAGACATTCCTTTCTATTCCTAAGTTTTAAATTTTCCTTAATTATTTCCTTAAAGCAAAACAAAACAAAAATTATGCCTAGCCTAGAGTTGTTTGGATTTCTGATTTTCACATTCCTCAGAGTACTATTTTACCCATGCTCATAGCACTGACTCCAAAACAAAATGATCCGTAATTCTGTTATATCCCATGTTTCAAGTGGCATAGCCCTTCAGAATGGTTTAAAGTGAAAAGTATATTGTTCAAAAGACTCATTCCTCTGGCTACCTCATTCCCTGGCTGAGTCCTGAGTTGTTGCTCCCTGTTTACTTCTAGGTGTCAACTAAAATCAACACATTCATTCTATAACCTTTATGAGGAAACAGGCAATCTCAAGCTGATGCCTGGTTTTCTTCCAAACCCTTTATTTCATCTTTCTTCCAATTGACAACCCCTCCCCCCCCCAATCTGTGAGTCTCCTTCCATTGTCTTCTCATTTCCATGTTTTTCAGTTCCAGTAGAAAATAGCAACTGGTCCTTAGGGATAGAAGAGGAAATGAAACAAATTCTTCACAGTTTTTCAGGAGAATTGTTTGAAGCTACTGTGATCATTCCCCTTTCCAAGCCCCCAATGTCTCTGCTTAACGAAAGGAATCCATACAGGGGTGCCTGGGAGCCAACTGGACTACACAAGGACTTCTGATCTTTAATACACTTGTGAGCTTATACCTTGTAGAGGCCCCCAATGAGCTGCCTCTTTGTTGGGGTCTCCAGAGTGTGTTGCCCTCTTGCTCAGTGTTTTCTCCACTGTTCGAAGTTGACTGCCTCCACCACAGCCAATAGCAGGGGCCCCTGACTTACTCCCCAGCCCACCCAGATCTAGGCAGAAACTCTTAATATACACTTCCCTGGGTTTCCTATATCCTGTATCTCTGGATGACTAATCATCTCCAGAAGCATAAAAATTTTAATCATCTCAAGCCCCCAGGCTTGAATTTGTACACAGGCAACCAGTTTCTTTGCAGAAGGCTCTGGAAACCTTGGACTGAAGTAGGTGTGGCCCTCCTAAGTCACCTTCCTGGAACTCTTGTAGCACAATAGATACCTGAGAGGTGATTGAAGAGCCTTTGCTCAGCTTAATCTCTTTATTGTGAACTTCTGCTCCTTTTGAACAGGCTGTTGCAAGTAGAACTTGTAAAGGTCTCTTTGTTTAGAGTCTCCATGGAGGCTATATTCTGCAGGTGTTTTGAGGATATGAGTGTACCCCTATTCTGGTAAATGAACCCAAAATCTCCTTTGAATAAAAGCTACTTCCCTCACTGTAGGCATGTGACTCAGGATGAACAATTTATATCATTCTGATCTCTAGTGACAGTTACTGCTTTAGGAATTGGCACATAATCCAAGTTTGTCCTATTAGAATAAATCCTGGAACTCATCAGAAGATAACAAGATGAGATGTGTTATTTTTTTTTTCAGTCTCTAACCAGAAAGACTTTGGATCCTGAAGCTTCTGGAAGCATTTTTTTTTTTAAAGTAAGTTTCTTGGGACCAGCAGTTGGTGTAATGGCTATGTCGCTGGACTCCCATGTAGCTGACCGTGGTTCGAGTCTCAGACCTGGTGGCTTAAACTCACGCTGTGTACGTGTGCATGCGTGCCCAAGATCTTGAAAGGAGAATGGAGGAGAAGAGACTGCGGCATGGCCATCCCCCCTGGGGTATGATTTCTTGCTTTCTGTCTCTCTGTGTCTTTCTGGCCAGCACACACATCCTATAGCAAAAACCTCTCAAAAAAAAAAAAAAAAAAAAAAAAAAAAAAAAAAGTAAGTTTCTTTCTTTCTTCCATGAGCAAGAAAGAGACAGAAACAGAGAGAGACTGAGACATAGCACCCTCCCAACAGTGTCTTGACACCATAATCCACCCTCAACTTTAGTTAGCTCCAGATTATGGACAAGTATGAGCGCAGCATACTCAGGGAAGTCTCTGGACTTGAATCAAGAACATTCCCATGCGGGATTGCCTTGCAGAGCATCACATTTTACTTCTGCATCACCATCTGGCTCCTTCTGGCAGCATTTTGACCCCATATGTAGTCCAAGAATAAAGTCTACATAAGAGAGAATAAAGTTGACATGAAGGATAATGAAGAGGCTTGACATTTTATGAGCCCCTGAGTGAAGCCATGCCTAAACTCAATTTATCCCTTAAACTTCTCAAGTACATGAATAAATAAATTATATCTTTGCTGGAGGCCAGCACATGGAGTGGTGGTAAGGCACTGGACTTCCACATGGCCAACTGCAGTTCAAGTCCTGAACCTGGAGGCTTGTTTTCTCACTGTCCTATTCTCTCTATCTGTCTTTCTCATAAGCACACAAGCCCTGTAGCAAATTTAAAAAAAAATAATAATTAATAAAATTAAATAAATAACTTTTTAAAAAATTATCTTGAAGAGGTTTTTGCTATAGGGCATGTGCACTCGCCAGAAAGACAAAGAGACAGAAAGCAAGAAATCACCCCCGCAGGGTGGATAGCCATGCCACAATCTCTTCTCCTCCATTCTCCTCTCGAGATCTCGGGCATGCACACACACATGCCCAGCATGAGTTTAAGCCACTGGGTCCAGGACTCAAACCATGGGCGACTACATGGGAGTCCAGCAACATAGCTATGACGCCAACTGCTGGTACCTAATAAATAATTCTTTAAAAATAAATGATTTTTCCCCTTAAGTCAACGGGGCTAGATTTTCTATTATTTTCATTCAGAAGATTCCTAAAAGGACGCAATCACCATTCCTAAGACTTGAGTCTTTTGCATGTCTATGGGCATGCTGCCTTCCCTCCTTTTTCCACCAAAGAAGTTTCCTTTCTCATGATGCAAACCTCTGGGATTCTTCAGAGTGTTTCTCCAGTGTTACCTGGAGCTTCCCATGACATACATCCTTATTGATGGTTTTCTTATTAAACTAATATGCTTATAACTTACCATTTTGAAGCTAACTGATCTCTTAGAGCATTTCTTAGAAATCTCTTGGAGGTCTTTTTGACCCTTAAAGGTAGAAACCAAGGCACATCTGTCATGTGTGTACATGCCCCAGCCCTAGGACTTTAGAATAACTTCCAAAGAGCTGTGAGCTCTACAAGAGTAGGTATTATGCCAAACATGCCAGATTACATGGCAGTTACCATTGAAAGGGACTGGGGATGGGTAACAAGCAGGACTTTTATATTTTATTTCTGTGTCATTATTTGAGTCTCACATGACTATTTATTTTTAAAAACTTTATATTGCAAAGCAAACCCTTGGTGTGAATAACTGAGGAGGGGTGGTGAAACAGCTGGCTCTTCTGTGTAGCTTTTTGAAGTTCCTTGCACCTATTTTTCCTGTGGGAATCCCATTCTCGCTGCTTCAAGCAGAGACCCAAGCACCAATTCAACCTCGTGTGGGAAGAACTTATCACTAAGATACTGGCATGGACAAACTGCTTCACAGAACATTTTATCCCTTAGAAAATCCCTAACCCCAGCATCCTGGGTCCTGCCCAGACTCTTCAAATAAAAGGCAAATAAAATAAATGAAAGTAAATATTGTACTCATAAGCAATCGAATGCCTAGCAACCAAGAACAAAGAAGGGTTGAAGGAAGAGAGTTGACTTTTGAAGGTTCTTGTGTGCAAACTGCAGTAAAAATCTTTTCTGTGTGAATAATACATTTTTGAGCATTAAGTTACAGACGGTATAGGCATACGAAGGCCAAAAACCAACAGAGTTGACATGCCTATGCCCCACCCTGGAGGAGCAGTCAAAGACCATGCTGGCCTTTGTCCCATCGACTGGCATAGGGAAGAATGAAAGGTGATGTCTCCTTCAGGCCTGGAGCACTGAGACTAGTCCTTAATTAAACTCGCCAGCAGCCTTAAAACCTTATAGCAGAAATCTCTCAAAAAAAACCCAAAAAACAAAAACCAAAAAAAATAAAAACCTGAGACAATGTGGTACAACACCATGTACAAATCAAAAGAAAATATTAAGTTTCAAATTAATGTAAGAGTGCTGAGTTTTTTATGAAGATCATTTTAATACTTTGTTGGAAATACTGTATATACTTCCAAAAGAATTAAGAAAGTTGTTTAAGAAGGCCATGACTCAGCTCTTAGGTCTTGTGTATACCTTTCAACATCCTAGGAATTTTAAAAACAAAATATGGTTTCTGATTGCGGTCTACTTTAAGGAATTATTATTGTTTCTTTTTGTAATCATAGTTAAAACCAGTAGAAATTATATTTGAGAAAAAACATCACCCAATAAGAATGAATGTAGATGGCTAAAAGATTCTTACTTGTGTGATATATAATGAAACAGGGACCTTGTAAATTGTCATATGCCAATAAAATGTCATAAGTAGTTAAAAAAAGAAAAATATATATATAAACATTGCACTGTTCTTCTTATTTTTTTTAATTGAAAACTGTTAAACATACTCAAAATAAAAGAGGATTTTTTTTTTTAGAGGTTTTTGCCTTAGGGTGGGTGTGCTCACTGGAGAGCTGACACAGTGAAAAGAAAAGTGAAAAATTGCCCCCCGGGGGGATGGCCATGATGCGATTCCTTTGTTTACATTCTTCTCCTTCATTCTTTTCCTGGGATCTTGGGCACACAGGCATACACCCCTGGCATGATTTTGAAGCCAGTGGGCCTGAGACTCAAACCACCGTTAGCTATGTGGGAGTCCAGCAATGTAACTGTCCTGAAGGGGATGATTTTCAAATGTATCATCCAGCTTCAGTATTATTAAAATTCTGCCACATTTGTCTCATTGATATTTCCTCTTTCTTTTTGCTAAACTATATAAAAGCAAATCCAAGACATTCTGTCATTTCAATAGTACAGACCTGAATATTTAGCTACAAAAATTATGGACTTATTCTCATATAGCCACAAGGCCATTATCATATCTGAATGAGTTGGGGTGTTTTTTCCTTTTGTTTTGTTTGTTATTTGGTCATCCTTCAGTAGTGAGCCCATAATCCAATTTCCCTGATTAACTCAAAAGGGTCTTTTTCATTTGGTTTGAATTCTCATTTTTTAAAAATTACTTACTTATTTTTTGCATGAGAGCTAGAGATAGTACCACCAACTTTATTTTCATGCCTTGATCCATCCCCAGTCTCAGCTGGCCTGATCTTGGGTAAGCATACCCAAGGAGGTCCTGGGATATGAACCCAGCAATGTTCTTATGTGGGTCTATTTGCATTATCACTGTGCCACCACTTGGCCCCTGTGGTCTCATGTTTAGTACTCTTGCTTTGTCAATGTCCTAGGTGTATGCTTCAATTGACTTTTGGAAATTGAATATTATTTGGGATATAGTGAAAGCAGAGGACAGGTAAGAAAAAGGGATAAAAAAGAAAGCATTTCTTAATAAGATTCATGTGAAGCCTTTCTGGCCATTAGCTTTGCCCATATGGACTCCTCAGCTGGGTAGAACAGGATTTAAATGTCCCAGCTGATAAAGTAGGGATTTCTATAGTATCTTCTGAATTTTGAGAACTTCTGAAGATTTGGGGTGGAAGAAAAATGAACAGTTGTTGTCATTGTCACCAGGACAACTCTAGCCAGGACTTGGCAATGTTAGGATTTTCCAGCAGATTCTGAAGACTACTAACCTTAAGTCAAACGGAGCTGGAATGGGGATTTGCAGATATGCAGCTGCTCCCTGGCATAGTCTCCCCAAAGAAGCGGGAAAGGGAACCTTCAGGGCAGAGGTCAGCAGCCAATGTGAAGGAAAAGAAAAGACAAGGAGAAGTTCTTTTGACTCAATAGGAATGCCCCTACTATGGGAGTAGAGGAGTGCTTCTGACTCCTGTGAACTAACAAATCTAAGGAGAGTAAAAATCATTCATTCTTTATGACCCAGCAACCCCACCTCTAAAAATTTATACTAAGAAAAAGTCAGAATTTGCACAAAGATTTATGTTGTTTGAGGATGTCCCTTAGAGTTTTTTTTCTTTTTTTTTTTTTTTTTTTTTTTTTGCAGTAGTAAAAAGGGTGGGGTAGATTACCTTAAGTCTCAACAATAAAAGATTGAGTTAATAAATTACAGCTTATTGCTATGAGGGACTATTAAGCATCCTTTCAAAATATACTGTGGAAAAATGACCAATGACATGGGAAAATATCCAAAATACATTCATGAGAAAAGAAAAGGTTTCTAGAATTAGTCTGATGCCAATCTAGTTTTTTAAAATATAAAGAAAAATAAAAGAAGAAAGGGAGGAAATGAGACTTCTATAATTAAAATACTTTAAAAATACATATACATAGTTTTTTATTTTTACCAAGGGGTAGTATTTTTGGCATTATTTTTCAAATTTCTTTCAATAAATGTCTATCAGTTTATAATGAAAACTTTTTTACAACAGTAAGAGGAAACATAGCAGCAAGGCAGAGGAAAGGGGAAAAGAAAAGGATAAGAGAGACAGGAGAAGGTAAATGTACAAAAGAAAAGAAAGAGAAAGAAAAGGAGAAAAAAGAAGAAAAATAAGAAAGAAGGAAAAAAGGGGCCAGCAGATGGCATGGTGGTTAGGATGCTAGACTCTCACGTGGCAGACCACAGTTTGAGTCCCAGACCTGGAGGCTTGCTTTCCTACTTTCCCTTTCTCTCTGTCTTGCTCTAGTCAAATTAAACAAATAATAATGATGATAATAAATGAAATAAAATAATTCTAAAAAAAAAGAAAGAAGAAAAACATGGAAAGAAAAGAAAAGAGAAGAATCTGGACCAGTGAGATTTAAAAGCAATTTTAGAAGGTTCATTTAGGGTTAAAAAAAAAAAAAAAGTCCTCTTTCCAAGAGAATAAAGCATTCAGATGTAGAAGTTCTAAGTAATTTTTTAATAAGTTGTTGGTGTGTACACATTGACTGGACAAACTCAGGTCAAAATTTTCTTTGGAGAGAATGTAGCTTTCTTTCTCTATAAGACTAACAAAATAGTGACCTTGACTTTTTAGGTTGCAAAAGACATAAGTAATACATAACACTGTAGAGATAGATTTGAGTGATTTTACTGAGTGATCATTAGGTAACTATCCAATCAGTTGAGAATAAGAACCTGGCATCCAATTTCAGTTTATTAGCTAATGAAGACTAGTCCAGGATACTCTCACTCATTAAAAAAGTGGTGACACAGTTGGGTAACATTCTTCCCATGAATTTTTCCACAATGGTCAGAAAGTACTCTCTGTGCTTGACAAGGAAAGAAAAACATCCAGCCTGTGGTGACAGGTACTGGCCAGTGAGTGGAAGGAGCTAAAAGAACACATTTCTTGGAGACAAGTAGTGTAGGGTGATGGCATCATCCAATCTGTTGGCCCTGGACTTTGGGGAAGGGGATGAAGGAGGAGGCATAGCCAGGGCTGGTAGGGTTCCCAGCACTCCAAGGCTCCTTATCGCCCCTTCCAAAGCTGAGCCACAGCCTGCGAATCCTGCAGCATCACTAGACCTTAGGCTACAGACAAGCCCAGTTAATCCTCAGTCTTCCAGCACCGTGCATTCAGGCTTTATCTTAGGCTCTCAGACTGCCTTCCTCTCCCTGACTTTCTTCCAGCTGTGCTGCCTTTTTTGCACTTCCATGAATCAAGGCTAGGGAGAAAGCTGAAACTCCTGACAAGAAAGGGATGTAGTTACTGCCCGGGGCTCTCTGGTTACTGGCACCCTAAGACCTATTCCACTTCAGTTTCATCCCAAGCATTCATCTGACAAATGTTTGCTGAGCACCTACTCTGTGCTGAAGTGTAATCTAGGTCTGAAGATATAGCAGTGAACAAACAAGTAACTTTTCCTTCTAGCTAATAAACAAGAAAAATACTGTGCCAGATAGACTAGGGTAAGAAAAAAAATAGAAAATAGGAACAGAAAGTATGAAAGATTGCTATTTAGTAGGATGCCTAGAAAAAGACCTCACCAAGAAAATAACATGTATAAATAGGAGTGAAGGAGGTGTGAATGAGCCAGGTAAGTATCTGAGAAAGAGAATTCCAAGACAGCAAACAGCAAATACAAAGGCCCTGGGGTTGATTGCTCCTGGCATAATATTGGTAGACTTCTTGACTTTTTTTTTTTAAATTCCCTTCTAAGAGTCTTTTCGTAATTTTTTTTTTTTTTTTTTTTTTTTTTGAGAGGGGAGAGGTTTTTGCTACAGGGCATGTGCACTCGCCAGAAAGACAGAGAGAGACAGAAAGCAAGAAATCACCCCTTGAGAGGATGGCCACACCACAATCTCTTCTCCTCCATTCTCCTCTTGAGATCTTGGGCACGCACGCACACGCATCTGGCGTGAGTTTAAGCCACTGAGTCTGAGACTTGAACTGTGGCCGACTACATGGGAGTCCAGTGACTGGTCTCCTGGAAAATCTTTTTGAAATTTATTTATTTATTTATTTTTGTGATTGCTCTCTGCCCCATTAATTTTTTTTTCAAGTTTTTTTCCCATAAGACATGTGTGCTCACTGGAGAGAAAGAGAGAGAGAGAGAGAGAGTGTTAAGTCACCGCCCCCCACCCCCCCAGGAGGAATAGCCGTACCACAATCCCTTCTCCATTTTCCTCACAGCATTTTGGCATGCATACACACACACAACACACCCCTGGCAAAATCACCATATCCAGGACTTGACCTACAGTTGGACATGTAGAAGTCCAGTGCCTTAACCATTACATTACCTGTTGGCCCTGCCCCATGAAATTTTAAAAGCATAGATGTATTACATACGTTTACATACTATGTATATATCTCTGCTTTATAATAAAAAGATATGATATTTTTTGCACTCAGAACCAATTTTTGTGGCCTTGCAAGTGGAATCATCCCTACTGCAACGCAGGATTTAGGCTCAGCAGGAGGTCAGAGGGCCTGACAGAGACTGAAGGGAGAATAGTAGAGGAGACAGTCCCGAGGTAAAAGCCAGGTCCAGCTTCAGCAGTCTTGTAGGTCTCCATAAGGACCTCTTATTCTGAAGGAGTTGGGAGTCTTCGAGTCTAGGACCAACCCAGGTTGAGTTCAGTCTTACTAGGAATGCTCTGGGAACTGTGGAAAAATGCACAGGGATACAGAAATGGCTGTAATCCCTTCCTTAAGTAAGGTTACAGAAGAGTGGGGAGTTGGGATTCTCCTCTTCTCTTCTTCCTTCCTCTTTTCTCTCTGTTCCCTCCTTCTTCTCTTTTTCGGTCTCCCTTCCCTCCCTTCTTTGATCTCTTTATCCTTCTCTCCTTTTCCTTCCTGAAATATTTGCAGAGCACCAGTTCTAGGCAGGTAATCAAAATACATTTGAATTCCCTATGCTGAATGGTAATGAAAGTGCATAGTATGTCACAGGGACACAGACTAAGGAACCCTCACCCAGTGGGGGCCAGAAGAGGGGAATGGGTGAGGGACTCAGGAGGCTGATCATCAGCTGAAGAAGCCAAGTACGGAAGGAGAAAGAGTGATCGGCCAGCTCAGGGTGTGAGAAGCACAAGGGCTGAAACCAGAGGCAGGAAGTTCAATCAACTACACTTTGCAGGAGGGAGGACAAGGTGGGAGACAGCCAAGCAGAGAGGCTTAACTGGACACCAGGCAGGGGCCAGAGCTTACTGGACCTTTGAGACCACATTCAAGACCTCAGACTTTATCCTCTGACATGAGGAGCACAGAAGGGTTTTGAGCCACCCTGTCACACGAGCACTCCGAGCACTTGCATTGGTCACTAGTCTATAGAATTGAGGGGGCTAGAATAGAGGAAGAGCAGGAGGAGCTAGGATGAAGGAGTCCAGGTGAGAGATGCAAAGGGCTTGTGCTAGGACTCCATATGTGCATGTTCTAATTTTCTCTAATCACTCTCATTATTTATCTAACTCCCTAGGAGTATGATGGAGTCAGAAACTAGCTCAGTTTCAAAGGAAAATCAAGATCTTCCCAAATATGGATAACTGGAGGGGCTATCAACACAGACATCTTTGTCTGCATCTCTCTCTTCAACTTTGAGCACAATTTCCAAAATTCTCTTGCACAGCTGAGTGACCCATGATAAATAAAGCCAGTGAAGGGGAGGACACAGACAGAACTCTCCCAGAGACCTGGGCAGGTAGGGCCTGTCCCTCTTAGCTGTGCAATCCCCGTGGCAGGCCTCTTGGCACAGCTGCAGTCTTCCCCAGAAGAGTGGAATATTCTACCTGGCACCATGACCGCCAGCCCAGCTGTTTGGGAGCCCCAGCCTGAACGCCTCCCGTCCATCCAGCTCTCACCATCAGCGCCCCAGCTCTTTGGCTCCTTGCTCTCCTGTCTCCTCTTTTCCATTAACTTTAACTGCACTTGGGCAGGTCTGCAGGAATAAATTAAGAACAGAGCAGACAAGGATCTACATCCAAGGCAAAGACCGACACTCTTTCTGGGGCCAGAGCCCATGAGGAAAATTGCTTCTGCTCATCATTTGTCATTTTCTAACAGCTCATCTTTTCTAGTTTCCAAATCCCTGGAGAAGCCAGTAGCAAAACTGTTCCAACGTCCAAGTCTCAATGTTGGAGGGAAATGAGACCCAGTGGTGGCCCTTTCCCCACATCCACCACTACCACTAAGGATGAGAAAGGAAAATGTTCACACCCGCTGCCCTCCTCCCAAAAAGAAGTGGAACATAAGTCGCAAGAGACCCAATGGCTGCTTTGACCAATGCTGTTCGCATGTGAGGGAGGGGATTGCACAAACTGGACTGTTTGGGGAGGTTTCTTAGTCTCGGAATGGGAAGTCTGGCCTGGCTAGCCTGGATTCTCCAGTTTGGTTATCTTCCCCACGGTAGCAAGTATAGTCCAGTGGAGACCACAGTTGTTTAGGATGTTAGCCTTGAATCCTAGGGACAGGTTCTTATTAAGTCCCAACTCATGTCACCTTTCTGGGGACTAATAGAGAGTAAAGGCATGTATCATGTATAGAGGTCAAGGGGCAGGCTTTGGGGGCAGATAAATGCTGGTTCACATCTTGGCTCCCATCTCTTATTGTACTACTAATATATTATACAGCACTAGCCTATACTACATTATCTAATACCATGTACTATACACACAGTACACGATAAACTGAGAGCTATTATTATTACAAGGTCCACCGAGCAAATGCAGCAGGGTGCTTCCCTCCATCCCCCATGATTTCCTTAATCCCTGGATTCATCCAGACCCTCATTCTCTCATGCCCTGGCTTTGTCTTACAAAGACTCTACTAGCAAGGGTCCTAATGGTTTAGACCATCTGCTAGCGCTTTGATGGGACAATACCCTTTTACCTGGTAAGCACAGATCACTTCACTTGCCCAAGAGGAGCACTCTATAGATGCTAGAAGAAGAAAACAACTCATTCATGTTTTTTTTTTGCCTTATGTCAGATTGTCCCCACCCCCACACCCCCTATTTTAGGCCTAGGATTACCAACCATGAAGATTTCATTCTTTTTAGGGGGGGTATTTCCTAACCCTGACACATGCTCAGTGTGAAGACAGCTATGTGAGGTCATTATCTCATGGTTTACCTCTTCCCAGTTTCAGAGATTGCTTCTTCTTCCTGGTAGAGTTTTCTGGCTTTGAACATGGCCATACCTACCTCCTCTACATATTTCTGGGCTTAGATCCACATTCCCTGGGTATTCATCATTCCAGACACAAAAACCTAATCTGTCTTGCCTGCTATTGCTCACCCCACACCTTGCCAACCTCTCCATCATTTTCATTCCCTTCTCTGGCTCTGCTCCAGGTCCTACAAGGCTTCTTTTAGGGGCAGTGAGCTGATCTGCCCTTGAGTGATGGTGTGATGCCTCATACCCCGGTGGAGGAGCACGATAGCTTGGCTGTCTTAAGGATGCTACCTGCTCCTCTTCCTCTTCACTGCCCAAACCTACCTAGAACCTTAGTGGGCTGTCTCAAGAGATTTCCAGTAACCATCACTGGAAAAAGTCTTGCAGTCATCAAGTGGTGCTGATCTTATATGAGCCAGCACAAATCCAAAATTAAACTAAGTGAATGGCGCTAATCTCATCATCGTGGTCAAACCTAGGATCACAGCCCAAGGAGACATGGGGTGCTGAGTCTCTGGATTGTGTGAGAAAAGGTTCCAGCGATTAGGTTGCTGCAAGATCAGGTTCACTGGGGGTAATAGCTGCAGTTGCAATTACATGTGCTGTTTACACAGTTTGCCCCTGGTACTTGATGTAGTCCAGGAGCCCCAGGCACAGCTGCTCAGCACCTCCCGGGATGAGCTGCATGGCCTGTGAAAGCAGAGAAGCCACCTGTACCCTGAAAGAAAAATGGGGTCCATGTAACGTCTAGTGTGGGTACCTCTTCAGATGCCCTTGAAAGGCTTTTATCTTACATTGTCTCCCTTTCTTTCTTTAGAAATCATCATTACAAGATGGAACTCCTTCTCTAAATAAAGAAAGAGAAACAACTTTCCTGGTCTTCTCAGTCTTTTAAAAACAGAAGTATTGGTACAACCCCAAGTCCTTTGAAACAAATTTCCAGTAGTTTCTACAGGTATTGCCAGAGGATTTGAAAATGAAAAAGTAGCCCTTTAACCTTGTGCAGGAAAACAAGCAAGCTTCATCATTCTGTAAATGATGTCACACCATGCCCTGGGTACTCTGTAAAATACTGGGAAAACAGGGCCACTCTCCTCACTTGGAATGTGGGATATCTAACACATATCTAAAAGCAATCTGTTAAATGCTATCCAAAGAGGATTGTAGATCAAAGTTGCAAACCTTCAGCTTTGGAGTGCTCAGGGGTGAGGAGGTTGGGGAGTATTTTGTCCTGAAAATCATTGACAACAAAGGGAACAAAGCAATCAATGTGAGCACAGCGCAGTTGAGTTTATAAAATTTTTCCTAACACTCCACCTCCCTGCAACACAGTCATGCTGCCAATAAACAGAAACAAAGAGAAGAAGGGCATCTGTAATCTGAGAGCTCAGGTTATGTACAAGAAGATGGTGGAGAAGAGAGGTGAGGAACAGCACAATGTGCGGGATTGGGCAGGGGCTGGGCCCCTGAGAGCTGGGGAGTTAACAGATTGCAGCCAAAGCTGCAGCCCTGTGTTTTCTGACGGGAGAGATAATGAAGCAATAAAAGCAGCAGAGGCAGCCAGCAAGGGCTCTGCTTCATGGGGCTCTCGTGGTGGGAGCAGCTGCTCACAGGTGCCGCCCAGAGTCCACCAAGGACTGCAGTCCTCCAGCAGGCCAGCGACACAGAGGACCAGCCAGGCCTCGGTGGCCCAGAGCTAATTCCCTCCTTTGGGGACACCAGAACCTCTGCTCCCCAGCCTGTCACGGAGCCCATCTCACAGTGGGGCAGCCCATATGGTCGAGCTGTGGAGTCGCCAGAGACACCCAGGGTAAATAAACCCTGGAAGTACAGATGGGAGGCCGGCCAGCCTCCACTTCTTGATCTCATCATGGGGGGAGGTCTGTTTGGAAACCCTGGGAGGCACCTTAGCGATTTTCCAGGCCAACGACTTCATTTGTCAGATGAGAAAAAAACCCTCCCCCTCCTAGAGGTTAAGGGACTTGCCAAAAGTCACAAGTGAATCAACCACCATGCAATAAAAAGTGGTGGCTAAGAATATAGCAGGGCTGGACCCCCAGCTCCATTGCTCAGCAGAATGGAAAGGTTACTAAAGTTCTAAGCCATTTCATCCCACCACACATATGAGGCGAAGACCCGCCATGTTAGGTTCCTGGGAAGATCAAATGCAAATGCACGAAAAGCCCCCCGCCTAGTTCATAACTGCTTAGTGGATGCTGTTTGCTGTAACTTCTTACCGTGACGGCTGGTAGTTAATACGGGCCTCATGGTTTCCTTCTGCCAAGGTCGAGGATACAGCGTGAGAGACAAAAACCCCAGGAGACAGAGTTTGACTTTGGCTTTGCTTCTAGTTTTGTGACTTTGAACAAAGGACTTAGCCTTTCTGAGCTTCTGTTGCTCACATCTGCAAAATGGGAGCAGTTTTGCCACCATGCACAGGTTCCCTATGAGGGTTAGAGGCACGGAGATGATGGAGTGCTCATGGCAGCACCCGGCACTCAGGAGACCACAGCTGTTACTGTTATTAGCTAATCCAAAGCTCATCTCCCACTCAGCAGTGAGGACAACTGGTTTGCGTTTGAAGAAAAACAAGTTGATCCAGCAACGATGCTGAGTATGCGGCTGCACTAAAGCCTGGCAGGAACTGTGCAGCCAGCTGTTGGATGGCATGATTTGAACTGGACCATATGTTTAAAATTACAAACCCAGATGTTGGACCTTGGCACCGAAGGCTCACACCATTAAACTTAATCCTTTAGGTGTCTCTAACAGTCTTCGAGGTGCCAGGAAGTTTGCATTAACATGCAAATCAGTTTCCTAAGAAGGGAAACATGCTAAGTGATCCTCTCAGCAAATTGCTGAGCTGGGTTCGCTGGGGTGAGATAGGTAAGGGAGAATTGAAAAGGACAAAAACAAGAAGAGTAACCTTTCTATGGAAAGATAGTTATCTTTCTTTTGGGCCCCAGCGATGGACTAGGGCCTCTGTGCAGTGAGTACAGGGGGGTCTCACAAGGTGTCTAATGGTACTGAAGAAGGGAGGCAAGGGGTAGGAAAGTTGGTGCTCTTCATAGCCTTAATATCTTATGCTTTTCAAAACCGCAGAGCTATGGGGTCAATCAGGTGGCATGGAGGTTAAGGCAGATGGATCCTACATAGCCTACTGCATGGTACAAGTACTGACCTAGTGGCTTGAAAATCACACCAGGTACATGTGTGTGCATGCCCAAAGCCCCGAGAGGAGAATGGAGGAAAAGTGAGGCACGGTCATTCCCCCTGGAGAGGCAACATCAGGTTCACTTGGGGTACTTTCTCCCACCCCACTCTCAGTTTCTCTCCTATGAGGGCACATGCCCTATGGGGAAAAAGAAAATCCATAGAGCCATGAATCCCACCCTAGTCCTTGCTGTGTAAGGCTAAGAGACTGGAGACATGGTCTAAATGATGAGGCTTAGTGGAATGCTCAGACATGTGCACATGGGCAATTGAGCCCAGAGACTAACACTCCGGAAAGAGGGTCTGTTTCTTATGTGCATTGTATCCCTTGATTCTTAATATCTGCCTTACACATATTGGGGTTCGATGAATGTTTGCATTTGAGGGAACAATTGAAGCCATATGTGTGTTTGTATATATATGTGTATATATACACACATATATATAAAGGTGGAAGACTTTAAAGAGTTTGTACACAGGTTTTGGAAGAATTATCTCTTAGAGATTGTACCATCCCTGTTTTTAACATCATCACTTTTTTACTTCTCTTTGAATGAGTAAAACAGCAAAAGGTGCCTAGGGAAGAATTTCTTTCTTTAAAAGGCCATAGCAAATTCTTTCTCTGAAAATCTAGAGTGTTGTACATTGAAGCAGGGATTAATTAAGAATCCTTATGCATACAATATCTTCCTGTACTAAGGATGTGAGTATGTAGATATTTTTCTCTACAGGCTGGTAATATTTTCAATATTTTAAAATTTTAAAGGATGTAGGAGCCATGGGATTAGGATCCATGTAAAAACTCCCCTTGTACTGGCAAAGCCTCTTTTGAGTATCTGCCTTAGGTTTAGGAATTTCTGATTTCCAGTCTGACAACTTTAGTCCACATCATAACCTGCAAGTTAGTAAAGAAATGGTAATAGTGAGTACCCATTATTGAACCTTTGTCAAACACTGTGCTAATCATTTTATATGTTCTTTATTTTTTAAATTTTATTTATTTTTTTTTTTCTGGAGAGGTTTTCGCTGTAGGCTGCGTGCGCTCGCCAGAAAGACAGAGAGAGACAGAGAGACAGAAAGCGAGAAATCACCCCTCAATTCTTTATTCTTTACAGTAACTCAGAACCATAATCCTCCCCACTCCACAGATTAAAACTGAGGCTTAAGAGGATTTTTGATGTGCTCCAAGTCATACAAGCAAGAAAATAATAGAGCCAGGATTTGAACCCAGAGCATGCAGTTCCTACAGCTATTAGCTGCTTACTGCTTAACTACTCTGCCTGTTTATTATGCCCCTTTAAAGTACTCCTTAAGCAATGAGAAGCACTACTATTGAAGAGAATACTGGTAGGACAAGCTACAGTGGTACAGACAGTTGGGGCACTGCCATTGCTGGGTATTGCTGGAGGCCATGTGGGAAGGCTCTGGGTCTGCCTCATTGTGTTAGGTGCTGGGCACCAGTAATCCTAGCTGGGTACAGGACTTGGTATGAGGAATAGGGGTCACAGCCTTAAGACCATGAATGTGCCTGTCTCTTTCTTTCTATCTCTCATGAAGGAAATACAGTTAAAAAAATAAAAAGGCTCAGTGGTAGTGCTACAGGAAGTAGCGTAATGCTCTACAGTGCTGGAAGCCACATGGCTGACCACAGTTCAGCTCCCTAGTCAACCTGAAACACACTCGGTGCATGCCCCAGATCCTGACTAGCTGAAGGGCTAGGAGAGGGGAATTGTAGCATTACATGACTCTGTCAAGGGTACCTGTCTCTCCTTCTCTCCCATGCACTCTCTCAAACTCTCTCTCTCATATGAAAGAAATAAATTTCAGAAAAGAAGAAAGAGAAAGAAGAAAAAAAGAAAGAAGAGAGAAATAAAGGGAAAAAAAGAAAAAAAGAAAGAAAGAAAGAAAGAGAAAGAAAGAGAAAGAAATAAATAAAGAAAGAAAGAAAGAAAGAAAGAAAGAAAGAAAGAAAAGAAAGAAAGAAAGAAAGGAAGAAAGAAAGAAAGAAAGAAAGAAAGAAGAAAGAGAAAGAAAGAAAGAAAGAAAGAAAGAAAGAAAGAAAGAAAGAAAGAGAAAGAAAGAAAGAAAGAAAGAAAGAAAGAAAGAAAGAAAGAAAGAAAGAAAGAAAGAAAGAAAGAGGAAGAAAGAAAAAGAGAAAATACCAGAAAACACACAGAACTTCCAAAAGCACAAGGAGAGGCAGAGGAAGTCTGGAGAAGTAATGGAACTGGGAAACAAAAATTGATATGGTACAAATATTCTATATTTCAACCACCTGATAAAAAATAAACCAAAGTGCTTCTCAGAAAACACTACCAAGAAGACATAGCAAGTAGATTTCTTTAGACATGCTACATACCTCTCTATTATTAGCTCCATTTCAATTTATTCACTGAGTGATAAGAATTTTCCAAGAGACTGTCAGCTCCAAGAATCAGTATCTCTTTGAAAGATCTTTAAATGCAGGAAGTCAGCTGAAGTATTTCTTATAAAGATTTCTGAGTAAGCTATGCAGTTCAACTTTTAGCTCCACTGCCCACTTGCTGTATAACCACAGGCAAGATGTTCAGCCACTCTGGGGTGCTCCATTGTCATCTGTAAAATGGGAGGACATTCAGAGTGCCAAGGTGCAGTGAGAGGCAGCATTTGTGGCTCTTAATCCCTGGGAAGTGGCTTCCTCAATGGGGTCTGATTTGATGGTGCCTCAAACAACTACATACTTGGGCAGCCTTGGCAAGCGAGGAAATCCAATCCCTCCCACCACACATGCAATGCCTCTCGGCCTTGGGAACATATAGTATCCAGGTGGCTTGAGCCAGGACACATTAGAAGCGATAGGTGATGGGTGCCAGATTTGGTCCTAAACTCTGGCTGGCCCTCCTAGTGCTAAGCCAAAGGATTGAGGGAGCAGGGAAGTTCTCTTCCTATTTGTGACTTAAAATCCTTGCCTTTCCTATGGCTCTGTCTGAAGATGTTCCGCATTCCTGCTGAGGCACAGCTGAAGGATCAGCCAAGCACTCTCTTGGCACCTCTACCCTGAATTGTGCAGTCTTTGTTCAATAAAGTCAGAAGGCTGTTCGTTTTCAAGACGTGCTTTTGTTCTTTTGAAAAAGAAAAATCTCTTTTCCCTTTTGCACGTGGTTAGAGCAAGCTGCAATTCACGAAGCTGCCAATTTCAACACATGTGCATAGGCACACGGTACGTGCACGCACACACACACACACACACACACACACACACACACAAGTTGATTCCAGTCCTGGCTCCCTCTGAAACAATCCATCTTCAGCCTTCACAGTTAATTATGACTTTGTACACCGATAACCAAATGACACTGAACCCGGAGTGGCTGTCCCTGTCTCTCTGCATCACATTTACGCAGGTTGATGAAATCATTCTGGGCAAGGTTAAAGCAAGCCTCCACAGTGCAAAGGTTCTGCTTAAAACAAACACTGCTTGCCTTCTCAGGACCTGGCAGGGATATTAAAAAGAAACCCAAGATGCTCTAGGCTTCTGTCCTGGTTTCCAGGCAACCAGATGCTGGGTGCAGGAAGGGAGAGGGACTTTATTCTGGTGCCAGACAGTATTGATAGGCAGTGGGCTAACTTTCAGAGCCAAAGAAATGGGAGGGACAGAGGAAGCCTGCATAAGCCTCATTACCCTAATCAACCATAGAGTCCAGGCGTTGGCAGGCAGAGCTGGAAAATGAGCCCCTCTGCAGGGGATGAGCTGGGAAGAGAGATGCTTTTCTATACTTTACAAACACTCAGCTGCTGTAAGCATGAGGATTCGAGGGAATTGTTATCTTGGCAGCTACAGACGTGTGTGTAATTCAGGTGGGCAGAGGAGCCGAGCAACTGCCTCCTTAAGGAGTCACAGGGGCCACTCCAGTGGGCATGAGCCCTGGCTGTGGGGAGGGGGGGGATAGGGACAGCAGGCAGACTGGGGAACTTGTTTTTTAATACAATTGAACACAATAGTCTAAGTGGCTATGGTGAACTGAGCAGCAGGCTGAGCCCAAGAATCAGGGGTGAAGAAGATGAACAAGCACCAAACCACCAAGTCCACTTGATCATTTCTTATTGTGAGGGTTGGGAGTCCTAAGTGATCACATGGAGTAGTGGGGCCCCTGAGGTGCTTAAGCAGTCCTAGTTTCAAATTAGTTCTGCCACTACAAGTGAAGCAAGAGGCTCTCTCTGAACTTCCCTTTCTCGTCTGTCCAACGGGTGGTTGTAAATCAGCATTCAGCACAATCATCTTTTTTTTTTTTTTTCGGAGAGGTTTTCGCTATAGGGCGTGTGCGCTCGCCAGACAGAGAGAGAGAGACATAGAGACAGAAAGCGAGAAATCACCCCCCAGGGGGGATGGTCACGGCGCAATCCCTTCTCCTCCATTCTCCTCTTGGGATCTGGGGCACGCACGCACACATGCCCGGCATGAGTTTTAAGCCACCAGGTCCAGGACGTGAACCGCGGTTGACTACGTGGGAGTCCAGTGACATAGCCATTACGCTAATTGCTGGTTCCCCAACAATCATCTTTTTTATACTGAAGAAAATGAGAGTTTTCTATCTCTTCTCGAAGGTGATCAGGTGACTCCAGCCAAGATAGTAAGAATTACTCAGGTTTAATCAGTGACATGTTCCAACATTGTTCCTTGTCGTATTTGTGATCTCCACAGTACTATTTAGCATACGGAACGGGTAATACATTGAAGAACATACACATACACTTAGTATTTAGTGAAGTAAATACGGCATGGCATAACTGAATGCCAGGAATTATAATAGCCTTCCCATTTTGAAGAGGATGAGACTAAATCACAGAGCAGTAACAGAGCTGCTGGTTCATGATCAAGCGGGGTGTCCATGCCAGAATCTGCAGGAGGGGTGAATTCAGTAAATCATACAGAAGTTCCATGGCCTGTCTGTTTCTTCTGTGACTCCCCCTTCAGGTTACCAGGATTCAGGCCCTTCGGAGTGCTTCGGGGACATTTCCCCAGAGGCAGACTCAGGCTTCTGCTCCCATTTGAAAGGCACACTTGTCCATGGTGAGTTTTGGTATTTCATGTCGTGAAGCATCCGCTGTTCCCTGCTGGTGCTCATGTCTCCTGAATCTACAGAAATGAAGCAAAACAAAAACAGCAAGCAAATAGAACCATAGAGGAATAAAATCCTTGGGTTTTAGTCCTGGTTTCCCTATCACCAGTTGTACAGCCCTGGGCAAGTTCCTGAAATTCCTCGAGCATTGGTTTCCCGTGTATGAAATAGAGCTAACAGATGCCCCATCACGCAGGTAGACTGAGTGGCACATTGTAGGTAAAGGGTTTAACAGAAAGTACCTGACACTAAGAAATACAGTTCAATATTCTTGGGAAGCAGCAGAATTGTCTCCTATAAATTCATGTGAAAAGTCTTTAGACAAGGGCCCGCTGTGCAGTTAACCTTCAGTGTAATTTGGCTTCCTTTGGTGAGAAGTTAGAGGTTCTGGGGATGCAATGCCTGTGGGGCAGAAAGATAAACAACAGCTAGCATTTATTGTTTATGGGGACTACATATATATATGCTGGCCACTATTCCAAGCCCTTTATAAAGTCTGTCTCATCTATTCCTCATATTGACCCTGTAAGGTAGACATTATTGTCCAATTTCATTTTACAAATGGCAAAACTAAGGCCCAGAGAGGTTAAGAAACTGACCTAGGGCACACAGCTAGTCATCTCTTTGCCTTACAGCCTGCCACCCCATTGCACTTTCCCCTAGCCCATCTCTCTTACACTGACACTTGGGACCAAACCCTTTCCAAGCGGGCTCTTAATCCAAGCCCAAGAGCATTTCAGCATGGGCTGTGACAGTGCGGTTGGCACTCAGCCTCTAGCACTAGGTGAAGCCAGGAGTGCTCTCAGTGAGGAGAGCTGTGGTCCTGGGGGCAACCGGCAGCAGGCCCATCATCTTTGCCTCACGTGCACCAGATTGACCGCTTCCAGTTAAATAAAAATATCAAAACCCGTCTCATGTGTAAGAGCACCTGGGGATAAATGTATTACTGAGCTGTCATCACGCTCTCACTCTGAGTTCCAGGCGCTTGTGTGCAGTGCATGCACATGGAGCTCTTTTGCAAATGAGAGCGTTGCTTCCCTCTCACCCAGATGACTCTGTTTCCAGGCCTGTCTCAGGATCTGGCATGACCCTACCCTACAGCCATTTCCTAATTCGACCACTGGTGTTCTGTGTTTCGGGTTTTTGGGTTTTTTTGTATCAACTATGTTAGTTACCTATTTTGTACCAATTTGCCAGGGCCTTTTACTTTCCCCTTTTCAGCCATTCTTTGACAAGAGAGAGTCTGAACAGGATGGGTGCTTTCTGAAGTGAACTGCTAGAGAGAGCTACCAGTACCTTCAGTGCTTCCCTAGAGGCTGCTCCTGAAGGGGGACCCATGATGGAGAAGGGGACCCAAGAGGAGGAACTCTGGGTCCCTGGCTTGCTAGTATCTATTTTACATTTTAGAACTCTGTAGTTTTTTCTTTCAAAAAAAGATTCGGAGGCCCCAGTAATTAAATAGTTAAATGCATAACTCAATTAAATAAAACTGCTGGGCAGCATGGTTTCCCAGGACTAGCCTAGTGTGAAACCCTCTCTGCATAGTCAGCAGTGGACGGTAAAACTGTGAATTGCTGAATGAAAATGAGAACCACGCTGCCTGCACGCTTCTTCAGTATTCCCAGGGTCACAGGGATAACAGGAAACCATAAATAGGGCCAAAGACGAAGAACAATGAGACTCAAGTTTGGCTCGTAACCAAAAGTTCTCTCTGTTCCTGTGACACAGACAAGGACAGGTGGCTGTAGTAAGGGTCTGTGATGGGGTGAGTCTGACTCAGCACCTGGGGACAGGGGATGCCAAAGTCCCGCTGAGTCCCTCACTTCAAGATCCTCATGTCCTCAGCTCTTGAACAATTCATTCTACATCCCAATAACAAGAGGCATGATGACATTGGAAGGCGGGTGACAGCCAAAGCTCACAGATGAGTTCTGGCCGCATAACAACTTTGGCTAATCAAAAAAAAAAAAAAAAAAAAAAATTTACTTACCTGTATGCATATGCACACACACATTTACATACGCAGGCTACTCAAAGAAAAATCATAGTTCATTTAGACAGTATTCTACATATGAAAGGACTTCAAACAGTTTGCAGAAGAATGGAATTAAAGTCCAAGTTCATTCTGGTGCAAGACAAATTTGAAATCCACACATAGTTTTTTATAATAAACATTTTTAATAATCCTTTTTTAAGATTATATATATTCTTATATCATGTTTTTCTAAATCGAGCTCAAATTGGTATTAAACAATGTGTTTTGTTTTGTCCATTGGCTTCTCTTAATCTCATCATTACCTGATCTTCTTTTGAAAATTAAGACATCCATCCATCACAGGGAACAAAATCAAAAACACCTAGGATAGGCACCAAATAGCTTGGAGCAGTTTTAAAGACATGTTTCTAGAGGTGCAGAGTGTATTTCTTCCTTAAAATAAGTGGGATCCAGCCTGTGTATTATTAACACTGTTCTGAAAGAGGCCATGACTCATCTAAGAAATGGCCCTGAACTTTGTCATTTTACTCAACTTTATTTTTCTCACTGCACTTTATTATTATTATTATTATTATTTTAGGGTTTTGCCATAGAGCACTTTCCCTTTTTGGAGAGAGAGAGAAAGTGAGAAATCACCCTTTCCCCCCCAGGAGAGATGGCCATGCCACCATCCCTTGTCTTCCAGTCTCCTCTCAGGAATTTGGGCATTCATGCACATGTGCCCAGAGTGATTTTCATGCCTCAAGGTCTGGAACTGAAACCATGGTCAGCCATATGGGAATCCAGTGCCTTAACCACCACACCACCTGCTGGCCCATACAGCACTTGTTACCTTATACCATATTGCTCATCATCTCCTGCCTATAGATGAGGAAGGAGTTTGACCAGAGCCAGGACCTTCCCTGTTTTGTTCACCAACTGAGAGCAGTGTCTATAATGTTATAGGCCCTGGACAAATATCTACTGGATAAATGAATGAATGAATGAATGCACAGTACAAACTTTCTTCTATCTTAATCCTCAGTGCAAACCTGGGGCAACTATGGTACGGCAAGGAAGTGTGATCCAGGAGGTCCAGTCTGCTACTGACTCAACTATAGCTTTCATGAAAATCCTTAACGTTCCCTATGTCTCCTGCAAAATACATCATCTCCACCAAACAGGGTTGTGTGTGAGGACACATTTAGTTTATGCATGCGAAATGTTTTCCTCTGTTATCTGGTGTTGGTAGGGGCTTGTCCAGGCAGGTTGAGCCCTAGATGGCCCTTTTAATTCTTCCACTTCAGAGAAGAAGAAAACTGAGGTCCAGAGGGCAGGCTTAAGTGATAAAGCCAGAATTCATACTTGCATCTCCAATTCTTAGATCACTCACTGCTCTTTCTGTCTCTTCATGCTCCTTATCTGGAACATTTCTGCTCCTTCTCTCTCAAAACACACACACACACACACACACACACACACACACATGCATGCGCTCACACACATACAGTACATGTTAATGGTTTAACATTTTAAATCAAACAATTAACTTAACATTAATTTATCACTTTCCCCATATGCACTATTCATCTTTCTACCCATTTTGCAGGTGGGGGTATGGAATGTTAGTTTAGGAATTTTCATGGAGTAGGTTCAGTAAGTAGCAGACTGGACCTCCTGAATTGCAAATACCTGAAGTACCACAGTTGCCTCAGATTTGCACTGCAGTTTAAGTCAGGAGAAAGGTTGTACATCCACTCATCCATTCATCCATTCATCAGTAGGTATTTGTCCAGACCCTATAACCTCTCAGTTGCTGAACAAAACAGGGGAGATCCTGGCTCTGGTTGAACTCCTCCCTCATCTATATGTGGAAGACAGATTATAAATAATAAGGTATAAGATAAGAATAACTGCTGTGAAAAAAAAAAATTGAGTGAAATGAAGATGCAAATTGTGGGCCATTTCTTTGACATAGTCTTATGTAAAGGCTTCTAACAGATAAACAGACGAAATAAGAAACAAGATTTTACTAGGTGGTGCTCAGAATCTTCCCTGCCTGGGCCAGGGGACTATACCCCAGTGGCTCTGGTCAGTGACTGTTTCCAAGCAAAGTAAACAACTTTTTGCCAGGTTTCAGGGAACAAATCCTGGGCTGGGGCATGTAGTGGGCCCTGGGAATCCCCCCAATACTCCCCTTCCTTCTAATCCCCATTCAGGAACACCTAGATTGTTTAGACAGGGTGCAGAACAAGCACCAGGCCACTCTGCCTCCCCACTGGGTCTTGGTGGGGATGAGACAAAGGTTTCTCTTGCAGGAGAGAAAGAACAAAGGTCTCAGAGCCATGCCAAGCCTGGGTCTCATTTTGCTTTGTAATGAGGAGCAACTGTGTCCCAAAGGCCAGGCATCGTGGTGTCTCCTCAAAGACTTGGGTCAGTTCCCCAGTGTTTTGAAAAAATCAGGGACACAGATGAGCATTGCATTTCTCATCATCAGACCCTGGGCTAATCTCCTGGTAAGTAACCAAGACCAGAGATGGGCTGCCTTCTCTCCCTACTATTTGAGGGGTGGAGTGCCTAGGGTATTTTCTGTCACCATGGAGAATGATAGAGGCTAGAAGAGGTCAAAAGGACACATAGCCTGCCTGAGCAAACAGAACAGAGCCAGTCTGTTAGAAATTGCCAGCAACCAATGGTAGGAAAATGATGACTGCAGAGTGCAGGGCACTGGGGTGACGGATGCCATTCACCTCCCACCTAGGCCTCCACCAGCAACTTGAGCCTCAGTTTCCATATCTGTACTTACAGGGCTTGCAGGAATTAGGTTAGCTAGTCTCTAGAGGGCCCTTTGGTAGTTTCCAGAAAGGAGATGCAAAAGAAGGAATGAATACCTTGATTTTAAGAAAGGAACAAAAACAAGTGCTTAATGATAGCACAACAATACCACAGTGCTCTGCAAAGCTGACCCATGTAGGAGGGTTCTGGGTTTGTGTCCTGCAACCTTCCTGAACATATGAGTGCATGTGCATGCCCACGATCCAGGCTGGTTGAGACTGGCGGTGGATCATGTGGTGGGGACCCTTTTGAGGATGCCTGTCTCTTGCTTTCTCTCCCTTCTATCCATGGAAGAAAGAAAGAATGAAACCTAAAACAAGAAAAGTAAAAGAAAGTAACAAAGATGATACATCATCTGGGGCTATATTTGTAATTGACAGGCTCACCATCTCCTCCTTTGCTGCTTGGTTTTTTATCAAGTCTTGATTTTAAACTTTCCTACTCTACCAGCTTTACTAACAGTTTCTTTGCCAGCTTTTTTGTTCTTCAGAAGGAGACCTAGGTCTTCCAGGGCAGTGTCCCATACCTCATCCACATACATACCTAATGATAATAGAAATCACCAGGGAGTTCCTGTTATTTAGAGAAAGAAAAGGAGGAGGCAAAAGTCAGTAAGGTCCTGTTTCTCAGTCTGTATGGCCCACAAGAGGGTCTAGAAGTCTGTCTTTCTAACATGCTTCCTAGAAATTCTTAGGATAGAGCAAGTATGGAACATTTACTTCAGGGCATGGATTTCATTCACCCTATTGTTTGCCAAGACCCACAGTGAGAAAAACATTTGTAAGTAAATTTTACATTGCAAATCAAAACACAAATGACCAATGAAGAATGCTTCCTCATCCTTGCTATCTATACTTCATTGGTTCCTTTTCCATTCCACTTCAGTCCATTCCACTCTATTCAACTTCATTTAATTTTTAAAAATGCTAGTTACTATCCAGTGATCAATTTCACTGACCAGCTAGCAGTTTGACAAACTCTAGTTTAGTGTATAACTTTCTTTTGCTTCTTTTATCCTGACTGTGGATTTCACTGGTGGCTCCCAGAAGTTGGTCTTCCAACTGACATTTTTATGGATCATCACAGCCCTTGATAAAGGTACAAATTCCAGGCCCCATGTCCCAAGATTTTAGATAGTTTCAGAGAGGACAAAACCAGAGTGTCTAGGGATCATTGGTGTCACTAGCTGGAGATTCTTAATCCAGGGAGGGAGAGCTTTTGGTTTGTCCCAATGGGTCACATGCTCACTTCTTAGCCAAATAAAGTCTCATCAACACTATGTCCCATGGGTAACTCTCTAAAGTGGAAGAAAAGGGATGGGTGCTGAACAGGCAGCACAAATGCCCACAAGAGAGAATGTCCTAGGTCACACCAAGTAGTGATTTGTTAATCCCTCCCTCTTAACTGCTTACATGACCCCCTGTAACCAGGAGTGCCTAGCACAGTACACATAGCAGCTATCATTGCAAGTAGGTTGCATGGAATACCAAAGTCGGTCATATTTTGACTACTGGTCTTGATCGGAAGTGATCAGAGTTTTGACCTAATGCTTCACGTACACAGTTGAAGACAAACTCTTAAGGTCTGATGTCTATTGATTACAACAGAGTGTAGATTTTTATTTATTTTATTAACAAACCCATCATGTGCAAGCCAGTGTTCTAAGAGTTTTACAAATTCTAACCGATTAGGTCCTCAGAAAGCCTCTATAAAAGAAGCACATTACAGACCAGGCACCATGTGGTCATATGTGGTGTGCCCATATTATCTCTAATCTTTGAATTCATCCTGTAAGGGTCAAGGATTATTTTTCTCTATAGATGAGACATGGGGATTCATAGAAGTTATTCGACTTGTTCAAGGTTTCACAGCAAGTACTGGAGTTGCCTTTTGAACTCTAATCAGGAAGAATGAGCAGGAGCATCTTTGAAATGGTACTTAGTCCTAGAATTATCAGTTAGCCCTTGCATGTTAAGAATAGCCACAGGTTAAAATTTGCCAAGGCCTGGGGGAAAAAGCTGTGTCTTCTTACAAACTGAAACAGAGACACAAATCCAAATGACTTGCATAAGTTCCAGTCATGGGCAGGATGCCAGGAAATACATGAAACCCCCAACGGCTGGATGAATAGTCTTATGGCTTCAATGTGGCCTCATTCTGTTAAAATATAGTGACAAGGAAATTCATCACTACTTACGTATTTTTTTTCAATGAGAGGAAGAAAGCTCTATTCACTTATGAAAACTTTTGTTCAAACATCAAGTTCTATTTTAATTTTCTAGTAGCAAGTATTGCAGTCAGCCACATTTTAAAACAATGACCTCAAATTCCTTTTTGCCTTCATTGCGGTGACAATGTTATTATAGCTGACTAATGTTTTTTCTCAGTGTGGGTAATCAGTATTTTTTGAGTTAAACATGTCTCTCAAGTTTGACCCAAGTAGGTTCGGGGATGGAAACGCCTTCTCCTAATTTTGAAGAAAGTTCCCTGGAGTCATTTTAAAATAATAAGTATACAAGAAAATACTAATAAAAATAAAAGTGACATGATCTGTGGGTTTAGAACTATTCTATTTAACTTTTGGATCCAAATATGTTATTATGATCCTGGATTTATATCCTCATTGGCACAGTACCTAAGACTTAGGTAAATTTAAAAGAAAAAAAAAAAGGGTTATATTAAAATGTGTATCCAATAACTAATTTTCCACAGGTGCCAAGTTAAAATATGCTGTTCTTCCAGAATTTCCTTTAGTTGGGTATGGCTACAAAAATAACTAGTCAGAAAGTGTATCAGTTATTTATGGCTGCATAGCAAAGCACCTGAAAGATAGTTGCTTAAAACTATTATGTATTGCTTCTTATGTAGGTTGATCAGTTACTTGTTTTTCTAGTCTAACCTGGGCTTATTCATGTAGCCTTAAGCTGCTGGCCACTCAGTTGGAGCTCCAAGGACTAAGATGACCTGACTTACCTAAGGCCTTAGTATTGGTGGTTGGTTGAGCCTCTTTCTTTACATAATCTCTTGGTGTTCAGTATCTACCTTGGGCTTTCCTACACAGTGGCAACAGTGTTTCTAAACCAGTAAAGTAAGATCCTACAACATCTGAAGCCCAAACTCTAGAACTCCTCAATGTCATTTATTCCATGTGCTATTGACCAAAGCAAGTCACAAGGCCAGTTTAGGTACAGCAGTCCCTCCCACTTATCCACAGTTTTGCTTTCCACAGTTTTAGTTACATGTCATCAATGTGGTTTGAAGGTGAATGCAGAATAGTAAGGTACTTTGAGTCTGAGAAAAAAAAAAGTAACTTTTATTACAGTATAATGTTATGCACCTAATTTATAAACTTTATCATTGTATTATGTATAGGAAAATACGTAGTATACATGGGATCTGGTACTACCCACAGTTTTAGGTTTCCATTGGAACCCTTGGAATAAATCTGCCCTGGGTAAGTGGAAACTGCTGTGTAAAGAGTGAAGAAAAAGATTCCATCTTCTAATAGGAGGGGCTGGAAAGTTATTTTCATTGTTTCCATATACAAAATACAATTCTCTCTCTTGGCCAACACTCTTAATCCCACTATAGTACCAGTCTCAAAGTCCAGGGTCTTGATCCTCTAAATGCAGATAGAAATCTGCCTTGAATGCTGAGTCTCAAGTGCAATTCTTCGTATGTAGCTCCCTGGAATCAAAGACCTTTAAACTAAAGGACGCGCTTCCTGCTCCCTAATTTGCAGCATACTTGGTGAAATACGGACAAGATAACCACAGTAGACAATTATATTTAAAACACAGAAGAATATGAGGCAAATGGCAGTTGGTGTTCCATAATGTTTCAAAATTCAGTCAGATACAATTCAGCAATTTCCCTACTCAGGAGGATACTTCATGATTAGTTGCAGGTATAGAGGCTCTTTTCATTTTGAAAAGAACCAAAAGAGCCTTTTTGGTTCAAGTTGGAGATGTTTTTACCAGTATGTTGTTTTTAAATTTTTGTAGGTTTCCTTTGACTCTGATTGAGGTTGAGGCTCTGCCCTTCAAATCTAGCCATAAGCTTTTTTGAGACAGACCTCTCTCTACTTTGGGCTGAGTGTAAGCCTTCTGTAGAATAGCCCCTTAAGATTCTTAGAATCCCTTTGTCTTATTGAGAAGATTTATTAGGTATAAGCTAAAAACTTTCGGTGGCCTAGGTTGTTAAGATGCTGGTTTCTCACATGGTCAACTGTGGTTCAAATCCTGAACCTGGAGGCTTGAAAAACCACAACAAATAGATAAATAAATAAAAGTTTAAGGGAAAAAAAAAAAAAAAAAAAAAAAGCTTTCTGAGGTCTAGCCACACCTTTGATGATTTTTTAGGCCCAGGTCTTGTTTCACTTGAAAAATTTCCTATTGACTCGGTTAGGAAGTGAGTATATTGGGAATGAGACAGTCTTTTTTTCTTTCCTTTCCTTTTCTTTCCTTCTTTCTTTCTTTCTTTCTTTCTTTCTTTCTTTCTTTCTTTCTTTCTTTTTCTTTCTTTCTTTCTCTCTCTCTCTCTCTCTCTCTCTCTCTTTCTTTCTTCTTTCTCTTTCTTTCTTTCTTTCTTTCTTTCTTTCTTTCTTTCTTTCTTTCTTCTATTCAAGGAAACTATTGCTATAGGGCGCATGCACTTGCAGGAGAGGCAGAGGGAGACAGAAAGTGAGAAATCACCCCTCCACCAAGAGGGTCACCCCCCCCCCCCCCAAGAGGGCATGGCACACTACAATCCTTTGTCCTCCATTCTCCTCTCAGGATTTTGGGCATGCACCCACATGTGCTCAGTGTGAATTTTAAGTTGTTGGATCCAGGATTCAAACAGTGATTCACTATGTGAGAGTCCAGCAATATAACCATTACACTATCTGCTAGTCCCAAGGTAGTCTTATTTTCTAATCGAGTATGTCCTGGGCCTTGTATATTTCCTCTAAATTCTTCTTGTAAGCTAAATAGCTCCTTCTTTAGCTTATCTTTCTAACGTACCTATCATATGCAGCTAGGAGAAGCCAAGAGGTGCCTTCAATATTCTCTTCAGAAATTTCCTTTACCAGGTCTGTACATTCAGTTGATAATTTTCTGTTTTAAGTTATTGTGGATGGCAGTTTAGACTATTATTTCACCACTACATAATCTGGGCTGATTTTTTTCCTCCAATGGTATTTTCTTCATCTTTTTTTCTAGCCCTCATTAACGATGTTCTTCCTGCTCTGCTCACTTGCTAGTCCAAAGCCCATGTCACCAGTTTTGGGTTCTTGTTCCTGTAGCAAACCGAAAGTGATGGTTAATTTTGTGTGGGAATTTGACTGGGTCATGAGGTATCCAGATATTTGGGCACACATTATTCTTCATGTGTCTGCAAGTGTGTTTCTGGATGAGATTAACCTTTGAAATGTAGATGGAGTGAAGCAGATTGCTTTCTATAGTATGGGTGGGCCTCATTAAATCAGTTTTAAGGCCCAAAGAGAGCAAAAAGTCTGACTTTCCCTTAAATCAGAGGGACCTTCTACCTTATTGCCTTAAGCTGGGACAGTGGTCTTTTTCTGCCTTTAGTCTTGAACTGAGACATCAGCTCTTCCTTGGCCTCAAGCTTTCAGTCTAGAACTTAACACCATTGACTCTCATGATTCTCACACTTTTGCTCTCAGATGGACACTAGACCATCAGCTCTCTTGCATCACCAGTTTGCCAATGGCAGCTCTTGGGATTTCTTAGCCTTCATAGTTATATAAGTAAATGCCTTTTAATACATTTCTTTATTCATAGGCAAGGAGTCTTCAAAAATTAATAAAAATGTGTATTATTGAAAAACCGCATGGATTTCAAAATTTTTTAGTACCAAAATGAACTTGTACATTCAATTCATTTTTCCACGAATTTTTGAAGTATGTCAACAAGTACATCAAAACCTGAAATGAAAGTACACATTTATTTGGTACAAATTTTTTTTTTTGAAATCCATGCATATTTGCTTAGTAATTCACAGTTTCCAAGAACTTTTGTGCAGGTAAATTTCTGTAAAGGGCCTGATAGTAATGTTTTAAACGCTGTGGGCCATGTGGCCCCTGTTCAACTACTGAGCTCTGTTGCAGTATAAGAATAGCCATAGCTAATGTGTAAATAAATGAAAAGTGGAATGGTATTCCAATAAACCTTATTTATGAAACATGTACTGGGTCGTAATTGTCCCATTGATTCCTAGATTAAAACTCCAATTTACTGTTTTCATATGATTCTGTAAGACAACTACAAAATTCTGCTGGTATTGTTGAGCTCAATGCTGCAGGCTACTACAGTCTCAATGGCTTATCTGACTTGGCTCACATGCCTGGGGCCCTGGTGTTGGCTGTCATCTTGGACCTCCTTTCCATGTTGTCTCTCATTATTAAGTAATCTAGACTAGGTTTTTCTTACATGGTACCTGGAGCATCCCAAGATGTCAAAAGCAGAAGCTGCAAGGACCCTGGAGGCTCCAAGCTCCAGAATTTACACAACCTCTGCCATGTTCCACTGATTGAAGCGAGCTGTAAGGCCAGGCCAGGTTCAAGAAGTAGGGTGATACACTCCACCTCCGGAGTCTAGGGTGAGCCATTCAATATCCTCATCATTATTTTTTTAATGCACCCTAGAAATTAATTAGGTTATCTTGGCTTTTATATCTCCATAAAAATCCAGTAGTGTTTGTGAGCAATTTCAGCCCCTTGCATAAATCAATGGAAGCCAATTTACCAGTTGAGTCATGAAACTAAACTCTCTTATCCACCTCATGTAAGCCTTTTGATTACTTTTCTTAGAATCTTAGTCTAATTATGAAGGCAGCCTGAGGTCAGAAGATACATTCACTGGACCCTGGAAAATAAAAACTAAAAGGCTATATCAGATACTCATGTCTGTAATTATCTCCCACCCTTTCACCCGGAAGCCACATAGAAGGGTTTATGATATAAAACTAAACACCATGGAATTCTCAGGTTTTCAACTACATCATGAGCATTTCCTGGAGGTGTTTCAAACTCTTTAAACCTTCCCTTGGAAATTCTCTGAGCATTTTCATGTTTGCAAAGTTGAAATAAGAGAAATCTCTTTTTTTAACAAAAAATTAAAATTACTTGCTGATCCTTGCCATCAGTACCTTCCTGTGGGATATTGATTTTGTTATTTTTAAGTAAAATGCTTTAGGATCAGACTTCTAACAGATGCACATTTGGCTGTAATACTGTAGTATGTCTTTGATGCATATACCAAAAGACAAAATATTTACTGATATTTTATATAATGCATTTTTATCTTTAAAATAAAATTCCACATAAAGATATAAATGAATTAAACATGTGTCTCTAGAGGCTAAGAAAGTAGTGAAAAAATGTTACTCCTTTCTCGGTTGGAATTGCCTTTTTCTAAAGTAGCCATTTTGGAAAGGCATCATTAAATGGAATAAAAATAAAATCTTCCCAAGGCACCAGTCATTCTTCCATTGAGAACAAACTGCAGCTGATTGTTTGCTTTTTAAAGGTGTTGATTTTTTATTACTCTTTGTTTAAAGCTATTTGTCATTGAAAAGCCTGTGGAAAGCCAGACATAGAATTCATTTTCAAAGGTAACTTATACCAAAGAGCCTGCAAAGGTATTATCTGCCATATGGACTTAAGAACTCTTATTCTCTGAGTAGGTTTTAAATCAAAAGCATTAAGTAGAGTTTAAGCTCCATGTCATTTTAAATTCCAAGCTTTAGATCCATGAAGCATGGATTTTATGATGGAAATGACAACTGACCCTCATCTGTAACAGATACAGCAAACTAACTTTGTGGCTCCCTCAGTAACTCTCAGCAAGTCATGCAGGCAGATAAGACATAAATGACTGGGAAAGTGGGCGTAAAATCAGTGGCCAACAACTAGTTCCTGAGGGTTTACCACCTGTTCCCTCAACGTTCAGCTTGTACTCCTGCCTTCACTGCTCCAAGAAAAGCTTCCTGCCTGTCTCTCTTTCAATAAATTCTTTCACAAAAAAATTCCAGATTTACACAATAATAATAAAACAATAAGTTACCATTTACTGAGTAATTGCCATATGGGAGCTACACACTTCAACGCTTTATGTCATTTAATTCTTAAAACAGCCCTGTGAGATAGTTTCAGAGTGCGTCTCCTGACTTTATAGACTAAGAAACTGAGGCTTGGGCAGTTAAGTAATCTTCCCATGGGTGCACAGATAATCATGAACAAAGCTGATATTCACATCCAGGTCTGTCTGACTCAGAGGCTGAGCTCTAGTTCATTGCAATAGTCTAACACTTAATTAATCTTTCTTCTTGTATTGCTATCTCCCTAATTACAGTGAAAGCTTCTGAAGGGGAGAGACATGTTATATATGTCTATGGTATCTTTCAGGGTAACTGGCACAGATTTTCAATAAAAGGAATTTATCTTCTAGTTTCTTCTTCTTTTTTTTTTTTTTTAATGTATGCATTCATAATTCGCCAACATAGAACATCTGTCTGAAAAGCCCACATCTTTCGGGGACTTTTTCAGTGCTAGTTACAAACTATTTTTCTTGAGCATTCAGTTTGAATTTAATCAACTCTAAACTTATTAACTAGCAGGCTATGTTTTGAATGAAACTCCAATGAGGCTGAAACAATACAGGGGGGTGGGGGGCGGGTCTCCTGGAGTAAGCAAAGGAATGTACTAAGATGCATCAATCACCCACTGCTCTGGATTATCAGTGTCTCCTTCGACATACCACAAAGCTCTGGATTTGAGAGGAGTGTTAACATTAAAGATTGATAAAGTCATATTCATCTAACAAATTCCACTGTCACCTCATTAGACATGAAAAATAGAATGCTTTAGGACACTTGGAGATATTTTCTGTAAAAGTAACATTTTTTCTTTATAAGGGAACTGAAAATCGTCGCCTAATTGCATGGCGAGTATTCATGATAGGCCGCACAGCCAGTGGGGTCAGAACTGGAGGTCTGGTAGTGTAAACTGTCCTCCAGCCTATGAGCGTTTCTTCTCCAAAGAGAAATTGTTGTTAAAACCTTAATTGAGAGGTCAGTGGTCTCAGGACAGGCAGGAGATAAGCCATAAGCTATGTGAAGTAATGTTGACTTTGATCTGCCAGGCCTTTTGGCACAGAAAGAAAGTCAGTCATGAGCCAGAGGTTCTGTAATCTTCTTAAAGATAAGCTGTAACTGTTTGGCTCGGGTGGGGGCTCCAGAGTAGAGAAAGGGTTTCTCTCTGTGCACTGTGACCAGACTTATGAATGAATCAACTATGGCGTGATATCCCGCCCAAGCTCTCTAACTACACTCCAGAATGGCATAACAACTTGCCGCATGTACACTGTACAAAGGAAGAGTCCCAGAGAGAAGTTATGGAAGTTGTCACTATCCCCTTCTTGGGGCCTGCTGTGGAAGATGTCTGTCAGGAGGATGGCTTTCCCAAAGAAAACCAGGTTCAGCAGAGAACTGGTCAAAATGTCACAGGACAGGAAATGAGGAAAGAGTTAACAAGGGAAGAAAAGATTGAAGAATTGAGTTATTCTGAATCTCTGTGTAATGCCAAGTGTATAAAAATAGAACATTACCACTTAAAATAAAAATATATGTAAGACTCAAAAGGCCAAGCTTCTTTCTTTTTCTCTACAACAACAACAACAAAATTGATGGACTAGAAATTAGTGGGATATATCCAAGAAACAGAATCTTCTAGGAAAGGGATCTTCAAAAGGTGGTAAATGCTGCTGTGCCTCCCACTGACTGTGAAACGGCCAGAATGATTAATTCTTGGAACTGGAGTTCCCACAGACAGAAAACACGGGACCAACTCACCAAAGGATATCTTAAGAACTCTCCGATGAAGAAAGGATCAATGCCACTATCAGGAACCTTTATGTGACCCTTCTGACCTTACAGCATTTCTTTTTTTTTTTTTTTTTTTGAGAGGTTTTTTGCTATAGGGCATGTGTGCTCGCCAGACAGACAGAGAGAGACAGAGAGATAGAAAGTGAGAAATCACCCCCCAGGGCGGATGGTCACGCTGCAATCCCTTCTCCTCCGTCTCCTCTCAGGAACTTGGGCACGCACGCACACGTGCCTGGCGCGAGTTCGTTCCCGGGTCCGGGACGCGAACCGCTGTCGTCTACATGGGAGTCCAGCGACATAGCCATTACGCTAACTGCTGGTTCCCCTTACAGCATTTCTTTAAGCATCAGTTTATGAAGCTTCAGCCAGATGAAGTAGACATTTTGGGTGCTTATAAACGAATGAGCCAATGCATATTGGGCTTAGAAAAGAAAGCTCAATTGCAAGTAGCACTATTCAGAGTAGATATGCCACCTCCAATCCCTGAGTGTGAAAGCAATTTCTCCCATGCAGTGAGACACCATACCTTGACCCATCCAGAATATGGGTAGGTGTACCATCTGTACCAGCTTTGGACCCCCCATTCCAGCAATCAGTAGCTGGCCATTGTGAGTGAAACTGTGTAGCTGGGAATGACGATATAGTAATGATACTGCTTTTTACATCTACAGGGCTAGACTGCACTTCTGCATGTACCATCTTGCTTCGACTGTAAGATTCCACAAAACTGCGATAAACTACGTTGAGTATGCTGCTACTCCTTTAAAATGTTCAGATTTAGGGTTCAGAAGATTATATGACTCCACTAATGAAGGTTGCACAGCTAGTAAGAAACAGAAGTCAGAAAACATACCAAGGAGTCACCATGCAGTAAGATACAAAAGTTAATTCCATCTTAAGTTTCATAGTTACTGGGAATTTAGGATAGAAAGGCACTACAACAGATAACTCTCATCCAGTCAAGGAATTCTCCCCAAATGGACATCTAGGCCTAGAGCCAGACCCATCTAGTACCTATACCATATAGCATATGTTCATTACAATAGATCAATGAGGGCATCTCTGGCTAATGGAATATCTTCCTCTTCCTTGTCTTTATTCTTCTTCCTTCCTCCCTCCCTCCCTTTCTTCCTTTATCTCTTTCATGATAGAGGGACAGAGAGTGAGAACAAGAGAGAGAGAGAGAGAGAGAGAGAGAGAGAGAGAGAGAGAGAGAGAGAGAGAAGGTAGAGAAAGAAAGAAAAAAAGAAAGAAAGGAAAGAAAGACCAAGTGACCAACAGGGATCTTGAGCACACTGGGAAGGAAGGAAAAAAGAAAAGAGAAAAGAAGGAAAAGACCAAAAGAAAAGAAGAGAAAAAAGAAAAAAAGAAGAGAAAAGAAACCATCAACCAAATCTCACACCTTGATCCTTCCCTAAGCCTTCCCAGTCAGCCAGGACTGCAAGCACACATGCTGGTGCATTCAAGTCAACCAGGAACTGAGCCCCAATCTTCCTTATGGTTTCCAGCATTGTGGAGCTGCATGTGATCACTAAGCCACCACAGTTGGGCCAGGAGTCTTCACCCTCTAATAGTTGTTGGTGGTTGTGGAAAATGAAAGAGAAGGTGGTAAATTGTGCTCTAGCACTTTATTCTACCTTCCACATTTCACAGGTCAAATAAAGCCACATTGTCAGGCTTAACTGAGGTGGGTAGGAACCTACTATAGGATCCCACTACATACCAGAAAAGAATTAGTAAATATCTCAGTGGCTTTGCCAGTGCTCCTCTCAGGAATTAAAAAACAATTTTGAAAATTAATGATCAATTTGCTCCATTAAGGTCAGCAGTCATAGATTTGAATTCATTGGTGTCTCTCTCAAAGCAGCCAAAAGTGTTGTCTGATATTCCACTGAGAAATGGTGTTATCTTAATGTAGCTGGAGAAAAACAAGCCAGAATAATACAGGAGTTCCTCTTAGATGAGCCACTTTTGAAGATTTCAAAGATGAACAGCAGGCCTAGGGAGGACACGCAGAGGGATTGTTTCTTCTTTTGGAAACACAGTGATCATTAAAGCCATACTCCCCCTGCCAGCACTGCCCACCCTCCTAGTCTGCCTTTTCCCACAGAAAGGGGGGGAAGGAGGAAAGAAGACAAAGAAAATAGAAATAGCAGGAAAGAAATCTGGAAGTAGCTATAGAGAGAATCCTTAAAAGCACAGCACTTTGGAAAAAAAAAAAAAAAAAAAAAGGCAATGAACACTCCACAAGTCTTCAGTTCCTCAGAAGACAGAATTTCCAAATAAACCAAAAAACCTCTTCCCTGTCCCCCTTCTTCCATCTCAAATTTCCAGAGCACACTGAAAAATAGATCTCTAAGTACACAGACATTTAATGACAATTTCTAAGCACCCTGAATTCCTGAAAGAGACCCAAATTACCCATTTTAATATTATTTATCTTCCAAATATGCATTGCCTCATTATTATCATCAATAGGATATTTTCCCAAAGGAAAGAAATTAATTGCCTACCAAAATGTTTTGAAATGTTTACATGTGTTTCTTTGCCTAAGCACGAAAGTAAGTGTGTGGGAGCCTGTTTATAAGTTTTCAAAGTGTTAGTAAACTCTGGTTTGACACTGATAAGGTTCATATGAAAGTCATCACTGAAACTGTTGCCTAAATAATAAACAGAGTCTTTTGGCCTATGCTCTTTCAAGCATTCCTCACTAAATTAATATATATATATCTATTGTAAGGGGAAGAAATGGAAAATGTATGAGAAAGATGGCTGCATTATTGCTTCACTCAGTGCAATTTTTTTTTTTTTTTGGAGAGTTTTTTGCTATAGGGTGCGTGCACTCACCAGAAAGACAGAGAGACAGAGAGACAGAAAGCAAGAAATCATTCCCCAGAAGGGATGGCCATGCCGCAATCCCTTTTCCTCCATTCTCCTCTCTGGATCTTGGACACGCATGCACACACATCCAGCGTTGAGTTTAAGCCACCAGGTCCGGGACTCAAACCATGGTCGACTACATGGGAGTCCAGTGACACAGCTATTACACCAACTGCTGGTCCCTACTCAGTGCAATGTTTATGGAGAAACAGTTCTTGGTGAGATCCAGAGTCTCAGTCTAGGATCTCAGTTGTGTCAACTATGGGCATGTCACTGAACATTAATTTTTATTTTTTGCCAAATGGTGATCATTAGGTTTCATCTCCCTGACTCCTGCCAGTATTGAATAACATAAGGCTTAGAAGTCACCTTGAACATCTCTGGCATGGAGGAACTCTTCAACGGGTTGATAAACTACCGCTGTGATCAAGGGAGCTTGGGTCTTCTCATGCCGGAGAGCAATCATCATGATACTTCAAAATGGTCTGTCCGCAGCCTTGCCAACAGGACACCTTGAAATCCAGTGGTTAGAAGGAAAGGCAAGAGACTTTGATCTTTCTTCCATCATCTGGGGGATAGTGGCATCTGCCATTAACCACTGGGTGATATTGAGTGAGTCACTGCAAACCACCAGGACCTCAGCTCTCACATCCAAAAAACCAAGAAGGTGATTATATTTTAAATCAGAGCATCTGCTTTTCAAATGATATCAAGAGCTGAAACAGAGAGTTAATATAAGCAGCAATGCTTTGACTCTTGCAGAGTTGGGAGCACAGGGACCTGCTGGGAAAGACTGCCTTCCTTCTAACTTCTTTCCATGCACCTCCATTGTGGACTGTGCCTCCTGGGCTTTTGTAGTGACGGCCCCTACCTCACTGGCATTGTGTCTCCCAACATGGTATTTCCCTACAACGAGCAACTGTTTGTGGATATCTCACATGCTAGATTCTAGCACCACCACTGCAGAGAGTCCTAGCGTTCTGTACTAGGTTTGGCATAAATTCATGCCTACAAGCACAGTTCTTTGGTCATCCATGAATATTTATGGAGAATTGATACTGCACCAAACACAGATAGGACAACAATAAAAGCAGCAAACCTGGTCTCTGACCTCACAGGGGACCATTGTAGAAGAAAACATATGAAAATGGTGGTAGGCCAAGTTGGATTTGTATCCTGGTGCTCTTGGGCTTATTAGTGTATGTGATTGTCTCAAGCGCCTTCCTTAACCTCTGTTTGCTTCAATTGCAAAACAGAAATAATAATATTCACTGTCTACATGGTTATAAGCCCAGGTCAAGTAACTTACTGAAAGCATCTAGCATATTGCTATCAAACTGGTGCTCCAACAATGCAAGTCCCTTTCTTTCAGTGGTTGAGTGAGAAGGGTGTAGGGTTGTTAAACAGCCCAAGTTTGCATTGTAACAAACCCTGTCTACCTTTGGGACTGCCCCGCTCTACCAAATTTCAGGACTGAGATCATCCAATTGTGTTCGCGTTGGCACATTAATCATGCAACTCCTGAGTGAAGGACTTACACAAACTGTGGTTACCTCCAGACCAGATGCTGGCAACCACACAGCGCATCAGTGATCCAAGAGAGCCATTGTTCTTGCCTTTCCTCCACGCGAGACTTGGACAAGGCAAGGTTTTCTACAGCCACAGAGGCTGCACTGCACAGGTTCAGGAAAGGACAAAGCTTTGGATCTAGTCCTAGCACTGCCTGCACTGAAGCAGCCACTCAACAAGCCCAAGAGCCAGGCCAGCTCTTGGGCTCCCAGGTAAGGGACTAAGCCCAGCCAAACAATACAGGCGAGAGAATGCCACTCTCCAGTGGGCGGGCAGCACTCAGGAGCGGAGGCCTTCAATAACTCACTTCATTGTTACAGTCAGAAGGAGAGAAAGCATTTGGTTCTTTTCTTTAGGGCAAAATTGTTATAGGGAGAAAGGATCTGAGCACTCTTAGCTGCCCTCCCGCGGGCTGTCCGCTGGCAAGCCCCACAGGCGTCTACTGCAGCCACCTGGTAGTATTTGTGCATTAAGGGCCGAAGTGGATTATACCTAGCCAGGGAACATATGCATTTACTAGAGGCTCTTGTCTCAACCCCTTTGGAATCACTACAGCTCATACTCTCATAATTCTCTTTTTACCAAGAAATGACTTTGTGTTCTCAGCAGCCGAAAGAGAAACTCCTTTCTGCATAGTCTTAATATGTTAAGGTAGAATGGCAGGGCTTGTTTATTATTATTATTATTATTATTGTTGTTGTTATTATTTTTGTGGGGCACTTTAGCAGTACCACATATCCATCTTGGCTCCGTGTCAACACTGGCTGCCCTCCCCCTACCATTCCCACTCCCATGGAAATTTCTCTGTCCCTTCTCTATAAATTTTATCTACACTCAGCCATTGTGGCATTCTTGAAGCAGGTAGACTGTCTTCCTTGTTTGTGGGGAGTTCCAGGAGGGCATGAACGAGGTCTGATTTTTTCCTCATTTTTTTTCACAACAGTGAGGCAGGATGCAGTGCAAACGTAGTGCTCAATAATGCCTTATGGGGACCAGCAGTTAGCGTAATGGCTATGTCCCTGGACTCCCACATAGTCGACCACAGTTCACGTCCCGGACCCGGTGACTTAAAACTCACGCCAGGCGTGTGTGCGTACGTGCCCAAGATCCCAAGAGGAGAATGGAGGAGAAGGGATTGCGGCATGACCATCCCCCCGAGGGATGATATCTCGCTTTCTGTCTCTCTGTCTCTCTCTGTCTGACGAGCGCACGCGCCCTATAGCAAAAAACCTCTCAAAAAATAAAAAATAAAAATAATGCCTTATGAGTGACTGAAACCCAAAAGGCCACACCACTGTGATGTCTCATGAAATAAGATTAGCACTAATTCAGTAAGCACCTGCAGGCTAGCTGCTTCCATGTTTAGCATCGTTTCCAATCCTAGTATTATTCCAATTTTATGGAAGGAAATGAGGGTTCACCCTGAAATTTCAAGGACACTTTAATCTTTTGAAGAGCAAATTCCCAGGTGTTTTTAGACATAGCAGCCCAATCTCTCCTACCAAATAGCACTACTTCACCCTGTGTCAGCAATTCTCATTTAGAGTGCCATGACTCCTTGGTAGGTTGTATTCCTTATTGAGCTCTAGCTCCAGTAATTTTTGCTACTAAGAGTTTAAGCAGCTATGTTGTTAAAGTTTAAAAGAAAAAAAAAATTATAGTCGAAGTCAAGTTAGTCGTTCATGACCTGCTTTCACTCTTTTTGATTCCCATCTGCTTTACTAAGGGAAAAAGGGTAAGAGGTGTGGGGTGTTAGGGAAGGGTAGTGCCTTCCCCTATCCTAGCCACACATCTAGTAGCCAGGGGAGCTGATGTCCTATTTTTAGTTGTGACAACACAGGTAAGACTTCACTTTCTAGAATATGTGGGGTGTGGAGGTTTTATGGGTTGTGATTGTCATCCAGGCTGAGGCAAGAAAAGATTGAGAACCCCTGTCCTCCACTAGCAGCCCTGGAGACTAGACTAACAAGTTCCTGTAATGGCTTAGTTTAAAAAACTGCTCCTCACTCAACCCCATTAGAAGCCCCCAATCCCATGTTATAAAGAATAATAGGTAATATCTACCTTGGGGAGTATTTTAATGTACTTTTCCATACCTATTACTTCAGCTTCTTTTCAAAACTACCGTAAGAAGCAGACTGAGAAAAGATGAACTGTCCCATTTTTATGAAATAGAATCTGAGGCATAGGTTTGTTCAAAGTATCTTTATAGCTCTGCAAGCCCAGATTGTTTTAGCGTTTCTATGTTCCAAGGCTGCATCAAACAATCGGACAGGTGTGGCAGATACACACCAGAATAAACAGTGCACAGTATTAAATGAACAAGCAGTAATGTAGCCATGGCTTTTTATAGTACAAAGGGACGTTTCTGGCCAAAAATACAAAATGTATTGTTTTACAATGAAATACGCTCCTGCAGGAATTGCTTGGGGGGATTCTTCTTATTTTTAGTAATAAGCATTTCTGTATGAATCCAGAACCTACACTCACAGACACATCTAAAGGAGTACAGAGGACTTTAGGTAGTAATCAGAACTGATGCTTTTTTAGTCCTGTTTCCATATCACAAAGTATACTTGTGCAAATGTGGATAGAAATATGAATACAAGAATACAGGAATAGTCTGAAAGAAGACCCTGGAAATAAGAAGCATTCAAAATCTATTGTTTGCTGTTGAGAATTTATTCCAAATATTTCAGCAGAAAAAAACGAAACCAAGTTAACTTTTTTTTTTTTTTTTTTGGAGAGGTTTTGCTATAGGGCACGTGCGCTCGCCAGACAGACAGAGAGAGAGACAGAGAGACAGAAAGCAGGAAATCACACCCCAGGGGGGATGGCCACGCCCCAATCCCTTCTCCTCCATTCTCCTCTTGGGATCTTGGGCACGCATGCACATGCGCCCGGCGTGAGTTTAAGCCACCGTGTCTAGGACTCGAACTGCGGTCGACTACATGGGAGTCCAGCGACATAGCCATTACGCTAACTGCTGGTCCCAAAACCAAGTTAACTTTTAGTTAACTTTTTTTTTTGGTATAGGGCACATGCACTCGCCAGAGAGACAGAAAACGAGAAATTACCCCCTGCCTCAGCCCCAAGGGAGATAACCATGTGGCAATCTCTTCTCCTCCAATCTCCTCTCAGGATTTTGGGCAAGCATGCACACACACCTGGCATGAGTTTTTTAAGTTACAGGGTCTGGGACTTAAACCATGGTTGACTACATGGGAGTCCAGTGACATAACCTTTATGCCATCTGCTTGTCTCCCAGGTTAACTTTTAAATGGTGTGGACCAAAAGACCACAAGGCTACCTAATATTTTTATTTGAAAAAAAAATTTTTTTTGGAGAGGTTTTTGCTATAGGGCATATGCGCTCGCCAGAAAGACAGAGAGAGACAGAGAGACAGAAAGCGAGAAATCACCCCCCCCCCCAGGGGGGATGGCCATGCCTCAATCCCTTCTCCTCCATTCTCTTCTTGGGATCTTGGGCATGCACACACACGTGCCTGGTGTGAGTTTAAGCCACTGGGTCCGGGACTCGAACCGCGGTCGGCTACATGGGAGTCCAGCGACATAGCCATTACGCTAAGTGCTGGTCCCTGAAATTTTTAAAACTCAAAAGGTGTAATAAAAAAAAAGGCAGACCTACACAGGAATTTAAAATTACTTAGAGATTATAAACCTATTGGCAACATTTTGAGACATATTTGTGTTGTTGTATGACAAGCTCAGAAATGATGTGTCTGCCTATAGGCTAGGCCCAGCCTTATCAGGAGTACATCACATGGAGACCAGCAATTGCACCTTCACATGTTGTCAATGTATTTTAGTTCAGTGGGCATGTATCAGTTTCATCAGGGCTGTGTGAAGCTTGGAGATACTGGATGGCAGGGATTCATATTAGTAAGAACACTTCTCTTCTTTTCCAAAAATGAGAAGGGGGCTTATTGACTTACGTAACTAAAAAGACCAGAGGTAGAAAATGAGGCGTGGTTAGATAGAGACTACTAATGATATGAGTCAAGGATCTTATCGTGTCACTCAGCTCTGCTGTGTTGTGACAGTTGATTTTATGTGTCAACTTGACTAGGCCACAGGGTGCCCAGATATTTGGTCAAACATTATTTTCAGTTCATCAGTGATCATTTTGAATGAGATTAACATTTGATTTTATAGACCAAGTAAAGAAAACTGTCCTCCCTAATGTAGGTGGACCTCATCCAATCCCTTGAAGACCTGATAGAATGAAAGGGCTGACACTCTGGTGAATAAAAGGAAACGCCTCCTGCCTGATTCCCTTGATCTGGCCTGTAAGTCTTTTCCAGTATTTATACTTACACTGCAACATCCACTCTTTTTGGACTTTGAGACTGCTGACTTTGAGACTGAAACTTTTATCATCAGCTTCCCTGGGTCTCCAGCTTGCCAGTTGCAGATACTGGGATTTCTGAACTTCCGTAATTGCATGAGACAATTCATTATGATCCCCCATCCTCTTCTCCATTGCTTTTTTTTTTGTTTTGTTTTGTTTTGTTTCATTTTGTTTTGTTCCCTCTGGAAAACCCCTGACTAATATGATGGCGTTGGCTTGCTAATATGATGGCGTTGGCTACATTTGCGATGACTTATGCACGAGCTCTTCTGATTCCAAAGCTAAATCAGCAATGTACCCTGTCAGTTTGAACAACTGTGGCATAGTCCTGTGCTGGTCAGTTTGAACAAATGTGCCATAGTCCTATGCCGGACATTGGTTTTTGCCCATCACCATCTCTTCTCTCTTAGGGTAGCAGCACCTTGATTCCTCTAGGGATTCTTCCTGTCTCTCTCAGTTCATATGACTATAGTACAGCCAAACCCAGGGCTGGACAGTTTCCCTAGCTCAGCCATTTATTAGCACATTCTATAATCCCAGCCACAGTCATTGGTCCAGGGATAGGCACCTGCCCAAGCAGGAGAATCAGAATCAAGCCCAGGATTGCTAAAATTTGAGGAAGAGTCCCCTGGGATTGCTAAGGCAGAGCATAATCCTAGAGCTGCTTGAAGATCTAGTCTTCAACATTTAATGCAGCTAAGCCTTTACTTTCTCACTTATAAAGTGAGAACAATATTTATAGTGGACATTACATATGTACGAACCCTGCAAAATTTCTAGCACATAATGAATACTCAATAATTGGATGCTAGTCTTATCCTATAAGACATGAAGTTAAATAGCAGTTGCTTAATTTTTTTAGCTATAAAATACATTCGCACCCATAATTTTCAACCCTTGTTGATCCCCAAGATGACTAAGGAATATTACATAAGCTATTAATACAAATGGTTCATATTGGCAAGGAGTAAGGATAATGGTCTACCTTACATTATATGTGAGAATTTTCTAGGGAGGGGAGTACATATTAAAAGTTCCCCTGCAGGTTCTGATATGCAGGCTCACCTTCCCCATACACCTTGGGAATTACTGGCAAATCATTAAACTGGCTTATTTGAGTATGCTACAGCAAAATTATCTTTAAATTATTTTTCCAGCCAAAAAAATTTTAAAAAGAAAAAAATATCATTTAGAACCAATGTGTTTTACTCACCCTGCTCCCCAAACAGCAGAAGGAAGATAATTCACAGTTATACTTAAGGTTCTAATCATAAGCCATCTCCATTATAACCATGGTGTTTAAGAATGTGCCTGCTATTTTAAGTCCATAATTATTTTTTAATAGTACTATCATTTCTTTTCATTAAGTCTGTGTCAGTGAACTAGAGCTTAGCCAAAAAGAATGAAAAATACATGTAGTCAAAAGTTGACTGATAATAGAAGTATGCCTTTTTTCTTAATCTCTGATACCAAAATGAAAGGGATAAGATAAACCAGGAAACACAACAAATGACAACTATTAATTTAGTAGTAGCGTGATTTGCATAGTAATGCAGGAAATGTGCTGTTGATTATTACATTTGCTCTATCATTACAACCCCGAGAAATGTTTGGAACTTGACTGCATTCTCCACCAGTTAACACTTTTTTGATAACTAAACCATCTTCAGGATATGAATAACTTCACTGGCTTAAACCACAGCTCCCATTCAAGATATCTTCCTTTAAAAACAATTTTTTTTTTAGAGGTTTTTGCTATAGGGCGCCTGCGCTCGCCAGACAGACAGAGAGAGACAGAGAGATAGAAAGCGAGAAATCACCCCCCCCAGGGAGGATGGCCGTGCCGCAATCCCTTCTCCTCCATTCTCCTCTCGGGATCTTGGGCACGCACACACACGCGCCCGGCATGAGTTTAAGCCACCAGGTCCGGGACCTGAACCTCAGTCGACTACGTGGGAGTCCAGCAACATAGCCATTACGCTAACTGCTGGTCCCTAAAAACAATTTTTTCCTGTAAATACACATTTGATAAAAATACCTAGAAATCACATTCACTTTGATTTTTGTCCCATAATATTTTAAAAGAATTATTTTTCAACTTATTTATTATTATTATTATTATTTAATTTGCCATAGAGAATATGTACTCACGAGAGAGAGAGAGAGAGAGAAAGAGAAAGAAAGAAAGTGAGAAAGCAAGACACCAGGTCCAGGACTCAAACCATGGTTGACCATGTTGGAAGTCTAGTGCCTTAACCATCACATCACTTGCAGCCCCTAAACTGATAGACTTCTAACTGAAGGGAAATTCCAGAAAAGAAGCCCAGTCGAAAATTAAAAAGTCTAAGAGGGATTCTGAGATGGCTACTGAACTTCAGCTGTGTAATATTGCTTTCAGTGACTAAAAATGAAGATTTTCTGCCGAGATTTCTCGCTCCAGATCCATTTCTAGATGGATAGGGCAACTTCTGTCTCCTTCTCTCCATTTCTCTCTGTCTAGCCCCCTCTTTTTACTTATTTATTTATTTATATTTAAGGTAAAGTATTCTCTGGACTCTCAAGCCCCTCCTTTAACTTGCTAATTCATGCCTTTCACCCTCCCATCTAGGAGAGGCACAAACCAAGGCCTATGCTGAGATGGCTACTACATTCAGCTGTGAAATATTGCTTTTGTGATGTGCACATGCATGCCTGTGTGCCACATGGTGTTCATTTTTTTGCCTTTTAAAACTAAAATATAAAATTATTTTTTCTTTTTTTTAAATTTTTTGTCTTTTTTTCCTTCTTTTCTCTCTTTCTCTTTTCATTTTCTTTTAACTTCATCCCTTGGTGGCTCAGCCTCCATGCACTGAGTGTCTAGGTAGGTCTAAATAAACAGAATCCAAATATCTGATTACTATTAGGGTCAGAATATTCCTCAATTCTCACTGAATCTGGCGCACAAAGAGTGAAAGAACAGAAGAGGGAGTGCAGATCACCTCCTCCAGCATGCCTCTGATCTCTCAGATTAAACTTCAGGAATTAGGAAGAAATGCACAAGCCATCAGATGACCAGAAATCACCGCAGGGGTACAAGAAATATGAGAAAGCAAGAAAATACCTCTCCTCCAAGGGAAAAGAATAACTCCTCTTCATCCACAGACAGTACAATGGAACTCATGAAAATGTCAGATAAAGAATTTAGAATATTCATAGTTACAAAGCTAACAGAGATGCAAGAGAAGAGAAACAATGACTCCAGAAGACAGAGGAGAAAAGAGCTGATGATTCCCAGGAGGTGAGGAAGTTCTTGCACGATCTGAAAGAAGAAATAAACACCATAAAAAAGAATCAAATGGAGCTGTTAGAGAGAGGAAGGCTGTAATATAGGAAATCAAAACCTCCCTTGAAAGTATTAAAAGTAGACCAGATCATACAGAGAATCGACTCTCAGATGTAGAAGACAGAATCACTGGCCTAGAAAAATCCACCATGAAGACTGAGAAAATAGCCCAAAATATGAGAATAATATAGGAGGAATAATGGATACCATCAAATGTTCAAAGATCCAGATAATTGGTATTCCAGAAGGTGAAGAGACTAGTAAGGACATTGATAATCAATTCCATGAAATCTAGGTTTGGAAGAAAACTTTCCTAACCTAGAGAGGCATTCAAAGATCCAGTCCCAAGAAATACAAAGGACCACAAATAGAATCAACCCAAGAAGATATTCTTCAAGACACATTATAGCCAGATTGACCAAAACCACAAAGACAAGATACTGAGATTGGCAAGAGAGAAGCATCAAATTACCTGCAAAGTATATCCTATCAGGCAAAAAGCGGACCCCTCATTGGAAACAATGCGAGCAAGAAAAGAATGGGAAAATATAATCAGTGTTAAGGGATAAACAATTTCAACCAATAATAACGTACCCAGCAAGATTATTCCTCATATGGGAAGAAAAGAGAAGAATATTCTCAGATAAACAAAACCTGAAAGAATTTACCAACACGAGACCAGCTCTCCAAGAAGTTTTGAAGGGAGTGCTATATCAGGGAAACTAAATACAGACACACAGAAATAAGAGTTTTAAAACAACTAAAAAAATGTCCAGCTTAATGGTAGGGACAAATCTGGAGTCGAATGTTATGTTCCAGAATTTAAATGGGAAGATCAGACCACAACAGAAGATAGATGAAGTACATGAGACTGAACTGGTGAAATAGAATCTTACGAGTTTTGACTAAAACATTACTGATTTTCTTCTATGCTTTGTTTTCCAGATTTAAGGATTTTTGTTTTGTCTTGAGTTACCAATATGTTCATGAACCTACTATTTGAACAGAATCCTAACGTGTTTCCTGGCTTTAAGTTTTAAGCAAAGCTCTCTTAGCATTTTAAAAATTTTGATTTATTAAAGCTAAAATTGCTTTTCTTAAAATTAAAAATACTTTAAAAAATACCTATTTAATGACTGCAGTAAACTATATAGCGTCAGCTAGCTGCTAATTTTTAGTATATTCATTCTACTCAGAGCTTCATGTCTAAAGTCAGATATGTGTTCACAGATATGTGTGTATCAGCTGAACTTGCTGTTGAAAGTAGTTAGATTAATTAATTAATTGATTTATTGTAAATCAATAAAATGTTGGGGGGAGAAGGAATGGAAAGCAATTGTGGACACCAGAGACAGTGCAGGAGGAAGGTGAAAAATGGCAGAAGGTGAGGAAAGGGGGGAAAAATATATATATAAGAAATGGAAAATTATTTGTCAATGATAACATGTATGATTAATCCATTATGCAGTGTATTCTGGATGGGAAATCACATTTTGTATGCTATGATAATGCTCAGTGAATGACTGTAAAATAAATTAATAAAAAAATAGAAGTCAAAGAAGGTAAGTAGGGGGAAAAGTAGAAATATAAAGAAAAGGGATTCCAAATTCTAGAATTATAAGATTTTGCTGCAGTTTACTCTTATATATGGATTAATTATGTACTTTATCTACAGTATCCTTATTAGCTAACCAGTCTATTTGGACTTTTAGGCCCATATGTTATTATTTTCTACCTTTATTTATTCAGTGTTTGTACCATCTTCCTATTTAATCCAAACCCACTATTACAAGCCAGTTCGAATCCCAAACTCTCCACTAAGCTGTTGTTGAGCAGTTTCAGTTGCAGAGTCAACACTCAGGTCCTAAATTATATTACTCATTTGATATCTTTTAGAACATCTGCCATTATCATTTTATTTTTCTCTTTCATCTCTTTTTATTTTATCTTATTTAATAAATGTTCACACAAAATAGCAGACATTTTAGGCACCAGAATGATATGAATGATAGAACAGATAAACTCTCTTCCATCACTAAGTGTCCTACTAGATTTATAATGGAGTAACATCACACATACAATTATTTGCAGGCACGAAGGGAATGAAGGTAAAGCCTGGTGGCTTAAAGGAGGAAGAGGAAGAATAACAATTTAAATACACAAGCAATTCTCCCTCAATGACTGAGTGCCCGCATAATTTGGAGATGAGTATCCAGTTTGCTTTTTATCTTCCTTGTCACCCATTCCTATTTCCTTATTGTACGTTTCACAGGGTGGACATCTCTTATATTTAAAGTGTTTTGAAAGTTTATTTATTTTTTTCCTGAGAGAGAAACACAGATGGAGAGAGAATGAGACAGAGAGGCACTCTCAACAGGTTCTTCACGTTACAATTCACTCCAGTCTCAGCTTGCTCATATTGCAGGCACATATATGTACATGTTCTTGGCATGAACAGAGAAGTCCCAGCAAGCAAACACAAGAGCTTCCCATGTGAGTCCAGTGCTACATAGTGTTGTATTATGGGTACACCACTGCCTGGCCCAATATTATGTATTTTTTCTAACATGGTCCCCAAAGACAAGTCGACTTTATTTATTGCTCAATAGAAGTTATGATCAGCTACAATACTAGAGGGAAAACAGAGTATTGGACACATTGTAACACAGATGTTAATAAACATCAACATGATGTCTCCCTTAGATTTTTTCAGGGGTAATTTTGAACATAGGAGACTTTTGTCTTAGGTACCAGCAGTCCTCAGAACCTAACACCTGCGGAAGAGTCTCCTCTCTGGAGAAGTTCTCTGAGGGCTTGGATTTTGGTGCTTCCCTCTCTCAAGGCTGAACGTGTCTTAAAATAGGTATTGCCTGATAATTGCCCAGGCTCACAGCCTGAAAACCGCAGGGATCAGAATAACAGGTAAGAGGAAGCTGGAACTATGAGAAACAGTGGTAGGATTACAGTGGTCTCAGGGTGTTGGAACCTGGATAGATTTTTCAGCAGAAGAGGGGCATGCAGTTGCTACGTATTAAGCAGTCCGTCAGCCACGCTCCCAGTTTCCTCTTCTCACCGCCTCCCCCTCCACAAAGGGCTTCTTTGAATAGAGGAATTCTCACAATCTAACTCTGCTGGAGTTACTTTCCCCACTTGATATAAGTCCCGGGCATTTCCCCAAGGACTCCTGGTCATGTCAGAGGTGGCTCAAAGTTGATGAAAAGAGAGCTTGGTTTAGTGCTAAGATACTCATTTTATTATGTTTTCCATTCAACTGGCCAGGATCTTATCTTCTCTTTAACTGCATTTTGCTCCAGTGCTGGCAAAAGAAATAGCAGAAAGTGTGAGCTGCATGAAAATTGTACACAAGCGTATGATTCTGAACCCAAAGTAAAATTTTCCAAGATGCATTTTTCTGTTTGGGATAAGTAGCATGTCATATGGCCATTACCACATGCAAGAGTCATATGGTTTCAGCACCCTGGCTTAGGTGGTCCTGCCACTGGGGGCCTGAGCCAGACAGGGTGGAAGGTTAGGGGGATTTCTGAGACAGAGTCTTCCAAAAAATGACCTAATCAGCACTATCCAATTTTAACACTTTGTCCATAAAAAGGAAGTTCTAAGAGCAGTTTTGCTACTTACAGAAATAAAAATAAAAATAGGCCTATTCTTACATTATAGAAAAATCTTTCAGATAAAATTCCAAAGGCACAACTCAGCCTTGAACAGAAATCAAGACTTAAACGTGAGTTCAGCAAAACAACGTGGAAATAAATCAATCACGTATGCTGTATGTTTCAATAAACATGCCAACAATAATAAAATTTTAGGTGTGGTCTTCAAAAGCCAACATTTCTTATATTAAATTCCCTGTAGCACTTTTGAGTTGAGCTGAATAACAAAATAAAGCAGTTTGTATATTTATGGGGTTCTTTGTTTCAGAAGCTTTTTGACTGCAGTAAAATGTATCCCATATGTGTGATAACTATATTGTATTTGCATGAAGCATACATTTTCCTTTAACACCATTTTTCAGTTAATGTCATTTCGAGGGACAGTCATCCAAGTTTTCCTTTCACTTCTCTTAGACAAGGTATTTTCAGAAAAAAAAAATTAGGAGGAAATATTTCATCAATATTTAAAAACAAGTATATATGGAGGAAATGGAAACTTCCTCCATTTGCTTCCACCACCCCAAATTCAAGTAAAATACTTCCAAGGCTTTTCAATGTCTTATATTCAGTCATGGTAGCCATAGGTCATTGAGATATATGGCAGACAGTGAAGGATTTTTTTTTTTTTTTTTTTTATAGAGAGGTTCTTTCACTATAGGGTATGTGCACTTTCCAGACAGAGACAGAAAATGAGAAATCACCCCCTGCCCCAGGGGGGATGGCCATGCCACAATCCCTTCTCCTCTATTCTTCTCTTGCGATTTTGGGCACACATGCACACATGTCCAGCATGAGTGTCAAGCTACCAGGTCCAGGACCCGAACTATGGTTAGCCACATGGGAGTCCAACACCTTAACCACTATGATACCTGCAGGCCTGGCACTGAAGGATATTAACACACACACACACACACACACACACACACACACACACACACACGCATTCTTTAAAGATGCTACTTTCAAAAAGGTTTCTTTTATTTTTTTTAAATTGTATTTATTTTGGGACTGGCTGATGAGTAATGGTTATATTGTTGGACTCCCACATGGTCAACCGTATTTCTAGTCCCAGACCCAGTGGCTTTAAACTCATGCCAGGTGTATGCATGCATACCTGAAATCCTGAGAGGAGAATGGAGGAGAAGGGATTGTAGTGTAGCCATCTCTTCAAGGGGTGATTTCTCATTTTATGTCTCTCTGTCTCTCTCTGTGCAAAAAAAAACTCTATAAGAAAATTATTTATTTAACAATTTCTTATTATACTTAATTATTGAATATCTTTGTGGGATAAAATATAGTTTTTCAAAGTATACATGCAGTGTATGATAATCAAGTCAAGGATATTACCATATTCATTATCTTCAGTAAAGAATATTACTTTATGTTGTGTACCTTCAATTTTTTATTTTATTATTTATTTATTTATTTTAGAGAGATTTTTGCTATAGGGCGTGTGTGCTCATCAGAGAGACAGAGAGAGAGAGAGAGTCAGAAAGTGAGAAATCACCCCCTGGGGGGGATGGCCACACTACAATTCCTTCTCCTCCATTCTCAGGATTTTGATCATGCATGCACACACACCTGGCATGAGTTTTAAGCCACTAGGTCTAGGACTCAAACCGCAGTTAACTACATGGGAGTCTAGTGACATAACCTTTATGCCACCTCCTGGCCCTGATTTTTTATTTTATTTTAATTTGCTCTAGGGCACATGCACTTGCCAGAGAGAGACAGAGAGGAAAAAATGAGAAAGCACCCCCATTGGGGGGTCTCAATCTCTTCTCCTCCATTCTCATCTCGGGGTTTGGGGCACAAACACACACGTGCCTGATGTGATTTTTAACCTTCTGAATCTGGGACTCAAACCATTCACTGGCCATGTGGGATCCAGTTTCTTAACCATATGCCATCAGCTGGCCTGCTTCTTCAATTTTTGTTCCATTAGTTTGCCTTTTTTTTTTTTTTTTTGAGATACATATATATGATTGACAATACCTTCTTTTTCTTCCCCTTCTGTTGTGATATACTGTTCCATTTTGAAAGGACAGAATGCAAACACTTCTCAACCATTTTGTTCTGTCCTGTAAACCCACCTGGGAAAGACATTCAACTATGCTTATATTTGTTTAAGTAATATTAACTAGGCTTCCACTGTGTGCCAGGCACTTGCTCAGCCACAAGAACGCAGTATAGATGTTTCTGTACAGGAGTCCAGAGGAAGGAGAGGGCAGAGTGTGTGGCTCAGATTTAAGGCAAAGGAGTGTGAGAGAGATCCTCTGGAAGGGTGGATATTTGAGCTTAAAGACAGCTGCAGGCTGAGAAGAAGAGAGGGAGAGAAAGTGCCAGGTCATGGCAGCAGAGCAGAGATGGGGAGAAAGCAGGTCACCACCTCGAGGGTGCAGCCCTGTGAGAGGGGTAGCACAAAGAGGAGGCTAGAGGGCACAAGGTCACATCTCCAGGGCTGTCAGGGCACATGCTGGAATTTTGACTTCATCTTGAAGGGACTCGGGAATGGGTAGGGAGCTCTTGGAAGGGTTGTAAGCTTGCAGCAACCAGGTGATGTCTGGGCTCTTATCAGGGTGGTGACATGATCAGCATTGTGTTTCCACACAATCACTTGAGTTGTGTTTAGAGACTTAATTAGAAGGAAGCAAGGCCCAGAGGTCTGGAGGGTCTTTGGCAAAACTGCTTTGCCTAAATGGTGCTATGCATGAGCAACCTCCTTGCAGTCTCACGTTGCCAGCCTCCTCAATAAGAAATGTCACTCAACTTCCAGGATGCAAGTGGGTTTTATAGTGTTTCCCAAAACGGTCCTCAGACAGAAGCCATAAGTAGTTTCATCTGATTTTCAGGCCAGACAGTGTAGACACTCAGTCAACCCTGGGTCACTTGAAGAGGCCTCCCTGAATCACTTAATTAAGATAAATTTTTGCTATAGGGTGCATGCATTCGCCAGAGGCAATAGAGAGACAGAAAAAGAGATATCACCCCCCCCCCCAAGAGGTGTAGTCACATCACAATCCCTTCTTCATTCTCCTCTTGGGATTTGGGGCATACATGCACATGCACCTGGAATGAGATTTAACTGTTGGTTCTGGGACTTGAACTGCAGTCAACTACATGGGAGTCCAGCAATGTAACTATTATACCATCTGCTGGTCCCAGTATTTCTCTTTTAATTCAAGCTGAGTACAGCTAATATGTGGAAAACTCTGAGAATTTAATAATACTATGCAACAAAATGGAGATCTGTACCTCCCCCTGCTCAAGAGACCCTGTGTCACAAAGGTTAGTAAAAACAAGATTAGTCCTTGGTTTTCTTATTGGCTTCTAGGGTAGAGGATAGGGAGGTTATTAAGGATATTATGAAAATATCCCAGAAACACGAATTAGACACTCAAGAAAAAAAGGAAAAATACCTCTAATTCTCCTAAACCTATTTGTAATCCAAAATATATCAAATTGAACGTTGGCCTTCTTGCATCAAACTAGGCTAAGAGATATGTAAAATTCTTTGGATGTGGAATTTTAATTTTTTTTAACTTCTAAAGGCTAGATGTAGGAATAATCTGATGACAACCTCTTTATCTTCCAGGACAGCAAAATCCGGGCTTAGGATGCACTGATTAAGAGAAACTAGCCAGTCTGTATATTTGCCTTAAAAGTTCTCAGACAACCTGAGAGGTGACAAGAAACAGGGGCCATTAATAAAGTTAAGTGTCCTAAAGAAAGAATACCCTAATCTGCTTTGCTGTGTCCTACAGAATAATTATTTTTAATGCTACATAACAAAGAGATCAATCTAGTTCTTTGTAGTCTTGTCTGGTTTACTGAAAACAAATTCCAGATAAGATTCTCAGAACATCTTCTCCTGCATATTTCTCTAAAGATTTAAAGCTTTGCAAAAACAGGCTGTATAAGAATAGAGTCTTACTTTCAAAATAAAACAAAAAACAAAAATAAGAAGGAATCATCTGAGACAACAGTTAGCCTCCACGGGCCCTAGCACTGACTCTTTTCTTAGGAATATTGAATATTTTTGAATGGGTGTTGGATCATAATGTTCATACGAAATACTTTTTTATTGAATTTTTAAAAATTTGAATACTTATTTGATCTCAAATAAACCTGGAATGGTTCACTAAATGGTAGTTGTCCACAGGATCCTCCCAACTTCTTGTGAGTACTTCAGTACCTGCTTGGAAGACTCAGGTGAGTTCTTCAGTGATGGCTCCTATTTAAAATTTTATTATTACTATTTTTTTTTCAGAGATTTTTGTTACAGGATATGTGCACTCACCAGAGACAGAGACAGAAGGAGAGAAAGTGAAAAATGACCTCCATCCCAGGGGTGGATGGCCATGCTGCAATTCCTTCTCCATTCTCTTCTGAGGATTTTTGGCCCACATGCACATGAGTTTCAAGCCACTGGATCCAGGACTCGAACCATGATTATCCATATGGGAGTCTAGCACCTTAACCACTATGCCATTTGCTGGCTCCAGGTCCTTTTTTTAAAAAAATAATATCTGGAGTGAACCAACTCACTCTGTGATAGCAAACATTTTTTGTTCTATGGGCTTCCTGAGTCCAAAGACCTTATTTCTGTTGACACCATTACTGTATTTCTTTGGCAAATTACTTTTTCCTGAACCTTTATAACATGTGCTCTGGTCCTACATCCGAGGAGGCTCACATTCTCTCTGCCTAGTGACGATTTTGGGGATACATAATGTTACATTCATAGCCAATGAGAGTCAGTGGCTCTTGCTAAGACAATGTGAGTCATTACTGGACTTGAACCTGGAGCCAAGGGAGGCTTTGGTGGCTGATTTGGCATTATGAGGTAAGAGTGAAGCTCATGGTCTACAGAGGGTATATGTAAAAGATGAAAAGAAAGAAACTGGATCCTGGGAACATCATTTAGGCTCCTGGATTAAACAATACACTGAAAAACATAACTCTAGACTTTGTGGTTATATATATCAATAAATTTCCTTTCCATGCTTAAGCCAATTTGAAACAGATTTTGTGTCATTTGCAACAAAGGGAGTCTTTATTCTTTTTCTTTTTTAAGATAGAGTTTTGTTATAAGGCACATGTGCTTGCCAGAGAGACACAAAGTGAGAAATCACCCCCCAGGGCAGATGACCACACTGCAATCCCATCTCCTCCATTCTCCTCTCAGGATCTTGGGCACGCACGCACATGTGCCAGCATGAGTTTTAAGATGTCAGGTCTGGGATTCAAACTGTGCTTGACTACGTGGGAGTCCAGCAACATAATCATGATGCCATGTGCTAGTCCCAGGGGAGTTTCTTTTGTTAAGCCTATCTATTTCTTCTGAGAGAGAGATTGGTACTCTTAGAAGGGTCTCATCATGCCTCAGTTTCCCCCACCCATCCTCAACCTTCTAGCCAGCCAGGATAAGCCTGCATCAGCATACCTGGCATGTTCAGATCAACACAGGAACTGATCCCTGGGCCTCCCATATGACTCCAGTATCATGCAGCAGCACCCTAACTCCTATACCACCATTTCTGAGTCACAGAAGAAGTCTTCATTGATGAAACTGTATATAAAGTAGAATGATGGGCCAGGCAGTGATGCAGTGGTGACACAACTGGGCCCACATGGGGAAGGTTCTATGTTCATGTCCTGCTACCTTGCTGAGTACCCCTGGCATGTGCATATGTGTTCATGATCCAGGTAGGCTGAAACTAGGGGTGGGTCATGGCATGGAGACTCTGTTGGGAGTGTCTCTCTCTTTTTCTCTCTCACTCTGCCTCTCACAGGAGACATAAATAAAAACTTTTCTTAAGAAAAAGAATGGCTGAGAACACAATGTAGGTCAAAAGGACCGGGGTGGGCTACAAAACTGGAAATGATTCCACTATATTGCCAAGTGGGTCTTAGTCTCCTGTTAATTGTAGTTTCATGTTGCAGACCCCTTTCAGAGTTGATAGTTCTCATGAGGAAATGGAAATTCTAAACATTTTTAAAAAGCAATAAGCTAAGATAAAATTTCCTAAAAGCAATAAGCTAAAATCAACAAAGTAAGATAAAAATGCATACATAATCTTTAAAATAAATAGTCATAGTGAAAAGATGGGGAATCTTAGCAAACAAATGGAACCAAATAAAAATTCTTGAGTCATAGGTGGCTCTGTCATGCAATGGATAATGCATTGGATTTCTAAAAATTCTTGAGTTGAGAATATAATATATGAAAAAAAACCTTACTGGGTGTTCATAAAATCAGGATGAGATGACCAAAAGAAGGGTCAGTAAGTGAAGATAGATTAGTAGGAATTATGTAATCTGAACACACACCAAAAAAAAAAAAAAAAATCAGAAATTGAGCAAATTATGGAACATATAAAGTAATTTAATGTATGCAGGGACTTCAAAAATTTGTGGAAAGTGGCATTAATGTGTAAGCCTATTTTAATACAAATATCCATGAATAACTTTTTCTAAATATTCCTTTTCTATAAACTTTTTGAGACCCCCTTGCCCTAGTCCATTATTTGCATTGCTGACAGAAATACCTGAGACTGGATGATTTATAAAGAAAATGAAGATTACTTGCAAATTTACGATTCTGGTGTCTGGAAAGTCCAAAGACATCATGAAATAGTGGAAGATAGAACTTTAAGCAGAGCAGAGGATGACCTGTTATCAGTGAGTTTCTCTAGCTCTTTCTGGCCTCATTCTCTGTGTTTATAAGCCAGAAGAACTCAGTCATAAGGGTCCCACACCTAAAGCTCTTCTGGCACCCAAAGGCCTTGCCCTATGACACCACCAAGAGATAAAGTTTTCACCTACCACCTTTACAATACAATCAAGCCCCAACACATGGATTTGGGAGGTACATGCAAACCACAGCCCCTCTCACACTTTGTAACTCTTATCTCAAAAGTAAAGAAGAGGGAAAGTAGGACAGAAAAAATATTTGAGAAAGTAAAAGCCATAATTTTCCCAGATTTGGTGAAAAATATTAATTACAGAGCCAATAAATCCAGCAAATCCTGAGAAAAGTAAATATACAGGAAAAAAAAATCAATCATAGATTGATGCCACTAAACTGCTAAACCAAAAATGAAGAGAAAATCTGAAACAAGCATTCAGAAGGGGAAAAAAATGTATTGCATTCTGAGGAACAATGATCTCAATGACTACTGACCCCTAATCAGAAACAATGAAGGTCCAATGACATTTAAACATTACTTTTCAAGTGCTAAAAAGAAAAAAAAAAAAAAGCAATGAAAACAGCAACAAAAAATTGTTAATCCAGAATTTTATACCCAGTGGAACAACCTTTCCAAAACTAAGGAAAAATAGACATTTCAGATAAATAAAAGCTGAACCCAAAAGTATGGCCAACAGACATACTCTAGAAGAAATGCTAAAAAACAGTTCTTTAGGTCAAAGAGAAAAGATGTTAGATAAAAACTTTAAAGTAAAAGATACAATAGAGAGTACCAGAAATGGTAAATACATAGTAAAATTAAGCTCATATCAGAGTTATAGAGGTCTGAGGCAATTGATCTGAAAGCAGAGTTAAAAAAAAATCATGGGACCAGCAGGTGGCATAATGGCTATGTCACCAGACTCCCATGTAGTCAACCACAGTTCAAGTCCTGGACCTGGTGGCTTAAACTCACACTGGGCACATGTGTGTGCGTGCCCAAGATCCAGAGAGGAGAATGGAGGAGAAGGGATTGCGGGTGGTCATCCCCCCTGGGGGGTGATTTCTTGCTTTCTGTCTCTCCATCTCTCTCTGTCTTTCTGGCAAGTGCATGTGCTCTATAGCAAAATCCTCTAAAAAATATTACAAAGATAATAAAATGATAGGGAAAAAAGCTAACTTAATAATAATTGGCACCCGCAATAGAAAATACAACCGAAAATAAAGATGCACTTAGATATATAGTATGCAAGGATATCCCCAAATGAAGAAGAACCCAGATCTATTGATTGACAGAGCATAGAGTGTTACAGAAAAGTCTGAAAAAGAATGCTTACTATTAATACATATCCTTGTTAAGTTATTAAACTTAAAGGATAGAGAAATAATTTTTTTAGAAAGTGATAGGTGAAAAAGCTCCTATCACTTGAAGCAGGAGAGGTGAATCAGAATTTATTTATTATCAAAATTCTCCTTAGCAAAATTCAAGGCCAAAAGTAAAAGAAGACCGTCTTTTAAAAGGTGCAAAAAATGTGGCCTAACAAAACCATCTATTTTAGTTCTTATTTTCTCCTATTAAGATGTTAAAACAATAAAATTAAAATAAAACTCAAATAAAATTTAATTTAACTACTTATTAAGGATACAGACAGGTTAAATCCATCTTTATTAGCTAGTTTTAACCATCCACCTGTTATGTCTATCAGTATTTCTATCTGTACATATGGAAGAAATGCTATTCACTCTACATTACAAGTATTTGTTTCTGGAAGGTGAGATTCCATGTGCATTATTTTAGTTCTTGTTTTATATTAGTGTGCAGTGAGCATACGAATTTTTATTTAATAAGGAGCATGTATTACATATACAATATAAATATCATCTTTTTTTTTAAGTTTTTGCCATAGGGTGCCTGCACTCACTGGGGGTAAAGAGAGAGACAGAGAGAGACAGAGAGAGACAGAGAGAGACAGAGAAAAATGGCCCATCAAGGCTGGCACAGTGGCTAAGATTCTGTGCTCTGTAGACTGGGACCATATGGGAGCCCCAGGTTCAATTCCTGATCCAACCTAAAGGCCAGGGATGGCAGTAGGCACTTGCAATCCTAGAAACTCAAGAATAAGGATGATCACGAACTAGAGGGTGCCCTGGGCAACACAGTGAAAACTGTGCCCCTAAAGTCCTACCTGGATGTCTGAGGCAGGAGGATTACTATGGTACAACCATCAAAAAAACAAATAAAGAGAGAAAGTGATTCTAGATGCATATTTGTCAATCTACTAGTTTGAGGCAGTGAAAAAAGTTAGCTGATTCTGTTTTGTAAATCAAAAATGAAACAAACTATCCAATAAAGAACCACAAAGAGTAAGTAAACACCAGCATGATGTTGGGATTCAGAGAAGTCACTGATGAAAGGGCTCTACCTCCACCTGGCCCATCCAGTCCAATGTCTTAGGATGCAGATGAGTAACAGGACCAGCAGTCACTGCCATGAGGGACGGACTTTGCCATCTCCAGAGCCCTGATCTATTGAGCACCAGCTCATGCCTTTTCCATCTTTTTTTTTTTTTTTTTTGGAGAGGTTTTTGCTATAGAGCGCATGTGCTCGCCAGAAAGACAGAGAGAGACAGAGAGATAGAAAGCAAGAAATTACCCCCTCCCCCCCAGAAGAGATGGCCATGTGGCAATCCCTTCTCCTGCATTCTCCTCTCAGGATCTTGGGCACACATGCACACGTGCCCAGCATGAGTTTAAGCCTCTGAGTCCGGGACTCAAACTCCGGTCGACTACATGGGAGTTCAGCAACACAGCCATTACACTAACTGCTGGTCCCATCCTTTTCCATTTTTTCTGATAAAATAGACATTAATTCTATGTTTCTATAGATTTCCTGTGGATGAAGCTAACTGCGAAGTGCCACATTGTGCCTGGGGTTACGTGTGCATGCATATGTGTGTGCGCATGTGTATGTACGTGTGTGTAGTATGTGTGTGTTATTTTTTGAAGGTGCTTGAAATGTGACTGAAAGCTTTCTGACAGAGCTCTGATTAGGGAGAGGCAGGGCTAGCAAAATCAGAAGAGCATGTAATATAAAAAGGAGGGGGGCTGTTGTTCCATAACTAATCTTTCCATTAAATCTTTTCTAACAATGGAGCAGATGCAGCATCAGTTTCAGCTCTATCAAAAAGTCCCAGTGTTTCTGGGGCCAGCAGGTGGCATGGTGGTTAAGGACGCTGGACTCCCAAGGAACTGAGCATGGTTTGAGTCCCGGACCAGGCAGCTTGCTTTCTCACTTTCCCTCTCTCCCTCTCCCACTCTCTCTCTCGCTCTGTCCCTCTCTGGTCAAATTAAAAAAAAAAAAAAAAAAAAAAAAAGCCCCAACATTTCCATGAGAAGGCCAAACTATACCCAGGTTCTAGAAATACTAACCTACAACCTAGTCGAACAAAATATACCCTCCACAGACTCTAGAAACTAGTGAGGAGCCTGGAAATCAGTTCTCCTACTGACATAAAGAAATGCTAACAAGGGAACCAGCAGTTAGCGTAATGGCTATGTCGCTGGATTCCCACGTAGTCGACCGCGGTTCGCGTCTCGGACCCGGTGGCTTACAACTCACGCCGGGTGCGTGTGCGTGCGTGCCCAAGATCCCAAGAGGAGAATGGAGGAGAAGGGATTGCGGCGTGACCATCCCCCCTGGGGGGTGATTTCTCGCTTTCTATCTCTCTGTCTCTCTCTGTCTGTCTGGCGAGCGCACGTGCCCTATAGCGAAAAACCTCTCCAAAAAAAAAAAAAAGAAATGCTAACAAGAAGATATAAACACACACTTTCTTTATACCCCCAAAGCCAACAAGGACAACCAACCACCAGCTTCAGAAACCAAGTTAGACCTCAGACCACCACTCGAGGAGAAAGACAAGGGCTGAATAATGTTCATAGCTTAGATTTAAAAGGTCATAAGAGAATCATTCCTATTTGGAATTTTTAGTCTAGAAATGCTGTTTTATCCCGGTTGGGCTACCAGCTGGCCATCTTGTGTTCCCACGTGATCTTTATCACCAAGGGCATTCAGCCTCTGAAACTAGACAGGCATGGAGAATGTTGGTCAGGTTCAGATCCATGCTGTGCTGTGCATAGGACCAAAGGACTGTAGAGGCTGACTGCAGAAATCATGATCAACCCTGATGTCCCTGATCCTCATCTCTCCCAGATGCCCTTGGATGGACTGAGCGACAACATCCCCTACACCCTCTAAGTCTTTTAGAGTTTGCCCTTTTGGAGACGTTTCTGCATTCACCATCCTGTGGGGTGCTATTTGTTTCCTCCATGGGGGAGTCATTTTTCCCGATAATGTTCCTGTTTTTCCTAATTAGGATGATGATCTGAGAACAAGAGGAAGAGCAGGTTAAGAGAGTAAAAACACAGAGGCTGCTAGGAAGGAGAACTAGCAGGAATGAACCTGTAAAAGCTACAAATAATATTGATTCTGACACCTAGTGTAGACTAGGGCTTAACAATCTGTTAACACTGTGCTGAAGGCTTTCCTCATATTATTATATTGATTCACATGGAAGTCATAACAAGTAGATATTATAATTATTCTCCTCTTACAGACGAGGGAACTGAGGCTTGGAGGTAGCTTGCCCACAGTAGGCAGCACTATTAACAGGACTGTAACTAAACCCTGTCAGTCTGACTCTGCCCTTTCCCTTCTCATTGTCCCTCTGTCTGCCCTTCCTCTTTCTCACCCCACAGACAAAAGCCCTTCCTCTTAGGAAAAACTGCTGTCAGTCATTCACACCTTACAATCAAACACTTGGAGGCAATAAAGAGATGCACAATCACTCCCAAGAGAGAAATCTCTTAATAATTCTCTCAAGTAGTCAAGAAGAATAATTTGTCACAATTCTGCCTAAATATCATCTACATTCCCAAGACTAGTGGATGCTGGGGTATTTTACAGCATCCTTGGCTCACTGATGAAGTCCAGTCATTGGTATAAGGTTGCTTGCCAGGAGCAGCCACACCATAGGCAGTCTGCATAGTCCCACATGAGCTCTGCTGCTGGCTCTGCATGGGGGCTCTGAGTGGCCCTGCAGAGGCTGTTTCTGTGCTGAGCTTTCTTCCTCATCTGTAAGATGAGGGAAGTAGGGGACAGCCGGTGGCCTGGTGGTTAAAGTGACTGGCTCCACATAGCTACAGAATAGTTCGAGTCCTAGACCTAGCAGCTTGAGAAACATGCCAAGCGTGTAGATGTGCATGTCCAAAATCCCAAGAGAAGGCCAGGGGAAAAGAGGGTGTGGTGTGACCATCCTCCCTAGGGGGTGCTTTCTCACTTTCTCTCTCTGGTGAGTACACATGTCCTATAGCAATTTTTTTCCCAGAGGTTTTTGCTATAGGGCACATGCGCTCACCAGGAAGACAGAGAGACAGAAAGCAAAAATCACCCCACAGGGAGGATGGCCACACCACAATCCCTTCTCCTCCATTCTCCTTTCTGGATCTTGGGCATGCACACACACGTGCCCGGCATAAGTTTAAGCCACCGGGTCCAGGACTCGAACTATGGTCGACTACATGGGAGTCTAGCGACATAGCCATTATGCCAACTGCTGGTCCCAGCAATTGTTTTCATTTTTGTTTTTGTTTTTAAATGAGGGAAGTGGAGAGAATGATTGCCAAGGGGTGTTTAAGCACGTTGATGTTGTGTTATCTTTGAGAAAGCAATAGAGACTCTGCCTTTATAAATCTTCACACTAATTACGGCACTTTTCATCCATCAGACTGGTAAAATGAAGTTCAAAATGCAGTGGGCTAATGAAGGGATAACAAAACAGGTGCTCTTGGCCTCGTTGGTAGGTGAGTAAATTGGCTCAATCTATTTGGATATCTATAAAAAATAGCATAAAAATAATAACAATGACAATCATCATAAATTGCAATGCATATACCCATTGACACTGATAAATCAGTCCCAGGAGAATTTCTTCAAGATACCTGGAAGATTAACTACAGTGCTATTTATTGTAAATGAATGGAATGACCTGCATGTCCTTTGGTGAGGGCTGGTGCCAAACATACAGAATGCTGCAAATAGTCATTAAAAAGAATGAGGTGAATGAATGTGTGCTGCTAGAATAAATCACTAGAGAAACAAGTGGAGACCAATAAAATATGCTTCCATTTGGTTTGGCTATGTGATATAAAAGTATGTATATACACATGTGTGCATAGAATTTCTCTGGAAGGATGTTTTAAAAATAACTGTTGAGCTGGTTCCATGCCTGGTGGTTAAGTCAACCAGATACCACATGTCTAACCTTGTGGTTCTCATACTAGACTTGGAGGCTTGAGAAACATGCTAGGTGTGTATGCGTACCCCAAATCCCAACAGCATGGGGCCAGACAGTGGTGTGGTGAAGGTAACTAGATCCCACATAGCCAATTGCATGGTTTGAATCCTGGATCCAATGACTTAGAAAATACAGCAGATACCTGTGTGTGCATACCCAAAATCCTGAGAGGAGAATGGAGGGGAAGGGATTACATAGCCATTCCCCATGGGAGATGCTTTCTCACTTTGTCTATCTATCTTTCTGTCTCTCTCTCTTCTCTCTCCAAAGAGTACATGTTCCCCATACCAAATTTTTAACAAAATCTACTTGATTACATTTAATCAAATTAAATAAATGATTAAAAAAGAATCCCAACAGGTTGGAGAAATGGAGGAGAAAGAATTATGGCATGGGCATTCCCCATAAGGAGTGCTTTCTCCCTCTCCCTGTCACTTTTTCTCTTCCTGGCAAGTGCATGTGCTCTTTGGCAAAATTAAACAACAACAACAACAACGAAAACCAACCAATCAATTATAAAAACTGTTAAAAGTTGACTTGTGGACGATGAAAGGGAGAGACTTTTATTGTAGAGCTTTTGTACTCTTAGAATTTATAAAATTTCTTTTCATTCTTTTTTTTCTTTATACATGTAATTACTTTTCCATTAAAAAAGTAGTTCAAAAGGATTTCTTAGTTTATCAGAGACTTTGACAAAAACATAAAAACAAAGCAGAGAAATTTTTTCAACTATGTTTTATAAAGTATTACATATCCACATACATATATAGACTATATGTCCAATACATTGCATATGTACACATTATGTCTATATATACATAAAATACACACACATACACATATGCACCAAGTTGGGGATTTTTCAGCCCTGATGGTCAAAGCAGCAAGTTCATGAAGTTCCAGCCAGGAGTTCTCTCCCAGTTTAGAGACTCGGCTTCTCTCTTCCACAATTACAGGTCATGCTTGGAGCTTAGTTCCACGATGTTGCACAATGAACTCTCTGAGGTGAAGATCACACTTTCTTTCCTTCTCATCCAATGCCCAAACTTCTCTCCCACATCGACACAAAATGAACACACTCTGCACCCAACCCTGACGGTGGCCAGAGAAGCTGGGCATAAAGAAGCCTCATTGTTAGCCACAAGGCAGGCCAATGGGCCAGCACTTGTTGGCCATGACCTGAAATCGTCGATGTACACATGAAACAATACAACATCTCTGATTCACGTTTGTTGAACATTCTTAAGCCCTGGGAGAAAAGGAGTCAAAAATAGCTAGGAGTTTGAAACCCTTCAGGAAAAGGCACTCTTTGGCATACTTGTTTTTTCAGCATTCAATGAACAAAAAGGTTCACTGTTTCGACCACCAAGAGAACAGCCAAGTTTTCAGAAATGCAGTCACACTTTTGGCTGACATCAGGAGATTTTCCAACTGGGCTTTCATACGCATACGTATGGGTGGTCTCTCCTACCTACCACAGGCTTTCTTGTGCCAACAATTTTGTTTGTAAATCTAAGTGCAATAACAAAGCTTGTATACTCATTGAAAGCTAGATGTCCAAGTCTTTTTGTGAAAGGGAAAATACAAAGGTACATTAATTTGGCCCATTGCGAAGAAAATCTCATACTCTGAAAGATGGAAGAGTCACTTTAAGCAGATCCTTTACATCTTTAAGAAGAAGCGTAGCTGACTTGTAGTTCTTTCTACAGAAACTTGAGATTGATTTATTTCCACCGGGCAGATTAAAATACACAATATTTTCATGTGGATGACTGGACTTCATAAATTTGTCACTGCCTGGCCATGTGCAGTCTTTGATCCTTTCAGCTGGGTCTTGTTTTGAGCAGAGAGCATTTAGCTGCCGGTGTGCCACGAGTCTTTGCATCTATCCCTCCTGCTTGTTGAATTTGGCTGTCCTCATCAGAAAGAAAGAGACTGTGCCAGCTCTTGAGTAAGGGCCACACTGCAATAGTGAGTCTTTTCTATTTTAAAATACAGCTGCTTGGAAGCCCCCAGTCAAACTGCCCCAGTCTGAAAGGTGAAGGCAAACTGGCTACCATGCCTGTCACCTTCTTAATCATTACGGTGAGGTCTGCTGGCTATTCTAGTTGCACCATTATTCCCTTTCTCTCACTCTGATCTTTAGTGCCCCATTCAAAGAAAACCACATCCCCGAAGAGAGAAATACTGTGAAATCTAAACTATACAGTTCACTAAAGTGTAATGAAAGCAACTGAGCTCTCCAAGGTCCAGGCATGATGGTGGCACCAGAAATCTAAGAGAATAAGACATCCCTCTGCCTTCCAGATGCTCCTCAGCTACAGGGAAGACAGACAACCCAACAGCATTGTGGTTAGTGCATGGTTAGACACCTGTCCTGTGGATTTTAAATGTTTTTCTTTTCTTTTCTTTCTTCTCTTTGCTTTGCTTTGTTTCTCTTCTCTCTTCTCTTCTCTTCTCCTCTCCTCTCCTCTCCTCTCCTCTCCTCTCCTCTCCTCTCCTCTCCTCTCCTTTTTCTTCCTTTCTTTCTTCTTCTTGACCAAGCTGGTATCTATCATAAATCGAGGGAGCAGTGAGTGCAGAGGGGGGCAGGTCAGTCATGGAAAGCTTCCCGAGTACATGACAACTGAGCTGAGTGTTCAAGAATATGCAGGAGTGTGGCCAGAAAACATGACAGAAAGGCATCTTCCAGGCAAAAGGGAGAGAATAAGCAAAGACAGGTGTGAGAGACAACACAGAAAAGTGGAAGGTGTTTGCGTGGATGGAGTGTGAATTGGAAGGTAGGCGGGGCAGGAGATCATAGACATTTTTGCCAGCATAGACTGATCTCTTCATCATCATTCTCTCTCTCTCTCTCTATTTTATTATGTGGGGTGTATATGCATTCATGTGTTTTAGACAGGATCTCGCTATGTCACAGTCCTTCTGCCTCAGTCTCCCAGGCAGCTAGGACTACACATGTGCACCACTGTGCCTAGTTTTTCAGAATCTAAGTCTCCATGTAGCCTCAGCCTGCTAGATAGCAGCATCAATCAACATGTACTACTGTGGCCAGTTCCCTCTGCATTATCTTTCAAAAACAATAGTAATAATGATATTCAGAGTTTTATTTTAACAAATGGAGAATCTGAGAATCTGAGGATTCACAAAGGTGATTTGGTTAAGGTTCTCTACCTTGTCCATAACAGCCAGTACTCAAGTCTAGGTTCATGGGATACTAAAGCCCTTGCTCTTGATCCTATGTAGAGGTTACTAGAAATATGGGATGTAATAGAGTTTCTCTGATAACCACAAGATAGTTGAGAAACCAAGTGTCTACTTTCTGGAAGTTGTAAAGGGCACAGGAATCGATCATGATGTCAAGGTATAGCCACTGTGACGAGCACAAACAGTGGTCCTCAGTAGAGAGTATAGCAGCCACCCCTATAAATGAGGTTGTGCCCCACAGAGCCCATGATAGGCAGTGGTGCCAGGGAGGTGGTGGTGTCCAGAGAGGGCACAGAGGCCAGCTAAGGTTTCCCCAGGGAGGGATGCGGCTGAAGTAGCAACACAGCAGCTGGATGTAATAGCACCCCTGAGCATAGTCAGGGCAACAACAAACTCACTTGTCTGCCCAGTGGAGAAGAGAAAGGAAAGACGACCTGGGCAGAAATGGGAGAGATATGTTGCACTGTATCTAGATTAAAAAAAAAAAAAAAAAAAAAAAAAAAAAAAAAAAAAAAAAAAGAACAAAAAAAAACAAACCTGACTTCTTATTTAACTATAAACTAATGTGGGCAATCCAATAATAAAGTCTGTATTTTCAGTAAGAATGTAGTAGTTCCCCTTCTCGACATTTCTACTGATTACCTACTGTGTGCTGGGCATCTTGCAGGTCCTCGTGAAATAAATATGAATGACACTTCGTCTGTGCCTTGCTAGAACTCACATTATTATGGTGGAGATAGAAAATAAATACATGCACATATACTGTTATGTCAGGAAATGGTAAGTTTTATGTAGAAAAATGTAGCAGGAAAAGGGTCTGGAGGTAACAAATTGGAAGTGACAAACTCTTTTGAATAGATTGTCTTGGAAGAACTCAGAAGAGGTAATATTTGAGCAGAGATCTGAATAAGATGGGGTATGAGTGGCACCAGCAGATGGTGTAATGATTACATCACTGGACTCCCATTTAGTCAACCACAGTTCGAGTCCCAGACCTGGTAGCTTAAAACTCACACCAGGCATGTGTGTGTGCATGTCCAAAACCCCAAGAGGAGAATAGAGGAAAAGGGATTACGGCATGGCCATCCCTGGGAGGTGATTTCTCACTTTCTGTCTCTCTGGCAAGCACACATGCCCTGTAGCAAAAACCATTCAGAAAAATAAAAGAATAGGTATGAGTGATACAAGGATCAAACATCAAGTGCAAAGGTCGTGGGGTAGAATGAGCTTGGTCAGTTCAAAGAACAGGGAAAAAAAGAAAAAAGAAAGAAAAAAGAAAAGCCAGTATGGCTGGTGTGGAGAACACCACAAAGATAGAAGTAGAAAACACCTGAGAGTTCGACAGAGATCTGGAGGCTGTAGTAAAATACCTAGTAATTTTCTTCTGCATTTCATGCTAAGGGGGTAATTTGCATTAAAAAACGTTGACTACTGACATTACAAAGCAAAGGGCAATGTTGCAGGTGTCCACATGCACAAATAGAAAACTAGCATTCAGCTTCACTTATGAGTGCAAATGGCAAACAAACCGTAAGTCCAACATCAACAAATACAGGCAAATAAGTAATCCCCCTCTATGATGTTCAGTGGTGCACAATTGCAATGATGGTTTAATATTGGTACAACTGTTACTAAAATTAGCATCGATGAGGCAAGTAACAACTCAGAAAAATGTTTGCAACCAGTATTGTATATTGCTAGTCTTACTGAACCACAAATATTTTTTGAATCACTGAGGAGGACCAGCTCCATGGTACAGCAATAACATTACTGCTCAGTAGACACTGGCTCCCACATTGCAACCATGGTTCAAATCTGCCCAGTCAGCCTGAACACTTCAGGCACATGTGTGTGCACCCCAAATCCAGGGGGCTGGAGGCCTGGAGGAAGAAGATTGCAGCATGACCAGACCCGGTGGAATGTGCACCTCTCTCTTTCCCTCTCTCTGTCTTTCTTTCACACTCTCATTTTGACTCTCAAGTGCACACATATCACTCTATCATGAGCAAAGGAAAAATTGTTTTAAAAAGTCACTAAGAAAAACCAAGGCCCTAAATTTAAACATTGGCAAGTGATATAGTTAATAGATTAGCCAAAAAAGTATCTCAAAAGAGCATCTCAAATGTCCACTATAAACATAAAAATATTCCTTTGGGGACCAGTAGTTGGCATAATGGCTATGTCTCTGGACTCCCACGCAGTTGACCGTGGTTCAAGTCCCAGACTCGGTGGCTTAAACTCACGCTGGGCACATGTGTGTGCATGCCCAAGATCCCAAGAGGAGAATGGAGGAGAAGGGATTGCGGTGTGGCCATCACCTGGGGGGTGATTTTTCTCTTTCTGTCTCTCTGTCTCTCTCTGTCTTTCTGCAGAGTGCATGTGCCCTATTGCAAAAACCTCTCAAAACAAAAAAATTCCTTTTGTCCTTAGTTAAAGAAATGCATTTAACTTATGTTATGTGTTTCAGTTATTAATGCTGTGCTAAAAATTACCCCCAAACTTACTGACTTATAAGAACCATCTTATTTTGCTCCTCATGTTGCAGGCCAGACAGTTTGGAAGGGTTCATCTGGGCGATTCTCACTTTGGGTCTCACATTGGGTCTGGCAGTCAGTGTGAACTGTGGAAGGAAACACCTTCATGGGAAGTGTCCACCAAAGAGGTTTCAGGGTAGTCATATTTCTGAGATGGCAACTGGCTCATGAGAGAACCAGGTGGGAGCTGTGTGGTCACTCTTAACTGAGACTGGGAATCAGACAGGTGGTAGCAGCACATCTGCTGCATTATACTACTTATAAGTGAGTCACTCACACACGCCCTATGGCAAAAACCTCTCTTAAAAAAATTTTAAGAATAAGCGAGTCACTAAGATTGAACCAGACTCATAGAAAGGGATGATGCTGATCCCACTTCTCCATGGAAGGAGTGTTAGAGAATGAGAAGACATCTCTTAAAACCACCACAAATGAGATATTTAACTATGACAAAACTGAACAATTGTTCATGATAATTTTCAGTGTTTATAGAACTACTATCAGTTCTTTTTTGTTTCTAAAAAATCATGTGGCAGGACGGCTGTGGTGTGGTGGTTAAGATGGCTGGATCCCACTTGGCTGACTGTGTGGTTTGAGTCTTGTACCCAGCAACTTGAGAAACAGGCTGGGCACTTGTGCATGGGTGCCAAAAATCCCAAAAGGCGGAATGGAGGAGAAGGGATTGCAGCATGATCACTTCCCATGGCGGGTGCTTTCTCCCTTTCCCTCTCATTGTCTCTCTCTTGAGAGCACACACACACCCTCTGACAAAAAAAAAAAAAAAAAAAAAAAAAAAAAAAAAAAAAAAAAAAAGCATTGACAATGCATTTCTAGAACTTTAAAAATTCATGTCTTGTGAATCAGTAAATCTACAATTAGTTATTGTAATGAGGAAATAAACTAATTTGCAGACAAATGTTAGGGGATTCAGAAAGTTTGTGGAAAAAATGGAATTAAAATATAATTTATTTTGGTGCAAAAAAATTGATATCCATGGGTCATTTTATTTATAATATATATTTTCTGTGAATATTTTGAAGACCCCTCATATCTGTCTGTTAACTATGACTTCATTTATGCTTATAATAAAAAAGGCAAAGATCTAAATGTTGAGCAAGAGCAAGAAGTTAAATGAATTATGTTCAGTTGATATTGTAGACTGTAAAGTAACATTAGTAAATCTTGTTTTACATGAATATTTAACAGGAAAATGATCATAGAACAATGTGGGAAATAATGATATTAAGTAAATATATGTATATTTTAAACTTTATTTTCTAATTTATATCAATTATATATGCACAGAAAAAGACTGAAAGAATAAACACCCAAATACTAACAGTGATTATGGACCTGGTGGAGAAAACAGGGATATATATATATATATATATATACACACACACATACATTTTAATATTTTCCAAGTGTTCTATAATACATACCATTTTGTTTTCATATTTAGAAAAATAAATAAGAACCATTGCCATTGAAGTGAAGAGGAGAATATTTAATCTGGAGTCACTCCTAGGTAGTGAGAAATTTATCTGCAGGCCTGGCAGCAGGTTATTCAGAAACATTCTACACATCCATTTAAAAATCCTCCTCAAGGTAAGATTTCTCTAACCACATTTCAACAGCACTTGAAGCTGTTGTTCTGGATTCTCTGGATATGTCAAATAGGTTTACTCTAGCCATAATTTAATATATTACAAATGTATAGAAAAGACAAAAGAGAGCCAAACAATAAACTTTAGCTCAGCGTCTTGGGGCAACTTTTTAAATGGACTCTCAGTAACTCTGCCAAGTTTCATGGAGCTCTAGAAGAATCATAGCACCACTTCCCACAGAGACAAAAAGAAATGGCTGCAGTATCGAGAGATGGCCCTATGTTTAGGAGAGCTGAATTATCACCTCTGTTATGATAGCCACAGCCCCTGCTCCATAATCAGGGTCTTCAATGTCATGAGCTTTGTCACAGTCTTTATGGGGTCGGGAGGTTGGTGGGCTAAAACCATTTTAACAGGGTATGAATACCACCAAATCTCTGTAGCAGGCCAAGTAACTGCTTTGAAGGATTAAGCTTTCACCCAAGCATGGGGAAAGTGTGCCACCCATGTCCATACGCCTCCCTCTTGGGACAATGACTTTCTTTCAATAATGTTCCAATGGCCTATAAGGGCCTGTGGGTAGAAACCAACCTGACAGCTTACCTGGGACACAGGACACAAATCATCTCTACCAGGAAGTCTTGCTGAGGTCCCCAACCAGTTCAGAAAACCTTACTTAAGATGTTTCTAAATGGGCTGCTGATTCCACATCCATTTTCTGCTGAATCACACAAAGTATGCTGGGAAGCCAAGAAAATTAGCTCAGCATCCAACTTCTGCTGAGCACCTCATCTCACTGCCTGCCTCTACCACCCCCTACACTTCATTTCACGGAAGAGCAGGGCCTCTCTCCTACACATGCCCTTAGATTGCTTGAGACATTGTGTATGTCTCCTTTTATTCCCACCTTTCCCCCAAAACACCCCTTTCAAGAGTCTCTAGGATCTAGTACATTATCAATAATATGATGGGTGCTCAAGAAATGTTAAAACAATTAATCCAATAGTTTACAAAAAGGCAATAGCACTCTTCTAGGTGATTAGATTAGGATAATATGGAGGTCATAGAGTCCTTTCCTTTTTTTTCCCCCTAGATTCTATCCAAATCTATGAGTGCTGTGGGATCTTTGGTGTTGGATACCTTGAACAACCTCCAGGGCCTCTTTAATACTCCAGAAGTGTAGTATTCAGGGTTATCAGCTCTCTGACTACATTATACCTGGATAACCCACACTGGAAATGCCACACAGCAGGAGACTGAAATTCGGAATCCTTATGGCTGGGCGTGGGAGAGCCCTCTGCAAGCAGAAAAGGTTATAATCATAATTCCAGAGAGTCCTAATTTGATGAGAAGTCTATACAGCATCCAATGGCCTGGAATGCTCAGCCACTTCAAAAGGACAGTAATTGCCACATGTCTTCAAAGGGGGCAAAGGCCACTTGTTTTGCAAGCGTTGCATGGGAGACAGTGGGCCTAAGTTGGGACCATAGAGCCCAGCAGCAGATGTTTTGTTGCTTCCACTGGAAAGTCTTGATTGCCTGATGTCCAGGGCCAGGCAAGAGGCCTCCCTTCCAGATGGTCACTAATGTATCACCAAACCAATCAGCATCATCCATGACTCGTGGTGGGAGAATGTCCTGTTTATTTTTTGAACTCTACTTACTTATTATTGGTATGGTGCTGAAAGTCTGATTCATATTGGGTTGTTGGAAAAGTCATGACGCATTTTTTTTCATAAAAAAATACGTCATGACTTTGCCAATGACCCAATAATTGCCAGGCTCTTTTCTATCCCACCTCCCTCTGCAATTCTCCAGTGGTTTCATTTATCATTTTGAAGGCTCTGTTTCTGCAGTTATCACTGAAGTTAAATCATTGGGCAGAAGCATGAGCTCCAGATGTGCCATGAGCATCGTCTAGCCAGTCAACATCAGACTTAACTTCATAGATCTGAGATTCCCAGTTGCTCCCATAAGAAACTAAATATAAATTTATACTGGTTAGTTAAATTGAACTGGAAAATCTGATCCTGTTATAGTGAGAAATAAAGCAATATCCCATTCCATTACTTTTTCTGACCTTTGAAAAACAGTGCTTTCTCCTTCACAATCTATGTGTCCTTCTCTTTCATATATACACAAACACACACACAAACATGCGTGCACACGCACAGGCCTCTCTCAGTTTTTGTTCTCTTAGAACAGAGTTTCTTAACCTCAGCACTATTGACATCTTGGCTTGGATAACCCTTTGGGTCAGGGGTTGTCTGTGCACTGTAGGACATTAAGCAGTCCCCATTTCAAACCACTCTTCCCTTAGACCTAAAGGGATGATAAAGATCATCAATTCTGATGTTTTTGGGGGCTAAGAAATACTAGCAGTTGAGTAAGAGAGTTCTCCTTCTACAATTTATTTCCGGGATTAAACAAACCAAGCTTAAGCAGTTGGGAAAAGACCAAGAGTTCATTTGAACAAGAAGTGTTCTTTAGGAGGATCCAGCAATTGTTCCTTAAGGTTGCAGAGGATTTAAGACATAGATCAGCAGGACACTGTGACCCCTTCACCCTATCTTCCTGTCTCATGGAGAAGCCTTGGTGACAGGGGAAGAAGACATCGGATCCTGTGCCATTCTCCCACTGTCCAGCCTTCGCTGTTAATATTAGCTCCACTCAGACTGCCCCCCTCCTTTATATCACAGTAGAAATAGAAAAGGGGGAGAATTTTAGTAAAACTAAACATTTAGAGGGGTTAAAGAATAGCCCCTGGCTGGGGGTGGCTGATGTATTGTCTCCTGTGGGCTGACTGAGTCCCACAAATCTCACTTACCATCCTGTACTGAAATCCTGGTTAGTTGTCTCTCTATCCCTGGACTGAGGGCTTCCTGAGAACAATAGCTACATTTTATCCAAATTATTATTCCTTGAGGGCTGGTCCTGTAACTTATGGGTAAGGGAGTCAGATCCCATGTGGACAACTGTAGTTCAAATCCTGGCCCCAAGGCTTTGGGAATATGCTAGGTACAAGTGTATGTGAGCCCAAAATCTAACAGGAAGGAGAAATGGAGGAGAAAATATTACAGTGTGATCATGCAACATTGAGAGATGAATTCTCTCTCTCTCTCTGCCTCTCTCTGGTGAATGCAATTGCCCTCCGACAATTAAAAAAATATTGCTTTTTGAGCTTAGCACAGAGCCTGGCCTACATTTTTATTTTAATAACAGCTGACATATACCGGATGCTTACTATACCAGGTACTAAACACTAACACTTCATATAAAGCATCTCATTTAAATGTTCCCCAAGCCCTAAGAGGTAGGTACCAGTTTATTCTCACTTTACAGAAGTAAAGGGTTAGGTTGAGAGGGTTAGATGGCATTTTGAAATCTCCAAGCCTATTATAGAGAGAGAGAACCAAATCTGGAGCCCGGGCTGTTGAGACAAAGCTTTCTAATCCCTAAACATTCTCAGGCACTAGATACATATTTGATGACCAAATGGATGAAAGAAAAAATTAATATGCCCCAGAGTAATCTTGCCAATCAAAGAGTGTTCACTAGACTGTGGTGACTGCCAAGTGACCTTATTCTCTCATCAGAGGGAAATTGGGAAACCTAGATTCTATCTCACCTCTATTTACTATGTTGAACACACCCCCAGGGTAACTGGAAAAATCTTCTGTAGAGTTTGGTATTTATCCTCCTTTAAAAAGGAAGCAACCAGCACTCCATAGACCTGCCTGCCCTGGGCTTCTGTCCATGACTGTGCTAGACTGCCTTCTGGGTAGGAAATACTATTGGCTGTGAGCTGGGGACATTGAGGCATAATCTGCAGAGTACAGAACTCTGGCCATGTCAGGTCAGTTTATTTCAGCAAACATTTGTTGATAACTGACCAATCAGCTCCTTAGTGGAAACTGTTCAGGTGATCACCTTTGCCCTCCGGGTTCCCAGAGTAGAGAGGGAAGAACACAGAACCAAGAAAAGTGAATATAAGTCAAGTGTTGGTAAATGTTGTAATCAAAGTTTAAACAATTCAATAAAACAGGGAGGAAGGGAAATAGTTCATTCTGTCCAAAGGGACCAGGAACCTTCAAGAGGAGGCTGGGCCTAAATTTGGCCTGAAGACAGGGTGGAGAATTGAGAGCAATGAGGAAAGGTGATGCCAGAAAAAGAAGGCTCAGAGAGAAAAATGAAAAAAAAAAAAAAAATGAAGGTGGTGGTGAAGAGAAAATGCAGAGGAAGTGTTGGGTTCTGGGGGTGAGAGGGCTGGAAGTTAGGCTGGGACTAGCTCAAGAATATACACAGGTCTCCATTCAGTGAAGTGTTCTGCTCCTTTGTTCAAACAACAGATTATATCTTGTTCTAGTGTACATGCCATCAGAAATAGATCCTGAAGCCAGTATATGGGTACAAGTAGTTGTAGTTTATTTGGGAGGTGATTCTAGAAAGCACTGGAAAGGTAGTAAAGAATAGAGACAGGGAAGGAAAGGATGCCAGCACAGGGGAGTGTTCATGAACAGGCTCCCTTTAGGGGTAAGTGGTCCTCAAACCTCCTGGCAAGGATATGCAGAAGCTGCTGGAATTGACCCACAAGAGTTGTATGCATCTTTCCCCAACTCTGGGTTCAGGGATACCTATTGATACTTGAATTCAACCACAGTGGGAGTATTTACACCACAGAAATTGGCAAATGCTACAAATTAAGCCTTTACCTTTGCCCATCATCTTCCAAGAGCTTATTTACCAGCATACCATGTCCTGCTGGAGACCTCTGAGAGAAGATAATGTCCTCCTGTGAGTACAGGGAAGTTGGTAGCTGGGGTATTTATCTACTAGTACCTATCAGTCACTGACTGAGAGCAGCTCCTAGTGATGTCACCTACCAGCATTCCAGCCTGCCCTAGAAAAGTACAAGCACACTCCCAGTTGCTAAATGCCCTCAGGTGGGAGATTTAGTTGTTTATAATAGGAAACTACTAGTATGTAGGGGACTAAAGATTGCTAAGGAATTTTGACTGGGGCCCTGATAGCATATTACAGTTCTAAGCTACCTGATGGCAATACCAAATAAAACATTCCCTGGGAAAATTTTTGAGTAGTGGAGTGGAACCACATACTGTTCCCATCAGCTAGTTCCTTTGCCCTTTCCCTATTCATGTCTGCATGCCTCCTCCTGATGGCACACAACCAGTCTCTATGGCTTTAGCAAATTACAAGGCGTTCTTCACTCAGGAGTTCACACACTTCCTTGGGATATTTTTGCTCTGATAGGAAAGACAGAAAAGTCTTTAAAATATTTGAAAATGGCATTTGTGGAATAGATATCTTAGCTAACAAACACCATCTCTCTCTCTCTCTCTCTCTCTCTCTCTCTCTCTCTCTCTCTCTCTTTCACACACACACACACACGCACACGCACACGCACACACACACACACACACACACACACTGAGTAATTGAACTTGGTTTTGCTCTCCACAAAGTAAAATTTCCAATACATAAGACCTAGTGCCAGGAAGATGACAATTTGTCTTAAATAAGTAAGTACATATCTTCCCAATGGCAGATACATGACTTGCTGGATCCCCTAGAGAACTAGGTCTTGTTAATAGGCTTGTCCTCTGTGTGCCCCAGTTTTGCCACTTGGGAAAGTTCCTGGATTGTGGCTGTGACAATGAGAAGATTTTGGATTCATCTTTTATTTTCATCTTGCGAACTCTGACATGCTTCGTTCCCTTACTGCATGGGGACTTCATGAAGGCACAAGAGATACTCTGTCTCCAAAGTGCTGAGAGTTCCTTGGAAGCAAAGCCCTGAAGCAAGATAAGGAAGATCATGCAGCAAATCTCCCATTGCTGGACCTTGGAGTGGCCAGCGTCATAGAACCCTGGGTCAAGGGGACAATGATGGTAAACTAGTTAGGCTAGAAAAGGTAAAATAAGGTTGAGGAAAGAAGAAATGGATGATGGAAGGTACAATGTTTTATTCCTAGCTTGCCTGTCCCAAAGAAACGGACAACTGTGTTCAATAACCACCCCCCTCTGTTCACTGTAAAATCATTCCTTTCCAGCTTGTATCCCAAATAACTAACAATGACTCCTTTACTCAGCACTCTAAAAACAATCCTTTTGTTTAACCACAATTTGCAAAAACAATTTCTTCATTGTAAATAAATCCCCAGACTCTACAATATGCCCCGATCCAGGAAAACACAGGAACATATCTTATAAGCTCTGTGTATTTCCAAACAAGGGACATTGTTTCACCATAGAAATGCTATTTTTAAAAATCCTAACAGTAAGCCACAGTTAGAGCTTTTCTAATGTGAAAATAAAGACAGCACAGAGGTGAGATATACAGTGGAAGGTAAAGCTGGGAAGAAAACTCAGGGTTATATGTTCTTCTCTGCAGCCCATCACCCAAGGGTCTTAGAGAGTGACTTGTGGTGCTTGGCCCAAACAGGAAAGAACCCGCCTGAGGCAGGCTGCACTGATTGGATGGAAGCATAACCAGCCTGGAGAGATAGGAGACACAGTTTCAACAGTGACACCTTCCAAGGGGGTCCAGGGCTGCCTGGGCAGGTATATAGGCTTACTGGAGTCAGAGTCAGAGAAATGCTGGTGCACCAACAACCTTGTAATGAGGACACTGCTACCTTATTACCAGAGAAGGATGCACACAGAGCTGTGTCCCCCTAACTGGCAGTGGGGGATTTGGTTGGATAATTGAACTCTTTCTCTGCTCCCTGTTGTCATCAAAGAGCCTGTTCATCAGCACACTTTTACCCATTAAGAACCTCTGGAAGATGACATTGTCTTGCTGAGATACAGGGCAGTAGAGAGTTGGGGCATTTATCCACCAGCACCCATTGGTCACCAGCTGAGAGCTATTCCTAGGGGTGTCACCTATTCAGCATTCTAGCCTGCTCTAGAATGGAACAGGCACGTTCCCAGCCACAGAATGTCCTTAGGTGGGCTCTTCAGTTGCTTACAGTAGAAAATTATTAGCACATTAGAGAACAGGAACTGCTCAGGAGTCATTGTCAGTGTCTTTGACAGCATCTGCATGGATCTGAACTATTCTCAAGCAACTGTGCTGGTGGCAGTACCAAATAAAACGTTAATTATTTTGGAGAGGAACTTTCCTGAGATGTGAAAACTTTTCTCACTGCCTTATAGAGAACCTCTGGAGCATAACCGATGGCTTTCTTAATTACTCAGTTACTGAGCCCACCAAAAGGAAGTAGGGACAACAGGTGTCCTCTACTTAGCCCCTGATGTCTATTCAAACCATACAACCCTTAGAGGCTGACCCCGATGCTCCTATGTCTTCCCCTAAAGGGGAGTAGGGGTAGTTGAAAATTATCTGCTGCTTGTCCTAATCACTTGTCAAAGTGACAAGGTGCCTAAGGGAGAAAGAACTCTTCAGCAGCAAAGGGAACAACCCTTCCACAGAGATGTGCTCAATACTCAAGAAAGACTAGCCCAGCAATGCCCCAGAATGTTTTGTTGTCCCTACACTCTGTAGCCTCAGCCCACTGCATCCACCTACAGGTCCTAAGTTGGCAGTCTCCTTCCTATTGCCATCTGCCACTTCACATTGTCTGATTTTCCTGGCTCCTCCAACCAGTGTTTTAGTTCTACTACCCAGTGTGAATGTGAACAACTGCCAAGAAAGCAGACATTTCTGATGATTAACTCAGTTTCTTTCATTTTACACGTGGCTCTCAATCACTAAGTCTAGGATTTGCGTAAACTTTTGTTGAGCTAATGAATAAAGTATGCAGACTGTGGATGTTTGCATGAGGTTTAGGGGAGAGTGCTTCTGTCTGTCTATGCACCTTATTTACAAGAGCATTCTAGACTTGTTTGGGATCATACCCCCTCCATCTCTCTCCAACCACAGCTTAAGGAGTGGAAATCCTGTCCTGGGGCAAGCTACCCATCACCTTTCCTTTCCTGTTCCAGGGCATCCTTCGTGGTGGTAGCGTAGGTTGATCTAGTCTGATCCAATTAGAATGAATCTGGGCATTCTGGGACAAAGACACTCTTCTGCTTGACTTGGGACTTCCTTACACCAGTCCATATAATGGAGCTTCCCATAGGAATCAAGGCCAAGGGATGAGCCCTGTGACATCATTCAAGCCCTGAACCAAGCTATGACTAAACTAGATATATCCCCCTGAATTTCAGCTTCGAAATAAACATAAATTCTCTTTAGGCTGAAGACACATTGAATTGGTTTTTCTATCACTCATATCTTCAAAGAGTCCCAATCAGTGATTTTTATAACAGGCATTTCCCTTGTTTTCCAGAGGAGTTTTCCATTGTCTTCTGAGACAACAGATATTTTCAATGAGCAACTTTGCTGGTGGCAGATGGGACATCTAGACAGTGACTGAGGTGTGGCCCTATTTGCCTCCTTTCTGGCTTCCCTAGATCTTTGCTTCCATCTCTGCCTCAGCCAGAAACCTGGGGGATAACCCTTAATTTCTCTTTTTCCCTTGCTTCCTGAATCCAATCAATCATCCCATCTGATTAATTCCACCTCCAGACAGCTCCCAACTCCATCTACTACTTTCCCTTCTCTGGTATCACGCTAATCTGAGCTCCCACCATCTTTTGTGATAGCCTCCTAACCAGTCTCCCCACTCCACACTTAGCTCTCTAGTCCTTTCTCCACCTAATATCTGAAGTGGAATAGCAAAATATAAGTCAACCCTTCTTTACTTAAATAACTTAAATTTTCTATGTTTTTGTCAACCATGTTCGATGTCCTAGCCACACCAGCCACCTCTGGAATGAGCCAATTTCTTCTCTTTTTCTAGCTTATATTCATTTCCCATTGCTTCTGTAACAAATTACTACAAACTTAGTAGTTTGAAACAATGCAAATGTATTACCTTACAGTTCTGTAGATCAGAAGTCCTAAGGGTCTCAGCGGGTTAGTCAGTGTGTTGGCAGGTCTGTGTTCCTTTATGGAGGCTGTGGGAGAGAATTCATTTCCTTGCTTTTCGAGTGTAAGTCACCTGAATCCTTTGGCTTATGGCCCTATTTACACCTTCAAATATTGCATCTCTCTAACCCTTCTTGCACTGTCAGACCTTTTTCTGCCTGTAGCTAGGGAATTTTAACCACTTTTAAGGATCCCTGTGATTAGATTGGGTCCTGGAGTCTAGGATATCTGAAATTTTGACCTAATGTAGGAGTCTTTTAAGAGTTTCAATCTGGATTTTGGAGAGTCTATTATTATCTCTTATTGTGATGCTACTATGCCCTGGATTCCAGTCATGATCTCAGGTACCCACTCTGATACTCTGAGACTAAGCCGCCCCCTCAGACTAATTACTTTACCTACTTTGCCTTTGTTCACAGAGACCCTGGATTAAGGTCTACTCTTGAATCTCTGCTCGGGAAAAAATATATTTCTTCTATAGCTCTACTCAGAATCATTAATTATATACATTATCATCTATCTTCCTTGGTAAGCAGTATATAGAAGGAAGAGAATGTTTGCTTTTCTTTTGTTCATTGCTAAATCTTTAGGACCTGACCTAGTGCCTGGTTCCTTTCTCCAGACACTCTTTTTTTTTTTTTTTTAATTTGACCAGAGAAAGGCAGAGAGAGAGAGAGAGAGAGAGAGAGAGAGACAGAGAGAGAAAGTGAGAAAGCAAGCTGCCAGGTCTGGGATTCAAACCATGGTTGGCCATGTGGGAGTGTCCAGCGCCTTAACCACCATGCCACCTGCTGGTCCTAAGACACTCAATTCTTGCTGGTGAATGAAAGGATGTCCAAACTCTTCTGCCTGTCTGGATCTCCCAAAATTGCCCAAGGACTACTTTCCTTCTCTGTGTGGAAGCTTCCTAGTACCAATTACTCTGCTGACTGACTGCAAATTCTCTATAGCCATATCTACATTTTCTGTTTTCAATCCAGTCCTCTTGTCTCTATATTGTGCTCTAGGAGTGTTATCTTTAATGTCATTTCTGGGATTAATACCAATCTCAGAAATAGGTACAACTCCAGGAGACTAGATAGTAGCACAGAAATAAAATGGGATGCTCTGGGAGACTGACCTACATTGGAAAGTTCCAGGCTTATGTCTGGAGAGCTATCTGAGCATGCCAGGTATGTGTATACAGGTATGTGTATGCCAGGTATGTGTATAATCTAGGACCGGCTGAGGCTAAGGGTGGATTGCAACATAAAAACCCTGTTAGGGCTGCTGTCTCTATCTCTCTCTGTTCCTCCTGTCCCTGGGAAAAATATATAAATAAACTTTAAAAAAATACTCAAGAGGTGGAATCTGACAAGATGACCAACTAGGCATACCCATGTGGCATCTCTCCAGGAGAAGAGCCCAAAAAAGTTGGGTAAATGTCTGTATTTCTAACAGAAGAGTGAGGTGACACTAACAAAAAATTCATACAGGGCTCTGAAAAATTTTGGGAGCACTGAGTCTCAAGTGGAAGATATAAAATGGAGATCTACTGTCTGAACTCAGAAAGAAATAAGAACTAAAGGAAGTCTTCTACAACAGGAGGGAGGTGAGTGGGACTCTCCTCTGAAGTTTCCAGGTCCCTGTTTATAGCTCAGATGCCACTGCTCCTCAAAGGCAGGAGATTTTTGAGATGTTCACAGACCTCAGATTCATCTTGGAGTACTGTAAAGATCTGCCTCCTTAGAGAGAACGCTGAGATCCCTCAGGCCTTCCCAAGCCCCAGGCTAAAGGGACCATCTTGGGAGGAAGATAAATCAGGCATTCCCTTATGACTGACTGGCATAAGTTTATTACTCCTACTTCTCCTTCCCCTTCCTCAGGCTCAAGACTCCAGGGCAGCTCCATGTCCCTTGTTACCTTTTGAAGTACAACTTGAATTGTGCATGTGGGCAGAGGAGCAGGAAGGGATGGCTGACAAAGAGGAGAGTACCAGACAACCTCCTTCTGAGGCAGTGAGCAGACAGGGGCATCATCCTAATGACTTTCCTGTCCTAGGAACCACTGGTCCCTTGGGACAGTACGAGTAGCTCTTTTCCCAGCTCCATGGGCAGGTACACACACATGCAGCTCCCCCCTAGCCTCAGAGCTGGTGGACCAAAGTGTGCCCCTTCCTTCAGCCACTGAAGACAAGCACAACTCCAGTCCCACTCCTAGCCCAGCAGACAGACACAGAGTCCAATGCTCAGACTAGAGCTGCACCAGGAGAGCATATTTCTCCCACTTGAGCTCAAAGTCATGCTGATTGGTGTAAAAAAAAAACATCATCTGGGCCCAAAGTTGTACTGGTAGATTCCTTTGATCCCTGGTGTGGGCCCAAAATTACACTGACTGGTGTGCACAGCCACTGCTTGGATCCATAGTCATATGAGAGGCCACACATGATCCCCTCCTGCACCAATAAAACCCCCACCCATTTGCCTTCAATAAACTGCCTACTGAAGAATGCTGGCTTTGGAGATAGGCACTGGAGCAGATAACCTCTTCTATCTCCAGGGACTGTACACAAGTGACTAACTAAACAGCCATATATTCCCCCCCTTACTTACACTCTCTCAACCTACATCTGTCCTGTGTGCAACTCATTCATGGAAGAGGACATTATTTATTTGCAGTTCATATCTTCACTTGGCTACTTCCTCTAGAGGAAGATCTCTCTTCCTACATAGTGTCTGAGAACACAACCTACAGGGAAGCAGCTGACACCAGATCCAGGGAATTCACCCCCTCTACAGGTAGAACATCAGTACATGAAAATAATCTCTGTTAGAATCCAAAAACACAGATGCCCCTATGGCCCCCACCATTGTCTCAGAAAATACACAAAGACTTCAATACTTACTTCAACCAGAAACAAAGATGATATGACCCAGGCAACTAATATTAAAAGACAAAGACACAGGAAAAATAAATAAAAGGCCAAATACAAAAATTAAGTAAAATACTACTACTACAAAACCTAATCTATAAATTAAGAAGGAGTAACTGCTAAACCAGATGCTGAAACATTGACACAGGGACATAAGAAACAAGAAGAAACAAGATAATAATAACTCTCTCTCTCTCTCTCAAAGAAATACACTAATCCCTCACTAACAGTGGACATAATTAAGGAAATCATGACAATATCAGAAATGGGTTTCAGATTATTGATCATACAAAATTCAATGAAATATAAGAGAACACGCACAAACAATTTCAGGAAATGAGAATGAAAATGCATGACATGGAAAAGAGAGTCAATAGAAAGGTAAAAATCTTTAAAAAGAATCAAACAGGAGTGGAAAAGAAGAATACAATGCAGAAAATAATTCTGTAGAGAATGACAACAACAGCTTAGATCTTCAGAAGAAAGAATGTCTGAACTTAAAGACATTACTTTAAAAATAGTTCAGATTGTCAAAGAGAAATTGAAAAATAACCTTTAAAATAAAAAGAACACAGGGACCAGCAGTTAGCATAATGGCTATGTCGCTGGACTCCCATGTAGCTGACCATGGTTCAAGTCCCTGACCCAGTGGCTTAAACTCACGCCGGGTGCGTGTACGTGCGTGCCCAAGATCCCGAGAGGAGAATGGAGAAGAAGGGATTGTGGTGTGGCCATCCCCCTGGGGGGTGATTTCTCACTTTCTATCTCTCTGTCTCTCTCTGTCTTTCTGATGAACACAGACGCCCTATAGCCAAAAAAAAAAAAAAAAAAAAAAAACCTCTCAAAAAAAAATAAAAAGAACACAGGGGAATTATGAGACACTATTAGACAAAAAAATATTCACAAAATGGGTATCCCAGAAGATAAAGAGATGAGGAAAACATAGAAAATTAAATCTATTTTAAAAATTAGGAATAAAAATTTAGGGAACAGCAGTTGGCGTAATGGCTATGTTGCTGGACTCCCATGTAAATAACCATGGTTTGAGTCCTGGACCTGGTGGCTTAATCTCACGTCCAGCACTTATGCGTGCATGCCCAAGATCCCGAGAGGAGAATGGAAGAGGAGAGATTGCGGCATGGCCATCCCTCCTGGGGAGTGATTTCTCGCTTTTTGTCTGTCTCTCTCTGTCTTTTTGGCGAGCACATGAGCCCTATAACAAAAACCTCTCTAAATAAATAAATAAATAAATAAATAAAATTTCTTGAAACAAGGGCCAGGAGGTGGTATGGTGGTTGAGGCACTGGACTCCTACATGTCTGACTGTGGTTTGAGTCCTGGACCTGTCAACTTAAAGGTCATGCCAAGCACATGTGCATGCCCAGAATCCTGAGAGGAGAATGAAGGAGAGGGGATTTTAGTATGGCTGTTGACCCCTGGTGGGGAGAGGGTGGTGATTTCTCACTTTCACTCTTTGTATCTCTCTCAGGTGAGCACTCGTGCCCTATAAAAAACCCTTTAAAAAATCTTGGAACAAATGTGAATGAAAACACAAGACTTCAGAACCTTTCGGTTATAGCAAAAGTGGTATTAAGGAATGTTTGTAGTAGTTAGTGCTCTTAAGGAAAAAAGATAGAAAAATGGAAAATAAACAATTTAATGATGCATTTCAAGGAGATGGAAAGCAAGAATAAGCTAAACTTAAATGTGATAGAAGAAAATAAACAATAAATATCGGAGCAGAAATAAATGAAATAAAAAACAAGAGTTATACCAAAAAAAAAAATCAATGAAACAAAAAGTTGGTTCTTTGAGAAGATAAACAAAATTGGCAAACTATTAGCTGGAGAAGGCTGGTTAGAAAAGCAGAAAGAAAAGCAGAAAGAATACAGATAAATAAAATCAGAAATTTAAAAGGATACATTACAACAGATATCACAGAAATACAAAAGATCATTGGAGATTGCAATGAGCAATTGGATACTAATAAGCTGGAACACCTAAAAGATGTTGTCTCTATCTAAAGTAATTTACAAATTCAGTGCAGCTCCTATCAAAATTCAGCAATATTTTTCACATAAATAGAAAAAGACATAAAATTTGTTTGGAACCATAAAAGATTCTATTTTATTCAAGCAATAAAATGCAAAAAGAGTAAAGTTGAAAGAGTCCCACTACCTGACTTCAAAATATATTACAAAGTTATAATAATTAAAACAGAATGATATTGATACTAAAATGGACAATAGACCAATTAATGGAAAAAAATTCAGTGGAGAAAAAAAGTCTTTCAACAAATGGTGCCAGAAAAACTGGATATCCAACTGCAGAAAAATAAAACTAGATGTCCATCTCTTACCATTTATAAAAATTAACTTTAGTGAATTAAAGTATAAAACAAAATACAAAATCATAAAATTACTGGAGGCAAACAGAAGGGACACTTCAAGGTACACTTCAGTGTAAGAACAGATTTCTTGAATAAAACCCCTAAAACAAGAGCAATAATACCAAAAATAAGTAAGTGGGAGTGCATAAAGATAAAAAGCTTCTGAAAAGCAAAGGAAACAATAAATAGAATAAAGAGAAAACCTACAGAATGGGAGAAAATATTTGCAAACTATAATACTTCAGATAAGGGATTGACAACCAGAATACATACAGCTCACCTCCCCTCCACCCCTCAAAAAAGCTAATAATCCAATCAAAATGAATAATTGATCTGAATAGATAGCTCTCAAAAGAAGACATTAAATGGCTAAAAAAGCATATAAAAAATGTTCAACGTCTATCATAAAAGAAATTCAAGTCAAAACCACAATGAGCTATCACTTAACCCCAGTCAGAATGGCTATTATCCAAAAAAGAAAAAAAAAAAAAAAAAAAGCATTAAGTGCTAGCAAGGTTGTGGAGAAAAGGAAACTTGGAAGCTACTCAAAAATCAAAAATATAATTTCCATATGATTTAGTAACCCCAGTATTGGAGAGATATATATATATATATATATATATATATATATATATATATATATATATCAGACAGGGTATCACTAAGAGAGACATTTGCACATCTGTGTTTACTGAAGTACTATTTACAATAATTAAGTCATAGAATTAACCTATGTGCCTAGCAGCCAATGAATGGATTGGGAAAATGTGTCACATATCCATAATTGAATACTATTTGGTCATAAAGAACAAAAAATTCCTGTCATTTAACACAAAATAGACAAACCTTGAAGATATTTTAAGTTAAATAAGCCAGGCTATGAAAGACAAATACTATATGTTCCCACTTAACACATTTCAAATGTCTGCACCCTATGGCAGAAATGGAAAGCTTCAAAGCATAGTAATAGAGGGAATAATGGTATATACAAAAGCTGCATGGGAGTGAGTGGATGGGAGGTTTGGGAGAAAAGTTTTTATAGACTTAATAATGCATGCAAATAAGGGGAAAGATATTGAATAGTGTACCACAGCAGAGTGAAAAACACAGACAATTCAATACATCTACAAAAAGAAAAAACTAGTAGAACTATTATCAAACTTGCACAACATAATATATTCTTGAATGTTGAAGATAAATGTGTGTATATCCTTGATTTGATTAGTACACACTGTATGTATGCATTGAAAAACCATATTGTACCCCTCAAATGTATACATCAAATATGTGTAGGTCAGAAATTATAATTTTAAAAAGATAGGCACACTTTCAGAGAGAATGTAGGATTTATTCAAACAATATTTATGGAACACCTAATCTGCACCAGGTTTTTTTGTTAAGAATTGCTCAAAGGTGAGCAACCACAAAAATAGCCTTTAATAATCTCACAAAATGGAAAAAAAAAAAAAAAAAAAAAAAACAAAAAACTAACTACCCTAGAATAATAAGTGCCCCAGTTCTTCTGCTAAAGCTCTGGGGGTGGGAAGCAGGCAAAGAAAAAGACATCTCTAGTTATCTTTGTCACCAGACCATCCTACTAGAGGGAAAGCTCATTAATAGGCTGCTCTCACCTTGGCTTAGATGGAAGGGAGACTGTAAGACCCCATGGAAAAGGTTGGGGTGGAAGCAAGAAGTGTTAACAAGATTTTAGTTCTCAGTTAAGTCCAATTGATGTCAAATTTCAGCAAGACAGGCTTGGGCACTGATGTTGAAAAGACGTTAGAAATTTTAAGGGTTGTACTCTACACAAGCACTCAACTCTCAGATGAGAATATGCCTGTCTAACTTCATGGAAAGTCTGTGGAGTGGAAGGCAGGTGTCATCAGCAGAATTTCCAGATCAGGGACAGAGCTGTTCAAATAGGAGAGAGGACATAGTCCTCCTGACGCCCTGCTGCTCAGAGTCTGTTCTTCAGATGCCAAAGCACTCAGTTGAGAAAATTGCAAAACAGTAGTAAAAGGATTTTTAAATTGGAAAAATGCAACTAACTGATAATTATAAGCACCAGCCAGGTTGTGCAGTTCCATAATTTTCCAGCTGAAACAGAGAGATCTTGGGGCAGCCAGGGAAGCAGCAGGTAGGTGACATAGTTCATTTAAGCAATGACGTTGATATTGCTCCCTCATGGGACTCTTTCAGAGGTCTGATGAGAAGACATTTGTGGATCTCGAGACGTTTCTCCAACTTACTTGCAAGCTGATGTTGGTCCTTTACTCAGGACCTTGGCTATGGCTGACATAGAGTTTTACTAATGCAAAGTGATTTGCCAAACCATTTTGGCTGTGTTTTGCTGGAAGCCAGAGAGAAGACAAAGTACTCTATAAAAAAATAACAAGCAAAGCAGAATGCCCTGCCTGCCTCCTCGCGATGACACCAGCTATTTTCCCATGAAAATACAGAGAACAAGAAATAATTAAGGGGAGGAGAGAGTCAGAGAAATCCATCTGTAAAAACAGGAGAGTTTTCATGACTTTTAAGTAGCAAAAGAACAATTATTTTATTATTCTGAGGGGATTCAAAATTCCAGAAAATTGAGAGAACTTAAAAGTGAATTAATGCTGCTGTTGTTTTTGTTTTTTAACCAGCATCTTGAAATGTTACGTGACTCTCAGAATAAGTTTTAAGAACTGCCACTCTGTTCTCTAATGTGAAGAGGGCTCCACGGGGCTTCTATCGTAATCCGGGTAAGTAAAGAGTGGATTAAGGCAGTAATTTTCAGTAGCTAAAAAAGCACTACAAAGGCACAAGTGCTACCAATTATATCTCAACACAAACCAGTACCTCCTTAAGCCCTGACGCAGAGAAGGCAAACAATTTCATTGTCAACCAGGGTGTTCTCTGCAGAAAGCCTCGGAACATGCTGGGTGCATTAAAGAGGAGATATCTCGCATGTGCAATTACTCAACACATCTTTAAAACTGTAAACACTTGTTCACATGTGGAGAAGTTTAGAGCTGTGCGGGCTTGGAAAACCCACCTGGCAGGCGGGTTCCCTCTGTTTCTCTCCAGTTGAGTAACAATCCTCGGCGCCCGCTGCTCCTCTGAGAGCCAAACACAAGTCAGTGGAGAAATCATTAAGGAGTGGGGAGCAGGAGTTCACAGGCATGCTATTTTTATCTACAACACTCCCTTTTCTCCTCTCTGGATTGATCTCCATAACCTCCGCCCCCGTCTTTCCCCCACCCCACCTAGTGCATCTGGAGTGTACCCATACAGAAATGCCATCTGGCTTTCCACTAGTTGTTCTCTGCAGCTTTGATTGGTGAGCGGCACTGAAGATGCCGACATTTCCAAATAAACCCGGTGGAGGAAGATTGCCCAGGGTTGGTTTGTGAAACAGCAGACTGTGTGGCCTCAAAGAGACTACCCGCCATGCATGGAAAAATAATCTCTCCCAATATGCTCAACAAAAGAATGTGGAGAACCCTAGGACCCCAGCCTATAAATGTGGGAATAAAAATGGAAAGAAAGCAAGATTTGTTCTCCCCCATCAGCCCAGGTCTGGCTCACTGAGAACCACACTCATATATGTATGAATCACACGTCAAACATGGAAAAGACCCATTAGATCATCCTGCTCAGCCGGCTGCCAACGAAGGGCATGGCTGTTTCTCCTTTCCCAGGGCTGGTGGTACACATCTCCAGCAAGGATCTGATTGTTTTGCTTTTCTGAGATTTAATTTGCCATTGTGAGGTTGCTGAGGAGGGAGCAAAGCCAATTCTCTGGCCTCTCAGATCCACACACATTCTGGGCCCTGGAAAGATGTTCAAAGGACAAGTGCTCTAAATTCAGAAAGAAATACACCCAGCTGTGGAGAAATGGCAATAAATCCATGAGAAATTAAGATTTCACTTGGAGTGGAAATTGTACCATCACCAAACTCTGCCAAATTTTGAATTTAGAGATTGGTAAAGAGGTTTCCAAAATGAAATGATGTCTAAAAGTTGTTTGTTTTAAAGGACGTAATATATAGTAAAAATGAAATAATCATCCTACCCGAATAAGAGTTATTTCTGTCCCAGCAGACCATTTTCAGGCTCCAGTAATTTCACCGTTAATGGGCAGAGGAAAAGTAATCAGCTAGGTAATGGGCACCCCAGCACTGAAGTCATTTAATTAGCACCAGTAAATGAGAGAGCTGCCCAGGTGCTTGGGCATAATTAGCTATGCCCAAAACATCTCCCACGTTGGCCAGCAATTAGAGCCAAAGATGGGGAGCTCAGAGCCCTCAGAGAAGAATCTGCCCTAGCAGAGGACATGACCAGGCCCAAGGTCTAGCTCTTCACAGGCTGAGCAATGCCTGAGCCCCTCAACCTTCAGGAAAGTAATACACCTGAAGAGGGAGCAATTCACTGAGGTGTAGAACCACATACTACACTATCGTGAGATAATTACGAAATTACTTTCTGAGTAATAACAGAAGTACGTGGATTCTGAAGCCAGATCATCTAGGTTTGAATTCTAGCTACAGGTTTTGAGCAAGTTCCTGAGGTCATTTTTTTCTTCTCACCTTCAAAATGGAGACAATATAATCGACCTGAAGTTTAAATGAGTTAAAAGTGCTTAGAGGAGAAATTGGCACATGGTGACCTTTTCAGAAGTATTGACTATTTCTACTATATTGATTTTAATTATTTTTGTATCATTATATATTTATCTACTTTTGTTTTTACAACATGGATCAATTATGGTTGCTCATGGTCACCCAGCCATAAGTGGTAGAATCAGCAGAGAAGGAAGAGGAGTAGTAGCAGTAAAATGATGATGAAAATAATAATGGCTTGTCTCACTTAGTACTTACCATATGCCAGATTTTCATCTAGATGTCTACATCCAAGGTATGGCCCAACAACCAAATCCAGCCAGCTACCTGTTTTTGTAAATAAAACTGTATTGGAATATGATCATGCCCATTCATTTGTTTATGACGGCATTTCGCTGCAATAGTAGAATTGAGTAGTTGTGACAGAAACCAGACAGATTATATAGCATAAAATATTCACTGACAGGACCAGCAAATGGTGTAATGGTTACGTCACTGGACTTCCACATAGTTGACTGTGGTTTGAGTTCCAAACCCAGCAGTTTAAAACTCACACCGGACGTATATATATGCATGCCCAAAATCCTGAGAGGAGAATGAAGGAGAAGGGACTGCAGCATGGTCATCTCCCCCTGGGAGGCGATTTCTTGCTTTTCTCTCTCTGCCTCTCTCTGTCATTCTGGTGCCCTATAGCAAAAATCTCTCTAAAAATCATATATAATTGTAATTCCCTGTCTGGCCCTTTACAGAAATTATTTACCAACCTATACTTTCATAGCTAGCCTCAATAAATTCTCTGGATAGCCTGTGATCCTTTTGCTTTCTGTTTTCAGATAAGAACAGGAATCAAGAAACATCAGGGATATGCCTAAGTTTCTCCACTACCAGCAAGAACCCACTTGGATCTAAAACTTGCTTTTCCTGTCCACACTCTGCTGGCTCCAAGAAGCCCAGTATGTTCTCTCAGTGTCATACCTACCTTTGTTCACCACAGTGGAGTTGAGCCAGATTCAGGCAGGTGAGGACCACTGCGAAAGGCTCTACTCTCCTTCAACCCCCCTGTCAAGTCAAGTCATTCTAGGTTCTGACACTCGAGCAAAACCTCTTCCCCTCATACACATGGTAGTTTATTTGTGGTCTCTGCTGTGGCTGCTTTGTGTGAGGCATGGTGATGACACAGGAAGGTACACTGAGTGTCTCTCCCTTGACTTGACTGGGGACAGTTTCAGAGCCATGACAAGCAATCAGTATTGAGCTATGCAGAGACTGGTCATAATATTTGTTTACAAAAGATGTGGTAATTTCTGAGAAATCTGTCAAATTTCAAATGTATCAGAAAGCAGAAGTTATTACGACCACATGTGGTGAGTATTAAAAACTCTTCTCCTTGTTGGAGAAGTGCCTCAGAGTTTCAAGCTTTTGAAGATAAAAGGATCTCCACTCACCTTAGATGCTTGTTCATTTAAGGGACACACAGTAATCAAAGTTAAAAGGGCAGGAGGAAGGGCACAAAACCCTGGGCCTAAGAACACGAACACACTCGTTTGTTAGCTGTGTGGATTTAAGCAGGCCTTTCTCTGCCATGATAAATGAAGTTCCCATGCTCTAATATTATGACCCAGTATCTGCAAGGAAGACCAGTTTAGGCAACATGAAAATTTAATGAGTGTATACCCTTCAAGGTTATATCATCCAGGTACGTATCCTTGCTCTGCTGTGTGATTTTGTTCAAGTTATTGGGTCACTGGGAAAGTTGCAAAGCATTTTTGCATAGAAAAATACATCATGACAGGACCAGCAGTTGGTGTAATGGCTATGTCGCTGGACTCCCATGTAGTCGACTGCAGTTCAAGTCCCAGACCCAGTGACTTAAACTCACTCCGGGCGTGTGTGCATGCGTGCCCAAAATCCCGAGAAGAGAATGGAAGAGACGGGATTGTGGTGTGGCCATTCCCCCTGGGGTGTGATTTCTTGCTTTCTGTCTCTCTGTCTCTCTCTCTCTGTGTCTGGTGAGCACATGCGCCCTATAGCAAAAACCTCTCAAAAAAAAAGAAAGAAAGAAAAATACATCATGACTTTCCCGATGACCTAATAGTGAGCTACTCTGAACCTCTTTCTCCTCACTTGTAAAATGGCAAGGAATCTCAGGACCCACCTCTGCTTTTTTAACCGTTCTTCAGGTATTTAAAGAGACAGCCATGTAAATCATTGAACCCAGTTTCTGGTGGAGATGAATGCCATACACACGTCATCCATGCCCGTACATCATTATACAAATAAAGACAAACGACATTGTCCCAATTGAGATCATCCCTGAGAAATCAGTTTATAAGAATGTCAATTGCAACCCTGTGTAGTCAAAATCAAGGTTACTGAAAGACCCGGATCCAAAGGCCAGGTGTCATAGCATGTGCTTGTACTCTCAGCGACTCCAGGAGGCTGAGGCAGGAGGATTTCAAGTTTGGAGTTGGCCTGGGGAATATAGCAAGACTCTCTCTAAGAAACAAACAAAAACCCCTGATCCCAATGCATAATTGTTCTATCCCTTTCTGATCCTAACCTATATAATCAGAGTTGTGAAAGTCTCTTTCCTGAAAATTCTGGGGCTTCTTGATAAACAGATGGAAGGTGAGTATGTTTTTCCTTCTCCCCTCTGACTTCACTTTTATTTTTAAGCTCCGTGACCTGTCAATTGGTGTTGATAAGCTTTAGCCAGTCCCAGGTTAAGCAGTTTTCCTTGAAGTACTCAAAGCCAGCAGTCTTCGAAGGCACTAAGTGTAGGCACCAAATTTAGGTCCATGTGTGTGCTCTCCTCACTGTTTAGAATAATGCCCCGCTCCAGTCTTTCCCACTTCATTCCTTCCTCCTCCAACTGAGCCTGGTTGAGCACCTTCGATGTTCTACAGTCTGTTCTAGTGAACAGAGCAAGTGACAATCTATTGTAGGGGTAACAATGGTACATGCTAAAACAAAATAGAAGAAAAAAACCCTGCCCCCCCAAAAAAATGAAGTAGATATTATGCTACCCGTCAAGAAGCTGTGTAAAGAAAATAAACACAGAGGGACCAACAGTTAGCGTAATGGCTATGTCGCTGGACTCCCACGTAGTCTACCGCGGTTCACGTCCCGGACCGGGTGGCTTAAAACTCACGCCGGGTGCGTATGCGTGCATGCCCAAGATCCCAAGAGGAGAACAGAGGAGAAGGGATTGCGGCGTGGCTATTCCCCCTGGGGGTGATTTCTCGCTTTCTGTCTCTCTGTCTCTCTCTGTCTGTCTGGTGAGTGCACATGCCCTATAGCAAAAACCTCTCAAAAAAAAAAAAAAAAAAAAAAAAAAAGAGAGAAAGCAAGCAAGAAAGAAAATAAACACAGAGACTAAAAATACTGATGAGAGCATCTCTTTATTTAAGGTATTGAGGAAGACTTCGCTGATCGGCAGAGATTAGCCAAAACCAAAAGGAAGTGAGCCCAGCAAATACTGGGTCATCAGAAAAGTCGTGACACATTTTTACATAGAAAAACATATCAGAAGACTCAATATTTGGGGGAAGAGAATTCTAGGCAATGATATGAACAACGGTCCTGAGGTGGCAGTATGCTCGAGGATTGGAGGAACATTTAAAGGGGCAAGTATGGGGGCAAAGGGAGGAGAGTACAGGAGATGAGGCAAACAGCTGTAGGCAACCATGCTGGGTTGGACCTTTAAAGCCATGATAAGGACTTGGGCATTGTGATTTGAGGGAAAGGAGAAGCCTCAGGTGGGTGGGCAGAAGCGTGGAAGGAGACTCTTAACAGCTAAGCACAAAGATTCTAAACTCCACCAGGAATTCAGAATGCAGTTCTACTTCTTGCTGTTCAAATACGTCTTGAGGACCTCATTTCACCCCCCTTTGCTATGCACCACCCCATCCACAGTGGTGTGCTTTTCCATTGCAGGTAACCCTTCTTCCACCATTTCAATAACTCACAAGCTCGCTCAGTTTGATTTTTTTCCGATTCCCATTTCTACCAGCAAACTGTTTTTTTCAAGGTAAAGTACTATTTCCAGTGTAATATTTATGTATTTCCAAACCAATTAATACTCACAAAACTTTGCAACCATTTTTATTAGATTCCTACCTTTTCTATCAGTGTCTCGCTGATGGGGCTCTTTTTAAATAGTTTCTTTCTTTTTTTTTTTTTTTGAGAGATTTTCGCTATAGGGTGCGTGCGCTCACCAGACAGATAGAGAGAGACATAGAGACAGAAAGCGAGAAATCACCCCCCAGGGGCGATGGTCACGCTGCCATCCCTTCTCCTCCATTCTCCTCTCAGGATCTTGGGCACACACGCACACGCGCCCGGCGTGAGTTTTAAGCCACTGGGTCCGGGACGCGAACCGCGGTCAACTTCGTGGGAGTCCAGCGACATAGCCCTTACGCTAACTGCTGGTTCCCTAAAAAGTTTATTTCTTGAGAGAGAGAGAGCACCCAGACAGGGATTTATGCCACAATTCACCCCCAGCCTTTGCCAGCCCAGGTCACAGACATCCACACTTGTACCTGGTGTGTACAGGGAGACCTCAGAACTCAAGTCCAGAACTTTCCCAAGTGGGTCCACATCACAGAACATAATATGACTGGCTGGTCCTCAGTGATTAGACTTTTATGTGTTGTACTTCTAACTGCATTTTTCCTCAAATCCTGTATTTTTTTTTTTTCATTGTGTGATGTGGCATAACACACTGATTTTAAGGAACACAAGTCAATTACAACAGAACTGACTACTTTGCCTACCTCATGGGAGGATTGAAAGAACTGGAAGAGTTAGTAATGACAAAGCGTAATATATCTGGCTAGCAATAAGTGCTATAAGTACTTGCCATTCTTGTTGCTATTATTTAAAAGGGCCACTCCATGGACTAGCGGGTGCATGGTATGGAGGTTAAGATGCTGGATCCCACGTGGTTGGCTAGGTGGTTCAAGTCCCAGACTCTGTGACTTGAAAATCACACCATGCATGAGTGCATGTGTGCCCAAAATCCCAAGAGGAGACTGGAAGAGAGGGAATTGGTGTGGCTCTCCTCTCCGAAGGGTGATTTCTCACTTTCCCTCTCTGCCTCTCTCTCTCTCTGGGAAGCACACTTCCCTGTTTGCTATGAAATGTGTCTAAAACCATTCAAGGGGAGGCCATATTGACATCATTTCCTCTGCTCTTTTTTCTCTGTTCCCTAGTTAAAGGAAATTGCCCTGCCTTGGGCTCCCACAATCCTGGATTTCCTTCTTCCCAGCTGCCATCAGTGTTTTTGTCCTACATTCTTTTCTGGCTACCAGTTCCATGAGGAAACTTTCCCTTTACCCCCAGAGCACAAAGTAAGTGCTCAATAAATACTTCCTAAATAAATGAATGAGTGCATGAATGTAGAGGCAATAACTCTCTTTACTGAGCAGCTTCAATTCTCCAAACCCCCACCCCACCAAGAATGGCAATATTCAGCCAATGGACTGGACTACCAACCAGAAAAGGGACCAGAGGCAGGGAAAGAGACCCTTAGCAAGAATGCTACTGGTATTTTGGTTGGAATCTTTGTTTGAAGACCATTGGCATCCTAGACCCCAAACAGTAATGTCTGACTCACTCTAGTTCCTGTGGAAAACAAACATCTTGGTCAAGAAACACAATTTCAGCATCTTACTCTGGTGTTCATCACCATTTCTGTTCACAATAACCTGCAGTCTGAAAAGACATACAATCACCACTAACAAAGCACAAGGGTTTATGTATTACACAAATCCTGTGATATTTACTAATAAATGTACTTAGAAAGGTACATTTGCTGAAAACAAAAGGTAAAATTGCTCACAACATTTTACAATTTCATTTGCCTGAGGCTGTCTTGAATGTTAGCATCCCAAGAACCCTCAATCCCTCAATTAATCCCAGGCAGACCAAGATGGTTGGTCAACTTAATCGTCAACCGTACCCCTGAAGCATATGTTCTCTTTTCCAGAAGCTGACCTACAGCCGAGAGGCTCTACCAGACCCTTTCTATTAGAGATTATAGAATCAACTCTTTGACAGACTTGACTTTTCCATGTCCATCCAGCAAGGTCTTTCTATAATAGCCATTTCCCACTGGCAATAACAACCTCCAAAATAAAACTAAAGGTCAATATTTATTGAAATATCCTTCAGTCTCCTTAAAGAATTCGTACTCTCTTCCTTGGGCAGTGGCTAGCTCCTGGCTGTTTCCAGGAGTGAATGGAGAAGGGATGAGGGCAGAAACTGCAATGAGATAATGAGGGATCCTGTGATCTTCACCCCATGACTTACTGGATCAACTATGAAGCAATATGTGGATATGGCTATATGAATCTGGACAAATATGACAGAAGCAAATGGCTAACATTCCAGGGGCTCTTATTTCTAAGAAATAAATACAGCTGGTAGCTAAATTGCATATTGAGATATTTAAGATAGCTGGGGAAATTTAGCAATTAAAGCCATTTTCATTTTAATTAAAAAAAAAGTAGGGATAAGAGGATATAGGCCCATTCCCAAGCTCCAGGCATGTCTACCTATCAAGTTACCTTTAAGTTGGCCATTAAAACACAGAGGGGAGTGCCTGGATGCGGCCACATGAAAAGCACCTCCGAACCTATCTCACAGTTGGCTGAGCTTGCAGAACAAGAAGGCCCTTTCATGCAGGAGTGTAGGGCCCAGGGTATGCAGTGAGGTTGGGGCACCTCTGTGTTCCAAAGCAGGGCTTCATATCACAGCCACTCAGGTGGAAAGGGGGAGCTGGCCTGTTGCTCTTCTGCTCCTGCCTCAGGTCACAGATGAATAGAGCTCGATTGAGGAGTGGAGCTAGTATCACAAGCAGCTCAATGGTGTGGGGAGGAGGGTGTCTTGTTCAGAGATAAGGCTGGAGTCGGGGAGGCTGTGGGGTTCCTGGGGCAGTCAGTTGATAGGGACAGAGACAACACAGCATTGTTGAAAATGTCCAGCTCCCTCCTAGACGTGATGAGGCTAGGACAACACAGTTCATGAGGGTACTGATGGGAACGATGTCTCAAAACGCTTCCAGAAGGCTTACCTTCCAAGAATAAATGGTTGGCTTTAAATTACATACACGTGCTTGTTTCATGACCTCAAATAATTTTCCATTCTACTCAACCTAAAATAAACTCAAGCCATCATTTGTTGAATGTCTGTGCCAGGCAGAGACAAGGGCAATAAGTACAATGGTTAAGTACATAGACTCAACGCCTGTGCATGGTAAGTTCTCAATTATCAGTAGCTGTTCTTCTTATTATGGACAAACTGTGACAGGAGCATCAGTCTGTTACAAATGCATATCCAAAATGAACAACATGAACACAGTACATCTTTCCACTTATTTATGTCTTTTTCAATTTCTTTCAATAGTGCGTTGTAGTTTTCAGTGTGTAGACCTTTTACTTCTTGATTAAACTTATGTTTAATTATTTTTATGCTATTGTAAATGGGATTGCTTTCCTGATTTCTTTTTTAAATAGTTCATTGTTTGTGTATAGAAAATGACTAATTTCTCTATGTTGATTTTCTAGGCTACTGAATTTGTTTATTGGTCTGACAGCTTTTTGATGGGGTCTTTAGGGTTTTCTCTTTATAAGATTATGTCATCTGGAAACAGAAATAATTCTTCTTTCTTTCCAGAGTGGGTGCCTTTTATTCCTCTCACTTGCCCAGTTGCTCTGGCTGGGGCATGCAAATTTGTACTGAATAGAAATGATGGTAGTGGACATCCTTAGCTTTTCACTTCTGAGTATGAAGCTAACTGTGAGTTTGTCAGATGTGCCTGTATTATATGAGGTACATTTCTTTTCCACCTAAATTGTTTAGAGCTTTTATCATGAAATGATGTTTAATTTTGTCCAGTGATTTTTCTGTACCTATTATCATAATCATATGACTTTTATCCTTCATTGTGTTAATATAGACTATATATTTATAATCAATAAATCAACATTGATTGACTTGTATATGCTGAAACATTTTTACATCCCAGGAATAAATTCTATTTGATCAACGCATGTGATTCTTTTAACATACCATTAAATTTGGTTTGCTAACACTTTGTTGAAGATTTTTGCATCTATGTTCTTCAGAGATATTGGCCTATAATTTTCTCTTCTTATAGTATCCTTATCTGGTTTTGGTATCAGAATAATGCTGGCTTTGTAAAATAGGTTTGAAAATGTTACATTTTTGGAAGAGTTTGAAAAGGACTGATACTAATTCTCTCTTGAATGTTCAGTAGAATGCACCACTAAAGCCATCAGGAACTGAGCTATTCTTTGTTGGGAGATTTTTTTTTTTTTTTTTAATTACCAGAGGGTGTTTTAACTTGCCAAGGAGAAATGTGGGATGGGAGAAGAAAGCATCCTCCAGTGGGGCATGGTCACACAGTAATTCTTTCTCCTCCATTTCTTGATCCCATCAGAACCATGGGCACACATGTACACACATTCACATGGTATGTTCCTCAAGCACTGAACCAGAACTAGAACTGTGGTCAGCCATGTGAGATCCAGCTCCCTTAACTACTGTGCTATAGGAGTGATCCTATTGGAAGATTTTTAATTAATGATTCAATCTCTTGCTATTGATTTTTTCAGGTTTTCTATTTCTTTATGATTCTTTGTAGGTTGTATATTTCTAGAAATGTATTCATTTATTCTAGTTTATCCAATTATTGGCATGTAATTGTTGATAATAATCTCTTATTATCCTTTGTATTTCTGTGTTATCAGTTGTATTGCCTCATCTTTTGTTTTATTACTTATTTGAATCTTCACTCCTTTTTTCATTAGTCTAAGGTTTTGTCAATCTTTTGAATAATTAATGCTTGATTTTATTGATCTTTTCTATTTTTTCTCATGTCTACTTAATTTATTTCTGCTCTGATTTTTGGACTTAGTTTACTGTTCTTTTTTTTTTTTTTTTTTTTTTTTTTTTTTTTTGGAGAGGTTTTTGCTATAGGGCTCGTGTGCTCACCAGACAGACAGAAAAAGACAGAGAAACAGAAAGCGAGAAATCACCCCCCAGGGGGGATGGCCATACCACAATCCCTTCTCCTCCATTCTCCTCTTGGGATCTTGGGCACGCATGCACACGCGCCCGGCTTGAGTTTTAAGCCACCGGTCCGGGACGTGAACCGCAGTCGACTACATGGGAATCCAACAACATAGCCATTACGCTAACTGCTGGTCCCAGTTTACTGTTCTTTTACAGTTCCTTGAAGGTAAGGTTAGGTTTGCTTATTTGAGATATTTTTTTCATTAATATAGGTATTTATTGGTATAAACTTTTCTTTAGAACTACTTTTGTTCCATCCTATAAGTTTCGATATGTTGTATATCCATTTTCACTTATCTCAATGGAAAGACATGCCATGTTTATAAAGTGAAATAATTAACATTATCAAATGTATATGATACCCAAAGCAATCCAAAGATTCAATGCAATCCTTATAAAAATTTCAGTGATATTTTTCTCAGAAAAAAAAAACAAGGATTATATAGAATCACAAATAGTCAAAACAATCTTGTGGGGAAAAAGAAGTGGGAGGTATCATAGTACCTTTTTTCAACATATATTAAAAGAAACTGTAGCCATCATGACAGCATGATAGCATAAAAACAGACATATAGACAATGGTACAGAATAGAACTCAGTAATAAACCTCCCATTTACAGTCAATTTTTAACAAAAGTGCCAAGGACACACAATATGAAAAGATAGTCTCTCTTAAATAAATGGTATTGGAAAAATGGATATCCACATGCAAAAGAATGAAATTAGGTACTTATCTCATTCTATATACAAAAATCAAATTAAAATAAATTAAAGACTTAATCATAAAACTCCAAACTGTAAAAGTACTGAAAGGAAATATAGGAAAAAATGTTCTTGGCATTGGGCTGGGCAATGATACTTTGGTCATGACTGTGAAAGCACAGGCAACAAAAGCAAAAACAGGCAGCTGGAATAGCACAAACTAAAATCTTCTGTACAGCAAAGGAATAAGAAGGATGAAGAGACAAACTATGAAATAGGAGAAAATATTTGCAAATCACACCTCTAATGAGGGATTAATATCCAAAGTATAAAATAGCAAGAAGACAAATAACCCAGTTAAAAAATAGGCAAAGAAACTGAAAGAAATTTCTCGAAAGAAAAACACACAAATGGTCAACAGATAAATGAAAAAATGTTCAACATCACTAATCATAAGGGAAATGCAAATAAAACCACAATGAAATATTTTTTATCTCATACTTATTAGAACAGTTACTACCAGGCCAGCAGGTGGTGCGACATTTAAGACATTGAATCCCACATGGCCAACTCCTTGGTTTAAGTCCCAGACCTGGCAGCTTGAAAATCTTACTGGGCATGTGTGCATGCATGCCCAAAGTCCGGAGAGGAGGATGGAGGAAAAGGGATTGTGGTATGGCCACTCTTCTGCAGATGATTTCTCATTTTCCTTGTCTCTGTCTCTTTCTGGTGACTGTACGTGTTTTTTAAGGCAAAAACCTTAAAAAAAAAAATGATGATTACAAAAAAGACAAAAGATAACAAGGTCTGGCCAGAATATGATGAAAAAGGAACCCTTGTTATGCTGTTGATGGGAAAGTAGATTGGTATAGCCATTACAGAAAACAGTAGGGAAGTTCTCAAAAAATTAAAAATAGTCACCATATGATCCAGCAACTCTATTTCTGGGTATATATCTAAAGGAAATGAAATCAGTATGTCAAAGAAATATCTACACTCCCATGTTCATTGTACCATTTTTCACAGTAGCCAAGGTATCAAATTAACATTAAGTGTCTAATCAGCATAAAAATGGATAAAGAAATGTGGTACATGTAGGAACTTTGAAAACCTCATGGAGGAGCCAGCAGGCAGCATAGTGGTTGAGGTGTTGGATTCCCATATCGTTGACTTCGGTTTGAGTCTTGGACTAGGCAGTTTGAAACTTCCCATCAACAAGAAACCCCTCACTAGATGTGAGCCTCTTGACTCGGAACATCCAAAATCATGAGCTAAATAAACCTCTACTCTTCATAAATAATTCAGACTCATATTTCTGTTACTAGCAGTATAATGGACTAAAAGAGTGGAGTGATGAAAAGACGTTGGTCAAATAATACAACATGTCAGGGTGAATAAGCTCCAGAGATTGTCATATAGTATAGTGATGGTAGTTAATAATAGTGTACACCAAATTCTACACTCTATGGCAGAAATTGAAAGACAGAAAATACAGAAGTAGAGAAAGCAACTGCAGATACCAGAGACCTCAGGGGAATGAAGGGTAAAGGGGGAGGAATAAAAAAAAATGTTTCGCAGACACAAAAATGCAGGTAAACAAGGCAAATAAATTATGAAATGGAATATCACAGAAAAAGTTTAAAAAAATGGGGGCATTGCTAATTTTATATATATATAATATATATGAAATCATATACATATATAATTATGTATATAATATATATTGTTATATATGTATATAATTTCATATATATATAATCTCTAGTAGAATGAAAATTGAAAGTCTACAACATACTGTAATACTTTTTGTTGAAGATGATGCATATAGTAATATCTTGATTTGGTCTCATGCTGCACACATGCTTTGAAAAACCATTCTGTACCCTACAAAGATGTACAACAGTCAAATGTAAATAAATTATAAAATGATATGAAGAAATGAAAATATATATATATATATATATATCCTTGAAAATTACTAAGAGACTAAATCTTATGTTCTCACCACAAAAATATTGAGTATGTGTGGTAATAGATATGTTAACTAGCTTTCTTTGATAATTTTACAGTATATACATATATCAAAACATATTTTATGCACTATATGTACATACAATTTTTATTTGTCAATTATACCTTAATAAACCTGTGGAAAAATAAAATGAATAAGCAAATTAAGACAGTTCTGCAGCCAGGCTAAGTTAGCTAGAAAGTGTCAACAAAGGTGATTCTTGAGTCTTTGCTCGTAACATCAGACTTTCCTGAAGGAAGGAGCATCACACAGAGAGAGCCACCAGCTCTCTGTGCCACACAGCAACTCACTGTGTGATTTCAACAGACTGTTTAACTTCCCTGGACAGACTTCCATTTCTTTGCCTAAAAGATAAGGGAATTAGAATCTATCTCTTCAGTTTCTACTAGGTTGGGCCAGAATCCATCTCTTCAGTTTCTGTCAGATTGGGCCAGCAATTGATAGTGGTTAGGGCTCTGAACTCCCACATGGCCCCGACCAGTGTTAAGAGTCCCGGATCTGGTGACTTACTTTCTCACTTTATCTCCCTCTATCCCTCTCTGGTGAGCACATGTGCCCTACAGCAAATTTAAAAATAGTAATAATAATAATAATTAAATTAAATTAAATAACTATTTCTTTTTTTAAAAGTTTCTATCAGATCAAAATTTCTGTGAGTTTTGGTTTATGTACTAATTAATGGTGTCAAAATTGTGCATTTTGTCCCCACTTAATATATACCGAGTGTTCACACTCTATGACTGAAACTGAATGACTAAAGAATATAAAAACACAGTAAATGATTGTGAATACCAGACAGAGTGTGGGAAGATGGCGGGTGAAGGAGTAGAGTCTGAAAAAAGACATTAAGGAGAAAAATAGAGAGGCAAAGCATTAATGGGGCAAAGAAATGGGGTATTAACTGTTGAAGATAACTTTATAGTATTATCAACTGGAGGGGGGAGAAATGTACACATGTTGGAATATTCACTTTGCAAGCTAAATAATGTGATTGAATGTATAAAAGAACTTGAAATAAAATTTAAAAATAACAATGATAAAATATTGTGCATTTTAGTTTTGTATAATTATATGCTGTAGGTATCTGAATATAAGATAGTAGTATTGGGACCAGTGGATGGCATAAGGGTTATGTCGCTGGACTCCCACATAGTCGACTGCAGTTTGAGTCCCAGACCCAGCAGTTTAAAACTCATTTAAAACTCACATTGGATGTGTGTGCATGCATACCCATAATCCCAAGAGGAGACTGGAAGAAATGGGATTGCTGTGTGGCCATCCTCCTGGGGGGTGATTTCTTGCTTTTTGTCTCTGTGTCTCTGGTGAGTGCATGCTCCCTATAGCAAAAATCTCTTTCTAGGAAAAGAAGATAGTACTATAAGATAGTTTTCCATCTTAATGAGAATATTAAATAACTGTATAATGTACATTATACATCACACTATATTTTATAATGTAGTTATAGATTGGACAGAATACATATTTATGTGCATTTTATATAGAAATCTAGATATTTTATAATAAATGACATATTTCAATGTATCCTTTTAATATTTTATTTGTAAATTTGACTACATAAATGTACGAAGCATCTCATATAAAGTCACATATTATTCTCAGTAAGTAATTTTACTCAAAGTCTTCATGTGATCTTTGCTGTCAGGCTCCTTGTCATAATGAGAAACAGTTTTTGAGTAATAGGACAAACTTCTTAAGAGTAGTCATTTGATGCTGTCTGAAGTCATTTGAGATAGGGACCTTGAATCCAAAGTTATTAGCGTGACCTGAAAAACCCAAGTGATAGGACCAGCAGTTAGCGTAATGGCTGTGTCGCTGAACTCCCATGTAGTTGACCGCAGTTAGAGTCCCGGACCCGGTGGCTTAAACTCATGCCGGGTGCGTGTGCGTGCGTGCCACGATCCCGAGAGGAGAATGGAGGAGAAGGGATTGTGGCGTGGCCATCCCCCTGGGGGGGGCGTTGATTTCTCACTTTCTATCTCTCTGTCTCTCTCTGTCTTTCTGGCTAGCACACGCACTCTATAGTAAAAAAAAAAAAAAAAAAAAAAAAAAAAAAAAACTCTCCAAAAAAAAAAACCTAAATGATCAGTTTCTACCTGCCTTCATTCTTCACTATTCTTCCTCTTATTTACTTCATCCCAAGCATAATGATCCTTTTGGTATTCCTCTGTCACTTGGAGCACAGTTCTACTTATGTTGCCTCTCCAGGAAACACTCTTCCCTTTGATACATGCATGGTCCTTCTATGTCCCCATATCACTTAAGTCTGTGTTCAATTGTCACCTCCAAAGAGAATGATAACAATTTTCTCAGTACTTGCTGTTTGACTGCTAAGGACATATTGATTCACCCAAATTCCCATACCAATTTCTTCTTTCCTTCCTTTCTTTCTTTCTTATTATTTTTTTAAGGTGTTTGTGATAGGGTGCATGTGCTTGCTGGAGAAAAATGGTGAGAGAGAATGTTGCCACCCCTGGGGGGCAGCAACACTGTAATCCCTTCTCCTCCATTCTCTTCCTGGGCTTTTGGGCCCACATACACACATTCTTGGTGCGATTTTCAAGCTGTCATGTTTGAGACTCTAATGATGGTTGGCTATGTGGGAGTCCAGAGCCTTAACTACCACACCACCTGCTGCCCCTCCATACCAATTTCTTAACTAAAATAAATGATGCTGCAACAGAAATCTCAGTCAATCCACACAATGAAAATATCTCATTTATGAAAAATTTTACAAAGCTCAGAAAACTCTCCTTATCATCTCTCCTCCAGGGATCTCCTCAGGGATCCAGGGATCCAGGAATTCAGGCTCCATCTTGGTTTTACTCCCTCTCTTATCATGCCAAAGCATGAGATATTTTAAGGACCATTCTTGAAATGGCTTATATCATTTCACCTACATTTCTTTGACCAAATCTCAGTTGCAAAGATAGAAGCTTCCTTCCAGCAATGCTTAGAAATGTGAATCTCTGCTGTACCTAGTAAAGACTCCAGAGCAAAAAGAAAAGCATTGCCTTTGCCAAAAAAGTTACACCCAGGTTGGAATCCTATCTTTGCCCATTAGTTTAGAGCTCTGTGGATCTATTTCTTTATTGTAACTGGAACTGATGATGCCTAGCCATAAGAGAGACAAAATGTCACATATATAGTAAGTGATCAATAAATATTTGCCTATTAATGGATTCAGATTAATTGGAGAAATTGTATAGGCCTAACTACTTGCGTTAAACTTCCATAATTATCAAAATATTAAGTATTAGATCAAATAATCTTGAAACTATGGAATAAAATTTATACCAACAGTACTGTTGAATAAAATGATATGATTAAACATAACCCATCAACAATCAAATATCAACGTAATCTACTTCTTTTCTACTCCATTTTTATATATGGCTTGTTTTCTTTTCTGTTTCCCCTAGAAAAATCAGTCCTCCTCCTCTTGTGCAACTAGAAGATATGACAAATCATTTGCATTTTTTTCTAATTTTAAACAGATTCTCTATTGCAGAAGATGCATATTAGACAATATGGAGAAATCTCTTAATAACCCCACAATATTTAAAGTAGGTAATTAAGAATTGATGAATCACCTATAAAAAATTTTGTGAGGATTAACTACACCAGAGAAATACAGTAAACAGAATTTGGGAAAGTTAGTTCTCTGATTAATTAACTTTTTGTTTTAACCCTAAAAGTGACAGTGGACAGTAGAAGGGGAAACCATGATATAAACTAGGAAGAAATCTCCAGATTCACAGGGAGCTGAAACCTGAAAGGGGTTTTACATGAGCCAGGGCAGTGTGTCAGGAAGGCACTGGTTTACAGCTTCCAGTGATTCAGACATAGGACAGGAATTGAAAAGAAAAAGGCTGTTTTTTTACCACGAGTATTTTCACTGAGGTGATGGGATATTTTTTCAAAAGGCCCCAGCATGGGGGAAAACAAATAAGGTTGGGGAGGTGACACAGTAGTCTACTTTTTATAGAACGTTGCAGTGAAGAGAAAGAAAAAGTAAGAACTATACCTTGACCACGTGACAAGGGTAAGAGAAGTTGTTTGGTTTATTGCTTGCTGGGTATGGTCATTATTTGCTTGCTTTAGAAGAGGGAGAATGAGCTTTGTAAAGAGGCTGAGGAAAGGAGCAGGCAGAGTAAATAAAGGACAATGAAGTCCTGGGGCGACCTGAAAAGACTGAATCAGGTGAGCAGTAGAGGCGTTAGCCCAGAGGTGAAAGAAAGAAGGGAAGTATTAATGTCACAAAGAAGTGTGGTATTATCTGTTGAAGAAATTTTGTTGTTTTATCAACTGTATTAGGGAGAAATGGTCACCTGTTGAAATATCCATTTTGTAAGACAAACAATAATATGATTGAATGTATAAAAGAAAATAAATGAAAAATAATAAAAACAAACTTAAAAAAAAAAGAAGGGAAGCATGGGAGGAGATATGGACACATTTGGAGGCAATGGAGAGAAAAGTGAATGGAGTTTCCTGGTGATTTTCTCATTTCTTTGATCTCAAGATCCTTCTGCTGAGTAATGGCATGAAATAAAAGGGCATGACGAGAGAATAGTAAACCTTGAAGCAAACCCTTTGCAAATGGCAAAAGGATCAAGAATTATGTATCAGTTTTCTATTCCTGCATAACAAATTAATATAAGTGGAATAACATAAAACAATACACTTTAATTATCTCAGTTTCTGTGGGTTGGGAGCCTGAGCATGACTTCTCTAGATTCTCTGCTCAAGGTCTCACAGGTTGCCATCAAGATGTGGAATGGGTGGTGGTCTCATTTGGAAGCTGTCCTAAAAGAGAATCTGCTCTAAGTTCGTTTAGGCTATTGGAAGAATTTACTTCCTTGTGGCCGAATAACTGAAGGCACTGGCTTTTTGCTAGATATTGACTAGAGGCCACCTTCAGGTCTAGGGCCACCCGTAGTTCATAAAGTCTGCCTGCAGTCCCTTACCACATGGGCTTGTTCAGCAAGGTCACATACTTCATCAAGATCACAAAAAGAGTATTCAGATACAACAGGATAGGACAGATTCTCATAAAACGCAACTCACTTACAGGAATAACATAATCAGCTTTGCCATATCCTATTGGCTAGAAGCAAGACACAGGGCCTGATCACACTTGAGGGACAGGGGGTATTACACAAAAGTGTGAACACCGGGAGTTAGTATCACTAACAGTCACCTTGGGCCTGTTCTCAGTTTGGGTATCCAGGGGCAGAAGCTAGTGTAGAGACAAGAGTGAATGCTCCTAGCACTGGTGCTTTCTTAGCCAAAACTAATGGGCCCTTAGCTTCTTCACTCACTCTTTGCATATTTGTGTGTTTAGAAATTTTTCCATGTTTTTTTACAAAGCAAAGAAATAAAAAATGAAAACAAAAGGGAGTGAAGTGAAGGCAGTGAACGAGAAACTGCTTGTCATTCAAAGCTTAAGTGTTGTGTTATTTGTATGTCTTTGACCCAGGTTTTCAAGAATCTAAGTACCAAGTACCCAAATACCTTCATGTGCTAACAGAACTAATTCCTTGTTTAAATGTCTCAACATCCATGGGAGCTGAGTTGGGGTTACGGAGACATCAGTATTCCTACCTTGACCTTGAATTTCAAGTCTCCATCTTTAGCAATGGAGAACTGAATAAAATCACTAGTGCTCTGCTTTTAAGTCCAGCCCAGCCATTTTCATGCTTGAAAACAATGCCTCATTGTTGGGTTAGAGAGCTGCAAATGGAATAGTGGGGCTGAATCAGCAAACTTTGTTCCCTGTGTGTACACTGACATACAGAGATGACAAACAGATCCTGGGAACAATGAGGCACGTGATTCTGGAAAGTGTGTGAAAGTTTAATTCGGAATTACACTCGGTAATGAAAGAGCGGCAGAGCAATGCCAAGAACACACAAAGCATTAACCGCCAATGCATTTGTATTGCAATTGTTTAGATATTTTTCTATCAAGCCATAATTACTGTTGGGAAATTAACATATGGATACCTCTCTGAAACTGCTACAAGCTTTAATCATACTTACAGTCTCAAACAACTACCATGTGGTAGAAAAACAAAACTTTACAATTGAAAATTTTGCTCCCTCAGTTATTTTTAATTTCCCTCGATTAGGTTTTTCTGTAAATGACTATGATCTCATAGGAGGTCTTATGTTGAAATACAAATGCCACAAAATCTGAGGTCACTCTCCTCATAAATTATTTGAATCCTTTTCTTCGAATATCTTAATAAACAAATGATTAGCCTCTGTTAATATACCTCCAAAGATGGTGAACCTTTTATTTAACTGAATCAGCAAACTTTGTTCCCTGTGTGAACACTGACATACAGAACTCTGACTCCTGATAAATTTCATCCAAGAGCTAAAAGCTATCTTTTGGAGTTACATATTTTAAGTATAACTTTTCTTCCATTTGACAGGCTTTCAGACACTTGAAATCAGACTCCTTGGAGATTAATTTCAGGTACACATACCATATTGAAAATGGGACATCTTACATTGGGATACTGGAAAATCTTTATCTCTGAGATAAAGGCAAATAATATATCAAGGTTTCAGGAGAGACAAATAAGAAAGTATAGGAAGAAAAGGAAAGTAAAAGGAGAGGAAGCCAAACAAGGGAAATTTCCAGTAAAGCTCAAAAAAAAAAAATCCTAAATCTAAGTAAAGCTTTGGCGCTGTCACATCCCAGATTATGGTTATTGGGCTTTCATACTCCCACCCTGATAGTCACTGGTCAAAGGCTGCCCTGGACTAGGGGAGGGCTGAATGTAAACTTGCAGGCTTTGAAGCACTGCATGTATCAGCAAGTGTTCCAGTATCCCCAGGGAAGTTCACCAAGACAAAGCACAGGTGCTCACTATTGGAGGTAAGCGCTTGCAAAATGATGCACAGAAATGGTAAAAAGAAATCTGAGGGGATCTTTTTTGAGCAGTCTTATTACTGGCTACAAAAAATAATAATCAGAAGTTACCTAGTGAGCAGGGAGAACTCCAGCTGCTTTCCATTACTCAACAATGAGAAAAATCAGACAATACTACTCTCTCCTCTCAGGTGAAAAATGGAAAGGAACCACTCTGGGAAATTGGTCAGACTGACAGAAGAATCCAGATGTACTGAAGTTTAGGGTTCTCAAATCTCAAATGATGAAGCTCAATCAACCTACAGTGAGTGTAAACATAACATACAGCCCCCCACACACTTACCCTAATCTTATTTATTTATTTACACTTAATCATTATATATCTTAAGCACATACAATTTTTTTTCATGGTATATATACATTGCCTATTGATCAAGTCAAAGATATTACCACATACATTATCTTCAACTTTCAATTGTATCTATTAAATGTTTTTATCCTGAGCCCCACTCCCCACTATCCACCTATATAATCTCTGCTATCTACACTTGCCATACCTGCTGTTATATTTTTCAGTCTTTCAGTTTCTGCCATAAAGTGCAGACATTTATTATATATTGCACAGGGACATGCAATGTCTGTCTTTCATAGACTGACTTGCCTCACTTAGCATTAAGTGTGCTATATCCATCCACTTTGTATCAATAGTCAGAATCTCATTGTTTTTTAAGGTTAAGTATTGGGTTGTCGGAAAAGTCATGATGCATTTTTGCATAGAAAAACACATCACAACTTTCCCGACAACCTAATAGTATTCCATAGTGTACATGTACCACATTTTTTTCCAATTATCAGTTCTTGGGCATTCAGGTTAATTCCACATCTTAATCCTTGTAAATAATGCTGCAGTAAACATAGATATGCAAATTTCTTTCTGTTTTCCTATCCTATAGGTAAATACCCAGAAGTGTTATTAGTGGGTTGTATAATAGTTCTATTTGTAGGTTTTTGAGGAAACTCCATATTGTTTTCTACAGCGGCTAATTTACATTCCCACCTACAGTGTAGGAGGGGTTCCCTTTACACCACAGCCTCGCCAACACTTTCATTCTTTATTTTTTGATCGTAGCCATTCCAAATGGGATTGAGTGATATCTCATTTTGGTTTTGATTTGCATTTCCCTTATGATAAGAGATGTTGAGCCTTTTTGGTCATTCATATGTCTTTCTCAGAGGGTTGTCTGTTCAGCTCCTTGCCCATTTTTCTTTTTTTTTTTGGAGAGGTTTTCTCTATAGGGCGCGTGCACTTGCCAGACAGACAGAGAGAGACAGAGAGACAGAAAGCGAGAAATCACCCCCCCAGGGGGGATGGTCACGCTGCAATCCCTTCTCCTCCATTCTCCTCTCGGGATCTTGGGCACGCACGCACACGCGCCCGGTGTGAGTTTTAAGCCACCAGGTCCGGGACGCGAACCACAGTCGACTACGTGGGAGTCCAGCGACATAGCCATTACGCTAACTGCTGGTTCCCCCCATTTTTCGATTAGACTGTTTGTTTTGTTGCAGGTAAACTGTTTGAGTTCCTATATATTTTGGTTATCAGTCCTTTATCTGAACTGCAGTTTGCAAATATATTCTCCCATTCTGAGGGTTGTCTCTTCACTCTGATTATTGGTTTTGTTTGATTGTTTGGTTTTCTTTTTGCTGTGCAGAAGCTTTTTAGCCTGATATAGTCTCATTTGTCTATTGTTGGGATTACTGCCTGTGCTTTCGGATTCTTATTTAAGAAATCTTTGCTTGTGCTATGTGTCCAAGTTTCTTCTGTGTTTTCTACCAGTAGCTTTATGGTTTGAGATTTTATGTTTAGATTTTGTTTCATTTTGAGTTGATTTTGTTAATGGTCAGAGTGAGGGGTCTAGTTTCATTTTCCTGGAGGTGGCTATCCAGTTCTTCCAGCACTGTTTGCTGAGAAGACTTTCTTTTCACCATTGGATTGTCTTCTGCCCTTTGTCAAAAATCAGTTGACTGTATGCTTCCGAGTTTCCATTTGTTTTTTAACTTTCTATTTTACTTATTTTATTCCATTGGTCTATGTGCCTGTCTTTGTGCCAGTACCATGCTATTTTAATGATCATAGCTTTGTAATATATATTGAGGTCAGGTAGTGAGACGTTTCCTACTTTATTCTTTTTGCACAGTATTGCTTTGGCCTTATGCAGCCTTTTTTAATTCCAGACTTTTTTTTTTCAGTCTTTTTCCATAGGGCACATATGATCACTGGTGACAAAAAGAGGAGAGAAAGAGAGAGGTTGAGAGAGGGAGAATGAGAGAAAGTGGGAAATCACCCCCCTCCAGAGAATATGGCCATGCAGTCATCCCTTCTCCTTCATTCTACTTCTGGGATTTTGGGCATGCACGCACATGCACCCACTGTGATTTTCAAGCCACAGGGACTCAAACTGCAGTCAGCTGTGTGGGAATCAAGTGCCTTAATTACCATGCCACCTGCTAGTCCTGATTCCATACAAATTTTAAGATGTCTATAATAATTTGATTGAGATTATATTGAATTTGTAAATTAATTTGTGTAGAATTGACATTTTGATTATATTAATTATTCCAATCTAGTAACATGGGATGTGTTTCCACTTTTGTGTATCATGCTCAATTTCTTTTTTCAGTTTTTTATAGTTTTCATTATAGATGTCTTTCATCTCTTCGGTTAGGAGTATTCCTAGATATCTTATTGTTTCTGTGGCTATTGTTAATGAGATTGCTTTCTTCAATTCAACCTTGATTTGTTCATTGTTGGCGTATAAGAATGCTATAAATTTTATATATTGATTTTTGTATCCTGCCACTTTACTAGATTCTGAATTTGTTTATCACTTTCAGGAGGTTTTGTTTTTTGGTGTGAAATCTTTGTATATAATCAACTCATCTGCATAAAGAGATAATTTCACTTTGTCTTTACCTATTTGAATGCCTTTTATTTTGTTTTCTTGTCAGATTAAAAATTGGAACAAGACAAGGCTGCCCACTTTCCCCACTGCTTTTCAGCATAGTACTGGAAATTCTAACTAATGCAATCAGACAGGAAAGTAAAATAAAAGATATTCAATTAGGTTAAGAAAAAGTGAAATTATATCTATTTCTCTACTCTTAAATATAAGCAGTCAAAGAGTACCATAAATTTAAGGAAAGTCTGGTAAACCAAAGATCAAGGCAAACAAAGTAAGAGTGAACATGTGCAAAATCAAAGCAGTGTTTATTTAAAAAGAACACTATAATTGCTATTCTTGGAAAGGCAAGAAAAATTATTTTACCTATGAGATAAGAATTAGCAGTTATAAAAATGTATAGTCATAAAACAAGAAAGATTTTAAAATTTATAAAGCAGAGAGCAGAAATGAAAAAATCCAATAAAAATTTTTAAGGATAACATTGAGAAACAAGAAGAAAGAATTAGAAAAGTAGGAAATAAAAAAAAAAAAATGAGAGCATAATTTTCAGAGGTCCATCATCCTGGAAAATAGGTGCTCCATAATAAAAGTCAGAAGGGAGAAAATCATTTTTCAAAACTTAAGCATCATATTTCTCAAACTAGTAGGTGGTAGAACAAAGCTTTCAAAATTCTGAGAAAAAAATTATTTATAACCTAAAACTTTATCTCCAATCCAACTATAAATGACATTTGAGGGTAAAATAAAGACATTATTCCATATTCAAGTTCTTAAAAATGTACCCCTCATGGGGACCAGCAGTTAGTGTAATGGCTATGTTGCTGGACTCCCATGTAATCGACCGTGGTTCGAGTCCTGGACCCGGTGGCTTAAACTCATGCTGGGCGCGTGTGTGTGCGTGCCCAAGATCCCAAGAGGAGAATGGAGGAGAAGGGATTGCGGCCTGGCCATCACCCCAGGGGGTGATTTCTCACTTTCTGTCTCTCTGTCTGTCTCTGTCTCTCTGGAGAGCACACGCGCCCTATAGCAAAAACCTCGCATAGAAAAGAAAGAAAGAAAGAAAGAAAGAAAGAAAGAAAGAAAGAAAGAAAGAAAGAAAGAAAGAAAGAAAGAAAGAAAACAAGGAGTACCAGGGCTATACTCCTTTCTATATGCTCTGGGGAGAATCCATTTCCTCGCTAACGGCTGCCCACATTTCTTGGTTCCTGCCTTTTTGTCTCTATTTTCAAAGCCACTAATGATGGGTCAAGTCTGACTTCTAATTTTTGCTTCCTTCTTTCACTTTTAAGGTCTTGGACTTACTCAGATAATTCTAAATACTCTCCTGATTTTAAAGTCAACTAATTAGCAACATTATTTCCATGAGCAACCTTAATTCATTCCCCTACCAAATAACCTAACATATTTGCAGGTTCCAGGAATTATAGCAAGGATATCTTTAGGGGCAATTATTTGGCTAACAATAGAGTGTAAGTGTGTTAAGAAATGTGGGAAGAAATTGTAAAAGAATGGCAATAGCTCCTCTTGAGGAGAGGAACAGGGCTTAGGAAGGGCTAGAGTAGATGGCAGTTGTTTGTTTTTTCTTATAAACAAGTGCTACTATTAATCTTTAAAAAAAAAAAAAAAACCTATGTTAATGTATAATTTTAATTAAATGAAAATTAAATTTCAACACAAAATTGGCAAAACCAGGAAAGAATTGTAAATAGAAAAACAAACAAACAAAAAAATATAATCAGATGGATTTGGAGGTGAGAGCTAAAACTAAACTCGCCTATCTGTGATATGCCTGAGGAAACATTGCAGGTGGATGAAAAGAATTGCCTTTTAATGTCAGAAGGTGTGATCAAAACCTTACAGGGGAAATTTGAAAGGACAAAAGAGAAAACACAAAAATGGTGTATTTGAAACCAACATCCAGGGGCCAGCAGATGGCGTGGTGGTTAAGGCAGTGGACACTCCCACATGGCTGAGCACGGTTCAAGTCCCAGACCTGGTGGCTTGCTTTCTCACTTTGACTCTCTCTCTCTGGTCAAATTAAAAAATAAATGAATGAGTAAATAAAATTAAAACAAATAATTCTTTTAAAATAAATAATTAAAACCAACATCCAGAAACCTATACTCAACCAGAATTCAGAAACTTGTGCTGGGCTTGCTGCATGACTTCCTCCTCCAGACTAGGACCCTCTGGTGAAGGGTCCAGGTCTTCACTATTTAAACAAGCATTTGGTCAGCGTTCACATGAGCAGTGACCCACAGTTTGTAACTAGTCAGCCCTGCCAGGTCTCCCTGGAGTTTCATGACTGCCATGGGAAAAACAGGGCATTTTTGTTTTCTTGGCTATTACCTTCTGAATATTTCTTTAGTTTAAAATTAATGCACAGTTCAGTAGAAGGCAAAGAAAATCATATCTGAAGAGTTAATGGTCCATTGAAACAAACATTGACCCCTTTCACTGGCATTTTACATTGTTGTATCGTGAAGATAATCAGCAGTGATTCATTCAACCAAGAAGGAAATAGTTCAAAGTTAAAATACTTTTGGTTCAAGCCCAGGCATTGACTCTATGTGTGTATATGTGTGTGTGTGTGTGTGTGTGTGTGTGTGTGTACACTTATCCATGTGTACACATATGTTAATACAGTCTGTAGCAATAGGGGAGACACCCATAGTGGATGTTACAGTAATTGTTAACACAAGCAAGTGCTTGATAGTTTATAAGACTGGCAAGACAATTTGAAGGTAAGTCACATTCTTTATTTTTATTTATTTTTTTTTTTCTGAGAAAGGTTTTTCGCTATAGGGCGCGTGCGCTCGCCAGACAGACAGACAGAGAGAGACATAGAGACAGAAAGCGAGAAATCACCCCCCAGGGGGGATGGTCACGCCGCAATCCCTTCTCCTCCATTCTCCTCTCGGGATCTTGGGCACGCACGCACACGCGCCCAGCGTGAGTTGTAAGCCACCGGGTCCGAGACGCGAACCGCGGTCGACTATGTGGGAGTCCAGCGACATAGCCATTACGCTAACTGCTGGTTCCCTTAGAGAGAGAAATTTTTGCCATAGGGCACGTGCGTGCGCTCACCAAAGAGACAGGGAGACAGAAAGCAAGAAATCACTCCCCAGGGGGATGGCCACACTGCAATCTCTTCTCCTCCATTCTCCTCTAGGGATTTTGGGCATGCTCACACAATGGTCAGTGTGAGTTTTAAGCCACTGGACATGAACCACTGTTTACTACATGGGAGCCCAGAGACACATCCATTACATCATCTGCTGGTCCCCAGTAAGTTGCATTATTACAGCCAGTTTAACTTTTTTGCTTGGCATAGTTTTTTTTTCTTTTCTTTTTTGCCTTTATGAGAGAAAGAGAGGCAGCGAGAGAGAAAGGGAGTGAGAGAAAAACAGAAAAATGAAGAGAGACAGAAATAGGCATTTTTGCCAATGACCTGATCCTAGGCAATCATGCCTAACATGTTCAGGGTTAGCCCAGGAACCCAAACTCATGCCTCCCATGTGGCTTCCAACTTCCCAAGCAGTGGTGTTACCTGCATGCCACCACAGCTGGGCCTATGAATATTTTATAGATGAGAAAACTGAAACTCACAAAGATTACTAAACTTGTGATAGACGGTATTCTATCTAGAGCTAGAGGTTTGAACCAAAATATCTCTGATCTTCAAATTTGCACCTTCCTCTTCTATCTTTCTGCCTTTGGGGCAATGAAGCTCAATCTTTTACAGAACAGGATTTCAGAAACACCAATCAGGGCAGAGCCCAACTTACAAGGCAGGAGCAAAATTACTGGCAGAAACCATGATCATTGTGTGGCTGTCATAAAAATCACCCTCGTGGCAACACATCCCCAAAAGAAGAAGACATCTCAGAATGAGACACTCCCCAGAGGTCTGCCTTCCATTTTCTGCTATCAATTCCTTTGGGGTAAAAAGGCTTATCATTCATTTTTTACATCTAGTGCATTTTTACTTTTTTTTTTTTTTTGGAGAGGTTTTTGCTATAGGGCACGTGCGCCCGCCAGACAGAGAGAGAGACATAGAGACAGAAAGCGAGAAATCACCCCCCAGAGGGGATGGCCATGCCACAATCCCTTCTCCTCCATTCTCCTCTCGGGATCTTTGGCACGCACGCACACGTGCCTGGCGTGAGTTTTAAGCCACCAGATCTGGGACACAAACCGCGGTCGACTACATGGGAGTCCAGCGACATAGCCATTACACTAACTGCTGGTCCCTCGAGTGCATTTTATGAGAAGTGCATTTGGACATCTTGGGACCAAATGTCTTAGACCAGCTCGAGGTTCATTAACATCCCAAGGGAGCATGGTCCTAGATAGTGGCCTCATTCAGGAATGACATACAAAATTACATGGCAGGGCTCAGTGGCATCAACCAACTATGTTTGCTGATACCACTTCCATATTCTTTAAAATACTGATAACTAATTAGGAGTATATGAGTGATGTTATGTAGTAGTATTTCTGTGGATGTGGTATCCCCCCAAAATAGAAGCTGGCCAACTTTTTCTGTGAGAGGCTTGATACTAAATACTTAAAGCATTGTGAGCCAACAGGTTTCTGTCACAAATACGTAACTGTCATCATAGCACAAAGGCAACACAAACAATCAAAATGAAAGGACTTGGCTGTATTCTCATTAAACTTAATGGACACTGACATTGGACTTTCATATAAACTTCACAGGTCACAATATATTATTTCTTTTAACCACTTAAAAGTGTAAACACATTCTTAACTCATAGACCATATCAAAACAAGCCCAGGGTGAATTTGGCCCACAGGCCAGTTTGCCAACCCCTGCCCTAGATGACTCCAAGTGAATGGTAAGTATAGCCTTCTTTTTCTTGGATGGTAACATGGACTTGGAAAACTTCAAGCCACTTTTAAGCTTTTATCCTTTTAGGAAACAGTATCACTCAAGCCTCCCACTTCTTTGATTAAGTCATAAGGATAAGAGTAGTTCTACTGCTTCAAGGCCAGGAGCAGCAGTCTACCTGAGAGAAAGATTATGTTAGGACAAAATAATAAATCATTTATTTATCCTCTGGGCATGGAGAAGGGAAAAAGAGGAAGAGGATAAAAAAGAAAATACACATGTAATACAGTCTGTGGCAGGATAGATTTCTACCTAATTGTTCCCCAATCAGGTTTTGTGGGTAGAGGTAGATATTCTTCCATATCTCTCTACCCTCTTCCCACATTTCTGATATGGCATCTCCCTGGGGTTTCCTGCCCAGAGTTTTAGTAAAGATCCTTCTTCTCTGTATACACACATGGTTAATCTCTAAAGACAGCTCCACTTTTCTTCTTCCCTGTATGTACACACTACACCTTTCTTCAGATGTAGAGGCTAAGTACTCCCTCTCGAATTAGGGCTGGATTTGTGACTTCTTTGACCCATAGACTGCAGAAGTGACACTCTTGAATTCCTATACTTATGCATTAAGATAGCTTATTCCTCTCTTAGAATCATCTTTTATGCTATGGAAAAGCTCAAACCAGTAGAGAAGCTGACTGCGAGAATCAAAACTCCTGCCCAACATCCTCAACTGAGCTCCCAACTGATGGCCAGCACCAACTTGCCAGGCATGTTAGTGATCCATCTTGGAAGTGGGTGCTCTAATTCTCTTCAAATCACTGCTAAGACACCTCTGCCATGGAAATCACAGGAAAGTAGTACCTGCTGAGTTCTGGCCAAATTACAGATCCATATCAATAAATGATTATCATATTAGCCATCTTGTTATCTTTAAATCTTCTCTTTCTGTTTTTTTTTTTTTTTTTTTTTTTTTTTTCCAGATCTATTTCAATTAGACTGCCCTACCACTCTACCAAATGGCTCTTGTCAAGGGCATGTTGCATTGCTAAATTCAATAGTTACATTTTTCAGTCCCCATCTTACTTCACCTTTAAAAATAATTTGAACCAGTTGATGACTCTTTTTTTCATTACATTTTTTCCCCCACTCAGGCACTACAATCCCTTGGTTTTCCTCTTATTCATTGTTCTTCCAACGCCTCCTTTTCTGGTTCCTCCTTTTCTTCTGTTCCCTCATGTTACAGTGCCCCTGAATTCAATCATCAGCCTGCTTCTCTATCCTATGGCTGATCTATCAGCAAGACTTATGGTTCTAAACTCCATATATTTTGACTGTTTCCATAATGTACCTCAAGACATCTTTACAGTTCCAGACTTGGTTTTCTAATTGCCTTCTCAGCACATCCACTTGGATGTAGACAGCTTGCTCATAACACATCAAGAATAGAACCCTTTACCTCTCCAGCAAACCAGCTCCACATTCAGCTTTCCTCACTTCAGGTAATGTTAATGTCTTCTTTCTACCTGATCATGCCTCCTGGGAGCTAATTTCTTGTCTTCTGTCTCTCTGTATCTCTGGTGAACGCATGCAACCTATAGCAAAAATCTCTATTAAAAAAAAAAAAATAAAAAGATTAGATGTTCCTTCTGAATGAAAATGCCGGGGCAGCAGCAGGTAATCTCTACCTCAATGTCAAGAGAATGTTAGATATAGTGTCACCAGGAGAGGAGAACATGGAGCTACTGGTAACAACCAGGCTGAATTAATTCAATTCTGATGAAGACAGAATCAAGAAACAGGAAGAAATCAGGTCCCTGAAGCATCACCTTGAATTTAGCTGGCTTTTAAGGTAAATTAAAGTTGGAATTTCCTTCACTTGCTGAAAGAATCCTGACAAAAGAGCCTGAGAATATTTGTGAAACTCTTTTTACCAGCAGAGAAGTTAAAATTTGAGACTGCTTCTCCTAACTGATAGACATTATTAATTACTGCTTTATTTTCACTCTACCCTCCTCCTCAGCACAAGGACTGAAAAGTTCATCACACAATTGAAACAAAATGTGGTAACCTCTACATTCTTTCTTTTTGGGTAAAGAAAATAAGAGTTACCAAAAAAAGTGAATAAACAAACAAAAAAGTCTTCAAGACATTTCTGTTTACCCAATACACAAAGATCATTACACATATTACACAGATCATTACATTATAGCAGGCACTCAATAAATAGTTGTTGATTGATTCAATGAAAAGAACATTGCTCATGCACAGTAATAGGTGATTTCTTCTTTATATAATTATTTATTTAATTTTAATAATAGTTATTACGATTCAATTTGTTCAGAGAGAGACAGAGAGAGACAGAGAGAGAGAGGGAGGGTGAGAATGCAAGCCGCCAGGTCTGGGATTCAAAACACAATCAGCTATGCAGAATCCAGTGCCTTAACTACCATATGACCTGCTGGCCCCAATAATAAGTGATTTCAAGCAAAAGTGATGATTAACTTTATTGAATTATAGTTGATACAGGATACTTATGTTGGAGGCAGTTTTAGACTTCCTGGTTTAAGTGGGCCAGAGTACTTGGAGAGAGTACAGAGATGAAACCAGTGATAGACTGGAAAGTACAACCTATTAATTCAGGGTAAGGAAATCGATGACAGAAAGGAACAACAAAAACAACACATATGGAACCGCCCCATGGCCTAGTGGTTAAAGAAGTCAAATCCCAAATGGCTAACTGTAGTTTGATTCCTGGCCCTGGTGGCTTGAAAAACACATTGGGTGCATGTGCATGCATGCCCAAAATTCTGACAGAATAGAGAGAGGGAGAAGAAGCTGTAGTGTGACCATGCCCCATCCTGAGGTGCTTTCTTTCTCTTTCTCTCTTTCTGTCTGACAAACACATGTGGCCTCTGGCAAAAAAGAAAAAAGAAAGGAAAGGAAAGGAAAGGAAAGGAAAGGAAAGGAAAGGAAAGGAAAGGAAAGGAAAGGAAAGGAGAGGAAAGGAGAGGAAAGGAGAAAAAAAAAAAGAAAAGAAAAGAAAAGAAAAGAAAAGAAAAGAAAAGAAAAGAAAAGAAACATACTAGTCAGTATTGTACAAAATCAAGAGTCTAGAGATCATCTGACCTAATAACCTCATTTTACAAAAGAAGGAGCTGAGGTTTTCAGAACAAGCTAACAAGGGAAGACACTAAGGCATCTGATAAGTGTTCTAAGATATTACTTTTCAAACTGTGGGTCAACAATTAGTCGGCTGTGAAGTTCATTAGTGGGGTTTGGTCAACTTTTTTTTGTTTTTTTTAACTGAGCAAATGAGACTAGAATAAAATGGAAAGGGGGAAATCAGAGTGCATTTTCTATAATAAGGTTAAGTATTATTGCATAAAACGTTTGGTTTAGTTTACTAGTGCATAAATAATTATACATATTGTGTATTGGGTCAGGGTGTCTAATGTAGCTCACACTAAGAATTATATCTTTAAATGTTTAGAAAGCATAAATCTAAGCAGATGAGAATAGTGGCTGATAAGGCATGGTGCTTGGAGCCCAGCAGAATAGATCTGCCAGGTTCTGACACCTTGTCCGGTAATAGTGAGTGCAATCCTGGACAGTTGTCAGAGTCATTGGTGAGATTTTTCAAGAATAGATTCTTAAGCCCCATACCCAGAGATTCTGAGGATCTCGAATAATTTTTGGATTTTTTTTCAAAGTATACCAGGAAATTTTCATGCACAGATTAGTGTCAGGACCAGACCTCCCTTCAAAGGAAAAAATGAGCAGAAGCCCATCCTCCATTTACACCTATCTTCGAAATGCTAGTGATTACAGAGCAACTGGAGAGTACAAGCACAAGTGGTCTTAAGTGGCACTGACACATGGGCTCCTGTAGGGGGTGATGTTTGCATCAGACATCACCCATCAAATTTAAGGTTTAAGGTTTAAGGAGGAAGGCTAACAACACTCTAAAGAGGCTGGTATCATCCCGATACTAAAACCAGGCAAAGACCTCACAAGAAAAATGAAGACAAAAACTGCAAACAAATATTTCTTATAAATATGAGTGCAGAAATTCTCAAGGAAATGCGAGTAAACTATATACAGCCACACAGAAAAAGAATTATATGCCATAAGCTAGTAGAATTTATCCTAGGAATGAAAGGTTGGTTTAATATCTAAAAATTAATAAGTATAGTATACCATATTAATAAATGACAAAACAAAACCACATGATCAGCTCAATAGACATAAAAAATAATTTTACAAATTCCAACACCCTTTCATTATAAAAATACTCAAGGGTAGGCCCTGTAGCTAGGTGATTAAAAAAATTGACTCACATATGGCTGGTTACAGTTCAAATCCCAGCTCCAGTAGCTCAAAAAACATTCTGGACATGTGAATGTGTGCCCCAAATCCTGGCAGGATAGAGAATGGAGGAGAAGGGATGGCTTTGTGGCCACCCCAAGGTGGTATCTCTTTCTCTTTCTCTCTTTTACTGGTGAGTGCACACATGCTATGAAAATTTTTTTAAGTATTCAACAAACTAGAAATATGAGGGAATTTCCTTATCCAGATAAAGCACACCTATGAAAAGCCCATAGCTAGCCTCATGCTTCATAATAAAAGAATAGATATTTTCCCCTGGGAATTAGACAATGGCTATTGTTACCACTTTCATTCAACACTGTGTTGGAGATTATGGCCAGAGATATTAGGCAAGAAAAAGAAATTAAAAAGTAGCTAGACTGGAAAGCAAGAGGTCAGATTACCTCTTTTCATTGATGACATAGTGTTATACGTAAAAAATCCTAATAAATCCACCAAAAAATACTATTAAAACTAATAATGATGTCAGTAAGATTATAAAACACAAAAGCAATCTACAAAAATATAAGTATTCCTATACACTGGCTCTAAACAATCTGAAAATGATATAAAGAAAACAATTAATTTATAATACCATCTAAAAGAATAAAATAGTTGAAGGTATATCTACCAAAAGAAGCATAAATCTCATACTCTAAAAATTAAAAAGAATTATTGAAAGACCATAAAGCTATCTAAATTTAGGAACTTAAGAAGGCTTAATAGAAAGATGACAGACAAGGTCAGAAGAAAATGGCCTGGGAAGTTGCCAAGTTCCTCCCTGGAAAATAATCAGGCATCTAAATTATACACATAGGTTTTTTGTTTTTGTTTTTGTTTGGAGAGGTTTTTGCTATAGGGTGTGTGCACTCGCCAGAAAGACAGAGAGAGACAGAAAGAAAGAAAGTGAGAAATCACCCCCTGGGGGAGATGGCCATGCCGCCATCCCTTCTCCTCCATTCTCCTCTTGGAACCTTGGGCACACGTGCACATGCACCTGGGGTGAGTTTAAGCCACTGGGTCCAGGACTCGAACCGCGGTCCACTACGTGGGAGTTCAGGGACATAGCCATTACGCTAACTGCTGGTCCCTAAATTATACAAATAGTTTTTATTAGATACTGTTTGAGATGTAATTTTCAAGCAAAATGACTGAATTTTGAGCCATTTAACATTAGAGTTGTGTTATGAGCTGAATATGTCTTGCCCAACCAAAAATCCATACAGTGAAGCCCTAATCCCAATGTGATGGTACTAGGAGGTGATCAGTTTGAAAGATAAATAGTGAAAGGCAGTAGAACATGTCACCCCCAAATATGTCACTTTGGCCTAACAATTATTTCAAGCATAAAGCACTTAGACAAAAACCAACAGGTAAAAGAAGAACACTGGCTGACCCCGACGTTTTCTTCCTAAAAGTCAGAGAGAAAACTCCCATATGAAAAATATCTTTCCTATAACAGGAAGAAAGTAACAAAAACACCCTTATCTCTCTTATCACCAGAGATGAAATCAAGACTAAGAAAAATCTGTACAAACCTTGTTACCTTTTTGCCATTTACTGCCCAAGTCCACCCCTGTGTGCTGGTGTTGACTTCTTGTCTCATTTCCATAATTTACTGCTCTTTGTCCTATTCAATATATAAGCATTCAACTCCAACTGCTTCTTCGGCTCCTTATGAGGGCTCTTATGTCACATAACTTATGTTAACTGAATTTGTATGTTTTTCTCCTGTTAATCTGTCTTATGTTAATTTCATTCTCAGGTTTAGTCAAAACCTCTAAGAGTCTAGAAGTAAAATTTTGCCTCCCCTGTGGTAGGTCTAGATGAGGTCATGAGAGTAGAGGCCCCAGATGGGATTAGTACAAATATAAGAAGAGTAAGAGGCTGGAACTCTCTCTCTCCACCATGCAAAAGCAGTACCCAGACAGCTGTCTGCAATCCAGGATGAGAGCCCTAACCAGAAACCAACTGGCCAGCACTGAGATTATAGGATTTCCCAGTTTTCAGATCAATAAGAAATAAATTTCCATTCTTTAAGTCACCCAGTCTATAGCATTTTGGTATAGCAGCTGATACAAGTTGTTTCTGCACATTTAATATTCTCTTAGAAGATATATTTTTGAGGTCAGGACTCACTGCTGTCCCACAGAAGTTCCCATGTCTCCAATGACTATTAAGCACTGGTGCTCAATAAAGACTCGGAATGGTACAGTCTCCTGACTGAGAAGATGAAGTCATTCCCAGGTCATCTGACATTGTCCTCTGGCATCACTTTCCTTTGCCTGTGGAATGGAAATTAGGGTTTTGATGTGCAGGTGAAAGGGGACAGTGCATATCCAGTACTGAGCAATCTGTCTGAAATCATTGAAAGCACACTACTATCAATAACTATCACAGTACTATTGTATTATAGTGTTGTTGCATATGAGGAATCTTCAAAAAGTTTATGGAAAATGTATATTATGAAAAAACTTTGTATTGGGTTGTTCGGAAAGTCATGATGGATTTTTTTCTGTTTTTCTATGCAAAAATGTATCATGCCTCTACAATAAGTCGATATATTATGAAAATTTTTTCGATCCTATATAATGAAAAAGTGGATTTAAAACATTTTTGCATCAAAATAAACTCACATTTTCCCACAGGCTTTCTGAAACTTCCTCATATAGTAAGTGCTCAGTGGGACCAGCAGTTAGCGTAATGGCTATGTCGCTGGACTCCCACGTAGTCAACCGCGGTTCGCGTCCCGGACCCAGTGGCTTAAACTCACGCCGGGCGCATGTGCGTGCATGCCCAAGATCCCGAGAGGAGAATGGAGGAGAAGGGATTGCAGCGTGGCCATCCCCTCTGGGGGGTGATTTCTCGCTTTCTATCTCTCTGTCTCTCTCTGTCTGTCTAGCGAGCGCACGCGCCCTGTAGCAAAAACCTCTCCAAAAAAAAAAAAAAAGTAAGTGCTCAGTAAATGCTTATTGGCTTAGGAAATAAATGTAGATGAAGTATAAAAAATAAGGTGCTACAGTGATGATCATTTAGTTCTGTTACCACAGGATGATAAACCTTCTGTTCAGGTCTTAAATATACATTAAATGATGGCCTGTCTACCACATAAACACAATCTGGACTTAAATTAGATGAAGACAAAAAACATCCAAAGATCTAGCCAGCAGTCAAATTATACATGACCTCTATGCACAGCATAAGTGAAACAGCCAAGAGGCCTTGAAGGGACCAGCAGAAAACACTCCCCCAGGATTTTTTCTGAGGAAATATAATAGTGTCTATGAAATGGCCTCTTTGGTTCCCAGGGCTCTGACCAAATGCTTTGCTCACTAGCAACTCTGGAATATTCAACTCCCTAGTGGAGTTTTTCTAACCTAGGAAAAACGTTGCACTGTGCTGCCTTGTACTCCAGATGTTCTTCAGTCTTGGCAAGTAAGAGCCCCAGAAGTCAACACCAGAGTTTAGGGAGCTAACTCATCCTTAATTGTACCTTTACAATTTGTTGAATTTAAGGCTTACACTGGGAATCCACGTGGGTAATTACAATGCAAAGTGCTAAATACTCACAGAGCTGGCAGTCACCTGTATTCTTATCAGGCTTCTTTCAGCATGTGTGAGGTATCTTCCTCCCATCCTCTACCCACATGCTCTGTGGGATTGAAATGATAAACATGGAGCTTCAAAAGCCCAGCCTTGAACTGGTGCCTCTGCCTTCCCTCAATATCTGACCAGACATGCATGTCTGCGTTGGTGGAAATGGCACACAATTTGAAATTCATATTTTTACTGGCAGGGGTGCAGGGTAGGAGGCGAAATTTTTTATATAAACCTGTAACAGCTTCCCAAGGATAATGCAGTGTTGGCTTTATGAAATCTGAAATTGAATATTGTAGAAAGTGTGCTTGCTTGTGGAATTCTTGAGTTACTACCTGCTAATTTTCCCCCTTTTTCTTATTTTTCAGGGGCTCAGATTTGAAGGTCATGGGACAGTTGTCATTATAGTGTTTACAGACACATCTTAAAATGCATTTACTCCCATGATTCATGAGATCTTGTTTTTTTTGAGAGAGAGAGTTTTGCTATAGGGCAAATGTGCTTGCTAGAAAGACAGAGAGAGAAGAGACAGAAAGCAAGAAATCACTCCCCCAGGGGGATGGCCACACTGCAATCCCTTCTCCTCCATTCTCCTCTCAGGATTTGGGCATGCACATCCACGCACCGGTGTGAGTTTTAAGTCTCTGGGTCCGAGATTCAAACAGTGGTTGATTATGTGGGAGTCCAGCAACGTAATCATTATGCCATTTGCTGGTCCCACTATCTGCTAATTCTGAAGGGTATGTAAGGGGAGCTCAGGTAACAATTTGCTACCGATTCATAAAAACCAACAACAAAATACCAATGTGTAAGTATGTGTTAGCCTTCTTCATATAAATATTTTTTAGATGAATTTTGCTAAAAAAAAAAAAAAACAAGCAGAGCAAAGGGGACAGTTTATAATATAGCTTCACATGACACTCAATGCATTTAGAGATATTGGATGTAATAAATCCAACCTGAGGACTCATCAATCCTTTTCTTGACTATCCAACCATAGTCTTCTCTATATGCTTTTTTACAGAAGTGAAAAGAATATTCTGGTCCCTTGAGCCATTCTTTCTCTCTCAAGTTCGGGCCTGCTTCTACCTCTCTGGTGTATACTTTCACTTTTATTAATAAACTTTCACTATTGGCATGTTTTGTTCAATTCTTTTTTGTTGTTGTTGTTCAATTCAAATCACCAAGAACCTGGACATGACCAAAGCAGTCCCACAACATATATTGTAGAGGGTCAAGCCAGGAGTCTGCCGCTTTAGCCTACTCCAATCCCGTAACAAAGACTTATCTGCCCCTGTGGAAAACTTGAAAAACCTGCAGAACCAGAGGAAGAATAAATCATAGCTCATGAAGGACTCCACAGATCCTGGAGTCTCTCAGTCCAGCTGAAGATGTTCAGCCAATAAAATGGTCTTGGGACAACAAAAGGACATGGAAGTATGAGAAATAATCACTCGATCCTCCAGGACTCACCCAGTGACCCCAATGGGACTCCAAAGAGAACATACTCTTCCTCCATATCATTTCTCCCCTTCTGCCCCAAACATGACTTATGTCCACCCCAAAAGGTACAGAAGTAATAGATAATCAACCCTTCAGTCCATCACATACTCAAAAAGGGATGTTCTATTCATCCAGAGAAATAGCTGGACAAGAGGGCCTAGTCAGAGTCCAAGTTACTTTTGCTAATACTAATATTCAACAATTTACAGAATAAATAGGCAAATATCCTGAAAACACCAATAAATTAACTGACAGGTTCCAGACTTCTGACCCTATATTTTTACCTCTCTTGGAAGGATGTACAATTCATTCTGGCTACCTGTTGTACTCCTATTGAGAAGGAACAAATCTTAGATGCAACAAGCAAAAAAGTGGATGCTATATTTGCTACGACCTCTAAGGGAATTTTTTAGGGAAAGAGACTGACCTGATAGTATTATAGCACCCCAATTGGAATGTGCCAGAGGACTAAATTCCTAGAGGCTCTCTTGGCAGAAATGAGACATGATATACAAAAGCCTGTAAATTATAGCAAACTAAGAAGAATAGTATGGGGGTGGGGGGGGGGGGGAGATGAAAACCCAGATACTGTCATAGACAGTTAGAAAAAGAGTTTGGAAAATATACTAATCTGCACACCACTTATTTAGAAGGGAAACTCTTTGGGGATAATACTTCATTATCCAATCTGCCCCAGTCATCAGGTGAAAGCTCCTAAATCTACAAAGGGGTCCTCAAACCAACCAGTCTTTCCTGCCTGACATAGCCCTCATGACAATTACTAGTCAGGATCTTGAGGAGGGGAAGAGAAAACAGCAGAGAGAAACCAGGCTTACAGCTGTCACAATTGGCAAAGCACTTGATACCCACAGACCATCCAAGAGTTTACCCAAAATCAGAGAGGAAAACCTGTTGGTGTTTGCTCTAAGTGAAGAAGAAGAGACATTGGGCAAGAGATTGTACCCAGTTACCTCCTAGGCCTTACTGTCATGGTCACAAGATGGATAATGACCCCTGGCGTTGGAGGGACTCTTGTCCATGCTCCTGAAAGGAAGTACAGCCAGCCAAGGTTCTCATGAACCAATGGGAAGAAATCAGCAACTGAGGAGGCCCGGGGAGATCCTCCATGCTCCTGTTCAGAGAAGTCATCATAACCACTGAGGAATCCTGGGTAACTCTGAATATTACGAATAAGCCAATTTTATTTCTTTTAGATACAGAGGCAACTTACTCTGTTCTCTCTCCTTTTTCAGAAAGGCTCTCCTTACAAACCAGGATAGTTATGGGAATAGAGGGAAAAAATATTGTGAGTTATTTCACCTCTTTCTGGTATGCCAATTTGAGAGACAACTGTTCCCACAGGAATTTTAAATCATTTCCAGTTGCCCAGTCCCCATTATGGGAAGAGACAAACTGACTAAGCTTGGGACCATCCTTCAATTTAAGTTTAGACCTCCAAGGATTGTGATCATTCAAGAGTCTAATACAGTACTAAGCCACATAAATGATAAAGTAGGACGCCACGGCCTGAACTCTGGATATACAGGAAGGGCTGTAACAGCATCCCCTGTAAAAATACAATTTGAAGATCCCTTAAAATTCCCCCACCTTAAACAATATCCAATAAGAACTGAAGCCAGGAGGGGACTTAAATCTACTGTAAAAAAATTTTTAAAATTCAGGCTATTAAAACCTTGTAATTTCCCCTTTAATATTTCTATACTGCCAGTACGTAAGCCAACTGAGGAATATAGGATGATCTAAGACCTAAGGCCTCCAACACAAATTTGGCTAAGAACTGCTGGCTTTGTTCATTCTCATCTTCAGCTCAATACACAGTTGTCCCTGTTCCTATTTGGCTGTGGACCACTAGCACAATCGTTCCTCATCCTAAATTTAGGGGATGTCTACTCTTCCAGTTAATAAGCATCTAGGCCTTGTAGGATTTTTCAAGTAACTGAAAGGACTAAGGACATGCTAATAGGAAAGACCATTCATTTTCTCAGATCCTGAGAGCCCCAGTGTGGGGACCTACAATATAAGGTTAACTACCCCCTTAAAATTCCAGGCACCCTTCTGTGTTGAAAGAACTCATGATACAACCCAAGGATGAGCCTAGGTGCCTTAGACCACTCTATCTGTAATCATATCATTTCAAGAACCAAAAGCAATTGATAGATTCATTGGGAATATGGTTAAAATTCCGGAACTGATTCTCTTGGCTGTTTCCTCTCTTGGGGCTCCTGTTAATGCTAATTCTCACACTCATTTTTGGATCCTGTCTCTTAAATCTCCTAACCAAGATTACCCTTCTCATTTAGAGGCTATAACACTGCAAATTACCATGCAACAGGGATACCAACCCCTTGGGATCTCCGCTGAATCCTACCAAGTGTTATCCAGCACCAATGACAGCCTTCCCAATGACACACGTCAGGACTATCTCAGTACTCTTTCCCTGGATCTGCTCTTCTACTTAGATAAGATAGGGCAAAAGTTCCATGATCCCTAGTAGGTAGAGCCAACACTTATTTACAGCATGAAGCAGTTAGAGAAGATGGACTACCCACTTCCAACTCCCCAAAAAGATTTATGGGGATCATGCCTCTCTGAAAGAAAATTGAAATGGGTAAGAGGTCTAGAGTATCTGCCTATGTGGCTAGAAAAGCCAATCAGGGCAGAAAATTCCTCCCTGAAAGTAATATAGATGGGAGATTTCCAGTGCAGGTTGTCTAGCTTCTTAAGCCAATGAGATGAATCAGTTGACCCAGCCACATATGAAATAGCCAATGAGATGAATCAGTGGTCCCAGCCACATGTGATATACCCAATGGGATGAAAGAAATCAGTGGGCCCAGCCAATAACCAACCTCCATAACTCCAGTTAAGAAATTATAAACCTCACAGAAAGGAACTACTGAGACCCTTGAGCCAGTCTTTTTCCCTTATGTTCTTCTCCTGCCTTTTAAGAGTGTACTTTCACTTTTACTTAATACGCTATCCTTTGGTTTCATTTTAAAACAAACAAACAAACAAACTTCCTTTGACATTTTTACAAAATTCACAAATACCACCCTTCCCCAGCATACATCTGTACTCACAAGAACCCCAAGAGTATAAGCAAAAAGATCCAGGTTTGACATCAAAATTCTGAATTTGAACTTCAATTCTGCCTTGTAAAAACCAAAACCATTTAAGAATATATTCTAACCTTTTTAAGCTTCAGATCCATCATTATAAAATGAGGCTATCTTCATTTTAAATTGTCTCCATAGTAGGATACTTGTGAGAACTAAATGAAGTAAGGGATGACTTTGGGCAGAGCCTTCTAAACCATTGCCCTAGAATTTGTAATCCTTTCTAAGTTTGCAATCTCACTTAATGTTTTATGTGCTTCTGTATTTATTACATAATTAGAGTACAATGCAATCATTTTGGCTTAGCACTCACCAACATTTATAACCATGGTCCAAGGTAAGAGTTCCTCTTTCATTTACTGAACATTCATATGTTTGTATTTGCATGCTCAGGGGCAGGAATGAAAAGACCCAACACCTGAACTATGTCTATAAGGGCCTTTCTAACTCTAGTGATCTCAGTGAGGGACCCTTCAGTTTAGGAAAGGCAGGAAGAAGGTCAAAGGGTGCATGGTCCAATGTCTCCCAGTAGAGTCAAGTGTCCTTCAGGCCATCACTCTGGGGTCCAGATCTCAGTCCATGGTGTAGCCATCTGCTTTGCTGCTCCAGGAACAACACTTCAAAAGGTTCAGATAGTTTACAGAGCTGGGCAAACCCTGGGTAATGCACTCTTGTAAACTAAACTCACAAAAGACTGATACCTAATCAGAATGCCAATGTATGGATTTGTACTGAGAAGCAGTAAACTATTAGCAGACTGGACAGATCATGTTAGCAGGTCAACACATTCCCTCACTGAAATAAAGAAAAGCACATTCTAATTTAGTGACTATCAAGTCAGAGCAAATAAATATATTCTTAATGCATATTTCTCACAAAATATATGTTGGGGCATTCTTTCCCTTCTTGAATGGCTAGAGAACTCTAGAGAGTGCTATTGTTTAAACTGTTTGGCTAACACTTCTGGACCACATTGCGTACACAGTGAATTGTCCTTTATCTGTTTCCCCAAATGAGCACTTGGCCTCTACTACATGGTAGGCATTGTGTCAAGGGTTTTTCTGTTTGTTTGTTTGTTTGTTTGTTTGTTTGTTTTTGAGAGGTTTTTTCGCTATAGGGCGCGTGCGCTCGCCAGACAGAGAGAGACATAGAGACAGAAAGCGAGAAATCACCCCCCAGGGGGGATGGCCACACCGCAATCCCTTCTCCTCCATTCTCCTCTTGAGATCTTGGGCACGCACGCACACGCGCCCGGCGTGAGTTGTAAGCCACCGGGTCCAAGACGCGAACCGCGGTCGACTACGTGGGAGTCCAGCGACATAGCCATTACGCTAACTGCTGGTTCCCTGTGTCAAGGGTTTTAATGACATATGCATTCAACCCTTCCAGCAATGATATGCAGAAAGATGTATTGTTATCACCAGGTCATATAAACTGAGGCTTAAGAAGAAATGTTTGCTCAAGCAACTAGTAGTGTGTCAGAGCAAGGATTCAACCTCAGGCAGCCTGACTTCTTTCTCAACTAAAAACTTCTACTCCCCACACAGAACTAAATTAGGATGACCAATATCTGACTAAAGGGAACTTTGAATTCTTGTTGGTAATTTTGGTGTTTCTAAGACTCTCCGAGGACCTGTAATCCAACCATTTATAAAGTTAATAATTAAAAGGATGCCTTAGTTGCCCAGTCTCAGCTGTGATTTCTCTCTCTCCTACATGTGTCTTTCTACACAGATAATCACAGGCACAGACTGCTAATGCTAAGGCAGACCTTCAAAATCATGTGATTCACATTTACTCTTTGATAGATATAGAAAATGAGACCCTAAAATAAATGTAAAGCATCTTGCCCAAGGTTGTTTTTAACTCCAGCAACTGTTCTCCACTCTATGCTACAGCAGTTTTAAAAAAAAATTGTGTTTTTTTTTGTTGTTGTTGTTGTTGTTGTTGTTGTTGTTGTTGTTTTTAAACCAAGAGGTAACCCTTCCCCCTGATAATGCAATGTAAATTGTGCCTTGGGTCCAATTGCTTGTCACTCCTTGTCATCAAGTTAGGATCACTATCCCTTGAGATATCTTGGACTGTAACAGGATCTCTCTTGCACAATACTTTCTGCCACATGGATATCCCAAAGGTCATATCCTAGTGGACCATACTGATTCCATATTGCAGTAAGGCCACAGGGAAGCCTGCTGCCACAATTAATTCCTTAATATATTTTTAACCCATCAGACAACTCTTCAGAAATAGCTGTTGAAGAAGTTAACAAATTAAAGAATTAATGAACAGACACATCACACCAATGGTTGCCTGTGGAATCCCAGTTAAAACTGAGCTGAAAAGCAAGAATGGCCACAAGTCATAAAGCAGAAGAGCTGCAGATACCCCTATCATTCTGCCCTTCCACATGATGGAACCAGAACAATGGCTGACCAGAGCTCAGAGTTGAGCTAACTCTCAGCCACATGTCTATGCTCCCACAACCCACATCCACCAACCTGTATGCCCCAGTTTGAAATATAAAGGTGGGATGGTGACAGAAGAACAAGCAGGAAAAGTCAGGAAACTTCACCCACCATAAAAACAAATAAAACTGTATTGTTTCATTAGGACTTGGTTTTCATGCTCTTAACCACAGAGTAGAATTTGATCCCATCAGCAAGTCCCTTTTGAACTGCTCCCCTGAGAAGGGTTCATTAAGGTGCACCCAAGATTATAATAGGATCCTGAAGCAATATTTGAAGACACATTACCATGTACTTCCAAGCTTTACTGTTTCCTGAAAGTCAAAATAAATTTCAATTTTTTTCTGCCACTCACTTCCATGGTCTGAAGATTGGGAGAAAAGAGAAATGAGGTCATTTCATTTTCGTTGAGTAGATAGTTATTGATTTCCAATCACAGTCACTAAGTCATCAGGTTATAAAAATGAACAGAACACAGTCTCTTCTCCCCAAGAATTCAGAATCCAGGTAGAGTCCCAAATGCACTGAGGAGTGAGATTACTGTACTAGAAACTTCATTTTAGTGTGCTGCAGTGAAATATCTTTCTCCAGGAAACTAAAAGTTAAATAACACTATAGAAGGAGGTAAAACAATATACTAGCTTTGTCTATGGGCTCTAAAGTGCTCAGCCCTCTGGGATTTAGTTCTCAGGCCCACAATTTATGAGCTCTGTAAAACTGACCATATTTACTTTAGCCTCTTTAAAAATGGGTTTCCTCAATCTGTAAAATGGGGCTAACTGTAGCACTACACATAGGGTTATTGTTAACTTTCAATGAGTTGAATTCCTTTACTGTTTAGTATAATACCTTGTTTGTAGTAAGAGCTCAAAAAATCTTAGCCATCATTATTAATGATCAACTTTTAATCCACCTATATTAATGAAATATTCTACTGAAAGAAGGAAAGGAAGGAAGAAAGGGAGGGAGAGAAGGCAAGAAAAGGAGAGAGAAGAGAAGAAGACTAGATGCTTGCTCTTCAAATTGTTCCTTAAGAAAAAAGTAAAATCAAATCAAATTGGAAGTGGAAAGCGGCATGGGAGCCAGAGCAGACCTGACTGACTCTTTCCTCCTCAGCAGTTTCCTCACACATGGGTTCCCCTTTCAGCTCTTCTGAGCCCATCTAGAAGCCACAACTGCCGCCTGCTTGTGCCCAGAGCAGTGGTCAATTGGCTATCACACACCAATTTCTCATTTCTTTTTCTGTTCTTCTTCTATAGTCCAGAAAAAGTGTGTGAAGTTGTATGTTGTTTTGCAAATGAGAGACTCTACAAAATTGTACCCGGCTTGGGGCATCAATGCCAAACTGCCATCCAACCAGCAGGACTTCTCTCACAACACATGCCTGGGAGGCTTCTGTACAAGGATAATTGATGTTTGTTCATGGGCAAGTCCAGATGTGAGCACATTTTTAAAAATTGAGCACCTCCTACGTGTCAGATTTTGTTCCAGGGCACGAAATGACAGTCTCTGCCCGTTCATCTGAGTGAACAAGACCAACAATAAGCAAATAAATAAATCCACTGTCATTTCAGATAGTGACAATCACTGTGGTATAAAAAAACAAAAGCCTGTGTACATGGGAAGGAGAGAGGAAGCTTTTTCCCATGAGGTGGTCAGGGAACGTTTGTGCTCAATCAATACTTTCCAAAGTCTCAGTTGGATTCGTGACACAAGGGCCTCACCACAAGCTTCTGTTTTCAGGAAACAAGTAACAGTCTAGTATTAAATGGACTTTTCTCTATTTGAAGTTTCAGAAAAATAGACGCCAATTTAGCTCAAGTCTTTGATAACTCCAAAACTCATCCTCTTAAAGTACTGGATAACCAGATATATGACAGAAAGCCACAGGGCACATATAACACAGAAAGTTTAAAAAAAAAAAAAAAAAAAAAAAGCTACACTAAACATGGTCTCAAGATGCTAGCACCAGGTCGGTCTACAGGGCTTTTCGTGGTCTCAGTTTTTACCTCATAAACGTAGAGTCCATGGAGATTGAACTAGTCTTTCAATTAATCTCCCCACTTCCATTCTTGCTCCTCTCCATCCATTCTGAAAATGACAGCCTAAGTGATCTATTTAAACTGCACAGCTGATCAAGTTGCTACTTAAAACTCTACAGTGGCCCCCCACCCCATGACTCTTCATCTAAAGGCATGGAACTAAGCTCATCTACAACAAAGACTAATGTTGAGTATATGTAACACCCCCATGCTTCACAGTCACAATGCGAGCCAAAATGACCTTTGTAAACTCACAATCCTGATCTGTGTATATTTACTTTAAAATTGTCTACATGTACTACTGTCAACCCATATATGAAATATTAGTAAGAGCAATTTCTTTCTCATAAAATAAATGCAAATATAAATTCAACTATTTCCTGTCCCAAGGTTTTGGCATGTGTACCATGAACCAAACTTGGAGACCACTAATGCAGGCCATGAACAAGGGGCTCTTATGAGTGTGTAGCATAGACAAAAGTATATTGTTCATTTCCATGTGCTCTTATAGTATGCCTTACACCATACATTTGGAACTGGAAATTCAGTGTAAACCAAATTTCAGCAAAAGAAACTATATTGTAAACACAATGAAGGAAACTGGCTATTTAAACGAATCCCCTTCAGGCATTCCTTTTGTAAAGTAAATACATTTTTAGAAATTAAATTAGTTCAATACACATTTATCTCTTCTATAGCTCCTGCAATGAAGTTTCTTAAAACAATCTATCACCCTAAAAGGAAGGCAACAATGAAGAATTAGAAAAACAAATGCTATTTTCTGATCATTCACAATCTGATTATTTCATTATGACTGTAGAATTGGAAGAAATTATCCTTCCACTTTGAAAGAACCTTTCCATTGTAATACAAATAATTGGTGCACTTCTTGAAAAAAAATGTTGCAGACATAGGCAGCCCTGGTAAACAAAGACCATGTTCTAAGAACCCAAGTGTCTGTTTCTCCAGACACTTGCCCCAATTTCCCACTTGTATTCCTGTGTTGTTTCTCTCATCAGAAGTGCACAGACACACACACTTCAATTCAGATTGCCTACCAACCTTCGAAGTCCATCTCAAACCAGCGTTTTCTAGAAACCCTCCCTTGATCGGTCCCCACTGAGGCCAAACATTGCAAAAACCAACTCATCTAAAATCTCATATCCTTTTCTCTGAACCAGACTTAGTCATAATACATGTTCTTTAAAGTGCTGTCCTGTTTTATCTTTTACCCCTCCTACCAAATACTGACCATGTTGAGATCCCAGATTTCTCTCATGTTTCCCACGGCATCCAGGGTTTTGGTTTGTAGGTGGCTGATGCTCCATAAGCCTTTGTTTGACAAACAAACAGGGAGAGCTTTATTATCAAACACTCTTCCATCATAGGTATCAGCCCATGTGGTTTATCTTTAAAGTGTAAAACGGGCTGTCAAATTGTTAGTAAAAATTAACCACAAAGTTCTGTGGTGTCATGTAGAAGGAACAGACTGTGCAGACAAATGTGAAAGCTCACTTTTCGTTCTTCAATCCATCATCATGACACCTTCCTGATAGTGCTTTTGAGATTAGTCAGTGCTCTCACCCAGTGGTCCATCTTAGAGCCCTGGCCAACCAGACAGTACCAGATGCCACACGTGCCAGCATTAGATGACACAGGTGGGGACCACAATCACAATTTTGGAGGCAACCCATCACTTCTCACTCCCTTTGGAATCCTCTCCTTCCACCACCATTTGTAGGTGCTCTTTAAAGACAAGATCTGGCTGTTCAAATTTTATAACCAGTTTTACAAATTCAAAGTTCTAAGACTTTTACCACACAATAATGAGCTGCTTCGTTTTTTTTGTTTTGTTTTGTTTTGTTTTTTTTTTTTTTTTTTTTTTTTTTTTTTTGAGAGAGAGAGAGATTTTTGCTATTGGGTATGTGAGCTCACCAGAGAAACAGAAAACAAGAAATCACTCCCAGGGCAGAGGGCCACACGGCAATCACTTCTCCTACATTCCCCTCTCAGGATTTTGGGCACGCATGCACACGCACACACACATGCACCTGGTGTGAGTTTTAAGCCACCAGGTCCAGACCAAACTGTGCTTGATTATGTGGGAGTCCAGCTCCTTAACCACTATGACACCTGCTAACCTCAATAAGCTTCTATTTATAACATAATGGAGTCTATTTGTAAAACTTAATTTTAAAATGAGTTCACTCCAGGAGTAACTAACATCCTTCTTATAGCTAAAATTATTATTCTATGCATTCTTCCAAACTGTTATACTGACAATTATTACTCTATCAATGGCAGTTTGTAAATAGAAAGGATAATCCTTACCCTCAAAGATGAAACAAGGGAAAGGGCGAGAAGAGGGAAGAGTTTTAATAATCTGAGAGAGGTCTTTTGGTTAGCTGCCTTTTTTGGGTTTTGCCATAGGGTACACTCACTTGCTGTAGAAAGACAGAGAGAGGGAAAGTGAGAAATCAACCAACAGGGGGTATGGCCACACCACAATCCCTTCTCTTCCATTCTCCTCTTGGGATTTTGGGTGGGCATGTGTGTACATGTACCTGGACTGATTTTTAAACCTCAAGTCAGTGATCAGTAATATATGAGTCCAGCACCTTCACCATGACACCACCTGCTGACCCCTAGCTGCCCCTTTTAGCACCAACAACCCCAAGTTTTTTGTGAAAAGGAAATTTTAAGAATGTGCTAAAATCACCCTTTTACAATAACTCCCAGATACATTATTTGGCTTATTATTGTTTTCTCTTTGTAAAATTATTACGGTAACGAGTGTCTGCTCTACCTGCTGTGGTTGTGGCTGTCTCAGGAGAAGAATGGCTTTTCCATCAACAAGTGCTTTGGAGGACTCCAGTGTTGAAATGAACTGCAAAATGAAATTTGCTATCTACTCACCACCAAAGGCAGAAACTGGAAAGTCCCCTGCCTTATATTGGCTGTCTGATTTCACTTGCAGAGAACAAAATTTTATATCGAAATCTGGTTATCATCGAGCAACCTCAGAACATGTTCTTATCATCATTGCTCCAGATACCAGTCCTTGTGACTGTCATATTAAAGGAGAAGACGACAGCTGGGACGTCGACACCAGTGCTGGGTTTTATGTGGATGCCACTGAAGAACTTTGGGAAACTAACTATAGAATGTACCAACCTATAAATGCCTATTTTCCAGTATTCCCCCGAAGGATGTCTGTTTTTGGCCACTCCATGGGAAGCCATGGAGCTCTGATTTGTGCCTTGAAAAATCCTGGAAAATACAAATCTGTGTCAGCATTTGCTCCAATTTGCAACCCAGTGCCCTGTCCTTGGGGCAAAAAGCTTTAAGTGGATACTTGGGAACAGATCAAAGTAAACGGAAGGCTTATGAGGCTACCCATCTTGTGAAGTCCTATCTGGGTTCTCAGCTGGACATATTAATTGGCCAAGGAAAAGATGACCAGTTTCTTTCAGATAGACAGTTACTTCCTCATAACTTCATAGCTGCCTGTACTGAAAAGAAAATGCCTGTTGTTTTTAGATTACAAGAGGGTTATGATTATAGTAGTACTTCATTGCAACTTTACTTTCACATCAGAGATCATGCAAATACCTGAATGCATGAAACTTTAGATAAGAGAATCTCTTCAGCGGGGACCAGCAGTTGGCGTAATGGCTATGTTGCTGGACTCCCATGTAGTTGACCGCGGTTCGAGTCCCGGACCCAGTGGCTTAAACTCACGCCGGGCGCGTGTGCGTGTGTGCCCAAGATCCCGAGAGGAGAATGGAGGAGAAGGGATTGCGGCGTGGCCATTCCCCCCTGGGGGAGTGATTTCCTGCTTTCTGTCTCTCTGTCTCTGTCTGTCTGGTGAGCGCACGCGCCCTATAGCAAAAACCTCTCAAAAAAAAAAAAAAAAAAAAAAAGAGAATCTCTTCAAGATTATACAAATTATAATAAACAAAATTACTGAGAAAAAGATTTCAAAACTGGATTTCTTAATGCTTTAAAGGGCTTTATTCTATAGCTGAATCACCTTCTGAATAAATATGAAAAACCTAAAAAAAGTTATCATGGTAAAAAACTTGAGATGAACTGATATAAAGATACCTAAATATTTTTTCTTTTTTTAAAAAAACAAAGTTCTATCAGCTCTCCCTCTAGAAAATTTGAAAGTTCAAGTTTTTGTGTATATGTGTGGACTATGAATTATACCCAGATAAAGCCTGCCATCTACTTTTAAAGTTTTATTATGGAAAATGTACATATCCACAGAAGTAGAGAGAGTAATTTAATGAACCTGGAAGTATGATGGCCAGCTTCAAAAATTATTAGTTTATAACCAAGCTTTTTTTTCCTCTGTCTCACATATCTCTCTCTCCAACTCTTTCTTTTTTTTCTTTCAAGAGATTTTTGTTATAGGGTTCAGATGCTCACTGGAGCGCGCATGAGAGAGAGAGAGACAGAAAGTGAGAAATCACCCCGCAATCCCTTCTCCTCCATTCTATTCTCCAGATTTTGAGCACACATGCACGTGTGTGAGTTTTAAGCCATTGGGTCCAGGACTCCATCCACAGTCAACTATGTGGGAGTCCAGCGATGTAACCATTAAGCCATCTGCTGCCCCCCCAACTTATTTTTAAGTAAATCTCAAATATGTCAATTCAAATATAAAACTGCATGTATATACCGAATAGATAAGAATATCTAAAATATCTCAGTATTATTACCATACCTAAAAAGAATCAACAATAATAATTCCTTAATATCACCAAGTATCTGATCAATATCCTTGTGTGCAGATTTCCTTGGTTATCTTAAACAATTTTAAAATGTCAGTTTGGGGGCCAGCAGGTGGCTTAGTGGTTAAGGATCCTGGACTCCCACATGACCAACCATGGTTCGATTTCCAAACTTGGCAGCTTGCTTCCTCCCTTTTCCTCTCTCTCTGTCTTGCTCTCACTCTGTCCCTTTCTGATCAAATTAAAAATGAATAAATAAATAAAGTTAAAAGAAATAATTCAAAAATAAATAAATAACATAAAATGTCTGTCTGAAAAAGGCTTGAATTTAGGTCCATAAGTGGGATTATTCACTTCTAAAGTCCTTTTAATCTGAATTCTTCTTTTTTTCTCTTTTTTTATATTCTTGAATTTTTTTTGTCAAAGAACCCAAGTCATTTGTGCTGTAGAATTTCCCCCAATCTGCAGGTTGTTGATTGCATCCCCATGAAATAAACTGCTCCTGTGGCTCCTGTATTTCCTGTAAATGACAGGTGATAATCTAGAGTCTTGATCAGATTCAAGCTTATTTTTAGGGGGTAAGACTGCTTCATGGGTCAAGTTGTATTCTTCTTCAGTCGGTTTGTTTCTCTTTCTGTGATGTTTGGAGCCATCGATAATCATCACCTAGATCCATTAACTCACAAGGTTTGCTGAAATGGCCCCTTTTCCTCCAGTCTCGGTCCCCAGGTAGCAACATCAGAAGCTAAGGTTTTATTCCCACTAGCTTCACTCCTCCTATTGTTTTTCTTCATTAGTTATAACTTTTCTTTAAAAAAAAAAAAATTATTTATTTATTTAATTCCATTTGTTATTAGTTTTTCATTTGACAGAGAGAGACAGAGAAAGAGAAAGGGAAAGTGAGAAAGCAGGCTGCCAGGACCGGGACTCGAACTGCGGTCGACAATGTGGGAGTCCAGCGCCCTTAACCACCATACCACCTGCCAGCCCCATTATTTATAACATTTCTATGAAGAAAAACTTTCTCTCATCATTGCTTTTGTTTCTGGAGGTAGAGCTCATAGAAGAACAATATGATAAATGCTTTTTTCTTAACTTTATTTTCTAGTTTTCAAATAACCTGTACCCTAGTCTTCTCCAAGAGTGACCAATGACTTTTTTCCTAGCACCATGTGGGTCTCATGCGCTCAAACATATCTGAGGTGTTTCAATCCATTTTAGTAATTATCTTTATTGATGTTAAACTATTTGCCCCATGGGAACTTTTGCAAGTTGGTGCCTGAGTCTTTTTGACATGTCCCTTTGGTCTGTGATAACTTCCAGGTTTCAGTTATGAAGCTTTGTTTGTGGCTCACCTTGTTTACTTTCTCTTAGATATGGAATCAACTATCTTGATAAAGAGATTTGGTTCCTCTTAGTTGAAACAAAAATCAGGCTAGGTATGCCAATTGCTAGTCATGTAGGCATCCATTCTTTTGAATGAATAGAGTTTGTAAAACAATTTCTATCAACTATATATCTAGTTCATACTATACAACTAATTCAAAAACAAGACTATAAGTTTCTATTTAAATTATTTGATCTTGCATCTGTAATGTCATGCCAAAAATTCCACTTCTCAGTGACACTAACATAATTACTCATTTGCTTTATCCCACACCATACTTACAACAATCTCAAAATAATAACATAAGAATTAGTACCAAGAATATCATTACTGAAAATAGCTGAAGACCTTTTGCATTTCATTTTGTCTTTAGGGTATATGCTCACCAAGGACACATAATCACATTACCATATTTAAAAATTGTTTGGAGGAGTTTCTCTTCTTGGTTACATCACCAGCTCAGTCCATAGTTAACTTTATTTATTTCATATTATTTCAACTTCTAGAGAGGTTATTTTCCATTTTTATTCTATAATTTTGCAAAATGTGCCTGGTTTCAAAGTCAAATCTATAAAACAAAATAATTTTTTTATTTAAATTTATTTGTTTACGTTCATTCACTGTACATCATTACAGCATACAAAATGAGATTTTCCGTCCAGAGTACACTGTATATTGTCTGAATCAAGCACATCAACATACATGTTATTGTCAACAAATAATTTTCCATTTCTTGTTTCCTGTATGTTTTGCTTTTTATCCCCCATCCTTGATTCCCTGTCCCTTACCCTCTGCCATCTCCCACTCTCTTCCCACACTGTCTCTGGTATCTATGTTTACTTTCTATACTGCTTCCCCCCCCCCATTTTTTAATGAATTACTAAAGATCTTAATTAATCTAAATATTTTCATAGCAAACACAGCTGATATATACATTTCCATGAACACAAGTCTAACTTTAGGCATCCTATAAAGTAGTACCTAGCTGGGGCTATATATCTTGCTGCGGTCATCGAATGGATTTTTTTTTTCCTGAAACTTTTTTTTTAACTTAATTTACATTCTTTCCCTAAGCATCATCACAGCATACAAAATGTGATTTCCCATCCAGAATATACTGCATAGTGACTTAATCATGCATATTATTCTCATAAATTTTCCATTTCTAGTTCCTAGAATTTTTTACCCCTCTTTCTGACCCTCTGTCCTTTCCTACCCTCTTCTCCCACTGTCTCTGGTGTCTACAATTGTCTTCCATTCCTTTTCCACCCACATTGTATTGATCACACAATTTCTTAAATAATCTAACTACTTTCAATGGTAAGTTCACATGGTACTATTAAGAAAACCAGTTTTAACTTAAATCATAGAAATGCTAAGGAACTTTTCTTAAAGCCAGGAAACAGGTTAGGATTCTGTTCAAATGGTAGGTGCATGAACTGTAAAGTTGTATGTAATTCTATCAGTCTCATGTACTTTATCTTCTATTCTGGTTCCATTTTTCCTATTAAATTCTGGGATATAATATTCAGCTCCAGACTTGTCCCTACGATTAAGCTGGCCACTTTCTTAGTTTTTGAACTCTTCTTTCCATGTGTCTGTATTTAATTTTCCTAATATAGCACACCCTTGAGAACTTCTTGGAGATCTGGTCTGGTGCTGGTAAATTCTTTCAGATTTTGTTTATCTGAGAATGTTCTTGTCTTTTCTTCCCACATGAAAGATAATCTTGCCTGGTACAGTATTCTCGGCTGAAATTGCTTCTCTCTTAACACTTTGAATATATTTTCCCATTCTTTCCTCACTCACATCGTTTCCGATGAGAGATCTGCTGTTAGCCTGATGGGATGTCCTTTGTAGGTAACTTGATGTTTTTCTCTTGCCAATCTTAGTATCTTGTCTTTGTCTGTGGTTTTGGTCAACCTGGCTATAATGTGTCTTGGAGAAGATCTTCTTGGGCTGATTTTATTTGGGGTCCTTTGTATTTCTTGGGACTGGATCTTCGAATGCCTCTCTAGGTTTGGAAAGTTTTCTTGCAGGATTTCATGGAATAGATTATCAATACCCTTATGGGTCTCTTCACCTTCTGGAATGCCAATTATTGGGATGTTTGGACATTTGATGGTATCTAGTACTTATATTATTCTCAAATTTTTGTGCCATTTTCTCAGTCTTCATGGTGGATTTTTTCTAGGCCAGCCATTTTCTCTTCTACATCTGAGATTCTATTTTCTGAATGATTTAGTCTGCTTTTAATACTTCCAAGGGAGATTTTGGCTTCCTGTATTATAGACTTCATTCCTTTTTTTTTTCTTTTTTGGAGAGGTTTTCGCTCTAGGGCACGTGTGCTCGCCAGACAGACAGAGAGAGACATAGAGACAGAAAGCGAGAAATCACCCCCCCCCAGGGGGGATGGTCATGCCGCAATCCCTTCTCCTCCATTCTCCTCTCGGGATCTTGGGCACGCACGCACATGCGCCCAGCGTGAGTTTTAAGCCACCGGGTCCAGGACGTGAACCGCGGTCGACTACGTGGGAGTCCAGCAACATAGCTATTATGCCAACTGCTGGTTCCCATAGCCTTCATTTCTAACAGTTCCGTTTGACTCTTTTGTAAAGCATGTAATTCCTCTTTTAGATCTTGCAAGAATTTCCTCACCTCCTGGAACTTGTCAACTTCTTTCTCCTTTCTCTTTAGCAGTACATTGTCTCTCTTCTCTTCCATCTCAGTTAGCTTTGCCATTATGAATACTCTAAATTCTTTATCAGACATTTCCATGATTTGTATTGAACTGCTTGTGGATGAAGAGGATTTATTCTTTTCCCTTGGAGGAGAGGTATTTTCTTGCTTTCCCATATTTCATGTGGTCCTGCGGTGATTTCTTGTCATCTGATGGATGGTGTGTTTCTTTCGAATTATTGAAGTTCAATCAAGCTAGCTTTGTTTGCTGGAGGCTGAATTATCAGTAGAAAATCTTCATTTCTCCTGTTCCCTGAAATGACTAGTTCGCAGGAGCCATGAGGAATCCTCTTCTCAAACAAAATAAATTTAATAAGGCTAGCTTTCATCTCTTTCTCCTCTATACTAATTATCTCTCCCAGAAGTAGATGTTTTTAAATACTACTATGGTTTATTTTTCCATTGTTTTCTTAATAAAAGAAAATAGTACATATATATACATATATATTTTTGATAAATGATAGTGAACTATTCTATTCTTCACCTTTCTTTGTTCACTTAAGGTACTCTGGGAGTTACTCCATAGCTATACACAGGGACCAACATGATTGATTTTTATAACTTCACTGTATTCAAGTACATGACTTTCCCACAGTTTATTCAGTAAGTTCCTTATTCCTGAATACTTGGGTTCTTTCTGGTTATGTGCTTTAATAAATATTGCTATAATAAATAGTCTTGTATATCTGTTTTTTTTCATTTTCTTGCCAGGGTTTCTTGGAGATTTCTAGAAGTGGGATTGCTGGGTTATAGGGTAATTTTTCTAGATAGTCCAAAGTGTTCCTTATGGGGATTGTGCCATTCCATATTCCCACTGGAACTGAATGAGAGGGCCTGTTTTCAGCATGTTCTAGAGCACATTGCTGACCTTTTGTATTTTGGCATCTAATAGGTGAGAAATACTGTCTTGGTATAGTTTTTATTTTACTTTTATCTTATTATAAATAAGGCTGAGCATCTTTTTATACTGTTTAAGAGAGATCTAGGTTTCTTTTTCTTTCAACTGTCTATATTTCTAACCTATTTTCTACAGAATTGTTGGAGTTTTTTTTTCCTTAGTTCTTAGAAGCCTTTTAATACGTTTGGGGTACTACCCTTTGTCTATGATTAAGTTGCAAATTTTTTTTTCCAGTTTAGCATCTACCTTCTTATCTTCTTCATTGTGGTGGATTTTTGTTTTTGTTTCATTTTTAAATTTTTTTCTATACCTAGGTTTTATTATTTAGTACAACCAGATTTGTTAGTCTTTTCCCTTACTGTGTCTGGATTCAAGTCATAGTTCAGAAAGTTTTACTGTCTCCAAGGACAGGAAATAATTTGTCAATATTTTCTTTTAATATTTTTATTGTTTTAGTTTTTACATTTAAATTTCTTATCTACTTGGAATTTAACCCTGATATGATGTGAGAAATAGATCCAATTTTATTTTTTTAGTAGCTATCAGTGTATCCCAACATTATGTGTTGAAAAGTTCATTTTCCAACCAATTTGAGATGCCACTATTTTCATACATGAAGTTTCTATGCAAGTAGATCTATTTCTGGGTTTTCTACTCTGTTCCATTAATCTGTTTATTCAAGTACCAATATCAGCTTGTTCTGATAATAGAAGTTTTTCTAGAATGTTTTGATATTTGGTGAGGCTTACCCTCATCATTGCTCTTATGTTTTAGATTTCCCCTGCCCCCTTTGGCTTCTTATTCATCTGTTTCCATTAAACTTGTCTAACTTCCAACTGGAATTCTGAGTACCAGTTTTTCAGAAACTTACTGACAGCTGTTTGACTTGATCAACAAGCGTTGGCTGCCTTGTCACAGAGCCTGGAGCATAGTAGTTGCTCAATAAATGTTAATAGAAGTAAAGGGCCTTGAGGTGTTATGATGGGGGTTATTTTACAACCTCAACACCCCTAGAAAATGTGATTTCTAGGTGAAAAATTCTGTTTTGATCCTAATTCCAATTACTTCAGCAGCTAAAGCAAGACTAGATTAATGATACTCAAAAGACATTTTTTTTAATAAAACAACACACATGAAAGCCCTCTTCATATCGGTGTGACTCCGGTGAGATACTCAAAGTTAGGACAATGTGGAAGGGAGTCTTTTTACTGTGTGCACTTTTGAACTTTTTGAATTTATGACATGTATGCATTAACTGTTTACATAATTAACTACTCAGCAAATTTCATGTCACTCAGTAATCAATGCTATTGTATTTCAGTTCATTCAAGTGAGGAATTACTTTCTCAGGTACTTTACACTTAGGACACTTGGGACATTTGTCATCTGGCAAATGTGAGAACCTCAGGCATCTATCTAGGGTACGTTTTGGATTACCAGGTCTGTGCTTCAGTAGCTTGGCTTTTGTGTTTTTTAAAAACGTCCTGTGCTGGGAAAAAAAAGAGTTTCCTTCTTTAATAAATGATTCAAGTGTTAAAAATGGGGAAAAGAAAATATGGCACAAAAGAGCATATTTTCCACATTGTTACTTTTCTGTTGGAGAGGACCATGTTAACCCACCCAACTCTGGTTAAATGTAACATGCCCTGGTTTTTCAGGCTGATCTGGCATGCTGAGTTTGAACAGGGATCTATGTCAAAGAAAGCCAAGAAAATACATGCTTGCATCAAAGGCTGAATGGAAACAAAAGACTCAGAAGCTCACTCTGTCCAGATGTGGGTCCTACGAGTGGATGGAGTCCCAGGTTTTACCTCTAATAACCCTGACAAAACAAAATGATTCAGAGAATGGCAAATGTGTTGAAGTTCCATCATGGTCAGGTTATTTAGTACTCATTTCACCGATGCACAGTCACACTGGGCAAAATGCTTTTAGTAGAGGCCTAGATTCAAACCCTAACTCAATTTACTAACTGCATACACTTAGGTCTGTCTGAGACTCAATCAAGATAATGAAACTAAAAGGAATTTAGAATATGGGATATATAAATGCTTAAGACAGTACCCAGTATCGATTGTAATTAGTATAATCGCTGTCAGAATTCTGTCAAAAATGGTCATTAAAGTAAGACAAGATAAAATGAAACCTGCCTTTCCCTCCACTTTAAGCATCCTCTGGTCTCACTTCAAGCTCTGAAGATGTGAATAACCCCCACCACCACCCAGCCGCCCCTTTCTAGCTTCCCTCCAGGGTCATAATCAGTAGCTTTTTCAATGGAGAAGACATGTGTGAACCTGAGAGTGTTTACAAAAAAGTCCAATTAGAAAGGCAATTATGCAACACACAATTCCATCTGTTTTAGCCTGTTCCCTGTTGCTAATAACACATACCTGAGTCTTGGTAATTTATAATAATAGAGGTTTATTTAGCTCACCGTTTGGAGGAGAAGGGGTCCAAGATAGAGACTACACCTGATGAAGGTCCTCTTGCTGGTAGATAGCATGGCAGAGGACATCGTGTGGCAAGGCAGAGTACATGTGTGTCTGTCTGTGTCTATGTGTCAGTCTCATTCTTTCTCCTTATATTTCACCAGGGTTCTATCATGGGGGCTCTACCCTGATGATCTTAATCCTAACTATCCCCCAAAGGCACTATCTCTTAATTCTATAGTCAGATTAAGTTCTTATCCCCTTCATTCCATCAAAACCAAATGTCATCACATGAAGTTTTGGAGAATACATTCAAACCATAGCACCATCCGTCTACTCCAAGTAACCAAAAGCTTTTTCTTCCTCTCTGATGGCTAGGGCCTTGGTACGTGCATGAGGAGTCACACCAGAATACCAGATGACACTCACATGCAGGAATACTGCCTGTGGAGCTGCTTCCAGAAGAGAGCAGATGTAGACAACTGAAGTCTACTCTCACCCTCCCAGGCCTGGCGTGCTCTGCGATGTGGTGTGCACTTGCAGTGCAGAAACCACTTCCCAATTACTCATAATTGAGTTGCACAGAGATTATTATTCTTTTGCTGAAACTTGACTTCTCATCCTGGAAGCAGGTTTTTCTCATTTGGAGGGCGAGGGCAAATGACATTAAAATGGGTTAGATAATTTTGGTTGGAACAAGGCACAAAAATGTTCCTTGTAGGTTGCAGATTCCTCAGTTGTCATTTTTAAACAAAATCAGGGTGCTCTTTGTAAAAACAAACATGACCCAGTCATGTTCGCTCTCTCTTTGGAATGTATCCATTGTGCTAAATTAGGTATTTTGAAAACCTTCACCAATGGCCCCAAGGTTGTATGTGGCTATTGCTGACTCTACACCACAGGAATTAAGGGCTAAATTCATTCTGCTGAGTTGCTGGTCTCTGCTTATCAAGAGGGCATTAGGATTCATCTCAAAAAATCCTGGAGATTACACACAGGCTTTCATCCAGGAATAAGTTAAAGAATTTAGGAGACGCCCAAGCATATGTCTTCATACACTAGAAATAAAAATCAAATGTCTTCTAGGCTACTCTAGTGATCCCAAATAGGTAATATACTTTCCAAGAAAGTGCTCTGTGCAGAATCTGCTCCTTTAACCCACGCACCACTTCCCAGCCTCAAAATTTTAGAAGACGCACTATCTGAGGTTCTGCCGTGAGTTGATATCACATGAATACAGTCAAATCATTAATGGGAAGCACCCAGGACTGTAGATATGCTGGGCCTTCAAAAAAATTCATGAAAAATATATATTATATTAAAAAAAAACTATTCAAAGACTTTTTGCACCCAAATAAACTCATACTTTAATTCCATCTTTCTATGAACTTTTTGAAGCCCCCTAGTAGTTCTTTTGCCGTATTGAAATTGACTCTTGCTTTTGGTTCCATCCAGATTGCAAAGGAGAGGAGAAATTTGATGCTTAACACAAGGCAATTCTTGAGTTAAAATCTTCACTGCACTCATTCAGATCAGGGAAAGCTCATGCTCAGGAGCAGCCAGGGCACTTCTCATTCCCACCCCCTCTTGGACACACAGGCTTGCAAGGAGTCCTGGCTTTGTCTGTGGGAACTGTGGCCTATAGCTAATTCTAGATCCTGGGTGAGGTGAGGAGGACAGACCTGCCCAAAGTATAGGCATTCCATCCATGTCCCTTTATGCCTTCTAAGGCCTTTAATACCCTATAAAGCCTACTCCTTAGTCTCCGTTTACCCTCCCTTCCATCAATTACCTCTTCTCTTATTTCCAAAAACTGTAACCATAGCCTAACTTGGCCTGATTTTTTAACCTAGAAACATACATTTGGAAGTCAGGCAGCTCTAACATCCTGAACTGTGCATGCTGATGCTTTAGCTTGTTATTGTTTTTGTCATTATGCTTGCTTTCCTTTCTTTTCATCCTTCAACTCAGGAGAGGCATAGTCACACCCTCATATGTGAAAGAGTAACCCAGATGATTTTTCATTGCCTCAGTGACAGCTGCCATATGCTGACTGGAGCAGACTGTCAGCAGTATACTTTGCTACAAAGGTGAATTTAAAATATAATCCTGGACATTACAATATTTTATTATGAAGTACAGCAGTATAAGGTCATCTAAAAGACATGCTGTAAATCTTGCTTTGTTGATTCAACCATCTAAACATATGAAGACAATGAATGAGGCATACATCCAAATAAACAAATCTCACATGAACACACTAAACAGAGACAGGCTGTCAGGTAGGCGGGATGGGAGGGGCTTGGAGAAGAGTAATGTAAGGGCTTGGGCTGAATGAGCTGTTAGAGAATACAAAATGCAGCGAGAAGTGTGTTCAAGAAAGTCCAGTTGATACTTCATGAGTAAGCCACTATGAAGAAATAATTGCCTATGGCGACACAGGATAGAAAGAAATATTTTTAGAACAGAGTCTTTAATTCTGAGGACTTTTTAAAGAAATCTGGTACCTATCAGTAGAAATAATTGTGAAAATCAAGGAAAACTCTAATGTAAATGGAGAAAAAAGTGGGGAAAGGTCAAGTAATTGATAGGTCTCCTGGTGGCTGCACACCTGTGCAGAGCAAGGATGGACTGGGAAATTGATCTCAGTCGTCCATTTTCTCGACACAGTTTTATTTCCTTCACGGTCCTCGGTACTCTATGACTGCTGATAACAGCAGTTGCTACTGTTTCTATGATGCTCCACGAATTCCACATATAATCTCAGAATCATTGTCTCCCAGGGACTAGCAGTTAGTGTAATAGCTATGTCGCTGGACTCCCATGTAGCCGACCATGGTTCGAGTCCCAGACATGGTGGCTTAAACTCACGCCAAGCACATGTGCGTGTGTGCCCAAGATCCCAAGAGGAGAATGGAGGAGAAGGGATTGTGGTATGGCCATACCCCCTGGGAGGTAATTTCTCACTTTCTGTCTCTCTGTCTCTCTCTGACTCTCTGGTGAGCGCACACGCCCTATAGCAAAAAACCTCTCCAAAAAAAAACAAAACAAAAAAAAGAATCATTGTCTCCCATTTTACAGGTAAGAAAACTGAGACTCATGTGGTACACAGGTTTCCTAAGGTCCCTGACAATAAGAAGCAGAACAGAACCGTGAGGACAAGCCCTCTCTACCAGGGCATACTGCCTCATGTATCCTAAATCTCTGTCTAAAAAGATGCCAAACACATGGGAAAGTCTTACAGGAGTCAAACCAAATATCTACACACATTGTTCACAGTGACATCCAGAGTGAAGATGCTGAGAAATAGTCCTAGAGACACTTAGGTTGTTCACTCTTCATTCAGCAGTTTAGAGACAAAAGCATAATTAGGCTCATCTGTATACAAAGCGAGTCCCTAGCTTACAAATAAAGTGCTTAACTTGCTTTTGTCCACATTTGTATTTTTTTCTGACAATTTCAGTTTTGTGTTTTGAAATGTATTCACTCATGCCAGGGGAAGGCTGTATTGAAGATTATTAAGCTCATCACGGATGTGTTCATACTGAGCCCCGTCTTTGCTGGAGATTTGTAAATCTGGTTTGCAGTCTTGGAACACGATGGCGTTTCCAGCACTGTGTCTTTATGTGAACAGGTCTGTTTCTAAGCCAATGACTATTTTGCTCGATTTAAAAGGGGAAAAATAATCTTGAGTAGGGCAAAAAACAAGGGCAGCACATATGATTTGAATTACAGTCAGATAATCACCATTCATGACCAGTCCAAGCTGGAAGGAAAGCTTGAATTTCTCCTTAGAGACATTTCCCGGCTTAACTTTTAACAAGGGCTACAATTGAGTGTGGCCTTTAAGTGAAAACTAAATAAGTTCAACCTATTTAAGGCCTTTACTGACTTCTCCAGCCTGCTATGAAATTAGTCCTTTTGGAAGAAGATCATTTATGAGTTTCATTGGAAATGGTAAAAATAGCTTTTTTTTCTCTCCCAACCCCTCTGAAAATGTTCTAAAGTTGTTTTTTTTTTTTTTTTTCAAACAAATTTTCCAAGCGACAGTGTTTGTGCACTGTTTCTCAGTTCCTCTCTGTGTTTGGGGAACTTATATCAAAATCTGCCTTCTAAAGAGTCTCTTTTCTATTGGATTCCAAGATGACTAGAAGTGTCTCTTATTATATGAACATTTGAGAGTCATTTTGGCACACAAAAAGATATGAAGTAAAGAAGACATTCTGTGGCTCAAAATCCCAAGGCCATATATGCTTCCTCCAGCCCTAGGTTCTTGTTAGACCCTCACATACCTTTCAGGGATAATAAGGAATTTAAACCAAACATCCATCTCCAACAGATAGCACCAAGTAAGGCGTGGCTACTCTGAAACAGCGCTTCATTCGTGGGACCCATCGCTTAGCGCTGTGGTTTCCAACCCTGATTGACAGAAGAATAACCTGGATACATAAAAAAAAAAAAAAAAAAAAAAAAAAAAAAAAAAAAAAAAAAAAAAAAAATCCCAATGCTCAGACTGGACTCAAATCAATCACATCTGATTTCTGATCCTCGGTGGAGTCTACTATTTTAGGAGATAGGTCCGAGTTCTGGGGTCAGATAGGCCTGTTTATAGCTCAGTTTTCCTGTGTAATAGTTTTTGCACAAGTTACTTCACCTCTTTGAGTTCTTTTGCACAAGTTCTTTACCTCCTAGGTTTTATCTTACTTTTTTTTAAGATTTTTTTTTTTTTTTTTTTTTTTTTTTTTTTTTTTTTTTTTGTCATAGGGTGCATGTCTCACTGGAGAGAGAGCGACAAACAGAGAAACAGAGAGGGGGAAAGTGAGAAATTACCCCACCCCCCGGGTGGATGGCCATGCCACAATCCTTTCTCCTCCATTCTCCTCTCAGGATTTTGAACGCTCACACACACGTGCCTGAGCTGCCGGGTCCAAAACTCAAACCTCGGTCAGCCATGTGGGAGTCCAGCATCTTAACTACTACATCATCTGCTGCTTCCAGGTTTTACCCTATTTTTAAAAACAGCTAAAGATGCATACTTTACAAGGTACTGAAAATGAGGCAAAATATTTGCAAGCATAGTCTTACATGTGATCCCTATAAATGTGATACATGTTTTAAAATATTTAATAATGTTCTCCCTCACAATTTTTTTCCTCACCTTCAGTCTATGCCTTTCTTTTCAGAATCTCAGGTAATTTGAAGGAAAAGGATTAATGATGTAGATAAAAGATTAAAGAGGATATCTGGTAAGAATACAACTTTCTCAAAAATAGAAAAGGACTTCCCAAAAGTCAGTAGAGTCAGAATAAAAATCAGCATGACTCAAGATGAAAGAGCCTGAATCCCTCCTCACACAACCTCCCAATCAAGGCCTAGGAAGGAAGCAATCCCCAGGACCAGCAGTTAACGTAATGGCTATGTCGCTTGACTCCCGCATAGTCAACTGCAGTTCGCATCCCGGACCCGGTGACTTAAAACTCACGACAGGCATGTGTGTGTGCGTGCCCAAGATTCTGAGAGGAGAATGGAGGAGAAGAGATTGTGGCATGGCCATCCCCTCTGGGGGGTGATTTCTCGCTTTCTGTCTCTCTGTCTCTCTCTGTCTGGCTGGTGAGCACAAGCGCCCTATAGCAAAAACTTCTCCAAAAAAAAAAAAAAAAAAAAAATGGAAGGAAGCAAACCCCAAGTTTAGTTTGAGGGAACCTAGGGCAGGAAGCACCTGTTATCTATTTCCTGGGAATGGCCTTAGTAGGATAGAAATAGCAGTATAAAATTTTTAGGCAGATGAGGGCTTAGTATAACATATTTTCTTTGCCCCAATTGCTTTAAGAGCCACAAAATAATTCCTGTGTAGTGTGAAGGCAACAAAGAGAGCCTCAGATCTGATGTGATCTTATGAATAACATTATAGGTGAAGGAATGAGGGCTATGCCAACTGGTGACTGAGAGCCAGCCCATGTGTGGAAGAAACCAGCAGGTTATCAATGTGGCGAGATGGCATAAAGGGCCAGATATGCCCACCTACACCCCCTTAGTACTACAACAGCTTCCTTCAACCTTCATAGACAAAACTCAGGGTAAATGAGACGAACCCCTACTGAGAAAAATAAAAAAGCTATATCTCTCATACCAAATTTTGTGACATAAGCATATTTGCCATTGACACTGGTTACTAGTTTTTTTTAATTTTTCCTTCAACATATTTTGGTGTTTGGTACCTACATTATACAATTAGCCTCAAGATAGGGGACTGGGGGTAGGAGAGGACTTAATAATCTTTTTTTTTTTTTTTTTTGGAGAGGTTTTTGCTATAGGGCACGTGCACTCGCCAGACAGACAGAGAGAGACAGAGAGATAGAAAGTAAGAAATCACCCCCCAGGGGGGATGGCCACGCCGCAATCCCTTCTCCTCCATTCTCCTCTCGGGATCTTGGGCACGCATGCACATGCGCCCGGCGTGAGTTTTAAGCCACCGGGTCCGGGACGTGAACCGCGGTCGACTACGTGGGAGTCCAGCGACATAGCCATTACACTAACTGCTGGTCCCGACTTAATAATCTTCATATAAGAGCCAGAGAAAATAAATTGGCAGGATGGGTTGTTACCACCACATGAAGGCTCACATATTAATTGAAATGAGTTAGATCAGCAGTATCTGGGCCCTTTTATGGTCTCTGGTAGAACTAGGATCTAAGACACCATGCTAAGCTTGACTTTGTCAACCCAACAAAACGATAAATGGACATCTGGTTAACCAAACAGGTAGTTATGATTAGAAAACACTGAGTAGGTTTTCTAATTCTTTTTTTTTTTTTTTTTTTAATCGCTAGATATGCTTGACCAAACCAAGTAGAAATAGTTCTAACCAGTAACCTGAGGCTCTCTGGTTCTGCTTTCAGGCTATAGGATACACATATCTCACCATAATGTATAAAATAAAGTTGCATACTAAAGTTAACAACTTCTGAAATACAGCTATAACAATTATGTGATTATATGTTATCCTGGATTAACATGTGGCCCATAATCCTTTGATATTACAAAACTCTGCTGTGCCATGAGATCTAACGAGTTTCATTTAACGGGAAGAGTTATTTGGTAATGTTACATACCGATTCGTTGTTCAAAACATTTATTGGGATTTAACACTATGAAGTAGATAAACAAGTGTTCCCCAGCTGCTAAATCTCACTTCATATATTTTAAACAATCCACTGCGCTGGTGATTTCTGAAATGTGAAAAGACGTCATATCTAATGCACATTTTTAAATGTTACTTCTGAAGCTACATCTGCTTCACATCGCTTGTTCAAAGTGTTCCATTTTTCTCCAGGGTTACTTAATGATCACATTAGAATGGACAAAAGTCAAGGACTGCATCCATTTTCTGAAATACAGGTCTGAATATTGCACATGTAACCTAATTTTAAGAAAGGAAACATCTGAAACACTGGAAAACATGTCAACCAGACACTGAAGCTGTGAGGATTAACAAAACTGAATTTATAAAGTGCAATCAGGTTCTCACATGAAAGAGAGAGGCACAGAGGAATTCTTAAAACTATATTATTACTCTAAAGTGACTGGGTCATCCACTGAACTTTGTGCAATTTTTCAAGCTGTTCCGAAATGACTAATAATGGCATATAATGTATAATACAATGAAATGTGTTGAAATTTGAGGTAATGTTCCCAGTCAGATATTTAAAACACTTGGTCAGCTAGAACACATTACAGCGCCACTTCACAGTTCTATGCATTGTGCTTTCACAATCCCTCATCTCATTTCATTCCATGAGTTTGGAAATCTTGTCTCCTTCCCTACATTTTAAACAGATCCTTGTCTTGCCAACATATTTTACCAGCAAGAAAATTAATTCAAACCATCGATAGTAACATAGTTGTATGAAACAAAGGAAATGCTATTGTATTTGACATCCTTACTGGTCCCCGAGAATTTGGGTGAGCTAAGAGTCTGGCAACATGACTACTATCTTGTAGGAAAAAAAGGATTAAAATTTTTTTTCAGCATGTATTTGTGACTCTGAGATAAAGAAATGGATTACATAAGTTTGAGATACTGTTTTTGCAATTATACAGCATGCACACCCCCAGAAGCCTAGTCCTCTTTAGAAGCAACAAACATGGTGTCAACATATCAGAAAGGAAAAGGGCCACCTGGAAAGTACTCAGCTAATTTGACCAATGTAAATAATGTGCTGGCATAACTTTTACCCTCAAAATACCCAAAAATAACTGCAGACTGTGGTCAACCTCTCAAATATTATGAAATGCAAACAGAATTTCTGGAGCCCAAATTTTAAATATAATTATGTAAAGAAGGATCTGAGACCCTTCAATAGTTGTATTTTCATTTGAGTGAACGACATGAAACAGTTGTTCTAAAGCACTGGGTATTATTAGCTAAGAGGCAAATGTTTTTAATTAAAGAATAGTAAAAGGTAGTGACTGAGGAGAAATTTGCCTTTCCAGGAAAGAGGTTCAATAAGTGGTCATTGAAAGAATGAATTAATTTTTTTTTAATCCAAGTTGTTCAGAATTAGCTAATGAGTCCCTAAGGAAATTGGCCTCCATATATTTTTACTTATGACTTTATTATCCAAGCTGATGATCACCTCATACACCTAATTTTATGTCTCATGATTTCTGTTGGTCCTCAAAAATCCCATGCACCATAAGAGCTGTGCTATAGTCCTAATAAGGAAGATTTTTGTTTTGTTTTGTTTTTATTTTTTAGATATTTTTGCCACAGGGGACGCGTGCTCACTAGAGAAAGACAGAGAGACAGAAAACAGGAAATAACCCCTAAGAGGATGGACGCACCATAATCCCTTCTCCTCTATCCTCCTCTCAGGATTTTGGGTATGCACATACCTGGCATGAGTTTCAAACCACCAAGTCCAGGACTTGAACCACAGTCAGTCATATGGGAGTATATCAATGTAACCATTATGCCATTTACTGGTCCCTAATAAGAAAGATTTTAATGCCATAGATTCTGAGGATAATTCTCAAAAGAAATAGCTGCCTCTTTGAAATAAGTGTCCTTGCCAAAAATTATAATTTTGAGAAAAATCAAAACTCTTTGGGATATGTGCTTCTTTAGAGTCATATCTTACTAATTTTCCAATGAAGAAAACTGTCAGAGGATAGTGGTCTCTGTGAGGGGAAATTCTTGCTCTTGCTTTTCTTGAACATGTTGGGCAGAAAATGTTGTTTTCTGCCCAACAAATTATAGGGACCTCTTATTTCATCCTCCCACAGACTGGCCAAGGCTGTGCTCCCCAATTCATGAAACTTGGCTAAAAGGTCTGGGTATTATAGAAACAAAAAAATGTGTGGGAGTTTATTCCATTGCATATTTAATAAATACGTGTGTTTAAGAAGAAAAGCAAGGTGATGCAAAGATTTTAGAAGAAGGATAATATTCTACTGTGTAGAGAATTAGTTACTAAATTTTTTTAAGCATAAATTCTTCTTAAAACTAAGTCTTATATACATTTAATGTATACAAAAGTGAAATTGCTTCTGTTGAATATAGGCAGCGGCAGTATGCAACCTTCAAATCATTGTCTCCAGTTACTTTATTTTGCTTATTATTTGTCTTCCTAGTAATTAAGATAGCCTCTGAACTTGCTTTAAAATCAGCCAAATGATACCTAATTAATCTTGGTAATAATTAACGTTCTAAAGTGTTCTAACTCATAAAGTGCTGCAACATCTACATGCTTGCACAGCACTTTTAATTTCTCTTTAGAGAACAGCGTTAGAAAGATTCTCCATACTATTCCCTTCCATGCAAGTTTCACAATCAATCATCTCTAGCAAGAAAAATAAAGACAATCAAAACCTAAGACGGAGCCATCCCTCTTGAATTTTAGTTTCTGACTTTGCATACTAACTAAATTATTCACTAAAAAATGAAATTTGTACAACAGAGATGAGCTTTTCATTTGCTTCTAGCTGAAGCTGCGAATCCCTGGTGCCAAGTGATTTGCTGGTGTCAATTAAAGCAGACTTCTCAGATTTCCACAGGGGAATTGCAATAACCTTATCCTCTCTTCAAAAGTAACAGTTAGGATTTTTGTTAAGAAAACAATCAAATAAAACACTGACAAAATTGTTGCTAAGGGAAAACAAGCTTGTGCTGATCAAGGGGTGATTCCTATTAAAAAGTACAGAGGAAATTAAGGCTCTGAAGACCTTGCTAGTGACCCATGTTATCCAGAATCCTTCATAGGTAGCTAAAAGATGACTATAGATTCTCCCTCTGGGAGTTCAGAGAATGAACCAATGCTCTGGACTTTATTTTGGGAAAGATGTCTGTGGTACATTGAATGTGATTTTCCTTTCCTTATACTACAATACCATAAATACTTTTGGTGATTTGGGAAGAAAAAGAGAGCAGATTCACTCTAGGTTTGATCCAACACAACTGTGGAAATCCCGACCAATGCCCATGGAGAGGTGGCCAAGAAAGCAAAATAAATTGTGCTTTGTGCTTTGTGGCAGCACAGTTCCTAGTTTTGTCTAAGAGTCATCTCCTAGAGGGGGCTGTGCCTGGCAAATGCTCTTCCTTTTGTAGCAAAAGGTAGAGATGCTAGTTGGTAGTTCAGCATTGGGTTTCACAAACTGTTTTCAAAATGCCATAAAGAAAGGAAAAACTACAGCAAATCAGACCACAAAATTCCATGTAGATCAGTGCAACCAGGAATTACTTTTTTCTTTCAGCAACAAAGTTTCTTTGACAGATTAGCACTTCTTTTAAGACATTGAGAAGGAGATAAAACTAACCGTTGAGTAACAAGGGAAATGTTCCTAGAAAAGGCAGAAGTATTCAGGTCTTCATTACAAGTGTCAGTGGAAGATCAAGTTAGTCTTATGTCCTCCAGGTGAACTGTGGACTATGTGGATTCCGGAAGTCCATCCATATCTTTTTATCTGGTCCACTGTGACAAATTAAATGGCAAACGGACTGGAATATTTGTTGGCCTTGCTAAGAGCCATTAATCTGTCAGCCACAGGCAGGAGATCTTCATGAGTCCATTCTACATGAAGCCCACTATACTTGCATGTATTCCCAAGGTAGAGAGTAGCAATCCCCTTGGCCAAAGAGTTTGAAAAAGAAGGGAAACCGTTATCTGCTTAAATAGGCCATAGATACATGGTAGGATTTATTTCATGGGGTTGTAATTGTTTGACTATGTGTCCATCTCTTCAATTGTAAGAGACAAGCCACCATTTCAGCATCCAGTCCAGATCTTGCCACATAGTTGGAATTCAATGAATATTTATGCAAAAATAAATTATTGCTGTCTAGCCTAAAAGGCTATGGACAACATTTCCTCTTGACATTCTTTTCCAACCGCCAAACTCAAAAATGAAAAGTTGAGAAAACAGAGAAGATTTTATTTTACTACATCTCTCTAAGGCAAGTCTACTTCAATGTAAAGAATTCTAACTGAATGTAATCACAGAATTGGGTCACCTAAGTTTTACTTGGATCTCTGTCTAGTTGATCTGCTTGGCCAAGTCAAGGCTTGGAGTGTAACATATTATATTCCACTATGTTTTAAGGTGGCCTTTGGGAACCACAACAGCATCATTAAGGTAGTTTCCTCCATTTTCCCTGAGTAACAGTGGGTTCTTCATGACAGTGGGCTCTTCAAATCAGAACCCAGATGTCAGAAGACTTGAAATCATTGGCTTTCAGGCATCTCTGAAAGACCATGCCTGAAAAACCCTCCCAGACTCCAGTGGCGTCAGGCCTCATTCCTTTGCTGAGGATTAATCTACAATATAGGGTTTGGACAAATGGGTCTGGGCAGTGCTCCTCTTCTGGGCAACTCATCAGTAATAGTTTCCTGGCTTGGCTTCCTTGGGGCTGCACAAAGGCCATTTTTGTTTTTGTCGATTATTTGCCTTCCTTGAAGTTCTGCTTTCCCTCAACTTGTTCTTGGCTCATGAGTATCAGAACCCTTATATTCATCACAGCTTCGTGGTCTGTCCAAATTAGGTTGATTTGGGGGCACTTTGTGTTTGTTTTTGGCATACTAAGACAAGTTTGGCCCTTTGTGCTTTTCCCATTCCTGATGGCAGATGGCAAGGCAGGCTGCTGACCCTGCTCCACAGAGAAGAAGAACCCTGGCCACCAAGAGAGATGTCTATTTGTCACATAAAGACAAGATTGGACTCAGGCATTGTCCCCACCCCAAGCTGGTAAACAGGACTCAGCATGGCTGCCTAGCTCAGGCTGCCGAGGCCTCATAGCACATATACAGGCCTGCCTTGGGACTGAGTCCAGGCAGCTGAGGGAGGCCAGAAAGGGATGGTTGTCAGCAAGACAGAGGACTCGCTAAGGAGTAGATCTAGTCTGGTCCAGCCTTTTGAGAGGAAGTGGAAAAGGAGATGACTATTGGCTTTTGTTGAGTTATCCAGAATCCAGACTTAGGGGATGTTAATGGAAATGATTATAAGCTTGACCTATGATCAACTTTTTCAAATCCTGGTCACTGACAGTGAAGTGTACAGTAGTAGGCACCTGGGGAAGCCTATGCTTAATACACCGATGGAGGTGTAAGAAGGAGCAGAACGCATGGCCCAGGATTACGGTTGTTCCACCACAGCAGCTTGGTCTTAGGGTTTTTCAGAAAAGTGGCAATAAAATAAACTTTGATTCAAAATTCATTGGATCGACTTCAAGTATTGTCCCCCAGACTCCCAACCACATCCTCTGGATCAATACATCAGAGTAATCCAGCTGGATTCATTTAAATATATCAACAGTGGCTTCCTGGAGCCAGTTTCCCGGGTCAAAAGTGATTTTCAAGACGTTTGGGGCAGGTTGTCATTGGAATACAGTTTTACAGGCCCAAATTACTAGCTACTGGAGTCTATGGAAAAGTGTTCCCCTTTAAGTAAACTTCCTTTCTTCCTTTAAGACCTCAGGGAAAAATAACAATTCAAAAGATTTTTTTTTTTCCTAAGTTCTTTCTACATTGAAGGTTTTTATTGCCAAAACCATTCCCTGTGTGTGAAGCACTGTAAAAGGTGCTGGGCGCCTTATCTTAGATATTATCTGGCAGACTGGTTGCTGCGGGATAAAAAGACGATTTTCCATTTAACTTCAAGAGTTTGCCCAGCCTATGTTGCAGGAGATAAAGGCTGGAGAATGATGCAGTGAAGCACAGTTGAGGGAGTAAAGATAAAAGCAGAGTGTCTCAGCAGCTTGCCTAGATTCTTCTGTGAAATACTAAAAGCCCAGTCATTTGACATACAAAGTTTAAAATTCCTGTTACATATTTTGTATCTACTATTCATATTTTGTTTGCGTTTCCCATCCTTCAAAGCATCCCAGGCTTATTTTCCCCTTAAGCCCTCCTCATCTAGAGTCCCCCACTTTTCTCTGCTCACCCAAGCTTCCTCCATCTTTCGAGTTTCCCTCAACACTCTTAAAATTAAAAGACCTGCTTAATTGAACCCCGGCTCTTGCATTGACCAGCATATGCCTTTGGTGAGTCATTTATTTTGCTTTTAATTTTTTAAGGTTTTCTTTCCTCCTTTCTTTCATAAGTGAGAGAAACAGAGACAGACAGAAAGAGAGAGAGAGAGAGCACAGGAACAGAAACAGCACTGCCAACAGGGCCTTGATGCCACAATCCACCCACAGCTTTAGCTAGCCCCAGATCATGGGTAAGCATGTGCCTGGCATACTAAGGGAAGTTTCTACATCCGAACCCAAAACCTTCCCACATGGATTGACATCTCAGAGTGGCACATTTTTACTGCTTTACGTCATCATCTGGTCCCAAGTGAGTCACTGTTACCTTCTGAGGCACATCTGTAGAATGGGTGCATTAACTCTGGACTTGCAGGAAAGCCAATATTGATAAGGTCATAATGTTCTGAAGACCCTAGCATGACACAAATGCAATCATGTCTTCCACTCCAAACTCAGAGCACGAATATCTGCACCACTCACTTAACAATTAGCCCAACTACTTATTCAAGTGTTTACATTCCTTCTAGGTGGAAGAGAGTTGGTATTTAGTTTCTCTATGTCATGAGTTTCGTGGATAAGGAAGAGTTATCAAAACACAAATCTATGCATGACAAAATGGATTAATTATAAAACTAGAAAAATATATCATTGCATTATTGTTAATATAAAATGTAGCATTATTACTCAATTAGAAGACCCATAATCTTGAGCAGTAAGGAAATGGTACAACAGAACTTGTTAACAATTGAAGAAAAGAAAATTACCCAGAAGGATAACACAACGGGAATGCTGGAAGGAGCAGATATAAGTAGCCAAGGATGAACAAGGAGAGCCATTTAGCATGAAATGGCTTCTGTATTTTTGCCAAAATAACCTACTTTGTGATCCAGTGCTCTGAAAGTCATATGTGAAGGAAAAGATTTGGGTACTATAAGACAATTATGTCAGGGAAAAAAGGATGTGTCAAATGCCCCAATACTTATTTCATCCTTTGTTTATAAAAAAATCAGCACACTGTTGTACTCTATTCTAAAATAACTCTACTTCTATAGTTTTTAAGTTTTTCCACTATGTATAATAGCAATTTTGATCTTGGTTTTAATTGATTTTATTCTTTCTAGAATCACATATTCTTAGATAATGAAGAGCTGCACCTGTCTCCCTTCTTAACTGCATGATGTGCCCATCAGGAATGCTGGGGCAGCTGCTACTAGGGTACTCAGGAAGGAGGAAACAGTCCACCATGATCTGATTACTGAAAACCCCATGGTTGTACCTTGTATTCAATAAACAATGATTTCTGATAACCATTTAAAAATATAATATTATCATGCCATAGCAAAGTCTCTTTGGGTTTCTTTTTCAGGCTGTTTGTTACAAAGAGGAAGTAAATTACTTCAGTGGGAAGAGAATGATGATCACAAACACTATCACAGGCTGGGGTTTTTTGTGGAATGAGCAGCTCCTGAATTTGGGGACTGTCCCTGGAATATTTCACTTTGAAGCCCAGGGTTTATGAAGCGTGATTCACATCCCTGCTTCTGGAACCAGCAGCAGTTTTCAGGACCCACAGGGTGATGAAAAACTAATGTTAATAGCTTCAAAAATGTACATAATATGATAACAGGTCAGACAAGAGAAGACAAATTCCATAAGTAAGGTGCAATAAACTATGAGGCTGAACCCGAACCAAAAACACAGGATGTGTCTGAGCTGAGAGCTGCGAAGAAAAGGATGGTGATTTTCAGCTGAAGAACTTTTCAGGAGTTTCAGGAAGTTGAACTTTTCAAGTTAATCATTTTAAGGTGCCGCAAGTCGATGTGACAGAACAAATAAGGTCCTGTTATCCAAGCTGCCACCAGGTGTTCCTGCACCCCTTTCGTTGTCATGAGCCCTCCGCCCACATCAGCCCTCTCTCACCTGGGAAAAGGGAGCATAATGCTGCAAGGGGAACAGAACAGCTTTGACAGGCCTGTGCAGTCTTGGGCCGTGTAAGCTCAATGTGGAATTAACCTTCCAGGGTGCAGTATTGATCAGCCACTCTACACCCCTGACTCTATTTTTGCCAACTTATGGCCATGGGTGGGGAGGGACAAAGATAATCCTAGGTGACCTTCAAAACTGTGGGACCAGCAGTTAGCGTAATGGCTATGTCTCTGAACTCCCATGTGGCTGACCGCCTTTCGAGTCCTGGACCCAGTGGCTTAAACTCACGTCAGGCGCGTATGCGTGCATGCCCAAGATCCCAAGAGGTGAATGGAGGAGAAGGGATTGCGGCGTGGCCATCCCCCAGGGGGTGATTTCTCGCTTTCTATCTCTCTGTCTCTCTCTCTCTTTCTGGCGAGTGCACATGCCCTATAGCGAAAACCTCTCAAAATAAAATAAAATAAAATAAAATAAAGTAACTATGGTCAAGGCTGGTGCCTGGTTGGAAATGGTATACTTTCTCATTTGCTCATCCTCACCCCCCATCACCGCCCGTTTCTTTTCAAGTTAAAACCATACCCATTTTCAAAATCCCTTCGTAAATGATAATTTAAGAGTAAAGGACTGCAAAGAATGAAGTCACATGATATGCTTTAATAAAGAAAAACTTGCTACCTTGTCAAAGTTTTGCCTTTCTCACAAGCTGCTATGATATTTACTTTAAGTACATATAAATTAGAGCTCAAGCTGAAGATAAAGCTTTAAAAAAAATAAAAGCCTAAAAGTCGAATATTTCTTTGTCTTACAGAAACCTATTGCGTCAGTTCCTATACAGTCAGTGCTTGAAGAGAGGAGGAAAAGTATTGAATTCAATCAACTTCCATATGGACTCTGATGTTTACAAATGGAAAGTCATCTGCCTAAATTTATCTATGAATCCAGCTTTCAAACAAGAAAATGATAATCCATTCATTCCATTTTTATTAAATGGGCTGCCAAAAATACACTCTACAAAAATGAACAGAGCCAAATCTATGTTCTTGGATGTGTTCACAGACCAGTCTAGGAGACAGACACCCATGGTCAGGCCAGATGGGGTTGGTGTGGTCACATTCTCAGAATAGCTACAGAGGATGCTATTGGGAAGAAGGCAGGGGCTCAGGAGGAGTACTGTGAAAATGCCTTCCAAGTTGAGGGAACAACTAACCCTAAGGTGAGCCTAGAGCATGGCACATCTTTCAGGAGCCAGTGTGTGAGAATGGCTAGACCACAGAGCATGACCTGAAGAGGCCAGCAATAAGAAGGAGGGTGGAGAGGGAGCCTGGGGCAAAGGCAGAAGGCCTAGAGGGCTGAAGGCTGAAAGTGATGAAACCAAGGAATAGATTAACAGGGAAGAGACCAGATGGGATTAGAACTTTAGAAAGGTGACTCTGGATGCTCAAGGAGGAAGAATTAGATGGGGACAAGAAAACCACCTCAGAAGCCAACATAGTTACCCAAGGCATGAGGACTCTGGGAATGCTGGTAACTATGGTAGGTGGTCAAGAGAGAAGAGATGGCAGAGTGAGGTAGAATGAACACAGGTACTGGTGATTGGTATAGAGTTCAGACAAAGGAGGTGTCGGGAACAACCACAGGTATCTGGCTTGGGCCACTGAATAACTAACAGCTCAGTAACACAGGAATTGAAGAGAAGGTTAAGATTTGAAAGGGGAAATTAGTTCTTCCTGGGCAAGGGGTTCCATATCCTAATAGATTAGAAGTGGCCATAGAATATCAACAACAGTTTTTCAAAGAGATCTGAGCCTGAGAGAAAGAGAGAGAGAGAGAGAGATGTCCTCGATTGTAGAAGTCATTCATTATGGCCGACATGTGGGAGGGGGTGAGATAAGGTAGGAAAATAATGTAAAATGAGAAGAGAAGAATATCAAGGATGGAACATCAATATCGAAAAGAAGAAAGAGAGACGGGTGACCAGCAAATGACGTAATGGTTACATTGTTGGACTCCACATAGTTGACCATGATTTGAGTCCTGGACATAGTGGCTTAAACCTCATGCTGGGCACTTGTACATGTGTGCCCAAGATCCCTAGAGGAGAATGGAGGAGAAGAGATTGTGTTGTGGCCATCCCCCCTGGGGATGATTTCTTGCTTTCTGTCTCTGTCTCTGGCAAGCACATGTACCCATAGCAAAAACTCTCAAAAAAAAAAAAAAAAAGACAAAAGAAAAGAAAGACAAGAAAAGAAAGATGGCAGGAAAATGTGAGAGTAATAAAAATGCTTGCACATCTACATTAATTGCAGCCTTATTCACGATTGCTAAGACATGGAACTAACCCAAATGTCCACAAACAGGTGAATGGATTGAAAAATTGTGGCACATATACTCCATGGAATACTATTCAGCCATTAAAAAAAAAAAACAAGGAGAAAGTGGATGAATATGGAAGATTTGTTGCTGAGTGAAGCAAGTCAGGCTATGAAAGAGAGATATTGCATGTCTCCACTTAACATATACTGACTGTCTGTACTCTATGGTAGAGACTGAAAGACTAGAGAAAATAAGAGTATTAAAAATTGTAATGGACACTAGAGACAAAATGGAAAGAGAGTGTGAGAGGGGAAGAGCATAGGAAATTTGGGGGGGAAATAGAGAGGTAAGACACTTGTGGGACACAGATAAGGTTTATTATCTGTTGACAAGGATGTGTATGGTGGTCTCACCTGGATTGGACTGAGGTGTACATCATGCTGCTAAAGTCTCTTCATAATCTAAATGATGTATAGCGATTTAATGTATGAATAATAATGAAAAATATTATAAATAAATAAATAAATAAGAAAAAAATGGAAGTTGAAAGAACCAAGAGGAATTTTAGTTTTATTTATTTTTCTTTTTATTTTATTTTTTTTAGGTCTTTACCATAAGGCATATGCACTTGCCAAAGAGAAAGAGAAAAAGGGAAAGTGAGACATCATCCCCCAGGGATGATGATCATGTTGCAATCCCTTTTCCTTCATTCTCTTGAGATTTTGGTCATGCACGCACACATGCCTGGCATGATTCTCAAGCCACCAGGTCCAGGACTAGAACCACAATCATGTGGGAATCCAGTGCCTTAACCACCATGGCACCTACTGACCCAAAAATTTTCGTAAAATAAAAGAAGAACAAAATTTGTGAGAACAGGAGTGGAAGATCTAGATAGCTAGGGGTGTGGTCAGAAAGCAGGATGAATGAATTTAAGCCAACAGGGTAGCCAGGGATAATAAGAGGAGCCATAGCCCTATAATCTCCATCATCCATCTCACTAAATCAGCAAACAATATAAATGAATAAACATTAGCATTCATTGAGATATATACAAAGTATACTTTCAGTTAAAAAGTTAAATTTGCATGCGCTATTTATATATCATCTTCAAATAAGTCTCTTAGCTATCCATTCTAGCCAGATAATAGCCCCCAAGACTTTACAACATACAAAAGGTGATGAAACTAGTTTAATAAGAAGGTGCAGTTTAATAGAAAAGGACAATATGGGGATCAGAGCTTTAGAAAGGCAGCTCTGGATGGTCAGGAAGGTTTTCTAGAGCAAGGAACTTCAGTGGGAGTTTTGGTCAAATTGAGAAGGAGGTCATGGCAAGGAGTTCCTGAAGTAAAAAAAAGGTTCCTGGGATGGAGTCAAAAATCTGTGGGACAAAGCATCTGATGGCCAGTCACTAAGGCATGGGAGAATCCAGAGTCATGCGAGGCACACTGGGGAAAGGGAGACCTGGAGCTTAAAACCCAAGTAAATTAGGAAAGAGCCTTGGAATTGGGGAGATGCAGAGGCTGAAGAACTGTATTCCATGCCATAATGAGAAAGAAAAGGCAATTAAATCAAGGGAAAAGAAAAAATAGAAGAGGTAGAGATGAAAGAGAACAAGAAAAGGAAGGAGGAGAAGAAGAGAAGACAGATGATAAAAGAGGTGACAGGGAAATCGATCCTAACATTTGCTGCCTTGCTCCCAAGCATCTTGGAGCTCTGTCCCCAACTTTCACTGTCACATTCTATCCCTTGGGTAACTAAAGACCCCAAAGAGGGGCTATCTCAGCTTCTGGCTTCTGTGACTCATAAACCAAGGGACTCCAGTCCTCAGGCTGTGGACTAGTGTGATCTCCTCCAAGGACAACTCCATGAGCGTCTAGACTGCAGCATAAGACTTTTTCTCCAGAAGCCATATTATATTGCCTGGGAGAACATCCTCTGAATTTGAGTCAATGTGGAACTCAACTGCCTCTGTCTCTAAGTCCTCAGTTCCAGGGCTATAACTGCAGTTTTCCCTTTGTCTCAAAAAATCACTCATGAAAAGGAAATAAGTTCCTGTCTTCACAAGGAAAATTTTCTTTTTCTTTCTCCCTTCTTTCTTTCCTTTTTCTTTCATCTTTCTTTCCTTCCTTTCTTTTTTAATTGTCAGAGGGTACATGTGCTCACCAGAGAGTGATGGGGTGGGAGAGAAAGAACTCCCTACTGAGGTGTGGTCATGCCAGAGTTCCAGAGTCCCTTTTCCATTTCTCCATCCCATCTAGATTTGGGGCACACTCACAGAGGAGCCTGCTGTGTTTTTCAAGCTGCTTAGGCTAGGATTTGAACAATGGTTGGCCATGTAGGATCCAGCTTCCCTTAACTGCTAGGCGACCAGGCTGGCCCCACAGGGAGATTTTATAAGCACACTGAGAATAAGCCTCGGTCTAAGTCATATCTGTCCTTCATCCCTGTTATCATACCTACAACAGAGAGGTACAGAACTGGCTGCCAGTGAATGCCAAATTGGCTGGTTTTAAAAGGAAAAGAAAAAAAAAAAAAAAAAAAAAAAAAAAGACTCTCCCTTAGCTAGCATGAAGAGAACACTGAGAACAATACTAAGTCAACAAATCTGTTCTAATTTGAAGACCAGCAAAAAATGGCACTAACTCCAAGACAGAATTTCCATTCTTGTTTGAAGTCCTCCAAATGCTTTCCATTGCACTTAAAATAAATTCAACCCCCTTGGCAAACCTGCCAGGTCTTCACCCTCTCTCTCGCCTCACCTTCCACTATGTTCTTCTGAGCTCACCAAGCTTTTTCCTTTTCCTTATTTCTGTTTTCCAGTTTCCTCTACCTGAAATACTCTTCCCTAGACCTTTGCATGCAAACTCCTGCATATCATTCAGCTCTCAGCCCAAATAAACCTTGTCCCTGAAGTCCTCACTGAGTGGCCCATTTAGACCTGTACCTGACACTCTCTGTCCCATGTCACAGTTGCCACTCTTAATTTCATGACCCTGTTCTGTAGTCTTCATAACCAAAAGCTTTGTTTCCAGTTAAGTAGAAACTTAGTGCCCAGCCTCTCTCTGCAGAAGGTAAACTTTTTTTTTTGAGAGAGAGGTATTTTTGCTATAAGACTCATGCACTCACTGGAGAGACAAGAGACAGAAAGTGAGAAATCATTCCCTAGGAGGGTGGCCATGCTGCAATACCTTCTCCTCCATTCTTCTCCTGGAATCTTGGGCATGCACACACACGTGCCTGGTGTGAGTTTCAAGCTGCTGGGTCCGGAACTCGAACTATGGTCAGCCATGAGATGTAACTACTACACCATCTGCTGATCCCATGAATTGGCCCTTGTCTGTCTCATTCTGTGTGTCCTTCAATTGAGGAAACAATTACGTATTTGTTGAGTGAATGAATGCATGAGTAAATGAGTTATGGCTGATATATTCACATGCTGTAGTAATCCAAAGATCAAGGAGAGCTGAGAAGTAAAGCTTGGGAGCCTCTGACTCCAGGTAGGGCGGGGGGTGGGGGGACAGACATTTCCAGGTAGGCCTGAAAGACTCTGAGTCTTCAAGTGTCTCCATACTGCTGTTTTCATTTATTCAACTCTCCTGCGATGCTCAGTTCTTTCTGACCTGATTCCTACCTACCACTTCTCCAAAGGATTCAGTGAAATCCCAGAGATAGTTCTAAGGTTCACTCCCAGGCCTAGAGCTAGTTCGTCTTTCTGCAGTATTTGACACTCACGACTACAAAGTGACCTTCTGTTACTCTCTTTGATCTGTTTTGAGGACACCATTCTACTCTAATCCTTATAGTACCCCCAATTATGAATCCTGATTTCTCCTCATCTAGCCTGGAAATCTACAGACCCTAAAGTTGAACTCTAATGTATAGCTCTTACCTGCCCAAGAAATACATGTCCCTCATCTGTGTCTGAAGTTGCCAGCTCTCTACAAAAGCTCCTTCAGCTTGGGAAAATTCCCCAGGTTATCCATCCCCTACTCCAGATCCCTCCCTGTCTACCTAGAGTCTTATCATTTCTGGGTTTTGTCCCATTAGTCTTCAGTGGCCCAGAGAGTAAACTTCAAACTCTTTAGCTTACCTGCAAGACTCTTCACATTCTGACATGATTGCCTTGCATAATACTAACTCTGGCCAGTGCCCTCACTTTCATTCAATCCACCCTATCTTCCCGCTCCTCTGCATTTTTTCTGTTCTCTGAACTTGCTTTGTCTTCTCAGAGAGCCACCATGCTGTAGACTATAATGTGAACACCCATTGCAACTATGTATGCTCCTGTCTCATACACACACACACACACACACACACACACACTGGTGTGCAGTGCACTACCTGGACAGCCATGCACAGCAGCTCTGTCCAGCCCTTTAATGATGACTTGCCTATGTGCATTCTTCCCTTTACATGGAATATCTCCCATTCTTTTCTCTTTCCCCTGATATATTATCTTCCAATTTCTCCAGGTGAAGTTAACTGCTTCCCTTCCTAGACCCTCGCAGTGGCTAATAGAACTTCAATCATTGCACATTTTACTTTAATGATCTGCTTACTTGTCTGTCTCACCAATTAGTCTGGAGCAGAGACATCTCCCGTTCACTTTTCTTCTCTTTTAATCTCAACTGTGTGGCACGATAACTGACACATAAACAGGGCTCATGCAACGTCTGCAGAATAAAGAGCAATTTTCTGAAGTAGAGTTTAGAACAAGCCTGAGCAAATGCCCCTCCATTATCTTATCCAGAGAATAATTACTCCTAGTTCAGTATTTTGGTATAAATAAAAGGTCTTAAAGGCATACTCCATTACCTACATACTTCAGAATGTTCTAGAGGTTGCTCACACTCATTCATTTGCTCATCAAGTACTTACCAAGCCCCTTCCATGCCCCAGGCACTGTGCTGGGGCTATGGATACAACGTAGGACATGGCAAAGGCCAGTTTTGTTGACCTTGCATTCAGAAGAAGGGAAGCAGGGGAAAATAAGCAAATGGACTAAAAATCCACTCGTAGTAGGAGGGTAACAGGTACTAAGGAGAAACAATTAAAACAGGAATGGGAAGAGGGATAGTTTACCATTTTATATACCACACCAGAGAGGCCTTCAGAGGGCAGAACACCAAGGAAGCAAGAGCAGGCTGACATTCCTTATTTAAACAGTTTGAGCATGGCATCTCTTCTTGAGGATGCCAAATACTTTCTAAGCAAGCAGCCATTGTTGTGACCCCCAAGGACTCTGATGAGGCCAGCCAGAGGAAAAGGATTGAAGGCACTTCTCCAACGGCCTGGAGCAGCCCCCACTCTGGGTCTCAGCTCCCTGTTTTCTCATGGAAGAAAAAGAACAGAGCTCTGGGACTGACAGACTTCACTTTGCTTTTTGCTTTGAAATACAGGTGGGAAGGACAGGAAGCAGGTGTGTAGCTATGACAAGCACACTGGGGAGGCATCGTGCCTGGTAAGCGCTTTGGGGTTACTTCCTTATCTGTAAAATAAGGGTTTTAGCACCAGTTCTGCCTCCCATCCCTGCCCTACCTGCCAAGAATAAGGTATGGTTTAAAGGGGGGGTTATAAAACAAGGCATCTGATCAGCAGTATTCCCTCTCCTCAGTAGGTTTGTAGGGGGTTACTGTGCCCTCCTGGCCTCTGTACTTCTTGCCATTTCACCCCTCTCATCTCCTTTGTTCCTCATGCCTAAATGATTTGGGTTGCTTTCTGTTGCCTTGCTTAATCCTCGAGTTCCACCTTGGGAAAGCAGGCTTGTTTTAAACATGAAGACTCAAAGGAGGGGAGTAATGGGGTCACCAAGGGGCTCATGACTAAGAAGAAATTGAGTTTCAGGTATTCCATTCTTCTTTTAAGCATGAGTCATCCTGCCCTGGGCAAACACATACCTACACACATACACACATAACACACACACACACACACACACACACACAGGGTTCCATAGTGTCACAGAGTTGGGCTCTATAAATAAAGCTATAAAAACACTGCTTTCTAGTTACCTTGCTTCTCTTATCAATGAGTTTGAGTAAACTAATCCTGTATTTGAGTTCAACCCGAAATCTAGACTTAGCAATTTGGACAAAGGGCATTTTCAAAGCTCGAAGAGTTGCCCAATGTAAAGTTAATGCTAATGAGTTCAAGAAATATTTTCAGAATTTCAACTTTCCAGAATCTTATAAAACTCTAATCAAGGCCATAATTTGGGCAGATAGGAGGCTGGCTTCTTTCCGTAAGTGATTCTGGCTAGGGAATGATGCAAATGTGGTGAGTGGCTAATAATTAAAGGATTTAATTAAGCATCGCCTGGGAACATGTCTAGTAGCTTAGTGTGTACGTTGGCAGCTCCTTGCAAACTGATGGGTTCAGGGGAGAGGCAAACACTGTTGGAGGCAAAGAAGCTGGTTATTTGGGGAAATTTTTCTAGTCCAAGGGTAAAAAGAGACACATGTAAACTATTGATAATACACATTTGGGGCAAGAGTTTCAAAGGAGATGATAAAGACAGAGATTTTTAATTGCTTAACATACAGTTATTTACTGTTATGACCCCAACATCTACAGCCTATGATGGCAAATGGTGGACAAGAATGACCTCCCACCCATCTCTTTATTTCTAGACCTAAATACAGTCTAGATACCCAATGAATGCTCAAGATTGAAATAGTAAAAGAGTAAGTAAGCACTGAAAGCATCTCCAAAAGCAATCAAGGTCCAGATAAGGTGGCTCAGTCCATACCATACTGGACTACAGTGTTAGAAGTCACATGACTAACCTTGAGTTCAGATACCTGAGTTGGCCTGAAAACTTCTAGGGAATGCACATGGGTGCCCAAGATTTTGAGGAGATGGAGAGCTGTGGAAAGGGGACTGCAGTGTCATAGATCCTATTGAATGTGCTTTCTCTTTTGCTCTCTCTCTCTCTCTTTCACCTGAACATGCATACACATGCACTCTCTACCTTTAAAAAAAAAAAAAGGCAATGATTATGTAATGTTGAGGAAAAAACAAACTCATACAGTATACAAAAATCTGTACCTAGTGTGATCTAACTATATAAACAAACATATGGAAAAAGAACTTGAAGGAAATATTAGTGGTGTTACTTCCAGTGGATTAAATAATGTTTTTTCTTTCTTTTTTGCTCCTTGATTTTCTATACTTTCGTGTGTGCATGTGTGTGTGTGTGTGTGTATACACATATGTAACTTAAAACCCATAGAGTTGATATATATCAAAAAGAAAGTGAATAATGCTACTTGTGATGAGACATGAGACTCAAAGGTGAACAAGATCTTAGGAATGATCATTCATTTCTTTCATTCATCAGTTTATTTCTCCCATCAGTCAAAAAACAATGAATTTGGTACCTATGTTGAACATACCTGGCACTGTGTTAGGTGTGGTCCCTATGTTTACTATATGCCATACTCTTGAAAACTTTTGCATTCATCTAATTTAACGCTTGTAACTATCCCTCTGTGGTAGGTACTATCACTGTCCTGATTTACAAATGAGGAACCTGCCCAAGGTCACACATTTATTAAACAGGATCCTAACCAAGACTAGCTCTAGAGACAGAAAAGATATAAAAGGGATGCTCCTATAAATGTGTTTGCAGTTCAGGTCTGTTGTAATAATGACATTAAAAGGAGTAATGGCCTGAAAGCCCACCCGGAGACCTGTAGGGATAACGGCTGTGTGGTCTTTGGTCAATGTAATATCGTACTTTGTACCTAACCCTAGGGCTGAAGCTCTTAACTACTCTGCTTGCTTAGTCTCCTAGAGACCAGATCAGGCAGATCCTCTCATTGTAACCATCCCCAGATTTCTGTACTCTCTACACTCTGTCCTCCTTCATCCTCCTTCACTGGCTTTGTTCTACTCTGAAAACCACACAGCATAAGGGTACTCATCAGCCAGTGAGTGACCAGGTGTCCTCCTGCAGTCCTCTGGGTTTTAACCTAAACATTCATGGGTCCTGGAACCATCTTCTAAGATTTCCTATGATCCAGTAGCCTACTCCCTCCTCCAGACTGCTGCAGTTGATCAAAGTCCTTAGAGTTTGACTTCATAGCGGGGCGGGGGGGGGGGGGTAGTGGCAGGTGGAGATAATTTTAAATGAAATGATGAGATGCCTTTCTTTTTATGGCTGAATAATATTCCATCACCTATATAGATCATATTAACTTAATTTATCAGTTGATAAACACATACGTGGATTCCATATCTTGGTTATTGTGAATAGTGCTATAATAAACACAGAAGTGCAGATATCTTTTCAACGTATTTATTTGTTTTATTTTGGATATATACCCAGTAGTGGAACTAATGGATTATGAGGTTGTTCTTCTATTTTAGCTTCCTGAAGAAATTACATACTGTTTTCCATATAACTGTGGTAACTTACATCAGCACCAACAGTGTACAAGAGTCTCCCTCTACACATCCTTGCCAGCATTTCTTGTTTGTTTGTTTTTGTTTTTCTGTTTTTTTCATAATAGTCATTCTAACTGGGAGGAGGTGATATTGTGGTTTTGATTTACATTTCCTTGACAATTAATGATGTTGAGCACTTTTTTGTGTACTTCTTGGCCATTTGTAGTCATCTTTCGAGAATGTCTGTTAGAAAGTATTTATCACATGCCAGCTAGCTGTCCCCAACTGTGCTGGGTATATAGAAATACTAAAGAAGACAGACTCCATCTCTGCCTTTAGGGAACAGACTCTGAATAGACTCTATTTGGAGACCTAAGAAGAGAACACATAGATTGATAGAACAATGAGTCTCCTCCATTATGGAGAAAATTACAACACAACAGTGGAAGTCAAAGAAAGTCACGGGTGGTGGGGGTGGGCAGGAGGGACAAAGCAAGGATCAGGAGTGTTAGGGCCAAAAAGGCTTCAGTGAACATGCATTTGGACGCATTCCTTAGAAATCAATTACTTAGTATCTACTATGTAGGGCATTACACTAGGAACTGGGCTTGTAAAGATGACACAGACACTACAAGGCACCGAGTCTGACAAAAGAACAGAATTAACGTCAGGAATAGTTCTTTACAACAAACTGCTAAGGAAGGGATGATGCAGGGTGAATAATACATGTATTTGGGCCAATTGACCTGATTTCAAACCCCATCTGAAACATTCCTCTGAGCTTCAGCTTCCTCATCAGGGAAGGGAGCAGGAAAAAAATCCCTCCTTGACGGGTTGTTGGGGGACATGTTAGTTTGGGTCCTGGAGATACCAAGAGAGAATTGGTTGTGCTGGAGAATTACTGGGGTGGGGGCAGGTAGCCTACAGGAGGCTTAGGAGAGCTATCTGTCATGACTCAGGATCAATAGGCCAGTCCTGTGAAGAAGGCAGGGGAGATAGGAGGTAGGAAAGTTGAGTCTTGGCATGCCACACACTTTGGGGAAAGTATTAGGAGGTCAAAGGTGCCCACCATAGGAGTGTTGCATTTCTCAGACTTACTATCCCTGCCATACTTAAGCACTGTCTGGGAGCAGCCACATAAAACAGTGGTGGATTCTGAGCACAGCAGCTAAAGCCATCAACAATTCTGCTCCCTGCCTGCAGTTGGGAGAGCTTAGGGGTTTATATTCACAGGCATTACACGCAGATAACGAGAGATATGGCCATACTCACTAAGGTTATATCAAGCACAAAATCTGACCAGCCTTGTCAATGGTAAAGGGTTATTATTATCATTATTATGAAAAAACTACGAAGGAAATACCAAACATGGGGTGTGCCCATTAATTTCTCCTGGGAGGATTTTGGAGGAATTAACAGTGGATGAATGGGTTGAACAGTCCTTGAAGAAGTTTCTTTAAGGTTTAGGGAGGCTTCTGGCTGGACAAGATTAACAGCCTGGGAGATGGGATCAAGGGCAGGTTTGATCCCCACAGACTCACTAAGTAGACGAAGTTCTCCAACAGTCTTAATTGGTGGAGGGTTATAAAAGATTTCCCCTTTTCCCTGGAGCTGCTTTGCCTATGCCAACATCAAGGACAAAGCCCAGAGTTCAGGACAGGCCTACTCCACCTAGGCACATTCTTTATGATAAGACAAACCCTCAGTCTTCCTTAAGTGTCTTCAACCCAAGAAAGATGAATGGGTTGTATTTTAACCTCCTTTTTGTTACACACGAGCTGTGAAGAGGTTATGAGTAAATCACACCACGACTAAGGGCTAGCCTAGCCTCCCCTGTACAATCAGCTTAAGACAAAGTGTAATCTCTTGGAGTGCTATGAGAAGAAGACAAATTTTGACCGCTGTCCCTGTTTTCATTAACTGTGAATTATGAGTGTAAGGCTTGCATTCCAACAATACTGAGCCACACGCAAATACTCAGCCTTCTCTTTTCTGCCTTTGTTTTCGCTCATTTTCATCCTCCAGTTGGAATGCCTTTTTTCTTAGGAGCAAGCTGAGAATGCCTCCTTAACCTTCTTACACCCTTTGTCACTTCCTCCGAGGAGGCTTCCTGCCCCAGGCCTGGTTGAGTATTGGTTCTCTGCACTCTCATAAGTGCCTGGCCCTGCCTCCCGGATCCTTGTGCTCAGCACGCTGTGCTGTGATATCTCGCCTTAGACTGCCAGCTCCTAGGTCAAGGTTGTCTTTGTGTGGCTCACACACACAGACTTGGCTCATATACATCTAGTAGTTCCTAGAATAAATAAAGCTCCATGATAAATCAAGTTGATAAGGAGAACAGGATTTGAACTGATGACCATTTTATTGGGTTGTCAGAAAAAGTCATATCATTGGGACCAGCAGTTAGCATAATGGCTATGTCGCTGGATTCCCATGTAGTCGACTATGGTTCACGTCCCAGACCAGGTGGCTTAAAAACACGCTGGACATGTATGTGTGCATGCCCAAGATCCTGAGAGGAGAATGGAAGAGAAGGGATTGCAACTTGGGGGGTGATTTATCGCTTTCTGTCTCTCTGTCTCTGTCTGTCTGGTGAGTGCATGTGCCCTACAGCAAAAACCTCTCCAAAAAAAGAAAGAAAAGAAAAGAAAAGAAAAGAAAAGAAAAGAAAAGAAAAAGCCATATCATGGTTTTTTCTGTTTTTCTATACAAAAATGCAACATGACTTTTCCAACAACTCAATAGATAGGGTTTCACAACCTATAGAATGTAAAAAGGAACAAGAAAAAAGCTAAAGTGACAACAAAAAGCTGAAGTAGTAAATATTGCTGTACAGAATGAAAAAGCAGAGAATACACAGACTGGTAGCACAGCAGGGCTTTACTCAACCTTTGTCAGTAACTTTCAGTTCTGACTCCTCCCTGGGTATCACCAGGAAGGCCATGTCCCAGGCCAAGCAGGTCTATAAGTGCTGTCTCACCCCAGAACGCCTCTCTGAAATCTTGGAGTTTTTCTGCAAGCCCCCCTGTCCAAAGGAGGGAAATGAAAAACATTTGCATTCTGGATCATAAAATGTTGTGTCATGAATGCCTATAATAAAAGTCTATGCATGTGTCTGATGACTTAGTATTTTAATGGTTTAATTTTAAGACTCACTTCACCAACATTGTCCAGTTTGGGGAGGGAACTTGAAATCTGCTTTTAAAATTGAAGTCCCTCCTATGTTGGTTTTTTGGCTCTATACCAATAAAGGTGCTCTAGGAACATAGCCAATAACACCATTGACTAGGATCAGATAATCAGGTTCATTTTCTGAGACCGCCAAGAGTACTGAGGGGCAGAGAGACAAGCATATACATGCGATCCATGCAGCCTAAGACGGGTTAGATCGCAGCTTGGGGATCTTGTCAGGAGTGTTTGTCTCTCTCTATCTCTTTCTCTCTCTCATGGAAGAAGTAAATAAGCAAACTGTAAAAGAGAGAGAGAGCACAACATCAGAGAGTTTCTGATTCAGTGTTCTCATGCCATGGATGAGGAGACGCGTCCCTAGAAATTCCATGATCTGCCAATGACCCACTGATGCCAAGTGATGGCTGGTATGGTGATGGCCTACTGGATTGGATTGTGTCCACCAATAGGCTGCATTGAAGTTTCAGTCCCCAGTACCTGTGACTGTAACCTTATTTAGAAATAGGATCTTTGCAAGTTAAGATTAGGCCCCACTAGGATAGGCTATAAACCAATGACTGACTCTTATAAAAACAGAGAAATTTGAACACAGCGACTAAGAGAAAATACATGTGAAAACAAAGGCAGCGACTGGAGTTACTCTACCACAAGCCAAGGAAAGCAAGGGTTATCAGCAACCAGTAGAAGCAAAAGGGAGGCATGGAACATACCTCTCCCAGACTCCAATAAAGAACCAGCTCTACCCACAACTTGATCTTGAACTTCTAGCTTCCTGAACTGTGAGAGAACAGAGTTCTGTTGTCTAAGTCTCCCGGTTGTGGTATTTTGTTACAACAGCCCTAGGAAACTAATAGAAACCCAAGTCTGGTTTTCTGCCTTCATGAGTTTCCAGGACTAGAACCTGAGGGTAGGAAATACACAAGGGGTCTTCAAAAAGTTCATGGTATAGCATGTATTAGGAAATAACTATGCATGAATTGCAAATTTTTTGCACCAAAATAAACTCATACTATAATTCCATTTTCCTATAAATGTTTTGAAGTTTCTTTGTACTTATCACCCAGCGCCTTTTCTACCATTAGAAGAAGCAAGAAAATGTGACCACTCTTAACCACAGATGTGATGAGCACACACATCTAAAGCAGGGAAACATCCCTTCTGCAGCACACAAGCTTGAGGGACTCATTTAAGTTGGATCAGTAACAAATACTAGATTGTTACCATCAAGGGACCAGTATGTAGTGGTACATACTGTGGAAGCCAAGACACAGTGGCCATTCTCACAAAGAACTCCAAAAGATATATGCCTGTCCTATTTCCCAACCCAAATGATAAGTAGTCTCAGAGGACAGTCTTATTCTATGAATTTCCAATGGAGTCACGTGACTTACTACACATATACTCTTGGAACTGGTGTAAAACACAGAGTGTTCCAGGAATATAAGCATCCGGGCTGCCAAGATGCTTCCAAATGGAGCTTGCAATGCTGAGGTTTGAAATAATTGTCTTCCCCCTAATCAGATAATCACTGCCACCCAAGCAGTTCCAACACTCAGGGCAGAGGAGAGGCTGAGAGGGGAATCAGGCCAATCTTCTCTAGCTTCACTCAGTGTTTCCATGGATGTGAGGCGTCTGAGAGAAGTCCTCAGTGGTGTTTCACATTTCCCAAAGTTTTGGTCCAAGTTCATTTTTCATCACACAACTCTTCCGGATGATACACATGTGTGAGGGTTTGTTCGAGCTGTTTGGGGTTCTTTTGTGAAACTGTCAAAACAATGACCTCATTTGGAGCCATCTGCTGGCATGCAGGATTGGCATGGAGTTTGCTGCTGACTTGTGTCGCTGGAGCAATCAATTCAAGATGGCCACTCTCGGCACGCAGTTAGCTGAGTGATATGGAAGCAGATAACTGATTGCTCCATCTCCTCCTCAAGTTACCAAACGTGTCAGTGCTCACGCAGCCTCCACCAAAGGCTGCCTGCCAGGCGTGGCAAAGGAAAGACATCATCCATTGACCCAGAAACATAAAATCTAACATTTCCTGGAGTTGGGGGGTTTGCATCCCCTGCCATGTCCCTGCCTGAACATTATGAATTTTCAAAGTGAAAGGAACATGATTTAATCAGAGAAAACTGTTGTCTTTGGAGCGGAAAGCATGTGGGTACTAGCAACATGTGGACACCAACAACAGGGGATGACCTTTATCTGATGCCATGCGGCTGAACCTGCCAGTAACAGCAAGTCCGTGGGAAAGAATCAGTCTGGGCATAACTCAGACTCAGTTTGTGCTTCTCTGAAAAGAATGAACCGAGATGATCTATGAAAGCACGAAGCCCATAGGTATTTCGGAAGTGTGACCGACTTTGCTGAGCACAGTGTTTTCATGGCTGGTACAATTAGAGAGTAGGTATGTTTCTAAATGCTCGTGAAAAGAAGAGTTCTCATTTTTTATTGCAAGTTCCCCCTCATTTCTCTAAGAAGGAAAAAAAAAAAAGAAGCAACTTTAGAAATATGCAGAAAAGTTATTCTTGACCCAATTTGTTATTGTTGCCAATTTGCTTCCTGAAGTGGCTAATTGAGCAAGCTCAGCAGATTTTGCCAGTTTCTGCTAGGGAGCTGGTTTCAGAGCCTGCCTGTGCACTCCCTGTGATGAGAGATGGGATGGAGACACTTTTCTCCATCAGATTTCCTTTTGTTTATGAAATCGGGTGCGCATTGGGGTCAGGGGCGGAGATGAGCCTCCTCTCACATGTGAAATCCAGCAGTTAGCCATTTCTCGCAAATCGGAGCAGTTACAGACCTCTGGTAGATGTGTTAAGTCTGGTGTGAGCCTGTAATTGCAGCCAAAAGAGGTATAATTACTTAAGAGGCAGTTCAAGTGGATAGTGGTAATTTGCAAGGTCATTGTGACGGTATGAGCACAGCCAAATGAGAGCCAGGTCACATCTCAATGCACAGGACACAGTAAAGGAAAAGTTGATAGGGTTAGGGATAAAGTCGAAGGAAACAGGGAGAGAGAAGAAAATAACAAGTTTGCCATCTGCTTGGAGGCTTCATTCCTAAACTGACCAGCTGACAGCAAGAACCCAAATGCCTTCACAAAGGGATGAGTTTTGCATAATCTCCCTTCAGCGTTGACTAGGCATCCACACACAAAGCAAACCTTCTAATAATAATAAATAATATCAACAACAGCAACAATGATGTATTTGGCAGAGTAATGGCGGGAAGACTAAAAAGAAAGTACGTTAGGAAAACTACTTAACATTCACCCTCCTCGCCCCCTCCCCCCAGAAGAAATATAAAGGTAAAGAGGAGCCCTTCCATAATGCAACTCATAACACGACTGCAAGAAATGTTTCCTTAAGACAGGCCACTGATTCAACCCCAATAAAACATAATCGAACTGGAACTCTGGCATGGCACAAACACCTCTTTGTCTTTAGAAAATACAAACTGGACCACCTATTTCCAGACTCATTTGACATTTTTTTAAAAGAAATTTTAATTAATAACCACCCAAGAGTAGCACCAGAAAAAAAATAAGCTTCTTCTTGCTAGACACAGACTTGTATATAACTTTCAAAGCTTCTTTTCTTAGATTCACTACATAAAAAGTCAGAAGTGACTGTTCTCTGGCTATTGTCAATGTTTCAGCATTGTGATTTAAAACACCAAATATATGACTTTTCCGAAACTATAAAAATAGCTATTTTGGGCTGGACCTTTGGTTAAGGTAGTCAGACTCCACATGGCCAAACATGTGGGTCAAAGGCCAGCTTCAGTAGTTTGAAAAGCACACGAGATGGTTATGTATATGTGCTCCAATTCCAGACAGGATGGAGAAACGGAGGAGAAGGGATTGTGGGTGCCCCATAGGTAGATGCATTTCCCCCTCTCTGTGTCGCTCTCTGGAAAGCATATACATCCTCTGGCAAGTAAAGCTTAAATAGCTATTTTTACATACCAAAATTCACTCTAGTTTTATGAAATATGGATCCTTATAGCTTACTTTAAAAATCATGTTTTATTCTTGTTTTTTTTTTTCTAATAAACCTTAGAACCCAAGGAAATAAAGCAATGATCTGGTCCAATAATTAACTGTAACACTCTGAAATTTATGGCTTGAACAAACGCAGATACAATTTATCATTATCATTTTTTTTTTCTTTAGGTTTTTGCTATAGGAAATGGGCACTCACCCGAGACAGACAGACAAAGACCTACAAAGGGAAAGTGAGATGTCTCCCCTCAGGGGATGGCCATGCCACAGTCGCTTCTCCTCCATTCTCCTCTCAGGGTTTTGGGAATGCACACACATGTGCATGCACCCAGCATGATTTTCAAGCTGCCAAATCCGGGGCTCAAACTGCAGTTGGCCAGCACCTTCACCATGCCACCTGCTAGCCCTCCAATAGATACAAATTTTAGCACAATACATAATGAAGGTCTAAACCATCATATTATCTTGTGTGATAATTGTTAATATTCACCATTTCAGTGACTAGGCCTTGTATTTAAATACTCATAATAATAATATTGGGTCATCAGGAAAGTCATGTTTCTCTATGAAAAAATGTGTCATGACTTTTCCAACAACCTAATAATCAGTATTGCTTATTATTATCATTATTACAAGTTTTATAATCTAGCCAAAACAATTTCAGGCAAGTCAAAGAATGAAAAAGTTTTTTTCTCTATAAGATCTAGCACAAAATGGAATTTTGGTAGTGATTCTTTTTCCTGTTGGTTAAATGTGGAATCAGGGTCACACCTCTTAGCTGCCTTACTCAGCTTCCTAATTCACTTAGTACCGGGGGCAGGGTTTTCCAAATTTGTGGTCCAAATCGGAGGTGACAGTAGGTCCATGCACCCCCATTGGTGCTGGTTGCCATGAGCATTGTACTGAGTGCATGTAGTCCCAGGCTGCCATTGGCCAGCCATTCTGTTGGAGCTGAGATCGAGCCTCATCTTCCAGGGCACTGGGGCTCACAAGTCCTTAGGAAGGAGCGGCTGGACTCAGTTGGGTTGAAACAATAGTCTGCTTGGCACACACTTTACCTCATAACTAACCCCACCCCTAAATCAAACTGTGACTCTCCCATTACAATTAACAAGTGCCTGGGATACAAATCGTGCTAGGGGAAAAAACAGAAAAAATAAAAATTGAAGACTAGAAAATGTGATGCAAATTCGCAATAAATATTTATGGGGTCAGAGATGTCTCAATTTAGATTCATGCATCTGTGCCTTCCAAGCACCATCAAAAACAAATTCCTTCATCAGCTTATTGCTCCAAGGAGGCCAGAGTGAAATGATCAATTGCATCAGCTCTGGAAACGAAATTTAAGTCTGTCTCTTGCTAACTGTGACCCTGGCAAACTTCTTTTCTTTCTCATGTCTCAGTTTCCTCATCTGCAAAATACAGATAATACAGTATCTACATTGAAGAGCTATGGTAAACATAATGTAATGTGCCAAGTTATTTGCAACTCCGAGGACTTTTGCACTGAAAGGAGCTTAAGCTGGTTTCCCCAGAATAAAAAAACTTGAGAAGTTTCTAGTCAATTTACACATTTGATGTACATTTGTTTGGGCTCACACTTTTCGTGTTTATCTCTCTAGGATCAAACGACAGCTCCACGTGTACAGGACTCCCTCTAATTCACTGTATATAGGCAGAGGAGGCAGAGGAAATCTCAGAGGCTCTGAGTCCCACTAAATTCTGGCTCCTTGGGTCAGTCATTTATCCAGATCTTTTTTCCTTCTGGAAAGATAGGATATGGCCACAATATCCTTGGGTTGATATGAGAATACATAGAGAAAAAACTACAAACTTTCCAACAGGACTGGTTACAGAATTTGCAAGACCCAATAAAAAATGAAAATATGGACCCCTTATTCAAAATGTATCAAGAATTTCAAGCTGGTGACAATAAAGTATTAAACCCTCAGAAGGACCCTTCTAAGGACTGGGCCCTGTGGGACTGCACAGGTCACTGGCCTTACTGCCCAACCTAGTATCTGGCATGTAGTAAAGCTTTAACAAATGAGTGTCTTTTTTTCCTTCTTCCTTTCTCATTAAAAATCTGATGTAATGAAATGAGACAGATTGTAGCTATTGGCTGAACAAAGGGATCCTGAGCAATGAAATTTCTGGTAATGCTAACCATTCGAGCTAATTATCCAGTTTGTGAATTATTCAGATACTTTGCTTGTCTTTCTTTTATTCCTTTGAGTTATTTCTCTGCTCACTGATAATTCAAAAATAAACCATTCCGTCCCACATTAGTCTCTTGTACTTTGATAAATGACCATTGAAAGAAAACGTTGAAACTACAGACTCACATACTGGACTGGAAAATCCCCATACTGTAGTTATGTCCAATGTATTCACTCATTCAACATGCATTTATTGGCTCCCACAATGGGCCAAGCTTAGCATTGCATTTTAGGCACATAAAATGGACAGTCCCTGAGAAAAAAAATCTGGTGTTAGTCAGGACTCTTGTGGTTGTAAAAGACAGAAACCCAATTCAATTCCTTCAAGTAGATGAGGACTTCTTATTGATTCACAAATAAATTTCTTGACTATAAAATTCTGGGGTCCAGCTTGGGTATAGCTAGATCCAGAAATGCAAATACCACCATCAGCCCTGCCAAATGGCCATCAACCGATATAAGTTGCCGAGATTAGCAAGGTCTGGTTATGTATCCTTATCTGCCACCAGAGGACAGGCAAGACATCAGCTGAGAACTGCTCAGATCTATATGGGATGAGAAAGTAATTGCCCAATGGAAAGAAGGTTACTGAACACCACATCACAACAGGTGTCCACTACCGCTTTCCACCAGAGAAAGGTTAAGAATCGGGACCTATGAAACCTGCATTTCTGAAGTGCTCAGTCTCATTCTCAACAAATATTCTGGGGGCCCAAAATGGAAAAGGCTGATCTGAGAATTTAAAGGAGTATTCTCTTATATAAAAATACAACTGAGCTTTTAAAATAAAATCTTTTCTCTCCTAAAATTCTGGATACAAAAACTTTATCTCCAGGATTTTGAACATCTGGAATAGAAACAGAAAATATGTAGGCAATCATCTAAATGTTCCCAAATATCCAGATGTCTGGCATCACTTAGTCATGGCCACAGTGTGTAGGAGTCCCTTTCAGCAGAAGAACTGGAATTGCTTCCCAGAACCAGGTTCAGATACCAGTTTTCTGAGAGCAAAGATACCTTATCATGTGCTGTTTCTTACAGGAACAAGCCAGCCCTATCCTAATTAGGGAGACAAGTATAATGAGGGAAAATGAACACAGGAACAATTTAAAGCAACAATACTTCTGAATGCAAAACTGGAATGCTATTCCCTAGTCTAACTGAATTCTAGTTTAAAAGCAGATATTTTTAAAAATAATAACTATTGCTCCTCCCAGTCTTGATGATGAAAAAGTTGCTTAAATAGTGGCTGTTGTTGGGACCAGCAGTTAGCGTAATAGCTATGTCGCTGGGCTCCCATGCAGCCGACCGCGGTTCACTTCCCAGACCCGGTGGCTTAAAACTCACGCCGGGCACGTGTGCGTGCGTGCCCAAGATCCCGAGAGGAGAATGGAGGAGAAGGGACTGCAGCGTGGCCATCCCCCCTGGGGAGGTGATTTCTCGCTTTCTGTCTCTCTGTCTCTCTCTGTCTGTCTGGCCAGTGCACGCGCCCTATAGCAAAAACCTCTCCAAAAAAAAAAAAAAAAAAAAAAAATAGTGGCTGTTGTAATGGAGAGAATACCTAAATAGCTTTAGAAATTAGAGAAACTTGGTTCTACCTACTTCTACCACTTTTGAGCCATGGGCAAATTACTTATCATGTCTGGAGTTCTGCTTTTTTTCATGTAAAACACAGGTGTTAAATAGGATGAGCTTTCGGGTCCATTCTAACTCCATCATGATTATGATGAATAGTGTTTATGGAAGTCATAACACTAACACCCCACATTTTTATGACATTGCACAATTTTTAAAACATTTTTGTACATGGCTCATTTGCCTGCCACAGCTAGTCTCTGGGCTGTATATTCAGTCCAACTTGTTCTCTATGTAGAGTTGCAATATGACTTGTGTGTGGACAGACAGCTAATAGGTGGTACAGATGCCTCCAAACCAAGTCTTCAGATGTTCAGCTCCTTCTCGCCATGTTGCAAGCTTCTGCCTTCATCTGTGTTGTAAAATGTACCTCTAATATTCACAACTGGGGTTGAGTTTTCACATGATGTACATTATTATTATCTATTGACATACCTTGGTAGATTCCAGATACCACATGATAGTTTACCTAATCTCCTATGGGTTCATTAATTTCTAAATGAATTGGATCTGAAATTCAAGGCTAAAATGATGACTTAGTGCTCCATAGTTACTCCCATTTAAACATCATCAGTGATCTCAGGGCTTAAGAAGAGAAAGTACAAGATGAACTGAGAACATCTTGTGGTGCCAGAAAACCAGGGAGTACTTAGAAGACGATAAGGGCTTACAGAAGGCGCATAAGAGCCAGGCTAAGGAGCCCCTAAAGGCCAAAGCTAGAATAATTTGAGTCACAAAACAAATAATGATAGCATTGGATTATAACCCATCAAATAAAACAAATATTCTTAAGCCTATACAGACATATTTATATTAGCTAATATTATAATAACGGGGGGAAGAAATGACTGTTCTTCCTTAGAGTAAAATTCCAATTAATAAATACAGAAAGAAAGAGAGAAATAGGAAACTTCATAGTAATAATAGGCAAACTCCAACGTAATAATTGTTGCAGATGAGACACCTATGGTGCTAAAATTAGTGGAGGAAAGAGAAGAAAAATAATTTGCTTGGTCTCAAAGTATCTCCCCCAAGACATTTATTATCTACAAAGGAAACAGTAGTGACTTTACAGTGGAGAAAGATGGTGGACACCACCTTAACCAGTTATCAAGGTCAACCTCATCGATGACAAGGCGTAGCAACATCAGGGATCCCCTTATCTAATGCACTGAGAAGGGCACAGCCCCTTTTCTGTTGTATTCTTGTAAAATATGTATAACCTCATGTCAATCATGAGAAAACATCAGAGAAACCCAAACTGAGGGATAATCTACAAAATAGCTGATTATTAATCATCCAAAGTGTCAGAGTCATTAAGAAAAGAGTGAAGAACCATTACAGTTTAGGAGAGACAGAGGAAAAACAGCAATTAAATGCAACGTGGGAACCTGCATATAAGTGGGGAAGATAGTTGAAAGGAAGAAAAGCTTTCTCATGTTGTTAATAGCATAGGACTAGTGTTGGTTTTCTTATCCCCCAAATCATGCTACAGTTACAGAATATGCTAACTTTAGGAGAATTGGGATGAAGGATATGTTGAAACTTTGCATAATTTTTACAACTTTTATGAAAGTCTAAACTTAGTTTAAAAAAATTAAAGCATCTCAGAAGTCATTTTGACAATTTTTTGAGTTCTTCAAAAAGTAAGTTCATTTGTCTGAGATAGCCAGAGTAGCTGTACTTCTCTATCCTGGCTCTTGCTCCAAAGGGTGTCTCTCTAGAGAAGGAAATCCATGGGACTCCAAAACCACATTTTGACCTTGCCAGTTCACTGACAATTTAGCTATTGGAAACTGGTCTGCATCTCGGACAACCCATCAATTGCAAATACTGTATGAACTTAATGCTTTCTTGGAGACAATGTAAGCACTGTCTCATACTGAATGCAGAAAGAGTGAGCCAAACAGTTACAAAGATATTTAATAACAAAAGCAACTTCTTAATTTTGATCACATTTATCCTGATTGATTCCACACAACTTGATGAGCAAAGAAACCAGAATTCTGCTGCAATAGACTGTGCCCTTAGTTCCTGCCTCCAACTGTGTCGACCCAGCAATTTCTTTGCCATCAGTGTCTGTTCTCATTCTTAATGGGTAGAGAGTGCATGTTATTACTGAGCCTTTTCTGCATCTTTTTTAGTTGTTGTTTTTTATTAAAAATACATAAATCTAACTCCCTTGTGCATTTCCTGAGGCTGTGAATGGGCAGCAAACTTAAGTTAGTTCTAAGCCACATGCACAACTGACAATTTTATGACACTATTGAATTGCGCACAAAGCCACATAGCTATAAATCCAAGTACCGCTGCCTACAAATGAATCAACCTGCAGCTGGTGAGTTTTATTTTGGAAACTAGACTCACATTTATCTTTGTGGGTCACAGACCTCTGCTGTTTTGGGGGACTTCATGGGTAAAGGAAGGGCCCCCTTGAGTTTCTACCTGTCTCACCTCTTGATCAACCAGAATCTGATGGGCTCTTTATATCTAAGCTTGGGAGGTTGGCCTTAAGAGAAGTACAAGACTTGGTCCTTGGTTTCAATGATATGGCAGTTTAGCATGAATTTAAAATGCCAATTTAAACAACTAAATCCTAAATAATGACTTACTCGGTAATATTTGAGGCAACTGAATCCAGAAAAGGAGAGCTGCACAGTCCAAAAAAATTGAGCAGGAAGCAGATATTTCATCCATTCAAACAAGTATTTGTTAAGTTCATTCCCTGTGCCAGGAACTGTCCTAAGTGTCTCAGTAGGAGAAAGACAGTAAAGCAAAAACAAATAAACACAAGTCTATTTCAGTTAGTAAGGAATAAGTTAAGAAACATTAGTTTTTAAAAATTTAGATTGATGGAATACATTCATTGCATGAACTATAGATGTAAACAAGGAACTTCCAACCAAGCAAACAATGCCACTGTAATTTATCTAGTGTTTTGGAACCTCTTTTATTTACTTATTTTTTTTTTTTTTTTGGAATTATAGTACAAGTTTATTTGGTTGCAAAAACTTTTGAAATACATGTATAGTTTTTGCAAAATACACATTTCCATGAACTTTCACATCTTAAAACATCCCTGCCCCTGCTAGTTACATTCTTTTTATTTATTTATTTATTTATTTTTATATACATTCAATGACATTGTTTAGCTTATGAAGTGAACATTTCAATATGTAAACATTTCTCCCCAGTCCAGTTGATCAAAATATCTCCAAATGTCCTTCCCTAGGCCCCACTCCTCCGCACACACCACATCTAGCATTCACACCCATCTCTTGTATTTGTATATCTTTTGATTTGGAACTTCTTAGGATCCCAAATTTCAAGTTAGGATCCTAGTTGCAAAATGGTTTAAAGGTTTTGCATCTTTGAAGAAACCATGTTTCACTCTTACGTAGAAACAGGATTTGTACCCACTAAGATCCAGGCAGGTCCAAGCTTTGTCAGTTTTCTTATAAAATCTCAGAAATCAAGAGCCAAGGTGATTGATATCATTATTTCTAGAAAGAGGAAAGTGTGCCAACAAGAAAAAACACCATTTTTCATGAATTTTAGTCCTCCCTATCATTCCCTTGACTAGATAAGCTTATTCACTCAAGAGTCAACAATATGGAGTGAATATCTGCTATCACAATTGTAATCTCAACTCTTATGGTAGTGCTTGACTTACACTAGGCATTCAGTAAATGTTTGTCGAACTAGATTGTCACATAGAGCTTTGGTTTTAACTATATTTCAAATAATACAGTGTATGAAAATGTGGTGAGGATTTTTTTTCACATGGATTTTATATATTGATGGATCTATTCATTAATGTGGCAAAGAGCTTTAAAAATAGAAAGTATAACCTAGAGGCAAATCCTCATGTCATTATTATTCATGGAACTTGTAAGACTGCATCCATCTGGCCGCCAAGAGAGTTAATGAAAATGTCCACCGCATAGGAAGTGATCCAAAGACATCCACTGGAACCCATGTTACAGTTTATAGTATCAATTAATGTCTTTAACAATGATCATTAAAGTGAGCCTTATTAGTAAAAAAAAATCACTGCAGATGTTGTGGTTTAGTTAGAAGGGTCTCCTTCACTAAATGTACACCCTTGCCAGCCCACTATGCCAGACCATTATCATTGGTGAATCCATCTTTGGAACAAAGGAGCTGTGTCCTTCAGGCATAGAATGGTGATTGGCAAATTGGGCCAGATGAATCCTTCCCATAGAAATAGCCAAGTCCTTATTTCCTCCATTGTACAAAGTGGCCTCCTCCAGCCTTCTCATTTAGAAAATGGTACTTTTATACCCCTATTTGTTCATGCCAAAAAACTTAAGAGCCATGCATGACTCTTTTAATCTCCCATAATTTCTATAAAATATATCACGGATACATCTATTTCTTTCACCTCATTGCCACAACCATACTCTAGGCCCCCACTGCATCTAGCTTCAGCCAATCATGGTGGCCCTTTTCCCCTTGCCAGAGATGGATGGAATTCAAATCAATGCATGGGAAAGGAAGCCTGCTGAGAGCGCTGGGGAAGCTCTCACACTCTAAGAGGAGGCACTTAGGGAGAGATGGCCTTCACTTCAACTGAACTTCGTTGCTTCTGGATGTGACACCTGGACTCATGACAGCCCTTTGGTCCTGGCAAGAGAGGTAAGCCTGAGGACAAAGCCATTACTCCAAGACAAGCAGGATGAACATACACACACACAAAAGCTGGTGTCCTAAGGATATTAATGAATTCTAGAACCAAGCTACACCTGGGCTTCTTAAAAGATGAGATCATAAATGTCCTTACCACTTAAGTCACTTGAGGTTAAAAATTTCAGACACTCTCAGTCCAAAGCATTCTGACTGATTCAGTCTCAAAAGTGCTCATCTCTTCTATTTTGGGCCATCTCCAAACTACTCTTTATGCAGCAGCCAGAGTGATACTTCCAAATGAATAAATATCATTATACAATTGAGCTCAAAACTCTTCAATGACTTATCTCAAAAACTTGAAGTTCTCCAGCCCGGTAGCCTAGTAATTAAGGAAACCATATCCCACATGGCTAACCATGATTTGAATCCCTGGTGGTTTGAAAAACTCCTTGGGCGCGTGTGTGTGTGCCTGCCCAAAATTAAAGATATAGAGGAGAAAGAATTACAGTATGGCCATGCTCCATTGAGTGGTGCTCTCCCCCCATTGCCTGTTCTCTGCCTCTCTGGTGACTGCATATTCTATCTGGTAATTAGAAATGAAGGACGGACAGACGGAAGGAAGGACAGACTGACTCACTCATGAAGTTCCTTAGTGGTCTAACAAACTATATCAGTTATCTAAGCTGTGAAACAAATTGCCCCAAAAACCTAGCAACTTAAAACAACAATCACTGGGGCCAGCAGATGGCGTGGTGGTCAAGGGACTGGACTCCCATGTGGCCAAAAGCAGTTTGAGTCCCAGACCTGGCAGCTCGCTTTCTCACTTTCTCGCTCTCTTTTGTGAGTACATGTGCCCTACAGCAAATTATATAACAACAAAAATAATAAATAAAAGTAAGTGAAAATATTTTTAATTACTTATCTCACAACTTTTGTGTGTCAAAACTTTGGGAGTGACTCTGCTGGGTAGTTTTCGCCTGGGATCTTTAATGAAGTTGCACTCACAATGTTGTCTGGCACTGGACTGGAGCTGGAGGATCTGCCTCCGAAATGGCTCTCTCAGATGGCTGCGAGTGGTAGGCCTCAGTCACATGGACATGCTCATTGAATATCTTTACAACATGGCAGCTGGCTTCTTCCAGAGCCAGTGATCCAAGAGACAGCAAGAAGAAAGCTGTAGTATGTTTTCTGTTCTCATTTCCAGTACCACATGCTGTCATTTCTCTTTTTTTGGAGAGGTTTTTGCTATAGGGCATGTGTGCTGACAAGAAAGAGAGAAACTGAGAGAAACAAATGTGAAAAATAACCCCTTAGTGAGGATGGCCATGCCTCAATCCCTCCTCCTCCATTATCCTCTCAGGATCTTGAGCACACACACACACGTGCACCTGGCGTGAGTTTAAGCCACTGGGTTTGGGACTTGAACTGCAGCCAACTACATGGGAGTCCAGTGACATAGCCATTATGCCAATTGCTGGTTTCACATGCTGTCATTTCTACCACATTCTAGTAATTAAGTACAAACTACACTTAGGGAGAGCGTTAGAATTCACCTTTAAAAAATGAGAACCAAAGAATTTGTGGACAAATTACAAAATTTGCAAGCTATGACCCATGTTTACTTTTTAGAGCTCCTCTGATACCACATTTCTCTTGGATAAACCTTGCTTCAGCCCCACTGCTTGTCCTTGAGTTCAGCCCCATCAAGAACTTGCCCATTTAAATCCTTTGCTCCCTCTGTTTGCAATGTTCTCCCCAATTCCTTGCCTGTCTGAACATTTATCAATCTCTAGATCTCAGTTTAAATGTCGCCTCTTCTGAGACTCCTGTCTAGACCTCCTAGTCTAAGACTCTATTATTTTCTTTCACAGCTTCCTCTATTTCCCTTCATATCATTTGTCACAGTTTTAACTGCAGATGCTCCTCAACTTACAAAAGGGTTTTGTCCCCCTAAAAAAGCTATCATAAGTTAAAAATATTGTAAGCCAGAAATGCATTTAGTACACCTAACTATTAAACATCATGACTTAGCCTAGCCTAACTTAAATGTGCTCAGAATACTTAATATGAGCCTACAACTGGGCAACATCATCTGACAAAAAGCCTATCTTGGGGTCAGCAGTTAGCGCAATGGCTATGTAGCTGGATTCCCATGTAATCGACCACGGTTAAAGTCCTGACCCAGTGGCTTAAACTCACGCGGGGCACATATGCGTGCATGCCCAAGATCCCGAGAGGAGAATGGAGGAGAAGGGATTGCAGCGTGGCCATCCCCCTGGGGGGTGATTTCTCACTTTCTGACTCTCTGTCTCTTTCTGTCTTTCTGGCAAGCACACTCGCCCTATAGCGAAAACCTCTCCAAAAGAAAAGAAAAAGAAAAAAAAAAAAAAGTCTATCTTGTAATAATAGAATGTTCACTATCTCATGCAATTTATTGAGTATTGTACTGAAGGTTAAAAAGCAGAATGGTTGTATGGGTAGAGTTTGTATTGATTATGTATTGCTTTTGCACTGCAGGAAACCAAAAAATCTCTAAGTTGGTTCTTTGTAACTTGGGAGGCATCTGCACTTTATTTGTTTACTTTTTTAAAGATGCAAGGGAAAAGATGATGATTTTGCTTACCACAGTATCCCCAGAGCCTAGAAAATATTTCACACATAGCAGGCTACCAAAAACAACAAAAAATATTGTTCTGAACACACATGAAGAGCTGCTAGTTGCAAACTGGGCATATGAATTCATGATATATCACTGGTGAGAAGGACTTCTTTCACCCACGATGATCAGAAATGGGATTGGAAGCTATAGCTATTGAATCATGCTTTGATTCTGAAACAGGAAAGTAGGACCAGGCTGGTAAAATGTAGGAAGCAGGTTTTACCACCCAGCTGGTTTAAGTACCCCAGATGTAAAGACATGGAGCCACTGGTGAAGAAAGGCTCTTTGACATGGCAGGACTTTTGCCTACCCAACTCTTTGCTATTAGTCCTGTCTCTCTGCCTCCTCTGGGAGGCCACAACTCCAAGCAACACAGTGGGGTTAGGAGTAGAAATGGACAAGTGGTGGCACTCTGCCACAGAATCATGAGGTCAAAGATCAAAAGAATCAACATTAGGAGGGCTTGAAAGAGAAATGTGTTCTAGGCAAGGGAGAGGATTTGGTTTTTGGTTCTGTTTTTGTTTTTCATGAAAACATTTTGGCAAGATAAAATCTAGACTTCCTCCAGTGATCAAGGGCTCCATCATCCTCCCCAGTGACAGAGTAGCTTAAGTTTCTCCTGGTTCCTATCATGCTACTCTACAACATCTGGCAGATGCAAACATCTGGCAAGGAGCAGAGCAAATTAACTTGAGTTCTTCAGCTGAAACTTGAGGGGGAATTTCAGCCCAAAAGGAACCAAGGGGAATCCACACTCCTGTCCTATCTGCAAACACTGGGCTAAGACACGGCTTCTCATCCCAGGTTGGTAATGAAGCCAGAGTCATAATGGAGCTCTGCCAAGATTTCATTGTCATAATATGCAGAGGAAAGTATACTCTTGAAAAGATTTGTTTTTTAAAATTGAATAAAATACATAATCTACATCAAATTTAATGCAATGGATCTTTAAAATGTCTCAGAAAACTAATCACTAAAATGATGAACAATTGATCTTAGGTTGCTAAGATCAATCTGGTCTGAAAGACAGACCAGACCAGGGAAAACCAGGCAAGGATGAGGAACAGAGCATAGAATGGTTTCTGACCCAATAAGACCCAACACTCTCTTTTAAAATAAATATTTTATATTGTCTTCCTTAGTAACCTGAAAAGAGAGAGCTTATACAATGTGACTACACACATACTTTCAAATATGTCAGATCGATACAATGCTCTGATTATAATATAAAGAGAAATTAAAAACAAATTTATAATAAAATAATCTGTATATACATCCATATACTGGGTAGTTCTACTCTCAAGATATAATGAGTAACCAGAAAACTATACATAACGATGTTGATACATTTGCACTTAAGAGAGGCGATTGTGGATGCTTTTCCTTTATATTTAAAATTTTTAAATAAGAATTCAACAAATATATTTGTAAGTACACATTGAATCACCTGAATGCAACAGCTATAAATGTAGACTTACACAGAATGTTAGTTTAGAGACTCAGATGCCACGAGCAGTGTAGCCAGCCATGGGTCACATGATTTTCAGAGAGGGTAAATAACTCGCAGGAGAATTCTGAACAAAGCAAACTACCATCATCTCTCATTTTACTTGATTAGTTGCATTCCTTGACATTTCCATGTATATTAAAACCATATACAAAATGCTTTAAGTTTATATGTAAAACAGAGTTTAGGTCTAAGTTTTCCACCTCTATGCATGTTCAGCAGTGGTAGGTCAATTTCCCATAGTGAGAGACCATCCTGCATTATGGTCATCTAACATACATAAGGTCCCAGTACCACCAGTAAATGTCAGTGGTGCTCGTCCATCATTAGGGCAAACAGAATCACCTCCTGGGTAGCAGTACATCCCCTACTGAGGACCAGTGAGAAGACCTGGGTCTCACAGAATGGACCCAGTATTATATCGAGTGTGGTAAGGATTAGGGGAGGAGTTCTCATAATAAAACTACTACGCTATGGTGATAAGGTATTAGAGATGTCCTTAGAAATTTCTCAGCCTTCGAAATGTCCTGGGTACCTACCGTGTGCCAAACTGTATTTTGAGCACTAAATGTGTGTCAAGTGATAAGTTCAAATTTAGAACAAAGGCAATCTGGATCAAGCTGGCCAGTAGTTCTGGACACCAGGTGGACTGAGGCTGCAGGCCCGACCCTTCCAAATCTTCATGATCCCCACCGTTCCTCCTCCTTGGACCCCAGGTTGGTTGTCTGGGACTTTAAGGTGAACTCCCACCTCACCCCACCCGCAATACGGATCGGGCCGGCCAGTAGTTCTGGACACCAGGCGGACTGAGGCTGCAGGCCTGACCAACCTGGTCCTGTCATTCATCCTCTGACCCTTTACCACCAGCCTTTGGACTCTTTGAATTTTGGTGAATTGAATAGCACACGGTGCACAACTATTTTCATTTTGTTTTTCTTTGCTCTTGAGGTGTTGCTTATTAGGTCAGTTGGAGGCTCACCACTCCTTAGAAACAGGGAGGACTCTGGGCTATCCAGGGCTAGTGGCAACAGTTAATGGTAATTGTGAGTAACAGGTAGGTCAACCATAAGAGAAATCATCAATTTTCTAATCCTGTACAACTTTTAACACTCAGGGATACCTTAAATAAGTTAGGAAGAAACATATAGATTACCTGATGACTAGGAACAATCGCAGAGGCTCAAGAAATATGAGCAACCAACAAAAGGCTCAAGGGAAATCATCGAGCCTACATGACCCACAGTCAATACAATGGACGTCATGGACATGTCTGATAAGGAATTCAGAATATTTGTAGTGACCAAACTAACTGAGATGGAAGAGAAAAGAGACAAGGAGCTCCAGGAGATGAGGAAGTCCTTTCATGACTTGAAAGAAGAAACAGATACCTTAAACAAGAACCAGATGGAACTTTTAGGATTGAAGAATGTGATACAGGAAATCAAAACCTCCCTTGAAAGTATTAAAAGTAGGTTAGATCAGGCAGAAGATCGAATCTCTAACATAGAAGACAAAACATCTGACCTAGAAAAAAGTATCAAGAAGATTGAGAAAACAACCATGAAAAATGAGGACAACATACAAGGAATACTGGATACCATCAAGCGCCCCAACATCCGGATAATTGGTATTCCAGAAGAGGAAGAAAATAATAAGGGCCTAGATAATTTATTCCATGAAATCCGGGAAGAAAACTTTCCAAACCTAGAAAGGCATTCAAATATCCAGACCCAAGAAATACGTAGGACCCCGAGTAGAATCAACCCAAGAAGATCCTCTCCAAGGCACATCATAGCCAGACTGGCAAAAACAACAGACAAAGACAAGATATTAAAGTTGGCAAGAGGGAAACGTCAAGTTACTTACAAAGGTCACCCCATCAGGCTAACATCAGATCTCTTGGCAGAAACAATGCAGGCAAGGAAAGAATGGGGAAGCATAGTAAAAGTGTTGAGTGAAAAACAATTTCAACCAAGGATACTATACCCGGCAAAATTATCTTTCATATGGGAAAAAAAAGATAAAAACATTCTCAAAAAAACAAAATTTGAAGGAATTTACCAACTCCAGACCAGCTCTTCAAGAGGTTCTGAAGGGAGTACTATACTAGGAAAACTAAAGAATCAGACAGACAGTTATACGAGAACAAAAAGTAATGAAGAAAATGGCTCACTTAATGATAGGATCAGGTATGGAAATATCGATAATAACATTGAGTGTCAATGGATTAAATTCTCCAGTTAAGAGACATAGACTGACTGACTGGATAAGAAAACAGAAACCCACTATCTGTTGCCTACAAGAAACTCACCTTATGGATAAAGACAGACATAGACTAAAAGTAAAGGGCTGGAAAAAGATACTCCATGCAAATGGAAATCAAAAAAGGGCTGGAGTAGCGGTATTGATCTCAGACAAAATAGGTTTCAAGACAAAGACTGTAAGAAGAGACAAAGAAGGGCATTATGTAATAGTAAATGGGGTAATCCAACAAGAAGATATAACCCTTATAAATATCTATGCACCCAACTCAGTTGCACCTAAATATGTAAAGGAAAGACTGCTGGAGCTAAAAGGATAGGGAGAAATACTATAATTGTTGGAGATATCAACACCCCATTATCTCCTTTAGACAGATCTTCTAGACAGAAAATAGAGAGATACAGGACTTAAATGATAATATAAATCAAATGGGCTTGACAGATATCTATAGAACTTTCTACCCTACATCCACAACATATACATTTTTCTCACCCCGACATGGAACCTTTTCAAAGATTGATCATATGTTAGGACACAAATCAAGCCTTTACAGATTTAAAGGCATAGAAACTGCATCCAGCATCTTCTCTGACCATGATGGAATTAAACTCAAGATTAATTTCAAGAAACAACCCCGAAAATACACGAACACATGGAAACTGAACAACCTACTTCTGAATGACTTCTTCACTACTGAAGAAATTAAGGCTGAAATAAAAAAATTTATGGAAACAAATGATAATGAGTACACAAGTGTCCAGAATCTATGGGACACAGCAAAAGCAGTCAAAAGAGGGAAATTCATAGCAATTAGTGCACATAAGAAAAGGATGGAAAGATGGCAAATAGATAACTTATCATCATGCCTCAGAGAATTGGAAAAACAACAACAAGCAAACCCCCAAAATGCCAGGTGAAAAGAAATAATAAAGGTTCGAGCAGAAATAAATGAAATAGAAAATAAATGAACCATACAGAAAATGTATGAAAGCAAAAGCTGGTTCTTTGAAAAGATTAACAAGATCGACACACCATTGGCTAGACTGATCAAGAAGAAGAAAGAAAGAAACCAGATTAATCAAATATATGACGAAACAGGCAATATTACTACGGATATAGCAGAAATACAAAATACCATTAGAGGACACTATGAGCGACTATATGCCAACAAACAAGATAACTTGGAGGAGATGGGCAAATTCCTGGATGCATATAATATACCAAGATTGGATCAGGAGGACATAGAGAACCTGAATAGACCCATAACAAGCCAGGAGATTGAATCAGTAATAAATAACCTCCCAACAAAGAAAAGCCCAGGTCCAGATGGCTTCACTTCTGAATTCTACAAAACTTTTAAGGAAGAGTTAACCCCTATCCTACTAAAATTATTTCTAAAGATTCAAAAGGAAGGAAACCTTCCAAATTCATTTTATGAAGCCTCCATCATCCTCATCCCCAAAACAGATAAGGACATGACAAAAAGGAGAACTACAGACCAATATCATTGATGAATATAGATGCAAAAATTCTCAGCAAGATACTCGCAAATCGTATCCAACAACATATAACAAAGATCATTCATCACGATCAGGTAGGCTTTATACCAGGGATGCAAGGGTAGTTCAATATATGCAAGTCCATAAATGTAATACACCACATTAACAGAAAGAAAGATAAAAACCATATGATCATCTCAATTGATGCGGAGAAAGCATTTGACAAAATACAACATCCTTTTATGATTAGGACTCTCAGTAAGATTGGTATAGAAGGGTCATTTCTGAACACTATAAAAGCAATCTATGAAAAACCTACAGCTAACATTGTACTGAATGGGGAAAAGCTGAAAGATTTTCCTCAGAAAACAGGTACTAGGCAAGGCTGCCCACTTTTTCCACTCCACTGCTCTTTAATATAGTACTGGAAGTCTTAGCTATTGCAATCAGAGAAGAGAACAATATTAAAAGCATTCGAATAGGCAAAGAAGAGTTGAAAATATCTTTATTTGCAGATGACATGATGGTATACTTAGAAGACCCAAAGGTATCCATGAAAAAACCTCTTGAAGTAATAAGTGAATACAGTAAGGTGGCAGGATACAAAATCAATATCCAAAAATCTATAGCATTTCTATTTATGAACAAGCAGAACGAAGCAGAGCTGAAGAAAGGAATCCCTTTCACCGTAGCCACAAGGTGTATAAGATACCTAGGGATAAATCTAACTAAGAAAGTCAGAGACCTTTATAAAGAAAACTACAAAAATCTTAAAAAAGATATCGAAAGTGACATAAAAAAGTGGAAGGACATCCCATGCTCCTGGATTGGAAGAATTAACATAATCAAAATGGCAATTCTACCCAAATTAATCTACATGTTTAATGCAATTCCAATCAAAATACCAGAAATATTCTTCACAGATCTAGAAAAGACAATCATAGAATTTGTCTGGAATCATAAAAGACCTTGTATTGCAAAAAACAATCCTGTGCAAGAAGAATGGAGTAGGAGGCATATCATTCCCCTATCCCAAGATATACTATAAAGCTGTGGTCATCAAAACAGCATGGTATTGGCATAAAAACAGACATGTGGACCAATGGAAGAGAATAGAGACCCCAGAAATAACCCCCAAAGCTTATAGCCAACTGATCTTTGACAAAGGATATTAGTCAATCTATTGGGAAAAGGAAAACCTCATTAGTAAATGGTGCTGGAAAAACTGGGTATCCACCTGCAGAAAGATGAAACTGAACCCCCATCTCTCACCATTAACAACAATCAACTCAAAATGGTTCAAAGATCGAAACCTAAGACCTCAAACAATAAAACTACTGGTGGAAAATGCTGGGGAAACTCTGGGAGACATTGGAGTAGGAAAAGACTTCTTAAATAAGACTTCCAAAGCACAGGCAATAATCCCTAAAATAGACAAGTGGGACTATATTAGACTAAGAAGTTTCTGCACAGCAAAGGACACAGTAACAAGTGTGAACCAGCAACCCTCAGAATGGGAAAATATTTTTGTTAAATTTGCCTCAGACAGGGGACTGATAACCAGAATACACAGGGAACTCAAGTGCCTTATGCAAAAAAAAAAAAAAAAAAAATGATTAACCCAATTAAAAGATGGGAAAATGAGCTGAACAAAAATCTCTCTAAGGAAGACATACAAACAGCCAAAAAGCATATGAGGAAATGCCCAACATCCCTCATCATAAGGGAGATGCAGATAAAAAACACTATGAGATACCACCTAACCCCTGTCAGAATGGCAAAGATTAAGAATATAAAAAGTGATAAGTGTTGGTGGGGATGTGGTGAAAAGGGAACCCTCCTACACTGTTGGTGGGAATGTAAACTAGTTCAACCACTGTGGAGAACAATATGGAGGTTCCTCAAAGATCTACAAATAGAATTACCATTTGATCTAGCAATCCCACTTCTGGGTATTTACCCAAAAGACAGGAGAACTCTCAGTCAGAAAAGTGCTTGCACATCAATGTTTATTGCAGCATTACTCACAATTGCCAAGACATGGAACCAGCCTAAATGTCCACAAACTGATGAATGGATTGGAAAAGTGTGGTATATATACTCTATGGAATACTACTCAGCCATAAAAAATAACAAGACCCTGGCATTTGATAGAAAATGGTCAGATATGGAGGATCTATTGCTGAGTGAAGTAAGCCAGGCTATGAAAGAAAGATATTGTATGTATCCACTCAATATATACCGACTATCTGCACTCTATGGTAGAGAGCGAAAAATTGGAGGACATAAAAGCAGTGAAAGTACTTAATGAGAATAGGACAGTGTGGAATGGGGGAGGTGAAGAGAAGAGGATAGAGAAAGATAGCAAGAGAACAATAGAGAGGCAGGACGTTAGTGAGAAACAGATATGGCTTATTACCTGTTGATGATGACATGTATAGTATTCTCAGCTGGATTGGTCTGAGAAGTATTTCATGATGGGTAAAGTCTTTTTACAAGCAAAATGAGAAATAGTGATTGACTGTTTTAAAAAATAATTATAATAATAATTATTGGGAAAAACATAGAAAAGATATTGAATGTTGAAGCAGGGAGATTAATGTCTCTGTATTGACTGACATGCATGGCATTCCCTTTTGAAAAAGCAATGTAATACACTGTAAAGTTATATGTAATCCAATGTAATATAAAGAAGATTATGATGATAATAAAAATAAAAATAAAAAAGAACCCAGGGAAAAACATTTATAGTAAAACATTTATTTGAATCTAACTAATATGCATGGATATAGTGCATAGAAAAAATTTAAGTTATAAATATGCTATAGCCTAAATTTGTTAAATAAAATGAACAAAAATGTAAAAAACAAAAATTTAGAACAAAGAGAAAAATGATAAGCATGATTAGACTAGATGGCCCAGCACTTTAAAATGGCCAGTCACTCTTTCATGATAAAATCAGTGCCCAATAAACACACTCCCTCTGTGTCCCCTTCTAGCCACATCCAAACTGTCTTAGAGGATCTGTCCTCAGGAGTCAGTCATTCCAGCAGGTGTGGAAGCAGGGTGGGAACAGTTTCTGGGAGTAGTTCAGTTTAAAGACAGAATTCTGCCCCTGTGGGAACTGGGGGTTCATAAGAAAATAAGACAGAAAGCACCTTCCTGGAGAACTGGATCACAAGAGAGACTAGAGCCTGGTTCTCCTTCTTTCTCACCCATCCATTCACCCAAACACAGGACTGGTCTGGCTTGAGTGCTTTTAGTTGTGCCCGACCTGCTGGTTCAACTGTTCCCAGCCTGGAGGGTTAGAAAGTGTCAAGGACCAGAAGCTCAGGAGAAAACAGAAACACTGGGGGACTGGCCCTCTCATTTTCAGATCAAACACTTCTGGTATGACACTCCCTGCTCAAAGTCTCTCCACTGCCATGCCTGCAGAGGACCAACTCCAGCCTCCATAGCAGGGTACACAACACCTGGCCTGAACCGCTAGCCTCCCTGCTCCTCCCTGCCACACAGAGAAAAGCAAGAACAAAGCTCCATTCCAACTGAGGCATAGGGGATGATGGAGAGTGGGAACTCTTAAAAGAACTATAGGGACCAGCAGCTAGTGTAATGGCTATGTCGCTGGACTCCCACGTAGTCGACCGTGGTTCAAGTCCCGGACCCAGTGGCTTAAACTCACGCCGGGCGTGTGTGCGTGCGTGTCCAAGATCTCGAGAGGAGAATGGAGAAGAAGGGATTGCGGCGTGGCCATCCTCCCTGGGGGGTGATTTCTCGCTTTCTATCTCTCTGTCTCTCTCTGTCTCTCTCTGTCTGGCGAGCGCACGCGCCCTATAGCAAAAACCTCTCCAAAAAAAAAAAAAAAAAGGAAAAAAAAAAAAATAGAACTATATTAGAGTAAGACTGGCAATTAGGTTGGTCTCGAGGTGGGAAGGTTTTTACATTCTGGCTGGGAACTGCACCTGAAGATGGCAAAGGAAAAAGTGTTCAGTGGTCGAAGCCTGATACAGATCAAAGCATAAGGCCTAAGACAGAAAAGTCCTCATACTCAGGAAGGGTGGGCAAGTGTGAGTCCTGGGGCAGAGGAAAGGGTGAGTCGGGGCTGCTGGTCTGGGCAACCAGGAAGTCGTGGGGTGCCTGGGGATATTGGGAGGTGTGGGGAGAGATCAGATTATATAGCATCAGGAAGAACTGACCAGAATTGTTCCCCTCGGTCCTTACCACACTCTTACTCCAAACTCCCGATCTCCTAAATGCAGTTCGTAGAGGATACAAATCCAAGCACCTTTCTATGCTGGAAGCATGAGCTTTTCTGAAGTAATAGTATAATATTTACTACACCTAATTATCACTAATTTCTATGATCCAGTATATATTTTGCCAGCTTTTTTCACTAACTTCACAATATATGTTATATAAAGGAAAAAATCTCTGGCTCTCGTTTTTGTCATCCTCCCTAAATAAGAAAGAATAATTTGATATTTTTTAATGAACTCTAATTGCCTCCCTTTAGTCATTCCTGTTTTCTTCTACCATTCCCTACTAGGCCCCCTCTTTCTTTATTCCCTTTCTTCCAAGCCCCCCTCTCACTGTACCCCCATTATTCCCTTTTACTCTGTGGCCCCAGTACCATCAGTCCTCCCTTCTTCCATCTCCTTATGGACCTCCTGCCTCCTCGGCCTCCCTTCTTGCAGGGGTCCTCTATGTAAAAGAAGCAATGGTGGAATGAGGGTCCAGAGCCTCTTCGTCATGCATTGTAGACTCCCTTTGCAGACTCTGGACAAGAAAGTCTAGAACAGGCAGCTGAGAGTGAAGCCCACATGGGGCTTCTATTCTCCTTCTCCTCCACAGCTAGTCGTAACTTGTGGCCAACCACATGGAGAAAAGTGTGGAAAAATCTATAGATCCAATATTGACAGAGACTCTCTCCCTACCTGCCCCTATAAAGGAAGGTGAAAGAAAAGACCCTTTGTATCCACTCAGCCAGAAAGGAGTGAGAGACAGATGTGGGATGAGAAAGGATATTGAAGTGACCCTATCCCCGGTGATGAACCCCCAAAGAATCAAGCACACCAGCAATGAAGCTTTTGTTTATTAAAGAATAGACATATAGGTTAAAGCACTGTTTCTCAAACTTTCCTCTTTGTACTAATCTCAGGGTTCTCCCTGGAGATTGATTCCCCAGGTCTGAGAGGCAATGTAGGACTTAAGCTATTTTTAGCAAACACACTAGGTGATTCCGCAAGAACTTTTAAAGAAAGACTGATCATTGAATACAGTTCAGTATATATCTAATTTTTAGTTTAGTGACTGCTTCATCCAACCCTGATTTTATATCCAGACTTAATTAGAATTAATCTAAACCAGTGCTCTGAGGAACAAAATGCAATGGGAGATAGTTTCGTTTGTTATCAGTGAAATTACATAGAGGTCCTGGATGACTTCCATTTTCACTTCTGTGAAACTCAAATCAATATATGCTTGGGTTTCTACAGCTACAAAAGCTCTCCTCTTCTTGGTCTGTGAGCATTCAGCTGGGGCTGCGCTCTTTCCTGCAGGGTTCCTGGTTCACTTTCCCACCATTGCTGTACAGAGGAAGAGGTAAGATCCTCCCTTGGTCAGAACTGGTCCAGACATTCCCCACATCCCTACAGAGTAGGAAGAGGTGTCCCTTCTCTGAGCCTCTGCCTCTGTGTATGCACGATGGGATAGAATCGCATGCTTTGTCTGTCCTCTCCATGAGTCTATCCCCCCTCATGGAAGCCATCTTTGGTTATTTTAAATATAAACTTCCCGGCAAACATCTAAAGACATTTATATTCTTTTCAGGACAGTTCTAAAAAACAATGCAAAGAGCAAACTTAGGCAGTTCTAAAGGAGATTTGCATGAGAGGAAATTTTAAAAGCCAAATAAAAATCAGAGATGTGTCTGCAGATTGAAAGTCTTTCTATCAAGTCCTTACAAATAAGTGCAAGAGGAAGACATCCTTGGAGTCTCATCCATCCCTCACTGTAGCAGTTTGGGGCCTGTGGAAGTATAACTAGACTATCTATTTTCAAAATCATCCAAACCACAGAATGAGAAAAAACTTATCATTTTTTTAAAAAATTCTTCTTAAGAAGGCAGCTCTTTATCAGACTAACAATTGCTGATGCTGACAACCATACAGAAATTGAGGGTGGAGTGGGAGGAGTGGGGCTTCAGCATGCAGGACCTGCTATCTCCAGCCCCTGACATGTTGCACAGGGACCCTTACTACATGGCCAGCTGGCCCATAAGAGGAAGTCACAAATCTGGCAGAGGCTCGAGTCAGTTATCAGACTTCTTTGTGGTTGCTTTCTCACCTAGCTCCACCCCACTGTCTCCTGACTTATCCCAACTCTCGGAGCTAACAGTGCTGCTCTATAATTCATAACTCCATAAGTAAAAGGTGCCCTCTGACCCCCTCCTATCCAGCAACTCATTTGAACTTCTTCACACCCAATACGCTGGACTTCCACCTCCCTCAGGATGGTCAGGTCTACCATTTCTTTGATACTTCTCCCTGTAGGTAGACTTGCCCCACTCCCCGCAGAGTCACCATCACCAAGATGGAAGGTAGGAGGGGTTCAACACCCAGCAACACCCTCCTTGGCTTCAGACCTCAATTTGGAAAGTTCCTATTGCAGCTAAACCTGTCACCTTAATGTGCTCCTGGACCCTGCCCCTCATAGTACCTGCCACCTGTCAAAAGAGAATATTCGTTTCCCTTCTATTTGTCTTTTCATCCTGATTCGGTGTGTGGCCTTTTCCTTGTTATTAAATAACCAGGATGTATGTTTATCTTGCTCTGGCTGAAGAGTGTCATACACGTAATGAAACGATAAAAGCACCAAAGAGCACCTGTTACCTGTTGTACCCAACTGTGCTTAACTATATTGCCCCCATATTCCAAGGAATGATAATCTCACCCAGATATTGCAGCGTCTGGCTCTTGATGCATGTCTCCCTTTATGGATCATTTTTTGTGTTTGTATATGACTATCAATAGCTTCCTGCATTGTTACCCTGAAATTCTCTGTATCTTTGTATATTCTCCTTCAGTTTACTGTTCACCACTACATTAAGTAAGAAGGATTAGCACTTCCAAAGTCTTACAGAATAAGCCAGGTAGGAATCCCAATCTCCATTTTATAGACAAGAAAAGCACAACTCATTCTGAATTCTAAAGATCAGAAAACAGATCTCGGAGAGAAGTAGCTGTTATTCTTTAAGCCAAAGAATTTCTGGCTAGAGTACATTGCCCTATTGGTTGGACCTGTGGAATGACTTTTGAGCATCAGCCTTGGCTTGTGAGCTAGTGGGACAGGGAGTCTGCATCCAACTCCAAGAGGGTTCTAAATGAGATAGTCACAACAGAAAAAATTGAGGAAAGAGAGTGCCAGGCAGGTGTTCCTGGCTCTGCATCAATCTGGACATGGCAGGACCAAGCAGAATTTGATTTATAGGTGACATGTTCCCAATAGGTCCCAGGGACCAGGCTAAGAACTACTTCCACTCCAAAATTGTACTGGGGTTAGGTAACGTACAAAGTCACACAACAGCTCCAACTCGAACAGAAATAATGGCTCAGGACCACCACACTCCCCCCATCACCACCACAACAGAATTTGTCAGAGGACAGCAGACAGGATGACGCCATAAAGACGATGATATGGCCTCTAAAAGTTTACACTGTGATGTCAACAAATGGCATGCTACGGATAGATATATAGCTTCTGTCTTAGAGGAAGAAGAGCTGACGCGTTGTAGAATCAGAGGGTCAGCTACTGGAAACACTGTTAAGTCCTAAATGCCCTCCCCTCTGCACACAAACTCCCATCATTTTTCCCTGGTTATATATCAGGTCTGGAAGTTTTACAACCCAGTCCTCTACTGGGTTAAAAATAACCTTTGGCTAGCTCTACCCAGAAGTGCTCTAAAATCTAACTGGAAAAATGGTAAAGGCGTAAACAGGAGAATCACACTAGGATTATGGCCCCACCCTGTCCTTAGGCAGCCAAGTCTTTAGGTCAGAAAGGAGGAATCTACTGCAGATCTTCCTTTTCTTATCTCAGTGGGCACAGAAGCATCAAGTGTCCACTGCTGTGGAACAAAAAAGGACAATTGCTTCCTCATTGTGGCATTTTGCTAAGTTTTAGGATGGGACTGGGGGAAAACAAAGTAATAGGAATGGGCCTGGAAAACATGCATCTGGTGGCTGGCAGTCCCTGCGCCCTATCCCACCTCAGGAGCATCTTCAGAGCTGATCACACTGGTGGGGGTCACCAAGGGGCTCACTGAGAGCTCTGCGTGGGGCTTTCTCCACATGCACAGGGTCACTGTGTTATCCAGGGGTGCTCACAGACAGGGGCTGTCCAGCTCTCTAGCAGCAAACAATGTCCTCCCAGGCCCCAGGTTCTTCTGTGAATCTGCATCTCTGAATGCTCCTGGATAAGGCACATTTCTCTCACCCCTACGCTGGCCTCCTCTTGCCAAGAGGGCAAGTGAGGTAAGAGTCTGTGTGCCTCTCATTGGGACCTCAGATCGTACTTCAAGAACACTCCTACCCAGGTGTGCCTTCCCCTCTGTTTGCTCAGTCAGAAGGATGACCTCAGCACATGAATCACCTCAAATGTCTCTACACCTCACCGCAGTCATTTTAAACACAGGGTTTTGCACAGGTTCTGACTGGATTTCGTCTTCGCTTGACCAAAGATGTGTGGGCAGCAGTAAATAGACAAGGGATGGATTTGCCCACAGTCACTTTGTCAGCTGCCCCCTTGCTACTAAACCATGACAAAATACAAGGAGAGAAGTTCAAGTGAAAGAATTCAAAGGAATATGAAGCAATGGGCACAGGAAATACTTCTTTCTTTTTTCTTTTCTTTTCTTTTTTCTTTTTTTTTTTTTTTTGTTCCTCCCTGTGGGCACAGTGCACTCATCTGCTCTCTCTGTGCATCACCTCCCATGTAAAGACCACACCCAGGACATCTTCTCATCCTCTTCTGAGAAAATAGGAGAGGAAAAAAAAAAAAAAAAACCTTTCATTGCAAAGGGTCAAAGAATAAATATTCTCAGTTGTGGGTGTCATACGATCTCTGTCTCAACAATCTCCGTCTCAAAACTCGACTCTGTTACTGTAACCCAAAAGCAGCCATAGGCAATATGCAAACAAATGGGCATAGCTGTGTTCCAATAAAACTTTATTTACAAAAACTGGCAGTGGGCTGATTGGCCCAGGGGCTGTTGTCTGCCAATCCCTATGTTTGATGATTACCTCTCTTTTTATCAAAAACCTGCCTGCCTTATATCCCTGGTTGTTGTGATCTGCTTTCTAAGCCCAGTGATTACGATCCTTCTTACCTTCCTGGGTGGTAGTGCCTCAATTTTTTTTCCCTGCCAGCCACCAAAGGTACATTTATTAAGTGCTTTTGATTGTTCAGTCTGTCTTAAAGTAGGGTCTCTGACTCTAGGTACATTAGAGACCTAGAGAACAGTTGTAACGTATCTTTTTCCACTTGTAGGGCCTGACCTAGAAATCGTCTCTGTAATTGCATTCGTCCTTTCTTTACCTACACTCCCCACTGACAAATGAAAACATCACATTCTCTTGTCATGTTTTTGAAATGAAAACTACATCAAACATCAGACCAACAGAGGTAATCACTGTTTTATTTTCAAACAACGTACACACTCACACACATATGCACACGCACACACACATATGCATTCCCACTATCACCACTCCAACAACCATCCCAAACAAGATCCAGTCCTCTAGGGAGACACATCTCCTCAACCCATCCCTTAGAATCACTGTTCAAAGTAGTTGAGATGTTACTGACAGAATCCCAGAGTCTTCAAAAACCATTGATTTTAGGGTGAGAAAGAATCCAGAACACACGAAGTAAAACACCACCCTCCCATTCATTTAAAAAGCCCAAAGACTTCTTCTTTACGACCTCTGTGGATCAAAAAGAGGGAGCAATGGTTGTGTAGGGCAATGGAGCACCAGCTTGTGTTTGGGACAACTTTTAGTATTAAGATGATGTCTTCGCACAACAAAGTGCAAAATGGCAGTAAGTGTTCTGGATAATTCAAACAACAGCTGTCCCTGTGGTTTCAGAGCTGTGGTTCACTTCTTAATCAAAAGGCATTTGGCCTACAGGAAAGGGGTCCTATAAATTACAGGAAGTTTCAAGACGTCAACAAAAGGATTCCAGGCAAGAGGCGTCCAGAAAGAGAGAAATATGATCTTTGTCCATTTTATTAAGTTAACATTTTTCTACCGGCATTTGTCTTCTCTCTTCTAAAATTCCTCAACTGACTTTAAGGATGAAGAAGCAAATCTACCATTGGCAAAACCTAGAGTGGGTGGGCCATGGTTCCGCTTAGTCTGCTGCTCACTTAAATAGCAGCTTTGAGACAAAATATAATAACCCCTGAATTAACTCCTCCCCACAAGCAATCAATTATAAATAAGTTAAAGTTCACAGCCAGAAAATTTGAGACAACATTGATATAGGCTTAAAAAAAAATCACATCTCAAGTTACAATACAAAACCTGGTCTGGCTTTTTACTCAATATTATGGTTGGTTTAATGACAGTACATGTTCAGAGACCACCTCCTAGTGTTTTGGGAAACATTTGGTGTAACCCTGAGAGTATGGTCACCCATAAGCTTTCTTCCTTCCTTGAAAGAAAGCAGGCTGATTGGGGATTTTATTGGCAAAAAATTTGCATATCTTGCATCCTTGAAAATATACAGACACATCTATTCCTGAACTTCCTTCGGATTCTTCCTACAGTGAGAGAATTTCCCCGCAAGTTAGTGCATGTATGTGCATATGCACAAATTTTTTTTGGCACAGCTTAGACACATGCAAAGCTTCTCTCCCTTTACCACACACTATACCACAGTTTTCAAAGGAGTATGGAATGATCAAAAAAATCAGAAGTTCAGTGATTTTCATAGTCAACTTGTTTCTTTACAAATGCTCAAAGGCACTGGGCTGAGGAAAGTGGGAAATCAACCACTAAGAACTGGAGAATTTAGCCCTGTGAAGACAGACTAGTTCCACTTCGTTTTTTCCTTTACTCTGCTTTTCTGGTGTGTTACCTGGCTGGCTGGAAGCTAAAGCTACTAAAGATCTGGTAAATGCAGATGCAAACACAGGCAAGGCCCTTTACAATCATTCTTTGTAAACAGAGTTGACATGAGGGTAAATAATGCAGCAAGCCTTATGGCTCAAGGCCATGTGGTGGTTTCCCTGGGGGCTTCCCAGCATGGGAGACAGCCTGTCTGACCACCAGGAGAGTCACAAGCATGGAACCATTCTCTGTCCTCAAGGCTGGCTTCAGCTGCTACCAGTGAGCCTGTTTGAACCTAATAACAGTCAAAAACAGTGGGAGAGAATAATACAATTATTATAATTTATTTATAATTAGCTACTTGCCTCATTCTAAAAGAGCTTTTGAGGCCCATAAGAATAAAATTGTATACACTAAAACAGGAGTTAGGAAACTATGGTGTAAGGGCCAATCCCTGTATTTGTATAAATAAAGTTTTATTGAAACCCAGCAAGGTCCATTCATTTACATATTGTTCCTGGTGTTTCAGCTTAGCAAAAGAAGAGTTGAACAGTTGTAAGAGATCATATGGCTTGAAAAACCTGAAATATTTACTACCTGAACCTTTACCAAAATGTTTGCTGGCTTCTGCACTGGGGAAAGATAGAGATATAAAATACTGATAACAATTTAGTCCCAGAGGTAGTCATTATAATATTAATTTAAAGTCTAAAGTAAAACTTACATTCATTCTAAAAAGCCAACAGTATGAAAATATGGTTGAGGAAATATGATCAACTTATAATAGAGTAGTATGCAGTCATCAAAAGTTACATTAGTGAAAAGTTCAGAATACAAAATCCATTGCCAATTAATTTCAACTAAGCAAAAAGAAAAAAAAAATAGAAAAAAAAAACGAACAATAGAAATAATACAGCAAAACTATAGCATTTAAGAAATAGGAAATTATGTGATATTTGTTTTCTTCATTATACTTCTGGAGTTTTTTCAAAGCTATTTTTGCAACAACTATTACTTTTATGAGAAGAAAATAATTATTTTAAGAATAAGAATTAGAAGCCAGCAGATGACATGGTGGTTAAGGTGCTAAACTCCCACATGGCCAGTTATGATTTGAGCCCAGACTCAGCTACTTAAAAATCACACCAGGCATGTGTACATGCATGCCCAAAATTCAAGAGAATGGCAGAAATGGTATTGCAGCATAACCATCACCCCAGAGATCATTTCTCATGTTCCCTCTCTCTGGTGAGCACATGTGTACCCTATGACAAAAACCTAAACGACAACAATGAAAAAGAATATGAATCAAATAAAAGTCTATAAAGTATATATTATGATGGGAGATATTGATCTTGGGATTAAATGCTCTTATTATTATGCTCCTTGCTGCCAAGAAAAAAAAAAAAAGAACGAACGAATGAATGAGGGAAAGAGGAATTAAGGGAAGGAGAGAGGGGGAAAGAAAAGAGCAAGGAAGGAAGAACAGCGGTGCAGCGGTGCTATAATTCCATTGGTTAAAAAAGGCATTTCAATTGGGCCAGCAAGTGGCATGGTAGTTGCACTGGATTCCACATGGTCAACTGTGAGTCGAGTCTCAGATCTGGTGGCTTAAAACTCATGCTGGGTTGGGACCAGCAGTTAGTGTAATGGCTATGTTGCTGGACTCCCACGTAGTCGACTGCGGTTCGCGTCCCGGACCCGGTGGCTTAAAACTCACGCCGGGCATGTGTACGTGTGTGCCCAAGATCCCTAGAGGAGAAGGGATTGCGGCATGGCCATCCCCCCTGGGGGATGATTTCTCGCTTTCTGTCTCTCGGTCTCTCTCTGTCTGTCTGGTGAGCGCATGCGCCTATAGCAGAAAAAAAAAAAAAAAAAAAAAAAAACCTCATGCTGGGTAGAAATTGAGGTTTTATTCAGGTTTTTATGGTCCTAAATGATGCTGCATCAACTATCTTTGTATATACATTTTGTAAGTATCTTTAAAAAAAAAAAAAAAAAAAAAAAAAAACCTCGCGCTGGGTGTGTGTGTATGTGTGCCAAAACTCCTGAGAGGAGAACAGAGAAGGGATTAAGGTGTGGCCATCCTCCCTGGAGGGTGATCTTTCCCTTTCCCTCTCTCCAGTGAGTGTGTGTGCCCTAGGGCAAAAAAAAAAAAAAAAGCATTTCCATTTTTAATAGAGAAGAAATGCTGCAGATCTCCTCAGACTAGGGAAACTGGGAAGACTCTTGATGAGGGTAAGAAAGAGTGGTCCTTCTTTGACTTTTTGGAGAAAATAAATTAGACATTCCCCAAACCCCTTAGAAATGTTAACTAAACATTTGTGCAGAGGAAAAAAAAAAGACATGAAATATTTAGTAATATTTACAATATCAGAAACAACTAGTGCCTTAATTTGAACTCATTGTGTGTGCTTTTACTATGAGTGTAATTGTGCATAGCTGCCTATGTACAAATCAGAGATAAAAGAACCAACTGATTAAACAGTTAAGATTATAGATTTTGCTCTTTTTCCCAGGCTAGACACTGAAATAATACAGCAAAGTGACAGGAGTTTGCAGAATGTGTGGGTAAGCAGAGTTTTTCCTTTTTATTCATTTCTATACAAAGGTTTTGACCGAAAATGCAGAAAAGAAAGAGGGTGATTATTAAATTGTACAAAATAACCTCAAATTTAAAGAAGAGAGAAGGAAAAAAAAAAAAAAAAGCAATTCATTCTATAGGAGTCTGTCCATTGTCTGTATTCTCTTCACTGTGAAGGCTAAGACACACAGGTATGTCTCCGACATCATAAGAAATCCCTTACAGTTAGAATCCAAGCCTTTTTAGCCTAATTAAATTGAGGAATGAGGTTTGATTACTGCTAAAAGCAGAAAGTAGGACAAACTTAGAGACAGTCATATATCACCGAGTTTCTACAGCTCTGGAAGAGAGAGTCTTTGAACTCTGTAAAGAACTACCCAGAATGAAAAACAGAAGGAAGATGTGTCGAAAGCATTTAAATCGCCAGTCACACGGAAAGTGCTGCTTGCTCTCAGAGATCTAATATAGAGAAGGGCTCCCTTACCTCTAGACCAAGGGCAGGATAATCCTTTTACCAACAAGTCAGTAAACCTTCTGGTCTTGATTTAGATGAAAAGAGTAGTTGGGAACTCATATCTAGTGAATCCATGAGTTAGCAATTGACCAAAAAATAACCTTGATCTAAAATAAAAATTTTACCTTGCGTCTAGCCTCTTGTGTGCATGCTGATGAAGAAAAAGGGATTCAAAGGCTGTTTCATTAAAAAATGTAACGATGTACTTAAAATAAAATCGCCTGCCTTTTGGATTAGCAGCATCAGTTCTCCAATAGAAGGAATCATGGGGTTAGCCATCTGGCTTAAGGGGGGTCAGAAACGTTTCTTAAAATTACATCTGCACAGCACACATACTGTTATACTTTAGTTAGAATTTTATTTTAGATTTTTTTTTTTTTCTCAAAGGACACATGTACTCATGAGAGAGAGACAAAAAGAGACAGAAAGAGGGGGGAAATAAGAAAGCAGTCCCCAGGGAAGGATGGCTATACCACAGTCCCTTCTTTTCCATCCTCCTCTTGGGATTTTGGGCACACACGCATATGTGCCAGGTGTAATTTTCAAGCTGCCAGGTCTAGGACTCAAATCGTGGTTATCCATGTGGGACCACCTTAATTACCACGCCACCTGCTGGCCCCTTTGGTTAGAATTTGTGTTACAAGTAATTAAAGGTATTTGTATTCCTGTTTTACATAAGATCAAGAAAATATCAGGGTCTGCCCATGGCCTAGTGGTTAAGGAACCTGGATCCCATATATCCAACTGTAGTTCAAATCCCAGCCTTGCTGGCTTGAAAAACACAAGGCATGTGTGCATGCATGCCCTAAATCTCAAGAGAATGGAAAAATGGGGGAGAAGAGATTGCAGTGTGACCATACCCTACTGAGGGAGTGCTTTCTCCTTCATCACCCCCTACCCTGTCTCTCTCCAATGAGCACATGCACACACTCTGAAAAAAAATTCTTTCATGTGAAAGAATATTATTTTATTTCTCCTTGGATAACTTTGGGAAGAGGGCACTGGAGATTATGTCCATCAACACCCACTCAAAAGCCACTCAAGTTATCCCCACTAAGAGTAGAATAGTTCACTTCAAAGTCCCATATTTTATCAAATTTAAAATACTATTAATTAAAAAATACATTTTCTATGGGAAAGACAAGGAAGGAAGGAAGAAAGGAAGGAAAAAAGAGAGAAAGTCAAATGTGAATGGTGGAGACACCATTGACTGTACAATGCATTATAATTTCAAAAATATTGAGGTTGAAAAATATTATGTTAGAATCAAGGAAATACGTTAGATTTTCCAATGGCTAATATTCAGTCATCCACATTTCAGCAGTTCTTTCAGAAATTATATGGATTGGAAAGTGTATCTCAGATCTTTCAGGGCAAGGAATGGCTTATTTACTCACCAGTAATTTCTTCGTATAACCATGAAAGGAACAGTAGTAATCTCTTACCTGAGATGTTTAAGGACTAGATGGATTCTTGGTAACTAAACATTTCGGTTAATAAAAAGTTATATTTATCATACAAAAGGCATCATTTAAAACACTTGAAACATGGTATCGGGTATTTAATACCAAGATGATATTAAACACTATTTATCTTTAATGCTACATTTAGAGCCTCAGAAAATAATTTAAACTTTATTGTCTACTGCACAATAAACATAAGAAAGTCTCCAAAAATAAATAATTTCTTTAGCAGATAATTCAGTACTTCTGCTGCTGTCTTATCTAAAAGTAGAAATTGCCAAAATTGGTCAACCAGGACCTGACCAGCTTATTATATTGTTGCCAATAATAGCCCTGAGACACTGGTGAGGGGAAGACTCAGCCTTTTTCCCAGACTCATGGCTTGGACACCCTGAGTAGTTACTCATGATTTCATAACCCACATGCTTTTCATTTTTTACCTCCTGCCCATACAACACCATTACAAATAAAAGGGATGTGGGCAGGGGCGGGGGGAGGGGCTTTTAATAATAGCCCGGTTTCAGTTGCTACCTTATCCCTGAGAAATTCCTACCCAATCTCACATCTGGCACAAAGCTCTCAATAAATAACTGTTGAATTGGGGATCATATCACTTCTAGATCAATATTCAAGATAGGACCTGACTATCCTAGAGTAGAAGTGAAAGATCACACTCCTGGTTTCAAGTGCATTATTTCTATTAAGATCTTAAGCGATCATGTTACCCTTAATTCAGCTATAACACACCACTGATGCACACTGAGCTCACTGAGACCCCAAACAAGGTAAGGCCCTTGTCCTGTATTTGTGAGGTAGGGTGTTATCTATGTCTCTAAAGGCAAGAGGGACCCAGGCTGAGCTGTGATGACTACTGTCTTTAGAGTTAAAAAGAGCATAAGCTCAGGAGGGCAGGGCCTTGGCTGAATGGTTTGTTATTATGCTGCCAGTGAGAAGAATGGTCGGTCCCTAAAACACAGTAGACAATGAATATTTCCTGAAAGAATGAACGAGTTCCATCACATTTTATTTTATCATACAGATTTGGTCCATTATTTGCTCAGAGCTCCTGAGGATCTTGAATCTATCATCAATGGCAACAAGAATCCCTCTTAGATCTGATTGGCTGCACCAGGGGTTAGCAAAGGATTCCTTACCAACTAAGTTCAGCCTAACACCTTCTTTCCAGCCCATGAATTAAAAATGACTTTTATATTTTTAAGTGATTGAAGGGAAAATCCAATTAAAAATATTTTTATGATAGTAAAAATGATATTCAAGTTTAGTGTGCAAACATAGAGCTTTATTGGAACACTAATTTATTTACGTATTATATGTGGTTCTTTCTGAACTACAGCAACAGGGTGGGATAGCTGCAGCAGAGACCACACAGCCTGAAAACCTGAAATACTTACTATGCGGGTCCTATACAGAATGAGTCTGCACACCCTCCGTTAATGTCGTCTTCTGGCTAACTAATTTAACCAGCAGTTTAAAGGTTGAACAGAGCAAAGGCAAAGACAAGATTAAAGTTTGAACCATGTGCTCTCTGGAGACCTCCCTCCCATGGGCTCAGCCCACTAATCCCACCCTTGAAGTAGTCTCCTTTAACTCAACTTGGACCCTCAGACTGTACTTGACTCCCATTTCTTCATCATCTCTTTGAGATTCCATGGGAGGTCACTGAAGCCCAGGAGGTAGAGATGATGGAGGTGAGAATTTCCTGAGTGTTGCAGCTGATTATTCTGACAGTTCTCTCACACAGGGAATAGGGTTGTTCACTCTCAGGCAGGTGGAGTACTCAAGTAAGATTATGCATACATATTGCATGCAAGAATGCAACTGAATTCCAATAGGCAATTCAAATGAATGATGTGAATTCTCACTCTGTGCCCAGTCAGGGGCTAGATCTTGGAGAACGGGGTCTGCTGTGAGGAGTCTGTCTGATCTCTGCCTTCCACATGGCCTCCCAATGCTGCCTCCCTCAGATCCTGCCTGTTGCTCTCCCTTAACACCCAGGATGCCTCCTTGCTGGAGCCTTAACCTATCAAAAGAACTATTTATGAGGCTAAATGACTTGACAAATTAACATCAGCCTTAAATAGCAAACCCCCTTTGGATTCCAAAAGCAAGTTGGGGCAGAGGACCCTCTCAACGCAACTACAGAGAGGAGATGAGTAACTATTCTGAATCAATTATCTTTTATTTCTCTCATGTAACGTATCATTTGGTTTCCATAAAGTTCTGGCTATCGCCTTCTGGAAAAATTCAAAGAGCCAACAAGAAAAAAGGAGGAAATGATTAAAAAGAATTTTCTCTCAACACCACTAATTCATTGAAACCCCTTCAAAGCCCTGAGCGATGGTGCCTGTGCACCTAAGGCCCTTGATTCTCCGGTTCTCTCTGCCTTTCATTCATCCTCTGGCAACTGCTGACTCCCAAGGAGACGCTGAGGTATGATGCAGTGACACGCTTGCAGATTGGTGTTTGCGTGACCCAAGAGGAAAGAGAGCCCATAACGCCCATTTAAACAGAACATGGATTTGTCCAGGAATAAACCACAGAATGCAAAAGTAGGACTTGCTGTCAAATATCACTCAGACCGCAGAATCAAAGGAGGAAGAAAGAGCCAGTGGAAATTATGAAGCAGAGGTAGGCACCACTTCCACCATTTCCCTCCTGGAAGCAGTGGCTATGAGCTGAGCACTGGCATCCGTGTGAGACCTGCTTCCCCAAGGAAAGCCCTTCTGGATGTCTGCACATCTCACAGATCTCCCCTTGGCAACCCTCCCATCGTGCTTACCTCCTACAATACTTATTCTCACCCTTAATAGCTGACTGCTCTGACTGGTGAGCTAAATCTTGGCTACTCTCTGGAGTGTTAAGCTGCTGGAGTTCCTGTGGATAAGGTTTTAGATTCCTTACATATCCCTCAGAGCACCTGAACACACAGAGTTAATATATACTATTTATCAGAAGGTGAAAAGTAGGAAAAAGGCCACTTTCTGCCTTTGATAAATCTGAGGTGAGCATTTTCTAAAGGTGAAGTGCCCTCTGAGCCCGAAAGACATAACTTTTACACTTCTTGCTGCTATTCTTTGATAGCTTTTAACATGCTGTCAATTTAAAATAGAGTTATTATTTCTTTTTTCTGATGACTGTAGAACTAATTGACAGCTATAGACCTCCTGGGCCACTGAGATATTCATGTTGCAGACAGAAGGATAATGGTTACCCCAAGCAATGGAGCTCACCTTAGTCTATAAATGACATCAGTGCCTATAACCACAGCACACGTCAGTATGACAGAACCAAGATGGTGGTGAACTCTTCAGTCACAGTGCTCTCTCTTCCTGTAACCACTGATCTCGCTGTAGTAACATCAGCATTCCCAGATGCTAAGGGTCTTTAATCCACACAAATATGTAGCATTTTAATCTTCCTCTTTATATCTTAGCACACACAGTAACAAGACTTAAACCTGAACTACTAGTAGTTTAATTAAGACAGCCCAGAAGCAATTACACATCACAACAGAGAAAAGAAATCTAAAAGTAGCTATATTTAGTTCTGTGTTATTAAATGCTGCTCTATTTCTCTTACTTTGGGTTGATTGTGGACTATAGCATGTTTATTAAAATTTAAAGATGACTGAAGCTTCCAGCTCTCACAGAATAGCTTGTAGTATATCTTGCAGGAGTATTCACTAGAGAAGTTAGCTAAAATACAAACTCTTCTATTTAAAGGCATCTGAGAATTGCCATGGCAGCTAGAACCCAAGAAGGTACATCCCAGAGAAAAAAAATTCACCAAGGTGAGTCCAAATTTCTACACACTTCTTTTCTCCTTGGAGCACTGGCCAGTTTTTAGCATGAGACAAGAAGCTGAGAAGCAAAGAAGAGAGGCTGCTGGGAGGCAGAGAATCTCACAGAGCTTAGGCAATCTCACAAGCTGGGGAGACAGAACTTAGTATTCAGAGGTGTTAAGGAAGCCAGAGCTTAGGCAGCAAAATCCCAGAAAGAGAGAAGGTGCAGAGGAGTGAGCCCAACACTAAATGATTTCCCCTTGTGGCATTTTCTGGTCAGATTGCCCAGAAAAAGCTAAGAAGTCAAGCAGAAAGGGGCTTAAGAGCTGAACAGAATTTTTACTATCTCAAACTGATGGGAAAAAAAATGAGTTATAGACCTATCAAGAGTAAGAACCCTCAAAAGCACCTTAGACATTAATTTGAGAACCTCAGAGGATGACAACCTAGGGATGAAAGGAACCAGGACTGGATTAGTTTCTGATTGGACTGAAGTAATCTGCCCCTCTCTCTGCTTGTCCAAGGATAGGGTATTCCCCTTAGAGGAAGCTAACACCATGCAAATTTCTGCAAAATTTATAGAGAAATACCTGGCATGCAGTTAAAACATTGCCTAATCATCCCAAGAAACAGAACTAAGACACAAAGTTTATGATACAAGCAGAACTATGCTGACCCAAATATTAGCATTATCAAGTACAGACTGTAAAATAACTACATTATTAATACATTGTTAACATGTAAAATAACTGAATATTAATATGTTCAAGAAAGTAAAGGGAATAATAACTAAAAATGTACACTTAGGGGTCAGTAAGTGACATACTGGTTAAGGTACTTGGCTCCCACATGGTCAACTATGGTTCAAGTCCTGGACCTGGCAGCTTAAAAATCACATTGGTTGCATGTGCACACCTGCCCAAAATCCTAGGAGGATTTTGGAAGAAAAGGGATTGTAATGTTGCCATTCCCCCAGGGTGATTTCTCACTTTTTTCCTCACTGTCTCATTCTCTGTCTCTTTCTAACGAGTGCACATAACCTATGGCAAAAATCTAAACAACAATAACAAAAAAACTCTAGGGAACAAATAAATGAAAAGTCTATAAAAGTAAAATAACTGAAACTGAGAATTCAATAGGAGGCTTTAACAGAAGAGTAGACATGGCTGAAGGGAGACTTAGAGTACTGGGAGAGACAATAGAACATATACAGGACTAAAAAATGGAGAGAAAAGGGGCTGGAAAGTACAAAAAAACAACATGCAAATCATATAGGACATGAGAAACGACTTAAAATGCATGTAATCGGTGTCCCAAAAGGGAGAAGGAAGAGAATGGATCAAACATAATATTTGAAGTGATAACGGCTGAGAATTTTCCAAAACTGAAAAATCCAGGAAGCCGAATCAAAAACTGCTATCAACCCAAGGAGGAGAGATGCAAAGAATTAACACATCCAGGCACATTTCAGTAAAATACCTGAAACCAGAGACAAACAGAACATCTTAAAGAGATGGGGGGAAGAGAAACAACATTATCTTTGAGAAGAAAATAAAACAAAAGCAATGAAACAGACAGCTAAATTTCTAGGACAAACAAGAAGAGCCAGAGCAAATGGAATGAGATCTTCTATGTGTTCAAAGAAATTGCCAAACCAGAATTTATTATACAGCAAAAAAGATCTTTCAAAAATGAAAGTTAAGCAAACACTTAGAAAATACAAATTTTAAATATGCCTTTTTTTAAGAATTATTTTATTTAACTTTATTTATATACTTATTTTAACTTGACTAGAGAGGAACAGAGTGAGAGAGAGAGAGAAAGCAAGCCGTCAGGTCCAGGACTCAAACCACAGTCAGTCATGTGAGAATCCAGCACCCCTAGCCACCTGCCAGCCCAAAAATGCCTTTCAAAATAGCAAACACTTAAGCATAAATTAAACAGAAGATGTGTAAGAACTCTGCCATGAAAACTACAAAATGTTGCTAAGAAAAATTAAAGACTTCAACAGATGGAATAATTACCACATTTGTAAGTTGAGACTTTATACATTGAGTTGTTAAAGTCATGATGCATTTTTGCATAGAAAATCATAGAAAAATAAGTCATGACTTTACTGACAACCTAATAGTTAAGACATTGATTCTCCTCAAAATAATCCATAGATTAAATACAGTCCTAAATAAATCTAATTAAGTATTTTTATGAAAGCTGACAGACTGAGTTTAAATTAATATTGAAATGTAAATCAGTATCAGTTGAGGGCCTAAAAGCAATCCTGATTAATAGAATTAAAGAATTTACATGATAAGACAGCAAGTTTTATCAGAAAACTACTGTACATAAGATAGAATACATTGATACAAGGACAGACAAACAGACCAATGGGATAGAGCAGGGCACCATACCAAACACACACATTTATGGTCAGTTGATTTATGACACAAGTGCTACTGAAGTACAAGGAGGAAAAGATGTTGTTTTCAATAAATTGTGCCCAGTAAATTGAATAATCATACATAAAGAGATGGACTTGGAGCAGCAGGTGATGAGGTACTTAAGGTGTTAGATTCCCTCACGGCCAACCACAGTTCGAATCCTAGACTTGGCGGCTTGAAAATCACATTGGGTGGATGTGCAGGCATGCCCAAAATCCCGAAAGGAGAATGGAGAAAGGATTGCAGTATGGCCATCCTCTTGGAGGATGAGTTCTCACTTTTCTTCTCTCTCTCTCTCTTCCTCTCTTGTTACATGCCCTATAACACGTTAAAGAAAAAAAGAGTGTAAAATAGTATTATTGTGAAGAAAACTCTTCTACAGAATGCACTAAAACTAAATGTACATATACCCAAAGACCCAGGATTTTCATTTCCAGGAATATACACAAAAGAATTGTTGGGATCAGCAGATGGCATAACAGCTACATCACTGGACTCCCATGTAGTGAACCATGGTTTGAGTCCCAGACCCAGTGGCTGAAACCTCACGCCAGGTATGTGTGCATGCATGCCAAAGATCCAGAGAGGAAAAGGAACTGCAACATGGCCATCCCCCCTGGAGAGTGATTTCTCATTTTCTGTGTCTCTGTCTCTCTCTGTGTCTTCAGCAAGCATACATGCTCATCAAAAGGCAAAAAATCTCTCTCTCAAATAATAATAAAAAAAAAACAATGACCACAGCAGTAGAATAGATGTATTATAGCAATATCATACAATGGAATCCTATAAAGCAATAATAATGAAAAAAATTTGCTATACACCACAATATAAGTGAAGCTCACAGACCCAGAATTAGGCAAAACAAGGGAGAAAAAACTGGTAGGACTCCACTTATATTAACATATCTTAAATAGGTAAAACTAATCTGACCTACCAATCTGGAGGTCAGAGGGCTTAGTGACGTCTGGAGAAACAGTTATTGATTTGGAGGGACAAACACAAAAAGTCTGCTGAGAAGCTAAAAATCTTCTATGTCTTGATCTGGATGGAGGATAAACAGGAGCATACCTATATAAAATGAATCAAACTGTAAACTTAAGATTTATAGACTTTATTGGATATAAACAATACCTAAATAAAAAATATATTAAACTAAAAACAAGGACCAGCAGTTGGCATAATGGCTATGTCACGGGACTTCCACGTAGTCGACCGTGGTTTGAGTCCCAGACTCAGTGGCTTAAACTCATGCCAGGTGCGTGTGCTTGCATGCTCAAGGTCCCGAAAGGAGAATGGAGGAGAAGGGATTGCAGCATGGCCATCCCCTCTGGAGGGATGATGATTTCTCGCTTTCTGTCTCTCTCTCTCTCTCTCTCTCTCTCTCTCTCTCTCTCTCTGTATTTCTGGTGAGCGCATGCGCCCTATAGCAAAAACCTCTTCAAAAACAACAGCAACAAAAACACACTCAAAATAGGTGGGCAAAATATATAAAACAATTGATAGATTTAGTATAGACATCCAAGTACATCAATTATCATTTTAAATGTAAATGGTTTACATAGTTCATTAATAGACATGTACATGTGTATATGTAGTATATGTTATAGACAATAATATGATACACACACACACATATACACACATACACGCACTTTAAATATACAGAAAAATTTATACTACATTTTGGAAAAAAATATACTAAATACAAAAGAAACAAGGCATACCAATATTAGGCAAGGTAGACTCTTAAAAGTCATGACTTAATAATGAAACATTATTAAAGAGAGATATTTCATAGATAAAATTATCGACTGAAAATAAGATACAACAAGCCCATGGCCTGGGAGTATCTCACATGGCCGAGTGTGTGGTTCAAGTCTCAAACATGGAGGCTTGAAAATCATACCAGGCATGTGTGTGTGTGTGCTCAAAATCCCAGAAGGAGGAAGAAATAGAGAAGGGATTGCAGTGTGACCATTCTCCATGGTGGAGTGATTTTCTCTCTGTGTGTGTCTCTGGCGAGCACACACACACTTTGGCAATTTTTAAAAAGATAAAATATTTCTAAATCTATATATGTCTAATAACAGCTTCAAGATACATAAAGCAAAAATCATTAGACCTAAAGGGAGAAACACTCCAATCTACAGTTATAGTAAACCCCAAGGGAGACTATAATAAATAATGAACTAAATTGAATGTATATAGATGTAGATACATATGCAAATACAGACAATATATATATTTTAAATTAGATATTATCTAATCTGAATTATAGGACCAGTTCCATACTCTAGTAGTTATCTACACTGAACTATAGGACCAGATCCATACTCTAGTAGTTAAGGGAGCCAGATCCCACATGGCCAATCACAGTTCAAACCCTCGCTCCAGAGGCTTGAAAAACATGCCAGGTACATGTGCATGTGTGCCCCAAATCCTAACAAGATACAGAAATGGAGAAGAGATTGCAGCATGACCACACCCCATTAAGGAGGAATGCTTCCCCCCCACCCTCTGAAAAGTACACATGCCCTCTGGCAACTGAAAAAAATCTTATATATTAAAAAAAGGAATACTGAGCTTTAAATTGGAATACTGTGTTGCAGAGAAAAGATACTTCCATGTTCTGTTGAGTGAATAAATTTTATTATGAGAAAATAGCCATATACCAAAGAATACATACTATATGAATCCAGTTATAGGAAGTTCAAAAGCAAAGAAAGAAGGTACCTGTGTTTTCCTGATTCATGGCCTATTTTTATTTTATGGGAAAACAAAATCTCCTTCTATTTTATAGTTGTAAATTGACTCACTTAATAAAGATATATAGTTATTTAAATAGTATAAACACAAGTTTATTTTTTAATTGCCAGAGAGTGTGTATACTTGCTAGAGAGAGAGGAGACAGTATTCTCTCTGTTACCCTTCACTATGGGACTTGGTCACTCTGCAATCCCTTCTCCTCCATTTCTCCAACCTGTAGGGATTTAAGGCAAACATGTACATGTGCCTAGAATGTTTTTCAAGCTTGTAGATCCAGGATTCAAACTGTAGTTGGCTGTGTGGAATCTGGCTCCCTTAGCTACTAGGCTACAGGACCAGCCCATGACTACAAGTTTTTGATTTAGTTCCTGTGAATTAATACATTCTATCTCTAGTTATTAAAATGTTAATATTTCATTAAACAGATGATCCAAACTAAGAGAAAAACTAAACGATTTCATTAAACTGACATGAAAAGGAAACAGTTGTTATCATGTCTATCTTACAAATTAAGAAACTGAGGGATTATGGTTAAGACAGAACCAGGAAATGGCAGAGTCGACATTGAATCTAGGCAGTCCTAACCCCAGAACTCACACTCTTGACCAATATGCTCTAGTATGTAAACAAACACAAGCAAAATAATTACAAATCGTGATAAGAGCTATAAAGAAAAAAATAGTGTGAGTTGGGTTAAGATGTAGAGACTCTACTCTAAAAGAGGTAGTCAGGGAAGGCATTTGTGTCTTGAAAGATAGGATGGATGCAGCAATAGGAAGAGCACGAACAAGACCCTTCCAAGCATATGCAAAGGCCCTGAGATCAGTGTGATGATAGCACTCATTCTTTTAGATCTAGCAGAAAGGAAAGTCAAGGTTAGGTCATGCATGTGGCCTTAGAGGTCTTGTGAAGAAGGAGACTGCCTCATGTGTATCTCTCATGCCTAGCATGGTGCCTGACACATAGTAGGCATTCGTAAAAGATAAATGAATCCTTGGGGCTGAGCTAAAATGAAGCTTGTTTAAAGCCTGAATCATTTTTGGTTGGGGGTGGGGACTAGGCAAGAGGACCAGGTCTATTTAAAACCAGACAACCAGTTGGCTTTGATTAGCCTACACATCTGCAAGGAGCCATCCTCAACTGAACCAGGATCAGCACTGACAGCCAGTCACATATTCAACATCTGGTTTACTTCCAGCTCAAAACAGCAACTTTCCATTGCCTCTGGTCACTAGAATCCTCTAGTCCCCAGAGGACCTCAACAAACCAGGCAGGCTAATTGGATCAAGTCAGAAATCAAGCTTTCTATTAGATCCTCTTCACGACAGCCCCAAGCAGGCACATCCATGAGGTGGATTTAGCCTTAATCTAAGCACCCACGAGACAAAATTTTGTGATTTTGCTGAAGCCAGCCCAGGGTCTGGTTGGATTTCCATTCATGTACATGCCTGGGTTGCTGCATTGAACCATCTCTGGCCTAGTAGATGTAACTCATGGCATGCACCCTTCCAGGCAGAAACAAAACAATATTGTCCTCACCTGACTGCCTGGGTCCTTCAAGTATTTCACTGCTGACAGTGACCATGTCAGCCTTTGACCAAGTCTTACTATTACCTCCTTGACCTTGAACTTGCACAACCTTCTCACTCTCAAAGACTTCAGTCATAGTCCTGCAACTGTCTTTTGGATGTCTTTCTTTTCCTGGGTTCCTTCAAAGTGCCTGAACATTACAGAGCCAGGCAGACAAGTAGCTTGAGTCCCACACACCTGGTCTAATACAGTCACACAAAAGGGCCCAGTGATTTCTGACACCTCCGTTCACTAATCACCTCCCATTAATATCCCACTATAATGTATTGGTGGCAACTTTAGGGTTCCTCAAAGGTCTCTGTGTCACCTGACCACTCATTTGGTGCCCTATTCACTCGTTGCTATGGGAACAGCGGGCGTGGGAGTTTCAAGGCCATGGTCTTGATTTATGAGACTTGTCTCTGGATCTGATTGTGAACTGCTGTAGTGCTTCAATAGTAAAGCCAAACTTAAATAAATGACTGCAGAGCACAGGGAAGACCTTCATGCACACCCTTTCCTGATGCTCTCAGAAGGATTGTTGAAAGGCCCGGGCCTCACAAGTTGCTGGGGAAGTCCCCGGATGATGCCAGGTTACCTTTGCAGGATAGAAAAAGTCCTACTCTCAGGTTGTTTTGAAAGAAAATGAACCTTGAAAGCAGTCCAACTTCAGGAAACCCGGTTCACATTTTCTGATCCATTCAATCCCACTTTAGTGCATTCCGGTGCTATTATCACTCGTTTTTCAGCGACTTCTTTGCTTATAGATTCTTTCAATTGCTGCCTTCTTCTATGTATCCCATATTTCACTCACAGCGCTGAGCTGTTGAGAGATTCGTGGGGCAATATCTGTGGTATCTTAAACAGTTAGGTGGGAAAAATCCTTTATTGAGCTTTTATTGTTCTTAGAAATTAGGTAAATTCAGTTCAGGAACAGGCTTCAGTGCACACACATGTGTGCACACACACACACACACACACACACTCTTTTAAAATGCAATTCTGACACGAGAAAATTTATTGCTTTGATTAAATCAGCAGAGTCTTATTGACTTCAATATGGTCTTTCTTTCCATAACGAAAGGGCAAAGAAAGCACTGCATATGTGGCAGCATTCTTTATTGATTTCCATAATTGATGTCGGAGAATGGCATTTTATTGCTAGGTGCTTTGACTCTTACTTTTTAGAAAGTGGTTCCCTGGTTTCTTTTTGTTAAGAGAATTTGCCCTCTTTATTGTAATGAAGGAACTTTCTTGGTCTCCTAAAAACCCTTAATGACTTAATAGCGTTAAAAACACACCCTATCGAGTCTTTAATTATATCAAGCTACTGTAGTGGTGAAATAGCTAAATTGCAATTCCTGCAGGAGTGACCTAGGTGACAAGTGGGGTGAGTTTCAAACATCTGGCCAGCTTTCTCAGAAATTTATGATGGATGGAGGTTTATTAATAAAAAAAAAAAAAAAAAAAACAGCTGAATGGGAGGGGGATTGCTCTTTATATTTATTTTGTGTGCTGGAAGTATAACAACACCTGATCCCTACTCTGCATGATTACAACAGTAAGGAGGTCCCCCCTCTTGGTAAACCTCAGATTTGCACATTCATTTGGCCTCCTGTAACAATTTATCTACAGAGGGCTTTAACCAGATCCATGCTGGTACAGTTAGTAACCAATTCTAAGGTTCCTTTTTAAAAAAAATAGTGAGAAGACAATTTCTAATGCAAAGTTCAGTCCCTCATGTGTTTCTATAAATGACAGAAGCACCAAAAAAAAAAAAAAAAAAAAAAAAAGGCACACACATATTAAGTCATTACAAACATATTTAAAAGAAAAAATGTTGAACACTTGATTATAAAAAATACAATAACTACACGTAGAAGAGTTTTAATATCTAATAAGAGCAAACATAAGAAAATATAGTATTAATGGAATATAATAAATAAACATGAAATATCTGAGCTCAAGAAATTATAACGCACAGAACTATTTAGGTGGTTGGCTATTTTTTTTAATTCAAAGATTATAAGTACAATATTGTTATATGTGGGGGTTTTCTTTTTTCTCCAAATCTTGTTAAAGAAAAAGCAATTTTCATTTACTAAAATACCTATAGATAAATCACTTAGATAATGTCATTTCATTTAAAATGTCTTAATGATCACCCACATAAACCTGACTGCCACTGATGTCATATATTAAATGAGAAGAATGAACTAGAGAAATTAGTTCCTTTTTATTAACATATAATAATTGAACATGTTTGTGGGGGTGCAGTGTGCCTTTTTTCAGTATGTAAATATAATGTGTAATGATTAAATCAAGAGAAAGGGGATTTCTATCACAGGAAAACTTGAAGTATCCAGTGAAGCCCAGACAGACAATTATCTTAGGCTGTACCTAAACCCAAACAGGAGAAACAAGTACAAACTAGTTACTTTATTGTGTCCATGTAAGGCTTAGTCTAAACACAGAGTCTTCTGCTCTTGCCAGCACAACAACAGAATGTTAAATCTGGATCATTGAATGCAAAATAGAGGGCACGTAAAGTCATTAATTATGCAGATAATCCAAATTTTTAAAAATCCCATTTGTCCAAATTATTTGGCTCTAACAAGAAAATTGAGGTGAAATTCCAGGAAATATTATTTCAATATTTTATTACCTTCACATCCTTTGAAGACGGTTCAAAAGAGTTTGAAGAACAGGGAACACGCAGGCCCCAGGATTGCCCATGCCTTTCTTATCTTGAATTTATTTTCTTAAATACTCCAACAAGAGTAGCAAGTGTGAACATGTGTCTCAACATGTAGTCATGGACTTTATTTTCACTAGGAAACATTTGCCTTCCAAATACTAATGGGTAGAATTCACTTTTATTTATTTTCTGTCGGCCCATCACATTGCACCACAAGAAGACAGAACATTTTCTGAGCTTGGGGACATGGAGGGACCAGTTAGCTTATTTTGATTATGTGATTGTGAGTGATGCAGTCCAGGACAGATCCGGACAAGGGACCCTGAGGTAGGAGACAACTCTCCATACTGAGGCATGGTTCAGCCCCACTGCTCAAGAATGGGAGGCAGCCACTCTCCTGCTCCCTTGGGAAGAGTAAGATGTTGTACAGGACAGCTGAGAATGATCTGTGAGTGCACTTTCTGTGGAGGAAGCCCAGCATCACTGTACCTGGTCTGGGGGTAAATTTGCTAAATCTGCTTACTGGGTTACAGGCTGAAGTCATTGCTTTCATATAACCAACAAAGGCTTTTGATTTTTTTTAAACAAAATTGAGATTCAACTGCCCATTCATTCAAACATCATAAGGGCTGTCCAAGTACCAGATGATGTGGCAGGCGCTGAGGTCTGCAATACTCAGACTGCAGGGTGAAGAATCACTGGAAGGCTTGTTAAAATGGCAGTTTCTTCAGGCTCAGAAATCAGGACCGGCCGGGTGAGGCTCCAGGTGATCTCATATAGATGGTTGCCAGACCACACACTGATACATATGAGGCTTCGGAGATGAAAGATGAATTTACTTTTATTTGTTTATGTCTGTCTTCCTTCTCTAGACTATAAGATCCTGTAGACCAGAGGTCGGCACATTTTTTCTATAAAGAGCCTGATAGTAAATATATTAGCTTTCTGGGCCAAGAGACCACATACTCTGCCGTTGTAGCATGGAAGCAAACATACACAATATGTGAAGGAATGAGTGAGGCAGTGTCTGCAACCAGTGTGAAGCAAGCAGTGACCTGGAACTGGCCCACACAATAGCTTGCCAATCCCTACCCTGGAGCAGCAACATGAGTTTATTTGTCTTAGTAGCCCCCAGCCGCACAGTGTTTGACAAATGGTGCATTATTGAGAAGTGGTAAGCAAGTGAGTGAGTGAGAGGACATAGATCTTGCTTAAGGGATCTATAGCCCTGGTAGGGAAGACAATGGCAAAATAGTAAATCACCACAGTGTAAGAGGAGCTTCAAGAGATCTGTGGAGAACATACTCTGGGAACACCACGGCAGAAGGGATGGCAGAGACAGAAGTGCCAGGCAGAGCAAATGAAAATGCAGGACACACAATGAATTGTGAATTTCAGATAAATGAAGAACTATTTGAGATATACACTAAAAAGTGACCTGATGTTTACCTGAAATTCAAATTTAATTGGGTTCAGACAAAGAACAAGGAGAAGTTCACAACAGAGCTTATACTTGAGCTGAACAAGGAGAGAGGGAGGTTATATGAGGGGGTCTTGAAAAGGTTTCAAGAAAATATGTATTAGAAAGAAACTATGCATGGATTTCGAAATTTTACTGCACCAAAATAAATTCACACTTCAATTCCATTTCTGCGTGAACTTTTGAAGTCCCCTTTTACCTGGTAGAAAAGGAAATCAAAGTACTCAAAGGACACAATGCAATGTGCCATGACACAAATTCTTGAGAGCCATTTCCTACTCCAAGGTGTGGCTGCAGGGTGGAAGGTCAGAGGTCAGGCTGGTGAAGGGGCCAAGATCCAGCATAAGAGGATTTGACCCCAGAACAAAGGGTCAGTCAAAATTCTGTAGGCAACTAGGAAACCAAGGTTTTTAAGCAGAATAGTGACAATTTAGTGGTTCCTATTTAATAGCACAAATATCTTCTCTTAGATTTTGCTAATAGATTAAATCTTGGTCTTATTTTTGACCTACTCTTTCTCTTTCAGAGCATATGAGTTGAATTTTCCTCACTGTTAATTTGCTGATTATAACATGCATTCATATTCACACACATATATAATCATATTTGCACACACTAAAGCACGCAAACACATACACACAATTGTGATGTGATACTTTTAACCAAAAAGAAAAAATGTTATATGAAGAAGACCATTTGCACCAAAGACAAGGTCTCGGGTTCCATGAAGCAGTTTGCAAGCATCCCTGAGCATCCTCTGCTTAGTGGATGCTGATCTGAGGACCACACCATGGAAGGAAGGAGAGGAAGCAGCCCAGGGAGGCCAACATATTTTTATGCCTCGGTCAGTTTTACAGCTTCCACCCAACCAGAAACCTGATCCAGGCCACTTCTTCACAGGTCAATTTGAACAAATGGTGCAATAACTCCTTCAATCACTAACAAGTTTTCAGATACAAAGTTAACCATTGGCTATCTTTGGTGTGGAGAAGCCTAAGACCAGCAATCGCTGCAGGCCTACCACCTTTCACATACTCTGCTTGTCTGGCATTCTGGGAAGGATGAACTTGACTGAGAAAAGAACTAGGAGATAAACCAGGTGGAAGCCATTACAGAATCCAGAATAATGAAGAGCTGACTTTGTGGACAGCACTGGGAGAGAATCAACAGGATTTAATGACTAACCAGATGGTGTTGGGAAAGTAGACAGGGAAGGAAAGATGTTCTGGACAACTATGAAGTTTCTAGATTAGGATATTAGGCAATACCACCGGTCAAACTAGAAAATACAAAAGGCTCAAGTTTGGAATGGGGAAGATATAATACATTTATTCTGAAAATGTTTCTTTTGTAGAGCTTTACAGTTGGGAGAAGATATTTAATAAGTAGTTGGAAAGTGTTTTCAAGAATCGGAAGAGGGATGGACTGGGAAACCATTATCCTAGATGTAGCCCTGGATATCATGTAAATGGATGAGGCCTCAAGGCAAGGAGAGTATGTACAGAGGGAAGAAAAGGGGTGGAAGGTAGACCTAGGAAGAATGATGGCATTGATGGGTAACCAGAAGAAGAGGGGAACAAAAGAGATTGAGACAAGACACGGTGGTTTAAAAACCTAACAGGTGACAGACAACTTCATGCTGGAACTTAAGCAGTGAGAAAGTATGGAGTCAAGAGAAAGAACAAGACTGAACAAGGGCACTGAATGGGGCAGGCTAGTGACTATTGGCCTATACGGTCGTAAAGACAATGTCCTGATAGTGATGGAGATCAAAGACCTATGGAGCTTTGTCTCCTCAGCCCTGTTCTCTTCAACATTTTGATTAATGCCCCAATGAGCACATTGCTTCATTTATTCGAAGACTATTCACGGAGCATATTCTCTTTGCCAGGCTTATCCTAGACAAACTCTTAACAAACCAGTAGATGAGATAGAGCTGGAAGAGGCTAAGATTAATTCTGATGGGAGAAGTTAAAACAATCAGAATTTTTGATGAATAGAGCTAGAACTAAGTTAACATATTGGTGAGCCAAGCTGATTGTTTTTGTGGCTCAATGAATTAGCAAATGATAGTAAGTGCTAACGCCAAGTTCTTCCAGGAAAATGCCAGTCTGAATTAGAAGAAAGTCTGAATAAGTAATTATTTTTAAGGACAAGTGGTTTAATAACTCTCAAGTACTGAAATAATTCATACTTTGCAAACATCACTGCCACAGAGAGCTCCTTTAGAAAATGCTTTATGGAAAATGTAATCTGATTTGTAACTAATATATCAATCAGCTAGCAATAAATTTTGTTTCTGTGCTGCTAAAGCATTTCCTTCTTTAGTAGATTAAGAATTCTCTTTGCAATATTATTTACAGTATTAATTTGCTTTGTAATCAAGTACCCAGAAAAGAGCAAGTGCCATAGAGTCCGACTGATATGGGCTCAAAGCCTGGCAGCTTAACCGGGATATGATTTGAACAGGATTGCTCAATTTTTGAGTCTCAGTTTCTTACATGATAAAATGGGCATAATAATTCTGTCTCAAAGAATTACTAAACTATTATAAATAATACAGCAACTGTTACAAAACTCTAGTACAGCAGTGGGTCTATAACCCGTTGCTGAATGTTGTTCTCATAATGAATGTTAGCTGTTTTTAGTCTCAAGCTCAAAGACAAGCATCTATCCCTGGGTGCTAGGCAAGGTTTCCCAGAAATTCCACAAGCCATAATCAGTACAGGGCTCTGGAGTAATAAGAGAAAAATGAGATAGACCAGGATGGACATCCTGTTGTCATAAAACCTAACAGGAGATAACAGTCAAAAAGAACTTGCCTTAGTTACTGGAGCCCTGGCTGGATCAGCCTACCTCTCTTTCTCATACCTAGGGAGCCACCTGGGCCATGGATAGGCCAGAGAAAGCAGAAGTGTGGGAAGTCTTGCCAGGTGTCATAGTCAAGGTCACGGGGGGTGGGGGGATCTCTACAGGGATGTGCTGAATAGTGTCCAAGGAGGTGTGGTTAACCCTGCCTCTTTTGCAGCCAAAACTTTTCTCTCAGGTAGACCTGAGGAAGCCATACCATCTGCACTCCATGGAAGATGCTCCTTCTATTGAAAAAGCTGGGAGGTTCATTGCATCCATGTCTCTTCACAGCCTTGGCTCTGGATTTAGAAATGCAACAGCAAGAGACCTGATGCTCATGGGCACCACAGAGCCAACCTATTGCACCAAAGCTGTACTGTATCATCTCCTAGTTTTTTTAAAAAAATGGGAAGACTTGGGAAAGAAAATATACAACATGTTCTCTGTTGATGTTTGAAAGAGAGAAAGCCAAAATACTTCTGGTTAGATTCTTGGGGCATTCTGGCAACGATTTTCCAATTTTTATTTTTCTAATCATTGTAACACAGGCATTGGGCATCTATTGGGTCATCAGAAATGTCAAGATATATTTTTCTGGTTTTCGAAGCAAAGTGCATCATTACTCTTCTGAGGGATGGAGCTAGGCTCCATGAGAGAGAGGAAGTAAGATCAACATAGCCCATATGATCAGGGGACTTCTCATTTAGTTAGGAGATAGAATACATGACACGAATTTAACAAAGATCCACAGATGGTAAATAGGCATGATGCAGATATTCTAAGTATTTTGTATCAATCCAATATCAATCTCTATAAGAAAAGAAAGGCTTGAAAATGAAGGGGTCTTTATTCAACCATTAACCAGGGCTTGTGTTGGATATGGGCATGATCACCTTGGCCATGACAGTTACTAGACACCTTGGAGGAGAGGAAACAAATTCAAGTCATCACACTCTGAAGCTTCCCACATTTGGGGTGTCTTTGAGGAGATTGGAATGAGGATTCAGAGGACTACCAATAAGTAGTTGGGAGTACAATCTGAAATTTTTTTTTATTTCATTCAATGATTAAAAAGGACATAAGATTTTCATTTAGTGAAGGAAGGTGAGGGATTGTTGCACTCCATTAGGAACTCTTTGAGGCAGAAAGCAAGTCATTGTTGTGACCACAAGAAGACATCACATTCCATACACATTGACTGAATCAATCAATCACTAAGAACAAGTAAACACCATGTACAGAGTGAGAGGAAGGGAATCAAGGAGAAAAATAGAGAGGCTAGACATTGATGGGACACAGAAATGGATGATTATCTTCTGATAACATGTATGGTATCTTTAGCTGGAGTGGTGTGAAGTGTATTCATGTTGGGTAACTTCACTTTACAAGTTGTAGTGATGTATAGTGATTGAGTGCATAAGATAAATTAAAAAAAAAAAAAGAGTTCAGATACCCTGTCTATTTGGGTGTCCAGGTAGAAAGAACAGATCATTTGAAGAGATGGGTCTATCTCTAAGTTTGCCTCTGAAAGTACAGCATATAAGGAGGAGACAGGAGAGCAGGTGTCACCTCTGACAAGTCAGACACAGCGTTTTTCACAGGCAGTCTAAAAATCATGGAGAGAAATCTTTTCTCAGGCTGTAGATGGTGCCTACGAGCTGTGCCATGAAACTACATCTTGGAAAATGACCATAGAGGTAGAAATGGGCCTGGGAAGTATCAGGATATCAGAATCTCACCCGTGTCCTCCAGGGGCAGTGAGGTGACTGGGGGTAGCAAATGTCCCAGAGAGAGAGGAGTCCAGGATATGAGGCAAGTGAAGCAGGACTTAGAGGGGAATCCTGTCCTTTGGAGGTTCAGCCTATTAATGTTCCACTCCTCAATTTTGTAGTAACAGAATTTAAAACAAACTCTTTATTCCACTTAGAGTGTTGGGCTCTGAGCAAAAACAACATAGACAGTCATCAAAACCAGTGTCTAAACACCACTTGAGAAGGGGTTATGCTTAGCTCACATGTTCCCAGGTCCTAGAGAGCTCCCAGATACCACTTAGTCTGACCAGAAAGGAAACCCCCATACTTCTGAATAGGTCTTGGCTTGGAAATTCTCGTGATCAACCAAAGGCCCCAGTCAGTCAATGAACTCTGTGACTATTGACAATTCTCCTTGTATGACCCCGAAGTGTGCCATTTAGAGCAGGTGGAATAGAACGGACAAGTAGAGGACCAGCTGGAAATGGCACTGGAAAAGTTGCCCAGGTCATGAAGTGGAGGGCTTTGGGTAGGAAAACAAAGGAGTGATAATTACATGTCAAGGGAAAGACACTGAAGTTGTTCATGAAGGACAGAAATGGCCTCATGGGAGACACGTTTAGGAAGAATAAATGAGAAGTGACCTCCAAACCGGCTGCCCATCAAAACACCTGGGAGCTTGTTAAAAATAGAGATTGCTGGGACTAGCAGATGGCATAATGGTTGTGTCACTGGACTCCCACAGGGTTGACCAAGGTTAGAGTCTGGATCTGGCACTTTAAAACTCACACCTGATGCATGTGTGTGCAGGCCCAAAATCCCAAGGGGAAAATAGAGAAGAGATTGTGGGGGTGATTTTTCACCCTTGAGGGGTGATTTTTCGCTTTCTCTCTGGCAAGCCCATATGCCCTATGGCAAAAATCCCTCTTTAAAAAAATATAGAGATTATCAGCTCATCAAGACCAGATTTTGCTTATGTATGGCTGGCATGGTACCCACAGTATATATCTATGGGGTTATTGGAAAAGTCATGATGTATTTTTCCATTTCTCTATGCAAAAATGCATCATGACTTCTATGACAATCCAGTACATAAGTGCCATGGATTGCTTCTTAGGTGACCAGTTCTATGCCTGGAATGGGATGAAATGGGATGAAGAGAGACAGGCTGCTGGGAGGTTGGACTAGAGGCTCTCAATGGGGTTGGGGGCAACACCCTCCACTGTGGTACTCTTCAAAGCTCCTCCCCCTCAATATTCCATGATACAAAGCTGTAATCACCAGCTGTGCTTCATGGTAATAGAAAGAAGCAGAAAGTGTCAAAAACTCTTAGAGGGTAACATCTATAAGATTCAACAATGTTTTAAGTACATGTAGGAAGATTTTACCTTGCCCCCCCACCCCATTCCCAGACAAGGAGAGTGGCAAAAGGATTCAGAGAAATGGGGCAGGAAGAGGGGGGGCTGGTTTAGGATGAAGACAGTGTTCAGTTTGGGATCCAATTTATTTAAGGGTTTCAAAGAGTAGAGGAGCAAAGTGTAATGGTTCAAAGACACCAAAGCTTGTCTCTGCATGCCTAATTCTAGCCTTTTTTTTTTTTTTTTTTTTTTTTTGGAGAGGTTTTTTGCTATAGGGCACGTGCGCTCACCGGAAGACAGAGAGAGACAGAGAGACAGAAAGCGAGAAATCACCCCCCAGGGGGGATGGCCACGCCGCAATCCCTTCTCCTCTAGTCTCCTCTCGGGATCTTGGACATGCACACACACGCGCCCGGCGTGAGTTTATGCTGCCAGGTCCAGGACTTGAACCACGGTTGACTACATGGGAGTCCAGCAACATAGCCCTTACCCTAACTGCTGGTCCCCCTAACCCTAGCCTTGTTTACCTAGCCGTATCACTTGCAATGTTCCTCATTGCTCTGCGCCTCAGTTTGCCCATTTATAACATGAGGATTAGGACAGTGACTAGTTCATGGGGCTGTTGTAAGAATGAAGTAAGTTCATAACATGAAGCATTCAGAGTCATATTTGGCACATATTAAGTGCTTTGTAAGGCTTGCTATCCCTGTTACTGTACGTCAGCCTGGGGCAGAGGAGGTCAGGCAGGCCTTAAGAAAGAGAATTTTTATTTTCACTTTTCTTGTTATTCAGTTATATGTCCCATTAGTTCGCAAGTTGTAGCTAACTTGCAAAGGGGTTGAGTATAACTTCCACTTTGGACATGGATTCAGAAATAATGGCACTGTCCCCACAATTCAGCCCCAGTCCTAAGCCAGTTGTCTCAGCACCAGCTGCTCTGGAAATGGGGCAGACATCATTGGCAGTGGAGAGAAGGAAACTCTGGATTCTAATCCCACCTTGGCCTTTGCAATCAATTATTTCTTTTCTTTTCTTCTCTTCTCTTCTCTTCTCTTCTCTTCTCTTTTCTTTTTAAGAGAGATTTTTGCTATAGGGCATATGTGCTCACCAGAGAGACAGAAAGCAAGAAATCACCCCCGATGGGGGACAGCCACACCACAATCCCTTCTCCTCCATTCTCTCAGCATTTTGGTCATGCACACACACATGCCCGGTGTGAGTTTTAAGCCAACAGGTCTGGGACTCAAATTGCCCGTGACTACGTAAGAGTCCAGTGACTCTGGTCCTGCTGGTCCCTGGCATCTGTTATTTCTATGGTCTTCTCTTATCTATTATACTGAGAGTTGTGATATTTAAAGCTTAAGGACTCTCCAGTCTTTTAATTTTGATTGTTTCAAAATAAAAATCTTGAATATCCTGAAAGAAGAAGAAGAAATAAATCACCCCCTGGCTCTATTGCCCTGGTGTTTTGCATAACTTAGATAGGGAACAAGATTCTCTGCTAGAACCATAGATAACAACAAACTGAGCACTGGCGGTGGCCTGGTTAGGATTTCCTGGTTGGTAGTCAAGATCTTAGAACAAAATATTACAGAACAAAAAGCTATGTTCTTTCATTTCTGGCTGGAAATTAAAAAAATGATAAGCAAACAAACAAAAACAGTGGTCATCCACTTAGACTATACCCTAGAAAGTGAATAGAAGCTGCATCTCAGCTATATTTCATGCTTTGTAGACACATCTTAGGCATTGTAATGGGGGACTATAAGGAAATCTCTTTAACCTCTATCTTCTAGAACAAAACAAAAAATTATTCATAGTACCCAAAATATAGTCCCCTCTGATGGTGATTGAAGAGTACAGTTTATACAGAGTTGACAAATGGCTCATTCAACAATACAAAAGTTGTCACTTTTTTTAGAGAGATTTTTTGCTATAGGGTGCACATGCTCGCTAGAGAGACAGGGAGAGACAAAGAAACAGAAAGTGAGAAATCACCCCCCAGGGCAGATGGCCACAGTGCAATCTCTTCCCTTCAATTTCTTCTTGGTATTTTGGGCACACACGTGCATGAGCCTTGGGTGAGTTTCCAGTCACTGGGTCAAGGACTAGAATCATGGTCAACTATATGGGAACCCAGTGACATAACCATTATACCATCTGCTGGTCCCGAAAGCTGTCGTTTTTAAAGTAGCTATATCTTTCATGTTTCCTAACCATTATAAGAAATTAGAAAATTAAAATAGTTCATGAAATCTAGACTGACAACCAACTAACCAGAATTCTCAATCATTAGAAATTTATATCCTTGAAATATAAGTAAATATTAATGAGAAAATTTTTACGTAGAGAACTCGTGGCTCCAGTATATTCTTTACTGAAAGATTGACCACATTCTTTCCCTTTCCTTCTGCTTTTCTTCCTCATGAACCAGCATAAAAAGAGCCCAGAGCTGAATTCAGATAGAGCTGAATTAAATTTCCAGTGTGATTTTTGCTGATCATAAGAATTTACCTTAAGAACCTAATCTCACCCAAACGGTGTATTTCTCATTTGTAAAACATGTGACACCACCTGCTCCCTAGAGTTATTTTGACAATTACAATGGCGTTGCATTTTCATTTAGGTTGGGGGAGTTACGTTATAAAGTTAGCACATACAGTCATATTTTCCTTGAAAACTTGCTAAATTGCCCAACACGGTCCAATAGAAACGTAATGAGAGCCATGTATGTAATTTAAAAATTTCTGTTTGCCACATTAAAAACAGGTGAAATTAATTTTCATAATATATTTTATTTAACCCAATCTATTCAAAATATTATTACTTCAACCTGAAATCAGTATAAAAATTACTAATGAGACACTTTACTTTTCTTGTATTAAGTCTTTGAAACCCACTTGAATCTTGCACAAATCGAGCATCTTTAACTGGACTAGCCACATTTTGACTGCCCAGTAGCCACACAGGGTGGCTGGATGGTACAGCTCCAGACCATCCTATACTTTCTGGAGACAGACCATGTCTCCTTAAAGCAATCCAACTAGATTTCCTCCAGTACTGAAGCAGGTGCCTGTTTCTTTAGTTGAGGCCCACAGGGAAATATGAATGGTTTACATCTGGGATTCAAGGTGGAAAATTATATTTAAGCACCAAAACTGCTCATTAAACAGATATCAGCCTCCTAGAGGCACTGCCGGACGTGGTAGGGAAGAACACGTCTCCTCTGACATCTCACACATCATGTAGGTTCCCGAGATTTAACTCTTGGTTTGCTCAGCCTTTGTCTTTAAACGCTTACATACATAATACGTGTGCCTTCCTTTGTGTTGGACAAAATTCGACCTAGGGCACATTTGCTAAGCTCCTACTGTATGGAAGAATCTAGATATTATAAAGGTGTCTGCCAAGTTCAGCTCTTGACATAGTTACTTACTAGTGCTATAACCTCTGAGGGATTATTTGATTTCTTAAAGCTCAGTTTCCTCATTTTCAAAACAGAGATAATAATAATATTGGGTCATTGGAAAAGTCATGACATAATTTTTTTTCTATGTTTTTCTATGCAAAAGTGCATCATGACTTTTTCTGACAACCCAGTACTTCTCCAGTCATACAATTTTTGTTGTGTTTGTTTGTTTGTTTTAGGTTTTTGTCATAGAGCAGCTGTGTCTACCAGAGAGACACAGAGAGGGAAAATAAATCTCTCCCTGGGGGGAAGGCCACACCACAATTCCTTCTGCTCTATTCTCCTCTTAGGATTTTGAGCACACATACAGACACACCTGGCATGATTTTCAAGCTACCAGGTCTGGGACTCAAACCACTGTCAGCCATGTGGGAGCCCAGTACCTTAACTACCATGCCACCCGCTGAACCTACATAGGGTTCTTTTTGAAACTTAAGTAAGTGTAACAAAGTATAATAATCATTCTTCAGCGTGATTAGTGAGAGTTAATACAATAGATATTTGCTGTTAATAAGAGTGCTAGACAAGGGCCAGCAGATGGTGTAATGGTTACATTACCAGACTCCTACATAGTCAACCATGGCTCAAGTCCTGGACCTAGCAGCTTAAAACTCACGCCAGGTGTGTGTGCATGCATGCCTAAAGTACCAAGAGGAGAATGGAGAAGGGATTACAGCATGGCCATTTCCCCAGGGGGAAGGTGGGGTGATTTCTTACTTTCTGTCTCTCTCTAGTGAGCACACATATCCTACAGCAAAAGCTTCTCTTAAAAAAAAAGAAAAGAAAAAAAGACTTCTAGACAAGGTTGACCCAATTTGGGTACATTAAAGGAATGAAAAACCACCATGTCCCAAGACTTCCACCCACTTCACCACCACCACCACCAGTTTCTGAAATTATTATAATAACTCTTTCAGTTTATATCACTCTCTCTAGGTTTTTTAATTTAATAATGGGAGAAGGCTACTAGCTACAGCCATGAGCATGTTAGTGTAAATGTGTTTCACTCACTTTTCTTCTGCATAGAGTATCCAAGAGTCAATGGTACCCAAACACCGGGGTAGGGGCTCAGGGACAGAGGAATAGCCAGCCTGGATTACTCATGGACAGCGGTCAGGCCTCAGAATCCTCAAGTTCTAGGCATAAGTTGACCCTAGGAACTGATGAGAGGGATTTCATTTTCCACCAGACATGGCTAAGGATAATCAACACACACACCAGCCAGGTTCCAAACTGACTTCAAGTTAAAATAACTTCATTCAACTCTCTACTGTATTTATCAAAATGTTTCTCTTCCAAAAAAGGTGAAGGACTGGGACCAGAAGATGGTGTAATGATTAAGTTGTTGGACCCCCACGTAGTTAACCATGGTTCGAGTCCTGGACCCAGCAGTTTAAAACTCATGCCTGGTGCATGTGCATGTGTACCCAAAATCCCGAGAGAAAAATAGAATCACTGGTGGCAGGGGGCGTGGGGGTGATTCCTCACTTTCTGTCTCTCTCTGTCTCTGTGGTGAGCACCTATGCCCTATAGCAAAAATTTCTTTAAAAAGAAAAAATAAGTGAAGGAGTAAAGAGTAATTTCTCACCAAAAACACCAATTTTTTTTAACCACCTAGAAGAAAATTAACCTGAGACAAAAGCATTTTATGAAACATTTGACAAAGGAAGAAAATCATTCCAGGTCTATAGGATCTTACCAGGGATGCACTGAGCAGTGTGGAAAGGACCTGAAGTTACGTAATACCAGTCTGTGTGTGTGTGTGTGTGTGTGTGTGTGTGTGCACGTGCGCGCACACTTTCAAAGGTCCTTTACATTTCTGCAAGCAGGGAGCTTGTTCATTATTCCACTCTGCTTTAAAATTTTTTTTAAGAATTATTTAATTTTGGGACCAGCAGTTAGTGCAATGGCTATGTCACTGGACTCCCATGTAGTCGACCACGGTTCAAGTCCCGGACCCGGTGGCTTAAACTCATGCCGGGCACGTGTGCGTGCGTGCCCAAGATCCTGAGAGGAGAAAGGAGGAGAAGGGATTGTGGTGTGGCCATCCCCCCTGGGGGGGGTGATTTCTCGCTTTCTGTCTCTCTGTCTCTCTTTGTTTTTCTGGCAAGCGCACACACCCTATAGCCAAAAAAAGAATTATTTAATTTTTATTAATCATTATTATTATAATCTTTAATTTACTATAGGGCATACATGCACACCAGAGAGACAGACCGGGGCGGGGAGGGGGGGTGCGGAGAGAGAAAGAAAGCAAGCCTCCAGGTCCAGGACTTGAACTATAGTCAGCCATGTGAGAGTCCAGCACCTTAACCACCATGCCACCTGCTGACTCCTCCGATGTGGAACATGTCAATAAATGAGCGACCAAATAAAGAAAACACTCAGTCAGAAGACTGGATCTTCTTTCTGCTCTCCACCCCTTTGTAAATAGCAAAGTAGAAAACTTCACACCTGGTGTTAAGGAATAATCCTCTCAGGTCAGGATTTCTGCACCTCAGCACTATTTGTCACAGGGGACTGTCCCACCCATCTAGTTATGATGACCAAAAATGTCTTTGGTCATGGCCAAATGTCCCCTGTAGAGCAAAATCTTTCCCAGTCAAGACCCCTTGTCTAGAGCAGTTTGCCATTCTTCCCTGCTGCCATACGAGGAGGGTCAAGAACCACTCTCTGCCTGATAGAGGGTCTCTTCTTTAGTTCTAACAAAAGGATGGACCAATTTAGTAAAGCAATGGAGATTATAAAGCGCAGCCTAGCGTTGGGATTTCTAAGCCAGATTTGGCTTTCCTGGCTTCAAAGATCATGAAACCTCTCATTTGTACTCACAAAGCAGCAATTTCTCACAAGGATACATTCCTTTGACTCTCTTTTAAAAGTCAAGTACAGCTTGGTAACCACAGAGTACAGAAAATACAGGCTTTCTGCAAGAAGCAATTATTCAAAACCCAAAGACCAAAAAAAATGAATATGTCAAATCGTGTCAGTTACAACACATAAGACAACTGGATTTCTTCACTTATATGCCGCCGAATGGACTGAGTTTGTTTTTTCTTGCTGACTTTGATTATTTCTTAGAGATACAACCCAAGCTGTCTAAAACTGTTGACACAGGGTTACTGACCTTTTAATTTAAAAACAAGAAGGTCCTGGTTTAGTATTTAGGCTTTTGCTTTAAGTGTTCAGCAATCATTACATCCATAATTAGACCTTGTGCAGGAATGTACCAAAATCTGCCTCCTGGATCACTTACAGGGTCTGTAGAAGCCACAGAAAAACTGAACACTTCAGCAATGGTCAGATTTTTCTGGGCTGGCACAGGAAAACTCAGCTCATGGAATATAAATCAGCAACCCTACACTCTAATTTCCACCCTTCACATGTAGCATGATTATACAACTGAGCCGTAGGAGCGTCAAGTCAAAAACCAAGGTTTATTTGCCAGAAGGAAGCCAAACCTTCAATTCTGTGGTTAATGCCACCTAGGGATATAATTACACAAGCTAATATCATCTTTCCACTAAAGAGGAGGAAAAGGGATCCTCATGGCTAACATTCATATGAATTAACCATTTTAGGTTTAATACCAAGGCTAAAATCAAATTGCTAAGGTATTCATATTTGAAAGTTTGAAAATGAAAAAATTAAGTATCCGATAACATTAACATGCTTATAGCATAGTTTCTACAGTTTATTAAATGCCCATTCCAGAAAATGTTCTCAAAAGACTGCTTCATGTGTTAGTAAAGGGATTTTGCTTAAAATAAACCAGTTGTATTACAACCTTCACAGACAGAGCTGAATTCAGGAAGAGTTCAAACATTTGGTGAACTAGATCGGGTCTCAAGGAATGAACATGAATATATTCAACTGAAGGCAGGCATAGAAATTATCTTTATTGGAAGGCTCAAAAAGGATATTTATTGAGAAAGTTTAGAGAGTGGTATGTTTCTTTTTTCTTTTTTACTTTTTTTTTTTTTGGAGAGATTTTCGCTATAGGGCACGTGCACTCGCCAGACAGACAGAGACATAGAGACAGAAAGCGAGAAATCACCCCCCGGGGGGATGGCCACACTGCAATCCCTTCTCCTCCATTCTCCTCTCAGGATCTTGGGCATGCACGCACACGCGCCCGGCGTGAGTTTTAAGCCACCGGGTCCGAGACACGAACCACGGTCGACTACGTGGGAGGCCAGTGACATAGCCATTACACTAACTGCTGGTTCCCGAGAGTGGTATGTTCCTTAATGCAAAACTTAACTCCTAAAAAGTAAATTCGGCATTTAGGAGTATAGGAAGATTCATAAATGAATCATATCAAGCCCTTCAGACATTAATATCTTCCCACAACTTCATTATTTCTACAGAAATATGCTTAAAAACTGAATAAATGAAAATACTGAACTATTTATTATTTTAAAAAATCTACATTGAAACTTCCTCAGACTAAGGAATTCCTTTATTATCTTACTTCTAGCATCTAACTTGGGTCATTCCCTTTGCCAGAGTTCCAACTAACATACCTACTATGAGAGCCACAAAAGCATATGAGCATTTTCTTTAAAACCTATGTAGAGAGTTACCATAGCTCTCAGTAATTCCACCCCTTAGTACATACCTAATAGAAATGAAAACATATATCTACCCAAGATTCATATGTGAATATTCATAGCAGCATTATTTATAGCAGCCAAAAGTGGAAACAGTCTAAATGTCCATCAACTGATGAATGGATAAATAAAATGTGGCATATCTATATAATGGAATATTAGCAGCTATAAGAGAGAACAAAGACCTGATACATCCTTCAGCATGGCTGAACCTCAGAAACATAAAGGTAAGTGAAAGAAGTCAGTCCCCAAAGGACACCTATGGTCTCACTTATGAGGTGATCAAAAATTAATAAATCAGTTCAAATATAAATAATTGTCCCAAAATATAAGTAATTCATTCCTCCACTTCCTCATACTTAGAGAGACAAAAAGTTAGAAATCAACCCCCTTCCCCCAGACGGGATGGCCATGCCACAATGTCTTCTCCATTCTCTTCTGAGGATTTTGGGCACACATGCACACATGGCTAGCATGAGTTTTAAGCTGCTGGATCCGGGACTCAAATCACAGTTGACTATGTGCAAGTCTGGCGACATAACCATTACTCCATCTGCTGGTCCCCAAACATCAATTTTTAAATTAGCTTTTTAAAATACATTACTTCCTCATACAAAAATGAAAACTACAAGCATATTTTTCAGAATCCCCCAAAATAGAACTATGCCACATTGATATCCAATAGAAAAATCCAAATATTGTGACAACAAAAAAATACAAACTCTTTTTAAAAGTATAATAGTATCATTAACTTCTGTATTCTAAAATACCTGTTTTAAATTCTACCTACCATTCCTTAAACTTTTCAACTTGAGATTCTTCTGCAATTATGCTGAGAAGCAATGAGACTTTCAGCATTTCAAAGTCTCCCTGAATTATCAAAGAACCAAAAATAAATCTCAAATTGCTTAAGTGTGAAATGTGTTTTTTTCCACTCTCAGTTGAAAAATGGCTGCAGAGATTATACTCAGATTTTCCAAGCTATAAATCTCTCTCAAAGTAGGACTGGGGTGGACATTTTTAGCCTCACAGAGTATTTTCATCAGAAAGATGTGACTGAAGGAATCAGGGAGTTGCAATGACCATCTATGTGCTGCCTTGACTGCAGCAGTTGACCATTGTTGGAAACCAGAGAAGATAATTCAAAGTCATTTCCAAAAACTAAAAAGAGAGAAGAACAACATCAACAAAACTTTAGAAAAATGCACATAATCTGTTCAGATCCAACAAAAACACTATGTATCAAGAGCTATAAAAATGTTCATGTCCTTTGGCTCAATGATTCTGTTTTTAGGAATTTATCCTACAGAACAGCAAATTGTGGTATCCTGATTTATATAGCAAAATACTGGAGACAGCCTCAACATGCAACAATAGAAAATTGGTTAATTAAATTATAGTACATCCTTTTGATGGAATATTATGTCTCCATAAAGACTAATAAGAGACATGGACATGTACTTATGATATAATGTTAATGGAGAAGGATAAAACATACTAAAATAACTATATTTTATATATTTTATAGTTGTGTATACACACACACACACACACACACACACACACACACACGAAAAAGGATTAGAAGGGTCTATATAAATCTATAGATCATTATACTAACATGGTGGACCACTCATTTTTTTTCCAGATTCCAAAACTGCTGAAATGTTATCACATAGTCTTTAGAAAAAATTTAGTGAGCCACATAAATTTTATGGAAAACAGTTCCATTAATTAAGTTGTACTCTTCCTACCAACTATAGTTTTACTAGTGATATTTATGTCAAAATAATGGCCATAAAAGACCCTTAGTCAAGAAGCAAAGAAAAGTAACACAAGGCTTTAGGTAAGATTCAAATTGATTCCATTATAAATTTAGCAATGAGAATAATTTTTTTTAAAAAATAGGGTAACTGGGGACCAGCAGTTAGCGTAATGGCTATGTTGCTGGACTCCCATGTAGTTGACCACAGTTCACGTCCTAGACCCAGTGGCTTAAAACTCACGTCAGGCACGTGTACGTGCGTGCCCAAGATCCCGAGAGGAGAATGGAGGAGAAGGGACTGCGGCGTGGCCATCCCCCCTGGGGGGGTGATTTCTCACTTTCTGTCTCTCTGTCTCTCTCTGTCTGTCTGGCAAGCGCATGCGCCCTATAGCAAAAAAGAAAAAAAAAATAGAGTAACTGAAGAGACTTTTTCTGTTTCTAAACTCCAAATGTATACTGTTCATTTTTCTTATAAAATGTCCATTCCTCCTCTTAGGAGGAAAGAGAATATGGAAGAATATTGGAAGCCCCTTCCCTATCTACTGAGCCTTCACCTGGAAACTCACCTGTCTGTCAAGCTCACTAGTCCACAGGGAGTTCATCAAGCAAGGGTAAGCATGAGCTGGCAAGAGTGGCCCAGAAAGCCCACCAAACAGAACCCTGATACGCAGGTCCTGCCTGCAACTAGTCTGGGCCATGGTACCCAGATATCTGGTCCAACATTATTCTAGATGTTTCTATGAAGGTATTTTTGTAGATAAGATTAAAACTTAAATCAGTATATTTTGGAGATTACCCTCTACAATGTAGGATGGCCTCATACACATACACACACACACACACACACACACAGGCATATATATTTGGTATATATATTTATACTGTCTACATACTATATATAATACTCATAGTATGTATAGACATATAGTACTTACATGCATATACACACTTGATACTAGTGAACATATGTGCATACAACATCCTACAGTTCTGTTTCTATGGAGAATCCTGACTTCCATAAATGTTGCATGTGCAGTCACCTGGCACCGAGGAAGTGTGCTAAGGACATTTGCTGAAAGAAGAGGAAAAAGTGAGCTACTCTTGGATCCTGAAAGGGATCCCTCTCAACAAAGTTGTTCACATTCCTCTGGGAAACTCATGTAAGTAGCACAATTGTCAAAATTACTAACTCACAGAGATTCTCTTTACATCTGCTTGTTGATTAATATTTTCGATATCTGTTAAGAAATCAAGTTGGCCATTTTACTTCCCATATGTGCTTCACCTGAATTTGAGATGCATCACCACATACCTGAGGATGCCACCAAGAAGGTTAGCTGTGGCCTCCATTAAGATCAGTCTTTGGGACCCGCAGGTGGTGTGGTGGTTAAAGGAGCTGGACACTCCCACATGGCTGACCAGGGTTTGAGTCCTGAATCTGGTGGTTTGTTTTCTCACTTCCTCTCTCTCTCACTCTCACCCTCTGTCTCTCTCTGGTCAAATTAAAAAATAAATGAATGAATAAATAAAATAAAATAAAATAAAATAAAATAAAATAAAATAAAAAATTATTTTTTAAAAAAGATCTTGGTCCTTATATACAATTTATTGATTCAATATGAAATCACAGCGATTACGAAACAGTCCTATTTTCCAATTTCCACCTTCCAGACAGACATCTATAGTATTAAAAAAACTCCACTGTTTCTCTAACATAAGATCAATATTTAGTCTGTAATAGGTAAGCACTGCCATTTCTTCAGCATCCTTTCTTTCTTTTCTCTTCCTTTTTTATCATTTGCCAGAGGGCACATATACTCACCAGAGAAAGAAGAAAAAAATCCCACAATGAGCCACAGCAACAACACAGTCTCACCTCCATTTCTCTACCCCATCAGGATGTGGGGCACACACACATGTGCCCAGAAAGTTTGTCAAGCTGCCAGGGCTGGAAACCAAGGCCAGCCAGCTGAGATCTGGCTCTCCATGCACTGCACTTCACCACTGTGCTATGGGCTGGTCCCCTTTCACATCCCTTCTGATGAACCCTCTCAATCAGTAATATGTTAAAGAATTCTCATAATGAAAGACATTTAAAAGTTTGTGTTATTATTTATTTCTGTCTCTAATTTTTGGTGTTTAAAAATGTCTTTATAAAGCTTTCCTTTTAGTGGTAATAACAAAGTGTTGGACTTTAACAGAATCTTTTATGTAACTGGTTTAAATGAACTAAGTGTATTCAAAGCACATTGACTTGGTTTAGCAGATTTTTGCTGAAATGGGTAATTAATTATTTAAATAAGTACACTGCCTGATTTTCATTATACTAAAAACATCTTACCAACATCAGGGACACACACCTTGGACCCCAAAAGGGTAATCATGTCCAGAAAAGAACAATTATAAAACCCGACTTGAGGATCAGGATTTAAGCTCCTTCATTGGAAGAATATAAAAAATAATAAATCTTTGCACTTTTCATTCTTTATTTTGCCTTCACTGAAGGCTGTTCTGGGGATTTAAGAAAAAAGAGTCAAGAGCCAGTCAGTCTCCTTTGGGGGAATTGCTGTAGCATGGAGCAAATGAAGCCAGTCTTCTCTGAGGTCCATTGCATTTATGCTTTGGGGAAGTAACGAAAATCACCAGCCCATGCACTCCCCAGGAACACACTCCCGCAACGTGAACCACAAAAATGGCATCACTGAAAAGTGCCACATATCTATTTACATACCCACGGTGGGTCTTGCATCACCTCTCTCTCACATAGCTTAAATTAAGTCTATTAACATCAAGCAGCAACTCACCTGAAGCCATACCTGCTGTTAGATTGGGAGTTCTTCATTTTAACTACAGCCATCAAATTGAATTCATCAGGGGAGACTTTCACAAAGCACAATTCCTGAGCCCCACCTCAGGGTTATTAAATTAGAATAGATAGGAATGGAGGTGGGCTGATTCTAATGACAGATAGGCTTCCTAAAACAGGCCTTGAGAATCAGTGGAAATAAACCTCCTCTGTAAGCTGCCCCACAAATTATCCCAGGCCACATGCTTCACTGCCCAGGTAAGTGAGAGGCACTGAGCTCCAGAGGTTCATGCACTGTACCTTCAATGCAATTTTCTAAAATGATAAACCTCAGAATTCTCCAGAGTTTCATGTGTGCAACAGTTGAAATTATGTTGTGTTGGTTTTTTGGCTTTTTTTTTTTTTTCCATGAAAACACATGTGTCCTTTTGTTTCACGGTCTCACTTGGCACCAAGTACCCAGTTCATTTGCCCATCAGATTAGCTCGAATTACATGCTTTTACTGCTCCTACAAGCTAATGCAAGAGACCTACAATTAACTGTGGGCTGGTTTAAGCCCTAAATGGAACTAATGTCTGCCCCGACCAAATGCCTCAGGACCTGCTTCTTTTTTCCTGTAAATTGCTATTTTTGTAGGCTGTCTTCCAGAAGTTGAGCCCCAAAACAAGTTGGAACTGTAAGCATACTAGATTCTACTCACAATTCTTATTGATTCCTTGCCACTTGCACTATCTTCAAAAGCTCAGCCAAATGTACAATATTGTCCTTATAATGTAAGACAGAATCGCCACTCTTAATGTAACCTCATTTGAGCTCATATAATAGCAGCAATGAGAGGAAACCACCAACACTCCTGCCTTCCCTAAGTTCCCTGTGTCCAGACATAGAGAGACATAATATCACCTGTCTTTGTCTCTGCAAATTGAAGAGTTTACTCATTTCTGAAAATACCAGGAATGTTAGACTATTCCAGTGCCAGTTCTAAAATGATGACAGGATACACAAATTTGTTCTGGCTGGATAAATTTTGCAAACTTCAGAAAGAGAAAAAGACGACTGGGTAATAAGCATGATTCTTGCTCATTGGCCCCCATGGAAAAGTAGCATAATATCAGTATTATATTACCTCTCATTTCCATCAGCAATGAGTTACACTATGTCAATTCCTGAGAAGGACAATCAGATAAAACCCTACCAAGTGCCTGTGGAATTTGCTGCTCCTGGCATCAGGGTGGAAAGAGCAAGAGTGAATTAAGCAGAGCTGATTGTGCTTTCAGAGGTGGGAGGGTAGGGGAGAATGCATCTACTAACTCTTCAGTAGAGTTACAGGCTTCATTTTGCCATAGATCACATTTCCCTCAACTACTATCATAAAAGAACTAGCGAAGGCTCTCAATAACGAGAATTGGAAGTGGAAAAAAGGAACCCGAAGGTATGTCTTCACTTGTCTGACTCTGAAATCTTGTTTTCTGCATGACTTTAATAGACCAAGTCATATCCATTATTTCTGAGAGTCAAACTCTTGGCCTGACATCCTTAACAATCATTTCCTCAAGTTCAACTTTTATTCCTGAACAAGTCAGACTGGATGGATGCATGGTCAAATGGTGAATTATACAGAAAGTCAGGAGTTCTGGATCAGCTTCTGTGGCATAGTGGGTAGCGTACTAAAGCTAGTGTACTAAATTGCTGGAAGACACATGGCTAATCACAGGTTCAGATCTCCTGTCAGTCTATCTGAAACATGTAGGGTGCATGTGTCTATGCCCAAGATCCTGATGAGCTGCAGGGCTGGGAAAGGAAGATTGTAGCATGACCAGACTCTGTTGAGGATGTCTCTCTCTCTCTTTCTCTCTCTGTCTCAGGCACACACTCTATCATGTACACAGGCACATACTCTATCATGAAAGTTTTCAGAAAGTCAAGAGGTCCCTTGGATGCTAAAGAGGCAATCACTTATGTGGTCCTTGAAAAGTATCTATTCCTCTCTCATTTGAGGTGAAAACATTGAAAGATACCTGGAAGGAGAGTTCCTAGTCTTTGGGAATCAATGAGTTCACTGGCCCAGGCAATCTGGTGTATGTGCTAACTAACCAGTCTCCTTCAGGTATAAATGTTTGCTTCCAAATATGTGTAGATGATGTCCTAATAGTAACAAATTCATTTAAAAACATTTTTAACTTAAGTATCTTTTGACATCGACAATGAAAATATGCAACCACTGTCTATGAGTACCTGCAACATATTTAGATATTATGAGTAGCCCTCTTGCATTTCGAATTATGAACTAGGAGGCCATCAGGTTTCATTGTTGCCTGAAAACTCTTGCAGATCCCCATGAATATCCTTTAGAGAGTTTGAGAAATAAAATTCAAAGTACCACAACTTTATCGTTTCTATTCCACATGTTGGCAGTGATACACTATATTGATAGTCACATGATAGCAGAACCAATACAAAAGTCATAATGGCTTGCTTACTGCTATGGAGATTCTTAGCTTTATGAGTTCTTCCTGTTTGTCATTTTCATAAAATTAAGTTCATCTTTACTTAAGTAACAGCTAAGAAGTCAGGTTTTGGAGTCAGGTTGTGTAGGTTTAAATCTCTGTTCTTCTTCCCACCATCTTACAACAGTAAGCAGCTTACTTATCCTCTCAGTCTCAAAGTGCTTATCTGAAAACTGGGTCCCCGAGTGAGTTCCTACAGTGAGGAGGAGGCTCTTAGCCTCAGAGCCTGGCCAAATGTTTGCATCTATCCTGGTTATTTTTCCTCTCATGTTTCCCTCCCACCAATTGGTCAATTCATTGCGCTCTCCTTCAAAGATCAGTTCAGAAACATCTCCTCCATGCCAGACACTGACCTAGACCTGCTCTAGTTCTACCTCTTCCAGAAACATCCTACATTTCACTTTTTTTCTTTGTATCTACCGTATTTTCAGACTTGGTTGCAGATTTGTTCACAATACAATTCTTCAGGATTCTGAATCTTTCTTATGAGCTCTTCCCCCTCCTGCTCAAATACGCAGTGTGGAATATGCTCCTAAATTGCAAACAAAGATGTGGTTAACCAGAGCCTGTGTATGCACACACACACACCCAGAGAGACCCATCCAGGTACACATCAGAGACCTGTCAGCAGGTAATTATCTTCTATGCTGATGGCTCTGAATTGCTGGGTGCCTTCCAGCTATGTTCACTCTTCAAACTTTGCTTCCTGTCCTCTTTGCAGCTGTTTCTGACTCTAGGAACCCTGGGGCAGTAGATCTGCTCAGGTTTTTCTGTCTTGCCTCTTCTTGCCCCTATAAAGATGCACAGCTCTGAGCTATACATTTCCAGAGCAAACATGTAAGATGATTTACAACCCAACCCAGTCCAGGAGAAGAAAGCTATCTTTCTGTAAAGTCATTCCAACTGTTGTCTTATTAATTAGGATTTTATTGACCAAACAGTGCTTGCCCAGACACAGGGAGGCTATTTTTACTTAGGCTATCACTTTGCAGGTGTGGTAGGCAAATGCTACTTAGATCTGTGTGATGCCATCCAATATGGAATGGGAGAAAACACAGATGTGGGCTTGGTGAGCTCAGCCACCTATGCAATCCTCCAGCCTCTCTCTGCGTAAGGGAAAGCTCCTGGTGGTCCCAGGAGAGCTTACAGGGCCAGATTTCTTAGGAAGAGAGGACTATTTGAATGTGTGCTTCCTGAGGGGATAGTGGGGAAAAAAGACAAGTTGGAGAAGGGGTTAAGTGATTCTATAGAGCTAGTCTGACACCCAGGAGGGCCTCTGGGGTCAAAGGACCACTGTTCCACACTGCTTCTCAAATTGTGTCAAGGTATCAGTTCCTCTCAGTATTAGTCTGCCATCTCTCTGCGTCTGCATGATAGCTTAATGCCTCCAAATTTGACCTCATTGTGGGAAAATTGTTCACACTTGGCACTTGGAGGATACTATGTAATTTCAAAGCCAGGGTATGAGAGCACTGCAACTATTTTAAAATCCCATATGCTTAAATTCATTCAAAAAACTTCATGTGTATGACTCTTTCTCTCCCTTCTTCTTCTCATTCCCCAAAAAACCAAATGAGCATTGTTGTGGTTTTTTAAAAAATCTTTCAGAGACATTCATGAAAAGCTCAATGTGTGTTCATGACAAATACACCCCTGTGGCTACTTGCAAGAGAAACAAACCCCAGCATGAAAATTCCAAGGCTTTCCTCTTTTCTTATGTAAATAATTCTCCAGATGGCTTATTTGTAAGACGTTTACTAATTCTTGTTTTCTTTCTAGACAATCTGTTCCCAGTAACCATTCTATCAGTGAAACTTGAGGTAATGCTTACAATTTTATTTAATGAAAGGTCTGTCAGAAAACTTGGTCTACAGCGGTAGTGTTGGTGGTATCAATACCACACACACACACACACCAAAAAAACTATCAGGAAGGATTGACAATTCTTGTGCTGTTGTTGTCAGACAGAAGATATTTTTAATTAGAATTAATTTCAGACTTATTTGAATATCAGATCTTTAAGGGACCACCAACTTATCTAACTCCAGAATAGAAAAGGTAATCAAGGGGAAGAAGAAAGAAGCAAAATACTTAAGAAACCCAAAATGGAAAGCAATCTGTTGATTATAATGTATATGGTCATGTCTTTGACTGGACTGATATGCAGTGTATTCATGATGGGAAAATCATTTGGAATGCTGCAATGATACACAGTGATCAAATGTAAGAAATAAATTTATAAAAAATAATGAAATCTGTGCCATGTACTTCTTTCCCATCTAGTGCTCAGGCAGATTCAGCAACCATTCCTGATGGCATCTATTTCAGTTGAGCTCAGAGGTGATGTCAAAAACATTTTCTTCTTTTAATTTAATTTGATTTAATTTAACTTATTTATTTTGGAGAGGTTTTTGCTATAAGGCACATGCGCTCGCCAGAAAGAAAAAGACAGAGAGACAGAAAGCGAGAAATCACCTCCCAGGGGGGATGGCCATGCCACAATCCCTTCTCCTCCATTCTCCTCTCAGGATCTTGGGCACGCACGCACACGCGCCCGGCGTGAGTTTAAGCCACCAGGTCCTAGATTCGAACTACGGTCAGCTAATGGAAGTTCAGTGACATAACCATTACACTAACTGCTGGTCCTAGTCAGAAACATTTTCAGCATGCCTCACCAAGTCATTACCAATTGATCACAGTTTGACTTGTGAGAGGCTACATGTCAACCATTGCTAAGCCCCTCATTTAACTACAGGGGCTGTTTAGACTGTGAGGATGGGAACAATATTATTCAATGTCTCCAGCTAATTTAAGGCACTATTTCGTAGGCTGGAACATTCAAACAAAGGTTTAGGATATGGGTGAGAAATTACACTTTCATTTTCACTACCCCAACTGTAATTTAACATTTCCTTTGTTCATGAGGAAAAGTGACAAGCCATAGTATGAGCACATCTAACTGTCATCAACAGAAATCACAGACGTTTTCATGGAACATTCATTTGTTGCAGATTTCTCAACTATCACTTATACACATTGCTAATTCTAAATGATAGTAGTTATTAGACTTGCCAAGATACTTTTCTGTAATCTTACTGCATTTATAAGCCCATATATTAATTTATTGCAAAGTTTTAAAAACATTTTCATAACTATATTTCTCATTCGGCATTGAGAATAATATATAATTTCAAAGCCAGGGTATGAGAGCACTGTAACTGTTTTGAAATCCCTTGTACTAAAATTTGGCTTCCTTCGTAACTGTATATATTTCACCTTATGTATTTAAGGCATTGTTCTGAGAAGGGATCCAATTCAAAAGGGTCTGTCAAAAGGGTCCATCCCATGAAAATATTAAAAACCCCTGGTTAAGAGAAAAGCCAAGCATCCTAAACACTTACTTTCATGCTCTTCCCAGGTAAAAAGGGAAAAAAGTCTTGAGATGTGTGCCGTCTTAGACTGATCCCATAGTTACCGCCATAGTAATACGAGATTTTTTAAATTAAGACAAATTCACACTGATGGGGTTGGTGAGGAGAAGCCAGAGGTACACAAAGTAAAAAGTACAAGTTCCCAAGTTCCACTCACCCAAGATAATTATTGTGAACAATTTGGTATATGGCTTTCTAGATACTTGGCTCGTTACATAATAAAAATGGAATAAAACAATTCAGGCTGCTCTACAGCTGGCTTTATTCACTTAATTAAATAAAAAATAAAGAGCGATGTTATAGACATCTTCCCTTTGTATAGATTTGCCGCGTTCTTTTAGTGGCTGAGTTTTCCACTCTGTACATGTACCCCAATTCATTTTACAGGCTCCAATAAAAAAGATTCATAACCCAAAGTTTTCTTGACAGAAGATAGCAGAAAGAAGTTATACTTTGAACCTGAGAAGGTTAGAAATTCAGTTGGCTGGCATGGTGCTCTGTGGAATAGAACCTCCAGTGATGAAGGCTGGCATGGTGCTCTGTGGAATAGAACCTCCAGTGATGAAGTCTGTAGCTAAAAAGACAACATAAAGCATCGCCTGCATCTCTGACACACAGACATGGCCACTTCAGGAGGTGAGCATCTGAGGAAGAACAGGCACAGAGGCAGGGGAAGTCCAGTCCCACGGCCTGGTGACTCCTGGGAGAGAGCAGCTTGGTCTGAGGAAGAATCCAAGCTTTGGGGCCTGCACAGTCTCAAGGACACTGCAGCAGGCATGGCCACCTACACATCATGGGACTGGCAATGAGCCTTCTACCAGACCCAGGGCCCAGCTCAATAGGACACCCACCCTCGGCAGGGGTACGATTCTCCCGCCTCAACCCTCCATCCTCTCATTCTATTCTGTCTATAGTCATGTCTGGCCCTCCTACAAATCCTTTCTACTTCCAAGTCCCTCCTGACCTAGAGGCCTGCCACCTTGAGATTTGCTGGTTTGGGGAACTCTTGGCATCAACTGCCCCAAAGTAGGTAAATAGGGGCAGGGGCAAGGGGAAAACTCTTCAGTCAAAACTCATGGAAACGTTACCTGGTTGGTATCACTGTGCCAAATATTATATTATTAGGGTAAACCCCAAAACTCTGGTAAGGCCAATACAAGATCAGAGACTGCAAATAAAAGGAAAATTTGTTTTCAGAAACGAAGCAATGAGACAGCAAGGCAGCCATGACACACAGGGACCCAGGAGAGCCAGCCCTGCCCCAGCTAGTGGCTTCAACATGTAGGGGAACACTGAACCAGGAGTCAGGGACCCAGAGTGCCTCAGGGTCACTCAGCCCCAGGGACCCCTACAATTTGGGAAAGTGATTTTTTGGCTGGATCTTCACTTCCAGCCATGAACTTAAGGGTTGAACCTATTAATTTGTAGCTAGAACCAGGACCAAGCAAGATCAGAGAAGGGCCGGCCCCAGCCTGGCTCCTTGCCCTGAATCACCTTTTTTCCTCTTTGTACTTCTGTATTTCTCAAACACTGGGCTGCTGCTTTCTCCTCAGTCCTAATTCAGGGTAAGAATGTCTCTTTTCTACCCACATGTACTTTTCCCCCCTCTCATCACATCTTGCTGTCTCCATTCTGCTTTGGGTTTCAGCAATTTTAAATTCCCTGGCTTAGAGTCAGCTCTTCTATCAGAACCAATGTGGCTCCAGACTGTTCTACCCCCATTCGATGCAGGAAATAAAACAAAGCCAGGCTTGTTCCCGGTTTGATAGGCTGCAAGTTTAGGGAACGGGGGCTTCAAATCTTTCTACGATTTTGTTTTGGCACCAGAGCGTCTGTGTTTAATTCTGCGTCTCCTGCCAGACTTGGGAAGCCGAAGTGATAATATCAACATGCGGAGAGACAGAGAGCACAACCCTCCATCTTCTCCCTCCCTTGAGTGTGGGGGTGGGAGGTCACTCAGGCACACACGGACACATATGTGCACACAGAGACACACACAGTCTCACAGGCACACACGTGCATACACTCCCTTAAGCACACAGACACACATTCACCCACACATGCACACAGACACATATACACACATAGAGACATACCTGACACACACTAATACACACAAGCACACAGCAATACACATACCCACAAGCATGTCATGCACACATGCAGACACACATGCACACGCTGACACACATACTCTCCCACAGATAAACACTCACCCCATGCACACACTTGGACACACATATACAGACACGCATGTAAACACACTAATATATACACTCCCACAAATACAGACATACACGGTGACATGTACATACACATACATTCTTCCATGCATACACACTCGCCCACCCATGTAGACACATATATTCACACACAAGCACATACCTACACATACACACATTGATACACACATCCCCCCAAACATACATGCATGCCATACACACCAGCACACACTCAGCCATACCTAGACACACAGCCACACACATACAGATACACATTCTCACACAGACCCACATATAAACACACGTGCACACTGCTACACACACTCAGACCAGCAGAAACATGTGTTCTGCATGGCAGAGAATGCAGGAATGTCACAGGGTAAGCTGAAACAGCTCCCAGGACTTGAAAGAAAACAGTTTCTGATCACAAGGCCTCTCCAGGAGGGCCCGTCATAAAGTTCAACCAATTAAGCAGACAGTTTCTATGGAGACGTTTACTTTTCTCAGCTCTGAAGTTCAGCAGCTCCTGTGTCCTGGCAGATATGACGTGGGTGCATGTTGTGGTCAATCTGTGGCAAACTGAAAGACCTATAATCTCTTTGGATTACTCTCTACAGATAACTGAGTTGTCTTCTGTTTTTAAAAAACAAGACATGGGACTGTGTCGGCATCAGCGGTTCTTGAACACCCAACAGATGCCCAGAGGGATCAGCAAGGACCTTTGTCTAGTCCATTCTCTTGCTAACAAAATTGTTTGAGTCTGGGTAATTCTAAAAATAGGTGTATTCAGCTCATATTTTGGGTGTCTAAGATCCGGTGGCCACATCTAGAGAGGACCTTCCTGTAGGTGGGTAACTCGGTATAAGGACAAAACTAGAGCAGAGTCTCTCTGTATCAATGTGCCTCATTCCTTCTCCTAAACCCAGCAGGACCCAATCCTGGGCTCCATCCTGATGCTCAATCGCTTCCCAAAGGCCCCACCTTTCAACATCATAATTAGATCAAGTCTCCTTTAAATACCTTTGCAATGAAACCACATTCCAACTTGTGCCTTTGGGGAGGACACATTCAAACCACAGTGCCCTCTTAGGATTCAAGCAAGGCTACCTCAGAACCTCCTTCACTCACATACTCATCCACTCAGCAAATCATTCCTGAGAGCCAGCAGGAGCCAACGATGCCCAAGCCCAGGGGCCCCTTAGTGAACCAAGTGGAAAGGACCCTCTCCTGATTTTACAGTTGCAGGGGGAGACAAACGTGTCCAAAACCCCCACAGAGGGCTGTGGTAAGAGCCCCAGTGCCCTCTTAGGAATAAGAGAGGAGAACAACACCCTGTCTAGGTGGGGAAGTTGGGAACTGAGTGAAGTGAACACAAGTCTACCTACTACCCTGGCCCACATGGGGACACAATTCTCTCTAGTACCATCAGTCCTGCAAAGAAGGAGATTCCAATCATCTAAACAATTCATGATCAACACATACTCCCACCTGGGGAAGAGGGTGTGTGTGTGTGTGTGTGTATAGCTGCGGAAGTCTTTGCATGCTTTTAACAGGAGAAACGAATATAGGAGAAACAGAGTACCTACCAGGAGAGGTAAATAGGATAATAAACGTTCAGTGACAGTAGTGTGCCTAGAACCTAGAAGCTGCCCAGTGAAAGCGGCCACTGCTGTTTTCATGTCATTTGGTGTCCTAATGATGCCTGGCTCCAGGTCTCCAGCAAAGGGGTTTATATCCCTCAGAGAGCAAAGAACTGGCAATGAAAGTGAGAGGAGGCTCAAACTCCCCTGGTGAAGGGCACAGGGACAGGAAGCATGTAGCTGAGTCAGAATCCAACACTGCATGATCCAGGAAAGTGTAAGCAGAACTGACCTGAATCTCCTCTTGTATCTGATGTCTCAGACTCCTTTTAAATGTTATGTAAAAACAGGGAAGAGAATGTTGTAGTGGACGTTTTGAATCATCTTCATGAAATAATGTAAAATCAAGTCCACTGTCTTTTCTACATAAGGTCACTGCCCACCGATAGCATTTCCACCCTGAAGCTGCCAGCCCGTGAATACTGGGAGGGAGATGGCCATCACCCTGGTGCTAGGTGTCCGTCACAGTGGGGACTCTTCCTCCTTCAGGCTGTCCTGACCTGTCTCAGTCCCTCATGAAGCTGCAGAGCTGCCCTTGATTCCAGCCCACTGTGATCCTTGTCAGCAAGAAAAGTTTCAAAAATGTATCTGCTTACCCCTGAAAAACAGTATACCACAAATTGAATATCCCTAATCTGAAAGTCTGAAATGTCTCAAAATCTGAAACTTTTTGAGCACTGACATGATGCCACAAGTAGAAAATACCATGCCTGGACTCATGTGATGATCACAGTCAAAACACTGCAATACAAAACTACTATATTAACATACCTTTGGATTATGTATATTAGGTATATATGAAACGTAAAAAAGATTTTGTGTTTAGACTTAGGTCTAAGATATCTCACTAAGTATATGCAAATGTTCCAAAATCTGGAAAAAAAAAAATCTAAAGTTTGAAACATTTCTGGTCCCAAGTATTTTGAATAGGGATATTGAACCAGTTTGTTCTGAATTCTGACAAACCCCTGTTTAAACTCCTCTCTGGCACTTACTAGCTGAGGACCTAAAACAAACCCTCAGCCATCATAAGCCTCAGTTTCCTTAACTATAAGTGGGAAGAACATACATCATGGAGTTACTGAGATTATTAGAGGAGACAATGCCTATTAATAGCAGACCATCTGACACATGACCAGTTCTATGTAAATGTTATCTTTTATGGATTTGCTTATACCTTATCTTTTTCCAGAATAGGGTGTATGTGAGTGTATTGAACAGGACAGTTAAAAGGAAAAAATGATGAATAAATACATCCAACTCAGGCATCCCATAATGACACAGATCAGGCCATCAGAACAGCTCTTACATATTGTTATTCTTTTAAAATTTTATTTATTTATTTTTAACTTGCTACAGGGCACATGCGCTCACCGGAGATGAGAGAGAGAGAAAGCTGCCAGATCCAGGACTCAAACCGCAGTCAGTCATGTAGAAGGCTAGCACCTTAACAACCACCCCACCTGCCGGTCCTTTGCATATTGTTCTAACAGCCACCCTTACAGTGTCTCTAAGTTCAGGATATACCCATTGTTCAGAAGTGCTGCATTTCTTACTGATAATTTCAGACAGAAATTTATCCCAGGGATAATTTTTTTTAAAAATTATAAACATATTCCAGTGAATGCCTTATGATCAAAATGGAATTCAAACCATCTCTTGAGATGGTGATTTAAAGCTTATTAATCACTGTAAATTATTTTGACACCCAAGTGAAAAGTCCCATGAAATGGTTCTAGGATTTCATTTTCATTTAATATTAATTAAAGGTCACTAACCGTAAAGTATTAATAAAATCAAATTCACCAAAGGAGCTCCCAGATGACAGACTTCAACTCTGGGTGAGTTACGGGACCCTGAGCAAAACACAGGCCATAATGAAATTTTAATCATGGAAATGTAATCAGCACAACTGTGATAAAAAGAGGGCATCTCTCAGGAAGATAATACTTTTAATAATACATTTCATGATCATAATTAGCCTACCACTAGCAGTTTATGACTATTATGGCTATTTAGCAAAAGGCTTTACTGACAGACTTTGACATTGTTTGGTAGGCCTGTATGATTATCCTATCAATATCAGGCCTGGGATATATATTAGGGGACAGAGGAGTTGGCTCTGGTGATGTCAGAGCAGAGGAATGTGAGAATGAAACTAAGATTAAGAGCAATCCCCTGGGGATCAACAGTTAGCGTAATGGTTATGTCACTGGACTCCCATGTAATCGACCACGGTTCAACTCCCGGATCGGTGGCTTAAACTCACATTGGGCGCGTGTGCGTGCATGCCCAAGATCCTGAGGAGAATGGAGGGGAAGGGACTGTGGAATGACCATCCCCCCTGGGGGGTGATTTCTCACTTTCTTTCTCTCTGTCTCTGTCTTTCTGGTGAGCGCACGCGCCCTATAGCAAAAACCTCTCCAAAAAAAGGAAAAATAGCGCAATCCCCTGGATGGTGATCAGAAAGCAGAGAAAGAGCTATGTCATTCTCATAGAGATTATGTCCCTAGAAAGTAAATGGTGCCCACCAACTCCTTTCTTTAAGAAAGAGTGGCTATCAATTGCTTTGGTGTTTCTTTAATCCTGTCTTGTTGGGGATGAAATGAATGTTCACAACATTCAGCTCAGCAGCGTGGCACTTCATGAATGGATAAAGATGGAACTCATCCCTTTGGCAGCTCCATTTCTGAGGTGCCCCATGAAGATATCAAGGCAAAATTCATGGACTGACAAAAAGGCCTTTGGGAGAAGATGGGTGAATGGGGTTAAAAGCATCTGCTCAAATTTGGTATATCCTCCTAACAGGGCTTCAAAGCATTTACTATGTTGCCTTTTTCCCTCCCTCTCTGGAAAAGTGAATGGAACCCAAGACATTTTTAATCTATATTTTAGGAACTAAAACATATGACTGTGTATCTTAAATACTTTTTCACTTTAGTCTCTTTTTATTTGAATTACTAATTACTTACTGAAATAAAGGTTGTAATTAATAAAGCCATCAATAGAGATTCTGACCTGCCCTGTAAGCATTGGGGATTTTGTCCTCACTAAACAGGCTCTTCGAGGTGTGGGAAAATGGCTCCTGTAGTCTTGATGGCATAAATTTCTCATGAAGATCTATTCTAAAATTATTTTTGAATGTTCACCTCAAATAAGGATATTTGTGAGATAACAGCGCCCATTTTTTAAAATTAATCATTTATTTATTTAATTGAATTTGCTATTATAATTAGTATTATTATTTTAATTTGACCAGAGGGAGAGAGAACGAAAGGGAAAGCGAGAAAGCAAGTTGCCAGGTCCAGGACTCAAACCACAATCAGCCATATGGGAATCTAGTGCCCTTAACCACCACACCACCTGCCGACCACACTAGCGCCCATTTTCTAAAGACTAAGTGTCCATTTTAAAAGTTTGTTGATTCCCAATATCAATCCACTGCAGCCATATTGAAGTTCCTGAAAAACTTATCTTTAAGGCCATTTCTAGAGTTGTGGAGGGAAGAGGGAGGTACTAGTCATCCCTTTAACCAAATACCTTTATTGTAGGACAAGTCTGAGTAAAATTAATATAGAGTTCACATTTTACTCTGGAGAAAGAGCAGACTCAGGAGTGCCCCTTCTTGGAGAAGAAAGGATATTTATAGATGCTATTGTAATTTCATCTCTGAATGTGTCTGAGCCCAAAACACCACTCTTCCCAGCCATTGCAATCACTCTTTCTTCAATCAATTTCCTCCCAAAAGCAAAGCTTCCTAAAACATAAGATCCCAAGAAATTCCAATTTTTATTATTCTTATTTATTTTTATTATTTATTTTACTATATTTTATACATTCAATCACTGTACATCACCACAGCTTATGAAATAAATTTTCCCAGTATAAATACACTACACACTAGTCTAGTAGAAGATATCATACACAGTATCAAAAGATAATTCTCCATTTTCATGTTCCTTAAATGTCTTGTCTATTTTTATCCTTGATTGCCTTCCTCTCACCGTTCCCCACTTTCCTCCCCCCACACACTATCTCCAGTATCTGTAGAGTTATCCATGCTTCTATATCCTCCAGTCTTTCAGTTTATGCCATAGAGTGCATTCAGTATATATTAAGTGGGGACGTACAATGTCTCTCTTATTGATTGCTTCACTCAGCAGTAAATCTTCCATATTTGCCCACTTTCTATCAAATGCCAGTGTGTCTTATAGAGACTGTCCACTTAGGTAAGCAGGGAGATTCCCCAACATTCTGCCTGCAACTATTGCCAGCTAAGCAGGCAACAATGGAAATGAAGAGCAGTTGGGAACCCCATTTGCTAGCAGAAGTGATGACAGGCCAGTCCCCAGCCACCAGCAAGCCTCTTGAGATGGGACTCTGTGGTCACAGGCCCAATGTTTCCACAAACTCATCAGAACTTATTCATCCAAATGATGATTTTTCTCAAAGAAATCACCTTAAAAGTAAATTTAATTGATCTTTTCTTCAAAAATCACTTGGAAACGGGGAGAGTGAATATTGAAGATTATATGAGAGGATTAAATGAGGTAAATCTAAAGCATACCTATCATGGTGCTGAGTACATAGGAGGCACTTAATAGATGTTGACAATTACTCTAAGTATATCCCTTCCAACCTCTCAAGTTGTAGTTAAATACTCTTTCCAATGAAGTATAGACCTCAATGAGTAGAGATTTTCAGTCACCCAAACTATTTCCTACTTTACTCCCATGAGGCACTGGGAGCACATGATGCAAATTAAGAAATAAAACCACGGTCTTGGGTTAAATAATGTAACTGTTGTATAGAATGATGACAAGGAAAGCTTGGGTCAATGTCTTCGGGAACACAATCAAAATTACACATTTTATTTTGAAATCTACCTAGCTATACCATGAGGGCTAAGGCTAATCACCTGGCCTCTGTTTCCTCATCCTCGAAAGCAAGAAGCAGAGTTCCTGTGGCAGAGATAACACCACATACTCTCTAAACCTGTTTCCTTTTCCTAGCCACATAAAGAGACTACATTCTCAACAACCTTTGCAGTTTGGTTAGGATCATACAGTCACTGACGCCATCTTCTTTCTCTCTTCTCACCCCCCTTACAGGTCATAAACATGCGCTCTGAGGTAGATCAGGGAGGGAGGAAGCCTCATGCACAGCTTGAAGAAGAAATTCTCCCCCAGCTAGAGGTGCCAAACTAGAAACATCTATTTTGGACTTTGTGTTTTCATGCCATACAATTTTATTAAGATTTGAGGGGGTGTTATTAACGATGTTATTAAGTATACTGATTAATGTAGTTGCTTCCCACTAAAATTTTAGACAACTCCCTGCTTAAGAGAAACCATCTCAGATATAACAGACCCAGGTGCAGAAGTGGATTAGCTAAAACTAGATAAGGATAGTCAATATTTTTTCCAACTAAAACCACTTGGAGCTCCAAGTTGCAATCTACAAATATCAGCTTTATGGAAAGGACTAAATGCATAAGTAATAATGGCTAGCTTAGTAGGTGATCTATTTCCTACTTTCAAATTAGCTTGGTAAATAGTGAGGTAAACATATTAATCATAAAAATTTTAATTTTAGAGCTGGAAATGAGCCTTAGGGTCACAGGAAGCATGAGATTTTTTTTAGACGTACAGGAGGGTTGTCACTGTTAGATCAATGTGAGATGGGCACGCTGAAGCTAGAGAAGTCAAAGTGACATATTTGAGATCACTAGCCAGTTAGTGAAGGGGCCAGAACCACATCTACCAATTATAATCAGTTCTACTGTGTCTCTTTATACTATAAAGAATGAAAATTCAAATTCTTAAGTGAGAGTGAGATGGTAGACTCAGGTCTATTTATTTCTAGGGCAGAACCCATGTGGCTCCAGGGGATTCACCAGAAACCACACCTTTGAAAACCTATTTAATAGTTGATTAGGTACCGTAGGGACTTGACTTAGGTCAAACAAAAAATTACTAAGTAAGGTAATGAAGGAAACAAGCAAAAAGTAATAGCTTCTCAAAACAAAACAAAAAAAAAAAAAACTGTCTGCCTTGCATCTGAGGCATACTGAGAATGTCACTGGTGAAAGGACTTTGATTTGACCCAGAGCAAAAGGAACCATCTTAGAAAAAGAGAAGGGTATTCTTCCATTGATGATTAACCCAGTTCAAATACTAGCTGAAGAAAATTAGACATTTTCCAAACTCTTTACACATAATTAATTAATGTGCTATTAAGTAGTAAGTTGTTAAGAAGGTATTTTTTCATTTGCATATCCAAAAGTAATTAGCAACTAACACAGATGTTTAGGCCTGTTCTTTAGGGAAGAGGCTCCACATCAGAACAAGCAGCACAGACTAGCAAGGAGTCAAAGTCATACATCTCCTCTTCACGAAGATGGAGTGGGTAGGATGGGAGGGAGGGGGCATGAGACAGTTCTGGCTCTTGAATGTCTCCTTGAAAGAACCAAAACCCAATCTAGCCAAAGATTTACTCTTTCAGATGGAGACTGTAAACCTCAGAAACCCAGTGCCTTCTGCATGACTTATATCGGGGTGTGGGAAATAGAGTTGAAAAGTGCCCCCCAAAAAGATATACCCTAATCCCCAGAACCTGTAAATGTGACCCTATTGGGAAAAGCATCCTGAGATCATCCTGGATTCACAGACCTTAAATCCAAAGACAAGTGTCCTTATGAGAGAGAGAAGAGAAAAAGGCCAGTTGAAGACATAGGCAAACTAAAGGGATACAGCTTCAAACTAAGGAACACTTGAGGCACCAGCAGCTGGAAAAGACAGGATCCTCTCCTAGAGCCTTCAGTGGGAGAGCAACCCTGCCAGCACCTTAACAACAGAGCTGTGAGCAATATGCCTACTATGTATTTCTCCTCTTCTGTTCCCTCCAACTCTGGTCAGGGAAGGAGGGTGAGGAGTAGGAGGGAGGATTGTGAAGTGGTCTTCATGGAGGAAGCCAAGCTCAGATTCTGCCAAAATTTTCTCTCAAATCTTGGGTTGGGATCACAGATGCCATTGGTATGGTGGCCAGATGGTAATACCTACATGTTCATACAATGGTAGTAGGATTTTATCCACCAACGTCCTGAGAACAAGCGTGTCCTAGAAGCAACAGTCTGCCTGAGAAATCCTTCCTTCTGAGCTCTATCTATCACAATTCTCAAGTAAATATGAAGGCAAACAGGAAAAAGACAAAAAAAATCCTGCAGAAAACCCACACTTTCCACTTGGTTTTCCTCAGATTGGAAAATGAAAGGCTAGTTATAATCTGCTGAAAATAAACTGTTCAGAGAACTTACAGATTCTGAGCATGGAAGATCAAATGTTGCAATCAAAGGGAATGAGGATGTTTAACCGGAAAAGAAAGATCCGCATTGCAGAACAATCAGAATTCATGGAGTCTGTGCTTTTGTGACAGGAAACCACCAAGTTGAACATTAGAAATGTTCATTCAGAAAACCAGAGTCTTGGTTTTCTATGGCTCAGGTCCTTAAAAAATAATGGCAGGAGCCAGACCAGCAGGAATGGAGGGTACAGAGTCGAGAGCAGAGAGGATGTAGACATGCTGTGGGCAGATGCCCACATGACACACAGAGTCAAATTCAGCAGAACCCAGGGTCAGTGACCCCAAATGAAATCGCACAACTGGTCAGCAGCCTTTGAGTAAAACCAATTCTGGGAAAGAGAAGATCTCCCTGGAAATGTTTATAACACATACTGGCTCCATCCTCTGCTGTTCTCCAAGGAAGATTGAATCCATTTTGCTCAACACAGCATTTTTAGACAATGTGGGTTTTATGGTTTTTGTAAAACAGAGGGAGGAATGAATTGCAAAACCAAATATAACTAGAAATGTCTTTGTAATTTTAAAATAAAATAAATGAAAACAGTTCAGACCAAGGATTGCCCTCCAAGAATGGAAACCCAAACACAATCACTTTCTGCTGAAATACAAGGGAAGGAGCAGAAGCGAATCCAAAGGGATTGAGATCCAAAACTTAAACCCAATAAGCTCAATGGTAGAAATTAAATACAAATTATTAAAATATTACTAACCCTAGAGGCTAGGAGTAACACACACAAAGAAATCTACTGTCCTTTCAAATGTTCATGAGCAAGCAATAAACCTGGATTTTAAAAGCTTCTCACTGCTTTGGGAATACAGATATTTATGTTGTGATAAGCATTTCTACCTGGGCAATTGTGTCTCTAGTTGCAAAATTACCAAAGGAATTGTAAATGCTTTGTAAATCCTCCACCAAGAGACATCTTAGAGCTGCCTAAATTTACTATCAAGGCCAGTCTAGGTATAAAATCTTAGTATTCTATATTTACTCAGCCTGTCTAAATGTCCAGAAAGAAAGCAGTTGAATAAATACAGAATAGCTACTTATCAGAATAATAGGCAGCCCTTCAGAAGATGATTCTGAAGCCTGTATTACCAAACAGAGACTGCTTCTTATATGTTAAATAAAGCAAGATTAAAAATTCAAGCACACTATTGTAATATTACATTAAGATCCATAGGAAAGTAACCACACCAAAACAATAGGTGCTTTCTCTGGGAACTAAGATTAGGTGAAGGTTCCCCCCATGCTCTAGTTTCCAACTTTACTAATGTAATTATAATGAAAGACAGTTATAGATGCTTTTAGAAGCTTCTGGAAAAAATATAATCCAAAATTATCCTGTTAAATATTACCTTTCTTGTAGGAATGCCAAAAGAGAAACTGCAACAGAGTGAAAACAGGGACTTTTCTTACTCCAAACTCTCTCGTTTGGGTCCTTGGGGAGCTAAGTTTGAGGAAAATTGAGAGTCTTGCTTTGGACACTTTGGGTCTGAGGTGCCTATGAGATATGGAAGTGGTACTGCCAATTAAATACTTGAGTCTGTAACTCTTCAATGAAGAGAATTCTTTTTACCTTAAATATTATGATCACTGGTCTACCCAGGGGAAAAATATTTTTGATCTGCAGTTAATGTTTTTTTCCTACTACTTTTAACACAGAAGATATATGAACTTGAACAGCCTTTCAGGTCTCACTTTAAATGAATTTGAAATTTATCTTTATGTTTCTATCCAATTGAAAGTTTACGATTCTAAGGTAAATGCAAATAAATATACCAAAGTAGAATTCTTGCCTTCAGGTAATAGAAACCAACGAGAGCTAATCTAAGCAAAAATAAATAAATAAATAAATCAGGGGGGGATTGAGGGAGCACACAGAACTGAAAAGGGGAGAGCTACCAAGCATCAGAGAGAGCAGAATTAGAGCACTCTCAAGAGTCCAGGTAACAGGAAATAATGGAAACCTCTTTAGGGAACAAATGTCAAAAAGAATCAGCTCAGCTTCTGACTACCCCGGTAGTCGATATACAGATTCTTAGGGGAGATCATTCTGACTTGGTCATGTGCTTACATCTTGACCAAGAAAGGACAAGGCAACCCAATTAACAGCTCCATCAAAACCACACGTAAGGTAGGGTGGATGATGCTTAACCTAAGTGAAGAAATGAATGCCAGGCGGGGAGATACCAATATCCCTCTCACTTTCAAAATCCCAGAAACAGGTGTTCTGTGTGCAGTGTTTCATATAGACATGGTGCAGAAGAAAAACAAAAGCAACAGCTCTAACTGGGGCTATGAACCCTTCTCTAGACTACTGCCATGTGCGTGACCACCCATATATGGATTTGCCTGCCTGATAAAGATTGAATATACACACTAAGCACAAGATCCATGGTGCAGAACTTTTCAAAATCAAACAAGAAGTTAATATAAAGGTAATTATTTAGCAGTTACATTTATAAGCAATAAGTTCAAAAAGTAAATGAGCCAAATAGTGAAAAGAAAACCTAAAACACACAACTCTTTTGAGTTAAATGCCTTGAACAGTAAAATTAACAACAGAAGAGTCCCATTGTATCATGAGTCTTTTTTATTGACTTGTTTTCTAACTCCACTTTTGAACACAATGAAAGTTGTGTGTTTTTAAAATAAAACAAATATTTTTTTTCCTTTCCCAATACTACATAGAAACCTCTAGGGCAAAGTAAAATAAAACCTCATTATTTCAAATTCCACTCATTCCAGAATTATAATAATTTGGCTTGGGTTGCATTAAAGCCTGCCTTTGTACTCTCTTTGAGTAGTGGTTTTACTAAACAAATCAATAATACAAACAAGATTGCTGGGAGTCCTGTTTCAGCTGCTGAAGGGAAGCTGCATCACACAGCTTACATGCAAATGATGACTTCTCGTGCAACCAGTATATGGTTACAGAGGCATCCTTTTTTTTTTTTTTATTGCCAGAGCACATGTGCACTTACCTGAGAAAAAGAGAAAGAACCCCTCCAATGGGGCATAGTCACACAGCAATCCTTTTTCTTTTTCTGTCTGTCAGGATTTTAGACATGTATTCATGCATACACACCTGGTGTGATTTTCAAGCCACCAAGGCTAGGATTCAAACTGGTGGTTGGCCATGTGGGATCTGGCTCCCATACACAAGTACTTAACCACTACACTGCCGGGTTAGCCTAGAGAGATGTCTTAATTGTTATGAAAGCAGAATTAGCAGGGCTTATGAGCAGCTAGTTCATATTTCTACAGGTTCCTTGTACATTTTTTTTAATTCTTCTATAATTAAAATGTCCTACTCATTCCAATATGTTTTCACTCTGTTAATCTAATCCAGTATTGTTTGTGCTGTTTAGGAGCAAAAAGGTAGAGAGAAAAGAACCTGTTTGCCAATCAGCCTTAAAAAAATAAAGTTGTGACTGTAGTTTCTACTTCAAAGTGAGGCAACACTAAAAAATATTACGTATGTACATATGCCAGCACAAGTACCTAAATGAGCATGTCTTGAATGAAACATAAAGCAATATAATCCTGTTATAAATGTCGTCAATTATTTATAATGCACTCTCATTTGTAATCTCATTTGAGCATCATGGAGCATAATGACAAACATGCAAAGACAGAAAATGCTCACCAAATAGCCCATGTCCTCCCTTGCCTTTTCCAGCCTCCTTTGCAGGACACAGACTGTGGTCAGAAATAATACGAGTGGCACTTCAAGGCTGAGAACAGGACTTACACACCCTCCATCTTCCCTTCCTGTCATACTGACCTTGAAAGCCCCTCGATAAGATGGCAAGAATATACTAAAGAAAACTCAGATCTCTGAGTCACCAGATGAAAGAAAGACTGTAAACATGAGATCGCTTAAAAATTAAATAAACAGATTTTGGTCAAGGAAAAAATAGGTTTTGTTACTAAGCCACGAAGATTTGGAGTTTAGTTTAGCCTGTTCTGATGAACACACTACCTGCTGTTTCCATCTTACAGACAGAAAGATTGAGACTGACAAAAGATATTGGTTATCAGAAAAGTCATGATGTATTTTTCTTTATGAGAGGGTTTTGCTATGGGCACATGTGCTCACCAGAAAGACAGAGAGAGACAGAGAGACAGAAGCAAGAAATCACCCCCTAGGAGGGATGGCCACGCCACCATCCCTTCTCCTCCATCCTCCTCTTGGGATCTTGGGCATGTGTGCACACACACCTGGTATGAGTTTAAGCCACCAGATCCGGGACCCCAACTGCGGTAGACTACATAGGAGTCCAGAGACATAGCCTTTACACCAACTGCTGTTCCCCATGATGTATTTTTCTATGCAAACATGTGTCATGACTTTTCCAGTGGCTCAACATATCACATGCTGGAAATCACATTGACAGTAAGTGGTTGTGCTTAGAATATAACTCCAACCTTCTCATTTTCATGTTCTTCCCCTAAGACCCAAATGTTAAGATATTGCCTAAATGCATAAAGTAATGGCCAGCTGCTATTGAACCACAGTCTGTGCAATCAATATGCCATGCCAGAAAAGACACTTCCATTCCTAATTTATTTAATCTAGGGCCTTTTTCCTTCTTCACTTGCAGGCATTGGAGACTAGAGACACTAAGCACCACCAAAGCCTGGAATATGCCTTGAACCTCTTCTACATTTCATTCTTTTTTTGTAAAAGCTTCTTTATAAAATCAAAAGAGTATTGTTAAGGGTGAGTGGTGAAAACAGACTCAGGAACCAAAAAACAGTAAATATAAGTCCAATTTTTCATTCTGCCAAATTCAAACAAACATCATTTTAATGACCTGGCAGCCCCCGTGAAGTCAGCAGCCACCAGTAAAATAAAAAGCCCATTCATTTAAGAAAAGAAGTGTCAACACAGACATTTAACATAAGTCAGGTTTCCACAAAAGAGTGACCCTGTATATGATGACAGGCACATGGAAACTAGGATTAAACAGTTAAACAGCATCACCCAAAGTAAATGCAAGGAACGTATAGAAATTCCCTCCACCCATCCTGGACCCAATCTGTACACCATCTCACAGGCAGACCTTAATGTAAATATGGAGAATTCAGGCAGGATTTTCAAAGGTCTCCATAATTCATCGGTCTGGGAGGTAATGTCTCCATCAGTGTTCATGGGTAATAAAAGTACTGACTACCAACTTTTCTTGGCAAGAAATGCAAATTGGTATAGACTATCCAGAACAATCCAGCATATGCCTTATAAAAATACAAAATACCTAAGGGGAAATTTAAGAATATGTCTTTATGACCTTGGAGTAGGCAGAGATTATTTATTTAGTTAGGACACAGAAAGCAATAAACATCAGTAAAAAAAGCAACTATTGAACAAACCCAAAATTTTACATTTCTCTTTGTCAATAAACACTGCTATGAAAATAAATAAGCAGGCCACAAACTGGAAAAGAACATTTGTAACACATAGCTGATAAAGAACTTGATCTGAAATATGTAAAGCATTTACATAACTCAGTAATAAAAAGACAAACAATCCAATACAACTAAGCTAGAGGTCTGAATAGACATTTCATCAAAGAATAATTCAAATAACCAATATGCACAAGAAAGAGTATCAATATCATTAGTCATCAGGGAAATAGAAATTAAAACTATAATAAAAGACTTTTACATACTCATCAGAATGGCTAAAATGAAAAAGGCTGGTGACACCAGATACTGGCAAGGAAATGGAGCTATCAGAATGCTCACATTTGGCTGGCAGGTTTGTAAAATATTATGGCCACTTTTGCTATGTAGTTAAGTAGACATCTCTCCTCTAACTCGACATCTTGTAGGTGTTTATCTAGGAGAAATGAAAACACATATCCACAAAGACTTGTTCATAGCAGCTTTATGTATGTAGCTACAAGCAGGAAGCCAAGTGTCAGCTAATAGTAAAATGGATAAACAGATTGTGGTAGATTCATACAATGGAATAGTATACAATAATCAAAAGGTTCAAATTGCAGAGACAAGAAATAATACAGATGAAGTTTCATCTACAGCCTTGTGGCCAGCAAGGGACTCTGAGACAGGGCCACCATTGGCCCCAGCCCCAGCTCCAGCTAGCTTCCCCTACGCCATAGCCCTCTCCAGAAAAACTGGCCTCTGCTCACTCACCAGCAGCGCCCCAGTTCCATCTACAGCCCCATGGCCAGCAAGGGACTCTGAGGTAGGGCCATCACTAGCCCCAGTCTCAGCTCCAGCTAGCATCCCCCAACACTTTGCCCTCTCCTTCAGAAAGGTAGGCAGGTTTTTTTTGCTCTTCTTTCTTTTCTTAACTTACTATTCCTCCTTTCCCCACAGATTGGCCTCCAGTCACTCGCCAGCAGTGCCCCAGCTCCATCTATAGCCCCCGTGGAGAAATCACGCATTGCACTAGCGCGTGGTGCACGACTTTTTCTTTATTCTCTTTCATACTTTCTCTCCTCTTATATTATTCTCTCCTCATCCTCCACCATCCTGGAGGGAATAAAAAGGGCTAGAATCACAGTTCTGAAATATCCTAGTGTTGTAAGGGGATCCTTTCTTTTACTGAACCACAGATACTGCTCTTTAATCACCTGAATAGAACTCTCCTCTGGAGACCATACTGCCAAACACAATAGAAGAGAGACCTCAGCACACATCAGTCCATAGCAAAAGAGAAACACACTTGCTCTTAGTTGAAGAAACATTCTCCCAAAAGGTATTCAAAAGTGAATACATCTTCCAATGGCTACAAGTAAAAGAAGAGGCTCAGGTCTGAATAAAGCAGGAAACATGTCTCCATCAAAAGAACACAATAACTCCCCTCCAGCTCTTGAAAAAACAGATGTTACCAAAATGTCAGAGTAAGAATTTAGAACATTCATGGTGGCAAAATTCTATGAGTTGAAACACAAAAGAGACAACAAACTATAGGAGATTAGGTAGTCCTTCCACAATATTAAAGAAGAAATGGACACTCTAAGAAAAAATCAGATGGAACTATTAGAGATGAAATCTATAATACAGGAAATCAAAAACTCTCTTGAAAGTATTAAAATGCGATTAGACCATGCTGAAGATCGAATCTCCGACATAGACGATAAAACCTCTGACCTAGAAAAAAATTACCATAAAGACAGAGAAAATAACAACAAAAAAAATAACGAGGATAATATACAAGAAATATTAGATTCCATTAGACATCCAAACAGCCGAATAATTGGTATCCCAGAAGGTGAAGAAACAAATAACAGCATGGAAAAATCTATTTCATGAAATCCTGGAATAAAATTTCCCAAGTTTAGAGAGACACTCAAACAACCAGACCCAAGAAATACAAAGGACCCCAAATAGAATCAACCCCAGAATATCTTCCCCAAGGCATATCTTAGCCAGACTAGCAAAGACCACAGATAAAGACAAGATACTAAAACTGGCAAGAGAGAAATTACAAGTGACTTACAAAGGCTAACACCAGACCTCTCAATGGAAACAATTCAAGCAAGGAAAGAATGGGAAGACATACTGAAAGTGTTAAGAGAAAAACAATTTCTACCAAGATTATTATATCCTGCATGATTATCCTTCATATGGGGAAAAAAAGCTTAAAATCTTCTCAAACAAAACCTGAAAGAATTTCCCAACACCAGACCAGCTCTTTAAGAAACCCTGAAGATAGTACTGTTCAAGGAAAACTGAAGAATAAACAGCCAAAAATAAAGGAATAAAAGGCAACCATGACAATGGCCAACTTAAACATCAGGACAAGTCCAGTAATATTGATAATAACATTGAATGCGAATGAATTAAATTCTCCAATAAAGAAACACAGACTGGCCGAATGGATAAGAAAACAGAAACCCTCTATCTGTTGCTTACAGGAAACCCACCCCATGGATAAAGACATACATAAACTAAAAGTGAAGGGTAAGAAAAAGGTTTTCCATGCAAATGGGAACCAAAAAAGAGCTGGAGTCATGATACTAGTTTCTGACAAAATAGCCTTTAAAACAAAAACTGTTTGAAGAGACAAAGAAGGGCACTATATTGTAGCAAAGGGGTCCATCAATCAAGAAGGTATAATGCTTATAAATTTCTATGCACCTAACACAGGAGCACTCAAATACGTGAAGGAAAGACTGTTAGATCTAAAAGGAGAGAGACTTCAACACATTAATAGCTGGAGACCTCAACACCCTACTCTCCCCTCTGGACAGATCATCTAGACAAAAAATAAAGAGATAAAGGATCTAAATGATACCATAAATCAAATGGACTTAAAAGACATCTGTAGAATGTTCCACCCAAAAACCACAAAATACACTTTTTTCTCACCCCCAAATGGAATCTTTTCAAAGATTGACCACATGATAGGGCACAAGGCAAGCTTCTACAGAATCAAGGGCATAGAAATTATACACAGCATCTTCTATGACCACGATGGAATTAAACTTGTTCTTAATTTCAACAGAAATACTCAAAAATACTCAAATACATGGAGACTAAATAACCTACTCTTCAATGACTTCACGACTAATGAAGAAATAAAGACTGAAATCACAAGATTCATGGAAGTCAATGACAATGAGGACATTAGTTTCCATAATCTTTGGGACACTGCAAAAACAGTCATAAGAGGGATGTTCATAGCAATTAGTGCACATAAGAGGAAGACAGAAAGAAGGCAAATGGATCACCAAACATCATGCCTCAGAGAACTGGAAAAGCAACAGGAAAACAAAACAAAACAAACAAAAAAGAACAACAACAACAAAAAGAACAAAAAACTCCAGGAAAAAGGAAATACTAAAGATATGAGCAGAAAGAAATGAAATAGAAAATAGACGAACTATACAAAAAATAAATGAAAGTAAAACTAGTTCTTCGAAAAGATAAACAGAATCAATACACCACTAGCGAGATTTATTAAGGAGAGAGAAAGGAACCAGGTGAATCAAATCTGCAATGAAGCAAGCAATATAACACCAGACGTAGTAGAAATACAAAACATCATTAGAGAATACTATAAAAAACTATATGCCAAGAAACACGACAATATGGATGAGATGGACAAATTTCTGGATGCATATAATCTACCAGTATTGAGCCAGAAAGATACAGAAAGTCTGAATAGGCCCATAACAAGCCAGGAGATTGAATCAGTAATAAATAACCTCCCAACAAAGAAAAGCCCTGGCCCTGATGGCTTCACCTTTGAATTCTACAAAACTTTCAAAGAAGAGTTAACCCCCATTCTGCTCAAGTTATTTCAAAAGGTCCAAAAGGGTGAATCTCTCCCTAATTCATTCTATAAAGCCTCCATCACCCTTATCCTTAAAATGGATAATAATTTAAAAAATTTTAAATAAAAAGATAAGGACAGGACAAGAAAGGAAAACTATAGACCAATATCTCTGATGAATATAGAAGCAAAGATTCTCAAAAAGATACTAGCAAATCGTATCTAACAACTTATAAAAAACATTATACATCATGATCAGGTAGGCTTTATTCTAGGAATGCAAGGTTGGTTCAACATATGCAAAACCATAAATGTAATACACCATATTAACAGGAAAAAAGATAAAAAGCCATATGATCATATCAATTGATGCAGAAAAAGCATTTGATAATATACAGCATCCCTTTATGTTCAAGACTCACAGCAATATGGAGAAGGGTCACTTCTCAACACAATAAAAGCTATCTATGAAAAACCCAAAGCAAACATCATCCTGAATGGAGAAAACTGAAAGCTTTTCCACTAAAAACTGGTACAAGACAAGGATACCCACTTTCTCCACTCCTTTTCAATATAGCACTGGAAGCCCTCACCAATGCAATCAGAAAAGAGAAAAAAATAAAAGCATTCAAATAGGAAAAGAAGAGGTGAAACTCTCTCTATTTGCAGATGACATGATTGTATACATAGGAGACCCAATGGTATCCATGAAAAAATTACTGGAAGTGATACATGAATACAGTCAAGGTGCAGGGTACAAAATCAACATACAAAAATCTATAGCATTTCTATATACAAACAGCAGACAGACTGAAATAGAACTGAAAAAAGTAATTTCATTTACCATACCCACAAAAAGTATAAGATACCTAGGAATAAATATAACCAAAGAAGTTAAAGACCTCCACAAGCAAAACTATGAGAAGCTAAAGAAATTGAAAATGACGCAAAAAAGTGGAAGGACATCCCATGTTCCTGGATTGGAAGAATTAATATAATCAAAATGGCAATTCTACCCAAATTAATCTACTTATTTTATTCAATCCCAATTCAAAATACTAGACACATTCTTCACAGATCTAGAAAAGACAATTATAAAATTTTTCTAAAATCATAAAAGACCTCATATTGCCAAAGCAATCCTGCACAAGAAGAGTGGAATGGGCAGCATCTCACTCCCAGACCCAAAAATATACTACAAAGTTGTGGTAATCAAAACAGTATGGTACTGGCACAGAAACAGATAGGTGGACCAATGAAACAGAACAAAGTCCCCAGAAATAAACTCCCAAGCATAGAGTCAACTGATTTTTGACAAAGGGTACCAGTCAATCCAGTGGGAAAAAGAAAACCTCTTCAGCAAATGGTGCTGGAAAAACTGAATTTTCACCTGCAGAAAGATGAATCTGAACCCCTGCCTCTCTCCATTGATAAAAATCAACTCAAGGTGGATCAAAGATCTAAACCTAAGACCTCAAACTATAAAACTGCTCCTGGTAAACACTGGAGAAACTCTGGGAAACATTGGAGTAGGCAAAAAAAATTTAAATAAGACCCCCAAAGCACAGTCAATAATCCCCACAAGAGACAAGTGGGATTATATCAGACTAAGAAGTTTCTGCATGGCAAAAGACACAGTAATTAGTGTGAATTGACAGCCCTTAGAATGGGAAAATATTTTTGTAAACTATGCGTCAGATAAGGGACTGATAACCAGAATACACAAGGAACTCAAACAGCTGTTCCAAAAAAAGAAGATCAACCCTATTAAAAGATGGGAGAATGAGTTGAAAAACTACTCTTTAAGGATGATATATGAATAGCCAAAAGCGATATGAAAAAATGCTCAACATCCCTCATTGTAAGGGAAATGCAGATCAAAACAACAATAAGATATCACCTAACCTCAGTCAGAATGACTAAGATTTAAAAAAAAAAAAAAATGATTAAGTGCTGGCCGGGGTGTGGTAAAAGGGGACCTCTCTTACACTGCTGGTGGGAATGTAAATTGGTCCAGTCACTGTGGTGAACAATTTGGGGATTCCTCAAAAATCTACAAATAGAACTAACTTATGATCCAGCAATCCCACTCCTTGGTATCTACCCACAGGACAGAAGAATTCTTAATCGGAAAAGTGCTTGCACATCGATGTTTATTGTGGCATTATTCACAATTGCTAAGACATGGAACCAACCCAAATGCCCACCAACAGATGAATGGATTGAAAAACTGTGGCATATATACTCTATGGAATACTACTCAGCCATTAAAAAAAAAAAAAATACAGTAAGACCCTGGCTTTTGACAGAAAGTGGATGAATTTGAAAGATTCACTGCTGAGTGAAGCAAGTCAGGCTATGAAGGAGAGACACTGTATGTCCCTACTTCATGTGTATGTATGTGTGTATATATATATATATATATATATATATATGTATATATATATATGTATATATATGTATATATATATGTGTGTATATATATATATGTATATATATATGTGTGTATATATATATATATACATATATATATATATATACATATATATATACCAAGTGTCCACACTCTATGACAGAAACTGATTGACTAAAGGATATAGAAACACAGTAAATGGCTGTGAATACCAGATATAGCATGGGTGAAAGAGCAGAGTCTGAGGAAGGACATTTAGAAGAAAAATATAGAGGCAAAGCATTAATGGGACAAAGAAATGTGGTATTATCTGTTGAAGATAATTTTATGGTACTATCAACTGGACTAGGGAGAAATACACACATGTGGAAATACTCACTTTCTAAGCTAAATAACGTGAATGAATGTATAAAAGAACATGAAATAAAAAATAAAAATTTTAAAAAAGAAATAATATGGGTGAATTTCCAAAACATTTTGTTGAGTACTAAGCAAAAACATTATGCTGAGTGATGTCAGACAAAATAGTATCTCCCAGACAATTCCATCTATACAGGGTTTTTAACATGGGAAAATTAATTTCTGATAATAGATATCAAATCAGTGATTGCTTCTGGAGTGAAAAAGAAAGTTGACTGGGAGAGGGTACATGGATATTTCTGGAGATGACGTAAATACTCCGTATTTGCTGGGGATGGGAGTGACAAAAGGATATGCATTTGTCAAAACAGATTAACTACAATACTTAAAATCCATGCATTATATAAATTATACTTCAATTTTTATTTAGGTCTTTTTTGTTTATTTGTTTTGTGATAGAGAACACACACGCACAAGAGAAAGAATGAAGCGCACTCTACCAAAGCCTGGTCATACCTCAAGCCCTTCTCCCAACCTCTAGCTCATCAAGATTTTGAGTACCAAGCCACGTGCCCTGAATGTTTCAGGTTGACCAGTACAGGGATCCAAACTATAGTCAGCCATATAGCTTCCAGCATACAGCCCAGCAAGCTACTGACTGTGCCACAGTGACTGTGCCTGTACTTCAGTTTTTAAAAAGTACCAGAAGAAATGGTATCCTTTCTATATTAAGCCAAGACTAAGGACAGACCTTTAAGAAACATTGGAGGAGAGAATCTCACTAGAAAACAAAGGCCTCATCCAGACCAGCGGAGAGAGCAAGGCACTCCTCTTCAACAAATTTGCAGCCTTGGCCCAAGGCAGGATATAATCATGACATTAACCAACACACAAATCATGGTGATTACCTATTTTTAATGACATTGGTTAGACTAAAGCCAGGGTCAGGCACCTCCTACATGTGCATCATTTCAAATCTTCTGGGTTGACCTCCTACTCCAGGGACTACTTCAATGACCAGTGCAGTGCAGATTTCCCCCAGGGGCAGGCCTGACAGTGCATAATCAGCCTTTACTTCGTATTTTTTGCTTTCTGTTCTGGAGCTTCTCTGAGATCCCAGAGTGGGGGCCCCAAACAAGCATGTGCATTCAGGAAGTGGAGGAGGCCTTGGGGCAGACTTGGCCAATCCCAGGGTATCTGGTAGGCTAATGCATTTCTCTACATTGCTTGTGCAGATACTTCTGAGGTATACTTCTTTATGCTCCTCAGAAGATGTCTCCAGATGGAGCATTGGTCACCTACATAGTGGTCAACTCAGTAACACACCCTTAACTGACATGCCCTCTTTCCCCCTTTCACTCCCTCCACTCTCACTCCTACTCTCTGGGACCACTTTTCAAATAAACCATCTACATGCAAATCCTTGTCTCTGGCTCTGCTTTCAAGGGAACTAAGACTGAGACAAAGTTTATGAATATATATGTATAGAAAAACACACATACATATACAAATACCTGCCTGGATGCCAAAACCTGGTATAACACAAATCCCTATTCAACTGGCTGTATGCCTGGAATGCTGTTCCTGGTATAAATTAGAAAAACACCAATGATCTCCTGCTAAAAGTCAGCTCTTGGTGAAGTACATGCCTTGATAGGAAGTATCACAAGAATAATTTCCCAACACCCACTCCAGAATTGTCTTTTTCTATGTAAATAACAAACCCATCCCTGGTCTGAAATCAGTCCCCAGAGCATCAAGCTATACCACTGAGTCTGTAGCCAATGACTAGTCACTGAGTGATGGGTGGGATAATATCACTTCCGGGGGGGAACCTATCTTTTCGAAGAAAAAACTCAAAACTTGTAATTTTTAGCTTTTGAATGACTATTTTTCTCACACACAATGAATTATGATGAAGTATCAAACCACTGTTTAAAGAACACTAACACGTGACAAGCACCAACTCTGTCTCTGAATGCATCTCTTGTTGGGTTCTACAGTCCTCAACCACCACAGGAGAGTGGTCTCAACAAGCAGAGAGACAAAAGAGAGTTTGTCCCACACCCCTTCATTCATCTACTGTATAGATGGTGTAAACCGCATGGCATCAAGCAAGAAATTTTGCCTTTTGTATCTCTGTCTTGCTCTCAGGCAGGAACTCACTTTAAAAAAAAAAAAAATTAAGAAGAAACCAGTTAGTGAAAGACAGTGTAAATATAACAAAACCCCTTTAGTGAAGATAGCTCATTAAAATCAAATGGCTTGTTACAACAGGTTTTCAGCTGAATTGCTTAATGTATGTTTTATAAAACTTTACAAGGCATCTGCCAACATTTAAGCAGAGTGGCAGGCTGGTGTGTTGATTTTCTTCTGCAGCGAAGGTTCAAGAAAATGGTAATAGAATGTGAAGACAATTACTTAGAAACATGTTGATGAAGACTGGAAAAATAAATGAGGAGCTTTTAAATCTGCTAGAATTGGAGCCAGGCTCCAACTCTGTGTAGAGACAGACAGGCTTGGGCTCCGTCGAGGCATGTCGAGATCAAGGCCTTGAAGAATTCTTCAGCTTCTGTCCTAATTTCTGCCATAGCTCTAAGTTCCACACAGCTCTCACCTCAGACACAGGCTGCATCAGAAGTACAGAGTATCCAACAGAAATGCAGTTGATATTTTGGAATTCCGGTATGTGTGGAGGAAGTGGATGACATGCATCCTGACTTTGATCCTGTTTTCTCCAGTTTGCATACTAACCTAAAAGAGACTGAGTTTCATTAAAGCGAAAAAAGGATACAAATCTTCCCTGGGAAGAAGGTCTGCTATTAAGCGTACAAATAATTGCTCACAACTTAAACTGTTCAAACTTAAATAGTATGGCATTGAAAGCTACTTGCCATCTGTCTCCCACTACCTCTCCAGCCACCTTCGCCGGACAACGTTCCAATCTTTCAGAGTTCCTTTCTCATCCCGGTGTACACCGGACAGTATCACAACTCCACACTTTTGCTCATTCCCCCCTCTATCCTGAAATGCCATTCTTTGTCTCCTATCTTTCATGACAGTTTATGGGTCAACTTCTCTGGGAAAGTTCTCACCCAAGCTTTTCCATTTTAAACTACATTTGTCCCTTTCCTCTTTAGTATTCTCACTGTACCTTGCACATCTTTCCATCTTACATCCCAGAACAAATTCCTTGAGGGTTGAAATGACCTTTCATTTATTTCTCTACGTTTACTGCTTCTTAGCACAATTTTTAGCACATTAGATATGTTCTTGGACTAAAGAATACTATACAAGGCAATTTGATTTCTTGAGAAAGCAAGGAAATATTGGGTGGTTATTACTCTGAAAATATTTGAAAGGATTCAGGCAACATTCATCTAGAAACTCCAGAATATGGCACACAAAGCCCTGATAAAGCCATAGAGAAAATACATCCTGCAAAATTACAAAGGCTTCTCCTGCTCAGGGAGTAGAGATGTCGACACAGGCTTAATCCGCACACTGCTGTGCCCTGTGCCACTTCTCATTTCCTGATTAAAATGCACGCTAGATTTCCAGAAGAAAAGCACATTGGCCAGATGAATGAAGATGATAAGGGGAAACCATTTGGATGACACACAATGGAGGCTCTGAAAGTTTGGATTTCTTTAACTTGCGAAAATATTCCTCCTGATGGTTCTTTGAAGTAGTACTATCCTTTGATCCTAAGCACGACCTTTCTTGGAATCTACAGGATGGTGTTAGAAACCACAAAGTTCCTACTAAGTCATGGATCCATGGACCTCTTCATAACATGTCTATTTCTTTCCTGTCTTCTTCACCAGGTAATGATTAGACAACAAAGCTCATTCGAAAACTGAAAAATTTACCTCGAGCAAAATTGAGAGGTAAAATAGGGAAGGAACCAGCAAAGAGAAAGGAATATAATCCAGAAATACTTTTCCTCCTACGAGGGAAACAACTAGTTATTTTGTCACATTAAAAACTAAAAACAATAGTTTCTTGTAATTCACTAGAGAGAAATCTGAACATACCAGACCACCATGGCCTAACAAACTCCAAAAGGCAACAGGAGCCAGTTTCTGAGCAGGCCAAGGGATTCAGGCTGCACACTCCGCAGGGGAGAGAAGGCTAAATCAGCCGGAAAAAGGTAGGCCTGTACAGTTCAGTAAGCACGAGCACAGACAAGCGTGGATAATTTTAACTCCCAGTACAGCTGGACTGACCACTAAACTGTCACCTCATATTGAGCTTGTAACTGAGAAACCACAATTATCCTTTTGAGCACATTTACGAGGAAACCCAGGGAGCCCACAGCATTATGGGTGAGACTATTTAGAACAGGTGGATGGGGCAGTGAGAGAGGATTGTCACTTGGGGTCCCCTGCAGAGATGGAGAAGGGAAGCCAGAAGGCCAACTCCATGGCAGCTTTTTCTGTTAAGAGGACAGAACAGAGGCAGGGATGAAAAGGAGAGGAAAAGGGATAAAAAATAAAGGAAGGAGTCAAATGACAATAACTGACCTCTTGAGAAGTGCCAACAGTATCCACCGGTAAGTCTTTGAGGTCAAATAGGTAATTCTGAAGTGATGAGAAGCCGTTCTTATTTACTTATTTATTCTTTTTTGCCTTGTATAGAAAAAGTTACCCCCAACTAAATCTGACTCTTCCCTTTCTTTCCAATTTCTAAGCCTGAGGCAGTGACACATGTGATTTTGTCTATACCTCCATCCAATATTTACTGCACTCTCAGAATATGAAATGTATTCCTGACTCTGCTGACATGTTTTGGATCATTAAGGTAACGAATCTTTTACATTCTGTGAATTTCTTTAAAACTTTTCCAACAAATGATTCATGAGTTCTATCCCATTTTCAGAACCACAGATGGCTCTCATTTCTACTTTTCCCCAGCAACTCCTGAGTTTCAATTTAGAAAGACAATCAAGCAATAAACTTCTTCGTGGCTTGCACCATTACATGATTTCCTTACTTGTTCTCACTTAAAAATACTGGTAAATGAAAAGCCCCACAACTTTTTCCTTGATTATAAATACTTTTTTTTTTTTTTTAATTTGAGAGATTGATAACCCAAGGCCCTGGCTTTTTTATTTTTTAACATAACCTAAGGACTTAATTTCAAGCATTTTTAATGCATAGCAGAAGATTCAGGAGCCAATTTCTACAGATGAAGTCAGACATTAAATGCCTAGTAGTGTTGGATATTTAAAAAGTCAAGTGACAATGGGAACCAGCAGTTAGCGTAATGGCTATGTCGCTGACTCCCATGTAGTCAACCACGGTTCACGTCCCGGACCCGGTGGTTTGAAACTCACGCCGGGCACGTGTGTGTGCGTGCCCAAGATCCCGAGAGGAGAATCGAGGAGAAGGGATTGCGGCATGACCATCCCCCCTGAGGGGTGATTTCTCGCTTTCTGTCTCTCTGTCTCTCTCCGGCTGGCTGGCGCGCGCACGCGCCCTATAGCGAAAACCTCTCCAAAAAAAAAAAGTCAAATGACAAGAAGAGAATTAAATTCTATGAGTGTGTCATATAGAATCAGACAATCTACAGTAAGATGCAAAATGTCTATCAATGAGGCAAGTGCTAAATATTGAGGCAGAATAACAAGGTACAAAGTGGCTGGGTGGAGAGAGCATAGAACCAAGAAAACTATGCACATAGAAGACAGGATCATACACCCAGAATGCCATGAGTGTGACATCGAGCCTCTTCATTTTCTAGGTTTCCCTACTCAGCTCTTCCAAGAGAGCTTGGATACATCTCTGACATTAGAGTAGAGAATGACAAGCAAATAAGATTCATTCGTATAGAGATTGCTTTGTTCTAGTCCATGAAGCCAGGAATATCTGCATTCACATTTAAAACAACAACAAAATTATCTTTCATAAGATGTTTTTCCCTTTAAACAAGACAAGAGAATTGAAGTACTACATACAGTGTGAAGTTTCGGCCCTCTTCCCTTTTGCCATTACTGACAAGGCCCTTTGTGCCTTTTGGCTAAGTGATTCTCAGTATATGCTCTCTGGACCAGCACCATCAGCAGCACCTGGAATTAATTAGAAACACACATTCGGGACCAGCAGTTGGCATAGTGGCTATGTGGCTGGACTCCCATGTAGTCGACCGCGGTTTGAATCCCGGACCCAGTGGCTTAAACTCATGACGGGCACACGTGTGTGCATGCCCAGGATCCTGAGAGGAGAATGGAGGAGAAGGGATTGCAGAGTGGCCATCCCCCCGGGGGGGTGATTTCTTGTTTTCTGTCTCTGTCTCTCTCTCTCTCTTTCTGGCAAGTGCACATGCCCTGTCTCTGTCTCTCTCTCTCTCTTTCTGGCAAGTGCACATGCCCTATAGCAAAAACCTCTCCAAAAAAAAAAAAAAAAAGAAAGAAAGAAAGAAAGAAAGAAAGAAAGAAAGAAAGAAAGAAAGAAAGAAAGAAAGAAACTCACATTCTCAGGACACACTCTGCCCACGCCTAACTGAATCAGGAACTCTGAGGATAGGGTGCCCATAGCAAGTTTTCTATAAATTTTTCCAGGGGCTCTGATGCTTGCTAAAGTATGGGAACATTGCTTTATACTACTTAACTCCCTTCTTTGGAATTTCACCATCCACTATACACAGACTAATTCTCACTGCAGTAAAGCAAGAGAGAGATGGCACCAGACTGTACTCTTAGGTGAATGCTAACAGTTGGGTGTCTTCCTTTAGTCTGTTTTCGGGTCTGCTTTATTCAACCTAGACAGTTGATGGGCACATTAACTTAAAGCAATACTTAAATACAAACCGCCCAACTTAACTTAAAGCAATACTTCTCCACAAATAACCTGAGCTTCTTGCACGAAGTTTCTTAAAAATTTGTTTAGCCATTTCAGGTAACAATCCCCAACGTAACAATCCCCCACATGGCCTGTAACACCCAGAACTCTGGTGAGTGTTACGATTGTTTTACAGACAGGAAGTGACTGGAGCATTAACACTATCCAGAAGTGAGTGGTGATAAACTCTGGCACTGCTACAAAAAGGAAAAACCAGGCTCAGAGCCGCAGAAACACGAAGAATACATTCTGCAGTTGAGAGGAAAAACCCACACAAACTCAAAACAAAACCAGTTCAAATAAACCTCATTCCTTGCCATCTGTAAACAGAATTAAGTTCAAGGGAGAATCTTTTGGCCCCAACAAGAACCATGGAATGAGATAAGATGTTTTCTCCTTTTTTTTTTTTTTTTTTTTTTAATGTGTGGACTACATTGGCGCCCCATTATAAAGGCATTTCAAATATCCATTAATGATTTAATTGACTAAGACCCATTCTTCCCTGACTGCTATATTGGGTTTATCTGTGCAGAGCTTCCTGCTATTATCTTAAGTCTCTGGCAGCTTAACGAAGGCTGTATGTCAGCAAACAGTATTTCTTAAAAATTGAAGGATAAACTTACAAGGAGTAAACGCTCCATTAGATGTTGAGAGGTCACTCATGCCCCAACTTGACTTAGATGTCTAACACAACAGCCTCAAGAAGTCCACGTGGCCCTGGGCGATGGCGCTGTTAAATCATGTTCATGGAGGACATTCCTTTTCTGACTTGAAATACAATCTGGTTAATGAATTTACCTTCTTCATGTCCCAGGTGCAGGTCAGAACGCCCAACAGGAATATCTTTGGGCTGAATATTTTCATATCTGTATCATATGAAATTCCTAAAAGTCAGTGTTTTGTTTTGTGTCTCTTAAAAAGACACACTAACTTCCAGTCTGTTGTGACTTATCTGAACTGTTAGACCTGGCTGTGTTTTCCAGGAGCAATAATTGGAATTCTCTCTAACCTAACCAAACTGCTTTTAATGAGTTCAGGGGAATCAGCCTGTTTGTGTTGGCTTGCCGGCCTTCAAGGCTCAGAGACTCGCCAGCTCAGGCACCGATCGAAAGCCGGGGAAGGCATTAGTCTCCCTTAGTCTCCCCCACATATCTACCCTGCAAGCTTCATGGCCAACAAGCAATGCCAAGGAGTTCAAGTGATTACTTGCTCTAGGGAAACAAAAGCCAACAGCCCAAGAATCAACGTCCCCCCTAAAAAGGTCAATAGGCCTTGGTGCTGTAATGGATGTAACAAATATTTAAATAAAGATAATATAAAAATGTGTTCAGTCATTTTGATTTATTTCCAATTACTTGGCTTTCCATCCCCTGAATAGTTCACAAATTCAAACTTGATTTCTGCTGACTTGCAGAGCCACCACTTCTATTTTCCTTCCTTCTACATGCCTTTCAATCATTTTTCACAGTCTCTTCCAAAAGGACCGCAGAGTATAGCACCAGAGATGGTCTCAGTCTATCAAGTGACTACATATTATGTGGTTTTACAAAGCAGGGAACCCGAGCCAAGCTTCTGTACAATGCTGAGAAAAAGTCAAAGTTTCAGGCAGACTGGTCCAGGCAATAGTGAGTGGCTAGGCCCAGTTGTTACAACAATCACAGTAACTTCTTTCCTTTCCAAGGCATGAATCCTACAAAAATGAAGTATATGAGAACCTCTTTGAATTTAGAATTGCAATGTCTCATCTGCAGGGGCCCCAAGCAATCTCCTACATTAGCCATGGTAGGAGAGGTTGGGCCACATCAAGTGGATTGACCAAAAGCCTCAGCAAGTCACTACTGGGAGGAAGAGCATTGGCCTTGGGGATACTGCTCTCTTCTCCCTCCTGCCACCAGCTGCATGCATGCATACATCAATTTAATCAGCGAGTCTCAAACTAGGAAGCACTGTTCTGACTGTTGCTGAGAAAGAATCCTAATGCCTTTTCTAGGTAAAAATGAAGGATGTGGGGTGGGAGGGGAGATGACAGGTAGATCTGCTGCACAGGCTGGTATTTGTACCACTTCCCTATCCATCCCCATTCACGCTGTCAGGAAGCCATCAGGCACTAGTGTCTCTCTCCTAACATTTTACCGTGAAGAAGTTTCTATGAGCACTCACATACCCTTAAAGATCCCTGCTGGCATCCTTGTCACCAAGCCCATTTGTTTCTCTAGTAGAAGAGAAAAAGTAATAGCTTTTAACTACAATTCTTCTTTCAACTCAAGTAGTTGCCATTTACCAAGTGCACACTATGCACCAGGTTCATTTCCTCACTTGGTCCTTGCAATATCTCCATTGATTGGATAAATCTTACAGCTGCCTATAAAATAAGTATTGTTATATTTGCACTATGTCACTATTTTATTTTTGTTTTCAGTTTTTACTTTAAATTTCAGCTAGAATGTAAGTTCCACTAGAGAGGTGACCTTGCCTTTCTTGCTGGCAATTCTATCCTCAGCATGTCAAACAGTGTCTCCCACATAGTAGGTATCTAATGAAAGCTTGCTAAATGAATGAAGGAATCCTCATCTCCAAAGAGAGGAAACTAAGTCTTAAAAAAAAATTAATTTATTCAAGGTCATTGAACTAGTTAGAGAAAATCGTGTGTGCCTTTTAAATACAGATATACTTTTATAAATATAATTAAATGTAAAGATGTGCTCATGATAAAGGGAACTTGAAGTGGTCAAGATTTCTAATTAGTCTACCCAAGGCCTCAGGTATGCTTACTAAAGGCCCTGATCTCTGACCCCTGAATTTACCACATGAGAAATAACAAAATTGAACATTTTTAATAGATGGAGTATTCTACCTTAATACTATTGTTTCACTATTCAGGATATTGGCAATTTGTTGATAAGTAGTATCTATTACTACTAACCTTTCTTGAATGATGAAGGCTAACTCAACACCAAATCTGTAGAAAACCATTGGGTTCTTCAGATGAAGTATATGCATTGACAAATGCAACATGTGTCCAAAATAACAAAATAGGCTATTATTAGAAAATATGCTAAATACCTAGAATTACAACCTTCCATAGTAGTGTCATAATTAGAAATGCTGATATAACAGAAATTGATTAAGAAATTAAAAACTGCCTGGGGAATTATTAATAGGCTTTAGGTTCATGAACATTTATTGTACAAAGGATATTTTCCAGATGCTCTGTGTCTTCATAGAACAAAATAATAACTGAAGCTGAAACCTGCTCTGTGGAAGATATGGGATCACTATAAAACTGAAACTCCCCCATGAGGGGACTAAATAGGGGTAGGAAAATATTATGTCCAAGAGTCTTTTAAAAATAGGACTAATACAAGAGGATAATTGTAACCTAAACTTAAAATAGGAGTTAGATAAGCTATACTATTAGAGACTCCAGAATTATTATTTTTTTTAATTTTATGAGGGGATAGAGGCCACCTCAGAATAAAAAGTCACTGATATTCAATTCATCTGCTTTGTACCACATTACAAATAAAATGTAAAGAATCTAACAGACTCTTAATGAAAAAAATAAATCTTCAGAAGTTATTATCTAGGAAACCTGGACATTGTCTGCGGACCTGGTTGCCTGTGACAACATACATTTGCCTGGTGGGGTTGCAGGGGTTCAGATATCAGCTCATAAAGTTGCTAATATAATTGATGTAGCTCAATAGGAGGGAAATCATCAATCAGACGTAGAACTCTGTACAGGCGAAGTGGAGGGGGTTGAGGATAGGATGCCTGCCTTGACTCTGAAAACAGAAGGTTTTCCATGGGATTTTCTATAAACTACAATTAGAGGCCAAATAATCTAGAGGCTAGGAACAGGTGATGAGCACTAGACTAGACCTCTCCAAATTAAGAATGTAAACCACTTGATTCCTCCAAATGGCAGCCAGAAATGTAGTGCTTTCTTCAAGAGTGACTTCAAAGTTTAAAAACCTTCCATTTTAAATCTTGTTAGGTAGCAAACAAGAAAATACTCATGGGCAGAAATACATCAACTAGAGTCATTCTGCCTTGCTTTCTGGATCTGGAAGGTAGTTGGTTGAGTTTACTTTATGGTAAACTACAAGTTTCAGTTTACCTTACTGGGCTAATGGCTTAATGTAACTGGTCCAGACAAGTCTGTTCTCTTATTTTATTTTACTTATATATTGCCTTCCTTTTTTTCCCCAATACTCCACTTCCATTCCCTTCCCAACACAGGCAATAGTTCTAATATATTTACCATGTATCCTCAATTTTGTAGGAATCTCTATGACATTTATAATTGTTTTGTGTGTGTATTTTTATTTTAATTTACATGAATGTCATTTGGATAATGGTCACATTTTCTCCCTTTTTAAATTCAACACTATAAAGATCTGTCCTTGTTGTTATGAGTATATCAAAAAATTTTTTTTTCTGGCCTCTGTCTACTGGTCAGTATTTCAGATGCCCATCTATATACTTTACTGAGCTATATCACCTCTAATGAACATGCGGATTAACTCCATTTCCCTATGACACAAACATTTGCATTCATGTCTTCCTCTGAATTCATGCAAAGTTTGTTTCTGAAATTACCCACAAGTGGGATTCTGTGTCCCTGAGCCAACACACAAGAAAAGACTTCAAAACATTTGTGGAAAAATTAAATCAAAGTGCAAGTATTTGGTACCAAATAAAACCTTGAAATCCATGTGTAGTAACACATGGTTTTATTAACATTTTAGAGAATCCTCATACATCATTTGAGTAAGGCCTGCCCCCACTGCTCTCTTGGAAGCCTATTTCCCATTCCCATCAGTAAATTCAAGGGTTCCTATTATCTCACATGCTGCCTACCCATGGACATAAAATGGAACCAAACCGATATTCCACATGGCTCCATCACCACAGAGCGATACACTATCACTGGACTACCACGGCTGGGCCCTCAGGTCTATTTCTCTGTTCTTGTATCAATAGCACAGTTTTTATTTCTATAGTTTTATACTATGTCTTAAGTCTGGTAATGAAAGTGTGCCTTCTTTTTCTTCTTCCCCAAAGTAACTTAGCTATTAATTGACCTATACACTTTTGTTTACAGAATAACTTGGTCAATTACAAAAAACAAATAAAAAACACTAGAATTTTGTTTTAGATTATACTAGAATTGTAGATTTGAGAATTGAAATCTTTATATTTTCATTTTTCATTATTATTATTTATACATTCAACCGCTATATATCATTTAGCTTGTAGAGAGAATTTACCCAACATGAAATATACCTCAGACCAGTAGAGAATACTATACACATTGTCATCGATAGGTAATAAACCATTTCTTCTTTTTTTTTTTTTTTTTTTTTTTTTTAGAGAGAGAGACTTTTGCTATAGAGCACATGTGCTCACTGGAGATACAGACATAGAATGCAAGAAATCACCCCCACCCCAGAGGGGATGGCCATGCTGCAGTCCCTTCTCCATTCCTTTCTCAGGATTTGGGGCATAATGCACATGTCCAGCATGAGTTTCAAGATGCTGGGTCCAGAACTCGAACCACAGTTGCCCACGTGGAAGTCCAGTGATAGACATTGTGCCATCTGCTGGCCTCCAACATCTTTATAATGTTAAAGCATCCCATCTTTAAGCATAAAATAGTTCTCCATTTATGCTTGTTTTCTTAAAATGTTATCTATAGACATTATGTGTACACTTTGTTAGTTTTCTAGATAGCTTTATAACTTTTGTTACTGTTCTAAAGGCATCTTATTTGCTGTTTTATGATTGGTTACAATACCTAGGATTCTTTGGAATACAGAAGTTTCCTTGGTGACCTAGCAAATAATTGGGGAGAGGGGTGGTAAATCACACATTCTCAAAAAAAAAAAAAGTACCTTTACTTTTTGATGGATATAGAATTTAATACATATCTGTTTGTTTCTCAGCATACTGTATTACTCATATCATTTATGTCTTTTCTCACCAGTGGCCTATTTAATCCACCAGCTTGAAACAGCTATTTTAGAATTTCTATCCTGGGGCCAGCAGGTGGCATGGTGGTTAAGGCGTTGGACTCCCACATGGCAACTGCAGTTCAAGTCCCAGACCTGGAGACTTGCTTTCTTACTTTCTCTGTCTCTCTCTGGTGAGCGTGTATGCCCTGTAGCAAATTAAATAATGATGATGATGATGAATAAAATTAAATAATTTTTTTAAAGTTCTATTTTTAAAATAAAATAAAATTTCTGTCTGCCATTGTTGACTTACCTATTTTTTATGCAATTTTTTTAATTGTCATTTTATGTCTTTAAGGTAATAGTATCAAGTATATGTATGTTTACTATAATTATATATTACTTGATTGTTATAAGTATGTCACATCCCTCTTTATCCTTTAATGATTTTTGTCTTTAATTCTATTTTATCAGATATGAATATTGCTATTCCATCTTTTAGTTAACATGCCCAGTCAACTAAAAATCCAGTTATTAGCCTAACCAAATTTCTATCTAATTTCTTATTGACAAAATATTGCTAGATCTTATGTTCTGGATCCAGTCTGAGATCTTCTGTCTTTTGATTGGTGAGTTTATATGTATTATAATTACAGTTACAATAGATTTTTTTTCTGCCTTTTAAATTTTTCCTATTTACCATAGTTTTTTATTTTTTTCTCCTTTTTTGCTTTCTATTAGATAGATCAAACTCTTCACGTGTTTGAAACTTAAGCATTCTGGGATTTTTTTTTCTTTTTTTTTAATTCTCAAAGAGCACATACACTCATGTACTCATGTGCACATGCATGACAGAGAGAGAGAGAGAGAGAGAGAGAGAAGGCACCCCCCAATGGGGCATCAATGGGGCATGGCCAGCAGGTCCTTTATCCTCCATTTCTCTGTCCCATCAGAATTTTGAGCACATATGTATGTGCACCTGGCATGTTTTTGAAGCCACTGGGGCCAAGATTTGAACTGTGGTTGGCCATGTGGAATCTCAATGCACAGTACTTCACCACTGTACTGTGCTACTGGATTGGTCTTCTTTTTTTCTTTTTTCACTCATCTCTCTCTTCCATGAGTGAAAAAGACAGACAGACAGATAGACAAACAAAGGTTAAGCACCCTCACAGTATCCTCCCACCACAATTTACCTTCAGCCTTACACAGCTCTGGACCATAGGGACACTCATGCCCAGTGTATTTAGGGAGATCTCAGGACATGAACTTGGATCCCTCCCTCATGGCTCAGTCTTAGAGAGCACTGCATTATCACTGTGCTACTATCCAACCTTCTCTATTCTTATTTTGCTAATCATTGCTCCTAACTTATTAAGATTCATAATTATGCCTTTCTTATCCATTTCTTAAGCTTACCAATACCTCTTATACTGGGCAAAACAAGTGCCTTGGCATGCCCTCACCTATCTCCATGTCGAATCTTAGTTAGGGTTTGTTATGCACTTCAATGATGGCAGTTCTGTCAGAAGAGAGACACGCATTGGTCTCTCATCTGGAGGTGGATAACTTCAAAGATGGTTCTCTGGGCTCGTTCTTCTTTACTTAAATAAACTTGAAAGTGTGTATGCTAGAGGGGAGGGGAGCTGTTTTCTCTTGGTAGGGCATAGAATAGTTGTTGACTCAGAGACAATTTACAGAAATAAATTTTACCACATGAATGAACATCAAATCATTACAAACAACACTGTAAACTTGGAAACCTCGTGGGCGAGAAGGGACTGTCTTACCAGTCCCAAGAGACAAGTGATCTCATTTCACTGTTTTATGATAGTCAAGGGTGCTGCTTGCCCCAATCCCAAACCACACTGTCTAAACAGCAGGGTGTCCATGTTTATAAAGGTTCTAAGTGCACATTAAACAAATATAGATAACCAAGACATGCCCACAATATGTAACTTCACTTATGTGTACTTCAGAACATATAGACCTCAGTAGAAGTTATGTGTTTCTACATATACACACATAAACATATATACATACATATACACACTCACATGCACTCTAAGCAATAATTTATTTTATATTACATTTAATCACATATATCTTTACAGTGTATAACATTTCTTTTCCAGCACGATTACCATGCATTTCAGTCAAGACAAAGACATTGCTATCTACATCATTATTATCAAATAGTTTTTCATTTTTTCCAGATTATTATTATTCATTCTCATTATTTTTTTAAACATTCAATCACTATATATAATTTGGCTTATAAGGAGAATTTACCTAACATGAAATACTTCTCAGATCAGTCCAGTTGAGAATACGATACATGTTATCATCAACAGATAATAAACCATTTCTGTGAGCAATACTTTTTTTGAGAGAGAGTTTTTTTTTTTGCTATTGTGTGTGTGCGCTCTCCAGAGAGACAAAGAAAGGCAGAGAGACAGGAAGCAAGAAATTACACACCCCCTGCCCACCAGGTGATGATCATTCTCCATTCTCCTTTTGGGATTTTGGGCATGCATGCACAAGCACCTGGAGTGAGTTTTAAGGCACTGGGTCTGGGACTTGAACCGCGGTTGACTATGTGGAAGTCCAGTGATATAACCATTATGCCATCTGCTTCAAACTACTCTAAATTCATATTTTAACATAAGCCAATATTCTTACTAACAGATTCAGTAACAAACAAGAAATAATCTACTCTAAGAGAACCAACACCCAAAACACATTAAGGATCTTTCATCTGAGGCTCCTGTTCACAGATCTTCACATCAGCCAATGTGTTTAACCTAGTCACTTTTCATGTCCTTTGAAATCTTTCTTAACTCATCATAATGTTGGAATTTTTCCCAGGCTTCCCAACCCTCTGTATAGAAATTATATATATTAAATGAATGCTCAGACTTTAATTGACTCCTAGACTGTCCCTGCTTATCTGCAAAAGATTAGCCTTCTGCTTGATCTTCCTGAGTTACCTCTGAGAGACCACAGGAACATCTCATCTACTTTCCCCTCCAGCCTCACTACAGGAGCTCATTGTCACTTAGGCCACCTGAGAAAGTCACAATTGTGCCTCACCCTATATAGCCAGGATGATGTCACACCTATCTGATGACCTCACTGCCTATCTATAGAGGACTGAGGAGATGGTCCTCTTCTCCAATCTGTGGTGCTCTATTACCATCCAGGCATCCAAGCTACACCATCTGTGTCTAGAATCTTGCAAAATGCTGTGTCAGCTGCTTCAGCTCTTCATCTGCAGCTCTCTCTCTCCCCAAGGATCATACCTCTTGGTCCATGGAAGCAGGTGTAGAAAGAGAGGACAGGTCACTATAATCTTCATGTCTTCTCTCAGAAACAAGTGTTATAATCTACTCAGCGAGAAATAAGAGGACATCCAGACATAGCCAAATTTATTGGAGTTTATTGATTAAGCCGGCGGCATATGGGGGGGGGGGGGGCTCATGTCTCTCAAAACCCCGCAGCCCCGAGTGAAAAGGGAATGGAGCTTATATAGGCCAAAAAATGCACAGTCATGTCCGGGATGACATGAGGATTCAGAGGGTAAGGTGTAGTGGGCTCAGATGGAGGAGAAGGGTAGGGGGTAGGGTTTTATCAATGTAAAAGCAAAAGCACAGAACAGAAGGAAGAAAAGCAGGTTAATGCTCCTTCAGGGTAGGTTCTGTCTCTGCCTAAACACAATAGAATTTTAATGGTCTTCACAGCCCAGGGCAAGGGGTCTGGCTGATGATTATATCACTAAGGAACATTTTAGGGCAGTTAAGAAGAGTGGGGTTTAAAGACAATAGGAATGATAATTACTCTGTTTACTCTTAGGCACAGAGGAGAAGGCAAGTTTCTAGTTTTAGGAATCCAAGAGTTTATAATGGAGGCGCTCCTCCAAGATGGAGTTGCTCCTGCTTTATTCCCCACTTCTCTTGGAGGTGCTCCTCCAAGATGGGGTCATGCCTGCTTCACAAGCACACAAAAGTCTTCACACACTACTCCAACTCTGCAGCCTTTGATAATAGAGATTAGATATTAAGTCATTATATTGACAAATGTTATGTGATATGTGGACAGAAGTCTGACTACTTTTCCGATTTTTCCAAAATCTTTTCAAAAGGGGACTGGGGAAGTCATGCCCACAAACATTAACAGACCATTTATTTTCTATTAACAGGATTCTTTCTACCTCCTGTTCCTGGCATAGTATCTTTGAGAAGTATATTTTAACCAATTATAGTATATATTCTTTTGCTTATCTCTTCCCAAGAACTTTTCTTTTCCTTGAGATGTAGATTAAACATTTCTTTAACTAAGACACAGATCTTCCCTTCCAATCACCAACCTAAGAATTGTGGAACCCACCTATAACCTACAAGCCCCCGCTTCTACATGTCCCGCCTTTTTGGGCCAAACCAATGGAAAATCTTTCCACTAAATGTCTGTCAATCTCAAAAACAACTAAAAAGAACCTCTGTACATGATCACCCCGAGAAAAGGCATGCATGCCTCTTCTCTGGGCCTAGGTCACTCACAGTTGGCTTAGAAATAAACCGCATTAATTATTAATTATTAATTTTACAGTTGGTTATTTTTTTCCGTCGACAGGTAGAAACACTGGAAAGGCACAGGTCAGATACAACCAAACTCTGAATCTTGGTTTATACCTTGTTGGGCTATCTACTAGGCTGATAATCCCTTTTGTAACTCCTCCCTGAAAAAATTTCAAGATATTTTGAGATACTGATTTAAATCAACAAATATTTTTGAGGCCATATCATCAAAGTGGGAAGTCATCTATGAATTAATTATGTGTTAATTCTTTAATAACAGGCTATCCATGATACTATCACTTTTTTGTGAGGAGGGATTTACTATGGTGCTTCATTAAAACTCCAGTTCACCTTCTTCCAGGAGCATGATGGAATGGTCCTTTCTGGTCCCTGTGAAGTTAGACATGGCCTTATGTCTTGGTTTGACCAATGAAAACTGTGAGGAAATGATGAATATGACTTTCAGAGACTTATGATTGCCAGCATAAGACACTCACTTTTCTCTGCAATGACGACTGTAAAAGCACATGTCAAGATAGAGACCCAGCAGCCTGAGTTCCTGAGTAATTACAAAGAATAGAGTCATGTCTGATCCTCATAGGTCGTGTAGCATGAAGGAAAAAGAAATCTTCAGTGTGTTAAGCCATTGAAATTTGGGGGACATTTGTTATGACAACATAACCTTGTCTACTCTGACCAATACAAAGGGAGGAAGTATGCTAGGAATGTCTTTAGAGTCTGTAAACTCAGTACTGCTACCTTGCCCAGCTCTGACTGGCACCATTTATAATGTTTTCTATGGAACTTGTATACATGAAGTAAAACCATTCCCTCTGAGTTCCAAGTCCCTTGAAGTAGACAGCACTTTGTTACTAAACAAAAGTACAGGTTTTCTAAGTTCTATGAAGGTTAACTCATAAGTGAGAGAATTATAGTTGGGTATAAGTTTTATGCTAGAGAAAGACTATTTTATTTTACTATTTTTTTAAGAAAGATCTTTCTTTACAGTGCTATCAGAGTACTCTAATTTATAATAAGACAGTACCTCTGAACCAGGGTCTAGGGGGTGAGAGAAATGCTGTCCCCAGGTAACGTTTGGAAATGTCTGCAGGCACTTTTGGTTGTCTTATGTGAGGTAAGGTGCTACAGGTATTTAATACATAGAGGTCAAGGATGTCAATAAGCATACTACAATGCATAAGTGGCCTCCACAGCAAAAAAAAAAAAAAAAAAAAAAAAAAATTATCCTGCACAAAATGTCAATAGAGTCACTGTTGAAAAACCTTGCCCCAAGGAAAGGCAGAATGAAAATATCATTATTATCCTCAGGGAGATAATTATATTTTATACTGACCAAATGTTCTCCTTTACTAAGAATAGAACATTTTTAAATGATATAAGCTCAAGGAGTTAGAATAACTTTGCTCTGCTTCAGAAAGGACTATGCATAGAGACTTCCATCCCACGAGTACAGTATGAACAGAGAAGGAAGAATAATAAGTTTCACAGTGAAGAAATCCATCAAATGTGACTTAGCTGCATGGCCAAGGTCGACATCAACAGTGGTAAGTCATGTGGATTGTACAATACGTACCTTCGATATGCTATGATATGTTGAGAATGTCACTTTACCTCCTCAGAACCCAGAACTCTGGTCTGAACATTAAAAGGGGGGGGGGGGGGTGTCAGACAAAAATCCCAGTTGAGGGACTTGCTACAAAATACCTATTACTTCTTAAAACTGTCAAGGTCATCGATAACAAGGAAAGTCTGAGGAACTGTCACAGCCAACAGGAGCCTAAGGATACATGACAGCCAAATGTACTGTAGTGTCCTAAATGGAATTCTAAAATAGAAACAGGACATTCAGTGAAAACTAAGGAAATGTGAATAAAGAATAGACTTATTTAATAATAATGCATTGATACTGATTCAGTTGTTGTGGCAAACATGCCATACTGGTATAAAAGTGTTAATAACAGGGGAAACTAGGTATGAAGCATACAGGGATGGTTACCTTAGCAATTTTTGATAAATCAAAAATTATTCTAAAATAAATTGCATATATGAGTGTATATATATATGTGTATATATATACATATACACATATATATACGCACGCATACACACACACACACATACACATTTTTTTAAGTGACCTGAAAGATATAGGGCAACTATAAAAAAGGATTTCTTAGGGGCTACTCCATGACTCAGTGGTAACGCACTACTCAAGGGAAGCCAACCCTATGTGATGTCCATGGATCTAATGTCTGGCTCACTTGGTCTCAAACAAGCCAGGCACCCTCTCAAGTGCCTAAGATCTGACAACCAGAAAGACTGAGGAAGGAGAGTATGGTGTGGTCAGACCCTGTGGAAGATTCTCTCTTTCTCTTTCTCTTTCTCTCTCTCACTCTCATGGGCACATACAAGCACTCTATCATGGGGAGGTGACTTTTTTCACAGTTACAAAGATCAAAAGTGAAATTGCTCTTAAAGAGACATTATAGAAGTATATGATGAACTGGACAAATGATCATTCATCAAGTTTTATTCATAGCAGTTCTATCTAAAGACAAGGAGGTATGCTTGTCATTGATTAAACAATAACTTTGTGAAAACATATTACATGTAACATGCTGAGAAAGGACTCAAAACAAATGTGAAACACAATAAGATGATAATCTACTCAACTGTGCATGTGATATGATTGAACAAGACTAAAGAGTGTCAAAAAAATAATATGAATGGTCGGGAACCAGCAGTTAGCGTAATGGCTATGTCGCTGGACTCCCACGTAGTCGACCGTGGTTTGCGTCCCGGACCCGGTGGCTTAAAACTCACTCCGGGCGTGTGTGCGTGCGTGCCCAAGATCCCGAGAGGAGAATGGAGGAGAAGGGATTGCGGCGTGACCATCCCCCCTGGGGGGTGGTTTCTCGCTTTCTGTCTCTATGTCTCTGTCTGGCGAGCACACACGCCCTATAGTGTAAAACCTCTCCAAAAAATAAATAAATAAATAAAATAATAATATGAATGGTGGTTTTCAAATCATATTCTCTTGAACCTGTGACCCACGAAAATCTGGTCTAGATCTGTTTAAATATATTTTAACTATTTAAAAAATTATAGGTCCAGCTAAGTGGTGTGGTGGTTAAGGTACCTAGATCCCACACGGCTGACTACGCAATTTGAGTCCCAGACCCAGCATCTTGAAAAAACATGCCAGGCACATGTGTGTGTGTGTGACCAAAATCCTGAGAGGAGAATGGCCATCCCCCTTTCAGGGATTATTCCTTACTCTTTCCCTTCTCTTTTTCTCTCTCTGGCAAGCACATGCACCCTATAGCAAAACTAAAAGAAAAACAAAGTAATAAAAAACAACATAGTCTCTTAACTGTCTTCTATAATCAGATACACAGGTAATCAATTACACACATGTTTCCATTTGGCTCTCAGAACAAAGCTGCTGCTGCCATTCTTGAATATGCTTTAGAATATGTTCATGAAGTGGCCTTAATTAGGAGCAATAGCACTTCATGCTCACTTTTTTTACAACACCCATCTCTGTGTACTTGCATGTATTTGTAGAAGTAAGATTCTATGCAATATTCGGTAACTATCTTTCTCACACAGTTTCATCAAAGGCAAAACTGGGTGGGGTGGGAGGGGATCAGAGTTGCCAGGCTAAAATAATCTAACTGATACAAGCCCCTTACCGGGCAGCCTTGCTCACAGTGAGCACTCCCTCAATGTCAGTTTGTGTCTTGTTTTCATTACACTATCTCCAGCCTGTCCTACTTAACCATCTCACGAGAAGATTGCTGCTCCAAAAACTAATCATGCTTGTTCACACTTCCACACTCATACCTCCCCTCTGCTTGGAGCACACTCCCTTCCTCTTCAAGATCCTACTTGGATGTCACAACCTCCCTCCAACACTCTCAGACAGGGATAGTCTCTCTCCACCCATGTCTCCCAGTTGGGACCACTCCTCTTACAACCCTCCTTAAATCAAGAGTAGTTATGTTTTTATTTTTTTAACTTCTTGATTTATTTTTATTGGGATAAAATGGATATTAAAGAAAACAATTAAATGTGTAATTCAGTTGCATGAAGTCCATTCACAAAGTTGTATACCTATCACTACTATTCTAGAAATTTTCATCACTTCTAAAGGAAACCCTATACTGGCTAAGCAGTCACTCCTCATTCCTACCTGCCCCTACCCTTGGACAACTAGGAATCTTTCTGTCTCTATAGATTTACCTATTCTTGATACTTCATGTAAATGGAATTGTTCAATATATAGTCTTTCTTTCATATTTGGCTTCTTTCCCCTAACGTGTTTTGAAAGTTCATCCATGTTGTAGCATATATGAGTATGTCATTCCCTTTATCAGGTAAATAACATTTTACTGTATAAATTAGCTGCATTTCATTATATTCAGCTGTTGAAGGATATTTGGGATGCTTATATCTTTGGCTACTGTAACTAGTGCAGCTGTGAACATCCATTATAAGGTTTTGTTTTCCACTTTTTAGGGTATATGCATAGGAGTAGAATTGCTGCTGGGTCATACTTTTCTTTTTTTTTTTTTTTAAGGGAGATATTTTTTCCATAGGGCACGTGCACTCACTAGAGATGCAGAGAGAGAGAGAGAGAGAGAGAGAGAGAGAGAGAGAGAGCGTGCGAAATTGAGAAATCCCTCCCCCACCAGGGGGATGGCCGCACCATATCTTCTCCAGTTTCCTCTCAGGATTTTGGGCACTCACACACAGGCGCCCCTTGTGAGTTTCAAGCTACCACATCTGAGACTTGAACTATGGTCACCCATGTGGGAGTCTAGTACCTTAACTGCTATGCCACCTGCTGGTCCCCTAGCTAACTTTTTAAGGAAACTTCAAACCATTTTCTACAGAGGCTACACTTTGTTACATTTCCACCCACAGTGCAAAAGATTTCAATTTTCCATACCCTCACCAACACTTGTGATTTTCCATTTTTTTCTACTATAGCTATCCTAGTATATATGAGGTGGCTTTTCATTGCAGTTTTTGAGCATCTTTTCATGTGCTTCTTGGCACTTTGTATATTTTCTCCAGAGAAATGTTGGTTGTTGGCTTTTATATTGACCCTGTTCTCCAGGATATGAGCTCAAAGACAGTCAAGGTTGTTTCTCCTTCTTTCTTGGGCCTTCAGTGCAAAGGGGAGTCCCACTTACATGATCGATATTCTGGAAAAAAACCTGTTATTTTAAAAATGGGTGGAATAAAGGAGTGACCTCAAGACCTGAATAAAGAAAGGTCTAAACAATTCCTCTGATGACAGACGCTATAGTAACCAGGTTGGAAAAGAAGCCTGCCAGTTGGAGAGAACACACCAGTAAGGTAGGACTTCATCTGGCATTCAAAGAAGGAGCAGAATTTGACTGTAGGTTCCCAACTCTTCTTTTCATCTCCATTTGTTCATCAATATAATAAATCAATCCATATAATTACATTCATGTGAGAAGCCTTGGTGGGATTCTGTGTATTTGAGATTGGAGGTATCTGCCCTGGAGACCTCCTCCCTGCTGCAGGTCCCTACCTGCCTCAGGCCCCCTCCCAGTGCCCCACCTGTAGCTGCTCCTTGCCTTCAGATGCTTCGTTCTCTATCAAGAGAACTGTTCATCATTCCAATATAACAGGGCTGTCATATGTGGAAATGAGAACAAGATGACGTTTGAAGTACTTTATTAGCTTCAAGATTCAGAACATCAGATGTAAACCTGCTGCAGATTTGGTCTGATTTTATTTTTCCTTGCCTTTGGTGACAATCTGCTTCTCACCATCCTTGAAATCCACTCCGCAAGAGCTGGAACTAAAACATTTACCCTGGCCTTTTTCTTTGATTATTCAATTAAATAGCCTCAGAGATTTTTTAAAATGTTGAAATCCTTATTCCCTAACTCTCCACAATTAAAGTGGTCAGTGTTGATCATGCATCACCATCAATGAAAATTATCACACATACTTAGGGACCAGCAAATGGTGTAATGGTTAGGTTGCTAAATTCCCATATATTCAACCATGGTTCAAGTCCAAGACCTGGGAGCTTAAAACTCACAAAGAGCATGTGCACATGAGTGTCCAAAATCCCAAAAGGAAAAAGGCCTGCAGCATGGCCATCCCTCCTGTGAGGGAGGGTGATTTCTCACTTTCTGTCTCTCTTCTCTCTCTATCCCTCTGGAAAGTGCACATGCCCTATAGTAAAAAATCTCTCTTGAAAAAAAAAAAGTCTTTCTGGCCCAATACGGAGCAAAGCGTGAATCCATTTGCATTTGAGGTGGGCCCAGCCCTGCCCCTTTAACCAGAAAACCTAAGCCTCTGCCCCAAACCTCTCCTTCTGGCCCAACACTGAGTGAAGCAAGGTAGGAAGGTCTCTGTCTTCTTTCTGTCTCTGTTTCTGTCTCTCTCTCTCTCCCTCTCCCTTTCTCTTAAAATTTTTCCTTTTTTATATATATGTTTACTGTAAGTACTCTCTCTTGTCTCTAACTTCTCCTTAGTGTGCCGCATGGTTTTCATGGTTTTGCATTAAAGAGGAAATTAGTTTTTTCACTTTTCATTGTTTTTTGTTTGTTTTCTCTCTCTCTCTCTCTCTCTCTCTCTCTCTCTCTCTCTCTCTCTCTCTCATCGTTTTTATTTTTATTTTTTGGTCTTTTTTCCTTTTCTTTTACCTGACTTTCTTATCTTGCTTCTCAGCTTGCAGACATTGAGTATCTGGGCAGGTCTAGGTGCACAGTAGCAAAACATCAGAATACTTTTACGGTCATAGAACACCTCAACTCCCACTGAAGTGCTATAGAAAAGGAAAAGCTCATCTTCGTAAATCTGAATTCAAATCTCTTTCTTTGGATACCACGTTGTAAAAGACAGTAGTAAAGGAGAAATAGTCATAGAAGTACTTAAAGTGAAGCCTATGTGCTTATGGTAGCAAGTTAGCCAAACAAATTAGCCAAACATGAATATACCACCAAATGACTAAAAATCAGAAAAGAGAGACTGCAAGATGAGCAACTGGGAGAAATACAGAGCTGTAGTGAGTGTGGCTCATCTCCTCCCACATACCTGCGAATTCTCAGTTGAAATCCCACAGCTCAGCCCAGGTACACCTATTCCCTTGAAACTGTGAGGCCTTTGTAATGTCTAGTTCCATTGACAAAAGTGCTGTTGCTTGGTGAGGATCCGGGAAACAGAACTGCAGAAATATTGCAGGTCATCTCCTTCCACATGCCTCTAACACTCAGAATCACCTCCAAAAAAGTAGGAACTAATCTATACTCCATCAGATGACCAGAAACCACTGCAGAGTTACAAGAAATATGAGAAACCAAGAAAATATCTCTCCCCCTAGGAGAAAGAAGAAAGAGCCCTTCATCATCCACAAACTGTACAATGGAACTTGTGGAAATGTCAGATAAAGAATTTAGAATATTCGTAGTGACAAAGCTAACAGAGATGCAAGAGAAGAAAGACAACAAACTCCAGAAGATGCAGGAGAAGAGAGACAATGAGTTCCAGGAGAAGAGGAAGTTCTTGTACAATCTCAGAGGAAATACACACCATAAAAAAGAATTGAATGGAACTGCTTGTTCCCTTGAAAGTATTAAAAGCAAATTAGATCATGCAGAAGATCAAATCTCAGATGTAGAAGACAGAACCTCTGACCTAGAAAAAATTCACCAAGAAGACTGAGAAAATACCCCCAAAAGATGAGAATAATATACGAGTAATACTGGATACTGTTAGATACCCTAACATCTGGATAACTGGTATCCCAGAAGGTGAAGAAACTAATCAGGGCACTGATAATCTAGTCCATGAAATTCTGGAAGAAAACTTTCCAAGCCTAGAGAGGGATTGAAATATCTAGACCCAAGAAATACAAAGGACCCCACATAGAATCAATCCAAGAAGTCTTTGCCAAGGCACATAATAGCCAGATTGACCAAAACCATAGACAGAGACAAGATACTAAAATTGGCAAGAGAAAAAAAAGTCAAGTTACTTTTAAAGGATATCTCATCAAGCTAACATCAAATCTTTTGTTGGAAACAACACAAGCAAGGGAAGAATGAGAAAATACATTGAGAGTGTTAAGTGAAAAACAATTTCAACCAAGAATACTATACCTGGCAAGATTATCCTTCATATGGGAAGAAAAGCCCAAAACACTCTTAGATAAACAAAATCTGAAGGAATTTACCAACCCCAGATTGGCTCACTGAGAAGTGCTGAAGCTAGTGCTATACCAGGAAAACTAAAGTCAGACAGAAATAAGAGAACAAAAAATAACCAAGAAAAAGGTCAACTTAAGTTAGGGACAAGTTCAGAAATATCAATAATAATGTTAAATGTTAACTTCCAGGATTTAAACAAAGAGATCAGATCATACTAACAGGACAAATTCAACAAAAGAGAGTTTACATAAGACTGAACTGGTGAAATAGAATTGTATGACTTTTGTCTAAAACATTACTGATTTTCTTCTTTGATTTGTCTTCCAGATTTAAGGATTTTTATTTTCTTTTAAGTTGTTGATAGGTTCAGCAATTTGTAAAGAAAAAAAAATTTAGAAGAAACTTCTCCCTTCCTGACACCTTTGTAATTGAAAAATATTTGTGAGCATTCTTATTTTGTCCTAGAACGGTTTTTTGCATAAGTTCAATAATACAAATAGTATCCATTGTCTTGCATCAGAAATTCAATTCTTATGGGGCTTTCTGTAAATTACAGACCAAATTAAGATGAATCTAATTATTTTTGCAAATAAGTTAGTTTATACTTCTCTTAAATGAAAAAGAGCATGGAGAGAGAACAAAAATGTTTCAGTAGAAAATTACAGTGCACTTGTCACTAGATTCTAGCTTTGTCTATATTTTTAGTTTAAGATTTTTTGTGAATCAATAAAATTTGGGGGAAAAAAGTTTAGTATGGAAGGGGGGAAGAGGAAGAAAAAAACAAGTAAAAATATACTTACTTGACAAAAAATGAGAAGCTATTTGCTGATGACAATGTATATAGTAATATCTTTGTCTTGACTGACATGCATGATATTTGTGCTGGAAAAAGAAATGTTTTACACTGTAAAGACATGATTAAATGTAAATAAACAAGAAAAAAACAAAAATTATTGTACATATTTCTATATACCTGAACATTTAAAAAAGCCTTACACACATGATCTCATTTATCCTCCTCAAAAGCCTGTGAGAGGTGTACTACCACTCCCAGTTTACAGATGAGCATACTAAAGCATAAAAAAGTTCACATCATTAGTAAATAGCGAAGCCAAGATTTTACCTTAGCCCTTTTGCTTTTTTTTTTCCTTATTCATGATAGAACATGTGCATGTAGCAGAGAAAGAGAGCTGAGACCCTCCACAAAGTCTGGTCACCCCACAATCCACTTCTTGCAGTCCTCTAGCCCACTGGATCCTAGGCACTCATATATACCCTGTGTGTTCCAGTTGGTCAGGCTAGGACTGGTATTCCGATCACCATGTGGGATCCAGGTTCTCTTGAGTGACACATTATCACTACCCACAGAGCTGGCCCCCTTTTACTTGTAAAGCTTCTGATATTTCTATTTACCTAGAATAATATTATAGAAATTACAGCATAGGGGGACCGGCAGGTGGCATGGTAGTTAAGGCACTGGACTCCTATATGGCTGTCTATGATTCAAGTCCTGGACCTGGCAGCTTGCTTTCTCTCTCTCTCTTTTCTCTTTCTCTCTTGTAAAATTTAAAAAATAAGAAGAAGAAATAAAATAATTCTAAATAAAGAAATTATAGTATAGGAACAGATTATGTGTTACTAATGCGATAGAATTAGCAATACTATTTTCTAACAGGTTAGTAATAGTTAAAATTTGGGAAGCAGTTAGATTCCGTGCCTTAGTTTCCAATTCTCTTAACATTTTTCATATTTAATTTTTGGATGCCAATTTCTCAGCAAGTGATCCAAATGTAATTTCAAACCTAAGCTGTACCCTTGATGAAATGGCTGTTTTTCCCAAAATAGACCACGGGCAAACTGTTCCACGTTGTGCTCAGTGACCAGGGACACAGCTGGCGAAAAGCACCATATAAAGTTTTTCTCTTTGCTGAGATGGTTTTGTGCTTGATCCTCGTGGATTGCTCTTAATAATTTAGTCACGCACTCCTCTGCAGTATATTACTTCCACAATGCTAATTTAAACCATGTCAGTGTGCTTGCAATATGACTGACAATAGCCAAAAATTGTTTTAAGAAGAATCTACTTTTCAAATTAAATGTGTACTATTCATCTATGAACATCATGCTTGAATTGCTAGTTAAAATTCTTTCTCTCTCCCTCCTCCTCCCTTTCCCCTTCTTTCTACTCCCCCCATGTCCTCCCCGCTTTCTTTTCTTTCTCTTTCTTCCTTTCTTCCTTTCTCTCTCTCTTTCTCCCTCTTTTTCTTTCTTTCTCTCTCTCTCTCTCTCTCTCTCTCTCTCTCTCTCTCTCTCTCTCACACACACACACACACAATGCCCATTGGATAATTTCCAAGTGTCTAACATACACTTTACTAACACAGGCCAGATTGGACCACACACACAATAGCAAATTGCCTAAATAAGTCAGATGCATAAGCAACAGCCACTCAAGTGCAGAGAATGTTTAAACTTTAGGGAAAAAAACAATAAATTAAAGCACAGCCTTTCTTCTAAAGTGATTCCTTATTGAGGCTTCTGCTCCGAATTAGAGGAGGTTGTGTCAGTGTGGTGTGCTTATCTGGGGCCCACCCTGAACTCTCTCTCCAGGACAAGTGAAGTGGCTCCATGGGGAGGTACAGCCTTGGGAACAGAGAGGCCTACTCTGCAAAAGGACAAAGGACCAGACCTTGGGCTATGTCGTTCTGCCACTTACCAGGGTAACATTTAAATCTTTTAAGAATACAAGTCTCTGAGCATTAAGGTCATTCTACTTTGTAGCTTTTTAAAGCTAGTCTTCCTTGATTCCCTAACCTACCAGCAAGAGAAACAAAAAATGACCAGAGTTTTCTTTTAAAAATATATCAGTAGACATGTAACCACCCTTCTTCCTGTTGCAAAACCTAAACTCCTCGTTGAGACCTACAAGACCCATGTGTTCAGGTATCTGCCTGAGAACTCTAAGATTCCTTGCTCACTCTCCTCCAACCACACTGGACTCTTTTTGCTTCATCTACTCTTCCTACTCTGTTACTGTCATGAGACTTCCCCCAACCAGACACTGCCTGCAACTCTCCCTCAAGATCATCACAAGGCTGGTTCTTTCTCTTTGTGTTTCAGTTTGAGTGTCATCTATTCTGAGGGTTTCTCAAGTTCTCTGGAGTGGGCTAGAGTGTGGGTCTCAATTCTCTGTTCTCTAATAATAGGATTACATGTCCACACTCTTTCCAGATGTCTCTGTAATGCCTCTCACTGCGGGCAAAGCAACTTCTTCTCTCCATTGATATTAATCATATGATTTGCCCTGGCCAGAGGAACATGGTTGTGGGTGTCAGTGGCAGTGGCCCAGATGTGAACTGAAGCCCTACGAGCTATTACATGTTTCCACTCAACCACTTGTAATGCTGAGATCTGCTGGGAGAAGCATATGCTCATGTGATCACCAATCAGCATTCATCTAAGGTGAATGGAGACAGCGAGGAATCCCATAATAAATCTTTGCTGTCATGAGCCATTAAGATTAAGTAGGTAGGGTCACAAACTAGTGGAGGACAGAGATAAATAATCACATAAATAAGAACTGAAACTATGAGAAGGGCTATGAAGTGGCAGAACAATGTCATGAGAGTCTGTAAGAGAGAATTTGACTCAGCCAGGAAAAGCATGCATAAGCAGTGATAAGAAATTGGAACTGTGAAATGTATATGATTCAAACAAGCAAGCAAGGAGTCAAAGGAAGTTCCAGGCAGAAGGAATGGGGTGCCAAGAGCCTATGGTGATGAACAGAAAGAAAATCAGATTGGCTAGAATGGAGAGAGCATGAAGGAATACAGTTTAAGATGAGAATAAGAGAATAAGAGCCCTGCCAGATTCAGCAGGGCTTTGCAAGTCAAGTCAAAGAATTCCATTTATTCTAAATAAAAGCCACCTGGAGATTTTTAGACCATGGGTTCATTTGGTCAGATCTACCTTCTTGGGATGCCATATGGTGAACAGGGAGCAACGAGATGGCTCCAGGTGGCTCCTAGAGTAGTGTGGACTCAGCTGGTAGTGGTAGAGATGGAGAGAACCATGCATATGCCAGAGCTATTTAGGAGCTGAAATGGTGCTGGATCAGACATGTGGTGGATGTATGTGAAGGAAAGTATCAACAGTAAATCCCCCTTTCTGGGCTTATGCAATGGGATGTTTAGTGGTAACACTCACCGACATAGAAAACGTTAGATGAACAACAACTTTGGGGAATGAAAATCTGTTTGGATAGGTTGGGTTAGAATTTCCTTCAAGAGATTGAAGATACAATATCAAGAAGATATTTTTATTCGGATAAAAGGCAAAGTTTTGTAGGCAGAAGGAAGTTTGTGACTCCCCTGCTTAGAGAGTAACAGTGGCTGTGGGTATTAATGATATACTCCAAGTAGAGATTGGGAAGGGAGGAGGTAAGAGAGCCCTACACAACCTTTTGAAAGTCAAGGGACCAGCAGTTAGCGTAATGGCTATGTCGCTGGACTCCCACGTAGTCGACCGTGGTTCGAGTCCCGGACCCGGCGGCTTAAACTCACGCCGGGCGCGTGTGCGTGCGTGCCCAAGATCCCGAGAGGAGAATGGAGGAGAAGGGATTGCGGCGTGGCCATCCCCCCTGGGGGGTGATTTCCTGCTTTCTATCTCTCTGTCTCTCTCTGTCTGTCTGGCGAGCGCACGCGCCCTATAGCAAAAACCTCTCCAAAAAAAGAAAAAAAAAAAAAAAAAAAAAAGAAAGTCAACATCCCTTGGCCATGGAGGGAATAGACTGGACTCCACAGAGACATGGGGGATGGGAGGAGATAATCAGCCAGAAGGCAAAGAGGCACTCTAGAGAGAGCTGGAGCCTTGAATCAAGGAATAAGAGGAAGGCATGATCACTTTCCTGCCCCAGGGACCCCCAAATCTACCCCCTTCACACATCAGAGAATCCTCTCCACTTGTTTCCAGTGTTAAAAAATAATAATAAATCTTTCAAAAGCAGTAACAGCTCTGAATAAGACAAGTTCCTTAAGACCAGCACCAGCCTCCTATTTAAAGACAGCACTTACTAGCTAGGGAAAGGCTCCCGAAACAAAACAGGAGTCCTCTTCACCAACTGGAAGATGCTTACAGTGTCCAAATGCCCTAAAGATTAGGCACCATTCAAGTCATACTGGGATGTCAAATACCGAGAATAGATCCTACCCTACAGTTAGCACCCCTCACAGTCAATATATTTATTGAGTAGAATAGTAGAGTCGTCTCCTAGAGGCCTGGGTTTGAGGAGCAAAGCAGCTTCAGATAGAAAGACACCAGAAGGATGGTAAGTGGAATAAGCTTAGGATTTAGGCTGTGAAGACCATGTTTGATTCCAGCTAGCCACTTGAAGCCAGAACAAGCACTTATCTGTTCTTCGGAACAACAGTGTCGTCATATTTAAAACAAGATGAATAACATTTTTTTCAGAGGGTTGGCATGAGCATCACATGCAACATTAGTCATGAAAGTGCCCTGCAAGTACCCACGAAGGCTACAAAGGATGATGGTTCCTGTGACTGTTTATATTCAACATGTGGGACATGGGAGCTGCACAGACTATAGGCTGAAAATAGTAGATAAACATGCAATGAATCTTCAGGCCCAGGTCATGTTAGCAACTATGTAATTGTAGAGAAACACTGAAATTATGTGTTAGCACACACACAGCAGAGTGCAGCACTAAGCAGGTACCTGGCTAGTCCAGGCTTTAACTCTCAATTTTCTGACATAAGTTACCAACGAGGTAGGTATTTATTATTCTACTTCCTGGGAGATAAAACCAACAACTAAATGGTGTCATGAAAGAACAAGGGTAGTTGAATGAAGGCAGGCTTTGATTTCTGCTTCTGCCTATTATGTGCTATGTGACCTTGAGCAAGTCACTTAACTTCTCTGACCCTTTATTATTTAAAGTAAGAGACTAGCAGATGGCATGAATGTTACATTGCTGGACTCCCACGTAGTTGACTGCAGTTCGAGTCCCAGACCTGGTGGCGTAAAACTCACGCTGAGTGCACATGCATGAGTGCCAAAATCCTGAGAGGACGATGGAGGAGAAGGGATTGTGGTGTGTCATACTGGAGGAGAAGGGATTGTGGTGTGGTCATCCCCCTGGGGGTAATTTTTTGCTTTCTGTTTCTCTGCCTCTTCAGCTAGTGTACATACCCTATAGCAAAAACAAAAACAAAAACAAAAATAAAAAGAAAGTAAAATGAGGATAACTTACTAGGTCAAACAGCTACTTACTCTTTATCTAAACTCTTCTTTGTAGCATTTACTACTACCTGAAATTATCCTATTTGTATTGCTTATTATTCATTGACTGTTTCCTCCAAGTAGATCATAAGTTCCATGAAGGCAAGAGAAAATGCATCTGTCCTGTCCATCCCTAAGGCATAGTAGAAATGCAATAGGCATTTATGGGATGACTGAACAAAGAAATGAATAAATCACATTGAAAGCATTAATCCTATTTTACAGCTGGAATCCAAAGCTCAGAGAAATGAAAGGCTTGCTTAAGGTCATGCTGGGTAGGAGGTAGAAAGCAGATTCGTGCCAAGGTCAGTTAATTTCTTCAGTCCCCCGTTCCTCTAGGACATCACTCAGACTGCCAAGAGTAATCCGGATCCCACAAGGCTGTGAAAGGCACAGCACCCTTTGGAACTAAATAAAAAAGAAAGAAAGAAAAGTGCTCCCATGTGACCTGTAAGCTCCTGCCTGCTTTGGCCTCTGCCTTCTTCTCTGACCCCATCTCACACCAAGCCCTCATTCCTTCTGTTCCAGCTGGCCCAACCTGGACTCTATCCCTCAAACACACAAAGATCGCTCCCACCCCAGGGCCTTTAGACTTGACCTTTGCTATACCCAGAGTTCTGTCCCTCCAGATCTCCCTGAAGGTGGTTCCTTATTATCTACATCTCATTTCAAATTGCAGGTGGTATGGGAAAGGCACCTCTTGGCACAGTCAGCTCAGGAGCCTCTTACCTCCACCTGCCCCTCCAGTCATCCTCTCATCCACCCACAGATTTGGATTTCTCTACAGTGTCTATCACTACCTGAGCTTATCTTATTTTTTTCTCAAATGCTACTAACTGAGTACCGCCAATACATCAGTATAAAAGCTCCATGACAGATGAGGGACTGCTGTATCTGCAGCACTGGGAACAGCACCTGTCTTATAGTATTACTGTGCTTATTACATAAATAGTATTAGTCCTATACAATTATTCAGGCCAATTTCTTCTCGAGAGCTAAAAGAAGAAAAAGTCTCCTTCTCAGAAGCAGTCACTCTATGTTAAAACTATGATGAATTGATTTAAAAGGTCATTACCGGGACCAGCAAATGGCATAATGGCTATATCACATTACTCCTACATAGTCAAGCGTGGTTCAAGTCCCCGTAGCTTAAAACTCATGCCAGACACCTGTGCATGCATGCTCAAGATCCCAAGAGGAAGGAGAATAGAGGAAGATGGCAGCATGGTCATCCTCCCTGAGGGGTGATTTTTGGCTTTCTGTCTGTGTCTCTCTGGTGAGTGCACATGCCCTATAGCAAAAAAAAAAAAAAAAAAAAAAAACCTCTCCAAGTAAGTAAATAAATACTCATTACTAGGATTCTAAAGAAATGGCATTACATTTCATTTGGTGTTTTTAAAGATAGTCATTGTTTTTAAAAATATTTATTGCACACATACCATGTCCTAGAACCAGGATTATACTAGTCAAAAGTTAGTTTTTGACCTCATAGAACTTAGAGTAAAAGACAGCTGTTTAAATATGAAATTATGAGACAGCGTGGCAAATGTGTATACAGACAGGGAAGAGCAGGGCCTGCTAGCCTAACACAGGAATTGGGGAAGGTGGGGAGATGACATGTAAGTTGAGAACTCAAAGAGGAAGTAGGGAAGGTTATTTCAAGCATAGGGAATACAGGTATGAAGATGATAAATGCAAATTAAGTCAGGGACCAAGTAAGCATTGCATATGAAACAGCACACTCTAATTATTTTTGGAGGGGTGGTTGGTTGGCCATAGGGCATGTTTGCTCACTGGAAAGAGTTAGAGAGGGAAAGGTGAGAGACTACCCTCCCAGAGGGATGGCCATGCTGCAATCTCTTCTCCTCCTGAAGTTTTGAGCACACATCACATGCACCTGGCATGACTTTTTTCTTTTTCTTTTTTTTGAGAGAGAATTTTTGCCATAGAGTACTTGCTTTTTCCAGAAAGACAGAGAAAGACCAAGATACAGAAAGTGAGAAATCACACCCCAAGGGGGTTGATCACACTGCAATCCCTCTGTTCCATTCTCCTCCTGGGGTTTTGGGTATGCATGCACACATGCCCAGTGTGAATTTCAAGTCGCCAAGTCCAAGACTCAAAACGTGGTCAACTATGTAGGAGTCCATTCACTATTCCACCTGCTGGCCCTGCACACTCTATATTTTGATAACTATACATCATCTGGGTAATTTCCTATTTTTCTGCTGAGACATGAATACAGAGAAACATTTCTGTGCTCTAAGAAATGCAACATTATTATAATGAATTGCAAACTTGGCCTCAGAGGTAGAAAAGCAATAGAGAGTGGTGAGGAGTGTGGATTAAGGGCAAGCATAGACCCTCCGTAGTGCTAGATCATCTGATATTTCAATAGAAACTAGAAATCCTGATTTTTATTTAAAAAATGTTTTCAGGTGACTCATAAAATATTTAAACAATGTATAAACTAAGCAAAACGCACAAGAGGGATTATATCTATGGGTCCATTAAATAAGATACAAAAAATTTTCTAAACATGCTCAGTTAACTCTGGTAGTATAATTCTATTTGTATATACAATCATTTTAAAAAGTGCCCACCAGGTGATAATAACAATCATCTACTCAATAATAGGAAGTAGATAACAAATAAGAATTTTATTATTCTTAAAAGTCTTAAATAGAATATGAGTAACCTAGATCTTTTCAAAATTACTATAGCACCTTATCTATGCATTTGCTAAACCTAATAGACAATACTAGGATTCTGAGTGCAAAAATATCTACTAATTCTTTAAGTTTCTAATTGCAGACACATCAATTTAGAGAAAATTTTCTCATAAAGTCAATGTTAAGTGTATCAGCGTAGCATCATAAATTCAAACATGATACGGAATTTCACAAAGTAAATAACTAAGCCGCTCCCTTCCTTCTTAGAATGGGGGTGGTCTTTTCTTAGATATATTTTCCCCATTTTGCAAGTTTGAACTCCACTGAGCAAATGGTTTCTGTTCAACTGTCCAAATCAAACACCCTTGTCATTCTTCAGCAAGAGCTTTATTTAGAAGTTCCCAGAGAAATAAAAGTGAGAAAACCCAGTTCATAAAGGGAATGAATATAAAGAGCTCCATTAATACAGCTGCTAGGCCTGGAAAGTCAACAAAGCCTGATAATGTGTTTTATTTGGACCTATCCTCTACTGCTAGCTGGTGATAAGGAGGTACTTGAAGCTCAGACACTCACTGTACTACACGAATTCAGCCCCTTATTGATTCTGAAACAATGCTCCCTTTCAGATCACACCCACTTAAGTGAATAATAATGAGGCAATACAGGGGAGAAGACGTGGTACAGTACTTGGAGCACAGAAAGGCAGCACAGTGGGGCTTTATGTCAGGTGCTGACCATGGCCTATTGAGTCACTGTGGCCAATTCATTGAACCCCACCATACCCCTTTTCTCTGTATGCAAAATAGGGCTGAGGGTGTGTTGTAAATCACTTAAATGCGGTATGATTGGCATATAAAAAAGCCGTGCATATTTAATGTACACAACTAGATGAGTCTGGGTACAAGAATACACCTGTGAAGCCATCACCACCATAAAGGTCATACACAAACCCATTATCTCCCAAAGTGTCCCCACCACTTCCATTATTATTGTGATTGTTGTTATTTCTCCACAGAACTCTGTGAGACTCCAGCTCTTGGTGCTGGACAGTCTCCATACAACCCATATGGGCACTCACAAGAGGTTCAGAATCAGATTTGGAAAGGATATCAACAGGCACCTAGTCTAACCTTGGGTAGTCTACCCTTGGGTTCCAGGGTCCCTGCAGTGGTATCCATAACCTGATCCCAGCCTGAAGGGACCGTTAAGCTCCTATAATGTGTCCTGTTCTCCCCTCACTGTTTCCACCCCAAATACTCTGAATTTCTGCCATTTCATTCCAGTCTCCCCTCTTTGTACTAGCTATTCCCTTTGTGTGAGATGCCACTTCCTTGGATGTCACAGGGCTCATTTTAATATCCACCTCATAGTGACCTTTTCCTCATCACCTGATGCAATTTCACTCTTCCAACACCCTCTATCACATTACCTTTTACCATTTCCCGTTATTGTTGAAAATGATCTTGGTCATTACTTATTGAGTTTTAGTCTAGCCTACAGGAACAAAAGCTTCATGAGAGCCAGGACAAGGATGTCGTCTTCCCTCTTTGTCCTGACTACTCTATCCCCAGTGCCTCAAACTGTGCCTTGCAGAATCCCAAATGCCTTTAAAAGTCAGGCAGGTGGCAACAATCAGTAAGCAGGACTGGGTGAAGGCCATAAGGAGGAGTTTGGATTCCTGTGAGTCCATATTCAGAGAAAAACATCCAATATGTACATGATGCTGTAGGTCAAACAAAAACACCAGGAGGGTGAAAGCCCTCTAGCTGCCAATTCCCACTTAACAAATGCAGTTCCCAGCATGGTACCTTCTAAACCAGATGGGACTGGCAAATCCAGGGCAGTCCTTTTCTCTCCCCAGGATCCAACACCCCCCTGGTTTTTTTGGTTTGTTTTTTGGGGCTTGTTTTTCTTGCTTTCAGTGACTATGTCTCACCACCAGTAAATATCATCTCTTACCACAGAACCATTTGGGTTTGTTTTCAAGCTTGCACCCAAACCATAACTACCTTCTTTCATAGTATGTAACTGGAATTGTAACCCAAATTTTAGTTAAGAAAGTTAAAGTATTAAAACAGAAAGAAATCAAGCATAGTGTATTATTTTTTAAATATCAGCATCCAGCAGGCAGTATGGTGGTTAAGGTGCTGGACACCCACATGGCCAATTGCAGTTCAAGTCCCAGACCTGGTGGCTTCAAAATCACACTGGGCACATGTGTGTGCATGCCTAAAATCCCAGGAGGAGAATGAAGGAGAAGGGACTGTGGTATCACCATCTCCCTTGGGGGAGAGAGGTAATGATTTCTCACTTTCCCTCTAACTGCCTCTTTCTGGCAAGTGTACATACCCTATGGCAAATAAAATAAAATCAGTGATGAGAGGGGGCTTCAGAAAGTTTCTGGACAAATGGTACTAATGTATGAGTTAATTTCGGTTAAAAAAATAGTTGAAACTTCATATAGTTTTTCATATATGCATTTCTAAGAACTTTTAAACACCTCTCCTATAGTCTAGTTTATTTTTCAACACAATTTGTCCTCTGAATCCCACTTGGTTTACGTTATGTATAGATAAAAAAAAAAAAAAAAAAAAAAAAATTTTCTTACGTCTTGGAGTGTGCACTAACAGATACATGCTGCCCAGGAGCAGAAAATCCAAGTCAACAAGGATTAAACATTTTGCCACAGGTCACACACAATCTGTGGAATCCCCACAGAGGGCTTTGAAATAAATTATTATATTTACCAGGAGTAGCAAAACTCTCAAAGATAAGAAATCCATAGTCCTCAATCAAATTTTGAGCAAATCTGAATCAGTATATCTTTTTGAGGTTGGAAAATTTGGGCATTTTTCTAGCTTGGAAAAAAAAAATTCAGAAATGAAAGCATATATTCTCAAACTGTTTGCTCTAGGTTTTCTGTTTGATCCAAACCAAAAAGCTATGGAAACACATCAGAAGCAGGGCTATATGTTTCATCCCAATTTCCACTGTGGTTGGGCACTTTTATGAGAGACCTTTAAAGTCTCGGGGTCTACTTCTCCAAATAAAATTAAACCTCTGTGCTCTTCCATCATGAACCATTATAATGCACGAATGGAATTCATCCTAAACCTCAGTTCTCTGCATTTCTCAAATCAGAAATGGATGTGAAGAAAGCAATGTTAAACTCCCTGTAAATCAAAACACTGATAACTCAGTAGGATCCCCTCTACCCTCCCAAATACTTTGTGTGATTGGGAGAAGTTTGAGTGTTAGCTCTTTAATCAAAATTATTTGGGGACTAACCAACACTCCTTTAATTTTGCCAACATTGAGTCATGACTAAAAGTATTTCTGATCTGCAGACTTAACTCTGCTTCAAAGCAATGTCTTTCATAGCCCACTGCAGCAATGGGGCACAGGCAGTGATCTTGAAAGTCTAAAGAAAATCAGAAACTCTTAGGATCATGACCACCACTCACTGACAAAGCCATCAACCCATTTCATGTGGCCTAACAGGGATTTCTCTACACCAGGATGCCCCTCCCTCGAACAACCTTCTTCCATCTGGAAACAAGACTTCAAGAAGAAATGAAAAAAACCCTGGCAAAGCTGCCTAGATTTTGGCATTCCCACAATTCCATTGTTTGGTCTAATTTGGGAAGGTCAGAGGGGGAGAGTTCAGAGGGCCACAAGGTTCTGAGTTACAAAGCTCTCAGCCCCATTGTTCCCAGCTCCTGCTCACTCCCTCCTTCTCCTCCTCTGAAGCAGAGAGTCCTCCAGCCCCCTTGCACGCCTCTCAGCCTCTGAAAGACTCTGGCATCCACTTCACATAATGCTGTAGGAGGAATATTTAGGTTCTCTGAGACAATGGTCCAAACAGCTCAATGCCCTCTCTCCAGGACTGAACATCAGACAAGAAAAGGGCCAGCCTGTCCCAAAGCCCTCAACCCAGTGGCAGACTTTTAAATAAAGTCCTCTGGAGTCTCTGTCCCTTTGGGCTTGTTTAGTCAAATGGGTAAATGTTAGTGGTGTCTTTATTATTGCATCATGCTCTCCTAGGCAGTAGCTTTTGGGGGAAGAAGAGAGGGGGCACAAAATGCTGGTGCACTTTACCTCCCCTGAGCTGCAAATCCTGACAGAAAAAAAGACAACTAGAGAAGGGAGCAGAATTCCATCTCCCATTGTCATTCAGAGATTTATAAGAGAGAGGTGGAGAGGGATTTGAATGGGGTGAGAGCAGCCTGTGGGAATGGAAGAGAACCCAATGCAAAGCCATGCAACTTCCTTTGGGGATGCAGGTCATAAAAGAGGGCGTGTTTAGCTGTCCTCTTGGGAGGGGCTTTTTGAAGATTAATGATGAGCTTGAGACAGTTGGCAATTGGGTGCAGTTTTTATCCATTTTAAGGTTGGAAATAGTCTAACTACCCATTGTTAACTAGGAATAAATGCATTAAGAGTATCTCTTTCTGCAAAGAAGTCTTTAAGAGAGAAAAAGAAATATGTGTGCATGTGTCTGTGTATAAATAAAATCTCACTGTCAGGATACAAAATTTCTGCTAATTTTTTTTTTTTTTTTGAGAGGTTTTTCGCTATAGGGCGCGTGCGCTCGCCAGACAGACAGAGAGAGACAGAGAGACAGAAAGCGAGAAATCACCCCCCAGGGGGGATGGTCACGCCGCAATCCCTTCTCCTCCATTCTCCTCTCGGGATCTTGGGCACGCACGCACACGCGCCCGGCGTGAGTTGTAAGCCACTGGGTCCGGGACGCAAACCGCGGTCGACTACGTGGGAGTCCAGCGACATAGCCATTACGCTAACTGCTGGTTCCCAGAATTTCTGCTAATTTTAAAAGAAAAATAATCAATTTGTTTGGTCCGATTAACCAGAAAATTGAGGAACAAGAAGAGAACTCACTGTCTGGCTGATTCAAGGCCAGCTGACTCCCTTGCTCCAGTATTTTTTGACTATTCCAAATTGTTTTCCTTTATTTTAGGTAAAACCCAAGACAGCAACATTGAGTGTAAATTCTGGAGGTGGAGTTCCTGGGGTGTGAATGGATGAGAGCCTGTGAAAGACCCCTAGGGGGCTTTTCTCTAGACCTAAGAATGCCCCCCTCCCCCTGGTGAGGTAACTGGGCAGCCGATGACAAGCAAGCAAGCCAAGCAAGCTGGAAGGTAAAGGAAAAGCAACACCAAAGGGAACTCAAACCCCAGGCCCTGCTGCCTACAGCGGCTGCCCTGTGGCAGCCGAAATTGAATACGAAGTCCTGTAAATTGGTTACAGAAACATAGTTCAGAAGGAGAAAGCAAGTCAAAATGATCAAAAGCAGGAGGGCTTAATACCAGTGGACACCTCAGTAAGACGATTGCAAAATCAGAGCCACTGCCAGGAGCAGATAGCTGAGGATCTAGTTTATACACAAAGCTGGAATCTGAGGAGCAGGCCATGAGACGGTTTGCTTTTTTGGTTCTTGTTCCCAATCTGCCAATGAAGACAGTTGTGTGTGTGTGTGTGTGTGTGTGTGTGTGTGTGTGTTAATTCTACCTTGAATTTTTTCTCTTTTAAATTCAGGAAAGTACTTAAGCAAATGTAACTTCTTCAAGTCTCTCCAAATTTTAACATGTGTTCCACATGGTTAATTCATAATCTTGTGTGTCAGATATTTGAATTAGAGAAGATGAACACACAAAATGAATGTTTACTTTATCTTAATTATCCGACTATTTGGTGTTTTCTAGAGGGGAAAAGGCAGGGAAGGGGTAGCATGGGTTGCCATCCAGAGCCCGCATCTCCAGTGACAGTTGGGTCTGACCCTGTTCTGATCCTGGGCAGGCACTTCCTGGGAATGAACCACTCAACCATGTGAGATGAATTAACTGTTTAGGGCAAAGGAACCTGATACCATTAGTTACTTCTCACACCAGAGCGGCTGTCAAATTGGAGTTAAGGGCAAGGCAATGACCCATATAATTTAGAGATGGGAGGGGGAGATTGTTTGGATGTATATTTTATGGCTAACTACCAAACAAAGGCTACTGTCCAAGGCAGGATGGAGCAACCAGAAGTGAATGCATTAGCAATGTCTTGTTCATCCTCCTCTTCTGAAAGGTAATTATTTCTTTGAGGAAAATCTGATCTGCTGATTTAGGCATCAGCACTTGAGAATGTTGACTCAGCCTGCTAATTTTAAGACCATCATCCCTTCTGGGCAGACAAACAGGTCTTCCCTTCTCTGTGATCACTATTATCCTTAAAAAGAAGCCCCATAGCAAAGTCAGTCATATCTTGGTATCATAGGAGACAACACCATGGAAACAGCAGGTTAGATATACAGGGACCGGCATCTTGTTTTTCATTGCCAGATGCACTGGGCCATATTTACTCATGATCTACAAATTTTACTGAGTTTCCTATTTGAAACTGGCATTGCTCTTGTGTGTATGTATGATAAAAAGAGGAGCCAGAAGGGTCTCCCCCACCCTGTCCTCTAGGTGCAGTCTTGCTTGCTTCTGCTTCAGGTCTAAGTGTGATTATCACCTTCTTGGAGAGTCTTCCTTGGCCAGTTCTACATCTCTTCCTTTGACCCAGTGTGCCACACCCTCTTCTGTACTCTTATTTTGTTATTCTGTATTCTATTGTTAACCATGGATAAGTCCCTTTATCTCTCTGAGCCTCAGTCTCTTCATTTGTTGAGATCATGCCTTGCAAGTAGTACAAGAAAACTATGCCATGGGGAAGACAACAAACATAGTACCTAAGACAGAGCACTACTGAATAAATATGATTTCTTCTTTCTATCTGTATCACTGTTATAGACTATATGTTATTTGTGTTGTTTTACCTGTTCCTAATACTAGTTTCATGAGTATAAAGGACATGTTTTAATTTTATATGCCCAAAATCTTGCAAAAGCCTAGAATGTAGCAGAATATAATTTTTGATGGGTTAGTTACAAAATGATAATGAGTTAATAAATTTATCTGATGAATACTTAGTACCTACTAAGTGCCAGGAAGTTTCCTGGGTATTAAGGATATAAGAGTAAACAAGACAGATATGATCATGTAAGTTATAGCTTAAGGAAAATATGGGAGAGTGGGTAACAGTGATAAATAAGGCAGCACACAACAATATTTTCACTTGGGGATGGCGTTATTATACACAGGATTCAGAGATAGATGGATATATTGATAAATGGATTGATGGGAGGATGACAAATGGGAATTTTTCACTGAAGTTAAAAAGACTTACTAATAATCTCATTTGGATAAAGAAAAAACTGAACTGTAAATCTAGGTCTTTCCTTCACTCATGAGCAATTCCTAACACTATTTACATGACTGCCTTCAAAACTCCTGGTTCATACAAAGGCCTTTCTGGAAACAAAGGCAAGTGACCCAGTCTTGATGGCTGCTTGCTTTGCTGGTCTCCGGGCTGCCATCTTTGGTGGTGTCTACTACCCTCCTTGCTTGGGCTTAAAGTGGCCTTCAACATTTTCTGGGTACTCCTTTCTAATTGCTTGCTCAAGTATCTGCCTTCGCTTTTATCCTAGGAGCCACACTAGGATCCAATATGCATTTTCACTCTCTTGGGCAGTTTAGACGATGTGTATAATATCCCCTTGTCCCTCCAAGAAGAAGGTGTTTGAGATGAAATTTTCCGGGTGTCCTTGTAGCTCTCCCTTGTTTGGCTTTAAATCATCAGATGCTGGAGAGGAATTCACTGCCAGAGAATAGTTTACTTCTTTCAACTCACCACAGAATCACAGGCCCAAATAAAATGAGAAGTGCTTTGTTTTATTTTTAAATAAAAGAAGTGCCTTTTAAGTCCAAGATTTCTAAGTGCTCTTAGAACATGTCATATTTATCCCTCCATGTAAGGGTTTTTGTTAGAGGGGAAGGAGAGGCAAGTATAGCAAAGTGGCCTGACCAAGGGAATAGTCAGTGTCCTTAGCAGACCCCACGAGAGAAGCAAGACTCAGAATGTCCAGTCTGATGAACTGCTACCAAAGCGATGCCCATCACTTGATTTCTGTCTCTTGACCCAATTCCACACTGTCTTTCTGCCATCAAACCCCTTTTCCCCCTATCTGGTCTCTAATCCCACTCTACTCTTTGAAGAATTCTACTTCAGTCAAGTGAGAGCAGCCATCATACCTCAAGCAGACCATTATTTCTCTGTCTACTCACCTATGACTTGAATACTTGTCCATTTCCCCCACAAAAAATGCACTTCATCGGCTTTACCTATTTAAGAGCTATCTTTCCAAAGCCAACTGCATGGTCATTTTCTCTATAAAATCTGCCCTAATATTCCCAATAAGTAACAAATTTGCTCTTTATATAGAATTTATTAAGCTAATTACAGAGTACATTCCTATCAGTAGTACTCATCTATATATCTTTAATTCTCAATAAGAACCCTGATGTCAAAACTATCTCATATAGTCTTTGCAACAATAGAACTTAGCATGAGGCAAAGCAGGTGGACACCACATGGTAAATGTTTATTGAATAAATGAAGGTGCAAATGAATAACTCAGCCATTGTTTGGGAGAGGGTTCACCTTTGACAAAAGGTTTACTCCATCACAAATCTAGTAAACTTAAAGACAAGGAAGTAAATTGTGTTCATTTTGGGGGGTTAATTGTAAGTCTCACATGCTAAATTTTTCAATTAAAATATTTTTCAAAAGTCTCCTAGGGGGACCAACAGGTAGTGTGGTGGTTGAGATGCTAGATTCCCACATGCTCGACCATGGTTCAAATCCTGGACCTAGTAGCTTGCTTTCTCACTTTCTCTCTCTGTGTGTCTCTATTTGATCAACTTAAATAATAATAATAAATAAATAAATAATTCCTAAAAAATAAAGTCCCCTAATTTAGTTAATAAGACTAATGGAAATTTCGTTTCTACCATTACTACATCTTCTGGAAATTTCTAGAGATACTCCTCTCTTTGTCTTCACTTTTTTCACACAAAGTACTATTTTTTTTTTTTTTTTTGAGAGGTTTTTGCTATAGGGCACGTGCGCTTGCCAGACAGACAGAGAGAGACAGAGAGATAGAAAGCGAGAAATCACCCCCCAGGGGGGATGGCCACGCCGCAATCCCTTCTCCTCCATTCTCCTCTTGGGATCTTGGGCACGCACGCACACGCGCCCGGCGTGAGTTTAAGCCGCCGGGTCCGGGACTCGAACCGCGGTCGACTACGTGGGAGTCCAGCGACATAGCCATTACGCTAACTGCTGGTCCCACAAAGTACTATTTTTTGTTTTATAAAAACAAACAACTTAAAACATTAAGAAATACTAAGTCTGGGGCCAGCAGGTGGTTAAGGGTGCTGGACTCCCATATGGCTGACAGCAGTTTGAGTCCCAGACCTGGTGACTTGCTTTCTCACTTTCTCTCTCTTTCTCTCTCACTCTGTCCCTCTTTGTTAAAAAAAAAAAAAATCTAAAAAACAGAAAATAAAGTTAAATAAAATAATTATTTAAAAAATTTTAAAAATACATAAAGAGAAGAAATACTAATTCTAAAGCATAACCACAGCAAAGTTATTATTAAAAAATCTTAAATTTCAGAGATTAAAGGGAAAAAATTTAGTGCAATTTGCATGCAATTAAAAAATTTCCAGTGAGCAAGCTATTTGGCAACTTTTACTGAGATGTGTGAATATACTTTGCTTCTGGAAGAAAACTACTAATTCTTAATTTACCTTCAGGTTTTAATTCCAAGAGACTTTCTCTAGCCAACTTTATGGTCAACAAATCATTCCCTCATTAAATGAGTAATTAAAAAACTAGAGGGACATTTCCCAAAGAGTAATTTTTACAAGAAAGTCCATAATATGGGCTCTGGAGGTCATCTTAATGTTAAACAACACCCTACCACCATATTGAAGTGGTGACATTTCCAGCTGTCTTAAAAAAAAAAAAAAAAAAAAAAAAAAGTTTTGAAGATCATAGTGGGAATGAAGGAAAAATACATCTTTTGAGAAGACTAGATATTGTTTTAATAGAAAGTCACTTTATGAAAAATGTGCTGCCTCTGAATTTACCCAGAGAATTACTGGAAAAGTAATCAACATCTATTGGAAGCGAAGTGTTGATCTAGAACCAGCCCTACAGCCTAATGGTTAGGAGAGTCGAATCCCTGCAGACCATGGTGGTTGAAATCCTAGCTCCTGGTGATTTGAAGAACAGGCTGCGTGCATGTGTGTGCATGTCTCAAATCCCTACTGCTAGAGAAAGGGAGGTAAAGGGGTTGTAGCATGACCATGCCCCATTTGGGTTTTTTTTTCTTCTCTCTCTCCTTCTCTCTGTGTCGGTCTCTAACAAGCACACACACTGACAATTAAAACTTAAAAGAAAAATTGTTGCTCTAGCTTCTCCTGTTTCCAAAACGAATCTGTTTTCTCATGTGGCCTGGACTAGACAGGCTGAAGCAGATGAAGAGAACCCTGAAACCCCTAAAAAATTACTTTATCTGATTCCCTGAGCATCACATACATCAAGTAGTTTATCTGTTTGTTTGTTATTATAGTTAAATTCACATAACATAAAGTTCACTATCTCAACCACTTTTGTTTTGGTTTTGTTTGACATTTTTGCCATAGGGCACATGCACTCACCAAAGAGAAACAGAGAGAGGGAAAGTAAGAAATCACCTCCCAGGGGAGATGGCCATGCCTCAATCCCTTCTCTATTCTATGCTTGGGATTTGGGCATGCACATTCATGAGCCCAGCATAATTTTCAAGCTTCCAGGTCTGGGACTCAAACCACAGTCAGCCATGTAAGAGTCCAGTATCTTAACTATCACATCACCTGCTGGCCTCTTATCTAAACCATTTTAAAGCACAGAACTTAGTGGCATTTAGAAAATTCCCAGTATTGTGTCATTATCACCTCCATTATTAAGCAGTCATTACACATTCCCTCTTTTATACAGTCCCTGGCAACCATTAATCTACTTTGTCTCTATAACTTTGCTAATTCTAAGTTTATACAAGTAGAAATGTACAACATATGACCCTTTGTGTCTGGATTCTTTTACTTAGCCCTAATATTTTCAAGTTCATCCATGTCATAGCGTATACCAGACCTTTATTCCGTTTATGGCTGAATAACATTCCACCGTATACACATTTTGTCTATCCATCACACCAAGTAGTTTTCTTTTTTGACCTGTTAACAGAGCAAAGGTACTTAATATTTTGGGCACTAGAACTCATTCCTGGTCTGGAAAAGTATGAGAAGAACATCAAAATGGTATCCTCATAGTAGAAGTTCAGCAAGTAAGAAAATGTTTACCCTTTCTAAGAACAAACAGGTCAACAGTGGACCTTCATAATCTAGTATGGTGCATCCAAAGACTAGAATACATTTATAATGCTAGTAATTACACACTTAGACTTTATTTATTTATTTATTTATTTATTTATTTATTTATGAGAGATTTTTGCTTTAGGTTGCATGTACTCACCAGAGAGACAGAGATAAAAAGTAAGAAATCACTCCCTAGGGGGGCAGGGGGATGGCCACACCTCAATCCCTTCTCCTCCATTCTCCTCTCGGGATTTTGGGTATGCATGCACATGCATCTGGTGTGAGTTTTAAGCTGCTAGGTCCAGGACTCAAACTGTGGTCGGCCATGTGAGAGTCAAGCAACATAACCATTACTCCATCAGCTAGTCCCCACATCTAGGACCTTATTCTAATGAAACAATGAAGGATGAAACCAGATATATGTCTCAGGGTATTAATCACATGGTTATATATATTAGCCTAACAAGATGAGAATGACAAAGTGAGAAAAAAATTGAGCCTAACAAAATGAGGAAGAAATCATGGCATGACCTTTGATAAAGCACTGCAGCTACTAAAATATTGGGTCATAGGGAGAGTCATGATGTATTTCTCTTATGTTTTTCTATGAAAAATGCATCATGCTGTCCTAATGACCCAATAATATTCTTAGTGACCATTTCTAAATAATTCAGCATAGGGGCTGGTAGGTGGCTTGATGGTTAAAGATGCTAGACTCCCACATGACCAACTGTGGTTCAAGTTCTGGACTTGGTTTTCTTACTCACTTTACCCCTCTCTCTCTTTGTCTCTTTCTGGTCAATTTAAAAATAAATAAATAAAAATAATAAAGTTAAATAAAAGAATTCTTTTCTAAAAAGAATAATTAAGCATGAAACATAAATTAAAACATTTTTACTACTATAAACCCACATTTTCTTTTAAAATATGTGACTATGTGTAAGTGCACACACATAAATATACTCAAATGTTATGCCAATAGACAGTAGCTCAAAACAACAGGGTCATGGGTTATTCTTATTTATAGTTTTCTATATTTTCTCTATTCTCATATTGTGTATGACTGGATTTGAGAATTAGAAAAAAGTCAATAGATGTGCATTTATTGAGATGTGCAATGAAGACCTACCCCCTGAGGCATCATTCTTCCCTCCCCTATCCAGAGTCTTATTGGTGACTTTCTCATCCATAGCAGTTCATTCATTGTATCTATAGTAGTCAATTTCTCATTCTCAAAAAGTCATTTTCCAAATATAATATGGGTTCAGACCATCTTCATTTAATAAAACTATAAACTGTGATTTCCCCCAAGCATAATGCTTTACCATGGCTTTTGGTCTCCTCTCCCAACTGCTGTATCTCATTCTTGACATTCTGGCCTGGCCCTTCCACTCCTCTTCCACCCATCATTTCCTGGTCCTTTTGACCCATGGTATGCCTACAATGCTTGAACTCTGGTTGCTTTTTCTGTTTGAACTATGTGACTTTTTCTTTTTTTTAAAGGTTTTTGCCACACGGCACAGACACTCTCCAGAGACAGAGAGACAGTGAGAGGGAAGGTAAAAAATCACTCCCCTTAAGGAATGGATACATTGCAGTCTCTTCTCCTGCATTCTCCTCTTGGGATTTTGGGCACACATGCACATGTGCCCTGTATGGTTTGCAAGCTACTGTCTGGGATTTGAACCACTGTGAGCCACATGGGAGTCCACCATCTTAACCACTGCTAGCCCCACATATGATGTTTCCTTAACACTATTTTGGGGTAGAAGAACTTAGATTTTATGTCCTCATTATATTGTAAGCTTTCCAAATACAAATTGGAATCTTTTCTTGAGAGAGATGGGGGTGGGGTGGGGGGCAGGGCTTAGAACACTTGATCCAGTATAGGGCACATAGCAAATATTCACTACATTCAAGGACACTTCAAAAGTTCCTGAAAAATTGACTTAAAATAAGAGTTTATTTTGGTGCATAAAAAAGAAATTGAAATCCACACACAGTTTGTTCATAATACACATTACCCATGAACTTTCTGAAGATCATTCACACGTATCCAACCAACAAATGGAAAGGAGCTCTTCACAGACAATGTCATACTCCTTTAAAGATCATTTTGGTAGGAAGTGTGGCAGAGTAAAATTTTCTCTTATTCCATCACATAGTAGACAATTCAGAGAATCAAGGTCAAATTGCTGCTTCACTCTCCATTTCTCTGCAATTTCTTTTCCCAAGGAAAGCTGGCCAAATAGTGGACAAGACACGTATAGCTGTATTCATTCCTAGTTTCTCACTCGGAGTCTCTTTGGTAATGGTCTTAATGAAGGACTCTGAAAAGCTTGAACATGGCATTTGACCATTGGATTTGAATAGCAATAAATACATATTTTTGAAATCTGTCTATTCCAAAACAACTGAAGAAATATTTATAGAAATGTATTGACATGGTGGAGATGTTATTGACATGAGGAAGTATGGCAAAACAAACTGAAACAGGTCTATTGCAAATCTTCCCAGAACAGCAGCTCCAACATAGACCTTGTTCTTTTTGGGCTATTTCAATATAATCAGCAGTAGACATAGGATTACAAAACAGTAAGACAGAAGTCTCCCTCCTACACGCTCTGCAGTGATTTATCAAGTTGTCGGGAAAGTCTTAACGTGTTTTTCTATGCAAAACTGCATCATGACTTTCCCAATGTCACAATACAGAATTCCTGTTTGGGTTCTGTAGAGAAAGGAATATTTTCACTAAATTGTCTAAAGGACATTTCGCTTTTAGAAGCTGAGTCAGAATCTTCACAGAAACTGAAAGGAGGTTCTAATCTTCTCTTTGTGGAGCTTTGGAAATGTCTCTCTTTTTAAGACAAGCTTATTGTTCACAGTCAATCTTCCTCTCCTGTCCCAGGCCTTCTCTGGCTTCCCCATCCTTCTCTTTTGCATCTCATGCTCTGGATCCAGCCAAGACTTTCAGCAAGTCAAGTTCTTCCCAACATCATGGCCTGTGAGCATGGCCTTCCCTCAACCTAAAATGATCTTCTCTCTCCCTTCCATAGTCAACTGCAGCTCCAGATCTCAACCGAAATGTCACATCCTGGGGTAAAAGAAGGGATTCCTAAATGTCCTCCAACCCTGACAATCTAAATAAGGTTCCCATAGAGCATCCTGTGTTTAATTTTAATAGCATTTATTACAATTTATAATCACTTGTTACATGTAATTTTGTGAAGTATATTACCCCTAATAGAATATCAAGTTTGCAAAGTCTGGGAGTGCTTGTTTTGCTCATCCTAGGGGTTGGCACCTAGGAGGTATAAATATTTGTAGAATGGAAGAGTCAATGGCAGCCTCCTAAATCTAGATTCAGACACTCTGACTCTGCTCTTTGCTCTAATCCGTTCTCTCACTTTATCAAACAGGTACTTTCTGACATTTTCAATTTCCTAATTTGCACATTTAAAAGGAGGATGAACTTGGCCCACCTTTTGCAGGAAGCACAGGGTCTTGTGTATGTTTACCGGGAAATTCTGAGACATGTATATGAGCTAAGTTATTATTAATGTGCTTTCCAAATTTTCAAAAGAAAAATAGGATCACACAGATGTGGTGTCATACACAGGTGTATGCTGAAGCAGAAATTGTCTCTGTGGTATCTGTTTATTTCCTGAATTTTATGGTCCTTTGGGAAACTCAAATGAGTAAGGAACTGAATGTGGAAATGGCTGCACCATTGGCATCCACCAGAATAAAAGCATGTGACTGCACCATGAGGGAAGAAACAAATCAATGCCTGGTTTATGGCTATAAATGCAAGATGGGTGCCTCAGGAAAAGTCTGACAAAGGCTATTAGGAAGTTTAGAAGTTGGTTTTAAAATATTACCCTTTTGTATGGATGATTGTATTTTTAGTGCCCTACAATTCACCAGCTCTCCAGATTCTTTTACATCTGCTGTTGACAATTCAATATTCCCTCTGATGATGTTCATGGGTGTCAAAAGATGGAGCATCAAAGCTTTGATCTCAATGGAATGATTGTCATCGGTTGCCACACTTGGGAGATATTCCCCTCGGAAATCCATTTGAGATAAACTGGAACGTTTAGAGGGTGAGTTTTCAAATATGGTCAGACTCTAAGGCCCCTGCCTAAAAAATGGGCTGAAATGGCTTCTGCTGAATAATGCCAGATTCCTGACTAAAAATAAAATAACCCCTCACCTGTTTGTCTCTCTCCTTCCTTAATCTATGCCAAAAAAAAAAAAAAAAAAAAGAAAAACCAAAACCAAACCAAAGTTGTACCACTGCCAAAGTCTTTTAAGGACCATTTCAAAGAGCCTTGGACAACCCTGGCTTTCTAAAAGGATACTATTATAAAGGCAAGTATTCATATTTCAATGACATACGTATATGTCTCACAGAAACCAGAGCTGATGTGTCTCAGGATTTCTCCTTAGTTAACCACAATTGCAGGGAAATGGTACCATGTTCATAGAGTTCAATGTGGTAGCAATTACTCTGCTGGCAAAGGAGAAGGAGGGTCTTGATGGCCTAAATCCTGCGAGTCAGGATTAAATAAATGTGTCTTTTAGAGTTACACTGATAACTTGGAATGCTCCCTCTGTGCTGACTGATGCTGCAACTGCTGCAGAACCAGCGTTTCTTACAGACCAGCCTATTCTGGCCTGGTCAGGAGACATATGGGACAACCTCAGGAAAAAAAAATTAGTTTATAAAAAATTAACACATGTATGTGATGTAAAATCATAACACTGATGGAGAAAACTACTCCAAAATAATCTTGAACTTGTAGATTATTGAAATGCTTTTAGATATCAGGAAATAAATTGAAAATTGCTTTCCTGTATCATATTTACCGAAATGGTGCTATCGCATACTTTAGGGAAGGAAAGATATGGGTCGGGTAACCTGAGCATTGTTTAATGGTCACTGATTTTACTAATGGCCAGCCAGTCTTTTGGATTTTATTAGAACACAAGAATGCGATAAGATTCCTGTGAGCATGATAAAACTAGAGGGCCATTTTCAAATGCAATATGGTTTCTGTGTAAGGTCCTAGTTCTAGTTGAAACAGAAAATTATTCCTTCTACATCTTTTCCCCAGTGGCTAGAATACCACATACAAGTAATTTAGACAAAGAGCTTCACAAATCAAAAATATATAAACAGAAATATAGATCTTATCACTTTTTCTACCACCAAAATGTGTGAAGTCCTGGGCTGGAAATATAGAGGTTATATGTAATAAGATATAGCAAAAGAGTAAATCAGGAAGGAATCATTTTTCCAGCATGAGAAATGGTGAAAACGTCAAAAATTTTCTTCTAATTGGGAGTGGCAGAAACACTTAGTTCATAAATCTAATAATTCTACAAATTCACCAGTATTTCTTTTCTTTTTTTTTAAGAGAGGTTTTTGCTATAGGGCATGTGGACTTGCCAGAGAGACAGAGAAACAGAAAGCAAGAAATCATGCCCTAGGGGGGATGGCCATGCCACAATCCCTTCTCCTCCAGTCTTCTCTCAGGATTTTGGCACACACACACACACACACACATGCACCCAGCATGAGTTTTTAAGTTGCTGGATCTGAGACTCAGACTGTGGTCAACTATGTGGGAGTCCATTGTTGGACTCAATGTAATGGTTACAACAATGTAACCATTAAGCCATCAGTTGGTCCCCCAGTTCACCATTATTTCTAACAGATCTAGCCAGCTAGCATAATATGAAAAGGCAATTCCTAAGAAGAATATCCCAAAAGAAATAGGTGAGGTAGCTGTAAGGAAAATAAAACAAATATACACAGCAGAGAAAATTTCATAGAAGTAGAAAAAGTATCCTAAACAAAAAGGTGGGCCAGTTCCATAGCCTGTGGGTTAAGGGAACCAGATTCCACATGGCTGACTAAGCAATTCAAATGCCAGTCTCAGCATCTTGAGAAACAGGATTGATGGATGTGTGAGCATGTCCTAAATTCTGAGAGGATGGAGAAATGGAAGAGAATGAATTGAGACCACACTGCATTTGAAGGGTGCTTTTTCCCTCCCTTTGTCTCACTCTATCTTTCTCTGTTCAAAGCCCTCTGGCAAAAAAAAAACAAATGGCAGAAAGGTATATTTATATAGGTAGGTAGGTACATCAGTAGGTAAGTGGGTAAAAAGATGGATGAGTGTTAGTAGTTAGATGTTAGGTAGGTAGGTAGATAGATCAACCGAGCTAAAGATTAAAAATATAAGCTTGATTGTTCCATTTTATCCCAGATTCTGAGAGGTAGATATATGTCTCTTACCAGGAGATTGACTAGTTTTGTTTCAAAGAACTACTTTTTTACAAATCCCTCTTGAAATGAAATGGCCACAACTGACTCTCACAACTTTAGGACCCAGAAGAAGAGTAAAATAGAGGCTCATATATCATAAGTCTAAATATTTAAAAGTTATAAGACTTGGTAAAAAAAAAAATTGTTACATTCAATCCACTTGAAAAGCCAGGTTCAAATTTAGAATTCTTAGAGCTTTTTGCCAGGATGTTGAGGAAGAGCAAGCTGAAGACCTGCAGGTAGGCCTTCTTATCTCCTCATGCCCTCCCCCTTATTCTTCACCATGGCAATCCCATGAGCACACATATGGATACCCTATCTTGCACATCTGCTCAGAACCCCACAGACCTGAGTTTACCACCAGCAGCATAGTCCATGTAGTCCACTCCTCAAGAGGTCAAGCCCAAGGATGAGGCCACCAAGTCCCAGAAACAGGTTAGTGTGCCATTGGATACTAGATAGTTGCCATGTGGGGACATCAGGCAGTGAAGGGTGCAAGCCTCTTGACACTACAGATTCTTAGTCCTTAGAAAGAGACATGACTGCAGAAAGGCCAGAGTAGGGCCCCTAAAGCAGGGGCTGGGATGAGCCATCACTTGCCCAAATGTAAGGTCAATAGTTCATGAGGTTATATTCCTGATTAACCAATGTAGAGAGTAGGAACAGAAAGGTGAATCAAGAAAAGAGAAGGTGGCCTTTATATTATATATTACTATGTAACGAATTATCCTAAAACTTAGCATATTAAAACAATAGACACTTATTACATCATATTTCTCCAGGTTAGCAATTTGAGAGCAGTTTGGTAGGGTGGCTCGGGTCAAGAAACTTTGGTCAAATTGTTAACTGGGACTGCATGCCAATTTTGTACATGAGGGACCAGATACCAGGAGGCTGGGGCTTGGGGGCCAACCATTCCAATTCTCATGAAATGAATATTTGGTCTACCAGTTTTGGCCCAGAGAAGCCCTCAGTAAAGATTTGAAAGAAAGGGAGGGAGGGAATGAAGAAGAGACTCACATAGTTCCTTCAGTCTAACTCCATTTCCCACACTCAAAAGTTGCCTACAGGGTCAAATGGCCCATTCCTTCACTTTTTTGCAAGAAATCAGTCTTCAGTGCTTAGGCTTGGAAATGGAATGCCTTTGCTAAGTACCTTCTGTCATCCTTCAAACCACTGCATACTCCTCAAGTCCAGTCAAATTCCCCTAACCCTATTTGTGAACAATTTCTTAGCTCACCAGATCCTGGTTGGTTGCTACACTCATGGTTCTTTTGTGGCATTTTCATAGTCTCTCTCTCTTTTTTTTTTTTTTTTTTAAGAGGTTTTTGCCTTAGAGCATGGGTGCTCACAGAGAGAGAGAGAGAGACAGTAAGAGAGAAAGTGCGAAATCACCCCCCACCCCCTGGGGGACTGGCCATGCCACAATCCCTTCTCCTCCATTCTCTTCCCAGAATCTTGGGCAAACATGCACACACGTCCGGCATGATTTTCAAGTCAGTAGATTCAGCCATGTGAGAGTCCAGCAACGTAACCACTTTGCCATCTGCTGGTCATAGCACTTTCATATTCTATTCTAGTCATTTTATTTTCAATTTTGTCTTCCTTATTGAATATCTAGCTACAAGGCTCAGCTCTTGAGCAGCAGTAGAAGATTTTCTAACTGAGAAAGTATATCATCACAAATACTATTCTCATTATAAAGCCTCTTCCACATGGGAACCTCTGTCCACATAACATCCCTTAGTCCACAAGCTCTCTAGTCTCCCATTTTGTGCTGATCAGTCATGCAGGGCACCTTCTCATCTGCTTCCTCCCTGACCCAGACTGGGGCTGTATCATCTTGTCAAGAGCCACTTAAGAGATTCCTGCAGAGACAGGCCCAGCCCAACCCCAATGTCATGAAAGAGATTTCCGCCTAAAGAGGAAAAGGTAAATTTATCTTTTCCTCAAATTCTCTTCAGTGTAGTCCTGCAATCTTCTTCCTTAAAACATACTTGAGTAGGAGCATAAGTTTGAGCTTTCTAGGAGTCACACAGAAAATGGCACTATGCTTAGGTTAAAAACCACTCTCTGTGTAACTTCGTACTGCAGCAAGATTACAAAAAGTTGGGTTAATACATAGAAGATATTTTAAGACATGTTTCTTTTAATTATGGCCTTTAGAAATATAGTCACTTAAAAGGTTTTTTCCCCTCTTAAAAGAATAATCCTTCCCTCCTGCAGTAAGGCAGCTGACTATAACAATATAAGTAATCCCTTATATAGAAAAAAAATGACTGAGACATTTATTGACTTTTTACTTATTCTCTATTTCATTATGTTCATAAAATCTTTTATAATTTTTAATAAAAATCTCAGACAACTTATGACTACAACTGACTACTTAGCAGTTAGTAAATCATTTCTTATTTCTAAGGGTCACTCAACTTAAGTAACAGTTAAATAGAAGCAAAACCATGGTAAATTGCAGTTAAAATAAAGTACTGAATTAACTGTTGCTATCTTTCTCCTCCCAGCTGATAGGCAATAGGATGCTGAACTTCTGTTTCTAAGAGCCATGTCACATCTGGTTCTGGTTGCCCAAACCCACAGTGGCCCACGTTCATCACCATCTAAAAGTCACTTGGCTTTTGTCAAAGCTCACCAGAACTGAGCCTGAGACCCATAACCCACATCTGCTGTGAGTCTCTGAATCCCTGAGTCCTTACCCTTGTGATCTTCCTGCTGGCTGCCACAGTGTCAAATACACAATAAGTCAAGGGGCCAGTCATCTGCCTTGAGAGTCACAGATACCAGCATGGATTGGGACCTTGGAGATCACAGGATAGAGCCGCCATTTATAGCAAACAGAAGGGATGACCCCATTTGTCCCAGGGCTACAAGCACCTGGAGAAAGAGCAGCTAGGATGGTCAGTCCTGGGAGGTAGCTATGAAGCCTGGGGCATAGGATACAGCTTCAAGACAGCATGGCTGGGAGGACTGGCTCTACCACAAACCAGGACCCTGACTCTACTGTGCCTCAGTTTCCTTATTTGCAAAATGGAGACAACAGCAGTACCTACCTCTTGGAATAGTTGTGAAGATAAAATGGATTTATATTTGTACACATTTAGAATAGACCAGGCACTTTGGAAGTACCACAGCTGTCTATTAGATGAATAAATAAATAAGTAATAAATAACCTTTTTAAAATATAACCGTGATTCTGAATTTTTCTTTGTTAAAGCCAAGGATTTTTTTCTTTAAAGAAATTTTTACACAGAAGCCATGTGTATATATACATACTTTAAATGTGTGTGTGTGTGTGTGTGTGTGTGTGTATGAAAGTACTTCAGAAAGCTTATGGGAAAATGGAATTAAAAGTATGTATTTATTTTAGTGCAAACAAATTTTGAATTCCATACATACATAGTTTTTTCAAAATACATGTTTTCCATGAACTTTTCAAAGAACCACTGTGTATACACACATACAAAATGATCTTTACTAATAAATTCAGATCTAACATAAATGTACATACAGTTATTATCTGAGATTTCACTCTGCTTAGCCAGATGAAGGTAAATCTCATTTAGTTATGACTTGGGTGGCCTCTGGGCTAAAGCTTCCTGCAGACCCCCTGGACCGTTGTTCACCAGGTCCAAAAGCTTTGAGGACATAGGGCTAATCCCCATGGTCAGGAGGTAGTACATAGACTTGGTCTGATCCACTTAGGAAAGTTCTGAAGAAAGTGACCACTTTGCCTGGTAGCCTTGATCATTGCTGGAGTCCCCACCATAGGATGTGGCTTCTGTCCCAGAAGTCTATGAGCTAATATGGTTCCTTGAAAGAGGGAAAAAAAGAGTTCTCACATTTCTAAAACTCACCATCAAGGTCAAGCTAACCATAGTGGTCATCTGAGTAGAACCTAGAACCCCCAGTGACAGGACAGTCTCAGGATGAGGCAGTAGTCACATAGGATGTCTGAGGAATTTCCTGTGAGACTTAGGAAAACAGGTGTGGAGAATTAGGTGGGGAGAGCTTTGATCTCAGAGGTCAGCACAGCACCTTGAAGAGGACATATATTTCTTCTTTCTCATTCTTTCTTGAATGTAGGATAAAGAAAAATATTAGCCACTTGAATCAGATTTACTTTTATAACTGATGATTTTCTAACCATTATTTATGGATTTTGTATTTGTTATATTTTAACCTGTAATTTGTATAAATCACCACCTGTTGTCATTTAAAAAGTGTCTGTAACACAAAAAAAATTGACAATGCAAAAAATCTAGAAGCTATTTTTCTTGTTAAGGTCATGATTTTCTTTTCTTCCTCACTCTATCAATTTTTACCCTTGTGTTTATATGTACAATGTCATTCCTTTAGACCCTGCTTACTAAGGGTACAGAATAATTCAGACAGAAACAGTACTGAAATCGATCTGAGCTTCATTCACTAGAAAGGGAATATGCAAAACAAATGTAGGAATTGCTTCTAGATCCATAATTCATCCTGCTGCTGGGGCTTTCGTTGATTTCATTGGTGGGGCTTTCTGGGTTGTGGTGATGCGTGTTGCAGACCACCCAATATGAAAATAAACCCAACCATGAATTCTTTCAGCACACAGCCAAACAGAACGAGACCAAAAGTAATGAGCAGATCACCCTTCCAAGTGCAAGAGCGATGTGTGTGTTGAGTCACACAGTGAATACGTCGCAGACTTTCCAGACCCAGGAGGGCTGTGGACAGAGGCAGCTTCTCAGAGACAGCTGGAGTACCTGGCCAATTTAAGCCTTTGTCTCCTTACTTGTTAAAATCATCCTTTATCTTAAAAGGTGACAATCCATTTATTCAACATCTATTTGGAAGATCATTCAATATTCATTTAATAAACATCTCCTAAGAAGTTCAAAGTGAAAACAAAGAAGAAAAAGTTGAGTTTCCTGCTCTAAAAAGTCCCCAATCCTAGAAAACAATAGACATACCAAACTAGGAGCCTGTAAGTGCTACATTCTGAGGTGTAAACAGTCTCAAAGTGACAGTCACAGGAAGGGAATGCAGCATCATCACAAAGTGATATTTACAAACTTGATCTAAAAGGATAAGAAACGCACTTAATGAAGATATTATAGAAGAGCATTCTAGATAGAGAAAAAAGGATAGATATTCCTCATGAACATGGTAGGTACGATTCTTGTGTTCAATGAGAGTTAAAAAGCAAATTCTTCTCTTATCTCCAAAAGAAGAACCCAGTACACTTAGAAAGCCTGTAGGATTTACCCCAAGAAATAATGATAAATGTTTGAAGCAATGACTGATATGATTACTCTGGTCTGGTCATTATATATTGTATTCATGTACTGGGAAAAAATCACACTGTACCCCAGAGGTATAATTATTGTGTGTCAATTAATTATATTCAAAATATTGGGACCAGCAATTAGCATGATGGCTATGTTGCTGGTCTCCCATGTAGTTGACCACAGTTCGAGTACCAGAACAGGTGTCATAAACTCACACCGGGCACGTGTGTGTGTGTGCCCAAGATCCTGAGAAGAGAATGGAGAAGAAGGGATTGCAGTATGGCCATCCCCCCCAGGGGGTGATTTCTCACTTTCTGTCTGTCTCTCTCTGTCTTTCTGGCGAGCGCACGAGCCCTATAACAAAAACCTCTCCAAAAAAAAGAAAAAAAATTCAAAATATTAAAGACTCAGAACATTCACTACAAATAAATCAGTATGTGAAATATTATGATTCATTTAAACTCTATCAGAAAAACTTTGGAAATAATATATAGCAGGAGCAAAACCCTAATTCAGACTCTACTTTACCATTGTTTCACTATATATTACAACAGAATATATATCAGTGAAGTTCCAGAAAACATTTCAATACTGTCAATACAAACTGAGGTAAGACTTCCAAGATAAAACATAATGTGTTTAGATTTGCAATAGAAGTTTCTTCCGGAAAAGTTTCTTCCAGAGTTTCTTTTATAATATCTAACTAGGAGAACTGGAAGATTGAATTAAAAATTTGAAATAATTTTATCGTGGGAGGCTATCACATCAGGAATGAAGTAGTAACATTCTAGGTAGGAATCAAAGAACAAACTAATTGTTTGCTTCAACCCAAAGAAAACAAAAACTTTGTTTGGTCTACCTGATTTCATAAAAGAAAATTAATATGAAATAAAATTAATATAAATATTCTGTCTTAAAGGTTAGCTCCCATCTCCAGTTCATGCTAATCAACTGACTTCAATGAAGGCAAAGCACATTGTAGTCACTCCCTAAGACCAAAACTATAAACTGCATTCAACATAGGTCTCCCGGAAAACACTCCCTGGAAGTCCTAAGAGGGCTGGGACTTACAAAGGACTGTAAGTGTTACTTATGATTTTATTTTGGAGGATGAGGAGGCTTGAGATGGAGAGAAAGAGAGAGTGTGTGTACATGTTTGAAATACACATGGAAGAGTGTGCTGAGGACATAAAGAGGGTTGCATAATGAACTCATAGATGGGACATAATCCTTTCTTCCTACAGAAGCATAACCATATCTATTTCTTGGGTGGGTGTATTTTATAATTTATTATTTATTTTTAATTGTTGTACAACTTTATGTTGAACAGTATGGCTTTTCAAAGCATGCATGCAAGTGTGAAATAATCAAATCAAGGACATTGCCATATGCATTGTTTTCAACAATGAATCTTTTATTCTTGTGTCTGTTAAGACAAACATCCCTATTTTTTTGCCCAAAACTTGAAATGAGCCCATACAAAAAAATTTAAGACTCCAAAAGTATCGCTTCAGTTTTTCTATACTATTCTTCAGTTCTACATCACTATTTCCCTGTTCCGGCCAACCCCTGCCAAAATACACAGGGAGGCCATTTCTCACGGTGCTGCCCAGACCAGGATCAGGAAGCTCCAGAAAGCCTTCTTGTGAAATCAAAGCTGTATTTGCAAACCCATGAGATTTAGATAAGGGCCATGTGATGTCTTCAAGTGCTGGGTGCTTCCCAGAAGTCCCATTTTCCACATTGAAGATTTATCTGAGCTTGTGAGTTACCATCCCCAGAAACCTACTTGGGGTACAACCCTGAATTTTCTCTTCCCTTTTCCTTCAGCAATATCAGAGAGCTTTATTAAGGTCTGAAACTGACTTACCACAACGTGGACTCATGAGGATCCAAATCCCCCCAGTTTTCAATTTCCTTAACTTGCCTGTATGCTGCTTTCATTCACAAAGAGAAACTAAGGATGATGAACAGCAACAGGCTGATAATAAAAACTTGAGCACTTGGGACCAGCAGTTAGCATAATGGCTATGTCGCTGGACTCCCATGTAGTCTACTGCGGTTCGAGTCCCGGACTCGGTGGCTTAAAACTCATGCCGGGGGCATATGCGTGCGTGCCCAAGATCCCAAGAGGAGAGTGGAGGAGAAGGGACTACAGCATGGCCATCCCCCTTGGGGGGTGATTTCTCGCTTTCTATCTCTCTGTCTCTCTCTGTCTGCCTGGCGAGCGCACGTGCCCTATGGCAAAAACCTCTCCAAAAAAAAAAAAAAAAAACTTGAGCACTTTTGCATACTTAGTCTTTGCCCAACACTGTAGTAGGAACCTGATTAAATCCTCATATCAAGAGACCAACAGATGGCATAACGGTTACATTACTAGACTACCATGTAGTTGACTACAGTTCAAGTCCTGGATCTAGCAACTTAAACTCATGCTAGGCATATGTGCATGCATGCCCAAAATCCCACAAGGATAAAGGGAAAGGGATTGTGGTATGGCCATCCCTCCCTGGGGCGGGTGATTTCTCACTTTCTCCAGTGAGCACATGCGCCCTACAGCAAAAATCTCTCTCTGAAAACAAACAAAAATCCTCATGTCACTCAAAAGGCCAGTAGTCCTATTATCATCATTCTACAGATGAGGAACTGACACTGAAAAAGCTCATGATAACCCACCAAAGAAATGTAGTTTGTTAGTGGAGGAGCCAGGATTCAAAGTTATTTATCTAGAGAATTCCCACTTGACTCTTTGGTGGAGTAGCAAAGTTCTATTCAAAAACACAATGCCCAAGTCTGTTCAGCTTGTGTCCTGAAGACTGTCTACCTTTAATGACAATAGGAACTGAAGTCTATGAGGTTACAGGCAGGACGCAAATTTTATTTTTTTATTTCAGTATGTTCATTATACTGTGCCATTAGGAAAGAGATTCAATGATCATAAAACAATTTTCAAATAGGAATTGAAATTTGAAGTCTTCCTGGTTGACCCTCAGGGGGCTAGATCACAAAGAGCCCCCACATCCTGAGCCTTCCCCCTATCGAAGACCTTCACGGTGATCATTTCTAAGCACCAAGGTCATGTCCATATGGCTGACCTTCACACACCAGTCAGCAGCTCTGGCTTCTGTCACCAAATAAAGACTTTTCCCTCTAACCATTAGCACCCCAGCTGAGGCACCTGAAATATAATTACCGCGACATAAACACAATAGAGGGATTTTCTGTTTTACTGCACCTGAGATATAAGGTTCAGATTTCTCAGGCCATCATGTTCTTTCCTGTGAGCTCACAGTCAATGTCCTGTTGTCATTTCGAGAACTGTGCTGGGGGGTCAGGGACACCTGACCCTGCATCCCGGGCAGCAGCATGAATTTCTTCTCAACAGAATCCTTAAACGCATGGAGAGTGCTAAGAGACCAAATCACAGAGCTCTTCTGATTGCAGGGTGGGAAAGATTTAAAACCTCTCTCCTCCCTTCCCAAACTGTTCCCGCAGCTGAAGACAGGATGGGCCTGATACGTAGAGAGAGTTATACATCTAGAACAATTGGACAGAAATGGTGTTTAGTCCATCTGGAATCTTCAGTCATCTGACTTTTCAGTATTGGTTTTTATCAGTGGTGTTTATATTGTAGAAGGCTAGGGGGGCTCTTCGCTTCTTAGAGTTTATAATGTTTGAGAGTCTCTATATGAGTAGAGAATTGCTAGAAATCCTAGCAGAGGTAAGGAGGCATTTTCCTATCCCTATCACTTTCTCAGGGCCCTGAAAAACAAATCCCATGGCATCTAAAGTCCTCAAAAATAACTTTTATCTGATGTTTCAAGCACCCACCCCTGTCTGCATGCACACGCCACCATAAATGACCACCTAGGTTCTCCTTGAATACCTCAAACAACTTATAGTATCGGAAGCTGCTACCTGGGAGGCACCCCAGCCTCTGAGTTGAACTTGATCTCCCTGGAGTTTCTACCTAGTTGTTCTGGTTTTGTCCTTTGGCACTGCACTAAATAAAGAAGTTTGGTCCCTCTGTCAGAGTGATGGCTCTTGGTCCCTGATGAAATCAGCCCAGCTGGTTTTGGAAGACATCTGTGGTTCAAATCAGATAGGAGCGACCGTTTTACAAATAAACTATTGAGGAAGGAAAAACCTTACTTAATCTACCACAGATCACTCACCGTGCTCTCTTGCAGAAACCAGAATACCAATAGACTTGATAAGCTTTCTTATCTTCTTCTGTTTCTAACTGATTAAACTCCTCTTGAGCCCACCAGTATATTCTTTAGAAGCTCCGGATGTCAGAGCTGAAACAAGATGTCATAGCACCTATTTCACAGGAAGAAGAACAGAGACCCAGGGGCCAAATGTCTTGCCTATGAAGATCATATTTTCTGAACTAGTAGGTTGTCAGAAAAGTCATGACCATATTTTTCTATGTTTGTCTGTGCAAAAATGCATCATGACTTTCTTGATCACACATTAAAAACAAGGACACTTCGTCTAACAAAAATGAATGAGCATGGAGAGGCATTGGAGAATATTTGACAGGGATGTGGACTCACACTGTAGGTACAAGGCAATGAATATGCCTTCTCTATAGACCTCAAAGAATGGACATAAGAAGTATAGGCGATAATGTAAGGAAATGTGAAATAAACTGCAAAACAAGACACATTTTCCGTATGTGACTGCCTAATTACTTTTTTTCAGTCTGCCCTTGTGCCTGGAATGCCTTCCTCCCTTCCATCCATTTTTACATGTTTAAATCATCAGATTTACATCAAATGCCAGAGAGGAGTTTTCGAGTCAATCTGACCTGGATTCAAATCTTGGCTCTGCTTCTAGTGGTTATACGATGTAGATCAAATTCCATAAAACTTGATTTCCTCATCTACAAATTAGAATACTAATTAAACTAGCAAATCTAAAATTAAGAATACATTGTAATTTCCTCCAATAAATTATTTTCCTAGCTAGTGACAGTGTGTACACAAATCACATGAGAATATTGATGGTTGCCTTTTTTTTTTTTTCCCAGTATCCCAACTGAAAACCCAAAATCTGAAAAATTCCAAAAGTCTAAAATTTGTTGTGGGTTGACATGATACTGCAAGTAGAAAATTCTATACCTCACCTATGTACTAAGTTGTAGTCAAAATACTGTGTATTTTATTGGGACAGTTCCCCAGTAAAATATGCAAGAATATCACATGAAGTTATCTTTGGGCTGTATGTATAGGTATATATGAAACATAAATGACAGTTGTCATTCATTTTTAGCCTCACCCCCAAGACAGATTTCTCCTTATGTTTATGCAAATATTCCAAAGTCTGGAAAAATAGGAAATCTAAAACAGTTCTGGTCCCAACCAGATCAGAGTATCTCAAGCCAGAGACATCTAACCTATATTTATTTGTAATTTTGGTTCAAGTTCTACATTTGAACTTTCTTCCTCTTGGAGAATTAGCATTAGCCAAGTTAGTATAGTATGGCTAATGGGCAGATAGGAATGAAATGAAAGGGAAAAAAATGAGTGAGTGAGGAAATGAATGAATAAAAATAAACAACCACCACCAATGGAAAAAAAAAATCAGCCTGTATGCCCAGTGCATAGCGCATAGTAGAAACTTAATGTTTTTATATTAACAGATTTAAGCTAAAAATTAGTATAATCCAAAAGGGGAAATTTGTGTTGAAGAAATTTGTATCCAGAAGAGAGACAGATCATTAGCCAAATTCTAAAGACTAAGTGAACCAACAGCAATAGGGTAGCTGAGAGGGGTGACTGGTGAAGATGAGTCCTAGATGCATTTTCTACAGGGATGTCCACGTCTCTGACCTCAGAAAGCACAGCACTTGATTTAATGCTATACAGTCTATCTTGAAATTCTGAATACTTTTAAGCAAGGCATCTCTCATTTTCATTTTACATTGAGCCCTACAAATTATATCAACAGTTCTGAATATAGAACAGTGCTTTTTCACTTGCCCTAGAACAACATATATTCATTTAAAATATTTATACAGCCTTGTCACCCTCTAGATTGAGTAAATTGATTGAAATAATGCTTACGAATGAAGCCGTAAGTATGATGGGAAAGGGCTTATGGATATTAGAGAAAATAATTTGAGTATCATTTTCCTGCAGAGACCCCTTTGTGCAGGAAAACAGTTTATACCAGGTGACAACTGGGTTATTTATTATAAGCTGGGATTAAAGCAGAAATCCCTGTCATGGAATACAAGCTACAGGGTTAGTTATTTGGGGACATTCCAAGAAATCCTAATAAGAAGGTCACTTGACTGACCAGAATCCAAAGGGTTAACTTTTTTCCATGAAGAACAGTAGGGTCTCAGAGTAAGTTTTACATTGAACAAAATATATATATACAATATGACAGCGAGGGGGGCCAGCTTTCAAGTCTCTGTGTAAACATCACGACTGACTTTGGAGTTCTGGAACTCTTACTTCTGAAAACCTTACGCTTTATTTTCAAATGGCATCCCCCCCTGCCAAGAAGTTACATTTTTTTCCCTTCTTTAAATAAGCAGCAAGGGTAATGGCATGATGAACAAATTTCATTTCTTCTGTTCAGCTTTTTCCATCCTGAACACGGCCTCCAAGAGGCCAGATGGCACCAAAGCAATTGCTAGTAAGTCAATACATCTGGCGACATTCCTGAAATGACAAATCTGATGGAGCAACGTCCAGCTCCTACACAAAGCCTCTTTTCAGAACATTTTCACTGGTACTTGTCTGCTATAAGCAGAACCTAATGTGTGAAAACAAAATAAAATTGAGCTCTTTCACTGCCCCATGCTGCAGTTTCATTTTCACTGCTTTTATGAACATGGCTCTCTCCTTGCCCCATTTCTGCACCTCAACCTGAGACTGATGAGCATTCTTTGCCTGACACCACAAGCCTGCTCTGCAGCCTCTAAGCGCTGTGTTGGTACTGCATTGCTAAGAGTTCAAAGCAGACTACAAAAACCCTGTTGGTCTTTGCACCAAGCTCATTTAGGGAATTATCTACAGAATAAAAACTGTGACAGAGGTGAATTCAGGAAGGAATTAGAACCTGCCCTCACACCAATCTTTCACCAGTGGAGTTTATGAATAAGGCCTCATGAGTGACCTCTAACCCCCAGAAGGACAACAGTCTCTTACAGAGCTGGTGTCATGGCTATAAAAACTGATGAGATATAGCCCCCACACACGTACACAAAAATCATAAATAAATCAAGCCCACTGGAATAATGTAGGGGTTTATAAAACCTACATTTCTCCATATTAGTCAGGTGAGTCTGCCTATTTCTGGCACCATCCTTCAGTGAAATCTAGTCTGGTATAGATGTGGTCAACTGGCCAACATTTTTCCATATATCCATTCAACTAAATTGTGTTGAGTGCCAACAAGATGTTAGACTTCAGGATACAGTAAAAAGCAATATAGACATGGTTTCTATTCTTGGACGTTTCCTATCATACGATAAATTACTTACAGTCATCTTACTCTAGTAGAAGATAGGTAACAAAGAAATAAAGGAGTATACTAGATCACCCTAGTAGGGATAAGCAAAATGAGAAAATAAACAAGTGACTGTAACACAAAAAGAGAAAGTAACTAGAATGTTAAGGTCAGCGGCTTTAAATAGGAAGATCAGGGTAGACCTTTGGCATGAATGTAAAGAATTAGGGGACAGTCAGTCATACAAAGGTCTGAGCAAAGAGTCTTCCAGGCTGACCTGTTTGCCTTGAACAGAAGTTCTAAGGAGGGAATGAGCTAGACTCAAGAAACAGAGGGAGGTAATGAGTCAGGGGAGGGAGCTCAAGAAGTGAAGAGAGGAAAGCTAGAGGTTTTTTTGGCTGTGAAATGAGTTCAGATCCTACTCTAAGTCAGTGGTTCTCAATGGGGGGCAATCTATTCATTACTAAGAAGAGACCAGGGATGCTGCTAAACCTCCTACAATGCACAGCACAGCCCCCAATAAAAAATGATTTGGCCCAAAATGTCAATAGTTCCAATTGATATTCAGAAACCCTGCTACAGGTGTAGTGGGAAACAATGAAGAGATTGAGTCAGAGAAAGGGCATGATGTGGTAAGAACACCAAAAAGCGAAAGGAGATCAGAAATGTATCTCTGATCATTCTGAAACATTAATTTCCAGCAAGAATATTTGTTCTACTGGAAGAAAGTCTATAGGCATTTCTATGCCAGAAAAACACTGCCACAATGTCTCTGAGTTTAGGCACCACCTAGGCTCCAAATTTGTGGAAAGGCAGCCAATTTGTCCCTACTCTATTTCTTAGCTCCACTGGCTGTTTTCTTCTGGCAAATGTAGCTTTGCTTCCTAATTCTAGGTGACATTTGAGCTCCACACAGGTTGCCTTAGACCACTGAAAATTCTCTTTTAGGTTACGACTTGGTCCTGGTGATGGGCTCAAATGTCCTGGCAGGACATGGGCAGGCAGTTTGTCCCGAGAGTTGAAAGGTGAGTTAAAAATTCTAGCCATGGCCAGCCCACTGATTCTACTTAGTGAAAAATGTCAAGAGTCACTCTGAAAGATACTCAACACCAACACCAGCAATATTCTATCTCCTTTCTTCAGGAATGTGCACGTTTAGAATTATTCAACATCACCAGGATCAATTAGTCAACAGAAGTGAAGATGATAAATGGCATTTCCTATTACAGGATAAAGAGTTCCTTTCTTTGGCCATTAATTTCCTATGAGATCCTTCCAAGCTTCTATCCTACTCCACTCTACCTCTCTTATTCCTTATTCCCTCCATCATAAAATATAGAAAATATATCCTCCATGTACTTACTAGTATTTTGCTATATTTTATACTGAATAGTCTATCATTCATGGCTAGATTATAAACCCCTTAATGTATAAACAATAGCTTGCCATCTTTAAAATGCCTTCCATCTAGTTGTGTTCCCCATATGACCCACCTTCATTTATTTTTGCTATAAAAGGGTTAAATGCTTTGTAATATTATGGATTTGTTTTATTAATATAAAGCACTTCTCTCTTTGAAGTCAAACACTGGAAGAATTTAACAAAGCATGTGGGGTATTTAGCATCTTAGAAAGAAATGAAAAACATATTCAAAAGTCATACCAATTGGAGATTTAGCTTATAGGCCCAGCAAATTGAAGCTATGGTGTAAAAAGAGGGGCATACATTACATTTGGCAACAAATTAGGATGTTATTTGAAAATCAAAAATGTAAGATTTAAAGTGTTTCTATTCAAATTTTGCTACACATGTTTACTAGCTCATTTTATTCATTTCCCAAAAGTATTAAATGTTGTTTTTGCATACCACCACACTCTTAATCTACAGGTACAAACTGTAGCAAAATTATTTTGGAGGACAATTTTTTTCAGTACCTAAAAATGTTGAAGATATGCCTCCTTCCACATTCCACACTCTTCAGAATTCCACCACTATAGACAGTTTCACACACGTTTACTACCATATGTACCACCACATGCAATGCACAAGGGTGGTCGTTACAGCTCTGTGAAAATGGAAACAACCAGCCTGTCCCTCAGAAAGTATATGCATAAATAAATTAAGTTTTTGTTGTTGTTGTTCTAATTTTTGCCAGACAGTACATGTACTCACTAAAAACAGAGAGAGGGAAAGGAGGAGGGCAAAAGTTTCCCACAAGAGGAATGGCCACTCTGCAATCCCCTCTCCTCCACCTCTTCAGCCTATCAGGAATTGGGGCATGAAAGTTTATGCAGCCCACATGTTTCTCAAGCTCCTGGGTCTAGGACTCAAATCATGGGGTCAGCCATGTTGACTCTAGCTGCCCCAACCACCAGGCCATGGAGCTGGCCCTAAACTAAGTTTTAATCATAAAACAGGATTCAGTTTGAAAGTTGGTGAATATTTATTGCTTAAGGATACACACATGTATGTTTTCAAACATCGAGAAACAGACATGAATGATATACATCAAATCCAAGAGGTAGAACTATGGTCCAGAGGAACTAAACAACAAGTGACAATATTGACACCAAAAAAAATCAACTGACATTTACATAATTTGTGGACCATGGGAGAATGGATGAAGGATGGATCATTAGCTATATCTGTACTATGCTCTTCCTTTATTTCTTTTTAATGGAAACTGAAGCTAATTAGATATTTCACTCACTAGAGAGAGAGAGACATGCACTTGCTAGAGAGAGAAAGAAACAGAGAGAGAAAGTGACAGAACACTCCCCAGGAGAAATAACCATGCTGCAATCTCTTCTCCAATCTCCTCTCAAGATTTTTGGCATGTATTCACTCATGCCCAGCATGTTTCTCAAGCCACTAGGTCCAAGATTCAAACTGCGCAGCTCGCCATGTGGAATCCAGCCACCTTAACCTCCATGTCACCAGCTGACCTCTCCATTAATTTTGATGGTATGTGATTGTTTTGTTGTTTTCTTTGCTATTTCTGTTGAAATGAATAATAAAGTTTTCCATTATTTTTAAATAATTATTTATTTAATTTTATTTATTATTATTATTATTATTTTAATTTGCTATAAGGTACCTGCACTTACTAGAGAGAGACAGAAAGAGAAAAAGAGAGCAGGAAGGTGAGAAAGCAAGCCACTGGATCCAGGACTCAGACCACAGCTGGCCATGAGGGAATCTAGTGCCTTAACTTCTACACCACCTGCTGACTCCTTCCAGTGTTTTAAAATCCAAAAGAAGACCAAATGTTAAAAGATAATTACTGCTGTTTTACCATCCTGGAGCAAAGGAAATATCTCTACTGGTCATCATTTCTACTTCCCCAGTCACCTAAGCCACAAATTATCATATTTACCATAGCCTATCATGTCTGCCTAAAAATTAGACAGGGCCAGACAGTAGTGCAGTGATAACACCACTGGACCCACATGGGAAGGCCCTGGGTTTGTGTCCTGAGCATCCTGGTACAAGTAGTGCATGCACACATATGTCTGTGATCCAGGATGACTGAGGCTGGGGTGGGTTGCAGCATGAAGACCCTGTGACTCTCTCTCTCACTCTCCGAAGAAATAAACAAATACAACTTTTTAAAACTAACTTAGAAACCCCAGTTACCAATTCTGAAGATACTCAGCCTGAATTATGGGAAAGGCATTTGAGAAAACACACAACCTGGATTTCCTTTTGGTCTGACTTTTTAAAGCTGGAGTGAACAAACTCTTTCTCCAAAGGTGTAGACCTATAGACTTGACACTCTGGTGAATAATGATCATAATAGCATAAGATGAGCCCTTGTCATGTGTGTGCCTTCAGCCAAGGGATTTCTGCCTTCATTAACCATGTAAGTACATGACAGATGGAGAAGGTCCTATAATTATCTATCACAGGTGGGGAAACTGAGACATACAGAGGTTAAGTCCCTTATCCAGTGTCATATATCTGGAAATGCTGGCAATGATCCTATTGATGATCCTCTCAAGATATTAGCCATAAAATCCTTCATCCCTTTTATCTAGTCTGAGCTAGAATTCAGTATTTACCATTAGGATACTATTGAAAGTTTGCCAAAATTGGGCCAGCAGGTGGCATGGTGGTTAAGGCACCAGATTTCCACATGGCTGACCATGGTTCAAGTCCCAAACCTGGTAGCTTGCTTTCTCACTCTCCTTCTCACTCTTTCTCTGTCTCTCTCTGGTCAAACTGAAGACTAATAATAAACAAACAAAATAAATAATTCTTTAAAAAACAAAAAAGAAAGTTGGCCAAAATTAAGGATTTGCGTTTTAGCTTACTGGCATGAACCTGTTTCTTCCTACCATTGTTCAGAGCAGTTGTTCATTGTTCTTGTGACCATCTCCAGACTTGAGTCTAGATTAGCGCAAGGCTTAGACCATGTGGCTGAAGGCAGGGCAAGCTAGAGACCAGACCCACCCTAGGGAACAAAGGGGAGAGGAGAAAGAGAGAGAGAAGGAGACCCAATTTTTAACCCAGGTAACACCACAACCCTCTAAAAATGCCCCAGTAGAATGCAGTAGGTTCACAGGAGGACAGGGAAGAAGATCAAACCTGGCTGCTCTACGTTTTGTCTGACCTTAAAATCAGTAAGACTATCTTCATTAATCGGGTCAATGTTATGTTCCAGGTGCCATAGTAGGTACATGTCTTACCTCATCTTCCTTGATCATACCAAAATCTGTGATATTATTATCTTCATGTCACAGATGAAATATCTGCAGCGTGGAAAGTTAAAGTGTTTGCAGAGCCCCACAATGGCAGATCTGGGATTGGAATCAGTTGTACTAATTGCAAATCTATGTTCTTTCCCACACACCTGTCTTCTCTTCCTTGTAGAGGACTTACAGATAGTTAAATAATATCCCCTAAAATATATACCTTCAAGTCCTAACTCTTGATACCTGTGACTGTGACCTTATATGGAAAAGGATGTGTGCCAGTAAGGAGCTTCAGACGAGATCATTCTGAATTAAAGGTGAGCCCTAAATCCATTGACTGGTATCTGTATAAAAGGGGAGGGAGATTTGTCATACACAGACACAAGGGAGAAGGCCATGGGAAGAATCGTGTGAAGACAGAGGCAGAGACTGAAGTTTAGATGCTATTACACAAGCCGAAGATCACCTGGAACCCCCCCAGAAGGAAGGAAAAAAGAGGTCAGGACTAGATGCTCTTCTGAACCTTAGAATCAGGCAACCCTGTGTAAATTTTCATTTTGGATTCTGACCTCCAGAGCTGTGAAAGGAAAAATTTGTTGTTTTAAGTCATGAAGTTTGTGGCATATTGTTGCAGCAGCCCTAGGAAATGAATATTCAACTGTTCCGGGACTCAGAAACTTTGTAAGTTTCATCACGAACTCCTGCACCCATTGAAACACATTCAGCTCAACAATTTAAGTCCCAGCTGGTTCTTAACAAAAATACCAATAATTTTGCTCTTCAGACTCTGGAAGACTAGTGAGAATACAATGAAATGTGTGTGTTTCACAAAAGGCTTGCAATTTCTGTACAAGAGAGTTACAATTAGGTATCATTTGGGACTCTGTTTTCAAGAACTCAGAGAACCAGCATGGGGAGAGTTTGATTTATAAGGCTGATGTTTCTTCAATGTATATGATCTTCCCTGCTATCTCCTCTCCAGACCAAAAGGGGAAAACACAACGATTTTTAAGGACTGACACTTTTCCTTCATGCCATATTCTAAAATCTTTCATCATGGTTGCAATGCTTTCAGATAGCCTTTGAATTCCAACAAAGCCACATACTTAAGTACCACTTCTCTGTGCTGAACTCCGAGCTGTCAAAAATAATAATTAATTCTAGTATTAAGTATAATATTAATGGTGAATCTGATTTCCATGGCCAACCACACAGATCATTTGAAATTCTTTCCTAAATAAAAACAATTAAACAAGCTCTACCTCATCCAAGGTCTTAGTTATCATGGAAATGACAATTGTCATCCTCACATGGAATAAGGGTCTTGTAGGACCATCTTACATGGGAAAATCAACAGAAATGGGCACAGTTGTGAATGTTGTCACTTGTCATAACAGCAGGGATTACAGCTGTATAGTCTAAACATTTTTAAAATTAGTGTCTTCTTGACATTTTCCCATATCTTTAATGAGGTGCCAGGTTATTAAGTGAGGGAAACTTTAGCTACATTCAAGCTGTGGACAACGTTTGTGCACCCAAAATAGATCTTGGGTAAGGTTTCTGAAGAATTTTGTAATCAAAAAATATTTCACTGGGACCAGCAGATGGCATAATGGTTACATTGCTGGACTCCCACATAGTTGACCATGGTTTGAATCCCAGACCCGGTGGCTTAAACTCATGCCAGGTGCGTGTGCATGTGTGCTCAAGATTCTGAGAGGAGAATAGAGAAGAAGTGATTGTGGTGTGGCCATCCCCTCTGTGGAGTGATTTCTCACTTTTTGTCTCTGTTTCTCTTTGTCTTTCCAGTGAGTGTAATCACCCTATAGCAAAAATCTCTCTTTAAAAAAAAGAAAGTCATTTATATTTCAAAAATCCAGAAAGGCAATGATTTTCTCTGAAATTCTATTTCACCAAAACTATTTCTTCATAGCAAATGCTGTAGGAAGTCTATAATGAGTGCCTATGGCCTTCTAGAACACTTTACACATATAAGGGTACTCCAAAGGTGTGCAGAAAAAAACTGAATTAAAGTACAAGTTTATTTTGGTGCAAAATTTTTTGAAATCTACATATAGTAAGACCCCTTCATATTAGAACATACCTACAGGTCTTCTTGTCCCACAGTTATTGGGGCCCACACGGCTGCCATGAATTTACAAGCTTCATTTTTCTTTGTGACCTTCAACTCTCTTTCTGGGGGCCTCCCTCATTTTCACAGAAACCTCTGCTGAATCCATCTTCCCACCATGTAGAGCCAACCAAAAGAGACAGGTACTGTTTTTATTTATCTGAGCATGTTGTAAGCCGTGATGGTTGACCACTCTGCAGTGTGGGAACAGGGACAGAGAAGTGTACTATAGATGAAGGCATGGTTTGGCTGAGCATTCCAGGCAATCTTAACCTGAGTTCACGGACTCCACAGAGTCCATGAACTTGGGTGGGGAAGACAATGCATCTATATTCCCTTACCTGTGACAGAAATTTGGCACTATTTTTTTTGAGAGGTTTTTGCTATAGGGTGCATTCACTCTCCAGAAAGACCGAGAAAGAGATAGAGAGACAGAAAGCGAGAAATCACCCCCCAGGGGGGATGGCCACGCCATAATCCCTTCTCCTCCATTCTCCTCTCAGGATCTTAGGCATGCATGCACATGCACCCAGCATGAGTTTAAACTACCGGGTCCAGGACTCAAACCGCGGTCGCCTACATGGGAATCCAGCAACATAGCCATTACGCCAACTACTGGTCCTGAAAATTTGGCATTTTCTACAACTATAAAAATAGCCAACAAACCATGATAATATGAGTAAGGCAAAATATCAAAAATATTTTATATTATATCCTTTCTTTGATCCTTTTAGTTTAATCTCATTGGTTTCCCTTGTCATCTGAGGCTTCCTCCTACCCTCTGGCTAAAAGGAGTGTGTGCTCCCTAAAAAAAGACAGAGGGAGAGGAGAAACAATTCTTGAATTTAAGTATGCATACTCTCAGAATGGTTTGCCCCAAACACAAGTCAGCTTCTCTAGGTGGAATGCATGGAAATGAAAGAGTGGCGACCTTTTCTGGTGCTGGAGGAAACAGGTGTGGAGGGACTTGCTGAAATGATACTTAGCTCTGTTGTGTTTTGACTTTCTGCAGTCTTTGCCCATGGTCTAAGTTTAGAACCTCTCCTACTTCTTAGATGTGGCTTCCTCTCTTACCTAAACCTCGGAGCAGTTATCTCTATGTCACTCTCAAGCAACTTAAAGGTGCATAATCACAATGGGTGCTTCATACTGAGGAAAGGGATTAAAGGTATAAATACCACTCACTAGATAAACTGTAATATTACTTAACTCACATTGTCAGAACACAAATACAGACCTGCTAAAAATACTTTGGATTCTACACATTCCTATCAACAAAAGTATCATCCTTCTGATCAGTACATCAGCTTCCTAAAATTCATATAAATTCAACATTTCATTTTATTTTCTATGTTATATCAAGAGTTACAATTTCTCAATAGTTATACTGATTGAGCCTGACGCTGATGTCTCAGCAAAAGTTTTAAAGTTATTTTCAAACTAGGTCCTCATCTATCTGCCACTTGCTTTTAAAACAGCATGTCCTCATTTATTTCAGGCCTCTGGCTTAAAAGAAAAGCAAACCGAATAACAATAACAATGAAATATACAGTGCATTAATTGCAAAAGGAAATGAGTTTTAAACAAAGTGAACGCTGCCGGCAATGAGCTGCCTGGCTGTGTTCTGAGCGTTTCAAAGGACAAAATAGAAAATTGGAAAAGATCAATATCAAGACAACAGTGATCTGCAACAGTAATAAATAAAGATGTCTTTCAAGGCCCATTAACCACTAATCACATCTTGGATCAAAACTAGTAGAACAGCTCCCAGGCTGTTTGAAGGGGCTGCCATTGGGTCATCCTGAAAATCAAATAGTACAGCCTGCGATGTGTTTCATGTGTATAAGACCTCCATTGTTTTTGTTGCTGATTCCAAGGATGGAGGGTCTGTAGAGGGCCTAAGCACGTGTTCCACTGTGGATGGGAGAACTTAAAGTACCTTCCAACCTGTAATTACATGGCTCATAATAACACAGATTCTGCAGAGAGAAACAACAAAAGGGAACAGGATATATATCATTCCTGAAAAGAGCTTGCTGTGGCACCAGTATGGATTACACAGTTGAGCTACACCTTGCTATGGAGTTAGATTTCAAGGACTTGAGCCACAGCCCCGGGCCTCAGAAGTGAGGCCTTCCCCAACTTTGGGGATGAAAAAAATAAATAAATAAAATCCATTAAAAAAGCGTGGCTCTAAGGAAGGGGCCCTCCAGCCTCAGGACAGCTACTCTGTACTCTGTGGGTCCTAACAGCTGAGGCTACCCCACAGACACATCTGCAAGCATGTTTCCTGGTGTGGTCTATCTAGCCTTACTACTCAAAGTGTGGTCTGCAGATCATCAACACCCAACTCAGCTGGAATCCTGTCAGAAAGTCAGACTCTCAGGGCTGCCCCAGACATACTGAGTCATAATGTACATGCTGATTCCTGGGTGAGTCATAAACACAGAATTTTGAGAAGGATGGTCCAGAGAAGCTGTCCTCTCCTTTAGCCACACATTGGCACCCACCTGGCAGGTTTTGGTGGTGATTGTTTCACACCAATGTCTAAGCGTCATCCCCAGAGATTATTACCCAACTTGGGTGAGATGCAGGCATCATTTAAAAAAAAAAAATGCCTGGAAGATAATAAGTCCTGATAAACTCTTGCTGAATGAACTATACCAATGACCTAATTGAACAATGCACTCAATATAATCACCGAAACTCTGCCTGGGTTCCCTGATTTGATGAGGGAGGAAGGAGAAAATGATTAGAGGGTTGGATTGAGAAGGGCTTTAAAGAACACTGGCTTTTAGGTGCCAAGATCAAATTTTCCTTCCTATTTTTCTTTTTTTGTTGTTGTTGTTAATAAAAAAAATAATCTCAGCGTTTTGCATCTTAGAGTTGTGAGCCTAGACTTAGAGGCTGAAAGTTAGAAGAAAAAAAAAATCTTTATATCCTCTCAAGTCAACTAATCTTTCCTTTGCCTCAGTTTCTCATCCACACAGAAGACAACACATATATCTACTCTCAAGGAAAAATATTAATGTTGAAAATCTAAGGCGCCTGAGACCAGTAGATGGTGTTACGGTTACATTACTGGACTCCCTCATGGTCAGCCACAGTTCGAGTTCCAGACCCGGTGGCTTGAAACTCACACCAGGTGTGTGTGCATGTAAGCCCAAAATTATAGGAGGAGAATGGAGGAGAAGGGCTTGCAGCATGGCCATCCCCCTGGCGGGTGTGTGTGTGTGATTTTTTGCTTTCTATCTCTCTGGCGAGTGCAGGCATCCTATACCAAAAACCTCTCTCTAAAAAAATAAAAAACAACATAAATGTAAGGTGCCTTCTACGTCAAACAGAGGCTCAGGCCATGCTTTGAAGCTTCTTGATGAGTGAGCATTTGTAGATCATGTGCAATTGTTCACTGGGTGTGCAAATAGAAAACTGTTATAAAAAATTGGTTATAAATAATCGGTTATATTTGGCTAGCTAGATATTACATGAATTCCATGAAACATGAGTCAGTAGTCTAATTCAGACTATCGATACCCTACCTGGAATTCTAAATTGAGGTTAAACAAGTTAATCTTGGTATAGGAAAGGCTTTTATAAAAATGATTTTTATTGCATTCATGATTTACAAATAATCGTTATACATCTTTGTGGGGGACAGTGTGGTTTTCCAAAGCATGTATAGAATATGCAACAACCAAATCAATGAAATAATCATATTTACCATCTCCAACAATTATTATTTTGTGTTGTTCACATTTGAAAATTGCTCTACTGGTTATCTGGAAACATACGTTCAATCATTATCAATGTACTTTACTATGCTGTTCTATCATCTATTCCATTTGTTTAAAAATGCACTTTTGTATCAAATTCTTTCCGTTCTTTTCACTCATCTCCCTTTTCCAGTTTCTGGTATCCACTTTATACTCTGTATTTCTATGTAATCAAGTATTTTAGCTTCTGCTAAAGAGTGAAAACTAGCACCATCCCCATTAAGGGAGCTGGACTCCACATGGCTGACCGCAGTTCTAATTCCAGCCCTGGTGGTTTGTAAAACACGCAGGGCACATGTATATTCATGCTCAAAATCTCTACAGGATGGAGAAATGGGAGAAGGTATTTTAGTATGACCATGCCCCTTGGGGGGGGGGGGGGTGCTTTCTTCCTTTCTCTTTTTCTGTCTCTCCCTCTGTGGCAAGTGTGCATGCTCTCTGGCAATTAAATTTTTAAGAAGAGTGAGGACTCATGGCATTTTTTAAGTGAAGACCTATAATATTTGTTTTTCAGAGAGGGCTTATTTCACTTAGCATCAGTTCTTCCATGTGTATCCATTTTGCCTCAAATGACAGAAATTCATTCTCTTTTACTGTTGGAAAGTATTCCATTGTATATATACATGCCATATTTTCTTTATCCATTCATAGTTTATTGGGCACTTAGGTTGATTCCATAACTTAGCTACTGTGAATAATGCTGCAATAAGCATAGAAGTGCAACTATCTCTTCAACATATTGCTTTCCTATTCTTTGCATATATACCCAGTAGTAGAATTACTGGATCACAAGGTAATTCTATTCTAGTTTCTTGAGAAACTTCCATACTGTTTTCCATAGTGGTTGCACTAATTTACATTCCTGCCAACGGTGTTTAAATATTACTCTTTCTCCACAGCCTTTCCAACACTTCGTTATTTCATATTTATGATATTCTTCATTTTTATGATACTAGCCTTTCCAACTGGGTTGAGATGATTAGCTCAGTATGGTTCTAGTTTGCATTTCCTTTATGATTAATAATATTGGGCTGGTCCCATTACCTAGTGGTTAGGGAGCTGGATTCCACATGGCCAACTGTTGTGCTAATCCCAGCCTTGGTGGCTTGAAAACCATGCCAAGTATGAGTGTGTACGTGCCCCAAATCCTGACTGGATGGAAAAATAGAGCAGAAGGGGTTGTGGCGCCATCATCCCCCCATTGCAGAGTGCCTTCTCCCTCCTTTCTCTCTCTCTCTTTCACTCTTTCTCTGGCAAGCACACATGCCCTCTGACAATTGAATAATAATAATAATGCTAACATATTTTCCTATGCTTTTTTGCCATTTGTATGTTTTCCATAAAGAATTTGTGTTTAGATTCATTGCCCCCTTTTTAAATAGATTAGTTCTTTTGCTAGTAAGCTATTTGTGCTTCTTATATAATCTTGTTATTCATCCTCTATCAATTTTCTCTGTGTGATTCAAACCTAGAGGCATAAAAGTTTCACAGATTTGGACTCATAAAAGTAACAAAAACATTTATTAATGATGTTATTTGTTCTGCAACGTCCACTGACAAACTGGGAGAAAACATTCACAATATATACCACAGAGAAAAGGCTAATATTTCTGATATATAAAGACCTCCTAAATTTTATGGGACAAAGAACTAAAATCAATTTTTTTAAATAAAAGAAAAAGTCATGAACTAGCAATTCATGCACATACACAAAACCTAACACTGACTCTTATAGTTAGAAAAATTCAAGTTGAAATACTTCTGAGTGAAAAAATTTCGAAGTATGACAACACATTCTGCTGGTCAGACTGCAGGGAAACAGGTGCCCCCAGACCTTTCTGGTGATAACATAGATGGTACAATACTTCCAGAATGAAATTTTGCAATGCCAATAAAACTATATATTTACCTTTCTACCCCACAATCACACTTTTAGAAATCTACCTTGAAGATTCACCTTCATATGAAAATGCACATGCATGAGGTCATTTATTGTGGCATTTTTTGTAATTGCAAAATATTAGAAACCACAAAAACGCTTATACACAGTAAAGTAGTTGAATGAACTATGGTGCATCCTCTCTGTGGAATACTCTGTAGCTATTTTTTTAAAAGAATAAGTGATTGTCATGATATACTGTCAGGTGAAAATGCTATCATATTTTAAAAATGATTCTTTAATTTTATAGATTACACTTAAAAGGAAGGGGGCATAAGGGGGCATATGTGAATTGTTAGGACTGCTGTAATAAAATATCATAAACTGGTGTCTTTTTTTTTTTAAGAGAGAGAAAGATTTTTTGGTATAAAGCACATGTGCTCACTGGAGAGACAGAGACAGACAGAGAGACAGAAAGGGAGAAATCACCCCCCAGAAGGGGTGACCACACAGCAATCCTTCCTTCTCCATTCTTCTCTTGGAATTTGGGTATGCATGCATACATGCTCAACATGAGTTTAAGCTGCTGGGTCTGGGACTCAAACCACAGTCAATTACATGTGAGTCCAGTAACATAACCATTATGCCATCTGCTGGTCCCACAAACTGGTGTCTTAACAGAAATTGATCAGCTTACACCTCTAGAGAGCAGAAGTTCAAGACCAAAGTGTTGGCAGCTCTCTAAGGCTGTGGGAAAGAATCTCTCCCATGTCTTTACCCTGGATTCTGGTGGTTCACAGGCAGTGTTTGGCATTCCTGTGCTTGCAGAAGCATCACCCTAATCTCTGCCACCTTCTTCTTATAGCATTCTCCTTGGGTGTGCATCTCTTTGTCTAGACTGTCTCTTTGAAAAACACCAGTCACATTAGGTTAGGGTCCACCATAATGACCTTATTTTAACTAGTTACATCTTCAATACCGCTAATTCTGAATAAAGCTACATCTTCAGGTACTGGGGGCCAGAATTTTAACACATTAATTAGGGTCACAATTTAACCCATAAAAGGAACTATAAGAAAATATCTGTTTATGTATTGATCATCTGTTTAAACAAGAGGGTAGCAAAGGACATGAACCAGAAACCAAAGAGCCTGGTAACCAGGATGGAGTAAGAAAGGGGTAGTAAAATAGAGGGATAAAAGGGGAGTTGGCGGGGTCAGCAGGTGGCTTAGTGGTTGAGGCACTAGACTTCTAAGTGATTGACTTCAATCCAGGCTGGCAGCTTAAAACATTTGCTAGGCACATGTATGCACCTGCCCAAAATCCCAAGAGGAGAATGGAGGAGAAGGCATTGCTACTTGGCTACCCCCTGGGGGATAATTCTTGCTTCCTCTCTGTCTCTCTGTCTCTCTCTCTCTCTGTGTCAAGTACACACACCTTATAGCAAAAATCTCTTTAAAAAAAAAAAGTGGAAGTTGGGGGGAATAGGTTACCAAAGATGATGAATGAGCAATACTTCTGTTTGGATGTACAACATGCATTCTATACATAAAAATAGTATTTTTCACCCTTTAAAAAAGGAAGAAAATTCTGGGGGACCAGCAGATGGCGTAGTGGTTATGTCGCTGGACTCCCACGTAGTTGACCATGGTTTGGGTCCTGGACCCAGCAGCTTAAAACTCACACCAGGCTCATGTGTGTGCATGTCCAAAATCCTGAGAGGAGACTAGAAGAGAAGGGATTGCATGTGGCCATCTCCCCTAGGGAGTGATTTCTCACTTTCTGTGTCTCTCTCTCTGTCTCTCTGGTGAGTACACTCTATGGCAAAAATCTAAGAAAAAAAAAAATGAAGGAAATTTTGACACATAATACAGGGATGAACTTGAAGAAATTACGGTAAATGAAGTAAGCTAGTCACAAAAGGAAAAATGTGGCATGATTCAACTTATATGGTGCTATGGTCTGAAAGTTTATAGGCTCTTAAATTCATTTGTAGAAACTTAATCCCTAAGGTGATAGCGTTAGAAAGCAAAGCCTTTAAGAGGTGATTAGAGGGCCAGCAGATGGCCAAGAAGTTAAGGTGGCTAGATGTACATGGCCATCTTGGATCCAGTGACTTCAGAAACCACAGCAGGCATGTGTGAGTGCATGCCCAAAAATCCCAAGAGGAGAATGGAGCAGAGAGGACTGTAGTGTGGCCCATCCCTCTGGCAGAGATGGGGAGGGATTTCTCACTCCCCACTCTTCACCCCATCACTTTCTCTCTTTCTCTTTCTCTCTCTTCTCTCTCACTCTTTCTCTTTCTCTCTCTCTAGCAAGCATATGTACCCTGTTAGGAGAAAAAAAAAAAAAAGAGGTGATTAGGCCATGAGGTCTCTGTCCTCATGAAAGAGGACTGTTTCTCTAATAAGAGAGACCCAAGAGAGCAATGTGCCTCTTCTACTATGTGGGACACGGTGATAAGGTGCTGTCTATAACAAAGTAGGCCCTCACCAGATACTGCCAGTGCTTGATCTTCAACTTTCCAACCCACAAAACTGTGAGAAATAAATTTCTGTCATTTATGTTACCCAGACTAAGGTATTTCATACTGCAGCTCAGACACTTAAAATGGTAAATCTTATGTACTTAAGCCACAATTTAAAAAAAAATCAATTGACCATAAAGAACAACTAATAGAACCTGACCACATTATCAATTCAATTTACTAAGCAATGTTTAGATCCCCAAAATCCCTCATCTGGATCATTCTGTGCATTTCTTGGCTGCCTTTCCATCACTGGCCTATCCCCTAAAATAATTTCCCACAATGTCTTCATGTGAATAAACATGGTCAATAGGGACCAGCAGTTGGCCTAATGGCTATGTTGCTGAACTCCCTCCCATGTAATCGACCGTGGTTCGAGTCTTGGACCCGGTGGCTTAAACTCATGCCGGGTGTATGTGTGTGTGAGTGCCCAAGATCCTGAGATGAGAATGGAGGAGAAGGGATTGTGGCATTGCCAGCCCCCTGGGGGGTGATTTCTCACTTTCTATTTCTCTGTCTCACTCTGTCTTTCTGGCGAGCGCACATGGCCTATAGCAAAAACCGCTCCAAAAAAAAAAAAAAAAAAATCATGGTCAACAGCCCACCCAACTTAGAATTTCTGTTGTTGGATGTGTGTCAAGATGCATCCAACATGAGTTTTTCCACACAGATGAAGCTTTATTGCTCAAACTAACCCTCCCCATGATCTCCCATAGAGTAGAAAAGGACACAAACCCTTAAATCCATGTACTCAATATAAGAATTATGACCTTTCTCTTTAGGAAGCTCAGCTCATCCACAGTGTAACTTCCTTACCCTTGTCTCTGGGATCTTCCTCTTTCCTCCCCATGCTTTGGTCTGAATATTTTTGGAGTATGTTAGGAAGTTTAATATGAGATGAGAAATGGGTGTCATAATCCCTTCTCTTCCATTTTCCTCTTGGGACCTTGGGCATGCATGCACCTGCACTCAGCATGAGTTTAAGCCACCGGGTCTGGGACTCAAACTGTGGTCAACTACATGGGAGTCCAGCAACATAGCCATTATGCCAACTGCTGATCCCAGGCTTATTCTTTTTCAATAAAATTTAAAATAGGTTAAATATTTTCCAGTTTTTATTTGTTTATTCATTTGTTTTAATTTGACAAGAGAGAGGGGGGAGTGGGGAATGAGAAAGGAACCTGCCAGGTGCGAGACTCGAACCGCAGTCTGTTATGTGGGAGTCCAGCGCCCTTAACCACCATGCCACCTGCCAGCTCCTCTCAGTTTTTATTTCTAATGTGGTATATATTGATAGACACCCTCAAACAAAAGCTCTTAGAAGTACTCGATTTTTAAGAGTATAAAAAATCCTTAGCATAAAAAGTTTGAGAACTGCCATTTTAGGGGATTGAGATCCTGTATTTCCATCTTTCTTGGCATCAACACCACCCACCCTGATGGTGGGTGCATGATAGGTAGATAGTTAGAGAGTGACCAGCTGAATCTACCCAGTTACTGATCAGTCACTCTATTTGCTTCACTCGCCTGGGGAAATTTTTTTTTTTAGAGGTTTTTGCTATAGGGCGCGTGCACTCACCTGACAGAGAGAGAGAGACAGATAGATAGAAAGCGAAAAATCACCCCCCAGGGAAGATGGCCACACTGCAATCCCTTCTTCTCCATTCTCCTCTCGGGATCTTGGGCATGCACGCACATGCGCCCAGCGTGAGTTTATGCCTCTGGTCCGGGACACAAACCGCAGTGGACTACGTGGGAGTCCAACGACATAGCCATTACACTAACTGCTGGTCCCCCTGGGGAAATGTTTTTGAAGAGCAGAGAACCTCTATCTTTCCTTACAGTAAAGAGACACCTCGAAGAAATTTTCACTGTGTTCCAGCCCTCACGGAGGCAAACTGTAAGCCTGGTTTCTGAAAACGTCTACCCACTGCCTTCTCAAGACAAATGGACTTTCCTACATTAAAGTCAGTCCCCCTGCCCAACATGAGCATGCCACAGGCTGGTTATGACAGCTTCAAGGGACACTGAGACTCCAGAAGAAAAGTAAAGTCTGAGCAGAGCATCCCATTTTCCCCACACCCAACCCTCCATTCAAGAGTCCTCCCTTTTCCCTTTGGAAGAAAAGCCCTCCTCATTTGGCTTCCCCATCCAATAAGGCCAATCCCTGGAAAAGATAACTTCACAAGGGTTCAGGACTTAGGCTTTCCTGGCCCAAGAAAAACAGTCCAGGGCAGTGGGCGTGTTGCCTCCAATTGTAAAGCTCTCCCAGATAAGCCTGCACATAACAAAGAGGGCCTTATATTCCACTGGGAGTGCAGCCTTTGACATTCACTGCTTTTGTACCACAGGTTGAAAGTGGGCTGGACACTAGACGCCTCTATGATTACTATAAGATCACGTCCTTTATATTAAGTGGCTTCTGGGCCACTGATCTGGATGGGAAATTGCTCTGGGTAAACTCTTAACCTTGGGAAGAGTGAAAAAGAGAGGTCCTTCACTTCTCTGTTCACTCAAGTCCTGCTTGTCTCAGTCTCTTTTCCAAATTGTAATTGCCATATGCCTGTCTTAAAACTTGTAGGACACCAACAAATGCTAGATTCCTGTGCTCTGAATTCCTAAAGTTACGAGTCTATGGGCTCTGCAGCACACTCCCCCCCACCACCTTCCCTGATTCCCAACAGTCAGCCTCTCACACCTGCCACAGGCTCAGCAGCACTTCCTGGCACTCAGTCAACACTGGATCTCTGAGCTGTGCTAAGGAGTGTCTTCACTGGGCCATGGGGGCTTCTCTGGGAGGAGAAGCTGAAGGAAGGGGGAATTTGGTTCTATGAAGATTCATTGTCCCTGCACCCAGGGAGATGGTCGGAAAAAGAAAGCGAAAACAAGTTCAGCTATCAAAGCAGGTCTCTCTTCCTCTGCAGATCCCATCTGCCCATCCCCTTAATTCTGATGCCCATAAGCAGTAGGGTGGACAGTGGGCAACCCCCAGGAGCTGGGCTAAGGTCTCATATTTACAAGGACTGAGGTGAAGGAAGTGTGGTGAGGATGAAAGAGTAGATGAAGAAATGGAAACCTCTTACCTGGGGGAAGGTGACTGCTTCAGGGCCGCAGTTCCCAAGGTGTGGTCTTGGACAACCAGCCATAGCAGAACAGCCTGGAAACTTGTTAGATAGGTGAGCACTCAGGCCCCATCACAGACCCACTGAAGCAGAGTCTAGCCATGAGCCCACCATCTGTTGTTAAACCATCCTCCAGCTCATGCTGCTGACACCTGAGCAGTGGTTTCCACTCTTAACTACACATTGGAATCACCAGGAAAGCTTTAAAACCCAAATCAGTGTGGGTCAGATGGGGAAGAACTGTCCTGGGGCTCCACGGTAAACACACAGCTCACATGAGAATGCCCATAACCTGGACAGGCTGAGGCTGGGGGTGGATCTCAGCATGAAGACCTTGTTGGGAGTCTCTTGGAAGGAAGGAAGAAAGAGAAAAAAAGAAAGGAAAAGAGAGGGAGGGAAACTTTAAAAACAAAACTGAGGCCTAGGGTCTCACACCTGAGCTTCTGACTTGATTGATTGATTGGCTTGATTGGTCAGTCAATTGGCCCAGTACATCCTGGGCATCAGAATTTCAAGCCTGGTTATGTGTCAGATGCTTGGGGAGCATTTAAGAAATGCTACTGCTGGGACCAGCAGTTAGCGTAATGGCTATGTCGCTGGACTCCCACATAGTCGACCATGGTTCGCGTCCCAGACCCGGTGGCTTAAAACTCACGCCAGGCGCGTGTGCGTGCATGCCCAAGATCCCGAGAGGAGAATGGAGGAGAAGGGATTGCGGCGTGACCATCCCCCCTGGGGGATGATTTCTCGCTTTCTGTCTCTCTCTGTCTGTCTGGCGAGCAAACGCGCCCTATAGCAAAAACCTCTCCAAAAAAAAAAAGAAAGAAATACTACTGCTGAGTTCTTTCATGAGTCCTTTCACCTGGACTTAAGGAATCAAAATCTCAGGCAGTACCTTTCACTCATGTGACTCCAATGATTTTGAGAGCCATTACCTTAGCAATTTGCCCAAAAGGTTGGTTTTCCCCAGCTTTGCCAAAAAGGCCTATGCTTCTACCAGAGCCCATAACCCCACTCAGCCAACACAACATTCAATCAGTCAACGGATGACATGTTACATGCCTGCTATGCCTTATGCACTGATTTCTTTAAAAATTCAAAATAAACAATACAAATCTGTGAACGAGTGACATTGTATAATGATTGTGAAATTGGAGTAAATAAGAACAAGAAGAAAGGGAGATAAACAAGGAAGATGTGTTGGGGGGAGGCTTCTTTTTCTTTTTAATACGATGGGGAAAATAAAATAAGGTGAGTCAGTCAGGAATCTCTTTGGAAATACCCAGGAAGGTCTGCCCACAAGAATAATAAGTATGTTTCTCTTCCCACGCCACCCCTGCCCCACTTATTCCTCTGGAGGTTAAACAAACAATTTGTTTTGTCTTTTGAAAAGGGTGTAGAAATCTATTACCAGGGAACAAAATTAAATACCAGTAAGCCAGTTGAGATGCTTCCAATAAAGATACAGGCCAGAAACAGAGAGTAGACAAGGATCGAGATGAGGGTGAAGATAGAGATTAACCTGTGAGTAACCTGCCAGTGCCGACTGCCAGAGCAGAACTGGCTCCTTGAACGTCTCCTGAAGTTCGGGAAGTATCGTTCTGGATGGAGTCCTGGGTGTGCAGTAGCCTCCTAAATGAGAGTATTGTGATTACTTGTTTATATGTCACTCTCCTCCACGAGACAACAGGCTCCTGAAGACTGGGACTCCTGTCACCTAGCCCCTGGCTCCCAGCATCTGGCACGGACGACTTGGCAGGAACCACCTGGCAAGAGACTCTACAAGACATTTGCTGAGGCTTGACGTAAATAGCCTATTCTTTAGAGGGGATGGAGAAGTTACATAAAATTCTGGCAAAGTTAAGATGCACCCGGATGGCAGAGGAGGAACAGGGAACATCATTATCTGAAAGGCCAATACTCCACTGGGACCTGTGTAGTGGGTTGAATAGCATCCCCCCAAATTCATGTCCCTCTAGAGCCACAGAATGTGCCCTTATTTGGAAATTGGGTCTTTGTGGCTGTTTAAGGTAAGGATCGAGGTAGTTCACACTAGATTAGAGTGGGCCTAAGTCCAGTGAGTCTCCTTACAGGAGAAAGAAAAGGATACCCAGAGACACAGAGAAGCCACGTGAAGACAGAGGCAAGACTGGAGTGGCAATGCTGCCACGAGCCAAGGAAAACCTGGAGCCTGCAGAAGTGGAGGGAGGCAAGGAAGGATCCTCTCCTAGAGCCTCCAGAGGGAGCACGGCCCTGCTGACACCCAGATTTTGGACTTCTCACCTCCGGAACTATGCAAGAATCAATTTTTGTTGTTCAAAGCCAAGCCGAGTTTGTAGCAATTTGTTATGGAGGCCCTTCGAAATGAATACAAGCTGTTCATGCATTGGGGAGTTTAGTCCTCATAGTAACGCTGAGAAGTAGCAGAAACACGCGTGATTTACAGGTGAGGAAAGGAGGGCTGAGGGTAGCTAAGAGTGTCACTCAAGTGAACGCCATCAGGAACAGAAGTCAAAGAGGCAAAGCTTTCCAACCCCAGCAGACACAATTCCAAATGAGGGACAAAGAAACACTGCAGTGAGCAAGGACTGATGGACGGGCGGAATATAGCCTGAAAAGGGGAGCACTGTGGGCACCGCAGAGGGCGCAGCTGGACCATTACAAACCAGGCAGCACGGCACGCAGCTTCTGAGGGCCACGCTGCCCAAGACACTGCTGCAGGACTGCGGCGTTTATAAGGAAAGCCTCACCTTCTCACTACAAAGACCTGGAGAGACAGGGCACATAATCAAAAGGAGCACATAAAAGGAAAAGACACATATGCTAACCATAATGTGCTACTTCTACTTAAAGAAAAAGAAAAAAATAGTCCACATTTTTCTAGAGTAAATGTCTCATGATTCTGTTTCAAGATGATAGTAAAAAGCTACTTACATCTGACACAGGCATGTTAAGATCTTAAGAAAGCAAGAATAAAATAAGGGAGACATTAAAAGAAAACTTTTCTTCGTTCTCATTCTTGTTGGCACTTTCTTTGAAGAGTGTTTAAAGTGCCGAGGCGTACTGCAAAATATGGTCTTCCGTATTTGGAATTCCTCTTTTTCTCCTGCACAATAGAAAAGACTTAAATGTGTAAGTGACATCCCTGGGTGCCCCTGAAATTGTCTTGAAAGATTTTAAAGCCCCTGAAATATAATAGATGAAAAAAGACAAAATAATCCTAGTTGTAAAGAACCTGCTTCTCTGTCTCCCTGTCTACGCATGAAATTGGAGAATCCCCCATTTAGTATTCAGGATATAATGGGGTGGTAGAACCATCACTGGTTACCTTCAATCCCAGCTCACTGCCACAAGCAGCCGTGAAAGATTTTTATTTTTAAGCCACTCATTAAATTGCAACTCTGGAAGCCAGTCAGTAGTGTGGTGGCTAAGGAGGATGGCTCCTACATGGCTTACTGTGTGATTTGAGTCCTGAACCCAGTGGCCTGAAAAAACACAGGCCAGGTGCAGGTGTATGCATACCCAAAATCTCAAGAGGAGAATGGAAAGAGATTGTGGCATGGCCATCCCCCATAGGAGGGTGCTTTCTCATCACTCCTCCCCTGTCTGTCTCTCTCAGGCAAGGGTTTGTACCTCTAGAGGACAAAAAAGATTAATTGCAACTCTGCATATTCTGGATATCTCTTTCCCATACCTCAGGTTATGCTGATTGTTACCTCTTTCCCAAAGGCTTCATTGGCTGGAAAGACATTAGGAATGCTGACCCTTGATGGAACAGGACAAAGAGCAAAGATTTAGGGAAAAGGTTGCCAGACTTAGAAAATAAAACCACAAGAATGTCCACTTAAAAGTTGAATTTCATGTGGGACCAGTAGTTAGCATAATGGCTATGTCACTGGACTCCCATGTAGTCGACCGCAGTTCGCATCCTGGACCCGGTGGCTTAAAAACTCACTCCAGGCGCGTGTGCGTGCTTCCCCAAGATCCCAAGAGAATGGAGGAGAAGGGATTGCGGCATGGCCATCCCCCCCGGGGGGTGATTTCTCGCTTTCTATCTCTCTGTCTCTTTCTGTCTGTCTGGCAAGCGCACGTGCCCTATAGCAAAAACCGCGCCAAAAAAAAAAAAAAAAAAAAAAAAAAGTTGAATTTCATGTATTACTTCATACAACACTTTTTTTTTTTTTTTTAGATTTTTGCCACAGGGCATATGCGCTCACCAGAGAGAGACAGACAGAGACAGAGAGAGGGAAAGTGAGAAATTACCCCCCGCCAAGGAGGGATAACATGTTGTGATCCCTTCTCCTCCAGTCTCCTCTTGGCATTTTGGGCATGCACACACACATACCTGGCATGTTTCTTTCAAGTCGCGGGGTCTGGACTCGAACCATGGAGTCAGCCATATGGGATACAGCCCCTTAACCACCAAGCCACCTGCTGGCTCACATCCAACAAATAATTTTTTAAAGTATGTCACCAGTCATGCTCAGAACTTACTTAGGCTTTAAAAGATGATTTGTTGTTCATCTGAAATTCAGATTTAACTGTATTATTTTTGCTAAAACTATCAACCCTAGTTAAGAGGCAAGCAGACCTGAATTTGCAAGCCAATTCTGCTACCAATTAACTATACAAACTTGGGCAGGTCAGTTAACCTCTTTGAGAGTCTGTCTTATTTGCCATATAACAAGGACAGCTCCCCTTCACCTTATAGGAGGACGCCCCAAACATTGAAACAGGGTTACAATGGTCCTCCTCATCAGCTGCCTCTCTTGCCACACCATTCTTTATGCTGCAGCAATTAGAAATGCTTATGGATTCCCTCCTATATCATGCTCTTTCTTCCCTCTCTGCTTGTGTTCATGTGGTTCATTTCATTTGCCTGGAATATTTTCCCAACCCACAGCACATGCGTGCACACACACACTCACTGATATTCCCACCTTCAATTTGATTAACCTTGATTAATCCTTTAAGACCTTTCTCTGGCATCAGATCCTCCAGACATCTTCCCCAGCTCCGTCACCTATCTTCCTTAGCTAGGGCAGTTTAGAAATCACTCCTCCACTCTCCCATCACCCCTGTGCTTAACACATTGTTTTACATTATACTCTTCCCCTAGGGAACATGGACTCCTTGGCCCCACTTGTCATTATTTTCTCTAGCACAGTGTCTGGTGCACAGGGACAGTCCCACAACTGTGAATTCCCTATGTTTCACTTAAAATTAGCAATCCCAGGAAAGAACTTCAATAGCTAATCACAAAACTCACAAAATCACTCCAAGGGGCTCTGCCGTTTAATACCCAAATGCTCAACTTTCAGATAATAAAAGGCCTCATTCTATTTCATATATTTCTCCCATTTTCCTCACACTGAGTCCTGACAAATACAAGCTGCCAAATACAAGTCCTAGTAAAAGGAAAATGTAGGGCCTCTTGTTCAGAACCTACCAATACTCTCGAGATGACAGCAGCTAACTTAAGCTAAGTGTGTGCCAGCTACACAGGTTACAGGCTCAAGAAGCCACCCAACCACGCTTACCATTTGGCCCAAGGGGCTGTGTGAAGTGTCTAACATCTGCAGGATTTTGGTGTCCTGCCTCTACCTCAAGGGTTTTCCACCAAGAAATGTCTGGACCTACCTGTTCCAGCATCATCTGGGCTATGCTCAAGATAGTCTCTGTCCAGACATTCTTATGGAATGGCACTGAAATAGTATTTGTTAATAGAAAAACAAACATTTTGGTCAGTAGTTTCAAACTCACAAACACAGTCAGTTATAAACACTGCAATTAAAGACCAAGGGGGAAACTATGAGGCTTTTCCTGCCAGCAGCTCCTACTCAAACAGAACCCCTCACCACCATCCCCAATTTGAACCAGAGACAAGCAAAACTAAACTCTATGTTTAAAGACCAGGAGGGAAAATCAATATAAAGAGTAAAATTGACTGGGCATAGCAAACGGGCAGTCAGGATAAATCTCTACCCACAGTCCAAATTCTGCCCCAAACACAGTGAGTGGAGCTTAAGCGGGAACCTATGCTCAAACCCCAATGTAAAATGCATACCTCAAACCCAGGTTTGAGCACATGCCACACACAGATGTGTATATCCCTGCCACAGCCTGACTCAGGCACAGTTCTCAAACTCTGTTCTCAGATGTCCCCCATTCAGCTATCCAGAACTCACTAACAGGGAGAAGTGATTTCATTTCCCACCAATGGCAGTCCCTACACCCAGCCACAGACTACAAGAGGCTGAAGACAATGCAAGATGATATCCAGAAGTCACACAAAGGATGTTAGCCACATGTGCAGCATGGATGTTCCTATTTTTAAAAACCCACAATATCCTGCTCTAACCCCGTTAGTGAAGACTGGAGAGGACTGACATGGTGTGCATACCTACGACACAGCTGACAATGCATTGCTCAGTTTAGGATCACTGTCTCATTAAATCTTCACCACAGTCCTGTTTAGGGCAGGTAAGGAAGCAGAGGCTCAACACAGGTAACCAAGGTTTTCTAAACATTAGAAAATAATAGAGTTGAATTTGAATTCTGGTCATTCAGGCTCTAATACTATTTCTTCTTTGAATCACCTTCACAGGATATCCAGTGTGCCCAGACTTCAAAATCCAAGTCCCCAGGAGTGAGAGGTGCCAGGCCAGGTTTTCCCTCAGAGCCAATTGAACCAGAGAGGTCTGTGTCTCTCTTGCTCGGGTTTTAAATGTCATCAAGAGGGCTGGCAGGTGGTGTGGTAGTTAAGGGCACTAGACTTCCACATGACCAACTACTGTTTGAGTCCCAGACCTGGCGGCTTGCTTTCTCTCTCTCTCTCTCTCTTTCTCTCTCTCTCTCTCTCTCTCTCTCTCTCTTGCTCTCACTCTCACTCTCTCTCTCTGTCCCTCTCTGGTCAAATTAAAATAAATACAGAAATAAAGTTAAATAAAATAATTCTTTAAAAAAATTTATTTAAAAAAATGTCATCGAGAAAGGCACCTGAGGAGCTAGCTGGTGGTGCAGTCATAAACACACGCTGCTCTGCATAGCTAATCTACATGGAAGATTTGGGGTTCACCTCTGGGGACCTGAGTATGCCAGACGTGTGCAAACCCATGATTTAGGGCTGACTGTGGCTGGGTGTGGATCACAGCATCAAGACCCTGTTAGAGGTGCTGTTTCTCTCTGTCATCTCTGTCTTTCTCTGTCTCTCCAGCTCATGGAAGAAATAAATAAATAAACTTAAACAAAACAAAAAAAGAGAAAGAGAGAGAGTATGAAATGGGTCTGCAGTACCCAACTAATAAACACCAGAGAGTAGGAGGAGACAGCCAGGGCCTGGGGGTGTGAGGACCCAGCAGTCTGGCCCCCAGGCTCAGCACCCCCTGCCAGCCCTGGAAAGAACCAGAGGAAAAGGGACAAGTTCCCAGACTCAGGGAGAGATAAGATAGGGCTCTCCCTCTGTATTTTTCTCACTGGTTCTAGCCAGGATGACATAGGACTGACCTCTTCTAACCCCCAACTCTGTTCCTCCCCTTTGACTGAAAGTCAATGCCACCATTCTGGTCAAAACAACACACTCTTCCAAAGAATCAACATTTCAAATTTGAACTGGCATAAGTTTATAAGTTAAGTATTTTAAATTCTCCAAATGGACTTTGTCTGACTTCATCATGCACAAATCCTGGTTTTTAAAGGTAGCAAACAAGGAAAAGCAAGGAATGACATTCTCCTTCCAAACTCTTTCCTGCCCTCTCTGCCTATCAAACTACCACTTCCTCCAAGAGCCAGCTCCATGGCAATGCCAAAAGGTACTTGAGAGGCCTTTGCTCATCATCCCCATCAGTACTCCTTTCAGCCTCTCCTTGTGTGGCTCTTGTACTTAGGTAGTAGTTTCTCAAGCAATACTATCCTTTTGCATCTGCTACATAAAATCTAAGCAAGACCCAAATGCCAATTTATTAAGACTAGTGTTTGTGACCCTCTTTCAATGAGACCCTCTTTCAATAACGCCCCCCATTACTACATTGGAGACCCTTGAGGCCCTCCCACATTGAAATACTGGAGGTGTCACTGCAAGCTCAAGCCCCCTCCCCTTTCTACCTTAACCTCTGTGGAAAACAATCTCTAGCCCCCAATTCTTCCACATACACAATATACATAACCCACGTCCATGGCACTAAATAATGCCCTGCATGTTTGTGACTACAAACTATGTGAGCACAGAACTGAGCTGATTCATTCTCACTTCCATAGGACCTGCCATCAAATGCCTGGCACATAAATGTCACGCGGGGGTCTATCCTTCGAATGTAAACTTCATGGAGACAGGAACTGTACCTCTGTTTTCACTATTACATGTCCAATACCTGGCATGGTGTGTGGCATATGCAACATGGAGTAGTTAGTGAATGAACAGAAGAAGGATATTAGTGTTTTCCAGAAAAACATAATCAATAGGGTGTGTATGTATGTAGAAAGATGTCAGTGTAGAGAGATTTATTAAAGGAGTTGGCTCATGTGATTACAGAGGCTAAAAAGTTCAGACTCAGGCAAGTTTGTGATTTAGTTCCAGTCTGAAGACAGGAGAAGACAGATGTCCCAGCTTAAAGACAGTCAGGCAAAGAAAAAGAATACTTTCTCGCTCAGTCTTTTATTTTGTTCAGACTCTCAACAGAAAGGCCCATCTACCTTGGGGAAAGTAATCTGCTTTACTCAGGTTACTGATAAAAATCTTAATCTCAGACAGAAACAACCTCACAAACATACTCAGTCCAGATATCTGCACACCTATGACCCAGTCAAGTTGACACAAAAGAAAACTATTGGGTTGTCAGAAAAGTCATGATGTATTTTTTTCTGTCTTTCTATGTAAAAATGAATCACGACTTTTTTATCAATCCAATATATACCCTTCCAAAGAATCATCATAGGTAGAAATCAAATGCTGTGGCAGAGTTCCAAGATGGTCCTCAGATTCCTGGTCCCTGGCATATACACCCTACATAATCCCCTCTCATTGAGTACAGGAGCCATGACTGTAATGAGATAGTTGCTCTCTTGATTAGGTTACATTATATATCCAAGGGGGTAGGTTAGACCTTCCCATTATTACATTATTATATATATGATTCCACCTTAGCAGACTGGAGGCAGACCCTCCTTTAAAGGTTTTGAAGACTTGAGCTGCCATGTTAAGGGAGGGCCCATGAGGGGCCATGCAGCAAAACACTGTAAATGGTCTTCAGGCTCTGAACTGACAGTCCCAGCTAACAGCCAGCAAGAAAGCAGATACTGCAGTCCTACAACCACAAGGAACTGAATTTCTCTCATAATCATATAAGTGTAGAAGAGGACTCTGAGCTCAGAAAGAAAATGAGCCTGGTAAAATACCTCGACTGCAGCCTTCTGAGACCCTGAGTAGAGAATCTGCTAAGTTGTGCTCAGTTCCTGACCTACAGAAAAACTGTTAAATAACAAATACATGTTGTTTTAACCTATTGAATTTATGGTAATTTGTTATGTGTCAATGGGAAACCAATACAAAGGCAACCTAATGGTTTTAAGATTTTATTTATTAATTTCTTATATGAGAAAGATACCCCACAAGAGGGTCTCCACACCATGATCCGCCAGCCTCAGCCAGCCAGGACCATGGGCATATACAAGTACCCAATGTACACAGAGAGACCTCAGTACACAAACCTGGGACCCTGCCACCTGGCTTTGGCATTGCAGAGCATTGCGTTACTGCTGTGCCACAATGGCTAGCCAAACTCAACACTTTTTTTTTTTTCTTTAGGTTTTGCTATAGGATACAGAGAGAAATAGACAAAGGGAGAGAAAAGAAAACCAAGAAATCACCCCTGGGAGGGATGGCCACACCAGTTTCTTCTCTATTCTCCTCTTGGAATTTTGAGCATATATACACATGCACTCAGCCTATTTCTCAAGCTGCCAGGTCCAGGACTCAAACCATACAGTTGGCCACATGGAATCCTGCCACCTTCACCATGCCACAAGATGGCCCCGAACTACATTTTTAACGTGAGAAGAGTTTGAAGAACCATGCTCCACAAACTTCTGCCTTTGGTAGTCTATCTTTGCAACTTCCACTTTGTCCACCTTCCACCTGGGCATAGCACCAGAAATTAATGAGGTCTTCATTTTTTTAAATAATAATTTTATTCAACTTTATTTATTTATTTTAACTTTACCTGAGAGGGACAGCGTGCAAGAGAGAGAGGAAAAGTGAGAAAGCAAGCAACCAGGTACAGGACTTGAACTGCAGTCAATCATGTGGGAGTCCAGCACCCTTAACCACCATGCCACCTGCCAGACCCTAATGAGGTCTTCATGAGTCAGATACCAGACAGCTATTTGCTCAGCCTCCTTTTCAGCAGCAATATTCCTAAAGCCAAAGTTGAATGCACCAGTCACGTGGGTTTTAAACATTTTAATTACAAAAATTAATTCTTTGATAACTACTCAAATGAAAACATGTTTGTGTTACCCCCTCATGTCATAATGTATTTCTTCCTTGCAGTGAGTCCCACATACACAGTATGCAGAAAACACTGCAGTATAAAGGACGCTGCTGCCTTCATGGAAGCATCTTTAGTGTCCTCCCGAAAACATACCCAAGACAGGGTTATGGTTCTCAAGGTTAAAGAGGCATTTATTGTTTTCTGCTAAAGAGTGGCAAATGAAGTCACAAATAGGGTCAGTCCACTAGCCACCTGTGCTTCTGAGATCTTTTAGCCATCACTTGCAGTAAAATGTTTACACTGTCTTTGTCATGTCACAAACTTAACCTTCCAAGCACTTGAGAGCAAAACCATAAGGTGGGTGCCTTTCTCTAATTTGTATGTTTCCTTGGTGGGGATTTAAATTCCATATATATACGATGAGGATAGCAAGGGTCTTAGCAGTACTCTCTGCGTTTATATCCATACATGGCTTGGCCTCTCTGCTCATCATATATGAGAACTCCAAGAAAAATACTGAAAAGAAATTGTTAATGCTTATGATAGAAGTTAAAAATTGTGTGTGGGGGGCCTGCGGATGGTGTGGAGGTTAAGTGGTTAAGAAGCCCACAGGGCCAACTGCACAGTTGGAAACAAAGTCCTGGTGACTAGAAAAACATGCTGGGAGCCTATGCGCTGTGCCCAGGATCCCAAGAAGAAAATGGAGGAGAAGAGACTGCAGTGTGGCCATCCCTCAGGGAGTGCTTTCTCTTCTGTCTCTTTTTTTCTCTCTCTTCAGTGAGCACACACACCCTACACCAAAAGAAAGAGCCAGCAGGTGGCACAGAGGTTAGGAGGCTGGATCCTGCATGGCCAACTTTGCAGTTAGAGTGCCAGACCTAGCAGCTTGAAAATCATGCTGGGCACTTTTGCTTGCATGCCCAAAATCCTGAAAGGAAAATAGAGGAGGTATTGTGACATGGCCATCCCCCTATGGGGAGGAGGGTGATTTCTCACTTTCCCTTTCTCTCTGTCTCTGTCTCTCTCTAGTGAGTGCACATGCCCTATAGCAAGTAAAAAAAAAAATTATGTGTGTTAAAAATGAGAATGTTGAAGAAAGGGATTTTTTTTTTTAAGTAAAAGTTATCACATTCTTCCAGGGGATATGTAACCCAGTACAGCCATGGAAATAATCAGTCTTATTGGGATTTTTGAGGACCTTACTCTTTTTCTTTTTTTAAAAAAAATATTTATTATCTTTTATTTATTTATTTAATTTGACAGGAGACAGAGAGAGGGAGGGAAAGTGAGAAATGAAGCCACCAGGTCTGGGAGTCAAACCGTGGTTGGGCATGTGAGAATTCAGCGCCTCAACCAGCACACCACTTGCTGGTCCTGGAAACTTACTCTTTTACTGCTAGATTAAACAATGGAGGCTGTGGGCCTGAAGTTGATGGCAGCCTTTTTTGCTGCCACTTGGAGCTGGAACATGAAGTCAATTCAAAGAAGAACAGAACTATATGATGCAGAGATCAAGACTGAATAATAACAGTTGAGTCCTGGTTCAAGCTTTATCTAAAGCTTCCATTTCCCACCATTCACTTCCTGAATGAATGGTTTCCTTCTGTTGATTTTTTTAGTCGCTTGCAACCAAAATGTTCCTTATTGATACAAGAAGTTTCTCCAACTTTTGAGTAAAACTTTGTTGCATTTTATGGACCTATCATTGATTTATGGCTATGAACATCAGGGTTGGCTCTTCCAAAGAATAGGTCACTCCTCCATTCTTCCTTTGTTAGGTTCTTTACTAATTAGTGATTATGTCATTGGGAATGTCTTCAGCTACAAGTAACAGAATGCACAAACGAAAGTTGCTTAGTCTCCCATAACAATTGTGCTGTACGTTAACCATTCTACTTAGCAGTTTGACAATGCCACGAAAGACCTCTGCTCTTTCTATTCTTCTACTTTGCCATCCTTACATACTGCTGAGTCTCTCCTCATGGTCACAGGATAATTGCTGCAGTGCCAGACATCAAATCTTCACATGACAGTGTCTCATCCAAGCAGGAAGAAAGAAGAGTAAAATAGTTTTCCTTTAATTATATTCTTTACATTTTACCAGGGGAAAAAAATTTTGCTCAAAATCACTAGCATAATTCCCATCATTGGTCAAGACTGGGCTGTACAGCCTCTCATAAACCATTCACCAGCAAAGAAGGATGGAATTATCATAACTGATTGGCTTAGACTAGCCTTAATTGGCCTAAGCTTTATGAAGGAAAAAGAGAGAATAGCTTTTTTTTTTTTCTTTCATTTTTTTGGAGAGGTTTATTGCTATAGGTCACGTGTGCTTACCAGAAAGACAGAGAGAGACAGAGAGACAAAAAGCAAGAAATAACCCCCCAGGGGGGATGGCCACGCCGCAATCCCTTCTCATCCATTTTCCTCTCAGGATCTTGGGCACGCACACACGCGCCCAGCGTGAGTTTAAGCCACCGAGTCCGGGACTCCAACCACGGTCAACTACATGGGAGTACAATGACATAGCCATTACACTAACCACTGTTCCCAATAGAGAATAGCTTTGAGGAGGCATCAACCACAGAGACCTTGTTAACCTACCTTGTTGGAACTAAGACTTATAAGAAGAAAAACACCAGGTAGATGAATTCCAATTTTACCCAACTCAAGCTCAGCATTCTTCTTTGCCCTTAAAATAAGATAAAAAAGAGCCAGAGGGTATCAATGTTAAAATATATATATATATATATATATATATATATATATATATATACACACACGTTTTTAATTTAAAAATATATATACATATTTGGATTCCCTAGAGGGGAAAAAGACAAGCAAAACCCACAGGGCTGGGCCTGGCCTATGCACAAATTCATCTGCCCTTGGCAATGAATTCTAAAAATACAAATCTTTGACAGTTATCTATTTTAAATAGTGAAATCCATATATATAATCTCCACTCCTTCCTTACTACAAATTAATTTTTCATGGTAAAGAAGGAATGACAGATATATTTTGCTTTAGCAAATCAAGTAAAGGTGTCATTTTGAATCTTGCAGCTAGTATTTTCTCGCTGTGTGGCCTTGGGCAAGACAGTCTTCTTCTCTGGGTCTCAGCTTTCTCATCTGGAATATGAAGATATAATATCCACCTCATATGCAAGAGTTGCAGACTGACATAAATCAGTTTGGTCATTCTCAATTAGTAGGTTCTTTTGGATAGATATCAGTAGCCTCCAACAATTAGATGTGGCTGGGACTAGAGTCTCTTCCTCATAGCTTCTCTTTTAGTTGTAATGAAAGTTAGTCTGAGAAGGAAGGAAAAAGAATAGCTTTGAGGAGTCTGAGACTGAATTCTTCCCCAGATAGGAACATTTATTATCAAGCTAGCAGAAAATGGGTCACATAACCTGTTCTATAAACTTGAGGAATGCTTAACTGGCTTTTGGGCTGCTTCAATCACACTTGCATAAAAGGGTCACTCAAGGTTACAATGTCTAAGCTTTAGACACAGGCAGCAAGCACTGTCCAAAGCTAGACGGGATCAGTTCAGAATTAAGCTTGGGGCATGATTACAAAGGGTATAGATTATCGGGCTCCCTATAGATTCTTTTACTAGCTTATGCAGTAGGCAGATGCCTGAATAATACCCAGGCCAATCTACACACACTGAACACAAAATTCATCAATGGAAAGTAATTTATCTCATCTGTTTCACTATTAACTAAAGCTTCTAGTTTTGATTGTAGATAAAGATAGTTAAAGCCTTGCCGTAGTTACCTCTAGAGAGTACTCTTTGGAATAATGTTTCAAATACTAGCCAACCACTTCTGAATGAGCTGTTGGAGCATTATACAGGGTCATACACATGAAATGTGTAATACAGTCACTGGAAAAAAATAAGAGCTCAGTTCATGCTGGGAGGAGACATGAGACTCCTGGGTCCAAGACCAAGGATTTTACTATTCATGGCTTAGAAGGCAGCATGGGCTTGATTTTCATAATGAGCTCTAAGCAAACCTGCTTGATCTTTGAGGTAGGCATTATCTCTATTTTACTGAACAACAGAAAAAAAATTATTTTCTGGCCAAGAGAAAAACACTTTGTTACACAGCTGTTTGCTATATAAACATTCTTGAAAAGATAGTCTGGAACAAAGAGTATCAGTACTTCTAATCAAAAGACATGTAGAGACAATAGCAACCCATGGACGGGGTATGAATTTTTTTAATCTCATCTCCACTCAAGCTTAACAGTTCAATGGGGTTCATCATTTGCCTTCAAAATGGTTTCTCTTAACCTTTATGTTTCTCTTCATAAGACTATTCACCTCCCATTCATATATTCTCTTCCCGTCCCACTATCTCCATCTGCACGGACTGTTGTTATCTTTATCCTGGACAGTAGCCATCCACTCCTCCCTGACTCTCTTTCCAACCCACCTTTCCCACACTCTCTTCTAAGAACATAGCTGTGACTATGTCATGCCCTTGCTCAAAAACTTTCCATGACTCCCCACTGCCTCCTGAATTAAGTTCAAACTCCTTCAAGACACTGCACTCCTTATTAAATAAATAATGAGTATCAGACTGGCCCTGTAACCAAGTGGTTAAGGGAGCCACATGGCTGACCGTGGTTTGAATTCCAGCCTTGGTGACTTGGAGAACACTGAGTATATGTGCATGCATGCTCAAAATCCTGACAGGATGGAGAAATGAAGGAAGAGGAATTGCAGCATTACCACAACTCATTGAGGAGTGTTTTCTCTCTGTTTCTCTCTGGTAAGCACGTGTGCCCTCTGGCAATTATAAAGAACAAAAGTAATAGTATCTTAAAGAGAGGAAAACTGGATCTTACTTATTTCTCCAATATTTAATGATAAATGTACATAGACCAGATAGTAGCATAGTGGTAATGTAACTAAACCCACGTGGACAAGGTCCTGGGGTTTATGTCTCAGGATCACCTTGTGCACAGGGGGTGCGTGTAATCATAATTTGGGCTGGATGAGACTAGGGATGAATCATGGCATGAAGACCCTTTTAGGAGTGTCTCTGCCACTCTCTCTTTCTCATCGAGGAAATATATATATTTTATATACATGTGAAACCATATAATGGGTTTTCTGGCTGTCCAGTCCTCAAATGTAAGCGACATAAGTGTCCACTAAGCATGAGATAAATAAGAGGAAGAAAAAGCAGGACCAGCAGATGGCATAATGGTTATGTTGCTGCCCTCCTACATAGTCAGCCGTGGTTCAAGTTCCAGATCTGGCAGCTTAAAACTCATGCTGGGTACATGTGCATGCATGCCCAAAATCCTGAGAAGAGAATGGAAGAGAAAGGATTGCAGCATGGCCATCCCCCCTGGGGAGTGATTTATTGCTTTCTGTCTCTCTGTCTCTTTCTCTCTTCAGTGACAGCCCCCTACAGCAAAAAAATCTTTCAAAAAAAGTAAAAGGAAGAAAAAGCAAGCCAGAATAAGCCCTTGAACAGCATATTTTCCTTTTTATAGTTATTTGTTTGGTTTTGTTGAGGAGGGTTAAGTGTTTACATTTGGAGGTCTTTTTTCTTATCATGTCTTTGTTTGGTAGCTATAGAAACCTATGTTTTATCAAAATCTTCCTCGAGCACCCAAAATGCATGGCTCCTCCACAGAGGGATAAGGGACTCCCTTGGCATCCCCTTTCCTATGACTTCTGGCAAAAGGAGAAAGGCTGCTCCTCAGTACTCCTGGGTCCAAAGAATTGAAACCGTATACTCGCAGAAAATGGGCCTCTAAGGGAGAGTGCCCTTCTTTACTGGACTAAGCATAGCAAGTTTGGCCTGACAGGTATGCTGCAATTATAGGGGTAATATTCTAATAGGTCTAGTCTTTTTTAAAATGCAAGACATATGGAATATATAAGAAGCTCCAGGGGAAGCAACAGCCATTCCTCTCTGAGTAATCTTCACCAGCTACTACTAGAGGGTGACCCCTTGACCCTTGTTGATCCTGTTACCCAAGGTCAGCTCACACATCATTAAAAAGAGTCCATTTCAAGTGATGGGCACTTTCCCCTAAAGACCCAATACTCTTTTGCTGTTAACATCATGTGCTAGCTAAAATCCTTTGGGCTTATTGGAATTTCTCTGAAGCATTTCAGATTCCTCAGGAATTGTTTCAAAATATTAGAATTTTAAATAACAGCTTCAGGAAAGATCAGTCTGTCTCTGGCTCTCCTCCCCCCCAGCCCTAGTCTTGTGCCACCTAACACAGCTTGGCCTGTCAACTCCTATCTGAGGAAGGATGACCAGATCAACTGCTACCCCCCCTCCCCCACTTTGGCTTTTCTCAAAGCCAAAGAAACCACTGGCTGAGTTGCTGAAGCAGGGCTGTGCTGGAATGGGCTTGCATAAGCTCATGAGAGCACGTTTTGCCATCTCTTCCTACCTCTGTGCTCAATGACTCACTTGGGAGGTTGAAGTTAGCCATAGTGAGAGTATTTACACCATGGAAATCAGCAAACAGTGTGCTCCAGGGCTTCTCCCACTCCACTGCACCCCCACTCACAAAGCCAGTTGTTAAACACCAACATACCACTGTTTATTTGACAACTACTTGCAGCTAATTTTTTTTTTACCTCTGCTTCATCAGCACTGATAAATAGAAACTCAAAGAGTCCCTGAGTTTTGCTTTGCTGCAGTTACAGTAAAACTTGCATGAATTCCAACAAATTAAAGAAGCATGACCTCTTCTATTGAGAACTTGGTCCGCCTTCCTTTTATCAAGTTCTGTCCTCTAGAATCATCTCTCATTTCATCCATTAAGGCACTTCCTAAGCCCTTCCCCTCAAAACGTGCAATAAAACAAACTGGTCTTTATTGCTGTCTCTCTCCAGGCCCCCTTGAAATTACATTTTCCAGTCTATAGCAATCTCCTCTGCCCTGAGGATGCCTGGGAGAGGAGTGCCAGGTTTGATCAGGTTTCACTCTGTGTTTTCATTTGCAGTCTTGCATGGACTCACATTCAAGAACTACTTTGCTTTACATCTCTTAAAAATCTTCAAGTTTTTGTAAGGACTTGCATCAAGCCCATCAGAAGGTTACTTACTTGACAAATTCCCCGCCTCAGTGACTCCTTTTCAGTATTAGGGATGGACTCTCTGTGCAAATCTTGGACACTGAACAAGCTTAAGCATGTACCTAAGCTCAGTTTATACCTGGGGCCGTGCCAATGCAGGACCATGAGTCTCCTTTCTCACCACAGAGAAATAGAAGCACCAACTAGTTAACAAGCAGGGAATCAGAGCTGAGCAAGGTGCTAAAGTGATCATCCCTAACACCTTGCTTTTGCCTCATGTGATCAGAGGCCTCAATCCCCTCTACCAGCGAAGATGCAAATACTCAGCCTGTTAGGGCCTATTTTGACCTGTTGCCCATGCTTGTCTAAAAGCAAAATGTCCCCTTCTGACTATTGAAACACTGAAGTTCAGCCTTCTCCATAGCTGTTAGGAAGAAAAATAGGTTTGGGGCCCTTGCCACCCTCTCCCAGAATCCCTTCCACCCTTCCTTTTCTTCCTGACACCCCTCTCCACAGGCTCCTCACAATGTTGCCTGATCTCTACTAGGTGTTAGCCAATAAAGGCCTAACTACATGCCTCTCAATAAGAGAGGATAAAAAAAGCTTTCATGGTTCAGGAATAATGCTTAGCAAGTAGACTTTGGACACTAGACCAACGGTAGGATGGAATAGAGAAAAGAACATAGATTTAGGAGCTAGGGACTTCCCCACACCTCAAACCATGCACAATAAGTAATCACCTTCCCTGGCTCTACATGGGATCCCAATCTAGTGGAAGACTTCATGTGATGAATTTTTTATTATTTAAAATCCTAGCAAGAGGGACCAGCAGATGGCATAATGGTTATATCACTGTACTCTCAAATAATCGACCACAGCCCCAGATTGAGTCTTGGACCCGGTAGCTTAAAACTCACGCTGGGTGCAGGCGTGTGCATGCCCAAAATCTCAAAAGGAGAATAGAGAAGGATTGAGGCATGACCATCCCCTCTTGGGGATGATTCCTCACTTTCTGTCTCTCTGTCTCTCCAGCAAATGCACATGCCCTATAGCAAAAATATCTCTTTAAAAAAAAAATAGCAATAAAGAAATGGAGTGTGAGCATCAATCCATCAGACCCTCTTCCCATGCTTTGGGTCAGAAGGAGACCTCCAGGATCACCTCTTTCTCAACCAGCAAGTTGTGGATCAAGCCAGCTTTGACCTCATTTCCAACCAGTAGGAAGATTGGCAGTAACTGGAATGCAGGGACAGTGGTGGTGGGTGGGTGGGTGGGGGTGTACATGTGTATGCGTGTGTGAGCACACGTGCAAATATGCTTAGACACTTAAGCAGGGAGCATGTGAGCAGGTGTGATCTAACAGAGGCTGAGTTGATGGGCAGATGAAAAGAGACAAAGAAGGTCACTTGCTCTCCAGTGAATCACCTGATGTCGCTCCAACTGCGTCACCAACTAGAAGAGGTTAGAAACTTCTAATAGTGAACACCACAGCAAAATGACCCTAAGCCTTGCTGGAAACCATCTTTTCAGTAAAACCTCACGTACTCATTTGTCTTTGAACAGTGTCCAGACCCATTTTTTCCACTCAAAAAATTTTCAAATCCATTTTCTTTTGCAAATATCATTTGAATGGGTGCACCGTGTGCACGTTATGCAGCAGAGAGTCTGGCGGCAGTACTTTCTGGTTCTGTGTGTGTATGTGTGTGTGTTTTAAATCACATCGTTTGGCTGTTTTCTATGCTTGAAACAACCTTTTACGGGCATAAGTACACAAGCCAAGTCCCAATTTGGCAGTCCCGAGGAACAGCTTAGCACCATGATGTACCCACCCAGCTCAATTTGCACCACCAGAAAAAAATAGCTCTGTAGCCTGGTCCTGAGCTTTGAGATGAAAGTAGGAATTTTATGACCCACAGTACAACCTCAGAACCACAATTCTAAGTACGCAGGGGAGAGATCAGATATAGAAATGTGGTTGATCATCCTCAATTGTTAAAAAAAAGAGTTCTGATGTCCGACAGAGCAATCGGGCCATAAGTATGTATCGCTGTTGCAAGACAATTTAAGAGAGCTTAAAAAACAGTTTTATAACAGCTTTGGCCAGGGCTGTGGGGATCTTCTGTCTATGGTTGTTATACCTAGAGTCATTCTAAATTAGTGCTGAAAGGGACTTCAAAAACTGTGCAGACCACAGTGGTTGCCTCTGGGCAGACGGGGGTTCTGAGTGTTGACATTATTCTATTTCTTGACCTGGGTGATAATGACACTCACAAACCCGTGTTTGCTTTCTGAAAATTCACATATTCTGGGACCAGCAGTTGGCGTAATGGCTATGTCTCTGGACTCTCCTGTGTTCGACTGCGGTTCAAATCCTGGACCCGGTGACTTGGACTCATGCCGGGCACATGTGTGTGCGTGCCCAAGTTCCCGAGAGGAGAATGGAGGAGAAGGGATTACGGCATGGCCACCCCCCCTGGGGGGTGATTTGCTTTCTTTCTCTCTGTCTCTCTCTGACTTTCTGGCGAGTGCACATGCCCTATAACAAAAACCTCTCAAAAAAAATTTCACATATTCTGTGCACATCCTCATATTTTAAAAATTGTTTTCCTTTAAAAGAATTATATAGTCCCTTCTCTTCTGCTATGAAATGAATTGCTCCTTACCCCTGAATTCAAGCTTTAACTCTTAGTGTAATTGTATTTAAAGATAAGGTCTTATCTTAGTTCATTCAGGCTGCTTTAACAAATACCTCAGTGAGTGACTTACAAACAACAGAAATCTATTGCTCATAGGTCTGGAGGCTGGGAAATTCCAGATCTAAGTGCCAGTATTTTCAGTATCCCATGAGGGTTCATGCTCTGCTTCATAGATAGTACCTTCTTGCTGCATCCTCACATGGCTGATAAGGTCCACAGATTCCCTTGAACATTTTTTATAAGAGCTCTAATTCCATTCATGAGGTCTCTGTACTCATGACCTAATCACCTCTGAAGACTCCACCTCTTATTGCTATTACACTGAAGATTTAATCTTAACATATGGATTTGGAGGGATGAAACATTCAGACTATATCAAGCATTTAGGAGGTAAACAAGAGTAAGTAAGTGTGGGGCCCTGATCCTACAGGGTAATTGGGCTGGTAAAAAGAGATACCAGAAAAGCATTCTGTGCACGCAGAGAAAAGACCATGTGAGGACAAAGTGGCTATCTGCAAATCAGAAGAAGAGACTTCATAGAAACCAAACCCTGCTAAGCCTGGATCTTTGGCTTTCCAGCCTTTAGAATTGCTGAATTATATTTGTTGTTTAGGCCACCCAGTCTGTGGTATTTTGTTATTGCAGCCAAACCAGACTAAGACAACTTAATATTTCAGAAGAGCAAAATGAGATTCATGCAATCAAGCTAAAGGAGCAGAGGGTTCGAATCAGGCATCCTCGTTACTGGTTTAGTTCTCTGTTGACCATAACTTAGAGGAAAATACACGGCCTGTTGTGTTACATGGGTCAGTTGCACATTTTCAAAGGGGTTGGAAACCATCACTAAGGACCTGTTTTATGTTTCTTGTCACTCGTAAGTTCCTACAAACAAACACACACACAGTACTAAGATCATGGTAGAGGCTGGCCTGTAAATAAAGTTGACTATTCACTACTTGCTCTGCTTAACACAAAACAGTCTTATCCTAGGCAAGCTAACAGCCCTGCTCTCAAAGTTGTTCTCTTATTGTCCTCACTAAATAGTCTCCTATTTTTTTTTTTTTTTTTTTTTTTTTTTTTTTCCTGTTATAGGGCACATGCACTTACCGGAGAGAAAGAGAGACAGACAAATCACTCTTACGTGGAATGGCCATGCTACAAGCCCTTCTCCTCTACTGTCCTTTCAGGATTTGGGGCATGCATGCACACATGCCTGGCATGTTTTTTAAGCCATGGGGTCTAGGACTTGAACTGCAAGGTTGACCATGTGGGATTCAGTGCCCTAACTACCATGCCACTGGCTGGCCCAATAGTCTCCTATCTTAAACATATGCTGGTGGCACATGGTTTAAGGAACTCTTTTGTCTGCTTTATTCCCTTCTCCACTGGCTCTCCGAGGCATCCTTGCTGCTCTGGTCCAGCTCTTCCTCAGTTCTGCCAAGACCAAATCATTTCCATAAGTGGATGTGGGAGAAAGTAGAGAAAAGAAAGGAAGGAGGGAATTTTGTTATGTAATGAATCAATAATTGGGGACTGACCAGGCTCAGAAGCTAAGCTAACCTGGACAACATCAAGCTAGTTGAGAAAAATGTTTAAGATAAATGATAAACCACTGGTAAAATCTTCTCAGAAGGACAAAGAAACATAACTTAGATTGCCTTAAAAAAAAGAAGAAGAAGAAGAGAAGAGAAAATAAAAAGAGAGAAAGAGGAAGGAAGGGAGAGAGAAAAGGAGGGAGGGAGGAGAGAGAGGAAGGAAGGAAGGAAGGAAGGAAGGAAGGAAGGAAGGAAGGAAGGAAGGAAGGAAGGAAGAAAAAGAAAGGCAAAGGCAGGGGTAGGGGAAGATGAGAAGGGAGTGGGAAGGAGTTGACTCACTGGTAGAACCTCAATGGCCAGGAGGTAAGCTAAACACACTGTTGGCTGAGTGTAAGAGAGAAAGTCAAGCAGGATTGGGGACCAGATGACAGTCAGGATTTCCCCTCCACAACCCAAGCTTTCTTATGTTGACTTCATTGTTCAACTGTCTCTCTCCAATTGGGAAATTAGTCTGGATAAATTTAAAGGTCTCTTTAGCTCTCAGGGTCTTCTTAACCTATCTAAGAAAATGAAGCAAACAGTGAATACCATGAGCAACCATGAAAATGTGCATTCCTGGAGAAGAGTTTTTGCTCTGGTATGGAGGGCTTTATGTCCCATAAAGGATGAACTTCTGAAGAGGCAAAACTTATTTACGTAAAATACAAAGCTGCTATGATACTTGGGATTTTGCCACCTAAATAGTCTTAAATGAACCCCCTGATCAGACCTGTGCATATTTGGGCTTTTCTGAATGGGTGACCTGTGCTTAGGAAGGTCATCCAGGCAGCTAGGAGTTCTTAAGAGAAGCAAAATATTGGCCTTTCCACATTGGTCTTTGCATGCATATTCAGCTTTTTAAAAATGGCTCTAGTTCCTTAAACTATCAGGCTAACAGAATCCAGGAATTCATGTCTGACCTCCACAGAACCAAAGACCAGGGGCGGCTCAGTTTTGAGTTGGGTTCTGATAGTAAAACTCAGCTTCAATATTGACATTCTAGATGGCTACTTCTACTGGAGTTTTTTGGTTTTTGGCGGTTTTTGGGGGGATTTTTTAGCAATAAAATCCATAAGACTTCCATTTCTGAACCTTTGCCCAGTTTGGAGAGCTGAGCCATTAAACTAAACTTTATCTTATGAGGGTTAAACATGTTTGAATTCAAATATAGCAGTCTTCCATACATATTAAGATTTATTATCTATTTAGGTTCATGTTTGTACTGATGAAGTTTTATCAGGCACAGTTTTACCAGAAACCACGCAGGCCCAGATACTGTGGTTTTGACAACGTTGATATTGAAAAGAAATATGTTTTTTTTCCAGTGCTGCTCTGGAATGAAGTGACCACATGAGAATCTGTTTCTTATAAGTTTATAAGTTACTAAGTGTAACCAGGGTTCTCATCCAGCCCCCTTTTACAGAAGAACGGAAGCATGCTCAATGCTATACTTCGTCAGTGGCAAACAGTGACCTGAACTTCAGTCCAGAGTACCTTACACTATGCCTTATGTTCCACTCTGCTTGGCACATGAAGTGCAGAGACTGTGTCCCAGAGGTATGTGTTACGCAGCAATCACAGTCCTAGTTCCACGAAGGCAGAGGCAGATCACAGTTTGGCATCCTGCCATGCCCACGCCCTGCTCTTCATCTGACAACTGAGCAAGGTCATACAGAACACCAGCAGTTCTACCCAGAAGCAACATTCAACATTCTGTAGATGTCCCTGCCTATGGGGCAACCATAGTATGATGGATTGGTACCCAATATCCATTTTACCTTTATTCTTCCATGCCTACTTGAGTTGCAGAAGCTAGAAAGCTAAAAACTACATTTCCCAGACTCCCCGCCAACTAAGAAGCTGATGTGATTTAGTTTCAGACAATCAGATGCCAACAGATATGATCAGGAAGGTAGAAGTAAACAGTTGGCTCTTCTTACTGATAAGCTTGGCCTTGGAACCATTGGCTTCTCTGCAGCAGCATTAGCATCTCTAGCTTCATGGGTGTCAGGAAGCAGGGGCATCCTTTTTCCTGGTGTGGATCATAGCAGATGTGACCTTATTCTGGAGCTGGTGGAAGCAACAGTGATCTCCTAATTGGGATAGGTTCTGGACTGTAGGAATCCATGGTTTCCTTTTCATAGATAAGCCCACATCTTCCTTGGTGGTCAGTTTTGCACTCTAGATTTGGGGCTTCTTAAACGGTCAACTTTTTTTTTAAGCCTTCTCAATAATTCTATAAGCCATTTAACACTTTGAGAAAATAAAATAAAATCCTACTTGCTTAAAGAATGAGCTGATTCTGTTCTCTGCGATTGAAACAAGGTGTCCATCTAGAGAGAAGGCCTAGATCAGAGTTACCCACATAAGTGAACACTTACCATGAGCCAAGGACTTAACCTGGAAATCTACATAATTCTCATGTACTCCCTCCAGATGAAAAACTGAAAAAGTCAAAGAGGTAGAAAATCTTCCCAAGTCCCATAGCAGCTAGTAGCTAGTAGAGGAGGAAGTGAGATGCACCATGATTCCCAACTTGGTTTAGGAACATCATTAAATGTTCTGAAGTAATAGAATGCAGGGACTCTGACCCAATCAGCCCAGGTTCATGGTCCCAAATCTCCTACTTATTAGCAAATTATTTAACATTTTTTTGGAGAGGTTTTTTTTGGCTAGAGGGCACATGCGCTCACCAGAGAGACAGAGAAAGACAGAGAGACAGAAAGCGAGAAATCACCCCCCAGGGAGATGGCCACACCTCAATCCCATCTCCATTCTCCTCTAGGGATCTTGGGTACACACGTACATGTGCCAGGCATGAATTTAAGCCACCAGGTCCAGGACTTGAACCATGGTCAACTACATGGGAGTACAGCGACATAGCCATTATGCTAACTGCTGGTCCCACATTTTTTTTTAAAAGAATTATTTACTTATTTAATTCCATTTGTTATTATTATTTTCTTAATTGACCAGAGAGAGACAGAAAGGGAAAGTTAGAAAGCAAGCTGCCTCAAGGACTCAAACTATGGTCAGCCATGTGGGAATTCAGTCCCCCCAACCACCACACCACCTGCTGGTCCCTGATTTAACATTGTTTTTAATTTACCAGTTGGCATGTGCACTCAACGAAGAGAGATGGGGGGCCATGGCAGGGAGAAAGTACTTCCATGGCAAATAGTTACACTGCAATCTTTTCTCCTCCATCTCCTTCTCCTTCTGGAATTTCAATCTCACACACACACACACACACACACACACACACACACACATATGCCTGATGTGTTTCTCAAGCCACTACATCCAGGACTCAAACTATGCAGTCAGCCATATGGGATCCAGCTGCATTAACCACCAAACCACCAACTGGCCCTGGTTTAACTTATTTGTACCTTGGTTTCATTGCCTGTAAAGTGGGGATAAAATACTTCATAGGATTGCTGTAAACATTAAAAAAGATAGTGTGCATAAAACACTGATGCATGACAATGACTAGCAGACGGCATAATGGTTACATCACTGGATTTCCACACAGTTGACCACGGTTTGAATCCTAGACCTCGTGGCTTGAAACATGCTGGGCATGTGTGGAGCATGCGCAAAATCCTGAGAGGAGAATGGAGGAGATATGCCACATGGCCATCCCCCCTGGGGGTCGATTTCTTGCTTTCTGTCTCTCTGTCTCTCCAGTAAGCACACACACCACCATATAGCAAAAATCTATGAAAAAACACAGATGCATGGCAAATGTGAGGGAACTATTAGTTACTGCTAAGAATTTCCCTCATTGAAAGGAGAAAATCAGGCTTTTAAGAAGTAAACAAGGGGGACCAGCAGTTAGCGTAATGGCTATGTCACTGGACTCCCTTGTAGTCCACCGCGGTTCGCATCCTGGACTCAGTGGCTTAAAACTCACGCCGGGCGCATGTGCGTGCGTGCCCTAGATCCCGAGAGGAGAATGGAGGAGAAAAGATTGCGTCGTGGCCATCCCCCCTGGGGGATGATTCTGTCTCTCTCTGTCTGTCTGACGAGTGCACGCGCCCTATAGCAAAAACCTCTCAAAAAAAAAAAAAAAAAGAAGAAGTAAACAAGGTAGTTTATTGACCCTTCCTGCACTTTTCAGAATAAGATGTCGGACTGGCCAATATCTTGCCAATGTTAACAGATTCAGCTACCAGCTGCAGAGGTAGCTGTCATGTGACAGTAAGATCCTAAACCTGCGATCTCTGGGGCTGGAAGTGCCTCCCAATTCTCTTTCTTCCCAGGTTAGTAACTTTGACCCTCTTCAAAATCTTAAAATCTCACATACTGTGTCATTTACAGGTAGTTATTATACTAAATGCAAAAGACGGGCCTAGCACAGCTTCAGGAGAGCAGTACATTCATCAGGTTTCTTTGGGTTGAGGTAATGAAGTTCTATTTAGCATGAATCAGGCAAAAAGTAAAATACTGGTTTGTGGTCTTTATGAAGGTGTCATGCATGGAACACAGAAAGTACAGAAATTAAGCTGAAGTCTCTCCCTGTCCCATTCTCTATTAAGGTTTCCACATCAGCACATTTTATCCTGCACAGATTAGCTCAGAGCTTCAAGTACCAGAGAGACACTGGCTTTGATGTTTTCTTCAAGCAAGTAGTTAACTGTCTCATTGGCGGAGACTAAGGGGCTTCCCAGGACTTGGAACTTTCAGTGCTAAACTTGGGAAAGGCCTGGGAAAACTAGGACAATTTGGTCATCCTAGTCTACTCCCAGTCCAAGGGTAAAGAAGGACTGATTGGCCCAGCTTGGGTCAAAGGCCACCCAATATCACCTGACTGTGGCCAGCAGTGACGCTCACAAAAGAACATGTTAGCCCATGCACTAGCCATGCAAACTGAGGGTGAGGAGCATCCTCAAGATAATAAAGAAGGGGGACACCAGACAGAGAAAATCCCATAAATGTCCACTGTGGTTCCAGGGTAGAGACTCAATGAGAAGTGTTCTATTCTTTTCCTCACCATGCACTATGACAGCCTTGTTAGTATGACTCTGTAAGACAATGGTAAGGAACTCAATAGAATCTTTTTGACCCCAGAATAAATGCAGTGGATCTGCATGTGAGGTTTGGATTTCAAAGTCAGAGCATGAAGTCAAAATCATAGAGTCAAAATATTTACCTACCTTTAAAGTTTGTAATCTCACTCAGCACAGGATGCTCCATGGTAAGAGAGGTGAGCAGGAACTAGAATCAGCTGAGGAACAGATTCTCTCCTCCCACTGCCAAGTCACGGCAGGACACAGATTCACGGAATGAAAGGTGGTGACTGACACACGATGCAAATAGCTATTTCTCCCTGCCCAGAAGCTGCAGACAACGTTGTTTTCAAATGCGAGAAGGTTTTATAATGTTCTTCAGAGACTAAGGCTCTGGTCTGGCCACATTACTGTACAGAGGATGCTGCTGCTTGGCAGGCCGAGGTCACCTGGGAGGACTGGGTTCAGTTCTCAGCCCATCCTAAAGAGCCAGGTGTGGGGATGTACACCTGTAGTCCCAGCTGCTCAGGAGGCTGAGGCAAAAAGATTACAACACACCATGGCATTATTTTTTAAAAATTGAAGGCCCTTTGAGCTAAGAGGGACAAACAAAAGAGGTAACAACACTCACTCAATCTTCAGAAATAAAAATCCTTTAGGTGGATGAAATGGAATATTTATTCTCTACAAAACAAAGAGCTTGTTTTGCTGTTGCTCTTTTACAAAGAAGCTTTCGAATGTTTGGTCAAAATCAGTAAACACAGCCAATAACGCCATAGAAACAGTAGTGACAGTGAAAAGCCCTTCTGCCTGGCTGAAGGCAGTCCTGGCTCAACAGTCCTTCAGGTAGCAGCACACACAGCAGACACACAGGACCGGCTGCAGAGCAGAAGTTTAAATAACCGAGTATTCGAACAGAAAAACAACACCCAATATTTGTTAGCTTGTTTGTTTGTTTTGCTTTGTTAGAGGGTACATGTACTCAATAGAGAGAGACGGAGAGAGGAGAAAGTCCTTCCCATGAGGAATGGTCATGCCACAGTCCCTTCTCCACCTTCTCCTCCCTCCTTTGGGGATTTTGGGCATACACGCATGAGCACCTAGCATGTTCCTCAAGCTGCTAGGTCTTGGCCTCAAACCACACATGTCAGCATGTGAGATCCAGCCGCCCTAGCCAGGTCATAAAGCTGGTCCGTATTCCTAGAGATTATAATTACTTTCTGAACAAGAGCTAGGAACCAGGCAATTCCTCTGAGTTATGTGAAACAGCTGAGCCACAATTTTTAGAGAAACTTTTGAGGGCAATTTATACTCAGGATTGACTTTTGCGTTTCAACTCCAATTTTTTTGAATAGGTGGGAAGGAGATGCCTACAAGCTCCTAGCCATCCCCAGCTTTGATCAGTTGGTCCCACATGAAATCTAACTCCACTGAGACTACTGCTCCCACAATTTCATCTTATGCAAAGACCACCAATCCTTCCACCCATTGCAGCCTTCCCAGGGCCCTCCTTGACCCTTGAGGTTTCCATACCACTTTCTCTCCACCATCAGATAAGTAAGTTTACTCTGCCTTCATCCCCTGCCCCTTTTTTTTTTTTTTTCTTTTTTTCACAAACAGCCCATATGGTCATTCCACCACTCTACATATCTACCCCTAGCCCCTCTACCACCTTGGGAGAAACCTCACCCTGCATTGGACATTCTCCTAAACCTCCCATAAATCTTGCTCTCTGCTCCCACAAATTCAGACATTCCTCTTTCAAATCATGGCCTCTTGTTTCTCTAACTTGCTCTTTCACTGACTCCCAGTACTCCACTTATTTGTTACGTTTTCCATTCACTCTCCCTCATTCTCCTTGGGTCTAAGGCCATCCAATATCACCTGACAGAGGCCAGCAGTGAAGCACACACAAGACCATGTTAACCCATGCACTAGCCATGTGATCTGAAGGTGGGGGCATCCCCAAGATAATCGGGGAGGGGAACATCAGACAGAGAATCCCATAAATGTCCACTTTGGTTCCCTCTATACTCAACTTGGATTTATTCACATTCTCTCCCACCAACACCCTACATTTCTTGCTAATTATTCCTCCATCCCAGTCACCAGGAAAGACTTATACACCAAGTCTGTCCAAAGCTCTGTCTTCTTTGCCATGTGTACCCCAAGTAGTAACTACTGAGGGAGTAAATGGCATATCTAAACAGTCTACTGCCATCATGCAGTCACATCCACCAGCACCACCTGGGGCTTTGGTTCTGCCAAAGACAGTCAACCTATGTCACCATGATTGGCTCAGTCTTCAATTCTCCACAATGGTTATTTCAAATTTACATTCTATTTAAGCATCCCACCTATTCTACATCCTTCTTTCTCTAAGCAGGTGAAAGAAAAACAAGAAGCTTTAGTTAGAGGAAAATATCCTCAATATGCACCAAATCTCTAATGCTGGTTATCCTGCTGGCCTTCTCTCTTATTGAAAAGGGGATGGCCCCATCCTTCCATACAAGATGAATCTCTTTCCCCAAGTTCTAGATTCAGCCCCCTCCCCATCTCTGAAGCCCTATGCTATCAGCTCAGCTCATCACCTAGCTCCTGTGTCCCCCTCCTATACCCTCATCCTTTCTTTCTCTGAAGATTCTTTTCTAGCAGCATGTAAGCTTCTCAAGTCTCTTATGTCATAAAACAGTTAAGCTCTTCCTTCAGCCCCTTGCCACTGCCAGGCACCTCCTTGTTTATGGCCTCCCTTCACTATCAGACCTCTTAACTAGAAATTCATGTTTCCCAAGCCTCAACGTCAGACCACCTGAATCATAATCACCTAGATAATTTTTCAAATGTACAACAGAAGAGAAAGAAGTCAAACACCTGAGACTACATATTAGATGATTCTACTTTATATGAAATGTCAAGAAAAGGCAACACTACAGGAACAGCAAGCAGATCAGTGGTTGCCTAGAGCTCTAAATGAGTGAGATTGACTACAATTGGGAACAGGGAAACTTTGGGGGATAATGACAATATTCTAGATCTGGATTGTAGTGATAGCTGCACAACTGTATAAATTTACAAATACACATCAATCTGTATACTTAACGTGGGTGAATCTATGACATGTAAATTATCTCTCGGTAAAGCTATACAGATGCTTTCCAGTTTAGAACAGTCAAAAATGCACTGGCGGGACCAGCAGTTAGCGTAATGGCTATGTCGCTGAACTCCCAATGCAGTCAACAACGGTTCAAGTCCTGGACCTGGTGACTTAAACTCATGCCAGGTGCATGTACATGCATGTCCAAGATCCTGAGAGGAGAATGGAGAAGGGATTGCAGTGTGGCCATCTCCCCTGGGGGGTGATTTCTCACTTTCTGTCTCTGTCTTTCTCTGTCTCTCTGGCAAGCGCACGTGCCCTATAGCAAAAACCTCTCCAAAAAAAAAAAAAAAAAAAAAAAAAAAAAAAAAAACACACTGGCCAGCCTCTATGACACAGACATAATGCAACACTGTATAATGCCAAAGTCACATGGTTTGCAGTCCAAGGTCTCCCTGTACATGAACTCACTGGCTAAAGAGGACTGAGGCACCACCCCCAGAGCAGGCAAAGGGCATGGAGACCCAAACAACTGAAATGGCCTAGATCTTTCAAGTAGATCAAAGCCAGGAACTTTATTTTTCCTAGATTAACAAAGAGAAACTATGAGTCTCTTAAAGCAACAGGGAAAGGCAGAGCTTAGCATGAAGGGTTTTTCCTTTTCTTACCAAGTCAGTGCTTCATACTTATGTGGTATTGGAAAATGTGGATGATTGGGAGAGGGGAGCAGTATCTGGAAACACAGGCAGAATAGGAGAATGTGGAGATAGAGGAATGGAAGAGAGGAGAGAGTTGGCCTCAAAGGTCTACCTTGGCCTTGGCCACAGTGGCAAAACTTACCCTATCCAGTCTTACCCTGCACCCAGGCTCCCCAGCTGGGAGGGACCCCACCCCCTAACCCACCTCTGGTCTGAGAAGAGAGTACCATACAGAGGGTGAGCAAAAAAGCACCAGTTACAAATGCAGAGCTTGACCCAACCACTGCCAGCTACAAAACCTTCCAACTGAGATTTCAGGGACACTCACTACTCAGCAAGAAGAATCTGGGACTAGTTAAGACAGGAGAACTGGGACTCAGCACTAGTGAATCACAAGACTCTGAGCAAGTTACTTCACCTCCCAGCCTTCTTTTCATTTCTGGAACACCACTATTTGGAGAAAACCAGGCAAGGAGAGGCAAAGATCAATGCAGATTATTGATGTTCCTGAAATCCGAAGGTCTGATTGTGTTTCAGACACCCAGGCCTCTCAGCCACTGGCAGTCTGCAACTGAAGAGGGGTTTTCTACATTGTTCCAGACAAGTTCGTCGCCCCCCCCCCCCCCCCCCCCCCCGTCTTAGATTTATGCCAGTGCTCAGGGTTTCATGTCATGTAGAATATTATTCCCTTCTGCCACCTTCTCAGCCACCCAGGAGTTGTGTCTGTTTTTCTTTTTTGTCCTGCTCTTTGTTGTCAAACAGTTTTGCTAGCAGGGCAAACACTAAAAATCTTATCTTTTCGCAGAGATTGCATTGATTAGAGAGTCTATTTCTCTGTTCTGGGAAAGAGATCGTAAGGGTGAGACACAACCCTTGGAAATGGACATCGAACCAAACAATACAAAATCGAATTGTGTGGTCCCAGCTGATAAAAACAATTCCCCTAGCAAATAATTTCCTTTTTCTCTTATGAGAAAGCATCAAGGCAATACAAATACACACCCCAGTCCCTGGCAATTCATTAGCACTACCTGTCGAGCCTGAAGCTCTTGGTCTTCCTCCCCTGTGATCTGAAAAATCAATAAGGAAGCAACTGCTGAGCTTCAAGGCTTCCTTGGCAAGTAGAAAAGAGCTAGTGGGGCTTATCACTGGGACACCCAACCCTGAATATCATCCTGATTTTAACCACAGATTCCAACATTGGAGGACACAGTCCTGGGCACTGTTTTTTCTACCTTCCCTGAGCTTTTTCTTTCTAGCATATTTTCGATAAAACTTGGAGTGTTTGCTCCAACTATGGCTTGGAAATTTTTCTAACTTCAGACGGCAACTGAACAAAAATTCACACCAGTGCAGAGCTCCTCTTTTGGCAGGACAATGTAATAATTCCATTCCAATCGACTCAGTCGGCTGAAGCTGATATTCTGAAATGGTCTAACACCCACTTTATTAACATTAGGGCTAATTTCTTTTGAAGGGAGTTTAAAGCAGCCAGGACTTAGATTCTGGGGTTAATTGGTCTGTTTGCCACTGTTTGTCAGAACTGTCTTTAAAGAACATCTTCAAAGACGTGCTCTGATACTGGCTCTGGCATTGTCTGAAATGCCTCAAATGTCTTTATCAATGCCAAAAATGCAGTGAGTGAAAGGGCTCTTTACTTAATTATTTCTGAAAAACAAAAAGGGGAATCCATGTAGACAGATAATGAGAACTGACATGGTGAAATTAAAATACATGTTCAGGCAAGAAAAACCAGAAGAACTAAACTTCTAACCAGAGCAAGCACATGGGAGAGTTGGTCCCGCCCCAGCCTGCTGCCTCACATACAGTGATGGATGCTTCATTTTCTTGTCTCTTGGAATAGTTTCCATTTTAAAACCCAGGTTGATTGGGTTGCACAGGTTGCTTAGCAACCCACAAGCCAATAGTGTTTGGTTTTAAAATGCCAACATCTGCACAGCATTCGAAGTCTAATTTTTAATTAAAAAACGTATGTCTGGAAACAGGGAAGGAAATGTATCTTTAAAAAATAAAACAAAATTGTATTTCCTATGCAATTTTCCCATCCCCCACCCTAAGCAATCCAGACTATGTTGATACTTTTCAGGACTCCTGTCTACCGTTATATTTATGGTTTCTTTTTGTGTAGCTGTGAGGAAAGGGGAACAAAGTGGGGACATTTCCACAGGTGCCCAGGAGAAAAGTATTCATTCCATTTTAACTGCAATCAGAAATATTTCAGAAAAGACAAGAAAAAAATATTTTGGCCTCTGTTTTACTGAAAATTTGGGTTATTGTGAATCCAAGTTTCCACCCAAGTCAGATAAGAATCAGGTTACCTCTCTTGACAACCATCATGTGATAGGGCATTGAGTCTACAGGAAGGTAGTATTTGCCTCACCTGGAGAGCCCAAGACTACTTCCTTCCCCCAAAAAAACTGAACTACACTCCCCAAAATGAGATCAGAGAAACTGACGAGCAGAGAAACTCAGACACCCACTATCTACTAGGGAGTTAATTTCATGATCTCTAAATATAGCTCAAATTTGAGGATCATGGTCTCTATTATATTAAATATAGGTCTGGCCTGGAGTATCTTAAAAACTGGGACTTCCAATTCTTGTCACTGTTTCAATTCCCAGGTATCAATATATTTGTATGTTGTTTGGGTAAAAAAAAAAAAAATGCAACAGAAACCCCCACAGGCCAATCAGATTTGGAAAAAAGAAGGGCAGCTCCAGAACAACACCTTTTTCTTTTTAAAAATCTAAATGGCATTGCAAACTGATGCTATCGTTCAACTGGCCTCTGCTTCAGTGAATACATTAGCCTTCGCTCCTTCCAATCTGCAGAGGTCAAATTACCTGCTGGAAAGCAAAGGAAACCCTAAATCACTTGATTAAAAAAAAAAAAAAAAAAAAAAAAAAAAAACTAGACAAGAGAATTTGAGCAAGAATAAGTAAGATCTCCATTTAGGGTAGGGTCTTTTTAACTGAACCACTTCTGAAGAAAAGCTTTAACCAGGAATCCTCTGGCAGAAAACAAACTAAAAAGTGCTTGGTGCTTTGATAAAACAAAAGCACATATACACATTTCTCTCACCTTTTGACAGAACACCACAACCCTGTTGTGAGGTTTTGGCCATTTGTTTTTTTGCCCAGAGCAGAGATCTGATTACTGTTATCTCCACTTGCATAACTACAAATGTTATCATTACTTCTCAACTGATATGGCTCTGTTTTACAAACACAATGGAAGACTGTATGTACACTTGCCCTCTCACCAGAAAGGCGGGTTTAAAAGAAAAAACGAAAGAGAAGAAAAAGAATGAGGGGGGCTAGGAACCCAGGGGGGCAGGCCTGCTGAATGAGCCTTTCAGAAAGAATTATGAGATAGGTTTTGTGTGTGTGCTTTTTAAAAACACTGCTGCCAAAGCTAAGAATTGAAAAGTATGCAATGGGCATCATGTCAGAAACACAATGATTTATTTTGCTGGTTCATTTTCAAACAAGAGCTTTCTCCTTACTTATTCTCTGAAATGTTTTTGGGCCTGAATTTTCAAAATATGAGGAACAGAATTTATGCCGAGAGCCGGGTCTGATTCAAGATAAACAAGGATTAGATTATAAATATGACAGTGGCATATCCCTGGCCTCCAAGGAGCCTCGTCTGTTTGCCCAGACTGCAGAAGTTTTCTCCATCCAAGTATGCACAGGGGTAGAGGCAGAGTCCCTCTGTCCAGCTTTTCTGTATTACCATGACCTGCAGGGTTTGAGGGTGGCCTGGTCATTAAGCTCCTCTTAGCCAGAGCTTGTATGCACAGACCAGGACATGGTCCTGTCCAAAAGTACAAGAAATCTGACTTTATTATCCTGCCTCGATCCCACAAAGCTGAAACCTCAGCCTTGTTAATTCCCACTCTTCCTTTAGCATCCAAGTTTCTGAAGACTCACCCAGGGTTGGGGATGGGAGGTAGGCCAGGGAGTGGAGAAGGTCTTGTCTGCAAGGGGGCTCCTAGCAGCATTCTCTCTACCATCTGCTCTTGCCAACCTGGTCACACTGGGGGACAAAGTCAACCTTGAGAGGCAAAACAAACTTGCTCAGGGCCTTCTCTTGTTTGGGCTTCTTCTAGAACGCTGTACCTAATCTATTTTAACAAATGTATTTTTTAAACATGTTTTCAATTTCTACTATATATATGTAAATATATATACGTGTGTGTGTGTGTGTGTGTGTGTGTGTAATTTGCTAGAGGACATGTGCCAGAGAGAGAGAGAAAGAAAGCACCCTCCTCCCCACAAATGGGGAATGGTCAGACCACAATCCCCGCTCCTCCATTTCTCTGTCCTTTCAGGATTTTAGGCACACATGCATACACGCCCAGTGTGTTTTGCAAGCCACAGCATCTGTGATTCAAACTGCACAGCTGGCCACTTAGGATCCACCTACCTCCATGCCACTGGCTGGCCCTAACAATGTATTTCTTTTTTTCATTGCAATCTCATTCGTAGGCCATAAAATTCACCTGTGAAAGTGTACATTTCATGAGTTTTCGTGTATTTGCATAGATGCGCAATGGTCACTACACATTCTAGGATATTTCTTCTCCTTTTCTTTTTTTCCTTTATGTGTTTGCCATAGGGCATGTGCACTCACCATAGAGAAACAGACAGAAGGAAAGTGAGAAATCCCTAAGAAGGATGTCACACTGTAATCCCTTCTCCTTATTTCAGGATTTGGGGCATGCACACATGTAAATGGAGTGAGTTTCAAGCTGGTGGGTCCAGGATTCAAACCACAGTCAGCATGTGGGAGTCCAGCCCTTCAGTTACCATGCCACCTGCTGGCCCCAATACCAGGATATTTCATCACCCCTGAGGGAAACACTGCTTGTATTTCATTACAAATTCATTATTTTAAATTCTGATTTTCAAACAGGGTCCCAAATTGTTTAAGCCTCAAGCTTCATACAAATTAAATCCACTGCTGGTTTCAGAGATTGCCTGTCTTCAGGCCAGCCTCCTGATGATCATGAAATAGTCAAATCTACTCCAGAACCAGGTTCCCTGGGATTCAGATCTTCCCTGCACCTGCCTGGTGTAAGCAGCCTTTGCTGCTCTTCACCTAGGCCCTGGCAGGCTACAGTGTCCCTCTGGAAGGAATCCCGCTGGGCTTTTTATGCATTCTTCTTTCTCTGGGGTCTCTCCTCAGGCCTGGAAACACTGGGAGTCAATAACCTATCTTTTCATCTATTTCTCTTTTTAAGCTCAAAAGGTAAGAATTTGACATTTTTTGTTGTTGTTGTTCTCTGACCCATGTCATCTCTTTCCTGAGGTTGTGAGGAGAAGAAGGTAGCTGCCTCACCAAAGGTTACAAAATGACAGAAAGTAATAGTGACCAAAACCCCAACAAAATCGATTCTCCCAGTTACTCTTCTGAGAACCACAGAGCTCCAGACCTTGAGCAGATAATATGAAAGCCCAGAGGCTTTCCAGACAGCGGAGTGCCAAGGGTGATGCCAAGTAACGTGTAGCGGGGACCCTCTCTGAGAATGATGCCCCTCCCCAAATAAGAAAGTAGTTTATTAGTCAATTTCTTTAAAAATTCATTTTAAAAAGAACCCAAGGCTCCTGTTTCCTCAGCAATCTGATGAGAGAATAGAGTCAGACCTGTGGTTGCATGGATGGAGCCCTGTTGAAGGAATCAGGGCCCAGGGTCTTGGTCAACCTAAAAATCATTCATTTAAAATCACATTCACACTCTGAACCTCCATTTATCACCTGCAAAATATCAAGCTACTATGGTTGTAATATTCTAGGACCCCCTCAATGTTAACCCTTTGTGACATCTCCTCTCCTTCAGAACTACTTTAATTTCTGTTTTTATTTTATTCTACCTAGTTTAAAAAAAAAAATGAGAGAAGGCACACAAAAACCCAAAATCCCCCTAATGTGGCCTAGGCCAGATGCTAGAGGTCACATGTTCTCATAAAAGAAAACCAGTCAAATGATGAAGCCAGTACAGGTGGAAAAGCCCAAGGTTAGCTCCCTATCCTGAGAAAGAGAAAAGGAGGCCAGCACTTTCCAGTCACTTCTATGTCAGAAAGGGCAGACCAGAGGTCGAAATCTCAGATCATTGTGATGGTGGTGATGATTATGAGGATGACAATACAAGAGCCCCCTGGGTTCACTATTTGCCAGTCATTGTGCTGAACCATTTACACACAAGACTTTATTTGCCTCTCATCACCATTCTATTGGGTCATCAGGAAAGTCATGACACATTTTTGCATAGAAAAACATGGAAAAATACATCATGAGTGTCTCAACAACTTAATATGAAGTATTACTGTTACTATCCTCATTTTGTATATGAGGAAAAAGCACGTTAAAAAGGTTGAAAATCTTGGGACCAGCAGTTAGCATAATGGCTGTGTCGCTGGATTCCCACGTAGTTGACCGCTGTTCGAGTCCCAGACCCAGTGGCTTAAACTCATGCCGGGCGCATGTGCATGCATGCCCAAGATCCCAGGAGGAGAATGGAGGAGAAGAGATTGTGGCGTGGCCATCCCTGCTGGGGGGTGATTTCTCGCTTTCTGTCTGTCTCTCTCTCTCTCTGGCTGGCGAGCTCACGCGCCCTATAGCAAAAATCTCTCCAAAAGAAAAAAAAAAAGGTTGACAATCTGACGAGGGTCATATAAGGTACCAAGAGAGCAGCATTTTTCACCCTGTCTCTGGACTTTTGCTCTTATCTACTACTCTACTCTTCTTCAAGCAGGTAAAGCCAAGAGTGAGGTACCCTCTGGTTCCAGCACACAGAGCCCCCTTCCCAGCTTGGACCAAACACTGAAGTGGGCTCAGACTTTCCTCAGGTTAGGAGTGAACTATTATGGCTGTCTTTGTTGTAATAAACTGAGAATATCTGACCTTACAAATAACTACCTCAATTAGGGAAGAGAATGCATCCCTACCTCACACCATACAACCAAGTAAATTTTGACTGTATTAAAGATTAAACAATATACTGAAATCATAAAAATACAAGAAAAGTGAAATAACAGTGGAATGGCGAAGGCTATTATTAGTAGCTACTTAACTCAAAAGTCTTTAAAAAGAAAGATCAAAGCACATTGACTACATGAATGGAAAAAAACATTAAGTACAGGGTAAATGACACACATATAGACACAGACCTCATTTGCTTTATAAATATCTTCTATAAAACAAAAATCAACAATTCAACAGAAAATATATGCTTAGGCTATGAAAAATTCATAGCAAAGAAATTTTAAAAGTCTCCTAAAGTACATTAAAAAGTGTTCAACCTTGCTCATAATAAGAAAATTCCAAATGAAAACTTCCCATCTGGTTTGCAAAGACCTACAAGGATCAGCAAGATTGTGGAGAGACACATCCTCACTCAGTGCTGAGGGAGATGCACATCCACCCTGGCTCCAGATAGAGCATTAAGCAATTAACTTTTCATTCCACAGTTCCACTTTCAGGAATCTAGCCTGCAGATATGCCCAGATATGCATGAAGTGATTATATATTTATTGGATTATTATTTATTGGATTATTATTTTGAGTAGGAAAAGATTGAAAGTAACCCAAATTGTAGACTACAGTGGAAAACTGGTTAAATAAACTATGGAACAGAATACCATATGCATATAAAATAGATGACCCCATGCAAAAGAATTAAATTGAACTTTCACCTCGTATTGTGCACACATACACACACACACACATCTCAAAATGGATCAAAGACCTAAATGTAAACACTAAAACAATAAAATTTAAAATAAAAACATAAAGAGAAGCTGACAGGTGGTGTGGTGGTCAAGGTGCTGGACTCCCACATGGCCGACCAAGGTTCAAGTCCCAGACCCAGTGACTTGCTTTTTATTTTCCCTCTTTGTTTCTCTCTGTCTCTCTCTGGTCAAATAAAATAAATAAATTTCTTTTAAAATCATTTTAATAAAATAAAAACATAATGGTAAATTTTCACTATCTTGAATTTGGTAATGGATTCTTACATATGACACCAAAAGTACAAACAACAAAAAAATTAGATAAATTGTGTTTCACCAAAATTAAAATATTTTCTGCATTAAATGATATTATCAAGAAAGTAAAAAGATGACCCACAGAATGGGAGGAAATATTTGTTAATTATATATCTGATAAGGGTCTAGTATCTAGAATGTATAAAGAACTCTTACAACTCAACAATGATAGCAACAAAATTTTAAATGTGCGAAGAATGTGAATACACATTTCTCCAAAACAGAGATACAGCTAATAAGTACATGAAAATATGCTCATTGTAAGTCTTTAGGGAAATGCAAATGAAAACCACTGGGGAGGACCAGCAGTTAGTGTAATGCCTATGTCACTGAACTCCCATGCAGCCGAGCATGGTTCAAGTCCCAGACCTGGTGGCTTAAACTCATGCCAGGCACATGTGCATGCATGCCCAAGATCCCGACAGAAGAATGAAGGAGAAGGGATTGTGGAGTGGCCATTCCCCCTGGGGGTTGATTTCTTGCTTTCTAGCCCTCTGTCTCTCTCTGCATTTCTGGCAAGCGCATGCACCCTATAGCAAAAAAAAACCTCCCCCCACCCAGAAAAAAAAACACTGGGGAGTATCCATCTAATGGATATAGTTTCTCTTTGAGGTGATACAATATTCTACAATTAGGTAGTGGTGATGGTTGTACAACACTGTGGATATACTGGAAGTCACTAGATTGTACACTTTAAAATAATTAAAAATTTAAATTTTACATTATGTAAATTTTACCAAACATTTTAAAAGGATGAGAAAGTATTTTTTGTTTTGTTTTGTTGTTTTTTTTTTTGAGAGAGAGGTTTTTACTATAGGGCGCGTGCGCTCGCCAGACAGACAGGGAGAGACAGAGAGACAGAAAGCGAGAAATCACCCCCCCCAGGGGGGATGGCCACGCCGCAATCCCTTCTCCTCCATTCTCCTCTTGGGATCTTGGGCACGCATGTACACGCACCCGGCGTGAGTTTAAGCCACCAGGTCCGGGACTCGAACCGCAGTTGACTACATGGGAGTCCAGCGACATAGCCATTACGCTAACTGCTGGTCCCAAGAAAGTATTTTTACGTGCCAATAAGAATAACCCCAAAGATACTTTTAAGTGAAAAAAGAAAAAGAAAGAAAGAAGGAAGACAGACAGACAAGTATTTCATTGCAGAACAGTAGGTATACGAAAGTACTTCAAAAAGTTAACAGAAAAAAATGTAATTAAAGTACAAAATTTGTTTTAGTGCAAAATAATTTTTAAATCCATTCATAGATTTTTTTCATAAAGCACATTTTCCATGAGTGCTTTGAAAACCTATTTATATACACTATTACTTATGGTTTTTGTAAATGCATCATTTGGCCAAGATTTAATACAACTTTACCTTCTTAGAGGAAAGAAGCTTGGAGTCACACTGTGTACATTTTCTCCTCAACCAAAGCTGAACCTGCAGTCTTCAGTCAGTCTGATCCATTGCAGTTGCTTCCATTCAACAGAGTTACAAATGTAATTCTGCTATGGAATTAGGTTTGTGTGCCCCCAAAATTTATATGTTGGAATCCTAACCCCCAATGATTGTAGGACGTAGAACCTTTGACAAGTAATTGGGATTGGATGAGGTCATAAGAGTGGACTCCACATGATGATAGTAGAGATTAGATCTCTCTCTCTCTCTCTTTTAAATTTTCATAGGGTAGATAGAGAGGAAGCACCTACCAATGGGGCCTGGTCATGACATGATCCTTTTTCCTTCACTTGTCCATCCCATCAGATCCTGGGCACACATGCAAATGCACCTGGTATGTTTTCAAGCCACAAGGGTCAGAATTCAGACTGTGATTAGTCATGTGGGATTCAGCCTTATGCATAGCATTTAACCACTGCAGTATGGGACAAACACTAGAGCTTTTTCTCTCTTCCATATGAGGATATAAGCAGAGGGTAGCTATCTGTAAACCAAGAAGAGATTTCTCACCAGATACCAAATAAGCCATCATTCTGATCTTGGACTTCTAGCCTTCAAAACTGTAAGTAATGAATTTGTGCTGTTTAAGTCACCCAATATGATACATTGCTATGGCGATCCAAACTAAGAAAAGTGAGAGATAGAACAAAAAGTTCACAGTTCTACCTGCCCATCACAGGTGTTAATGAACAAGTCAGTATGAGCTGGAGGCCCCAGCCCTGCCCGTGGTTCCTAAGTGAAATTTTAGGGAAAAAAGATAAGCATTTTTAGGTAGCATAATCCATAAATGCAAGTCAATGAATTCACCTGGAACTCAACTGGAAAAAAAAAAAAAAAATGGAGATCAATTCCAACACTGGAGGGAAAACTGGCTACAAGAAAGTTCTGACAAAAAAAAAATATATATACAGTACTGTATTTTATCAATTATTCCAAAGATTTTCAAGGCTAATTTTTGACCATATGTGATTTTCACTTCATGTGATGGCTTAGAATATAACCCCTGAGTTAAATGTAAATCCCTATATTAATATAGAAGACAATTGACTTCTCTGTATAGAAAATGAGGACCAAAAAATGGGGATATTGTATAGATGCTACCCAAGTTGCTCCAAACTTCCCTCACCTTCCATCTCACAAGTGGTATATGCTGATCATGTTTGTTATGAAGAACATAGGGAAGTGTGCAAGTGTTCAAAACTTACCAGATCCCTAGTGATCTGTATGCAAATTTCATGCAAACTTATGGTTTCTTTTTTTTCTTTACCTATCATTTTTTAAATTTATTTATTATCATCATAATCTTGTTTATATTACATTGAATCGCATATAACTTTACAGTGTATTACATTTATTTTTCCAGAAGGAATACCATGCATGTCAGTCAGTACAGAGATATTAAAATCCCTACTTCATCATCCAATATCTTTTCATTATTTTTTCCAATCATTATTATTATTATTTGAATTACTTTTTTAACCAGTCAATCAATTTCTCATTTTGCTTGTAAAAAGACTTTACCCAACATGAAATACTTCTCAGACCAATCTAGTTGAGAATACTATACACGTCATCATCAACAGGTAATAAACCATTTCTGTGTCCTACTAATGTCATGCCTCTCTATTTGTTCTCTTGCTATCGTTCTCTGTACTCTTATCTTCCCCCCACCCCCAATTCCACACCATCTTATCTTCGTTAAGTATTTTCACTGCTTTTATGTCCTCCAATATTTTGCTCTCTACCATAGAGTGTGGATAGTCGGTTTATATTAAGTGGATACATACAATATCTTTCTTTCATAGCCTGGCTTGCTTCACTCAGCAACAGATTCTCCATATTCGACCACTTTCTATCAAATGCCAGGGTCTTGTTTAAACTTGCACTTTCTTTAGCAGGTAAGAAATTTTATCCTTGGAGTCAGATAGTGACACAATGATAACTCAATGCTCTGCAAGCCTTACCCAATGGGAAGGTTCTGGGTTGGCATCCAGAGATCTCCTTGAACATACCAGGCTTGCACAGGTGCTCATGATCTGGGGCTGGCTAAAGTTAGGGGGAGATCATGGCATCAAGACCCTATGGAGGTGCCTATCTCTTTCTTTCTCTCTTATCTATGGAAGAAAGAAAATATGCTTGAAATAAAAAGAAAGGAAGGAAGAAAAAGAAAGAAAAGAATATCTTTTCCTCATTTTATTGGTAGTGGGAAAATAGAGGCTCAGAAGGCTAGGTCATCAACTCCAGTCACATGCCAGAGTCACTGGTGGCCCCCCAACCTGAAATCCATAGCCACTATCTCTTCACCACTCTGCCTTACAAATCTGGCCAAATCTTACTGATTATCTCAGTTCATCTGCTTTTTCACCCTGTGCTAATTTATTTCTTCAATTTACATCCCATTTAGTTTCTTCTAGTCTTGGCAGCTTCCTTGTCTGCAAATACCCACAGTGGAGATTCTCTTAAGACTATGCCTACCCAGAAACGTGTTACCTTTGGCTTAAGCACACATGCCCAAGCCAATCCCCTGCTCCCCTGAAACTGTGCCATTGCATTGTGGACCACTTGTTCCAGCAGCTCTTAGCCATTCCACAGTCTCTCTAGTCTCTTTCCTACCCTATGGCATTCCAAATACTGCTCTCTTCCAAAAGTACCTGCAGCTCTTATTATTTTCCTGTCATTGATTTTGTGCCGGGGGTTTCTAACTACCCAATACAGATCCCAGGTCTTCATTTCTTTTTCTGTCCTTGGAATCAGAAACATCTCCCAATTTACTGCCATCTGCTACCTTAATTAATAGGCTGTTTACCTCCCCTATAAGACCTTGCAGAGATTCTGTTGGACTCCATCCCTAACTTTGTGCACATTGCAGCCTCTCATTAGTCTTGGTCTATAATCCAGCTTTCAATCTATTTGACAGATCTCATCTCCAGGCCAATTTGAATTACATTTTTCTTGTAAGATTTTATGACACAGAAATGCTTTATTTGAGCCTGGAACAAATTACAACTACAACATTCCCTCTGTCCACTCCTTTTCAATTTAAAGAGAACAAGAAAAAAAAAAAGAAAGAAAGAAAGAAGAGGAAGAAAAGAACATCTCTCTGGTTTGTTAGATACAATTTCTCTGGCTCTTTTTCTGCATTGAAGTCTCAGGTTTGCATAATTATTTTCAAGTAGTTCTCTCTTCTACATAACATGACATGGTGCCTTCCGCCAGCCTCCCTTCACCCTACTACTCTCATTAGCAGATTATATCACACACAGGGCAATTGTACCAAAATGAATAACCAAAACTATAAATGAATAAAGTAACTCGTTTTATAACCCAAACTGCCAGCATCAGTTATAGTCAGAGATTAGTTGTTCAGAATAGAAAACAACCCACTATAGAATTTTTGTTATCGTTACATGACATGGTCATTGTTGCTAGTGATCCTTACAGTTCAATTGTCCTCTGTTCTTTCTTCACAGGTAGAATATAAAGAAGGGGAAGAGGAAGAGGAAAGAGCTAGCATTTATTGTACCAAGCTCCTTCTGTGTATCAGGTGCCGAGTGTGGGGTTGGCTTTCTATGTTTGATTTCAGTGGTAAGTTTTAGTTTGGGGAAGAATTTTTTTTAAATTTGTTACAGGGCATGTGTACTTATGAAAGAGAGAGAGAAAGGGAAAATGAAGAAGCACTAGGACTGAAACCATGGTCAACCACGTTGGAGTCCAACACCTTTACTATTATGTCACCTGCTGGTCTTTTAGTGGTGGGTTTTAAATTAGCCTCATCCACTTCTCTTCAAGATTGTGATAAAGATGCAGATTTCCAGGCCTCACTCCTAGATATTCTAAATCAATCGTTTTTGAGTGGGGCTCAGAAATTTGTATTTTTCTAAAACTTTACAAGGCACTCATTTGCTTATTAAGTGAATTTGGGAAGCGCTGAACTTTCAAAGTAGTCCAGAAATGTCTGTTTAGTTTTATTTTTTGCCAGCCATTTGTCAGATGGGAAAAATTAAAGTTCAGATAGCTTAAATAATTTGCTTAATATCACAGACTAGAAAATCATCAACCCAGTATTAAAGATAAATCTGTAGGGTTCTGTAGTTCAGGCTTTCACCCTGGATCTCCCAGAGTATCTATTTTGATCAGAAACAATAGATTTCGTGAGGTCATTTTTATGAAAATGAGTATTTATTTAGCACTGCCAAAAGACATTTGGTGCATGCCAATGTCCATAACTGTGTTATTCATAATAACGAAAATGTAGAAACAACCCAAGTGTCTATCTACAAGTGAATGAATAAACAAAATGTGGTATATCCATACATTGTAATATTATTCACCCATAAAAGGAATGACATTCTTACATGTTCTCTGCTCTGACATGGATGAACCTTGAAAACATTATACTAAGTGAAACAAATATTCTATGATTCCATTTATACGAGAGACCTAAAATAAGAAATTCAGAGGGACAGAAAATAGAATTGTGGTTACCCAGGATTGGGGAAGAGGAACAGAGAGCTATTGTTTTAATGCATATACGGTTTCTGTTTAGAATAATGAAAAAGTACTAGAAATGGATAGTCATGACAGTTACAGAACATTGTGAATGTACTTAAGCCCCTGGATGGCTGGTACAGTGGTAAAATGTGACACCATGTGAGGCTCACTCACATGGTAAGGTTCTGTGATCATGTACAGAGACCTCCGTGAAGATTCTAAGCATATAAATGCCCACAATTAAGGGTTGGCTGAAGCGGTGGGGGGTGGGGGTAGGACAGCAGCATCAAGACCCTCTTAGGGGTGCTATCTCTCTGTCTCTCTGGTGTCTCTCTTGCACATAGAAAAAGTAAATAAATAAATATCTTCAAAAATGATTAAAGGACTAGCTCTGTGACCTGTGGGGTTTTTTTTCTGTTTGTTTTTACTTTGTTTTTTATTTTTTGTCAGATTGGTATGGGACAACTTTCTCAGGATCAGATTACTTTTGACTTCCAGAGGTTGACAGCTGGATCCCACATGGCAAACAGCACAGTTCAGGTCCCTGACCCAGTGGCTTGAGAAACACACTGGGCACATGTGCATATATGCCTGAAAATTCTAACAGGAGGGAGGGATGGAGGAGAAGGGATTGTGGCATGACCATTCCCATGGGTGGTGCTTTTTGTCTCCTTTCTCTGTCTCTCTGTCTCTCTCTGTTGAGTGCACGTGCCTTCTAGTAAAATAAATAAACGAATGAAAGAAAAGAAAAAAATGATTAGAATGGTCAAATTTTTTAAAAAAGCATAAAAAAAAGACATTTGAAACAGTGGGATATTAAGTCATATATATATGCCCCCAGAACATTTCCCAAACTGAGATTGTGGAATAAATCTCTGAGCTTTGCTTTTTTTTTTTTTTTTTGAGAGGTTTTTCGCTATAGGGCGCGTGCGCTCGCCAGACAGACAGAGAGAGACATAGAGACAGAAAGCGAGAAATCACCCCCCAGGGGGGATGGTCACGCCGCAATCCCTTCTCCTCCATTCTCCTCTCGGGATCTTGGGCACGCACGCACACGCGCCCGGCGTGAGTTGTAAGCCACCGGGTCCGAGACGCGAACCGCAGTCGACTACGTGGGAGTCCAGTGACATAGCCATTACGCTAACTGCTGGTTCCCTGAGCTTTGCTTTTACTTTCCTTCAAAGTTGAATGAAAAAGAGATTTCTGGTTAATTGAGGGTTCTAGTTGGTTATAGCCTCACTGTATTTTACTTAGCTCTTTTTTTTTCCCCCTAAAAATGAAAGAATGAAGGGGAGGTGTATTTTGGCATGTAGAGGATGCACTAATTTCTCGCTTTCTATCTCTCTGTCTCTGTCTGTCTGTCCTGCCTGGGAGGGAGGGACTCCCACAAATGCACTCACCTGAGTGTATCAGGCGGCATGAAGGCAGCTCTGCTCTGCCCCTGAAGAATAACCACCTGGAAGCTTTTTTTTTTTTTTTTTTTTTTCCTAACATTGTCTTCTCACCTGTAAGAGGAGAGAACTGTGTCTGGTGTTTAGCTGTCCACACTCTATTTCCCTAGTAGCATTCCCATACTGGTTTGAGCACAGGACCCAGGTTGAGCAAACCATAGTCTTTCCCCCATCTTGGCCATTGATGGTAAATAAACCTTCCACATTGCTGGGAGGGTCACAAAGAGTTTGAATCAGTTGAACCTCTGTTCCAGCACCTGCTCCCAAGATCCTAGCCCTGCCTAGCTTCAAGAGCCCACCTCTAGTTCGGGGGGTTTCCCCTCTGTCCTTCTCAGAAGGTCTCTTTTTCTTGAGCAGGGTTTCTGGCACATGCCACACAATGATTCCTAACTATTACACAGTAAGTTTGATTAAACAATTTTTATGATTTCTTCGAGTGTTTAAAAAATAAAACTAAAATGTAATTCGATCTTGAGAACATTATCCCATACCAATCTGACCAAGTAAAAATTTCCTTTAGTGAACGAAGCGTCTCATCTGAAAAACAGGGTGACCAGCCAAATGATACCAAGACTCTTCTTCTCCCATTCTAAGACCAGATGAGAAGAGGAGTTAGGGGAAGGGGAATTTTGGAAGAATTCAAAAATAATTCCCATACATTAGGGTGTCTGAAAATTCATGATGTCTTTTTCTATGTTTTTCTATGTAAAAATGTGTCATGACTTTCCCAGCAACTCAATATTTTAAATTTGGTTTGAGGAGTTACTTAAGGGCACTTTCCCCTCCTCTGTGTTTTTCTAGATGATTTATATCTTCGAGGAAGATGTGATCGCATCCCCCAGATCAAAGATACTGGGACAGGATGCCTATAAAAGAAGATTTTAGGCACATAAAGGTTATGGCATGTGTGCTTTGACAGTGAAAAATGCAATCTGTTCTTTCTGAGAAAGAAAGGGGGCACGAATCTTCCACACAAGCTGGCATTTTGTTCTAACACAGCGAGTCACAAGTTGGAAAAGAAATGCAATAATTATCAGTCTCTGTTTATCCTAGGGCTGTGAGTCTTTTGATCACAGTGGACATTGCGGTAAGGGACACCCACCCCCATGGTAGAAAATGAGCCAGCTCATTTAGTATCACAGTGAAAGAAAACACCATTAATCCAGACATGGAAGTAAATCAACAGTGAATCTCCTGAGAGCCGGGAAGAGAGAACCAAGGCTTAAAGCAAGACCTGCCAAAGCAGCAGGAATGGTGTGTGCATTAAATAAGCCTCAGGTTTGATTAAAAATACTTTTCATTCTCTTTTAATAGTTAACCTGACCCCAGCTCAAGAATCCAAGATACTGAGCAGTCCATTGTGCACCTGGAGAAAACTTTTAAACCTTAATGACTTACAATCTTGGTTTCAGCAGTCATCTCAGCAATGCTGGTACAACCCTCTTGCCTTACAGCTCCCACATGCTCCAGATCAACCTATAGCTTATCTCCAGCAGGAGACTCTGGCTTTTATGATTTTAAAACATAGCTCGAAAACGTCTCCATCTTATCTGGGAACAAAAGTGGTGTCACTTGCCAGCCCAAATATTCTAATAAGAGTCTCTCTCTCTCTCTCACTCAACTGCTACAGCTGCTTCTTGCAGCCCCGCCAGGCTCCTGCTGAGATAAAAATACAGCTCATTTAGGTCAATGATTAAATTGAAAGTTATAATATTACCAATTAAGTTTGAGCAAAAAGAAACGGGAAAAAAATGCTTTGAGAGGGTCACCGCAGTGCCTGTCCTTACCAACAACACCCCATGACCCCCACCCTGAACGTAAAAAGTCTTATGAAAGTGCTTGAAGAAACCTCCCCCATGGCTTGTCCCTAAGATCTCCGTTTTCAGTCTCAGAACAAGTACTTATTGTCTCCTAAGCACATTTTTATCACAGAGTCTGTGTGCTCACAAGGGTGTGGAAGGAACCTTCCAGAATCAAGCACATTTCTTGAGCCTGCCAGTCCCGAAGGAGTTGGAGCCGAAGATACACAATGGGTGAAGAAATTCAGGAGGCCACGCTGGGAATTATTTATAGTAGGTATAACTCAGGCATAGTGAAGACAGGTAACACCTCTGAAGATTAAATAGCTACCAAGGTAAGGCGAATTGTACAACAGGGCCAGGCCTAGGGTGCAATGAGGAGAAAGAGATGGCACTTTGGGTGAAAAATGCCCTCACTCTCGGGTGCCAAGTGGGCACTTGGACAAGCCTGAAGTAAGCACCTCTTTAAGATGAATGTCCTAGGTGCTTGTCTCCCTGGTCCCAGCCCTGTGTTCACAGATCCCCAAGGATGGCAATGATAGTTTTCATTCCTCAAGCTTGGCTGTGTTTAAAATACATCTGGGGCAGAGAGAATGTTATAGCAAGCTGAAGCCTGTCTGCCTGAATCGCTTATCAGCTAACAGTTCACACACCGCAGCCTGCCGTGTCTTCAAACCTTTCTCACCAACACCGAACACCTTGCTGTTGAATTCCCAGCCAAAGAAAGTCCAGTGGCCTGGACAGAAGCATAGAGGCTCTCTTCCAGATCTCACTACTGGAGATTCCCCAGCCTAGAAAGTGACATCCATTGTTCTTGCTTCATTGTGCGTTAGAGGGCCTATTATCCCTGTGATGATGGGCTGATAGTTCTCAAGTCATTAAACAACACCAGCAGTCTTTTAAACAATCCTCTAATTACTAGTCTCACTGCCGGAATTACACCCTCCAAATCCTAGTTTATGCTACTGTAGACTTTGGGGAGCTAAAGACGATGGAAGAAAGATCCCAAGAAAACGTCTGGTCTGGGGTAAAGATGGATAAGTGGGTGCAGTGTTTCAGTGTGTTGGCACAGTTAGGATGGGGTCTAGAGGTTACTATTAGACTAGCCTGCTCTGAACCACAGAGGCCCAGATTGGCAAGTCTATATTTATTTATTTATTTTTGACAGCATGTTTTTAAGGTTATTTTTCAGAGCAGCTTTTTGTTTATAGAACATAATTGGAACACTTGGAGTTCCCATATTCCCTTCCTAACACACCCACATTTCCCCTATTATTAAATCTTGCAGTCGTGGTGATACATTTGTTACAACTGATGTGTCAATATTGTTAACTAAAGGCTATTGCTTACATCAGGGTCTACTTTTGTTCTTGAATATATTCAGTAGGTTTCCACGAATGTATAATGATGTGTATCTACTGTTACAGAATCCTACAGAATCGTTTCGCTGCCCTAAAAATCCTGTGCTCCATCTAGTCATCTTTTCCTCTCCCCAAACTACCAGGAGTATGTCTTTGTTTCCAATCTGCAAGATAAAAATCTTAATATTTTCTCTCCTTTTTTCTACTAAAAATAAATGATATTGCTTGATTAGAGTCATAGGATTATCCTACAGCTGAGCTTGAAAGTCTCGTGAAGTGCCAGCCGGTGGTGTAGTACGTAAGGCAGCTCAATGCCACAGGACCAATTGGACAGTTGAAAAACTGCTGAGCAGCAGTGCATGTCCAGAATCCCAAGAGGAAAATGGAGGAGAAGCGAATGTGACGTGACCATCTCCCCTGGGGAGGGCTTTCTAACTCCTCCCCCAGAACCCCACTGGCTCTCCATCCAGCAAGCACACTTGTCTCATAGCAAATGAAAAAAAAAAAAAAAGAAAGAAAATAAAGGTCTCATGAAGTTTAATCATGAGCACCTGGTACCTCCCATGCCCCCGGTATAGTATAGAAAACAAGATGGCAGCCTCTCTCCAGGATCTCAGCAGCATAGGCAAGTTCAATGGCTACTCTTGGGGGCAGGAAAGGACAAAGTTAGTGTAGAAGCACCGTTGTCTAAGCCTCATGTGTTAGTCAGTAGAAAGGCATGTCTGAAGACAGTCTGCGCCAAAGAGAGCAGATGAGAGGAACTGGCAAGTGGTGAGAGCGCAAGAAGACAGAGTTTAACAACACAGAGCTGTCATTCTCAAAGTATTGCCCCAGGCAATGCCGGGGACCCAGACACCTTTTCAGGGGATCACGAGTTCAAAATAATTTTCATATCAAAATAAAAATAAAAATATAAATAAAAAAAACTCTTAAAAATAATTTTCATATCAATACTACGAAGTTATTTCCTTATTTTATTCTTGTCTCAAAGGTGTACAGTAGAGGGTTGACAGGTGGCATGGTGATTAAGGCTACCAGACTCCCACATGGCCAACCTCAGTTCGAGTCCAGGACCTGGTGACTTGCTTTCTCACTTTCCCTCTCTCTCTCTGTCACTCTGGTCAAATTAAAATAAGTAAATAAATAAATTAAATAATTCTTAAAAAAAAAGTGTACAGTAGAATTTTCCAGAGTCTATACAACTGGTAATATCACAACAGCTTGAATGCATGAATGGATACAAGAATGTGGTTGTCTACTATTAATTAAAGAGTTTTGCAAAATGCAAAAATGTGCTACTTTTTACTTCTTTACGTTTGGAAAATATAGTTTATTTTCATTTTTAAAGTTATATATGTTAATATGTGATGATTTATTATTTTATGTGAAATAAATGTTTTTCTCCATTTTAATTTCAAATATGACAAATATTAATAGATATAACACACGTCAAAGATTTGGGGAATCCATAATAATTTTTAAATATGTAAATGTATTTGGAAACCAGTAATTATGAGAACCAGTCACTCACAGTGAAGGATTTAGAGTCACACAGACCTGGGCTAGAAACCCAATTGTGCCATTTGGACAAGTTATTTAGCCCTCCTGCCCCCCTCCCCACAGCCTTCAATTATTTATTTGTAAAACAGTGATAATAATGTTTACCTGGGATGGATATGAGAATTAACAACCTAACATTAAAAAAAAAAAAAAAAAAAAAGAGCTCCCCGCATGGTCCCTAGCATGGTCCCTGGCATAAATGAGGCAGTATGTAAACAGCAAAAGAAGAGGGAGGAGGAAGACAAAAAGGAAAAGTTAAGACTTAGTCCCCATTCTCAAAATGCACACAGAGTAGGGCTGTTCTGTTGTGCAGGAAACATTAAGTAACAGATGGGGCCTTATTGCCCTCTGGGTGCTCCCAACAATGTTTTAGAGCTGAAAATGGTTGACCTTGAAAGATGGGGCCATTTACATGAGCAGAAGGGAGGGTATGCCTCTTGATTTTCAAATGATCAGTATGAATGAAGGCTCAAGAGAAGCAGTGAGCAGAGTCTTTCTATAGGCCACACTGGACAGCCTGCTCACACATACACTCATCCACACCCTTGTACACAGGTCCGTATGAAATGAGTATTTATACTTGAAAGTGATCATTTTCAGAATCAAGCTTCTCACACAATCCTAACTAACTGGGTCTTGGTCCATCACAGCCTCATAAACAACAGTTACCAACCATCTTCTCTGTTGCTTCTCAACTCTGCTCATCTCAATCCCATGCTCCACCTAGAGATCTGGACACAGATTGGAACCTGGACATGTATGTACAAGGTAACAGGCACCAGATGTGCACCAAGAGGAGAGTCTTCCCATCTGCTTCAGGCAGACACCCAGGCAGAATTCCTGGCAGAATTCAGGCAGAATTCCTGGGACTAGCAGTTAGCGTAATGGCTATGTCGCGGGACTCCCATGTAGTCGACCGCGGTTCGCGTCCTGGATCCGGTGGCTTAAAACTCACACCGGACGCGTGTGCGTGCGTGCCCAACATCCCGAGAGGAGAATGGAGGAGAAGGGATTGCAGCGTGGCCATCCCCCCTGGGGGGTGATTTCTCGCTTTCTGTCTCTCTGTCTCTCTCTGTCTGTCTGGCGAGTGAAAAACCTCTCAAAAAAAAAAAAAAAGAAAGAATAGAGTTCCTGCCTTTAGGAGCTGACCTGTACCATAACTGAGAAGAAGAGGTATAGAGAGGTCGAGGCAGTCTACTAGGAGCAGAGGAGGTTATGGGCCCAGGGTGGCAAAACAGACAAGAGGAAGAACAAGAGGAGGGGCATTAGAGAGCTCTGTAGACTGGATCATCACTGGGATCCCAGGCAGTGCAGGGACATGGGGCAGCAGAGCCCTTACCATGCCCAAGCCCCATGGAGCAGAGCAGGGTGCAGCTACTACACCCCAAGGGAGCACTGTGGGCTAAAACCACCTGGAGAGGACAAGGAACCTCTGGTCAAGTAGTAATGCCAGCCTGAGGAGGCTCACAGAGAGATAGCTGGGACAGGGTAAAGGAATAAGTATCTCAAAGTCTCTCTTTCCTTCCTCTGGTTCAAAACCCAGTTGAAGCCAGTGGCCTGCTTGTGTGCCCAAACAGGCCAGCCTATAGGGCAAAGAGAGAGAAAATGGTTCCAGAGGGGCAAATGGGAGCTGTCTAGCCCAGCTGAGATGGTCAGTAATAATTGCTTGGCAATTATTACTCCATCCAGCCCTAGGGGGAGTGATGCACTGCCACCCACACTATTCAGTTTCATCAGTCGCCATGCTCACCTTGGCGGCCTTGTAGCCTCTGGGCCAATACCTCTTTTCTGTCTGGGGACAGCTCTGCCTGCCTCAACCTCTTCAGAACATTGAGCCCATGGTAAGTGTGTGTCAAATGCATGTGACTTGCCAGGCTGTGCCAGGCACCCTCCCACAGTACCTCCAGCTCTCCTAACCCAACCAAGTACAAACTAATGTGTAGGCCCTGAGGGCCTAAGAAGTTAAATTACCTGTCCAGGCACACAGAGCCAGAGAGTGGCCAGGCAGGATTCATACCCAGGTCTGTTATACCATGGCCTAGGCTCTGGCCATTCTATCATGTTGCCTCTTCCCAGAAAGGAAGGATAAGAGTCTGGCATAAGGAGAATTCTGCTCAGGTAGCTGCATCCTAAAACAGAAAGAATCGGTTTGTGTGATGTATTGGTCACAATATTTGTGATCAGTGATCATATTAGTCAGGAGACATTAGGTTATGATGTAATAATAAACAAACCAAGTATTGAGAGGCTTAAGTCCCCACCACCACCACCACCTAGTTGATTTCTCACTCTCATTACATGTCCAGCGCAGAGAGACTGGGAGACTCTGCTTACCTTAGTCCTTTGGCATCCAAGAACCCACAACACATGCTGCCATAATTGCTGCAGAGAACGTAGCCACACAAAGACTTCTTATCTACAAAGCTGCACAAATCACCCCTACACATATAGTATTAGCCAGAGCAAGCTAGGGCCCTATGGAACTTTCTAGGGGTGGAGAGATGCCATTGTCTCCAGTACCATGTCCGAATGACCTCCATGTTAACTTTCTTTGAGCTCTTACTGCATGCTCTAGGACAGACAAGACGGAGTGCTCACACATACACTGTGCTAAGCATTTTGCCAGTATCACCTCATTTGAATACTACAGCAGCCTGGGAGGTAGAAAATATTTATACTTCACTTTACAAGTGAGAGCTAGAAAGCAAAGGAAGGTTAAATAATTTTATCATTATCCTTTTTTTACTCCCATTCCTTTTTCTCCAGACACAGATGCCAAGAGCTTGGGTTTATGAGAAAGCAGAAGGGGAATGAGGTGCCCACCTGAGTCCCCAAGAAAAAAGCAAATGAAAGCTAGAAAGCCAAGAAAGGTTAAATAATTTGCCCAAGGTCACCCAAGTTACAGACACAAGACTGTGACTTAAATTCAAACCGTCTGATCACAGATTCAACACACTTAGCCACTAGACCCAGATCACTTATTCTCCATTCAGCTAATAATTATTTGTTAGGAATTGAGAGCACAATAGAAACCCTAAGAGCCCTTAAGGCTCTGCCGTGCAGCGGAGCATGCTTTCTGGTGGATTGCATTTTTTATAAGGTGCTGTTAGGATTTTAACCCTAGACCTTGAATCTGGAGAAAACTGAAGAGCTCTAAGCGAAATGCTCTCCATCCCATAATGAGGAAAGTCTCCTTGCAGCAATCCTCCTCTCCCCCCACCCACCACCCTGGCGGCCTTGTAGCCTCTGGGTCAATACCTCTTTTCTCTCTGGGGACAGCTCTGCCTGCCTCAACCTCTTCAGAACACTGAACCCATGATCTCTCCATCCTCGGGCCAGAGAGAACCAGACTGACTTCTTCCTCACGGTATTCGCCTTTCACATATTTGAATGTTGTTACGTTCTCTGGAGAAAAATCAGGTTAGGGCCGATTTTCTAAATGCCCCGTCCTGCTCCTGGAATGGATGAGTTTCTTTAAAGAAAGGCAAAGTTCCTGGCGCTTCCCCAGCCCACCGGCCTCAACATGTGTCTGCCCATGCACACTTCCTGCCTCTGCCGTTCTGGCTGTGATGGCCTCTTCGCTTCTTCCTTTGGAGCAGGCGTACCCCAAAGATAACATCAGCCAGGCAACTGCTGGCTTTTCTGTGCATGGGGAGTTCTCACTTCGAAAGGTCAACACTTGCTTTGTTTGAGCCCTGTGATAAGGTATGCCCACCCACCCTCCTCAGAAGGGATTACGGATCCCTTAGGAGTATTATCTAATCAGTTCAAGTTTCCCAGACCTATCATTTTGTATTGTAACTTCATCTTTTCAGAGAAAACACCCAAGGACCACAGGTGGCTAGATTTCTTTCTTTTCTTTTCCTTTTTTCTTTTTATCGTGAAGAGTAGGCGCGGGCACTAAGTTTTGAATTATTCTCTTGTTTCAAATGGATATCAAGGGGCTATGTCATTTTAATAGCTAGTATCTGCCCACTCTCTTGAGACTTACCCAGTACTTTCTTAGCTAGACTTTTTGAGTTGCTCTTCATACCCTTTTAGTGAAATGGGCATCCGTATCCTATCTAAACCAATAACCTCAGGCTTTGAGGACTTTGAGAGCTGGTCCAATGTTACACAGTTTTGGAACAAGGAGCTGGGGCTTGAACTTCGAGCCTAAATCTTCTCTGCTGCCATTATTGCTACATGCTTGTCAAATTCCACTTCGATGAAGTACAAATTTCTACTTGCAATGACTTTGTGACTCTAGAGTAGAACCAAGAAATTTGTTAAGCAGGTGTATAAAGCATCTTGGGGCAGTTGCTATTAGCATTTCTGGGCACTTGTATTTTTCTAAGTAAAAACGTGTCATGACTTTCCTATATTTGGGAGTAGCCTAGAAAGAGAAAGTAGGTTGGCAAACATGGGGGTCCTGGGGACAGAGGGAGGAAGAGCTCATTTGTCAAGAGCTTGCTGGTCCTTACAGTAGGCCAAGAGCCCCGGTGATGATCCAGACCCCTGAGCTGGCCCACTGCATGTTACTCTCTCTGCAGAGAAGGCACCTGGGTCAGGGTGCAAGGGGAAGGCTTCCCAAGGAGGGAGATGGGTAGGCCTTTCAAGTTAGGACTTGGAGGGTTAGGATGAAAATCAGATAGCTGTAAAGGAAGGTCACAGAGCTGCTGGGCAAGGGAGGCAGCCAAGGCCCAGGTGGGAATATCATTGCCAAGGAATTTTTAAATTCTTCATTCTTAAAAACTGGGGCCAAGCCAAGAACATGAGAACACACGTGACCCCAAAAAGCACAGTAAACACCCACCAACCCTCGCTGCAGGAGCTGTGCTAATAACCCAGCTCCCAGCAACACCTGACAGGGAGGAACAGGAAAAGAAGATCTGATCTGAGACCTCAGTCAAACCTGCCCACACACACACACACACACACACACCTGCACACACCTGTGCACACACATACCGATGTCCCTCAGCCTTCTTTTGTAGCTCTGTCTCTTTAGAATACTGTTTTACTCCCACCCCTTTCTCTCTGGATACAGATGCCAAGAGCTTAGGTTAATAAGAATCTCGACAGGGAAAGAAGTGCCTATCTGAGTCTTAAGGTAAAATCTTCCACCTATAGCCTCTTGTTACAGTCATTTCCTTGTTTCTTCCCTCAGTGACTGTAAGCTCCCTGAGGGATGAGGGGAGGTTTCATGAGTCCTAATGTGTCCACAGAGATATACACGTAACAGGTGCTTAACACATGATGGTTGGTAGACTGGACAGAAGGGTGGATGGCCAGAGCAGCACCCAGGAGGAGCCCCTGAGTCTGGTGGTACACACTTGGGCAGTCTGGGAAGTCTGGAGACCCTGAATCCTCACCCCTCTCCACCATCAGTGGATGGTACAACCTCACCCCTCTCCACCATCAGTGGATGGTACAACCTCACCCCTCTCCACCATCAGTGGATGGTACAACGTCACCCCTTTCCACCATCGATGGTACAACCTTGGGTACTATGTTCCCCTTGTCATTCTCAGTTTCCTTCTCTAATATAAAACCATTGACTTGGGTCATCTCCAAGATCCAGCTCAGTTCAGACCCCTGAGACTTGAGCTGTCTTGATCCCTCTTCATCACAGGCACATTTCTTACCAGACAAAGGAGAACAGTTTTGTTTAACTCCTGCTCACCTTTCTTACCCAGAGCTTCAGAGTTTGAGGACTTCTTATAACTGAAGTGGCCCTGGACCCACAGACCCTGCAGCCTACAGGGTAGCAGGGCTGGGAGTTTCAGCAGCCAGCTGTGTTCTTAAGGAGGAACTATAGCTCCGTGAGATCTTTATTTCTTAGTTTTATTATCACAACTGACCAGTTGCTCAAGGCCACCTTTCAGAATGACAGTCAACCCAAAATAGACCAATGTTTTCAAGTCTGCCATATTAACAAACACTTCCCTGGTGCACAGATGTTAAAGGAGGAAAAGAAATCCTGCACGGCTAGCGGATCAGGCACCTTCTGAGTTTCCTCCCAGCACCCAGTGCTGTCAACACTTCTGGCTTTCTGGCCACTCAACCCCACTATCAACAACTCTCCTCTGTCTTTTAGTAACAGCATCCTGATCTCCTTTTATAGGGAATGGCACCTGTGCCCCACAGATTCAGTCTAATGGGGTTGTCATTCAAGATGCCCTGGCTTCTCCAAGCCAAGTGATGGGTGCCTGACCCCAGCAGAGCCAGCTGCAGCTCTATCCCTGGACTCAGGATCATGAGCAGGGAATGGGTGGTGCCCCCATTTTAGTGTCAGCGCCACGGAGAGATCTTCTGTTGGTTTCTACCATAGGGTCTTCAAGCAGCCTGGGCTCCCGCCATTTTGCCCCAACTCTGCTGCCTTCTCTCTGGTTGTTTGAGCTGCCTCCTCATTTTCAAACCCTCTATGAACTGATCCTCCAGATCCCAGGGCAAAGACTACCTCAGAGCATGCCCTGCCTCTTCTCAAGAATCAGGCACAACCATGGGCAGGACTCGAGTGCCATCGCTGATGCTGTCTCTCAGTTGCATGTTCTCAGGCTGGAGATCTGACTTCTCTGAAACTCAGTTTCCTCATCTCTGAAACAGGAAATTGTTTGCCTACCTGATAGGCATGGGGTATGCATTAATGAAATACACAGAAAATACTTAATATAGGCTGGAAACCTACAGGATACTCAAGAATGGTAGATGTTGTCTGTTCTGAGTAGAGACTCTCATTGTTTGTCACCCATTCAGCCCAAGATGTACTAAATATTTCCAAAAAATGTGTGGAAAATTGGAATTAAAGTATGAGTTTATTTTGTTGCTAAAATATTTTGGTTATTTTTGTTTGTTTGTTTTAAATCCGGGCATAGTTTTTTTTCATAAACGCATTTTCCATGAACTTTTTGAAGACCCCCCCCTCACATTTAAAAAACACAGTTGGCTTCTTTCTGATTCAGTGCTTTAAAATCACTATATCACTTTTTGGTTGTACAAAACATTGGGTCTCCAAGAAAAGCCTTCCAAAGCCCCTTTCGGGAAAGGGATTCTTTTTCTGACTTGAAACAAGGAAGGAATTATTTGCCAAACTGAAATAGCACATAAACCTTAGAACCCACAGATTTGAGTGAATTCTAATCTTGGCCAAAACTGGCAGTAGTGAGGGATGGGGCGGGGAGATGAGTCAGAGATTCCACCCTTCGGAGGGGGCAGCCTAATATGGCATTGGGAGCCCCGAGAGACGACTTAGGTATGCTTGGACTTTCAGACTGGAGCCATGACTCTGGCCAGGAACCAGCTATGCTTTTCCACACACCTACCCTCACTTACACACAGAGCAGAGGCTTGGGGTGCAAACCAAAACTGGGGGTTCAGATCAAGTCCAAAGGAGCCAGCTGAGAGACTAGCAGCTTGCCCTGAGAAATTATGGCAGCCACCATTCTCCCAGCATGTCCTGGTCCCTGTGGGGCTGTGTCGTTACACATTGTGTGGCCCTTGCTGGTTCTGCTCTGTGCAGCAGAAGTTGAGTCTGTGATACGGCACGTAAGCCTGGGAGTGACAGAAAGGTTTGACCCCGGGTAACCTCAGAGCATCTGAAATTTATTTTCAACCCTGGAGAAAAAGGCCTGGATAAGGAAAGAACTTTGAAAGGTGAGATTTCTGTTGCTAGAATAGTTTTACAACTTAATAAAAACACAAAGTGGTGTTAAGCGGTGTGGGTGAAAGTAAAGCCTAGTTCTAGTCTTGGCTTGGTTCCCAAGAGCTGTGTGACTGTGGACAGGTCACCTTGCTCTTTTGAGCCTATTTTTTTTCCCATCTGGATATAGAATGAAACAGAGAAATGGTTCTCCAACTTGAGCATTCATCAGCATCATTCGGAGGGCTGGTTTCCTGGGCCCTGGCTCAGAGATTCTGATTCAGTAGGTCTGGGGCAAGCCTGAGAATCTGCATTTTTTAAAATTTATTTATTTATTTATTTATTTATTTAAATTAACATTTTATCACATCTTTACAGTATACATTTCTTTTTCCAACACAAAAACCATGCATGTCAGTCAAGACGAATCTGCATTTCTAACAAGCCACCAGGACTAAAGGATTCCTTGAATACATTTAGAGGGCAACGAGTCTCACTGTCCTGCATTCCCAGCAGACGTCTTCTGAAGCAACTGGCTTGGGTCACATGCCTACCCCTGGCCAGAGGCTACAGTAAGGACATCAGCGTGTGCTGATTGGCTTGGCCTGGGTCATGGGTTCCATCAATCAACTTCTCCAGAATCACTCAGATCATCAAAACAGGGAGTGCAGATTTTTGGGAAGAGTCAATGGAAGGAATTATGCTAGTGGGACAAGCAACAATTGCCTGTCTCTGTGGTAGAGATGGGACTGGAACCAGGTGAGGCTTGCTCCTCGGTGCCTGTCCTCACAGCACACCTAGCTATTTCCATTTTGACCCTCCATTTAAGAGGTCAGCTTTTGGTGATGTTTGCTGATCGGCTCCTATGGCCAGGCAGAAGAGACCAGGGAAAAGACCTACCTCAGGTCCCTGCCTCTGAGGAAGGCAGTACCTAATCCATTTCAGAAGAATTCCATCTAAGTACTTCCAGGAAGGAAGGAATTACCTCTGTTCTCCTTATTGATATTCCTGGGGAAACTACCAACACTGTCTAGTTACACTGAGTTATTCCTGAATAAACCTGTGCTCTGTGCTCTACGACAAATGTACTGAAAACTATAATTCATTTCTGCACAAAGTTTATTTCTGACCTCAAAGAGACTTCCACATGAGATTGATGAGAGGATGATGATGAAAGAGTTAATGTGTTCCTGCCTTTGTCCATGAGAATTTGACACTGTCTAAGATATGTCTGTTCAGATCAGGATTTCAAATTTTTGATCGTTTCCTTCCAAAGACAGAGCAGCAATTCATTGGCCTTCCTACTGAGACCTCTGTGTCCTACCCAATCCAGTAGCTAAGGAGGTGAAGACCACAGAGCTTCTGGTCCAGTCTGAAATACAAATCTCAAGGACAGGAATGGGTGCTGAGTTTAAGTCCTTACTGTGACTTTTGCCTCAATCTGTGCACAGATTATCAGGGCACTTGATTTGGGACTCATTAACTGGTTAACAGAATACTGTTTGGATTTAGCCAGTGGTCTGTCCCATCCCTGGGCAGCCTGAATTGGGCCCAGGCAGCCTGAATTCAGCCCAGGCTATGTGACCATAGGTAACCCACATTACCTCTCTGTGCCTCTGTTTCCTCATCAGCAAATGGAATTCTAAGAGCTCTTATACCTTGAAGGTGGCTGTGAAAATTGAAATGTGTAAAGCACTTGAATGTATAATCTGTGTGATACTCGACAAACATTTCATAAATATTCACAATTATTCAATTCACAAGACATTGATGAAGTACTTCCTGTGGTTCAGACACTGTACTGGGTGACAGGAATTCAGAATCCCAACTTCAAAGCATTCATAATATTGGAGAAGACACAAAGAGAGATTAAACCACAATACATTATGATAAATGCATATGATAATGCTATTTGATTAAAGTGCTAACTCCTCCTGAGAGAGACCAGGGAAACCTTCTGAGATCCATGATGTTTGATCTGGGCCTTGAAGAATTTTATCAAAGAAAGGTGCCTGGGGGCCAGCAGATGGCATAGTGGTTACATTGCTGGACTCCCACATGATCAACCACGGTTCGGGTCCCAGATCTAGAGGCTTGAAAATCATACCAGGGGTATGTGTGTGCATGCCCACAATCACAGAAAGAGAATGGATTGTAGTGTGGCCATCTCCCCTGGAGGTCAATTTCTCACTTTCCCTGTCACTGTCTCTGTCTCTCTCTCTGGCAAACGCGTGCGCTGTCAGGGGGACAGGGAGGTATCTGGGGAAAGGCACTCTAGATATAGAGAACATAATGATGATGTTATGAAAGGGCTTGTTCCTGGAGTGATGGCTTCAGAGCAACAGGAACATAAGATCCCAAAAGGGGGAATGGTATATGATAGGCCTGGAAAGTTAGTTAGTATTTCATGCAACAGAGTTTGAACTTTATCCTGAGGGAGTATGAGTCAACAGTAGTTTTTAAGTAAGAGAATGGAATGGGATGAAATATGTCATTTTTAGGACGAAAACTAGTAGGATGGAGGTTAGCCTGGAAGGGGAGAGAATGCTACAGCCTGGCCAGTTAGGAAGCTGAGCCCTGGGAGAAATGGTGAGCACACCTGAAGAAAGAGAAAGGAAAAGATAGAATGGGGATACTTTTGCCCAGACAGTGAACCACAAGTGGAGGCTAGCAGGCTATTAGGAGAGGAAGGGAGGAGTCAAGAGTGAGTATAAAGCCGCTAGCTTGGAAGACTGAATGGAGTCTTGACCAAGTTAGGGAATATAGGAAGAGGTGTAGACTCGAGTCAGTAGATGTGAATGGAGCAAATAAATGTACACTGGGTGAGTTAAGTTTGTATTTGCTGTAGGCCACTTCTTCACACTTAAAATTTCTAGCAATTCTTGAAAAAAAGAAAGTGAATAGATAATACAGAGAAGATTTTCAAAATTTCCCCAAGAATAACCGTATCAGAACTGGAGTTCTATTTTCTGATCATTTAAACAATTGTGATAATTATTGGTGGTCGGGAAAGGCATAACGTATTTTTGCATAGAAAAACAGAAAAAATAAGTCATGACTTTTCTAACAACCCAATAAAAATATCTGCAAAGGCCAAGCAAGTATCATAATGAGAATAATGAGCAAAATAGCACTAGAAATGCAAACTCTTCTTAATTTATAATTGAATCATGCTCGTTTTCTTTTGTCGGCTGACATAAATTAACGCACTTAAGAGACATCTAGTTTAGGATTCTGCCAAGTCTCATGTTGGTCTGTACCCCAGCTGGGATTGATGGACAAAGTCCCTTTTTATGCAACCCTTCCCTCATAGAAAAAAGAGAAAATACCAATTTTAACCATGGAAATAAGTAGAGGAGATGATGGCTTTAAAATTAAAGGCTGGAAAAATGTCATGCAGCACATTCCAAAACCCCAAACGTGGTCTAGCGAACCACAAACCACACATATTTACACTTCAAGAGTGAAAGATCTTTTGAAAGAGTCCTTGAAATAAAGATTCCCAGGTTTGACCGAGGAAGGACCAATTTTCATCCAAAACACATCTTTATGGATGGATTTTAAAGCCCAGGAAAGTGTTCCTAATGGAAATGCTGACCAGCCTCTCCACATACCACACCAGCAAGATCCCAGCTCTTTAAGAAAATAAGACTTTCCTTTGCAACTAGGTCAACGGGGAAAGAAAGCAAAAGTTTCTTCTGGAAAGTCCGCATTTTCAAATGGAGCTCAGAAAAATAACTCCATTATGGAGTGGAAGTCTTACTGCCTTCCCTTTTACCTGAAGCCCCGTTAACTGATCTCAGGAACAAGGAGGCAGAAGAGCAGAAAACACCTGTTATCCAGATGTGTCGTCTGCTGAGCCAGGCAGAATTAACGATCCTAGGCAACCAAGGACTCACAGACTGAAGTATCCACAGAGACTGGGCAGACACATTAAGGAGAGAAGCCAGGCAGGTGGGGACTGACCACGTGGAGCTCCTGCATCTTATCTAAAGGGAACAAATGCTAATCCCCCTAGGGATTGAGGCCATGCAAAAATGTGAGCTACCGTAGCCCACATCTGAATTTCTAGGAGAAATTCATTTGAAATATGCAAATTTCTGTGAAATTTCTGAATTTCAACATTGAGAACCAATCCTAAAATATTTTAAATGTAACACAGGCCAAACAAAGCACAACTCATTGGCACTATTTCAGATCTCTCCTCTGTTGTGTCTAAACATTTTCAGGGCAGAATGTCAATGTTTCAAGTGAAGAAGGGAAAAAGTGAAGACTCTTTCATTAAGCAGATCAGGATACTGGAAGTCAACAGACCTAGGTTCCTAGCCCAGCTACCAATTCCTCTGCACGTCATTGGCCCAGCCACCTTGTCCTCTCCCTGGGCCTTGATTCCCACATCTGTGACAAGAAAGGGAGAGGACAAGGCAAACTCCAAGGGCTCATCTGCCCTTAGAGGATTCTATGCCCCCAGCCAATGGAAGACATGCAGTGGATAAGAAGTATCCTTGAGCTAATAGTGAATGAAGGGTTTCAGGTAGGGAAAGCTCGCTGTACTCCCTTTGTATCACAGGTATCAGGTGATTTGTCATGAACAATCTCCCTACACTGTGGAAAGAAAATGAACTGATAAACTAAGTCACACTGAAGCTTCAGTGATACGGTAGATACCTCCATGTTTGTACAGGTATCAAAACTTAGCTCTATCCGAGCCAGCAGTTGGTGTAGTTGGTGATGTTGCTGGACTCCCAAGTAGTCAATCGCAGTTTGAGTCCCAGACCCAGCAGCTTAAAACTCACGTTGTGTGTGTGTTTGTGTGTGTGTGTATGTGTGTGTGTGTGTCTAAAATCCTGAGGGGAGAAAGTGGGAGAAGGGATTGCAGCATGGTCATCCCTCCTGGGGGGGTGATTTCTCACTTTCTGTCTCTCTGTCTCTCTCTGTCTCTCTGGCAAACAAACACATGCTATAATAAAAATCTCTCAAAAAAATAAAAACTCAGAAGAAGAATGAGTCTTTCTGTTCAAAATGAGCCATCCTCAGCATCTTCCCTTCTCTCTCTCTTCCCCTCCTATAACCCTCCAAGGACCATATAAAGACCCCTGTGGGTAGCTCTGCCTTAGGCCTGACCTAGCAGTCTTCCTCATCCTGTTTGAATCGCTATTTTTAAAAGATTTTCTGCAACCAAGTAGCTCATCTTTTTTCTATACAACTCAGTTTAAAAACAAATCAGATTGGGACCAGCAGTTAGCATAATGGCTATGTCGCTGGACTCCCATGTAGTTGACCGCGGTTCGAGTCCTGGACCCAGTGGCTTAAACTCACGCCGGGCGAATGTGCGTGTGTGCCCAAGATCCCGAGAGGAGAATGGAGGAGAAGGAATTACGGTGTGGCCATCCCCCCTGAGGGGTGATTTCTTACTTTCTGTCTCTCTGTCTCTGTCTGTCTTTCTGGCAAGCGCACGCGCCCTATAGCAAAAACCTCTCCCAAAAAAAGAAAAAAGAAAAAAAAATCAGATTGATTTCCTGAAAAGGAAATGGGGTCTTAGCCTTTCTCTAGGTGTTTTCCTTCAGAATGCCAGATGTGGTAATGATGGAACATTGTCAATGTCTTATTTGACATCTGAGGGGACAGGCCTGCTGCCACCTTCATGCCTGGGACCTGCTAATGTCAGGGATTCCCTGTAATCCATACAGTGAGGGTAGGCAGGAGATGCTGGTGCTAATTTTGAAGCCAGTGGCTACTCAGAAACAACCCCACTGGCCTAGAGAGGGAAGGTTTAGTGTTCAGGGCTGCTGCATGTGGTCTGTGGAGAAATCTAGCTTTTATATATCCAGTGGATAATATCTGAGGGCTGGACATAAGACTAGAACAAATAGGGAGAGGAAGAAAAGAAAAAGAGTCAATATGGACTAAATTGTATACCCACCCCCCTTTTCCCTGCCCCAATTTATATGTTGAAGTTCTGGCCTCTAATGTGACGATATTTGGAGATAAGGCTTTAAGGAGAGAATTAAGGTTGAGATCATAAGGATGGAGTCCTAACTCAATGGCACTGATGAAAAGATGGAAAGATGGAGAGATCTCCCCCCACCCCACCAGGAAAGGCCACATGAGGACATAGTGAGATGGTGACCATCGGCAAGCCTGGAAGAGAGCTCTCACCAAGAATCTAACCCAACTGGCACCCTGATCTCAGCCTTCCAGTCTCCAGAACTGTGAGAAAATCAATTTCTGTTGTTGAAGCCACCCAGCCTGTGGTATTTTGTTATGGCAGCCAGAGCTGAGTAATCCGAGGACAAACTCAGATGAGAGAGAAAGAACAGATCTCACAGTGGTCAGCCATCACCCAAGGTGTGTCATGTTACCCCTAGACCCTGGGGTCCCTGCCAGCACCCTCTCCCCAAATCACCTTCATCTTCAAGAGGTCTTAGCGATCCTATTCACATTCCATACCCCGGTTAATTCAGTTAACCATTTTTTTTTCCCTTAAAGATGTACCTTCACATGGGCAGAGTTCTCTTCTTGCTGTCTCTCTCCCACGTAGGGCTTACTTCTATAGCTGTGATCCAGCAAAGAATGACCCTCAAGTCTTCCTCAAGGCTGAGCTGACCTCATTCTCTTTAAGCAGCCTGTTCTATCCCGCTTCCTCTGAAGTTCACCCATCAGGAAAGGACTTTGGGGAAGTTGGCAGAAGTGCAGGTGTTGAGCAATTTCCATAAGTCACCCTTGTGGCCAGCTCACCCATGAGACAACCCTGTAATTACAAATGCATTAATTGACTTGCATGCACCTATCTCATGAGATAAAAGGAGAAAGGTGTTAGGAAGGTCCACCTGAATGAGTTCTCATCAGAGTGAAGCAGGAAATAGGTCTTCTCTCTTTTCTAGGCATGTCTGGTATGTCAGAAGGTGTATAGGATTGAATAAATAGATAAATGGAAGCTCCCCAGCAAATTATTTTATGAGTTTTCTACCGACCTGATTGTAAAATTAGTGGAAAGGGCCATGGAGTCTCAAATACCCCATGCTCTACTTCTGAAATTGGGTTGAAATAGATACGTCCATGTCTTAGCCCCTGGAACCTGGGAGTGCGGACTTTTTTGAAGCAGGATCTTTGTAGGTATAATTAAATTAAAGATCTCAAAATGAAATCCTCTTGGATTACATAGGTGGGCCCTGAATCCAATGACAAGTGTCCTGAAACTCAAAGGAGTAACACACATGAAAAGGAGAAGGCCATGTGAAGACAAAAACAGAGACTGGGGCGGGGGCACAGTGGCACAGCAATAACACAATACTCTGCGAGACTGACCCACGAGGAAATTTCCAGGTTCACATCCTGACTATGCCCAAGTAACTTGAAAAGAAGAGAAGAAGAGAGGCAAGGTGAGGAGACAAGGGAAAGGGAGGAGAGAGAAAAGTAACAGAGACGGGAGTGATGTAGCCATAAGCCAAGGAACTGGAGCCACCAGAAGCTAGAAGAGGTAAAGGATTCTCTCCCAGAGCATTCAGGACCAAGGCTCTGCCTACACCTTGATTTCACACTTGTGGCCTCCAGAACTGGGAGGAAATAAATGCATTTCTATTGTTTCAAGCCACCACATTAGTGACAATTTTTTAGAACAGCCCTAGGAAACTAATATAAAGACCATTTCAAGAGTGATTAACTCATACAGCTTCCCTAGTGCAGTGCTAGGCCCACAGTACACATAGCCTTTGCCTTGACAGCTTGCTGGGGAGTGGAGGAATGAGCCCAGAAGTTCTCTCAAATGTCTTTCCCCTGACAAAGCAACCTTACAAGCTTGAGAAAGGCTTATAGAGCCCTCTCTGAAAGTACCATCCCCCTTTCTCCTCACTCAATATTCTACCCAAACAGCCTTTCTTTCCCTGGAGACAGGATATGGCTACACTTTCGCGAATGTGCTACGACCTCTGGCTCTGACAACTGTCCAAGCACCTACTTTATGGGAGCTAAGTTAAATACAGCACCCTGAGCCTCCCTCTGCCCAAACTGATAGTGTTTCAGCTTTGCAAGTCAGATGCTGCTCTGGGTTCATCACAGGAGCTGTCCTCATCAGCAGGCACTCCAAGCAGCTCAACAAGGCATGACACAATTTCTTAAAGGGGTGTGGGGTGGGAGGTAGGAACTCGTATTCCTTCCTATCTACAAAGATGGAGGGCCCGTGGTGATCAGGAGTGGCTAGAGCTTTGGGCTGGCAGACTGCTAGGGAGAAGGTCTCAGAAATGAAGCTACTAAGGCTAGTTAGACCGTTTGGAAGTGGGGTGACAGGATGGGGTGGGCATGCACACACACATACCCAGCATGTTTCTTAAGCCACCAAGGCTGGGATTCAAAACGTAGTCAGACATATGAAATTCAGCTGCCTTACGGGACCTGCCTGTCCCTATTCAATCTCTAGCTCTTCAAATTCAACTAGAAAACCCATTTGGTTTATTTTTTTAAAGTGTGTTTGCTATGCAAAAGTAGCTCTGAGGCAATTCCCCAATTCCCCAAGCCCCTATCCATGCCAACTTCAGACCCTCAACTCATCCTTTAAAGAAATTCTGGAACCATACCACTGCCTCCACTCTCCCCCACACCCCACACACACATCCTTTTTTCTTACTAGTCACTGTGCTCCTCTGTAGATGTGGAGCCCATCTGAACACCCCTGCTGCGATGTACTTAGTTCATGTTGGCGATCTTAAATAACCAGGGTCCCTACATTGTAAGACCACCAAGAGAATTCTGAAAGTTTTTATTGTTCTGAAAGGCAATGAAAGCCTAGTCTACAACTGTACACACACAACCACAAATACCTGCTGGCCTCTGGCCCAGGAGCCCCTTCTCAGGTTCTCCCTGGGTCTACAGTGCCATGTAAATCAGAGCAGGCCAACAATGTGTGCCTTCACACATACCACCTACATCCTTGCCTTCTCCCTCACACCGCCCCAGGCTTTGAAAACGGTCTAGACTTTCACCCCAGGGATCTGCCCAAGGCTCAGCCTCCCTAGAGCAGCTACTTACACCCAGGTTTCCTTTATCAGGAGTTCCCCTTCATCTCATGTCTCCTACACTTGACTACATTCACGGGCTTTCAGGTCAGAAAAATAAAGGCTTAGTGCTTGATTTGCTTTCAACCTCATTTAGAAAACAAGGGAAAAGCTGAAACCAGACCGGAGCGTTTTTACCAGTCTCCATTACCTGTACACATTTATGGCATATGTAGATTTTTCCCCCCCAATCTGTATACATGGTGGAGTTGCATGTTGATTTAGTGGCTCTGTCATTTCAAGCCTTCAGTAGTCAGAGCTTTGGAGACAGTTTAAACTCTGATTAATGGGAAGTAAAAAGAAGTGTCATTCAATTATGTATCCTGGCTAACTAAGATGGCTTCAACACAAATCTGTCCTGGGATCACTTTGTGTTCAGAGAAGGTCAAACAAGGGTATGTGTGCCTGCCTTCTTGACCATGGAAATCTTAATGCATGCAAGAACACCAATGATGGAAAATAAAATCTGGCCATCAAGATGGTGAAGAGGAGCATCCTGTCCCTTGAACTTGATGTTCCGGCCTCACCAAGGAAGTGTTATTGTACAAGGGTGCTCCTTAGCTGGAAGAGATCGGGTTTACTTCCTGCCAAACAAGCATCATTCAAATCCGAATGTCAACTTCTCCCCTTCCCGCCTTCTGGAAGACCTGTGTTATTTATTTAGCCTTTGGTTTGTAGCTCTCTGTGGCAACCTTGTTTGGAAGAGCAGTGGGCATGTTGCTACTTGGTGCTCCAGGTGCCAAACTGTGCCAAGAAGGCTGGTTTAAACACATCACATTGGCCACTTATTGACTCCAAAAGATCTTAAAACACCCCACTTGGCCAAAGGGCATTTTTTATGACTTTCATTCCCACCTGCACATCTTTCTTCAAGTGGACTCCATTCTGAAAAGCATAACCCAATTTCAGGACCTTGTTATGTGCTATTGTCTTTGCCCACAGTCCACCTGCATGGGCCTGACTTTCACCTGGTACATTATTATCTAAGCCATGGGTCAACAAACTTTTTGTGAAGAGCAATAGCTAGTAAATATTTTCAGCTTTGTGGGCCATATGGTCTCAGCCATAACTATTCCATTCTGCTGCTGTAGCCATAGACATTATGTAAATGAATGAACATGGCTGTATCTTAATAAAACTTTAAGAACATTGAAATTGGAATTTTACAAAATTTGAAAATGTCCCAAAATGTATTCTTAATCTTCTTCTAGCATTTAAAAATGTAACAATTTCTTAGTTTACCAGCAGTATGAAAGCAGGCAGTGAGCTGGACTTCTCAATCCGTGATCTAAGCAATAGCAGAATACTCTCCCTCAACTCACATCCCCTCTGTCCCTCTATATCACTCCTGGTTTTGTGGTTTAATGTTTTGACTTTGCCTTTTTTGTTCACAGCTCTGGCTGCCACTGGATGATGGCCAGCAATAAATGGGGAATTTCTGCACTTTGGTTAAACCTAAATCCAGTAAGAGGCAACCAAAGGGCTAGTCTCAGGAGGCGTAAAGACCATGCCAGGAAGAAGGCTAGGTTTTTGATTTCCTGTCCTGCTGTGATAATACGTGCAAAGATACACAGAGCCTTTTCCAGAAGAGGCAGCAAGTCAAGTTGCAGGACCATTTGAAAGGGCAGTGCTGAGTCTGCGTAAATATTCCATCTTCTCATTTAAACTTCGGCAGGAATGTGATAAGCCTGTGGTTGACCAGAACCCTGATGAACTTCCCCACAGAATGGAGGGTGTTTATTTTAGCCTTTCTGACCCTGTCTGGTGATCTAGGCTAATTTCACAATTCCTGAAGCTTCAGTGGAGTGCCCCATGAACAGTACACAGTTGTTAACTTGGAGAACACAGCATCAAGTCTCTATTTTTTTTTTTTTTGGAGAGGTTTTTCGCTATAGGGCGCGTGCGCTTGCCAGACAGAGAGAGACATAGAGACAGAAAGCGAGAAATCACCCCCCAGGGGGGATGGTCACGCCGCAATCCCTTCTCCTCCATTCTCCTCTCGGGATCTTGGGCACGCACGCACACGCGCCTGGCGTGAGTTGTAAGCCACCGGGTCTGAGACGCGAACCGCGGTTGACTACGTGGGAGTCCAGCGACATAGCCATTACGCTAACTGCTGGTTCCCATAACGAGACACATTTTTATTTCCTTACACCATCACACCTGAAGCCAGAGACAGCTTGCCTTACAAACCCCATTCCTGAATTTTTGCTCCTATTCAGGTCTGTCTTTTGGGCCATGGTATTTCATCTCTTCACAACCTAGTCTGTGCCAGTTTCAAAACATGTAATTGTCCTGTAAAGATCGTATTAGACATTCATTACCTGGCTAGTGTTGGTACAGTGAATGTTTGTTTAAAAAGACAATCCTTACAGATTGCAGTTGCAAACCTTTTTTAAAAACTTTAATCATTATTTTCATTGATTTACATTTTTCTCATTAAAAAAAAAAAAAAAAAAAAAAAAAAGGTGGTGTGGGGAAAACACGGCCCTGGTCATATTCACAACTGACTAGCAATTCTGTGAATAATTTCTTCAGTAATAATGACGATTATATGTATATGTACATATGAACATACCTACATCTATGCCCATATCTACATCCTTATCTAGACATAGATAGGAGATAGAGAAACAATAGATTATTATAGATAGAGTATCTAGTATTTGAATGCTATGTAGTAGGCAGTTTAGTGCTTCCCAAGTAAAGATAAAGTCTCTTTTAATCCAACCATCATTTGAGATTGGGATTATTTGTTGCTCCATTTTCTTCCTTTATTCGTAATTCATAAATCTATGCCCTTTCCAAGGATATACTATGGATTTCGACTTGAAGGGAGATAGGCGAGTTTCTGTTAAGTGCCCTCAACAAAATAATTAGAAGAGGATAAAGAGACTAAACAGACACAACCCAAAAGGAGGCAGTGTTCTGAGCCACAGAAAGAAAAATCACTTACCCACACTGAACTGCCTTATGTCCTAGGGTTCTCCTTTGCAAATTGGCAGGATTCCACTGTCTTTTATTTCAAAGGTTCTGGGAGGATGGGGTTTCCCAGTGATTGATGCTGACAGTCCTCCCATCCACTGTCTTCAACAGCACTTCTTGTGACCTTCTGAGACAGACATGAAGGCAGTTTTGAGGAGGCCATTCAAAACCCCCGGAAACCTTGAGGAAAAGGGCACAAAAAGGGCCTCGTTCCAGAATGTCACTTAAGACATGGAAGGCTTCTGCTGTCCCTGCCCAGGGTAGACAGCCAACTCATTTCAAACTTTCCTGGGATGAAATGTGAGAGAAGATAAACTTTGCTTTCATCTTTAAAGACATCGAAAAATAAATAACATCAAAACGCAGGCTGGATAAGGAGGACGCCAATGTGCATACATAAGTAATGGCATATTACTCAGTCCCAGGGATTGCTTAAGTCCTTTAAACTTTTTGATATAAAACTGGGGATGTGAGGTAGAGATGGGCTCAGGCTCCATCCAGAAAGAATCTCTACCTCCCCACATCATACGGCAGCGCCTCCTTCCTCTCAGCAAGCGGGAAAAGAGACAACTGATCAGATTCTCAGCCCCTCCATTCTGTGAGGATCCACTGAGACCTATCTCAACTATTTCCTAAATGTAAACGCCATGCTGATTAATTGAAGTATCTTTTGCTGGAAAACCCTATAAGCTATTATGTATCTTTGACCCACGATCTGAGTGGTATTATTGCCTTAGCTATTAAATTATTGGAAAGATACTTCATACTCACTAGTATGGCTATACCAAAAAACATGAACAATAAGTGTTGACAAGGATGTGGAGAAACTAGAACTCTTGTACAGTGCTAGTAGGAACGTAAAATAGTGCAACTACTTTGAAAAACACTCTGGTACTTCAACAGGTTTAATTCCATTCCTAAGTATATAGTTAAGACAGATTTTAAAAACATGTCTATACAAAAACTTACACATAAATGTTCATAGCAGCAATATTTATTATAAGGCCAGCCCAGTGGCCTGGTAGTTAAGGAACCTGGATTCTACATGGTCAAGCATATAGTTTAAATGCTGGCTTGAAAATCATGCTGAGTGCATGTGCGTATAGGCCCCAAATCCCAACAGGATGGAATAATGAAAATGTTATTGGGGTGTAGTCACAAAGTACTCCCTATTGAGGGTACTTTCTTCCTTTCCCTGGCTGTTTCTCTAGTGAGTCCATATGTCCTCTGGCATGAATAAAAATGCAGTATTATCCATACTATGAACTATGATTTGGCAATAATAAGGAATAAAGTATTGATACATGCTACAATATAAGAGAATCCTGAAACATGTTAAACAAAAGAAGCTAGACACAAAAGGCCACACACTGTATGATTCATCTATCTGAAATGTCTAGAACAGCAAATTCATAGACACAGAATTTACTGGCAGTGGTTTCCATGGACTGGAGAAGAATGGGAAATGACTGCTAATGGAATGGGTACAAGGTTTCTTTTGGAATGATGAAAATGTTCTAGAATAGATAGTGGTGAAGGTTGCACAACATTGTGAATATATTGAAAGAAAATCCCTGCAATGTAAAAAAATTCCTGGCAAAAGGAAAACATTGATGGAGTACTGTCTGCTAGAATTAAGCCTGCATCCTTTTCACAGTAAGATGTGAGGTTAGTGATAACATGTACAATTAAGAAAATGAACATCCAGACAGAATCTGTGACTTGCCCAATAGCACCTACCTGTAAGAAATCAACCAATCCAATTCCATCCAAGTTCATCATCCATTCTTTCTAGTATACTGTCCAAGGCTGCAGTCTTATTTATTTAGAACATTCTCCTTATTTATTTAGTCACATGACTCTCTGAGACCTCAAGCAAGGCCTCAAGTCGCTAATCTATATTGGCTAACCTCTATGGACCTGGCTCTTCTAGAGCTCTGATTATAAAGTACAGGCTAGCAAATCAACTTCTTGTTTTCAGAATTGTCTTTAGTTTATAGCTGTTCAAATCTGTCAAACTTTCTACTGTAAATTCATGTTTATTGTTATTGTTATTTGGATTTTTGCCCTAGGGTGCATGTGCCTGTTGGAAAGAGAGAGACCGAAAAAGGGAAAGTGAGAAATCACACCCCAGGGAAATGGACCCCATGTCCTCCAGTCTCTTGGAATTTGGAATTTGCACTCATGCACACATTCAGTGTGATTTTCAATCCTTCAAGTCCAGGACTCAAACTGCAGTCAGCCATGTGGGAGTCCAGCACCTTAACTACCATACCACCTGCTCGCCCTCATACCTTAGTGTTTTTTTGTTTTGTTTTGTTTTGTTTTGTTTTTTAACATATTATTTTTGTGGGATTATAGCCCAGTTCTACTAATAAGGAGCACAGGAGGTTGGCAAATGCAGTACCACAACTAGAGGCCACTTTCTTGATACCTGGTTAAGATCTATGCTGCTCTACTAGTGGCCTCAAACACCACACAACAAAACTTCAAGAACTAACTACGAAGGGCTGTAAGGTCTAAGATCCTAGCTGAAATGAAGAAGACAACCTGTTTTCATTTCCCTTTCTTGGTGCTGATGAGGCTGGCAAGCAGATTAATGAAACCTTGAGTCACAGACTTGTGTTTGCTAACTGACAGGCAAAACTACTTCCCTCTTCAGTTTCTCAGTTGTGTGAAAATGAGTATTTTTAAAATTGTTCAAGTTTTCTTTTAGAAAATTTTGAAGCAAATCCTACTCTCTATAAACCATAAGAAAATCACCCTAAAAGATGTTACAAACCTCTTCCCTATTCAGTTCTCAATCTTATGCCACTGTCCCACTGTCAAGCTCTCTCCTATGTCCTTCCTCATTTGCTCCTGTGGGGAGCAGGCAGAGCCCAGTAAGAAACAATGACTCCTCTCAGATGCCAGTAAGCAACCTAGCCAGGGCTTGAACCAACCTCTTCTGATTTTCCATTGAATCAACCTATCCCAGGTACTGTTGGTCTCAGCCAAACCCCTAGGCAAGTCACCACTGCTTGCAACAAACAAAGACCTTTCCCAGCTCTGTCTCTTGTGTGTTCACACTCAGTCAATACCTCCAAGCACAGGAAACCATTTGGGAGGACACGAGTATTAAAAAAATAAGCTGCGTGACATTTATTTTGTTTTGTTAACATTAATATCTGTAGAAACATTTTTATTGTCAGTATAAAAATTAACAGGTTTTATTAAATACTTTCTCCAATTTCCTAACACGTAAAATCAGTGTAATCTGCATTCATGTTGCATGGCTATAGCAAAGTGAGTGGGTGTTTCAAAAGTAAAACACAACACTTCAATACAGAATGAACAACACGGTGCCATTTCAACTAATGTAGGCATGTGGCTGGACCTCTGGGTAAGGCCCTTCCAGAACTAGATGGAAACAATCCCTTAAAAAGATGAAAGTATCCCCAAACTATTAGAACAACTGTGTTTCAATTTTTTAGGAGGGACTTGAAGATCCTAAGAATCTGGAAGCCATTATCAGAATTCATTGAAGAGAATACAAACTAATCTGATTAATGTGCAACTTGGGGGCAGAGGGCCAGCTGCCGGAGAGGGCTACATTCTGCTATCATCTCAACGAAGGTCTGTCCTCAAGGAATGGATTAAGGCATCTTTGAGAGAGGACACTGGTACCACTTGTTTTGGGAAGTCCAGTTAACAGTTGCTTTGGCCCAATGACAGAGCTGCACTTCGAAACAAAACACCGTCCTATTGACAGATTCTCTTAACATGGGCATTTAGGTGGTTTAAGAACAATCATTTGACAACAGAGTTTAAACACAAATAAATCAAAACTTAATTTTTCTCCAAATTAGTCATATACTGTAAATATTTCTCTTTTCAAAGGATCTGGTAACTAGTTAAGTCCAAGCAATAGATTAACTAGTCCGCTGTGGTGCCTGCATAGAAATGCCATTTAAATTACAAAAAAAAAAAAAAAAAAAACTATAATGATTAATTGTTTTGTATATTACCAATTCATTAATAAATTAATGTTATACCATTTTCCCTGAAAGCAAAAGTATTTTCCCACCTCTGCTTGGTGAAAATTTAAGAAATTCTGTGTAAGAACAACATTTAGCAAATAGCTATTAAAAAAAGAGAGACCAATCTTCTAGGTGCACTGGGACATCCATTTAAAATCAATACAAAAAATAATTCCTTGTAAATATATAATATATATTTATACATAATTTGAATATATTTACATACATCCAGCACCTATATACTGCATTTGTGCTCTGTAAGTGTGTGCTGACATATATTTTCTCCAAATTATTACAAAATTAACAAGGAAGGCAGAACGTTGTGTCTGCCTTGAGTCCATCTGGCCCACAGCGGCACCCACAGCAGGTCAGAGGGGTCATGTGGTGGCTCGTGGCGGTGCACTACCCCAGAAACATTCTTCTCCTGGTGAAGATGATGAGTTTCCAACTGTATAAATCTTTACACGTGTGCCGATTACTTTTCCAATTATTTACTCCTCTGATCCGTATATACAAGCGGAGACACCAAGCTCTCAGAGGCATGGCCTCCCTGCTCAGTGTAGGCAGGTTCCGGTGCTGTCCAGTTACCGGACAGAAAGACACGTCCATTCATGTTTTAACACTGCCGTTTATGTGTGGATACTGAGGAAGGCATGGTCCGTAAGGCATAGGGTCTGGAGTAAAAACAGAATCATCTCCTGAAGAGCAAGAACTCCTTGTGTCAGGGTAACTAGGTGAATACTGTTCGAGAGGCTGACTGAGGTCCAAGTATTCCTGAAAGAAGGGAAGAGAGACGTTTTATTTCATCTTGGATCAGGATAACAAGGTGAATATGGTTCGAGAGGCTGACTGAGGTCCAAGTATTCCTGAAAGAAGGGAAGAGAAGAGTTTTATTTCAAACAGGGGCTCTTGAGATGTTGGTATCAGAGCTGAGACAGGGTGGGGTACCTCTGGGAGGTTTGACCCTCCTTGACTTTCCCAGGGAACCTCTCTGCAATCTCAACTTCACTTACTCCAAGCTGCCCTTACTTTTCTCTTATAACGCATCATGAATAAACTATTGGCAAGCAGAGGATGAGAAAAGCTTATTGAATAACTGTAGGTGCTGGGTGGTCAACTCAACCCACATGGATCTAAATGACCCACTCACTACACACCTCTTCACCAGGGCAAGTGGTTCGAATTCAAGCCCACCAAAGTGAAAATATTCCCACACTGTGGATCTCCACTACCCCTTTAAATAGTGGAGACCATGCATATTTGTTCTGAATTACATTTTACTGCTATAGTTTCTAGGATAATTTAAGGGAAATACTTCCCCATTTGGTGGGTAATTTAACAGATGTAATCCATTACTCTCATAGCTCCCAGAGTTGAAAATGTAAACAAATTTGAAAAAAAGTCTTGGATATATGCATATATGATAAATCCATAAAGCGCTTTTAAAGGAAAGTGTAGGAAAATTAAGGTTAAGTTTCAAAGTTTGGAAGGCTGAAATTCAGAAGGCCTCTGTGCTCCCCAAAGCACCCATTGGTGCTCCTGCTGAAGAGCCCAATGGATCACCCTGGGACAATGCTTCCTCCAACTTCCTCCACTACCCGTTTTTGTGTGGCCAATGAGTTAAGGATGGTTTTTTAACATTTGTAAATGATTTTAAAAAAATCAAAAGAATAGTATCTTATGGCAATGAAAATCATACCAAACAACATAAATTCATATAAAATTCCAATTTCAGGGGCCATAAAGTTTTACTAGAACACAGACACATTTATTTACATATTCTCTGTGGCTGCTTTCAAGCTACGACAGCAGACATGTGACACAGACCGCATGGCCTGCAGAGCTGAACACGTTGACTCTCTGGCCCTTTGTAGAAAACATTTGTTGACCCTACTACTCAGCTATGAAAAGATTTCTTCTGGGTCTCACTGCCTCGCCTGGGCAGACACATTGGGGTGGTTCTGTTCACACACCCAGAAGCCAACGACTATTCTATGACACCGTGGTTCTGCTGAGAAGGGGACAAAAGTGCAGACCACAGCACAAATAGTCTTGGTGTTATCAGAAAGGAGCCCATGGAATGCTGGCAACTATATATTTTAGAAGACCAAAAAAAAAAAAAAGAAAAAAAAAAAAAAGAAAGAAAGAAAGAAAAGGAAAAAAAAACCTATAATTCATCACCAGGGTTGGCAAGAGAGAGTCCCCAGCCCAGAAAGGGGATGTGTCAGTTCCAACAACATCAGCATTAACCACACAACTGGAAACAAACACGCCCACCACATCAAAAGAGAGCTTTTTGCTTACAATGATAAAAATGAAATTTTGTCCTAAATGGAACCATTTTTCTCAAGCATATGGTAATGATTTTCAGAAGGAAAGAAACTTCGATTTTTATATCTGTTAGACAATATGGCATTCTACTTTTTTATTTTAGGATAGTAGATATAAATTTCAGTATGAATGGACCCATTTTAAATGTAAATATATAAATAAATAGGGTTGAGTCTGAATATGGAATCATTAAAACAGAACTTTAGAGATTTTCTCAGTTTCTCAACGAAGCCATAAACTTTCAGATCTGATAGGAAAAAAAAGAGGGATATCGGTGGGTTCCAAGTCTAGGGTTAAAGGAACTTATACTAGAAACAACAATTTTGGCAGGAGAAGAAAGTTGTTTTTCCCCCCTTGAACTGTTCCTTTCCTTTCAACTTCTGAAGGTCAGCTGTATTCATTTAAATGCAATCTCTCCCTTTATCCAGCACAAACCACAGTCAGACGCACAAGATAAAAGTTGCTGGGTTAGGGTTCCATATCACTACATTTGATAACTTTTCTTAAAAGAAAATCATTCTAAAACTATTTTCTAAATCAAAACTCGAGTGCATTATTTTCTTTTTAAAGTCTGCAGATTTAACCATTTTTATTGCTGTGATTAAGACAACTGTGTGTTTTGTCCCCCCCCCCCCCCCCGGTATAAAGGAATACTGTTCCACATCCTCATTAAGTATCTCCAAATTCATTCATAAACAATTTCTCTCTATCATGGGGTTTCTCAGGCCTAGACAGGTTTATTGTCTTTCCTGCTCCGAGTCCATGCTTTCCACAAGCACAAAGCCACACTAGGTACATGCTAGAATTGGGGCACTGAGGGACAAGAGTGCTTCTCCTGTTGGCACAGATTATAAATGTTTTATAGAAAATAAATATTTTAACAAAAGTCAAGCTTTTACCTAAAAGTCATATACAAGTCGCTTATTATAGGAAGCTATATGTATGTTTAGAGAGAAAGGACTACAACGCGCACACCATTATCCGACAGGATCACAGAGGACAGTGGCGTGTTACAGAGAAGCTGGAATTCAAGAACTTCACCACAGCCGATCAAGCTAATTGGTAATGGGACATCAGCAGTTCTCATACTAATTACCAGGGCACAGAATCAAACTAGCACATGACCTAATCCGAGCTCTTTCCCACGCACACCAAAATGCTGCCATTGAACATTTCCTTCCCTCCCTACTCTCCTACACACCCTGGACCACACCACTACCAGCCACAGGCAGCCTCGGGTATGTCCCTCTGTCTCTGGTTTATGAGTCAGAATTTATCAAATGCACTTCTGAGAAAAATCGCAATTTGAGAGGAGGAACGTGCCGTTTAACTCTGCCTGACCCCAGTGGAAAGAGAACAGACTACATCACCAACTCCAAAAGGGGAGCTTGCATTTAAAAAGCTGTGCTTGTCTCCCAAGCCAAGCAAGGACAACGGGCTTCTAGAAGGCAGTAGGAGGTTCTTACCTCGTTGGTTGTGAGCGTAAGAATTCGATCCAAGTCTTCTACCAACTGCTTGAATGTTGGTCTCTGTGAAGGCACTGCATGCCAACAGTCCCTCATCATCATATACCTGGAAAAACAGATTTCCTTGCTGAATTAATCTTGGAAGGGCTGGGTACACAGCTAGAGGCAGCTTTAATAGGCAAAAATGAAGGGAAATCTTGGGGAAAATTCAACAGTGGCATAGCAGAGCTCTCAATATGAGAACGCTGACATAATGTGGACTTTGGCTGTGCATTTTCTTTTTGCAAAATATGGGGAGAGTTATCAATGGGCAGAAAATAAGAGAAGGCGGTGTGAAGTAGGCTTTTCGGTCAATTTTCCTCACAGCATTTTGTGCAGGGTCATCAAGAAATTGTGAAAATGTATCAGAACTTGCAACTAAGTCAGGAGGTGCTTACTTGCTTTTCCAAAAGATACCCTGCCTGGTTCCTTTGAAAGGCACTTGGATTTGAGAAAACACTGCTTTGTGGAAAATATTTTAGAATGGTACATCTGCCATCACACCTGTATGTTTTCGCTGCCGTGCTGTGACAGTCCAACATATTACAATGGAAATGCACTTTGAAGGCACTTCTGGGGCTTAAGGAACGAGATCTATTTTTGCAGGCTTATGGCTAGTCTTCTCTCCCAAACACCCCTGCCTGGACCAAAGCACTGCTACCACTACCTGCTCAATGCTTTGGGTTTTGTTGTAAAGGTTCTAGTTGACAAAGGTTCCTCAGTTTAAAAAAAAAAAAAAAAAAAAAAAAAAAAGAGGTTGGAAACCACAACTTTAAAGTAAGGTTTTTATGAATTAATCTTCCACCTCAGGGCTGCACACTAACTTCCTGATTAACTCTTAGACAGGCCTAGGTTATTGGGCCTTATCTCGATTGTGGGTTTCGACAGGCCCTCTATATTAGAAAAAGCTATAGAAATGACAAAGAACACAACAAATGCCTTTCTATAATAAACTATAAAATGTGGCCATTCATCAGACGTCCACTGTACACCAAAAAGCACTCATGGGATTACTGATATAAAATCCCCATGAAACGATACACAATAGACCGCAGTCTCCGGGACAATCACTCTTCTTAGTTAATCCTGGGGGGCAGGGAGACGCTTTTTCAAAGCACTGATTCTATTGCACAAGGCACATGTCACAAACACAACCTAATTCCACTTAAACTGTGAGGTAGGTTTTTCCAGAAACCAGCTCATGGTTTCATAGTCAGATCTGGTACTCGTAAGGATGACACCTGGACAAATTTTTAATTTTTTTATATTAAAATACAGGTGAAATTTAGGTAACCAGACACGAGTCCCTTCGCTCTGCAGAAATGTAGTTGTTGGCAGTCAGTAATGGCAATTTTCCATGGTCAAAGAAGCCCTAAATACACCCACTCTCCATTCACTGTGCTGGGGCCAGGCACAACCACCAAGGAAAGGGCTCATCAGGTCTTTTTTTTTTTTTGGAGAGGTTTTTGCTATGGGGGTGTGCACTCGCCAGACAGAGACATAGAGACAGAAAGCGAGAAATCACCCCCAAGAGGGATGGTCATGCCGCAATCCCTTCTCCTCTATTCTCCTCTCGGGATCTTGGGCACGCACGCACACGCGCTCAGCGTGAGTTTTAAGCCACCGGGTCCAGGACGTGAACCGCGGTCGACTACGTGGGGGTCCAGCGACATAGCCATTACGCTAACTGCTGGTTCCCTCATCAGGTCTTTGATCCTCTACTCTACAAGGGTAGCTCAATGGCTTTGTAGCTTGTTTCCCAAGCCCTGTGCCTTCCTGACACTCCACAGGGAGTCAAGAGTGAACCTACCACAGTGGCCCAGGAAGATCGCTCTGGCTGGCTCTATAGTCAGGAGACCTCAACCCGGCAGCCACACCCTCCATGATTTAAAGCCTACTCTATTAACCTCAGAATGATGTTTTTCTTTAGGGCAAGGAATGGCTGTCAGTGTAGCTATCTATCTATCTCAGTTCTGGGATTGGGCCCAGAAAGCTCAGCAATTCTTCTTAGAGCACATTCGGAATATCAGAAGCCTTAGAAAACCGAGACAAGTCAGAGAAGTGTTACTGGTGTGATGCATCCACAGTGGTACCAGCACGGGGGAGAACGGCCCTTACAGTTCATTGGTGCAGTTTGCCGGCTTATCCATCCTGTGTCCTTCCTTCAGCAGCTTAAAAAGTTCCTCTACAGGAATCCCTGGGTAAGGTGAGCCCCCTAAAGTGAAGATCTCCCACATTAACACCCCGAAGGACCAGCTGCAAAGAAAGGTGAAAACACAGCATTACTAACCCGCCTAAACTGCAGAAACCTAAACATGCCCAGTTAAGAAAACAAATACCCACTCCCTTCTCAAGGTGAAAGACAAAGGAGCCCTCCTATAATTCATCCTCCATGCCCTTTCCTGTTCCCAAGGGGTATCTATCCCCAGATGATGACATCAGGATGTCCCAATGAAAATTTCCATAAATAGACAAAAAGGCAAATGGCCATCATTCTGTTTTTTTTTTTTTTTTTAGGGAGATTTTTGCTGTAGGGCACGTGCACTTGCCAGAGAGACAGAAAGCGAGGAATCATCCCCCAGGGGAAAGGGCCACGCTCCAATCCCCTCTCCTCCATTCTCCTCTTGGGATTTTGGGCATGCATGCACATGCACCAGGCATGACTTTCAAGCCACTGGGTCCAAGACTCGAACAGCAGTCGACTACATGGGAGTCCAGTGACATAACCATTAGGCCATCTGCTAGTCCCTACAGCCATCGTTCTTAAGGCTCATCTTAAATGTGGCATTTGCAAAGTGAGGACCTCAACTTCTAACCCTCAGAACCCTTCATGCTCTTTTCAACTCTTTTACCTCCCTCTGTATCTAACCCAAGGTCTGTGATCTACCAGTATGGGCAGTTGTCAGCAGAAGGCCAGGAGCTAATCCCACGAGATAACAGCACCTGCAGCACAAAGGTTCTGCAGGTGGCAAGAACCTTTCCTGAGACTGCAAAGGGAGCCCGCACAGGGCTGGGATTAGGAGAGCAGAATCCTGGGCCCCAGATGAGTTTCACATAATAGAAACAGAAACGATCTCACAGGGCACTGTTTTTATTTGACCTTTCAGAGACCCACAGTTGACCTTGAGCTTTCAGAAACCCACAGTTGACCTTTCTGAGCCCAGATCAAAGAATTTAATCTCTGTAACAATCAAGCAAAGAATCCCAAGTTTACCTGCCACTGTAGCTCTCAAAACTCACTCTTAATGACTGTATGCTAGTCAATTTCAGGAATGAAAATGTCCCTAGTCTTCTATAGAGGAAAAGCAGCAGCACACAATACATGCAGAAACCACCTCTGCTTCCGACTGCTCATCACACAGATGGGAATCACATCTTTCTGGGATTGTGGGGAGGACTGACTGTGGTAGTACAGAATTGATGCCTAGCCCAGAATCCCCCTGATCACACAAATGACAATAGCTCAAATGATTTTTAGATACCTTTTCCCTGGCCTAGCCTGGTGGCCTAGTTGATACTGAACTAAATTGCAGGGTGGAAGCCCCACAGGCAGGTGCAGGTTTAGATCCCCCAGCTGGCCTGAAAACACATAGGACGTGAGTGGGTGTCAGGATCCTGGCAAGCTGGAGGATAGGGAAAGGAGATTAGAGTGACAAGACCCTGTGGAGGGTGCTTCTCTCTCTCATGTGCATGTACACACATGGGTGTGCACACACACATACACTATCATGAATAAAATAAACACATTTTTTTAAAAAAAAAACTTTTTCCTTTGGAATAAGGAGGGACTCACAGGTACTTATACCCAGTTTCTCCCAATGAGAAACTGAATTTCCAAATCTAAATTCTAGACTTGACTCTGATAGTATTTTCAAGTCTATCATAATAGAAATATTATATAATTCTGTATTTCTGGGATGTGACCAAGGATACTAAGATAAGAACAAAATGCTTTTTGAAGGATAAACACACCAAGCAGGCCCTCTGGAAATCATCTGAGCTGATCATGCTTCATTCAGCGTCATTCTTTAAGAACAAACCTGGGTTGGGGCAGTAAGACAAACCAAATAGGTACAGCTCCATGATTACTTCTCAAGGGAGTGAAGAACATGCCAACAGCTTGGCAAGTTAGAGAGCAGCCTTGTAACTGCACTTCTGTGAATGTGTTCGAGAGGGGGACTTCCGCTCTGGCAAGAGGAGGCTAGCAGTTCCACCTCTTCTGCGCTTTGAAGCCAGGCAGATTAGTAACAGGGCATTGGTTACCAGCCTACCATAAAATCTGTCCTTTCTAAGGCTGGCTCCTGCATCATCTATGAATGCGTGAAATGAAGAAAGGCAAAGAACGTACAATATTTTTGCAACTCAATCCCATAGAGAAGTCAGAAAAAAGGGAGTTACTTACACGTCACTCTGATGAGTGTATACTCTATCAAAAAGGGCTTCTGGAGCCATCCACTTGACTGGAAGTCGCCCCTGCAAGTGTGGAGGAAAATGTGAAAAATGATATATTAAAATGAGCATATTCTATCAGGCTCAACAGGCTGTACTTTGTTAAAGAGCTGATCAGCTAGTGGTCATTACCAATCCACCACTAGGGCAGAAATAAGGGCTACACCTAATGTGAGAGAGACACAGATCTGGACACATTAATTAATAAAATGCCATCTAGGGGCCAGCAGGTGTCATAATGGTTAAGGCACTAGACTCCCCCATGGATGACCACAGTTCGAGTCCCAGACCTGGCCTCTTGAAACATGCCAGGTGTGTGTGCGTGTGTGTGTGCCCAAAATCCCAAAAGGAAAATTGGGGGAAAAGGGATTGCAGCATGTTCCCCTGAGGGGGTGATATCTCACTTTCTCCATCTGTGTCTCTGGTGAGTGCACATACCCTACAGTAAAAATATCTCTCTCTCTCTCTCTCTCTCTCTCTCTCTCTCTCTCTCTCAGAAGAAGAAGAAGAAGAAGAAGCAGCAGCAGCAGCAGCAGCAGCAGCAGCAGCAGCAGCAGCAAAAGCAGCCATCTTTTTCTTGGATTCCTGTTATCATTTATCTTCTTAGCACACAGATACACCTTGGCCAACTTCTGGGCAAAAATTAATCCAGTAACTCTCAAGCTCTAATCTTTGCAATGCAAGCTCCTGACAAGAGCTGCATGAAACTCCTAGAGGCTGCTAGCTGATTCTTTTGTATGTAAGACTGTTTCACATTTACTAAAATGATCTTAAAAACAGTCTCCATTTGCTTACTGAAAGTTTATGAAGCATAAGGCAAAAGAATAGGAATAAAGGGCAGGGGAAGAACCGCCATCAGTCATTGCCGGCTCTGAACATTGATCGATTTTCATCTTGGGGCATTCTGCTCCCCACTCTATCCCCTTCCCCACTACACTACTGGCGTAGACTTACGTTTGTGGTCTTTTTATAATAGTCTATGTTGTTGATATCTCTAGCCAGCCCAAAGTCTGCAATTTTCATCACATTGTTTTCTGTGACCAAAACATTTCTGGCTGCTAAATCTCGATGAATACACTGAAATCAAAAGAGAAGGGAGAGAAAGAACTAATTGCAGAACGCTTCAAGAATGAAAACAAAATACACTCATTTCTTAAAATGCAGACAGAAAATACATTGTAAGTCAACGACTGGTTGCAGTACATTGCAAGAGACATAGCACGGCTTTAAGATCAAGCTGATCAGTGAGGACCACCTGAGAGCCCTGAACATGACACTGGTATTTATTCTCTGATTAACGATAAATATACCAACCACGTCAAAGAGCAAAAGTAAACCCAATAGTCACCTTCTCTTTTATCTGCTGTTACCTAGCAAGCTGACACCCTCCTTCCAGACACACACAAGGGCTGTGTTAGATCATCCTAAAATCTCTCATCTCAATACCTGCTCTCCTGCTCTTTATAGACGAATTTCCATAACAGTTGGTTACACTCCAACACGACATCTGCTTCACCTCCCGGTTACTTCTCCAACATTCTAACCTGTTTCTAGTCCCTTCCCCACAAAGCATCTCTTAATTAATAGACCCAAATGACCCCTTTAAGCCCCTCAATTTTCCTCTCTTTGAAGCCTCAGGCACTGTTGATTTCTTGCTCTTTCTCAATTATTTATAATAGAGCACATGAGAATGAGAGAGGAGTGCTCTCCGCAGGGGATGGTCAGGCCACGATCCTCTTCCTTCGGTTCTCTAGCCAGTTGGATCTTGGGCCCTCGCACATATGACAAGCATGTTTCAGGCAGACCAGACCTGAGATTCAAACCAACGTCACCATATGAGATCCAGCTTTTTTTTTGAGTCATGCGTTATTGCTGTGCCACAAAGTTGGCCGCTCTTGCTCATTTTTAGAAACTGCCCCCTGTTGACTCCTGACTCACTCTCTTCCTTTCTCCCCTCCCTCTTAGATTCATTGGCTGAATCCTCTCTTACTTTGTATATTTCCAAATATCCTCACAGTGTGGATCCTTAGATACACAGACTATGTTTGCAAATTCACATCTCCAATCTGACTTCTTTCCTAGACCCTTGTTCTCATGGCAACCCACTGCGAGCCGTCCCCACATTGATGTCTCCTTGGCATTGCAAATTCAAGGTTTCTACTACAGTTTTTACCCTCTTGTCACACTTCATCAGAGAGAGAGAGAGAGAGAGAGAGATACTCTAGCGTTCTCTACACACTCGTCCCCTGCTGATTTCAACTGCAAATTTCCTCTCCAATTTGTTCACCCTTCTCCCTCCCCATTGCCAGTCCCTTAGTCCAAGCTGTCATTGCTACCACTGACACCGCCCAGACGCCACACTGCCCGACAAACAGGACTCCAGGCTCCTAAACTCAGTCTGTATTACCTTCTACCCTTCCCACAACTTCTGCCTCTGAAATAATGGATCATGTCCTCTCCTTGCTTAAACCCTGGTGGATGTCCTCAATGTATCGATATATCCTCACCTGGCCCACACAAAGGGCTCAGCCTATCTGCGACAAGCATGGGGCACAATGTCAAAATCTGTGCCAGAGCAGCTGGACACCGGGCTACAGTCCTCCTTGTGATCCTCTCTGGTCTCTGAGAGGCCTAGTTATTCTAACTTCTTTGTTTCTTTTCTACAAATGATATGCTTTGGTGAACTGCTACAAGTGTTTTGGTCATACTTCAATATACCAAGATTTCACCATGACCCATGGTAACCAGGGTACCAAGTCATTGCCCCCCGTTTTAGGAGGAGGTAACATATAAAGAAGCAAGCAAGCATCACCATCAACGCTTTCATTCAGGTTATTGGCAGGGGGAGCTGTCATATGAAGCAGACTCATCATCCATTTGACAAGGTGGAAACAGGGCTGATCTTAGAAAAGCACTCCATAAAATGGTCAGTGAAAAAGGAACAGGCTGAGCCAGCCAGTGGCATGCTGGTTAAGACAGTCAGTTCCCACATGGGTGACTGAGCGTATTGAGTGCCATAGCTAGTGGCTTGAAAAACATGCCTGTGGTGCACATGGCTTTAAGATTAAGCTATTTGGGGTCAGCAAGTGGTATAGTGGTCAAGTCAGTGGACTCCCACGTAGTCAACCATGGTTTGAGTCCAGAGGCCGGTGGCTTGAAACACACTGGGCGCACGTGCATGCATGTCCAAAATCCCGAAAGAATGGATTGCTTGTGGAATGGTATTCCCCCCCAGGGGGGAGGGTGGTAGTGATTTCTCACTTTCTTTCTGTCTCTCCAGCGATCACATGTGCCCTATAGCAAAAATCTCAGGAAGGAAGCAAGGAAGGAAGGAAGGAAGGAATTAAGTTAGTCCCTGGACGGGGAGGAGGGTGACCTCTCTCTCTCTGGCTTGTTCGTGTGCACACGTGCTCTCGCTCTCTCTCTCTCTCCAGCAAGCATGTGTGCCCTAAGGCAAGCCACAAAAAAAAAAAAAAAAAAAAAAAAAAAAAGCCAAGCTACTTCTGAAATAAAAATAAGGAATTATTTCACTCTGCCCCCACCCGGATGGGTTAAAGATCAGAAATGGGGAAGCAGGAAAGCTACACAAGTATGTCTGGCCCCAGCCAGACTGGAAGTAGGAAATGTGAGAGCTCCCAGAAGCCGCCTGGAGATCAGTCCGGGGCTGGAGCCATGTTCCTGGTGTTGGAGGCCTCTTCAAATTGAACTTCCAAGCCCTGGGCCAAACTCTCCCGGTGGTGTGCTCCCTGCCGACATCAGCTCTGTGTCTGGCAAGCTGTGTGGTCGGAAGAATCTGGCTTCCATGCACTGGGCTCCGACCACACATCAGGGCTCAACTTGGAAGAAGACACTGCCAATGGCTACCTCCACCATCTCCTCAGTGAGAGCCAGAATCTAGCAATGACACTCCTCACCCCAGGGTGCTAGGAAACACCCAAGCCCTCCCTCTGGGCTGAGCTAGAAAAGACTTGGAACCAATACCCAAGAAAAAGAAAAGAAGTAAAGCCAAGCCAAATTCCCATCACCCACAGAAATCTGAGTGGTTCCCCAGTACAGAGAACAGACCATTTTATACAGTCAGGGCCCTGAGACTGTCTGGCTCTCCATTCCGTGTTTCTACAGGTGAAGGTCAATGAGTCACTAGGGAAGAAAGACTCACTCTTGTGATGCAGACAGCATGCTGGATGGCTCTGTGCAGCTAGCCATCTTTCATTCCCATGGCAAACTATGAGACAGGTATGATTATACCTGTTGTACTGATAGGGAAGTTGGAACTTCCTTTAAAAAAAAAAAAAAAAAAAAAAAAAAAAAAAAAACTGGACCAGCAGATGGCATAATGGTTATGTTGTTGAACTCCCACATGGTCGACCGTAGTTCAAGTCCCGAACCCGGTAGCTTGAAACTCATACCAGGTGAGTATGTGTGCATATCCAAAATTGCAGGAGGAGAGTGGAAGAGAAGGGAATGAGGCATGCGGCATGGCCATCCCCCCCAGGGGGTGATTTCTCACTTTCTGTCTCTCTGTCTCTTCAGTGAGCTCATGTGCCCTGTAGCAAAAATCTTTCTTTCTCTCAAAAACAAACAAACAAACAAAAAACAAACAAAAAAAACTACTCAGGTTTAACACTTTGGAGATTTGACTGTGTGTGAGAAAAATTACTATGCTCCAAGCTAAAAATAGCAAGGATTTTATAAATTGTGTAAGGCTCGAATACACCCATTACCTAACTATGGTATGATATACACTATGGTGTCTCCATCCCTTCCCCCAGCCCCCACCACCATGCACACCCATGTACAAATGAAAGCCACTCAAGGTCACGCACTGCACGTTTACCTCAATATTCCCAGGAGAGCAGATCCTGGTTCCGCAAATGCCTACTGAGCTGACTTTATGATTGTACTACAGTAGACCTAGACCCCCTGTCACCGCCCATGGTTTCAGCTACCTGAGGTTAACGGCAATCTGAAAATCAGTGAGTACAGTACACTAAGGTATTCTTTTTTTTTTTTTTTTTTGGATAAGTTTTGGCTACAGGGCCCGTGCGCTCACAAGACAGAGAGACAGAGAGACAGAAAGCGAGAAATTACCCCCCCCCCCCCCAGGGGGAATGGCCACTCTGCAATCCCTTCTTCTCCATTCTCCTCAGGATCTTGGGCACACATGCACATGCGCCCAGCGTGAGTTTAAGCCACCGGGTCTGGGACTCGAACCGCAGTTGACTACCTGGGAGTTCAGCAACACACTAAAATATTCTGAGACAGACTACGTTCATGTCATTTTTATTACAGCATCTTATTATCATTGTTCTGTCTTACTAGCTGTTGTTAATCTCTTACTATGCCTAATTATAAATTAAAGTTTATCAAAGAGATGTATGTATGGAAAAACTGTAGTATAAACAAGTTCAGTACTATCCATGGTTTCAGGCATCCACCAGAGATCTTGGAACGTATTCCCCATGGATGTACATCTATAATGATGTATTAATAGTTCTCTTTTCCCCCTTCCTTCCCAGCAGTGATTCTCTAACAAGCCCATCTCTCTGCATAGTAAAGGATATGGTGGGAAAGCTGGGATCTGATCCTTCCTTGCTTCTTCATGTGCCACATTTAGAAATAAGCCTTTGAGGGGACCAGTAGTTAGCATAATGGCTATGTCGCTGGACTCCCACGTAGTCGACTGCGGTTCGTGTCCTGGACCCGGTGGCTTAAACTCACGCCGGGTGTGTGTGCGTGCGTGCCCAAGATCCCGAGAGGAGAATGGAGGAGAAGGGATTGCGGTGTGGCCATCCCCCCTGGGGGGTGATTTCTCACTTTCTGTCTCTCTGTCTCTGTCTGTCTGGTGAGCACACGTGCCCTATAGCAAAAAAAAAAAAAAACTCTCCAAAAAAAAAGAAATAAGCCTTTGATTGTTGGAAGCAGACTCCTCCCAAATGGACTATTCTTTAAAAATCTTCATCTACTACCAGTTTTCAAACCTATTCTGGGTCCTTAATTACGGGTGGCCCTCAGGAAGGAAACTATGCAGTGTCCTAAGGAAACATTACTTGTTCCCTTTACCTAGGGTTCTTAGGCAAAGTAAAGGTGGTGAGTCCACTGTAGGTTACCAAACGAGGCCCCCAGTCTGGGGAATCTCATTCATCTTGTTTCAGTCCACAGAGAGGTAGGGATCTCCTGAGAGCAGGAGACAGTTAGGTGAAGGACCGGGTCTGACACCAACCTTGTTACTCTGTAGACCCAAGTGTCTCATCTCAGAAGTGAGTACAGTGAGTCGGGCTCAAAACTTTCCTATCAAACAGTCCTTAGCATTCTTACCCATCAAATGGGGATCCTAATCAGAGTTGTTTTGAGGTTATGTAAGATAGTGTATGTCCAATGTTTGCTACCATGCCTGGCAGATGTTAGAGTCTCTGTGGATATTGGGGGGCCAGGAGGTGGCATAGTGGTTAAAGTGCTGGACTCCCGTGTGGCCAATCACGGTTCGAGTCCCAGACCCAGTACCTTAAAAATCATGTCAGATATATGTGCATGTGTGCCCAAAGCCCTAAAAGGAGAATGAAGGAAAAGAGATTGCAGCATGGCCACCCCCCCCCCAAGGGGTAATTTATCACTTTCCCTTTCTCTGTCATTCTCTGAGTGCACACAATCTATGTCAAAAACCTTTTTTTTTTTAAAAAAAAAAGGTGCTTAGTGATTAATGATGATGATTACTATTATCACAACACTATTAAAATGGGTACTTCTGGGACCAGCAGTTAGCGAAATGGCTATGTTGCTGGACTCCCATGTAGTTGACCACAGTTCGAGTACCGGACCCGGTGGCTTAAACTCATGCCAGGCGCATGTGCATGCATGCCCAAGATCCAGAGAGGAGAAGAGAGAAGAAGGGATTGTGGCGTGGCCATCCCTGCTGGGGGGTGTTCCTTGCTTTCTATCTCTCTGTCTCTCTCTGTCTTTCTGGTGAGTGCACATGCCCTATAGCAAAAACCTCTCAAAATAAAAAATAAAATCAATACTTCCAGTCTTCCATTGTCATTCTAAAATGTATTCATTTGGCTCCTTCACAAAGTTCTTCTAACTCTTAGTTCTCTTCCTACCATTCTGAGCAGCTCCGGAACAGGAAAGATCATGGTCTTCAGGGATGGGGGACACTCACTGTCTCTATGACCAGATCCAACATACATGCTTCTCTGTTTGTTCTGAATGGAATGATGTACAACGGACCCCCCTCTCTCCTTCCCTAAACTCTTCTGTGAACTACACCCTGATTTTCCTCTTTTTTCTCTGATGGTGTCTTCTCAGTCTCCACTGCTTTAGACAATTTCTAGATTTGAGAGTTTTCTCAGGGTTTGACTCCAGGCTTCTATTCATCCTCTTCTAAGTTCTCCCCAGAAGACTTTCTTCCCGCCATGGCCTGTATACCTTCCACTGCAGGCCCCCCACGGTCTAGCCCAGCTCTTCGGGCTGAGCTTCAGTATGTAGCCCCTAGGGTGACATCTCCTCCTGTAGCACTCTCAGGTATGTTCAAAATGAACTCTGGATTTTCCTCCAGAATCTATCCCCCTGCCCCGCCCCTGATTCCCATATTTTTCCATCTAGGGAAGCTACACCACCATCTAAGTTCTCAAGCTAGACATCTAGGAGTCGTCTTCAAGCCCTCTTTCTTCCCCCAATGCCTAATCAATCCATCAACTAGCCTGATAGCAAAGCATGTCCAAAATCTACCTATCAATTTATCTCGGTGTCTCTGGTCCCAGTAAATCTGAGCCCAAGCGACTGTGATCTTTCACAGGGATTCTCTGCTTCTGTGCAAACAGCAGTAAGAGCAATCTTGAAAGCACAAACTGGACCCTAGTACTCCCTTCTCAACGGCTTCCCACGTCAGTGAGAACAAAGTCCAGGGTTCTTGCCTGAGTCTTTAAGGCCCTGAATGAGTAGGCCTTTAACACACTGCTCCTCCATAGCACGTTTTTCATCTTTTTACATACCTATTTTTATTCCCACATTTGTTGTCAATCTCTCCTACCATCACCCATGTTTCCTGCTCCAAGAGGGGAAGTGTATGTCCATTCTAACCACCCCACTGAAGAACTGAAGCTAAGACAGGAGACCCTAGGAATATTTGTTCAAGAGTTGAATAAAATGAATAAAAGTTATAGGAGTCCTGGACTCCTTGTACTGTACATGTACTGTAGCAGCACCTTGCTGGGTACCACAGAGGGAGGGCGTGGAGTGACCAAGACCAAAGGATCAAAACAGGTAGCCCATAGACAGACCGGCCTCCCCAGTGTTTTATTTAGGAATGGTGCAATGCTATAACAGAAGTGCAACAGAACCATGAATACCCACATTCGCCAGATCTGCTAGTTATGCCCACTCACTCAATTTCTCGCCACACTCAACTTTCCCAAAAACACAGTGCTCACTTCTTATGGCTGAGCCACTAAAAATGGAGTTGCAGACATCACTGATACTTCACATTTAAAACTTTCAGCATGTCATCTCCTACCTTAACACAATACCATAATCACCACCCCCAAACTCAACCCTGACACAATAATATTATCTAATACACAGTCTGATTCAAATTTCAATTGTTTGCAAATGTGCTTCCCACTGGCCCTCACCCCTGACCCACAATGCCAGATCCAGTCCAAGATCATATTTTTATATTTAGCTGCTGTCTCTCTAGCCTCCTTAAATCCGGAACTGTCTCTCCAGCTCTTTCTGTTTTTCACAATGCTGACATTTTGATGCAATGTCTTGTCAAACATCCCACATTCTAGATCTCTCCGGTTGTTTCCTGATGCCAAAGATTTCTGACTGGCATCCTCCCTTTCATAAGTCCACACTCACACACTGAAAATTGCAGGGCTCAAAACTGTGTTTTAATTAGTTTTCTAAACCCATACACTGAGAGGTATTACAGGAAAAAAAAATCTGAGAAAATCTTAAACTTTGGAATCTCTTGGATATTAGAAAATCACATGACATTACAACAGCCCAGAACATGTGGTAGCTCTGGGCTATGTTCCTACGTGACCAAATAACTGGGTTGAGGTAAGGACTCTGCATGATCTGATAGGGGCTGACTCACTCACTCATAGGACTGACATACCCCATGTGGGGACTCAAATTTGTGACCCTTCACATAGCCAGGTCCCTAGGTAAGAGAGGATCAATGCCCACCAGAAGATCTCATTTTTGGGGAGACCTGAGGAATCCCTGCCACTGCTCTGCAGGTAGGAGCAGAGCCCACTTCTGCTCAAGGAGATGGTTCTGTACTCCCCCTCCGAGTGTGGGGCTGAGAAGAGCTTTCTTGGGTCCTCTGAAATGCCCCCAAGGACATCTGGGCACCTGTCTAACTGCTTTCAGAATAACTGGAATGCTTAAAGTTCCATGGTAGGTGGCATGCTTGGAATGCAGGTGATTCACCTCAAGGGACCTGGCCAATGTCTAACTACAAAGGGTCACCCACCAAATGAGACAAAATAAACTCAGGTATGCAGGCTTCAAAGGTACTAAAATAGCCCTTCACAGGATCTTTATTCCTAGAATATTTAATACCATATCAGACACCACCCAAAGTCTATGTCTAAGATCTCAATACCACAAAACAAATGAAGCCCAAAAACCTAACAAACCCCTCTAAACCAGCCGTTCTCTACCCGGAGAGCTGAAATCCCAGGAGAGTTAAACCCAACCCTGTCTCCGAGAGGAGACATCTTTTCTGCTCATCTCTGCAGTGTTGCTATGGGTTTATCAGACTGTTTGAGCTTCTAAAGAGTTCATTAAACCTGAATGTGAATAATGCAATAAATATTTTCCAGGTTGTATAAGACATGTAAGGGCTTGAATGAGCAAATGAGCATGTCCAAATTGCCTGTTTTCTCCAGAGACATTTTTAATTGGATTCTGCCCAACCCTGCAGACTATGAAGGACTTACCTTTTGGGAAGCCAAGTACTCCATGCCTCTGGCCAGCTGGTAGGTGCATGACACCAAGTCCTTGAAGGTCATCTGCTCCTCTGGAACTCGGTTAATGTCATAGGAGTACTCCATCCCTGGTGGCCTCCGGGCTCGGAGGTATTCTCGGAGATTGCCTTTCGAGGCATACTCAACTATGACATAGAGTGGCCCTGTTGACAGAAAAGAGATGCTCCCTAAAGCTAAGATCTCAGGATCTGCCCTGGGGCAATGAAGTAAAGAATTTTTAGTTATTAGGAACAATTTTTTTTTGATTGTTTGTTTGTTTTTAAGTTTTAACATACTTCAGAAAATCATTGATGAAAGGAGAACACCTATGTCCTAATCTCCCTAAAATGGTAATCAACACTTGGTTCTGATAGCCTGAAAAGGCTTTAAAAAAAAGATACAGTCTAAGTGTTCTTTCTGATCTCTCCATTCTCTACTTGTGCCTTCTCAGAAAAACAATGGATGTCATAATTTGCTCTCTTCAATATAAGCTCCCAGTCCTTTCTCCTAATTTTTTTTTTTTTTTTAGGAGAGAGTGTATGTGCTCACGAGAGAAAGACAGAGACAGAAAGGGCAAGAAAGCATCTCCCATCTGGGCGTGGTCACACTGCACCACTTCTCCTTCATTTCTATCTGTCAAGATTTTGGGCATTCACATACATGCACTTGGCATGTTTTTCAAACTACTGTGGTCGATCAATGTGGGATCCAGCTCCCTTGACCAACAGACTAGGAGATCAACCTTCATTTTAACTATTCTGCATATCATATTTGTTTATCAGTAAAAATAGATTATTTGTGTGTGGGGCGCAGCCCCATAGAACAGTGACTAAGTGCTATGCTTTAGGAATTGAATCCCCTGTGGCCGACTGTTCTTCAAATACCAGCCTCAGTAGCTTGAAAAACATGCCGTGCTCATGTGTTATGTGTGCTCCAAATCCTGACCACATCCTCATTGGAGAGTTCTCTTTCCCCTCTCTCTCTCTGGTTAGCACACACACGCCCCCTGGCTACACACACACATACATACACACACACACACACACACACACACACACACACACACTGGCATCCTTTTTAACACATTATTTAAACACATAAATGAATAATAAAGGCAATACTTTGCTACAATTTCCCTCTAAACATTATCCATGGAATTCAGTTCAGCTGACAAAAATAAGTCTAATCTAGATCCTTCCTTTTCACAGCCACATATATTCTGTCATATAAATATACCACTCTTTATTTATCCATTCCCCTTTACTCATGGGCATTAGGTTGCTTCCAGGTTTCAGCCATAACAAATAGTAGGCAATCAACATTCCTGTGCATGTTTCCTTATACACATGTGCAATAATTTCTCCATGGTACAGACTAGAAAGTTGGCAAACTACAGCCTGCAGGCCAAATTCTGCTCACTGCCTGTCTGAGCAATTAAATTTTATTGGCACAGAGCCAGGCCCATTCATTCCTGTATTGTCTAGGGCTTCTTTCTCATTGCAATGGCAGAGATGAGTAGTTGCAACAAAGACCATAAACCCACGAAAGCCTAAAAGAGCTACAGTCTCCACATCCAGAATAAGGTGGCTGACCTCTGTATCGTCCTAAAAGAGAAACTGTTAGGCAAAAAAAAAAAAAAAAAAAAAGGCCATTTTCATGTTTATTAATTACTGTCAAATTGATTCCCACAGCATCAGGAAGCATTCAGTGAAAGAGGCCAGGTTTCTGTCCCCTGTGGAAAAGAACATGTACCACGTTCTCCTCTTTTCAGCTATTCTTAAGAGTTCCCCCATCTGTTACCCGTAGCAAGACATGAATTCCCCCATTTTAAGAAAAGAACTTCATAAAACACAGGATCTTATTTTAAGCAATCTCTCTTAGCACTCATAAAACAAAATAATAAGGAGGCTGTCTTTTCTAAACACCATCCAGGTTATAACCTAGAACCAGCAGGACCTTTCAGGCCCTCAAACCCAAAGCTGCCCTACATTCGCCTTTCCCTAGTCTCCCAGGTACAAGCACAAGACTCCTTTTGTGCTCATGACTGGAAACATCTTGCTAAAGGTATTTTAAAGAGAACCAGAGGGACCAGTGGATGGTATAGTGGTTAAGGTGCTAAACTCCCACACAGCTGACTGCAGTTTAAGTCCCGGACCCAGCGGCTTGAAACTCACACTGGGAACTTGCATGCCCAAAATCCCAAGAGGAGAATGAAGGAGATGGGATTGCAGTCTGGTCATCCCCCCCAAGGGAGAGGGCTAGGGGTGGTTTCTCCTTTTCGGTCTCTCTTTCTCAGTCTCTCCAGTGAGCACATGTGCCCTATGACAAAAATCTCTTAAAAAAAAAAAAAAAGAGAGAGAGAGAGAGAGAACTTGAAGCATATACCTGAGGTGCTCTGGGAACACAATACAAATGCCCCACTGTTTCTAAAATGATTCTAATATTAAACCACCAAGCATTTGGATGAAACTACTTTTCCCCCCTACTTACCATCCTGGGTACAAGCTCCGAGGAGATTTATGATATTTTTGTGTTTTCCAATCATCTTCATCATCTCCATCTCTGATACCAGGTCAGAAAGGTCCTTCTCTGTGGCATCATCTACAAACATCAGGTAAATCACAATCAGCTGATTTCTTCTAACTCATCAGCTGCCATAGTGACTTCCCAAAACTTAGTTGAAACAGCATAAAAATGAAGTTTAGAACTAGAAATGACTTTCCAAATCATTTCCCTCATTTTCTTGGTGAATGGACAAAGGCTTACCAGGAAACTGCTGTGTTCTGTGTCAAAGAGCTTACTGGGGTCAATGGGGTTAGTAGTTGGGATTAGGCCTCTGATGCTGGGACCAATTCTTTTCCTATAGATCTCACTGAGAGTGTTTTCCTCAATTATAAAATAATCTACCCTCTGGCCTACCGAAGGTGCCTTAGAAAATCACATCAAACACTGTGGTACCTGAAGCAACTCTGAAGACAACCAGAGATCAGGGTGGGGGCATTTCAACTTACTATAGACTTTCTCCAGACCAAGCATTCCTCCAACCCCAGGAGCCCTGAGAGCATTCACAGATGGGCTCAGGGGATCCACCCCTCAATGGTATACACAGTGTGCGTGAGCGTGTACGTGTGCATTTTGAGCAGGGCACAGGTTCATGCTTGCCATTGGCTTCTCAAAGGGGGACTGCAGTTCCCATTCTAAGAGAAGTTTTATAAATCTCTGCTCTTTCATTTTAAGCAAGAATGGCAGAGGTCCTACATATATGGGGTACCAGTTAGCTTCTAATAAGTGGCAAGATTCTTCCCTGTGTGACCCTCTCCAAGCTAATTCAAAAGGGAAAAATTTTAAAATAAAAGGAAGAAAGAAATAGGGCCACAGATATGAACCATACTACAAAAGCTTTTTAGCTTTGCAAAGGTTAGAGCAAAACAAATGACTGAGTGTGCAGTCTACACTGAATGCATAGAGAAGGAAAGCTGCCACATAGAAGGGTGGGAGACGGGGAGAGGATGTATACTCATGGACACACAGCTCAGGATGGTCTCCTCACTCCAGGCTCTTAGCCATCTACTGACTGTCAAAAAGCACACGCCACAAGGGCTCTGGAGTAATGTCCTTTTTACATCCTAAAAGAAAAGCTGCCAGCCAGGGTGTAACAAGAGAAGTAGAACTCCCAGAACTCTCTTTCTGCAAAATCCCCATGTAACTCTGAGCCCTGAAAGAGACACATAACCTGGGCCCTACCTCATCCATCCTACCTCACCCAGCCAGGGCTGCTTTTATTGGTAGTACCAAGACACCTAGGGTGAGAAACCACAGTCCACCTTCCTGGCATCAAACCCTGAGATGGGGAGCATCTCAAGACATTTCAGTCTTTCTTGAAAGCCATTAAGATCAATAGATTAAAAAAATAATAAATCATTTTTTTGGTAGCCTGCTACCTCCCCTTAGGAAGGGTCATGACTATTCCATGAGAAAGAAAAGGCCTAACTCTGAAGTGTTTGCAATGTCCCAGGCACCCTGTATCAAAGGACACACCTCTCTGCCTGGAAATGTGGGAAATACTCCACTTGAGATCGCCTCTCTGAGATGCCTACAATAGGATTTAAAATGTGACCATTCCGAATAACTCTTCTCATATAAGGAAACTGCAGGAGGAATAACTTAATGGTTAAAAGTTCTTTAAGCTCCTTGGACATAGGCATGACGCAGGGTTAGAAGGTTAATGCAGAAATGTTCAGACTCCCACGAATACTACTGAAGATTTACATATTGGGGTAATTGTTTACACGCCCCAGAAGGCTTTGCACCAGCCCCAATCCTGTTAGTTCCTTTTTAGCTTTTAAGTGACTCTTCCAAACCAGTACCATTCCTGCTTTGTTCCTCAGCAAAAGACAATGCATGCTGGCTGCTCCCTAAGCCTCCTGGCTCCCTCCAAAAATGCCTCTTGCCTTTATTTGTAAGTTAAGGTTTCGGTCTGGACCAACATATCTAGCCCCATCTAAATCCACCAATTGCATATGAATTGATATTTTCTAAGCACATTAAAAAAAAAAGAGAGAGGATGAAGAATCAGTCATCTCTAAGGAGTCAAAGAATAACTCAATCTACGAAGTTAGCACTTCCTAACAACACTGGCTTTTCTTTTTTATAAGTACGAACAGCTCAAGATAAATAGTCTGTCCAAGATGCTGATTTATACTGAAAACTTCTCAACCCCTAGGTCAACTATGTGCTCTCTGACCCCCTGCCATGATAGAGTTCACATGCCACAAAAGGGACATTCCTGATAAAACCCTGGGCTCTTCCCCACCCCCCACCTACCCACCTCCCCACTTACCTTTCAACATCTTCACTGCCACAGTGACCGCCTCCTTGGGCTTGTCTTTGTCGATTCCCACTGCTTCAGCCATGACCACTTGTCCAAAGCAACCTTCCCCCAGGGGTTTGCCCAGCGTCAGCCTAAATGTGTAAATAGGGGATTAGCACACAGCATCTGGTGAAGGGGTGTAGTGAGGGAAATTCCAGAACTAAATATAAAAATCTTTCAGCAGCTTGCAAAGGCATGGAGCACTTATCATATGGAACTAATGAGACTTAGGGTACACACGCGCTTGAGTATTTTCTTAGTGACGTTTTAGAGAATGTCAATGACTGGTGGAACAGCTATTAAATTTCACATTTGTATTCTTGATTTATTTTCTTTGTGGAGGCTATCGCTGCTAGTGAGGTGGTCAGCTTCCCTAAGTGCCAACAACAAGGAGTTTTTGATCTGCAGCCAATGAAATATTTGTAATCTAGAACATCTCAAAGAAAAACGTTAAAGCTGTTCTTATTATTTTGTCCCTGTAAAGTGGCAGCTTTAAAATCACTGTTATTCAAATACCAATGAATTTTATGGTCACAGCCCTTGCCAAGTTACAGGATATGAATCTTAAATGCGTTTCAAGGATCTCTAATTTTTCACTAAAGGAAAAAGGAAATGCTTAAAAATGGGGGAAAATTTTGTTTGGTAGAAATTTAGAAATTCTTATGATTACTCAAAAGTAACAATGAGGGAAATCCAAAGGGAACACCACAAATTAAATTTCTAAGCTTAAAAGCTCTGTGTACGTCATATGAACAGGCATGGATCGTCCTTGAGAGTTCCAGAAATCAACAGAATTGAGAAGTCTTTGGAATACTTATGAGTGTGGTTTTTTTAAGCATACTTCAGCAAAGTACTGAGCTGTCAATAGTAAACAGTATTTACAATAAGTACACGATGGCCTGCTCAAGTCCCCTCGAAAGACAGGGCAACATATGCGATGCTGAGGTCATTCTGTTTCTATCTAGAACTAAAATTAAATTTAACATCTTGGCAGAAAATAAACATTTGCATTGGAAAAATGGCTAATTTATGTCCGACTGCCCTGCTACTACAAGCATAACAATCCTTTCTTTGTATAACTTCTGCCTCCAATCTAATAAACTGCTTCTAAATAGCCTTCATTCACTGGAACTCTGCTCCACCTACATTTGTGCTAAACACTATTTTGAAATGGCTAGCACTCAGATTTTCCACACTCAGGGTACCCCTGGGTAGAGCCTAGCGGTCCAGCACATACAGACGCCCACTGTTGACGGCAGTGTCACAGGTGGCACCACTATGGACTGAACCTGAAAGCTACAATTTCTTAAAGTATGATCACAACTCCCTGATTTAGTCATATATACAGAGGAACGTGCACATGAACCCACCTACTTGAATAATCACACACAGAGGGGGCCAGCAGCGTGCACAAGAAACACCCTTTCTCTCTCATTCTACAGGTAAAGATACCATTCCTGAGGTTTCTCTGGTGTTCAGCAGTAAGTATTCAATAAACATGTCTTAAATAAATAAATAAATGGTCTTTTTGTGATAGCACACGAATAAATTAGAAGTTACTTCCTTTGGGACCAGCAGCTGGCGTAATGACTACGTCACCAGACTCCTATGTAGTCACCCACGGTTCAAGTCCGGATCCGGTGGCTTAAACTCACACTGGGCACGTGTGCGTGTGTGCCCAAGATCTCGAGGGGAGAATGGAGGAGAAGTGATTGCGGCATGGTCATTCCCCCTGGGGGGTGATTTCTCGCTTTCAGTCTCTCTGTGTCTGTCTTTCTGCTGAACGCACACACCCTATAGCAAAAAACCTCTCAATTAAAAAAAAAAAAAAAAAGAAGTTAACTTCCTTTAACACTTCCTGAATATATCACCACACAATTATTTTGTTCTAGTTGATAGTATACGGTAGTCTATCTATGTTGGTATTTGGAAAACAAAATTGATGTAAAACTATGTGAATCAAAATCATGAGTACTGAGTAAGCTACTTTTCCCTCCAAACAGAACTCCCCTTCTCTGGAAAAGCTCTTTGTGTTTATCTATGTGTGTATGTACACACAGGAAATATACATGAAATGCTTCTCTAACATCATCACAGGGGGATGCTGCAAACTGTCAAGACAAACAGGGTAGCTGTTCATAAGCAAGTTAAGAGCTCACTCATGTTTGATGCAGAAATACCATCAGCATTTCTACCTTCCATTACTCTCAAGCTGTGCATACTCTAACTGCCAAAGAGCTGCCCCAGACGTGAGCTGCAGGCCCTGCGATGCCTACTGTACTTCATTATGAAGGTGGGGACCGTGGTTGGTCCCTGCCTAAAGGATGGTGGGCTAATAGCCCAAGACCGGCCCCCTCAACCTATGCCTGCTACGACCGTCTTGCTGAGGTACGTCATCAGGGTCCCCAGGTTACTGATACATGAAGCGAAATGAAGGTAAACTCGCATCAGCCACAAGTCGTGCTCAGTCCTGGGCAAAGAACCATGACCCTCCTTTACATGAAAGAAATTCAGAGAATCAGGAGACTCACCCAAGGTGGCAAGTCTCTGCCTGGCTGAGCCAGTATTCAAATCTAGCCCAACAGAAGGACCTGGATTTCAAGACAAACCAAGAGATACACAACTCCCAGCAGTGCCTTCAACAAAGCCCATTAACCAAGCATCTGACTGGAACACCTACATGTCATCTGGTATGGAAAATATTACGAACCACAGAAATGAGATATTAGGTAACAATTTGAAGCTTTCTACTGGAATATTACATGAATAACCATTAAAAATGGCAATGCTGGGTGAAAATTCTTAAGGGAATTTATAAGCTACTTCTTGCTCAAAAGAAATGAACTACAAATAGTCACTAGAAACCAGAAGTTGGAATGTCAGATCTGTTTTATAAATTGGATAATTCCATTTTTATTCCATCTCACTGGGTTAGAATTGTCTAGGAATTTAAAAAATGACAACCAAATGCCATCTTGTTTTGGGGACCAGCCAGGACTTAATAGCTCTGCATTAAAAGAACTTTATTTTTTTCTTTTTTAAATCAACTTTTCCAGGAGTTGGTTATTTAGAAATACAATCTCACTTACTTCAGCTGGCATTGTCAGAGCCAGACCTTTGCAGCAAAAGATCATAAAAAGAAAATGTCAATCTAATATCCCCATTTATATATTAAGTCTCCATTCAGAAAAAGGCCCAATGTAAGTACTCACTTATCTCTTGGAAATTCCCATTTTGGATCCTCTGGCAGTTCATACTCAGAGACCCCGGCTAGCATGGGGGTGTCTGCTGTGGATGAGAGGCGCGTTGTTATCCTCACCAGCGGGGTGTTAGAGTTCATAGAGGAGCTGGATTCAGCAGAAACCTGTATACAAAATACAAAGAGGCAGATGTAATCCTGGCTCCACCTGAGAAGGCTGGTAATCAATGAGAGCCCAGCCAGAATATCGATTCTTAGAAAGGAAGTGCGTGTGTGGCGGGGGAGGGGAGGAGGGTTGTTGCTGTCCAAAATCATGGACCAAAATAAAAGCCCACTGGATTTAAATTTTTCTGTTCTCCCACCTATTAATACAGACATCTCTTGGTATCCACAGGGGACTGGTTCCAGAACCCCCATAGATACTGAAATCCACAGATGTTCAAGTCCCTTACATAAAACAATGTAGTACTTGCATGTAACCTACATACATCCACCTGTACCCTTCATCTCTAGATTACTTATAACATCTAAGACAATGCAAATACTATGTAAATAGTTGCTTAAGGAATAATGACCCAAAAAAGTCTATTCGGCACAGATACAACCATCCCAGGCCTAACTACAAAGTACACAAAAGCAACAACCTAACATCTTCCATCTGAAGATGGCTGGAACTACAGGCATGAAGCCCATTTATATGGAGGGCTAATCAACTAGATTTCATCCAAATTGTGTGCCTCTAAAGTCACATTTTCATGTAACATATTCATAAAGTATCTGATCAAAATATAAATTTTACTTTCTAATTCCTGTCACTAGAGGACACATACATGGGCCCCACAGGCTTCATGCTGCCTTTTTGCCTGTGCCTATACTTGAGCCCTGAGTAATCTGTATTCTCTGAGGCCTGGTCTGATTATGGAGCAATGCCATCTTATGAAATTTCATAAAACCGTTTAGAAAATCAGCAGTTCCATATTTCTTCTGTCTTCTGAAATGTAAAGCTATTCAGCTTTCCCTGAGGATTTGAGCATGGCTCTGAGTCCCTTTACTGAAGGCAACCTAAGACCAGACCCTGGGGATCATTCTTGTGTCACCCCTGTCCTGGAAACTTGCTGATGCTCAGGCCATTCCGTGAAGATGGACTGCCTCTTGTCAGCTTCAGTTTCAGAAACCAGTGCACTGAACACAGGGGATGTCGAGTCAGGGGAAAGAAAAACACACCTTTATTCACATTCCACAGGAGAACTGCTGTCCAACAGGGGAGTATGCAGGGCTTCACTGAGTTATTTTCTCATTTACCCTGACCTGTTGCTGCTTTGTCTGATAATAAAATTACCTAAATAGATTGTTGTCCCTTGACTGGTTCTGTGAAGGAGAAAAACGCATGCAGAGCCTACTTGAAGGTCACTTGTGACAACTACCACAGAACTGTCTGATTGTGGGCTGCTTACACACTGCCTCATTCTAACCCCTGAACAAGATTTTGGCCCCAGAAATGGAATGTGAGGTTAAATGTGACCTGCATGGTAGCCCTCTAGTCCACCTTGGCTTCTGTCTCCCACATGGCTGCCCAGGTGGGTAGGACTCCCCAGTGGTGCTTACAAATACCTCTTAAGTGGGAGGTGGCAAAGACAGAGTCTAAGTGAATAAATTTAGTTGGGATGAATCTTAACACGGTAGATCCTAGACTCTTCTCATAGCAAAACAGAAGACCTGTATCTGCACCTATTCAGAAAGTCTCGATCTTCTCTTTCAAAAAGCCAGACTATCGTTAATATAGGTTAGAAACTCGAAAAGACACCCAAGAAGAAACATTCTAGGAATAAATAAGAAGTTGTTTCCAGTATTAAAAGTAGCCGTTTGGGGTACTTTTTTTTTTTTTTTTTTTTTTTTTAATGACAAGAGGGAGGTGAGGAGGGACAAAAGAGGGAGAAGGAGGTATCTGTGACAGGGTCTTATCATGTGATCCTCTGCCTTAGCCTCCTGGTTAGCCAGGATGACAGGCACGTGCACCACATCCAGCCTGCCGGGGTTGGACGGGAATCTGCACACAGGCCTCCCATTCGGCCCCAGCCTCACACAGCAGTGCTCCACCACTGTACAACCACAGCTGGGCAAAGAAGTAGCCTGTTTTTTTATTGTTTTTTGTTTGTTTGTGTTATTTTTTTTAAACATGGAATTCCTGTTATCTTTTAAAACGTACCTGGGTACATTTCTGAGCCTGCCAAGCATTCTTTTGGTGGCTGGCGTCTTAAATTTTATAATGCATAGTATAAGCAATTTACTCAGTATGCCATAATTTTTTAAAAGGGGGGCAGGGAGGAATTGAAGAACTATTAATTAAGGTGCTGGGAGTCTCACACAGTGTCCAGGTGACACGGGCAAACAGCAGAAGCCAGAAGGAAACAAGAAGGTAAATGTGAGAGATACTGGGAATCTACTTCCACTTCCCTCTAATGTCACAGACAGGGCAAAACCCCCATCCAGGGCAAATTGGATAACTTCCAAGTCCCCTCCACGTAGTCCACAAAGTATCCCAGCTCACTGCAGTGTGCTGCCCTCATCTGCACGACTGAGCAGACCCCAGAGAACATGAGGATTTCCAGCTCCCCCAACTATAGACACATCTTGAGCTCCATCCACAGAGAAGGGGCTCAAAAAGATGCAGCATGGGTCGAGCTGATGATGACTCCCCAAATCTTTCTGTCCATCACACTCATTCTGCATCATGGCCACATGCTGTGGATTTGCAAGGAGGCTGGTGTTTTCAAAGAATAAAAGGTCTTCCAGAAAGTTCTTCTATATAAACAGACAAAAATCACCACTCACTACAATGGGAACATGTGCTTGAAAATTACAGGCAAGATGTTCTGGCCAAACAAGTAAAAGTCAGCCTAGCAATGAGACACCACTGGCCCCAAGTAGCCGAGATCCAGCAGATTCTGCAGATCTCTGCACGCCCGGCAGTGCAGCCCCTCCTTATTGGACACCAGGGTTTCCAGAATCCTACTATCAGGGTGTGTGGTGCTGCCTTAGTCGAGAGAGGGAAACTGATGGAGCAATCACTGTGGCCACAGTTCTACACGATGTTAACACCCAGCAGGCAGAAGCATATTTGAGCTTCTGTGCTTTCTCCCCACAAATCACTGCTCTCATCAGCCAGGCTTACAGAACAGGATGAAGGGAAAGCAGCCTTCCCACGGTGAGGTGTGAGAACACAAGCATTCAAAGAGTCTCTGGAATGATACATAACACAGTTAGCAGTGGTCACTTGTGGGGAGCAAGGTAAGGGCTTGGGGGGAGGGAGTAGAAAATATGTCTCTTTCAGAACTTTCTAGACCATTTGGATTTTATTACCATGTATACATATTTCTTTTATGTTTTGGAAGAAGTACTTTCTCTAATAAAAATATTATTTAAAATAATAAGGATCTGAAATGAGGCATGAAAAAAGTGAAAAGAAAATGAAGGGTATAGGCTTGAAATACAACTGATTTCTAAAATGCGTTAGAAATCCTAGGATCATTGCTTTCATCCCTTCCTTTTGGTACCCAGCTGAATTTTGTGGGCATCACAGCACTCTCCAATATGGTGAACTCCAGTGACTTCCCACAGTCAAACAGCCAACCCTAGTTGCTGCCCTGCCTCTGCTAATTATTTATGATGTGAGACTCCCAGTGGGATGGGCTGCATTCTGACCAACCATACCAATGTCAGTCTGTACAGACTGTCAGGTCCACACTCCAGTTTCAACCCTGGCTAATTGTGTGCATCTTAGGAAGTCCCTTAACCTTCCTAAGTCCAAGTTACTTCATTTGTTAAAAAACAGACAGGAAGGCTAGCTCTGTGGCTTAATGGTTAAAGGAGTTAGATCCCACATGGCCTACTGAACCCTTCAAATCTTGGCCCCAGCGGCTGGCATGTGTGCCCAAAACTCCTGATGGGGGAAGAGACGGAGGGGAAGGTATTGGGCATGACTGTACCACAGTGCAGAGGAGGGGATGCTTTCTCCTTGTTTCTCTGCCAGTCTCTCTCTGGCAAGCACAAGCATTCTCTGGCAAATTTAAAAAAATAAAAGAGAGATAGGAAAAGTTCCAACTGTGTAGAGTTAATGTGAGGACAAAAAGGGGGCGGGGGGGGACCAGTAAATTGTTTAGCACTGAGTCTGGCCACTTCTAGGAGCTCGGCGATATTTGTCACCAACACAATATTTTCTCTCAGCACCTTCAGAGTCATTTGCTGCCCAGATCTAAGGGAATCCATGGTGGACCTCTCTCTAGATAGCCTGGGGCATTTGGAACTAGGGTGGTTCTGCGTGTAAGATAAAGTCGGACTGTATGCAATGAGGAAGAAAATCCAGTGACAGTAAGGGCTGACCACAGAATAAGATATGCCTTCAAGCACATATTTGTTTGGCACGAGGCCCTCTGCTCACAACCAGGATGGGCTGGGTTGTGAGGGAGGTTATGAGGGAGAAATAAAGAATCTAGGAGTCAGGAGAAAAGCTGGAGGGTAGAAAATCCTCATGACGAATATGGCTTAGAGGCTGTTTCAGAACAGAAAATGTGAACATCTAAGTCTGAAGTGAACTGCTCTGTGGCTAACTTAACGATCCCAAAGGAATCTGTATGGCAAAAGTTCACAAGTATACACACACCTTCCCCAGTCGGTGTCTTAACAGGTCTTCATATGAAAATGAAAAACTTCATAAATAAAAAGAAAATTAAAAAAAAGAAAATAGAAAAGCCTTTATGAGCACTGTTGTCACTTTTTTTTTTTTTGAGAGGTTCTTGCTATAGGGCGCGTGCGCTCGCCAGACAGACAGAAAGACATAGAGACAGAAAGCGAGAAATCACCCCCCAGGGAGGATGGTCACGCCACAATCCCTTCTCCTCCATTCTCCTCTCGGGATCTTGGGCACGCATGCACATGCACCCGGCGTGAGTTTTAAACCACCGGGTCCAGGACTCGAACCGCGGTCGACTACGTGGGAGTCCAGCGACATAGCCATTACGCTAACTGCTAGTTCCCTGTTGTCACTTTTATAATAAAAACCCATGTGTATGAAAAGGATTACTTACAGGATTTTTGTTCAGATGAAATGTGGAGGTGTAGGTTACACAAATTTGGAAAGTACTTTTACAAAAACACAAAAGGGAGGGGGTCATGAATGGTGGCAGAGAAATAAAATATGGTGCTCTGTGAGGCTGACCACGAGGGAAGGTTCCAGGTTTGTGTCCAGAGACCCCGCTATGTGCGCTGGCCATGTGTGCGCCTATGATCCTGGGCTGGCTGGGGACGACCTGCGGCATCAAGACCTTGGTGGGGTGCTGTCTGTCTCTCTCTCACTCTTGGAATAAATATACTTAAACACACACGCACAGAGGTAAGGTAAGAAAATGCCTGACGTGGGACCAGCAGTTAGCGTAATGGCTATGTCGCTGTACTCCCACGTAGTCAACCGTGGTTCACGTCCCAGACCCGGCAGCTTAAACTCACGCCAAGCGCGTGTGTGTGTGTGCCCAAGATCCCGAGAGGAGAAGGGATTGCGGCGTGGCCATCCCCCTGGGGGTGATTTCTCGCTTTCTATCTCTCTATCTCTCTCTGTCTTTCTGGCGAGCGCACGCGCCCTATAGCAAAAACCTCTCCAAAAAGAAAATGCCCAACGTATAAAAAACTGCAGAATTCGATCCATCTGTCTATTGAGGTACATCTTAATTTTTACCTCCATGCATTTTTACTATGCTTTTAAAATCCCCTCTGGGACTGTAAAGTACAACTGGCTTTCTCTTCACTCCCTTTTACTCAGAGCAAACCTATATCAAGGGCTTGGCGCAATCTCTGCCAGGCAATTCCCCCCAAGACACAATGTTTCACAGGAGCTTCTTTCCTGGAATCATGCCTGCTGCCCACCTTCGAAATCCTTCTACTTCTTCAACATTATTAGATCATCACTTTTTAACCTTGGCACAAAAACATAATCTTCCCTCTCTGATACTTTTCAATTCTAACTAGAAATACCAATTCTGGAGTTTCCTAATTTCAATTCTACCTAGAAACACCAATTCTGGAGTTTCCTAACTAGTTTAAAAATATCCCGTTGTTAGTAATAAGTTACATATAAACGATTAACGCTAACACTCTAGTAAACTGTTTTCCCACTCCCCAATCCTGGCAAGGCATTCTTTCTTTCTTTCTTTTTTAGCATGTATTTTCACAGTCTTCAGTTAAGCTTCCTCACTTTCCGGAATCTCTTTACCATGTGCCATAAATCAAGCTTTTAACTAAATGTGCTTTTAGTATATTTCCACAGTACATATGGGAGATTAAGCAAGGAAGTATTTTTTTTTCCTTTTCTTTTTAAAGGGCTACTAAGAAATATTGCTATCTCTTTATACTAGATTAAATCTTCTTTAATTGCCAGAGGGCACATGCATTTGCCAGAAACAGAGAAAGGGAGAGAGAGGGAGACAGCCATCCCCAATAGGCATCATGGTTATGCTACGATCACTTAATTTCTCTATCCTGTTAGGATTTGGGCATGCACACACGTTAGCCCAGCATGTTTTTCAAGCTACCAGGACCAGGATTCGAATTATGGGGTGGGCCATGTATGATCCTGTTCCCTTTACCATTGTGGGCTGGTTCACAAACTAGATTAAATTTAACAACTCATGGGCACCTCAAAGAAAACAGAGCAAGCAGAAGCAAAGATGCTACAGAGGATGCTACAATATTTGTGTGTTTATTCCTGAGGACAGCAAATACCCTTGGAATATACTTCACCAAAGAAATTCTCTCGCGCGGGACCAGCAGACAGTGTAATGGCTATGTCTCTGGACTCCCATGCACTCAACCACGGTTCTAGTCCCGGACTCGGTGACTTAAACTCACGCCCGGGCACGTGTGTGTGTGTGCTCAAGATCCCGAGAGGAGAATAGAGGAGAAGGGACTGCAGCATGGCCATTCCCCCAGGGGATGATTTCTTGCTTTCTATCTCTCTCTGTCTTTCTGGTGAGCGCACAAGCAGTATAGCAACCCCCCACCCCCCCCAAAAAAAAGAAAAATTCTCTCTCGGACTGTGAATCCTTCCCAAAGAGAACACAAGGCCCCCTAGTTAACATGCTTCTGCTGTAAGCCTTGGCCACCACTCTGCTATAGCATAACAAAAAAATTGCATTCCCCTCCATATAAAATTTACATAATTAGGTGAAGTTGTTTATCTCTCACTTTTCTCCCTTAACGAGTCTCCCAAGTCTCCATCTCCCCTAACTCTTCCCCAGGAATCTATGAATGATTCGATCAGAGAAATGATGTGCCATTCCCAGACGGGATGGATCAGAAGACTGCAATCAGAAGATTGCATCAGCCCAAATCCAGGTCAGATCTTAGTCAAATGGCTGAGTCTTTCAGAGACTGAGAGAAGAAAACAGCAAACAAAGTGGGGGCAGTGAAGGAAGAGAAGCCTGCACGAAGGGCAGATTCCAGTTAAGCCAGCCATGACCATGCTAATTATCCAAATGCTTTCTGGAACCAGTGCGACCACTTGCTTGACCAAAACACAGAAATATCCAAGTTCCTGATGTTTTAGCTGCCAAGTATCAAACTTCTAGAAGTGGAATGTCCCTTCACATGGTGTTTAAGGACCATTAAAACACGGCTGGAGGGGGCCAGTAGGTGGCATAGTGGTTAAGGCACTGGACTCCCACATGGTCAACGATGTGCGAGTCCCAGACCTGGCAGCTTAAAACTCAAAAATGCCCAAAATCCCAAGAAGAGAACAAGGAGAAGGGGTTACAGCATGGCCATCCCTCTGGGAAGTGATTTCTCCCTTTCTGTCTGTCTCTTTCTCTCAGGTTAGCACATGTGTCTTTTTTAATCTCTCTTTAAAAAAAAAACACTGCTGGAGAACTGGCTCCTGAATCACATGTTCCTTCCCTATGTCTTCATCCTGTTCCTAACATCGCCAGGAATGTGCTGTTTGCCTTCCAGATATGGTTTGGAAAGATGGCCTTGAATATCCTTGATTTCTCACTGGTTTTCAATCTGTATCAGTGGCTCAGAGCAGGATACTAGAATCTGACAAAAATATTCTGCCACCCATTGTGATATGCCAGTGGCAGTGACAGTGTGGACTGCACACGAGATGAATTCACGGGACAGAGTCAACCACAGGGCCGTTAAATCTTCATCCTACCCCGTGAAAGTTCCTGGCTTATTCTTTCAGAGGAAGAGCCCGATGTACACAGTGAAAAACGGATTCAACAAACCCAGCAACACTGCACATCTTCTGAAGGAGCATCTTCATTTCCTTTGCAATCCCTCCTGTGCCCACTCCCTCATCCCCACTGCCCAACTCTTCGAGAGAGAGAACACAGAACTCTTTAACCCTTTAATTAAAGGATATGCAAAGGCTGTATCAATGGCCAATGGTTGTCCAGCAGACGTGTCCGAGAGCCAACGTGCCCCTCAATGAATTGGCCACTGCAGGTCTCATTTTAACAGGCTAAATGCCAAAGGAATGGAAGCAAGTGAGCAAGTACCTGGTACAGTGTCTGAGCCCTGAAACTGAATGTGAGATGAGCCCCCATCAAAGGACCCAGGGAGATCCCATATGCCACCCACCTCCCCTCACCAAAAGGCTGCTTCTCGTTCCCCAAGCATCAGAGTACATGAAACATCTCAAAATATTCGTAGTTCCTGGGAAATAATCACAAGGAACTTCTAACTAAAACACACTTCAGTGTCTTACACCAGTAGGTCCACTGCAGACTAGTAAATGTCAACAAGGAAAAAGCTTATGAAAGGATCAAAAAACTAACTTTTCTTGTTCTAAAAAGAGAACAATGATGGATTGAGCAGACTGAGTGAGATGCTATGTGTGTACTGTGTTGGGGGAGGGGTCAAGAAGATAAAATGTGGACTCTACTACAAAGCTACTGAGTGCTACCTGTGTGACAGAAGAGGCTGGGCCAATGCAGAATGAAAAACGGCCTCATAAATGCCTAAGAACAACCCATCCTCAAGACATCTGATTACAGGCTCACCTGTCGCCAGGTAAAGGCATGTTTGGCATCCCCCTGTGGTATTTTCTCTGTCATCAACATGTCTGCAGGCCTTCTGGGGCTTTTCATTCCAGCCACAGTCCAATAACCCTCTTTTATCCAGATACCCGATAGGCATCTCTTTCTCCACCAAAGAGGCTATGCTTATTGACCAAAAGTTCTTTGTTAAGAACCAATGACGTGCCCAATCTTGACATATATGAAAAGCTGAGATGTATCAACATTCCTCCAAATTAATTAATTTCCTGGCTCTTGCTCTTTCCAGGGACACTGCTATTGCCCGCTTTTCCTCTTCCTCTGTTTCTCTTAGACTCTATACTCTTATATTCTTTGGCGCCCTATTGAAATACAGCACAATTACATTTCAAATAAAGGCCTCCAAATAACCTGCACCCATTGGTAAATGCAACAGGCCACGTCTCACATGAAACTAAGTTTAGACCAAGCACTTAGTAAATTATGATGACTAGAAGGAAGGAGGGGAAAAAATAGAGAAAAGAATACTAATATTCTCTTTAGTTACACAGGGCATAAGAGAAAAATGGCCAACTTCAGTGGAGATGGACAATGAAGAAAAGCCAGTTAAACAGAGAGAGAAGAAAATATGACTATGGTTGAGTCAAGGCAATGTGGAAGGTGTCTGCCACTTTTACATTAAGTAAAAAGGAGTATTTTTACAGTTGTAGGAAAAAAAGATGATGAAATAATTAGAAGACAATGGCCTGGCTATACTAAATTACAGGTTTCATTGAGAAGGTAGTATTTTTTCCTATTAGAAAAAAAGCAACAATAGAGACAGGAATACCACTCCTTTTTTTTTTTTTTCTTTTTTCTTTTTTCTTTTTCTTTTTAACTCCCTGAGCCAGACTCTCAAGATGGTAGCTATATGAAAGGCCCAGAGGTACCTGGGAAGGAGGGAGAGTGAGGAAGGATGGCCATACCTCAAATCCACAGAACTCTCTGGCCATTAACAGTCATCTTAGGACTCGTCTCTTTTAGAAACTGGTCAGAAATTCAGCCCTACCACTGTATCCCTGGCCCCAAAACCAGTGGTATCATTCAAAATAATAATGGCATTCTTGGTGGCAGAAGTAATCCAATGGGCTCCTTTTTTTCCGTGCTTTTAGCCCAATTTGGTCATTCGCCTTCACCTGATGCATACTCCAAATTTTATTCTCAGCCTCCACAAAAAAAGACCTGCTTGAAACATGACTTCAAAGAGGTCGACAGGAACGCATTCAGTGTGGAGTTTGGAGCTGGCCTGAAAAAGCTAGATCCATGCCCAAACCACTGGCTGACCAGTTGGTTCTTAATCCTTCTCAAAGCCTTATCCAGAAAGTATCATCACTACCTAAAGTCCCAGGAGAGGCAGGGCTGGGATTAACAAGAGTTTCTCAGTGTTCTTTTTAGAATCACCTGAGGACTTGCTTAAAATGCAGATTTCTAGCACCATCAGAGATCAAATGAACAAGAATTTCTAGGGCTAAAACCAAGGAATCTACAATTTTAGCATTACATACTGGCATAAAACCAGTTGTTTGCTACTTCAAAAATGATCTTTACTGAAACCAAATTCCAAATACATTTTTTTTTTTTTGAGAGGTTTTTGCTATTGGGCGTGTGCGCTCGCCAGACAGACAGAGACAGACAGAGAGACAGAAAGTGAGAAATCACCCCCCAGGGGGAATGGCCACGCCGCAATCCCCTCTCCTCCATTCTCCTATCGGGATCTTGGGCACGCATGCACACGCGCCTGGTGTGAGTTTTAAGCCATCGGGGTCTGGGACGCAAACCGCTGTCGACTACGTGGGAGTCCAGCGACATAGCCAGTATGCTAACTGCTGGTCCCCCAAATACATTTTTTTCAAAAGAGAGATTTTTGCCTCCCCCCGGGGGTATGGCCACACTTCAAGTCCTTCTCCTCCATTTTCCTCCGGAAATCTTGGGCATGCATACACATGCCCAGCATGATTTTCGAACCACTGGGTCCAGGACTTGAACTGTAGTCAGCCATGTGGGGGTCCAGCGACATAGCCACTGCACCATCTTCTGCCCCCACCCCCAAATACTTTTATAAATACTCTGCATTCACATCAGCCTTCTCCTTGTATCTTAGAGAATATGCAGAAAAGAATCAAAGTAGTTCCCATCCCACCCTCCTTTGCAGGAATTTGGAACTTCAAAGCAGAGGCGCTACCTTGCTCCATGTCTCAAAAACAAAATTAAACCAATTGGGAGGCACAAAGAAGCCAAAAATGTCTACCAAGGAGCAAGCTCAAGGTAAAAATAAAAAACAAACAAACAAAAAAAGACTGTTGTTGGTTCCACATAAAAATCATGTACCACAGAATCCACAGCCACACTTGTCAACTACTAACGATAACATAACATGTCCATATCATTCTATTGGGTTGTCGGAAAAGTCATGGCGTGTTTTTCTATGCAAAAATACACCATGACTTTCCTGACAACCCAATATCTTGCAGTGTATTCATGCTGGAAAAATTCATTTTATAAGTTGTGGTGATGTACAGTGACCGAATGTATAAAATAAATTTTCAAAAAAAAAAAAATCAGGTCAAAACTCAGTTTAGAAAGACATTATGGGCCGATTTAAACCAAGCAATAATTCAGATACAAACCCAGGACATAAGTTTTTAAATCTAGATTTTAAGAAAAGCAAGTCAAAGAAAACTAAAGTCTCTTTCCTACTAGCAGCATAAACCCCATCCAGATATTCATGTCTGCCTCAGAAAAAAGCCTTAGATCATGGAGACAAAAGTGGACGGGGCTTTGAGGAGACTGCTGTACTTGAGTTTTGTCAAACACACACAGAGAACTGCCACCAGAGCCCTGTCCAGGCCTGCTGATTAGCTCTCTGATTCTCACACCACGGTCCTGTCCTCCCTGGAACTAGACCCCATAGATCCCAACGATGCATCATGACTTGACTCGTAAGCTCCAAACACTGGATGTCCACCAAGCGACGTGTCGGAACCACCCACACATTAAAGCTCACAGAAGTAGAGGTATCAAAGCAGAGGAAAAGATCCAATCGCTGGCTGGGTCAAAGGGGAGGAGTAAATTTCTTTAAACTCTTTATCTACTTTCTGTTACCTGTCTCCGCAGGGGGATGCGCTTGGTCAGCTTGTGCACGGCTGGCTGGCTACTGAAGTCTGGCTTCTTGGTCGTGGTCTTCATTCGGCACAGGATGACAGTCACCACCATACAGGCAATTAAGAAGACCCCTATGCAGTAAATGCCAATTTCCAGGTAGTCTGGGGAGGGTGAGATATCCTTTTCTCTTACGGGAGCTAGATCATAGATCCAAGGGGAGGAACAAATAAGCAGGCCATAGAGTTAGGACACTGGATTGACATATCACTGCATAACAAAAGGAACTGCAAGGTGACAAACACTCTCAAGCCAAGACAGATTTCCCAATAACGAAGTGCTACAGAATGGCATAGGCCACAGGCTTCCCTGTGCCTCTCTCAAATGAAAATGAATAATCAAGGTTCCTTGCTTTACCATCACACTCTCTGGCCTCACTGGGCATTTACAAGACAGTGATTGGGTATCACCAAATTACCAGTGGTGAGCTATGAGGCTACAATCTGTTAGACATCTGGGCAGAGTGGGACAAACAACTGAACCCATAACAAAAGGACTGTATTTCAAGATAGTTTCTGAATGCAAATCATATTAAAAACTCTTAAATCTGAACAATGCCCACTTTCATTTCTAAGGAGACAGAGATCATGCTTCAGTTTTATTTGGGTAGGCTCTTCCAAAGGAAGACTCCACAAGGTGATTTGCCCCCAGATGATCACAGTGCCACATGAAATGGATATTCATCTAGTGGGCTAGTCTGAAAAAGTTTTGTTGTAAGTTTCTTAATACAGTCCAGCATTCAATTAAACAAATCAATGCATTTAATGTAAAGACTAAAATGGTTTTAATAAGGAATCATTATGCCCACACATAGTAAGTGAGTACTATTCCTTTCTAACCATTTAAATTTTTGTGATTCTGGTTATACTGATAACAACTTTCCTCGTAAAGAAAAAATATAAATGGTATTACATGTGAGGATACATTCAATTGCTCAGTATAACACATCCTTCCACCAACTTCTAATAATGTTTCCTCACTCCTTCGTCCTCAATGGTCAGCCTACAAGCAATGTATTTCCAAATAGTATTTCTATCACACTGCATTCTTAAGTTAATTTGCTACTACTGTCAGGCAAATCGGTTAAGAAGTGCCAATTAGGCACTCAAAGAATGCAATACTGCAAGTAAAAGCAAGCGCCATGTAAGAGGCATCTCATTGTTTCAAAGCAAATATTCACAGAGCAGATTCACAACAAAAGGCAAAATAGATGCAATGGTATTATTTAGAGCTTATACATTTTAATAAGAAAAATACTTGCAAGATAGTCAAAACTTTCAGCAGCGCAGCACAAAATGAAACGATCAATTTATTTTTACTAGATAACAAAATAAGCATGCAGGTAGGCACCATACTCTAAAAACAAGGAATTAATAACTGGAGTGGAACATCATGAACTAGCAGACCACAGTCTATGCAGTTTCACAAAGGAAATGACAACAAGGCAGATGCATCAGAGAGCACAGTGTTTATCAAGAACATTTGACTAGAATAAAGATATTGGTTAAAGATTCAGATGGCAGCAATGTTTAGGCAACAGGGCTTCACTGATGTTGATTTCTCTGTAGAGCAGAAATAACATCAAGCCCGAGAAAGCAGGAGCATGCTTTGCAGTAAAAGCAAACTGAGAGTCCATTCTATCGCCAACATGCAAAAAGCCACCGATTCCCAAGTACGTAGTAACACACTGCTTCTGTGCACCCTATGTTCAGAGGTGCTTCTTCCAGGCACCTCAATATATATCCGTCTATTTACGGCTCATTAAAAATACAAAGTAGGATGAGAGTATAGTAATAAAATACATGTGGGATTTTAGCAAAATGGAATTTGAAATGAGAAAATTTCGCTTTGAATCTTACAAAGTAATTTCAGCTCCATTCCTTAAGAAAGCGGGGGATGGGCTAATTTATACAGTGGCTCAATGACTCACTAAAAATGTAAGATTCCCTTCATGTTTTATGGGTGAAATTTTACTTGATCATAAATTTGAGTAGGATCTCACTGTAAGTGAATTTCCAAGGCAACTCTCTTATCTCTGGGGGATTATCTTTAACATATTTTTATCTATATGCAAGGATAAAAGGGGCCATTTCTGAGAACAGAAGCTGTGTTAATTTTATAGCAATCAACCAAGAAAAGGGAAAAACCAATGGAGAGAAGAGCAGTATATACCTGGCAGAACTGTCAACCATGCAGAGTGAAAGGATATCCCAATAGAATTACCCGCCAAGCATGTATATTCCCCAGCATCCTCAAAAGTTACATTCCGAATATAGAGAACCTCAATCTCTTTGTCCGTGGTGTTAACACCGGCAGCCTAGAAAACAAGGGAAGCAAGAGAAAAAGCTAGACAACACAAGAATGATTGTGGAGAGGCCATGGAACCATGAGGCGTCGCACCAGGGACTCCAAGGGGTGCTGACCACCAGGAGATTCGGACCGCAGCCCATCCACAAAGCCCACAACCAAGAGACATCGAGCAACGCTGGCCAGCTCACCTCCACAGGCCCATCACCACACCGGCTTCACCACCTAGACATGCATGCAATCGAACGCATGGAAAAATCAACCCACAGAGGTCCATTCTCTTGGCCTTTGCCTAGGTTTTGATTTAGGAGGGGTTTTCCATATGTACAAAGCCCGGAAGGCCAAGGTGGGTTCTGGTCCTGCCAGGTGCAGATTCCCACCTCAAAAAAATAAATAAATAAATAAATAAAAAGATGGTTCTATGTAAATTGCTGTGTTATAAAACAAAACAGCCCAGATAGACATTGTACACTTCCCCCAGACCTATGGGAACCATGGTAGAAGGCTGTCTGGGTTAGAGGCTCTGGTTGTTTTTAGTTCTTTCATAGCATTGAAAAAAAATGGAAGAAAGCACAACTTTGGTAACAAAAAAAGGTCTTTTTTTTTTTCCTCTTTTGAAATAACACTTGAATGTGAGTCACAACAAACTAAGAAAGTCAACCTTCTGCCTTCAACAGCACAATCATTAAGGTGAACTACTTCAGATTTGGGATAGCCTGGTCAAAGACCAGCATCTTATAAAGGTCAGTTATACAACCACCACCACACACACACACACAAAAAAAAAATAGGTGTCTGTTGGACAAATTATATGGTGCCAACATTTCTCTAAAAACTTGGGGTGGAAGGAGACACAAATTCTGCTGATAGTGAAATGCCACAAATTCAGTAGGCATATAGGCATGTTTAAAATGGTGTCAATGTGCAGTGAGGATGGGAAATGTGCAGTTCAGACAAGATAAACCAGAAAGAACAACTTAAAAACTGGGTGGGGGTGGAAGGTCATCTTTAGAAGAAATGAGAGCAAGCACTTTGAACATTGTGGGAATTTTTCCATGGCTGCTGGCATTGTACCAGCTGCATCACCAAAGAAAGATTATTACAAATATACCAAGGCCACAAGAATTATCCTATAAGCTGTCTGCAGGCTCCCAAAGCACCAAGTCTTTTCAGCTTCTATATTCAGCTTTCTTTAAAAAACAAAAAAAAAAAAAAAACAAAAAACAAAAAAAAAAACGTTGTTACCTTGCTGTTTTGGCAGGACAGTGAGCCAGGCAGACTGGTTGGCCTGCCCTATATAATTGGAGACCTTACATATATATTCCCCAGCATCCGCCTCAGTCACATTGAACAGAGCCAGCACTTCTGCATTGGAACTATTTATTCCCGAGTGCTAGAACAGACACAGGAGAACAATATAACGGCCAACCAGGAAGGACTTAGCACTGTCTATGGTCCCAACACCAACACACCACAAGAAAACAACCTCCATTTTGTCTAACAGCAACATTAAAAGGCTGTGGGTTTAGGAAGAAAATAAAGTCAGGTGGCGGACAATGGAAGTCACCTAGTGGAGAAGAGTAGGAGAGAGTGATGAATAGCTATGGATTAGTAGCTCCCAAGGTTGGTCATCTTTTTCCGATTTATTTTTTGGGGGGGAGGAGAGGTTTTTGCTATAGGGCGTGTACGCTCGCCAGAAAAACAGAGACAGAGAGAAAGAAAGCGAGAAATCATCCCCCTGGGGGGATGACCACATCGCAATCCCATCTCCCCCATTATCCTCTCGGGATCTTGGGAACATATGCACATGTGCCCGGCTTGAGTTTAAGCCACGGGTCCAGGACTTGAACCATGCATGGGAGTCCAGTGACACAGCCATTATGCCAACTGCTGGTCCCAGTTTTTTTGAGTAGCTTTTATTTTATTGTTAAAGAGAATGTCTCATTGGCTGAGAGTTTTCAGTTGAGTCATCTAGGTTTCTACTGGAAGACTGTTCTTAAGGAGTTCTCTGTGAGGGACTGAATGTGGGGGCCATGGTAGGGAGTGAGCTAAGAAATGGCTGCACAAACAGCTGCCACTTACTGTCGCCATGCTTACGTGCAAGTGAGACCTAGAACCAAAAGAGGCTGATGCTATGAAAATGGGGGTTTGCAAGTAACCAAACCAGAAATCCCAGGGGAAAGGAATGTTCCTTGTTCACCGTCTCTCCGGCACAGAAACATTCCCAAAGGTTCGTTGTCTAAATCACATGTGAATGAGTTTCCAAGGGATTTTTTTGAAAAGAAAAATCTAAATCATCTCTAAAATTTAGCCCTAACATCAAAGTAATACAAAACATCAGAGTAACAACCAACATGTGTACACGCTGTCAGCTTACAAAGCTCCTTCCATCTACTCCATCCCACTTATTCTGCACGATTGCCCAGTAGAGGAGAGAGTTTAATGATCCTCATTTTATAGATGTGCAGCTAAGCCTAAATAAATGTCTGCGATCTCAGAGCTGATAAATAACTGAGCTATTCTTATTCCAAGTTTAGTTACTCATCCTTTACCTCCAGCTCCCTTCTGAAATTTTAATAGCAAGCCTAATGATCTGCTAATTCCTTAACATACTCTCTACTGGCCATTCTAAAAAGAGAATCATTATCGTTCAAATCCAACAGGAAATCAAAGAATCTGTGGCCAGACCCATGAAGAAGCCCCCAGTCATGGGTACCTTCAGATTCAGAAAGGCCTCACCTTTAGAACCTTGAGATAGGGCAGGCCATCAGGCCCATATTTGCTGCCGTTCTTTTCGACATGCTTGATCCACTGGATGTGGGGCTGGGCATCACTGTAAACTTTGCAGACAAACTCCACATCACCTCCGACCACCGTGGAGGCATTTGCAGGCAGTCCAGCTTGGAGGATGGGCCGGTGTGGTGATCGCTCTGATAGAGAAAGGGGGAAAAGGAGGAGCAGGGATGGGAGGAAGAGAGACCAATAAATAAATTGTATTGTCCAGAAGGTTGTCAGTGAACTTGAGCCAAAAAGGCCTCAAGTCTGCTGGCTGACTCCTTTGGAATAACACCACAGCCCCATGCAAAATAAAAAAATTACTTCAAAGGAGACCGCTGGAGTGCAACCCTTGTAAGAAGAGTTCTTATTTAGAAAACCCAGAAAAGATCTTATTATATCCCAAGTTATTGGTTGTCCACAGCCACCTAATGAACCTTAGGAAAGATTTTATTTTGACAATGTAAAAGACAAATAGTAGGGTAGGAAAGATTTTATTTTGACAATGTAAAAGACAAATAGTAGGAGAAGGGGTGCTTCTTCACTTATTCTATTCGGTATAATCCTGAAACTCACCTTAACCGTAAGCTTAACATCATGGGCCAATGACAAGACCAATAATAATGTTATCCTGAACATAAAAATGGCTTCTATCGGCACAGTGTCTCCTAATACATTTCTAAGATGCTCTGAAAAGACTTGCATCCCTTGTTTTACAGTAAACTAAAGCCAAACACCCAATCTCACAAACAAATCAAACACACAACCGGATTCATCTATTCCTTGTGGAACTTACTCCATTCATTCATTTTTCATTCACCTGTTCATTTCTTTGATAAATATTAAGTGTTTCTATATGCCAGATTCTAGATACATAAGTAAACATTCCTTAGCTTATGCAGAGTTGGCACTGAAAGAAACCTAACAAACAAGACACTAGTTCCCAAACCCAGGGTCGTTTTAGACTGTCTTAAAGGAAGTCCCATGGTCTGCTCATGATTACTTCCCAGCCGTCATTTGTCTTCCCTCTCTCTCCCTTGTCCTTAATTGAAAAATTCTCAACTAAAGACACACCTTCTTGCCATATGTCTAGAAAGGTTTTACTCCAGTTAAGTGGTAGTCTCTACAGCAATCTTGTAAAGGCAACCAAGTTCAAGGTAAATTAGCAACTAAATACAAGGTTCCTCAAGAATCAATATGTAATTTTAAAGTGAGCTAAGGATTTCAATAGACATTCCTCCAAAGAAGATATACAAATGGTCAACAGGTATATAAAAAGATGCTCAACATTACTAACCATCAAGGAAATACAAATCTAACCACAGTGAGATATCACCTCACGCCTCACAGAATGGCTATTACCTTCCCCTCAAAAAAAGATAAGTGGGGGCCAGCAGATAGTGTAATGGTTAAGTCACTGGACTCCCACATGGCCAACCACGGTTTGAGTCCCAGACCTGGTGGCTTTAAACTCATGATGGGCATGTGTGCATGCATGCCCAAGATCCCAGGAGGGGAAGGGATTATAGCATGGTCATAACCCCTAGAGGGGTGGGGGTGATTTCTCATTTTCTGTCTCTCTGTCTCTCTAGTGAGTGCATACACTCTATAGCAAAAATCTCTCTTAAAAAAAAAAAAAGATAATGAGTGTTGACAAGGATGTGGAGAAACTGGTACTTTTTCACAATGTTTGGTATAGTCACTATGGAAAACAATATGTATGCGTCTGAAAAAAATTAAAAATAGAACTACCATATGATCCAACAATTCCACTGTAAGGTATTTATCCAAAAGAATTGAAATCTAGATCTGAGATATTAGCACTCCTATGTTCACTGCAGCATTATTTGCAATAGTCAAGACATGGAAACAGCCTGTCTGTGACAAATGAATGGATAAAATAAAAATGTGGTCTATACATACAATGCATGTATACATACGGCTTTTAAGAAGGAAATCTTGTAACATACAACAACATGGATGAACCAGGAAGACATTATACTAATTAAAAAAGGATAGTCACAAAAAGACAGGGTTAGTGGGTGGGTGGTAGTTAAGGCACTGGATTCCACATGGCTGATCCACAGTTCAAATTCAGGATCTGGTGACCTCAAAAACACACTGGACTTGCACGCGCTCGTGTATGTGTGTACCCAAAATCCCAAGAAGGGACTGAATCCCCAGGTCTTTCACCCTGGGGGATGATTTCTTACTTTCTCTTTCTTTCGCCCTCTCTGTCCAGTGAGTATACATGCCCTATGGCAAAAAAAAAAAAAAAAAGAAACAAAAAAAAAAGAAAAAAGGACAAATACTGCACTGCATGATTCCAATTATAAGGTATCTAAATCAGTTAAATTCATTGAATCAAAGAATAGAATGGTGATTGCCAGGGACAAGGGCAAAGGAGGAAAAGGAGAGTTGCTAATCCAGGGGCATAAAGTTTCAATCAAACAAGATGACTATGTTCTAAAGATCAGCTATACAACACTGTACCTACAATCAACAGTAAGTACTATACTCTTATAATTTTAAGACAATCAGATCTCATGTTAAGTGTTCTTACAGCAATAAAATAAGACAAATAAGACAGAGAATTAAGTAACAGACCAGACAGCTATGTGACCTTGTCCACAGAAGCATTATAATTATAAATTTACTAGAATCTTTCTACATAGCGGCTCTAGCAAGAGCCACACAAATACCAACCCCTGGTCCATTCACAAACACAACTCTATCCCCATATGCCTGCAAATACTAACCATCCTCCCTCTCTTCCTTCCCCAACTGTGGATATCACTGCCTTTAAATTCCAGCTTAATAAAGAGCCAAGGGAAATGAGGCAATCCCAGCCAGCCCAACACAACAAGGGTATCTCTACGCTGCATTTGAGAAACCCCCAGAACTGGGCTGGAAACAACAAATTAGTACGATAGATATCTAACCCTTTTTATATTTGGGCCTTTCAGATTAAAATATCATTTAGTAGAATTTTTTGAACAAGAGCCAGACCATGTGCAAATTGATTTTACTGCATAAGTCTGTTGCTGGCCTTTAAAAACTTTTTTTTGGGGAAAAAAAAAAAAAAAAAGGGAAAGTGCTAGTGGTTATCCTAACACATTTCATTCCAGAATCTCCCATCGCTTCATACACAATTACATTTTCACATTATAAAGATAAGGATTTCGAAGCTCCAAAAAAGTCATTTGTTTGCCTCAATGTTACCCACATAGGCTGAGCAAAGAACCCCAAAGTCAAGCCTTCTAATTCTGGTGGGCAGAGAATCTCAAAGCTGGGACTCTTCAAACATCACAAGAAACCCTCGCTCTTAGTCTTATACAGTGCCCCAGGGATGACTCACAGCAAGCCGCCTGATCAAGGTTTGGCGCCCAGATGGGTGCCACAGGGACCTGTGTGCAACTGGCAATGAGCAAAGTCTGGTCCCATCCATCTGGGAAGGACAGAGTTAAGCCCACATCCACACTCTACTTCTCTGTCCTCACCAGGCCTCCTATCAAGAGACTTAACAGCATGAGGGGAAGTTGTCTTCTGGTTGATGCCACCAACCAACTTCACAAAATATACTCCTTTGTACTTATTAAATATTACATTTACTCCTTCCCATAAAAAAGTAAACTTCAGGTATCAATTCCTTGGTTCAGTTTTCCAGTTTGGTGCTCATGCATGCACACACACGCACACACATGTATGTACGTTTGTGTGGATTAAGATAAATATTTACTGTGGGCCTAAATTGCTATTCTTAGAAACAAAGGTACTATAAAATCTAAAATGTCATAAGCCAGATCAACTGAATTTCAAACCAAGTCCTCTTTTTTAAACATCCTTGTTTCTAATAAATCATTTCACAAGCAAACATTGTGCATGTAATACCAAATAATGATGCCCCGTGAACAATGAGTGCTTTCATACAGCCCGACATCGCTGGCTTGCGCCAGCCTTCGACAGGGAATTTAGTCACTGGGGCAACACTGGCAGGGCCCACTACAGAGCTGCAGTCTTGTTTTACTTGTGGTCAAAGTGCTTCTGAGCTCCAGTTATTAAGTTATTCCACTGCTATCTGGACTATTTTCATTTAAAAAAAAAAAAAAAAAAAAAAGAAGAAGAAGAAGAAAAGAAAAGAAAAAGGGAAAGACCGAATAAACAAAAAATTTTGCAAGGTTTCATGTTATTGCATTTGCAAATTACAGCATACCAAATGTTACCGCTTGCAGTCTTGAATTCATCTTTTCAAATTTTCTCACCTTATACAAAATAACCTCTTAACCACCCCTACTCCCCCCCCCCCACCCTTTCTCACTTCTGGTACAAAAACTGCAAGCAAGATCGCTCTGTAATAGAAACCTTACACCGTCTTCCAAAACTTATTACAGCTGCCTTCAGTATAAAATGAAACCTTAGAGAATGTTATTTAAAATGTTTTTAAAAAGTCAGTAGGCCTCATGTTTCGTTTCTCCACATCAGGCTTTGATTTCCTTTGCAACCTTATTCTCTGCCCTTAAACAAATCAGAGAAGGAGGCCTGAAATGTCCTGGAAAGGTCCTGGGATGCCAGCATCTGCCACACTCCACTCCTCTTCTCATAGCCCTTCACCCTCAGTCCTCCCTGGATGTCCACCAGACTGAGAAACTGGGACCAGCAAGTAGATGACAGCGCTCAGACTCCTGTGCTAACTTCCAAACACGCAGGGTGAAGGCAGGTACAGGCTGATGAGGAAGCAGGCTGACAGCAGGGGTGACCTCCTCCCATGCCGGCCCCATGGGCACGTGGGTAGAGAGGAGGCACCATGGGAACATGACCCTCCAACAGCTAATGTACCCTCTCTGGAACCTCACTAGGCCCCAGGCAAACTAAACCCCTTGGGTTTGCAACTTTTCTCAACCACATAATAAAGATCCAGTCAATGAATTATCTTTGGGTGAGAGGTTATAAAGCACTCTGCTAGCTCATCTCTTCTCCATGATAACAAAAATCAGATCTTTTCCACCAGGAAGGATTTATCATTTTAGGCAAGGTTTTCTTATAGCATGTTTAACTCTCAGATATTATATAAAACAGATTTTTCTCTTTACAGAGGGAATGAAATAAATACATGGAAAAACAGAAAAGCTGACACGTAGTCGGCTTCTTTACTGCCATTTGAAAACATAGATTCGGAATTCAGTAGGTCGCCAATGCACAGTACACAGGCCTCAAACAGGATGAGAACCTTTAAGATAGTGATTTGAAGGTCCCTGTGTGAATTCCAAATTAAGACCGGGTGGAAAGCGGTCCAAAGGGTGCGGCCGTTGCCGATGGGACAGTTGGCTGCACAGCTGGAATGAGGTTCCACCAAATAAATGCGTAGTAAACACAGACTGAAGTGCTTTAAAAAACTCATTCCCTCCCCACGTTCTCTCCCCCAAACGCCTCCACTTTTCAAGTGTCCACTTTAGTAAAGCAGAAAGCCCAGCTGCTAAGATCTAAATATCAAGGCTGGCTTTCTCAAGTTCTGCTCTCTAGACAGGAGCCATAACCCAACTCAAGACTGCAGGAGGAAAACATCGCCTGCTACATGCCAAGAGGTAATTATTGAGAGAGAGAAAGAGAAAAATACCTGAGTGACAAAGAATAAATCTTTGCTAATTGACCATTGAAACTTTATAACATGCCAGTCCTCCTCTGGACATAATAATATGTTTGCTCAGAAGAGATCTACAACTTTTGCTCTGACATAGCAAAGGCCATAAAAAAAACCACTGAGCAGAGAGGCCTCATGTCTACAGGCTCGGTAAACACGCATCCCAGGGATCAGAAGGAGAACCAGGCTCTTAAATTACACCTATAAATTAATCAAGCCCAGAGTAGCTGGTTTCCCAGTACCCACTGGCCCCTGAACGTTTCTCCCCAAAAGTTAAGTCATGTTTGCCACAAAGAACCATCTCAAAGTCACTCTCTCTGGCACCCAGAGTCTCGAATCACACCAAGGTCACAGAATTAACCTGGAAACAGTCAGTCTCCTACTTGCAGGCACCCATTCACGTAAGGAGTGTGGATAACCCTGTCTGATCGGTCTTTAAATTAAAATCAAGATGTAATTATCCTTCCTCCAAAATGGCAGTTTCTTAGCAGCTTCAAGTGGCTGAATAGGTAAAGAATCTTCTGCAACTTGGAAGACAAGTGAAAACAACTGAGAATTCTTTTTTTTTTTTCCCCTAAAGCCTGGCCTAACTTTTTTCTAAAGAGTAGGCAGTAGCTGCTTTTGTTGCATAAAACGTACTAAACCAGTTAGCAGGAGGCATGGTTATTAGGAGGAGGAGGCCGATCAAAGTCCTCTGAAGTTTGAGGAGCCCAATAACCTGCTAAAGGCCTCATGCTAATTACAATTAGTAGAATGAGTTCATTGCCTTGTCAAGACTTCGCCTGATGCACTCAAACTCAACAGGCTAAAAATTAAGTTGGGTTCTGAGTTGGGTTTTGTTTCCTCTAAGCTCCCTCCAGCCTTTGGAGATCAGCACCAAAAAAAAAAAAAAAAACTAAAGATGATCAGCAGCGAAAGGTAAAGTTAAGGTAGGAAGGAGTATTATCACACTTCCCAAACGAAACCAGGTATCTGTAGCCAGTATTTTGGCTTGTCATCTTCTAGAACAGGTAAATGGGCCTGAGATGCTAGGCACCCTGATTTTAACACTTTTTAAATCTCATTTTTATAGACGGTGATTGGTTTGTTGCTCTTTCCTTGTCTGATTTTGTTCTTCTCTCCGTGTTTTTGCCTGGTCATCCAGATAGCTGTACTGTCTACTTGACATCTGACTCTGGAAAGTCTTGCCGAGCTGGGCTAGGAATCCAGCCTCCCCTAAACCACATGTCTCTTTGCAAAGACTGCAAAATCTGCAGGACCAGCCTGTTTGAAGAGAGGTGAAGTATCTTCCCTCCAGCACTGAAGTCACAAAGTGACTTAGGGAGGCTGCACCATGTGAAATGCTAGAAGCAAAACACCACTAATTCCTTTGTGCTTGCTCGATGAGGTGGAGAAGCAGAGTGAAGTGCTGGCTGGGACTCGGAGCCTGGGAAGACCAAAGCAGGTGGAGGCAAAGCACCTTCTCTAATTAATGGCACAGACTATATTATTTGGCTTGGGGTTGAGTGGCTTCTATCAGCTGGGTGTCAATTTGGCTCTTCTTGGACAAATTACAGGAGCAAGGCTATGCGTTATGTATACTTCAAATGTTAAAAATACCCAGGGCTCTGTCTTCAAAAAGCTAAACCAGAATCGAAGACTCTTTGGTGACCACAAAGCTATACAAAATTCAGGTTGGAAAATGCCTTTCCTTATTTGTTAAAAGGATACATAGCTTTGGGATGATTTAAAAAAAAGTTCTGGGAATAAACAGTGGTAATAGTTGTAGAACCATCTGAATGCACTTAATGTCACTAAACTGTAGATTCATAAAGGGCTGCAATGGTACCTTTTATATTACGTATATTTTTACCACAATTTTGTAAACGAGAGAGACATGGTAAAGGTGATGACAATACAGAGTAAAGAGAGAGACTTCTAGGGTCACAGGAAACCTACCTTCTCAACTGAAGTATATTTACATTAAGTCTCTCTTGTCCAGTTTGGTAAATGAGAGCTTTTTTCTCTAATACAAAGACTGTGCACGTGGTCCCCTCCCTATATTGTGCTTCGGTTTTGACGCTGATGTAAAACTCAGACGTCAGTCTCCCCAGGCTCGCTCCTGAGGAGCTGGGGTAAACACAGCTGAGAGCAATCAAGCTGAGGCGACATCACAGAGCCTTAGCACCCCACCACGTGCCACAGGGGGCGCAACATCTTTCTGGAATGGAATGTAAGATTATCAGCTGGTGTCTGCATACCAAAGTTTCCTTCAAGGGAAGAGTATGCTAGAAAATTTTTTTTTAATTATCTAGGAATTAAATATATTCTCTTGTTATAAAGGTTGAACTCCAAATTAGAGTTTCTTCTCTCAAATGATTACAACGATGCTAAAAATCAAATCACTGGGGGGAACCACAGTAAAAGCAACATTCAAACTGAAATTCCTTAGGTTTAAAATGGTTTGCTACTGCTAAAAGGAATATAAATTAGCCTACCTGTAGAAATTTGTCCTAGAAAAACAGCCACACAAGCACCCAGTAAATAAGTGGGACAAAGCTTGTCATTGTGGCATTTTTCATAACTAGAAAAGATATGTATAGCCTAAAAACAATATATTAAATAAATTATATTTATTCATGATAGAGCAGCAAAGGGACCACTAATAAGAATTATGTAGATTGAGGGACCGCCAGATGGTACGGTGGTTAAGGGAGCTGGACTCCCATATGGCCGACTGTGGTTCGAGCCTCGGACCTAGCAGCTTGCTTTCTCACTCCTCCCCCACCCCGCCCACTCACTCTCACTCTGTCCCTCTCTGGTTGAATTAAAATAAATAAAGTTAAATAAAATAATTCTTTAAAACAAAAAGAATGATGTAGATTGATACATATACACAAAGGATGTCTATGGTAAAAATGTTGATAGGTTTTACCAACTTTCACCCTCTCAAAAACCTTTCTGAAGGGAATCTAGAAAAATTCATCATGCTAATCTCTCAGATGCTCTGTTTTACTCCTGGGGTGGTTCAGGCAGACCTAAAAGCTTTCAGCCCATCTGAGCAAACAAGAAATGCCTTCCTTTGGAAGGAACATGAGAAGCTGAATAATAAACCCCATTTGTTTTCTTGGAGACAAAGCTCAGACACCAAAAATAACTATGGTTCTAGACACTCTTCAGTACAAGCATCACCTAAAGAGAAACTTCAAAATAAATAGACACAAAAGGCTTAAATCCAAATTCTACTTCCCCATCAAAGCCTGATGGGGTGCCTCAAACCAGCCTTCAACCCAGCCTAAACCCTAATGAAAACTGAGGGATTGTCATATATATGGAACAGTTCTGTTTATTCTGTCCAAAATGTAAAGTTTAAATGACTATACCATCACCTTTCAGTCTCACTGAACTACTGAGAAAAACTCCTTTTTTCAAGTAAAGCTTCCAAAAGACCCTTCCCGAATAATAGCCAATGTTAGTCTCAAAAGTCCCTTATTGGGAACCAGCAGTTAGCGTAATGGCTATGTCGCTGGACTCCCACGTGGTCGACCGCGGTTCGCGTCTCGGACCCGGTGGCTTACAATTCACGCCGGGCGCGTGTGCGTGCGTGCCCAAGATCCCGAGAGGAGAATGGAGGAGAAGGGATTGCGGCGTGACCATCCCCCCTGGGGGGTGATTTCTCACTTTCTGTCTCTCTGTCTCTCTCTGTCTGTCTGGCGAGCGCACGCGCCCTATAGCAAAAAACCTCTCAAAAAAAAAAAAAAAAAAAGTCCCTTATTTCCCTGATGTAGTGGGAGATATGTTTGAGGCAAAATCTGTTGATTTGTATACTTATCTGGATTGGACAGAATTTCTACAGGCCTTGTTTGAGAGAATCCTCTAAGAAAGAAAGAAAGAAAGAAAGAAAGAAAGAAAGAAAGAAAGAGAGAGAGAGAGAGAGAGAGAGAGAGAGAGAGAGAGAACAAACAAACAAAAGAATGAAGGAAGGAACGAAAAAAAAGAGTGAGTGATTTAGAGTCCCATCAACATCCAGGAATCTCCACCCCTGTTCATCATCTTCTCACTGTGACAGTTCGTGGTCTTCTGCGCTGTGAAATGAGAACTCTGAGAGGGCAAAGTCTGTGTTTCATTCAAGTGACTGTCACCCTCTAGGCTAAGTACTGGCTGTGCTGACTCGTGTTATGTGCTCCACTGATAGAGGATTAATCATTACAATACACAAACCACAGATAATCCCACTAGAATGCTTTGCTCTATTCTCTCCCTCTACTCTAATACAAGGAGGTTCTGACTACCTCATATCTGTCTTCTCAAAAGGGGAAGCAGAACAACCTCCCCTTGGGCATCACTATCTCTTTCCATAACCACTTGCATTTTAGCCCCTGTGGTGAGAGATGCAACACTAACTCTCAAAGCCACTTTTCCAAATCCCTAATGCTCCTTAAATTGGGATCAATTCCTCATCACAACATCTCTTTGACTATCAAAGTAAATCCAACATGAAGACTGTGACTCCAACAATGGAGTGTTCACTTAAGGGAGAAGGAATCCGTGAAGCCAACGGATTTATCACTTAAAAGAGGAAGAACGCAATAGTGTGTCCACACTCATGTTCTAATGGGAGGTAGCACAAACCTTCCCAATGGGGTCTTTTGGTTTATAAAGGAGGCCATTGATTAAGCTTTATAAATAAGTGAGTTTAGAGAGAAACTGTAGATTTCTTGCTTCAAAATTTAAAAAGCATCAAGAAGCACAAAACTCCAATAACTCATTAAGCCGTGTTCTATTATCCCAATTCAGCATATGCTAACAGAAACCATGCTAAGTTCTGGCACTTTCATGTACACTGAGACCTGCTATCAATGAGTTTATATCTTCATGCCATACTTAGCCGCGCAAGTTCTGATAGAAGCAGCTTTCTCTCTGCCCTATCCCTACATGAATCTCTAGATATGATGAAGAGACCTCATCTTACATAAAATCGTAAGACATTAGCTTGATTATAACACTTCCACATCCTCTCTGCCTTCACCAGACTCAATGCCAAAGATTAGGCAACTGACCAAATATTAGCCTTCTATCTAGCCACCTCAGCCAGGCCCCCTGCCAGAATCAAAAGCAATCAATAAAGCTACTTTCCTCAACTGTGGGGCAGAGGCAATTGATAGCTTGCAGAGTACATGGTAAAAACACCGATACTGCAAAATTCTAGCATATGCCATCCACACTGACCTGTGCCTGCTCCAACCCTAGGGCACTGGCACTCACAGAACACCACCTGCTCTCAATGCCTGCTGGTGTCAGTTCTACAGGAAAGTACTGATTTGCTGGTCAGTACATCTGCAGTGATGAGCTACCCACTGACCAGCCTTTGCCCCCTAGAGTCCCCATTGTGCAACAGGAATGAAAAGCTGCTCTGTAGGGACTAAAAGTCCATTAAACAGAAGCTGTCAAAGGAAGTCTTAAAATCTCTATCCTGGAGGAAATGATAGGACTAACTACTCCTTTAATTAGGGATGGGCTGTGTATGTGTGTTTGTCTCAACCAAGAGGAGTATGGGACCACCTACCTAATATTAGTGACCAGCAGTTACATGGAACTATTATTTAAAAGCACCATCCCCTACCACTCTTCTTCCCAACAGTGCTACAAGGAAAGCAGTTCATTATCCCCATTTTACAGACAAGGGAACCAAGGCTCAAATGTTCCATGATTCTGCTAAGGCCATAGAGCTAGCAATAGAAGGAAACAGAATATGAAACACACACATAATTCCACCTGAACCTCTGGAGGCACTGTCTGGCAAGAGGTGGAGACCCTTGAGTCTTGACTGTAGTAGCAAAGATGAAAGATGGTTCATAAGGGAAGGAAAATGGTGATCGAATTAACAAAAGGAGCTACAAGAATTGGCATCCTATCCAATCCCTGCTCCAGTTCCATGATTCCACGCTAACTCGATGAGCCCACTTACACAGGCACTGGCTGCGACCTCTTACCTGGCATCCCACCTCGATCCATTTTCAGCAGAGGGGCTTTCTGCCTCCCTCCAGCGAGATTTCACAAGTCTAGAGCTGGCACACAGAACCAGTACCAGGATAAAATACCAAGTCTTAAACATAGAGTGAGAAGTGGAAAAGAATTAGTTGGCAGCAAGATCACGCATGTGGAAAAACCAAATGAGGCCTAGCCAGGAAGCCTCTGGGTCAAGAGGCTTCAAGTTCAGAACCCCACAGGGCTCTATGGATTGAGGCCTGGTGAGTGCCAGAAAACAAAAACACAAGCTTACAACATAGAATGTAAGGGTCAGGTATTCAACGTGTGAAAAATCTCCAGATACACAGTATTAAATATTACCGCCGCTGTCACTACTCATCACTCAGAGAAACAAAAACTCTGTCCAAAAGCCATGGTAGGACAGAAACTAGGACTGAGATGTGGTTTTCCATCAGGAGCAAGTAACCAGCAACCATCTGATTTTGACAGCTTCAGTAAGAAACTAGCTGATGCATGAATTAACGAGGCCACCATTTCATTGACTTAAATGGTACTTTGTTCCAAACTCACCAGAGAATCCAAAATTCACACTCTAGATGTGGGTTGAAGGATCCTGACTCTCTTGTCCCTTCACCTCTGCTTGGAGATCACACTGCTGCCTTTGTCTTCCCAGGACAGAGGCTGCCCCAAGCAGTAAACAATTTATGCAATTTCTCCTTCTCCCCTGGGGGAGAGGCTGCCAAAAGCTCTGAGCCAGGTGTCAACTCCACAGTCAGGCTTATCAGTTAGCGTTTGGAATAAAAGCCTCTTCATTCCTCCTGAACACACACCTGAGGGGGAGTGAGCCCTGGGATGGATTCCTTCGTGCTTTCAGGCTGTGTCCCATCATGTTCAGAACCAAATTACAGCAGATTTATGTCAAGGGCTAGTCGACAGAGCCATTCTGGTCTGCCGCCGAGCAAGTTGGGGCTGGCAGGGATGCCTGAGTGATCTTCACCCAGCCAGAAGCAACATGCAGTCCCTGATGGGTCCCCCTCACCTACTGAGACACTGTGCTTATTACTTACACTTGGGTGGGGGTGAAGGGTACCACAAATTTCTGGAGTTAAACTGACAGGGGAGAAGACACAACTGGCCTTGGGAAATCCAGGAGAACTATTTTCACCTCCATTACACTTTGTCTCCTCAATACCATCCTCACCCCCAAATATCAAGTGCCAATTGAAAAGCTCAAAAGTTATCTGATGGTCTCTGGGACTGCAGAACTGAAACACTCAAAAGCAAAAACAAAGTTCATAATTCAAAACTAAAGACTTTCATTTTTCTCTCTGCTTTTGTTTTTGTAGCAAAGAGCTGAATGTGGAGGAGACAGACAACAGCACCTTCTTAGACACTTGTAGCAGTTGCTGTTGGTCCAAAGTAAATGCAGAATGAAGAGACAAGAGTGGAGGCCAAGCAGTACTAAGTTGGCTGTGGAGAAGACCAAACTGAGGCCCCAGTTCCAGAATGCTCTCTCCAACTGGTTCAGCAAATCACTCATCCCAGAAGAACCTCAATTTCCTCAGCTGTCAAATGGGGAGAGCAGCAGACATGGGAGTAAAGAGGCCAACTTAGTGAACTACGGACTCTATGATCCTTTTCTGCAAGTCCAACAATGAAATCAGTCTTAAAACAGCCTTGATGACAAGACCAAGGGAAGGTGGAAACCCCAGCAGGAAACGTGAACAGCAGCCACAGGCCAGTTCAATTGGTTCCAAAATGTCATTCCATTTAAGAAGACTTCTGAATATAATAAAAACTATTAAAAATGCCTTCTAATCCTCAAAAGAATTGGAAGGGAGGAAACTGGCATTTGTTGCTAGCCCACTAGAGGTGAATCTGGTAGGTTTGTTTGATTGTTTTGAAGGAGTTTATTAACTTATGTCTTCTATGAGCTAGATGAGCAAAGAGACAAAAAACAGTGACCACACCCCAACTGGGTCTCGATGCTGCAATCCACTCCCAGACCCAGCTAGCCATGGACCATGGGCACATGCATGCCCAATGTACTCAGGGAGGTCTTCAGATATGAACCCAGAACTGCCCCATTGGGTCCATCTCACACAGCATCACATTTTACCACTGTGCCACTGTCTGGCCACTAATTCAATGTTTGTATCTGCTAACCCAACTGATGTCTCAGAATTACTGTAGTGTGTTGAATCATGGCCCCAGGAAAATAAGTCCAAGTCCTAAACCTTAGAATCTATGAACATGACTTTATTTGGAAAAAAGGTTGAGCCAGCCAGTGGCGTGGTGGTTAATGCAGCTATATCTCACACGGTCCGCTGCACAGTTTGAGTCCCAGATCTGGTAACTTGAAAAACATGCTAGGTGCATGTCCATGTGCATGTGTGCTCAAAATCCTGAGAAGAGAAATGGAGGAAAAGAGATTGCAGAGTGGCCAAAGCACCTATGGAGGATGCTTTCTCACTTTCCTTCTCTTCCTCTGTCTCTGTCTCTCTGGTGGGCATACGCACCCTTTAGGAAAACATTTTTTAAAAAGAAAAAGTGTCTTTGCAGATGTAATTAAAGATATTCAGATAAGATAATCTGGATTTATGTAGGCCCTAAATCCAATGACAGGTGTCCACTCTCATAAGAGAAACACAGAAGATGTAAAATACACAAAGATGACCATGCAAAGATGGAGGCAGAGATTGGAGTTGTGTGTCTCAGAGCCAGAACACCAAGGATTGCTGACAGCCACCAGAAGCTGGGAGAGGTGCAGAATTTGCCAGGACCTTGACTTTAAACTTTTAGCTTCCAGAACTGTGAAAAAGTACATTTCTACCACTGTAAGCTACCCAGTTTACAGTAATTTGTTATAGTAGCCCTATGAAATCATCATCGGAATGAGGTAAATATCATCATTCCAATTTTACTAATGATAAAGCAGAGATTCAAAAAAGCTCAATAACTTGTCCTAACCCACTTGGTGTCCCAAGTGTGTCTGTTGACAGACCTGCTGTTCTTTCCATAGCACCCGGCTACTTTGTTGTCTTACACTCATGAGTCTCCTTCATTTTCAGACACAAAGAAAGTGAAAACAGTTAAATGACTTATCTTAGGTGGCTGCTTCTTGGTGACAGGTGCCCAGTCACAATCCTGAGCTTCGGCACCAAGCACTGATGAACTACAGCAAAGACTTATCCCCTCTGAGTGCCAGCTATTTTAGGGGAGCCCGTTCTATGACTGTCACAATTACTGAAATGTGGAGTGTCACACTAATTTTCCCTTGCAGTAAATAGCTGAAAAGTAATGGTGTCCATTTTAATGAGGATCAAGCAAGGCTCCTAAAAGAGCTCCCATAAACGAAAGCATTTCCCTCACATACAACAATGGCTTGCTGTTTAATTCCAGAACACAAGAATGTCACTTAAATTACACGGCTTTTTACATTAAAGTGCTTATGGGAATGCCTTTCCAAGAAAGAATTTCAATAAAAAGATCTCACCCACTTTGATGCTTCATAATATCTGAACCACAAATCTATGTATCATAGCAACAAAAATAAAACCTCGGAGAATGTGAACAAGCACAGGACTTCATTTTCACTAGAAAAGTGTTTCTGATATTCTGTGAAACAGAGAGGTAGCTGAGAAGCTGTGATCACACAGAGATATATTAAATTTGGGCCCATGGGCCACCAGAAATTCGTTGTTTAAGCCTCAATCCTTTTGGTTTCCACTTGCTGAGATGTTCAGAGTAACTGCCAACCCTATAAGTCTACATGAGACTCTTTAGCTGACTCAATTCTTATTTTATTAGTGCTTCTCATAGCAATTACTAAGGTTTTGAGCAAAGATGAGAGTATTTCACACCTCCATCTTTACTGAAAATGTCTTATACTCCACTGACTTTTGACTTCTATTTATAAAGAAGTTCAAGGCTTGGAAAATTATTGGAGTTGAGCTTTAATGGATATTCCCAACCAGCATTGTGTCATTATTGGCCTGCATTTCACTGGGCGATCTCCCAAATTTGTGACATAATCAGGCCTCTCTCTGCATTACTCCATACACTCCACGCTCCCTCTACATTACACCACTGAATCATACGCTCTTTTCAACAAGACTGATTGCCAGGGGATTAACATTAGACAGCACAATTCCATTATTCAGCAGCCCAATTCAAATCCCAACCCTAAACGCTAAGAGAGATTTCAGGGCTTCACAGGGATGAGCTGCCAGAAAGCTCAAAGGGGAGGTGGGATGCGGGGCTTTTGAGTGTTTTACATAACAACTCAGCCTAAAACCTGCTGTAAGCAAGAGCCCAAGGCTGGAGTGGCCGAGATATGACTCTGCAATTCCTGGAATGGCCCCAACCCATCTTAATGAACGATTTCTGGACCTATGCAATGCCATGATCCCAAAAGACTGCCATAGCCCAATTATTTTTTCCCACAATAAATTACTTAATTTAAAAATTAGGTATTTAGAACTTTTAGTCCAAAATCTAGCTTACTTTCCTTAAATAGAAACACTGTCATGTCAAATTCAGTATACGTGAGGCCCGAAGTAAATTTCAGGTTGTGTGCTCTTTGATCAATGGACTTACAGAGCATCAACGCCAAACTAAATGTTAACCATTTCTTATCATATTTGAGTGTTACTTCTGTTTGTGTTTGCTTTGTAAAATATCTGAACACAGTAATTCCCATTAAGAAACATACCGCAAATATCTCTCAGAGAAAAGGAAGGCTCTAAAACTCACTCTTAAGAATGTCTATAGGCTTGATATTAAACAAAGGCCTATCATATTTCACAATAAACTTCTTAAAAACAAAACTAAAATGTTCAAATAAATACTATTTTCAACTGAATGCTTATATGTAAATAAAAATTAAAATGATATGTTCTCTGAGGTACAGTATCCTGTGAATTTAATTTCGCCTCACTTGATCGAAAATAAAATATTGTTTTTGGTTTAATTTCCAGTTAATCTAAAATGTCAATTAGCCAAATCTATGCAATTTGGTTCATCAAGCTTTTGGAAAGTTTTGTTAATGGCCCTTTAGGCAATTCAAATGTTTGTGGGGTCTCTCTTTTCTAAAGTTTATATTTTATTGGAGGGAAAGAAACATCCACGTGTGAGATATTAGAAGCACATGTATAGGAAATGGTGGAAAGACTTTGTTTACAGAGCCACAGTGGATGGGCATGTGTATAAAGAGTTACCACCGGTCACATTAAGGCAAGATAAACTGGTGAACCTTGAGTCTTTAGTAAAAGTTAGGAAGCCACACATAGAGAAGGGCAAACCAAATGGGTAACCCAAAGAAAGTGCTCAAGGACAGGTGGCAGGGTGAGTCATGGTATCTGATGAGACAGAGAAAAAGACAACTCCTGTGTAGAAGTGATCTTAACCTGCCACCCCTGTAATAATGAGACATGTCCTAGGTATAGTTCAATATGTTAGCAATCCAACAAGACAGGCATCCTTCTTTATTAGTAATAACAAAAACTCATCGTAACAGGTAAAACTTGGAAAGAAATGTGAGTTACCAGGACAACACACTATATGGTCTTAAGATGTTTAATCAAAACGGCCCATATATCTGTACATTCTGACAAAAAGATACTTATAAGTTCATAACATGGTTCTCCAAAACAGAGACAGAACAAGTAGTGTCTCATGACTTTCCTCTGATGGAAGTGAAGGGGTCCCTGATGTTACCTTTTTTAGCCAGCTATGGGCTCAGTTGCCATAATACCTTTTCCTTTCAGCCAGCATTATATGGCCGCCTTTCTTTAAGCAATGTGGTCTCTCTCTTAAATACAAAGTTCTCCTACAGTATATCTGTACCCCTTTCCCTGCACATGCTGACATTTTTTGAAGTAACTGCAGCTTTCATAATGTCAGACATTTCATACCATGTCCGCCTTGTACAAGATGATGCTCAGAACTCAACAGGTTCATGCATATCCCACGAACCCTGGCTAATCAGGAGACAGAATGTCATAAAATGATGAAAGAATCCTTCTTGAATAATAGCTTATGTACAAAAAACTTGAAAACCAACCAAACAATCAATTCTCCTTAAACTTGAGTAGACACAAGATATTTTCACCATTTTGAATGAGTTAGCCTAGAACAGGCTGGTGTACAGTTGCCACACAAGGAGAAGCAAACTCACCAACAACATCAAGGTGGTATGTGTGATTGATGGACCCGAATTCGTTCTCTACCACACAAGTATAATTGCCTTTGTCAGAAGGGACCACACTTTCCATAATAAGGCTCCAGTGCTGGTTTCGTACCTGAAAAGATCAAGAAAAGATGGTCCTTTAACACAATACCTGCAGAGAATACCAGGCGCTATGCTTTATTGATTTAAAAAGAAGTTGGAAAAGGCAGAGAAAATAGAGAAGAGTCACCTGAATTCTAAACGTCCCTCATGACAAACACTCAGAAGGGTGATAAGTGTAAACATTCATCATCTTTACGTTTTTTGCAGTGAAAAGCCATTTATGAGGTGGATATAGACACATTCAGATCTGGGGTACTCAGAAAGAGAGGTAAGCAGAATGGATCCATCACTGTTGTGGACTTGAGGTTCCTTCAGAAGAAGTCAAGTGACCAGAGAGCCTGACCACCAGCCTGCAGATTACAAACATTCATGGGCAGATGGGCTACCAGGTGGCTCAACCACTGGGAACCCTCAGCCCTTTGGAATGACCTAAAGTCAACACTGGTGAGCACTTGCTATTTGCTAGGCACTGCTCTGAGCTACTGTCCTGACTTAGCTAGCATAATTCTCCCAAGGAGCTCATGAGGCAGTCACTACTATTGTTCCTGAAGCCTTATGGTTTGAGAACTTTCCCCAGCTCCTGCAGATGTTGTCTAGAAGTCTTGGGAAGCTTCAGTGGGAACTCAGGTCTCCTCATCTGTGGTGATGGCTGAGAGATATACCCAGAATGCCAAATATGGGTGCAATGAATCCTTACAAAACTTAAATTGTATATCCATTTGTTTGCAAACTCCTTGAGACTTTGCAAAGATATGCAGCATATGTGAAAAAAAAAAAGTTACTATGAGTCCTACCCACCATCTGTCAATAAACAAACAGACCAGATTCGAATGTTCTTACCTTGCATTTGAAAATATTCAACAGACTCAACTTTTCAAATAAGCATGAGTTTTCCTAACTAGGACAAAATGCAAATTCTGGTATCTTTAAGGTTCAGGCTTTAGTTTTCTTATCCGAATCCAAATCATTCTTTACAGGTATTTTGAAAAAGGCACTTCAGAGAAGTGGAAAGAAAAAAAATAAAATCCCACAGCTTACTAAACTTAACTGTCATTTTAAGAATTTCAACTGACCTTCTGAATGATGCCCTGAGCACTGCAAGTGTTTTTAGCCCTAATCACAAAAACCCATAATACAGGCAGAGCCTTTACAAGCACATGAGTGACTCAAGGAACTAAACTAGAGAATAAAAAAATCATCTCGCAACTACTCCATTATGAAAACAGTAGGGCAGAGCAGCTGTCCACTATGCAAAGCAGTGCCAGGGATCGGCCTGCCAACAGAGGTGAGAGATTAGAAGAGCATGCTATTGCACCACTATTTTCATGTTAGTCATTTCGGTTCTATGCAAACCGTTACTGCAGAGTGGAGTTAACATTGCTGAGTTCAAAAAACAAGATGACTGTTCTCCACTGACAGTCTTATGAAGGATCAATGGGGTGAAAGCTAGACTTTCTTCTTCTTGACAAAGTACATTAGTGTGTTAGGACCGAGTTCTGGGCACCTTGCTCAGTTGCCACCTCTCACCAACTCTCCTGCACAACCATGCAGGTTTCTCAGTCTGGTGCCAAGGAGCTGGTAATGGGAAGTTGATTTTTACCAATACAAGTTAACTCTCTGGAAGCAAAATTATTCTGAGGGCATCTGGATAGCCAAGGGAGAGTGTCTTAAATTCAAAAAGATTTGCTTTCTTCTAGCTGGACCACAGACTAGTAAGAGAACCAATACTGGAGACTAGGTCTGTCTTTAGGAGAGGTAAGCACCATCCATTCAGAACGGGTGTTCTGAAGAGGTGATGTGAATGTTGAATTTTCCAATAAAACAAGAATTCTCTATCTAAATGGCCCTCGAGGTGTGACATTAGAGTTGTAATGCTAAGAGCATGGGAGAAGGAGATACTAACTCCTTGATGGAACTTGGGGAAATGGGCCCACAAAAAGCCCCTTCCACACCCCCAAGTTCTCAGAAATATCAGAAATAGTCCGCTTCTTGCCTATGAAGAACCAGTAATGTGGAGGGTAACTTAGGGATGTAGCCATAAGGCCCAACATCACCAAGCCACATAATCCAGCATTTAGCCCTGCTGTAAATATTCAGCTCTATGAGCCCCCGCTCAAATGTCATGTCCATAAGCCCTTAATCACAGCTAGTGCCTGTCTCTGGACCCCATCCAAACTGTCAATGTCTTTCTTGTGCCTGAAACCAGATTTGGCACACGGTGTATTCCAAATGGAACTGAACCTCAACTGCGCAGGGAGGGGACACTGTCTGCCTTGGCCCAAGACATTAAATCTTGGCATATGCAGCTCCACATGCCGCTGCCTTTTTTTAACCTCAGGGCATATGGTCAGCTCAAATCCCTCAGGGGGACTGTGGCATTCCAGGCAAGATACTTCTTCAAGGGCACGTGCTCCCTGAATGTTCACTTCCTAGAGATACACTACAAATATTAATAAGTGAACACTTATAAAATGCTTTTACAATGAGAAGCACATTTACCAAAGAGGGTGTTCTGCCTTTCTAGAAACCTTGGTACCTGATCAATATTGCCCCATGCAGAGCTGTTAATATTTGGTTTTGTACACCACTGCTCTAGTATTCGATTCTTTGACATACCATCAATCTCAAATTTTATGAGCTGTGGCATTTTCCAAATGGATGTCCTTAGTAGCTGCCAACAGGGGAACTTTTTGACACTTCTGTAGGGGATATCCTACCATTAATTAGTGGTTGCTTAACCCCAAACTAAGAGACTATAATCGTAACTCTAAAAAGATAGGGGATAAAGGCACAAAGTTTTGGGGGTGGGAATTTAATCACTGTTTCCACACAAAGCTTCAGTGTAAACCTAATGAATCTACTCTTCCGACAAAATGTGGCCTTCAACTTGTTTTTCCAAATTCCTCAAATTTTTAGTGCTACAAATTATTTTTGCCCATTAGGTTAAATGCACACACCATCTTTGCTTTACAGAAGATAGGATGTAAATACCCAATAAGCATATGAAAAGATGCTTAACCTCATTAACATCAGGGAAATGCAAATTAAAACAATAATGGAACACTTATTCACTAGCTGATTAACAAAAAGTAGGAGGATCAATGTCATTTAGTACTTGGTGAGTATGGAGGGAAATAGACTCAAATTGAGAACAGGAACATAAATTGAGAAAACCCTTTTCATAAAATAATTTTGTGGTACCTTTTAAAATTAGCAATGCACATTTTCTTTTGAGCCAGTTAATTCCACTTTTGGAAAGCTAACTCACAGAAAAAAGGCATGATTATTAGTTTAAGCACATGTACAAGAAAAACTGTTGCTTCCAGCACTCTGTAACAGCAAAATATTGGACTCCATCAAGAAGAGTGTCATTAAAAGCAATATACATAGTTGATCCTGTAAGAACTAATGTGCAATTCATTCCAACAGGATAGTATAAAGTCATAAAAAGAACGAGGTCTCCTTATGTTCAGACCTATTATTATAAAGTTAGTGATAAATGTAAAACAGTAGACTGAACATAAATAAGTATATTCATGATTCCATTTTATAAAAAATACAAACATACAAGTACAATCCCAGAAATGCACATAAACCTTTCATCTATAAACATAACTTTTTTTGTTGTTGTTGTTTTTTCTTTTTAGGTTTTTGCTATAGGACGTATGTGTTCCCGGGAGATAGAAAGAGGGAAAGGAAGAAATCAATCTGGGCAGGGGATGTGGCCATGCCGTATCCATTCTCCTCCTGAGATTTTGGGCATGCACACACTGGCCCAGCAGGATTTTGAAGCCTCCAGATCTGGGATTCAAACTTCAGTCGACCATGTAGGAGTCTAGTGCTTTAACCACCATGCCTTCTGCTGGCCCCTATATGCATGACTATGAACACGGCTAAAATCAGAAAGAAAATATGCTAAATTGTCAAGAATACACTTTATAGAATTAAAGTGGTAGAATTTAAATGTTTACTTTTTTTTCCCATTTTCACTTTTCAAACAGAGGACTTTCACACACACGATAAAATATATCTCACACATAAAATAAAATAGCTCCTGAGGCTCCTTCAGTAGTAGATGCTCTGCCACAGAACCACACGTTTATAACTCTGGCAGACCAAACACAAAAGCCAGGGAGAAGAAAACTCCTGCACCAATCAACACAAGCACAATTTTTTTTTTTATTTTCATTCCTGCCTGCAGCCAAATCTTTGTGGAATTCATCACTATTTTTAATCTGCCAAGTATCAGAACTAGGCAGCATGGAACTTCAAAACTATGCTCACTAAAGACTTTCAAAAATAACATTTCAATATTGAAACAAAGTAGATCAATGCTAACCGTCCTAAACTCTCTTACTTTTACAGAAAAGCATATTTCACAAACATTCCACACCCTGTTCATGCAAAGACAAAAGGTGGCCCAGACAGATTTTTTTGCAGAATTCTTCTGTTACCTAAATATACCAAGGTGCCCATTAAATCCCCAGCTACCTTTAGGTGACAATGGAGAATGTAGATTTAGACACTAAAACCCCAGGTGAAAGGTGAAAGGTGAAGGGTCAAAGACCCAGGCTGTAACCTGGATGTTTGGCTTCCACATTGCAAAACAATCCAGACGTTTCCAAATACTGGGGTGTTCAATAACAAGTGGAATCAAGATCCAGAAGCTGGATGGGAAGCTTTACACTGAACTAGGTTGAACACTATGCCCACGTATATAAAGACTCCAAGACTTGCTTCTCCAAGAGTATCAGGGCCAAATTTTCCCAGAAGACAATAATCTCTTCTAATTCTGGCCTACAGGGAGGCACCCCAGGAATTACAATTCAACCTAGACCAGCCGTCATTTAGAAGTACGAAATCTTATGTTCCATCCCCGCTCCCTCTTTGGCAGGCCTGGAACTCCAAAGCATCCCTTCCAAATGTGCTTGCACAAACTGAGCTCACATGTGTCAAGGACTGTGGGGCTTGTTACTGCTTATCACCATGCAGATGTGGAGACAAACACCTGTTAATGCTTAAACTGCAGCATCAATAGAAGACATTTGCTTTTCAGGAGGTGCCAGAGAACAAGGCTGGGAAATCCAATCCTGTAGGTCCAGTGGCAGAAATCCTACCTTCCACTCAGCAAAAAACCATTAGATCCCTTCAGAAGAGGTGGAAAAGGAATTAAAATATGCACAGCTGTTCTCTTAGATGCCTATCCCCTGAAGGTGCTCATGAAGATGGGCAGGAGGACACACATCACCTTTTGAACTTAGCCCTTTAAAAATTTCATGACTGGAGCCAGCAGGTGGCATAGTGGTTAAGGTGCTAGACTCCCACATGGTCAACTGTGATTCAAGTCCTGGACCAGGCAGCTTGAAACTCACGCTGGATACATATGCACACATGCTCAGAATCCCAGGAGGAGAGGGGAAAAGGAATTGTGGCATAGCCATCCCCTCTGGGGGTGGGGTTAGGCATTGATTTCTCACTTTCTGTCTGTCTCTCTGGTGAGTGCTTGGTCCCTACAGCAAAAAAAAAAATCTCTCTTAAAAAAAATTCATAACCTTTCTCAAAAAGCTAAACAGAATTGCCATGTGATCAAAACAGACACTTGTATACCAACTGCTGCATTATTCACAATCACCAATAGTAAAAACAACCCAAGTCTCCATCAACAGATGAACAGGTCAACAGAATATGGTATATTCATACAATGAAATATTATTCAGTCATAAAAATGAAGTTTTGATTCATGCTACAACATGGATGACCCTGAATACTTTATGCTAAATAAAATAAACCAGACACAAAGGAATAAATATCCTATGATTCCCCTTCCATAAGGTGTCTACAACGGGCAAATTCAGAAACAAAAAGTAAATGAGAGGTTATCAGGAACAGGGAAAACGGAAATGGGGAATTATTGCTTAATGAGGATAGTTTCATTTTGGATGATGAAAAGTTTTGAAAACAGATAGCAGTGATGGTTGCATGATATCATGCAAGTAAATAATGGTTTACATAGTAAATTTTATTTGGGTACATTTTGACATAATTAAAAATAAATAAATAAATAAAACCTTCAAGCCTGCAGAGGTTGCGGAAGTTGGGAAAACAGCATCACACCCCCAACTCTGCTCTCAGCTGTGTACCTTGGGCTAAATGGTCTGCTCATGCTCTTGGGGACCATTATTTCATCATGTTTCTCATTTACCGATAACAGGGATTTTTAAAAACATGGGACCTTATGTTACACATAAGGTAAATATTTATTTATTTGAAGAAAATAGTTTGGTAAGAGCATGAACTTTGGGTTCAAGTGACAGCTTTGCCACCAAAAAGCATGTAATATAACAAGCCTTCACCAGTAAAGGGGACAAAAAAAAAAAAAAAAAAACAGTGTCTACCTCTTTGGGGTATAAAAGGACTGAGAAACATGATACATGGGAGGCACATGACACAGTCATGACCTGAGGAACAAGCAGTCAATAAATGATAGCTGATACCGGGGCTGGCAGGTGGCTTGGTGGTTAAGAGTGCTGGACTCCCACGTGGCTGACTACGGTTCGAGTCCCGGACCTGGCAGCTCGCTCGCTCGCTCTCTCTCTCTCTCTCTCTCTGTCCCTCTCTGGTCAAATTGAAGTAAATATATGAATAAATAAAGTTAAATAAAATATTTTAAAAAATAAAAAATAAATGATAGCTGATGCCAACACATAACTCATCACAGACTACCTGACCTGAGATTAAGGTTGAACTTTTGGCTGAGAACAATCTCAGTAAAGTATAAATATGCTGATGAGTACCTTGGTTGTGATGCCTCTCCCAATACAGGTTTGAGGTCTAGGCATCACATTTACATCCCAAAGTCATTAAAATAACATCTAAGTACCTAGAAAATGTAAATCTAACCTGTGCATCAACACAATGTTTAGTAGTGATTATAATATTTTAAGTAACCTATATTTTCTAGATCTGAAATACACTCAGAAACACACAGTCCACACTTGATAATGCTTTGCTACCTATTTAGTAAAAGGCTCCATGGGAATTTTAACCTCTAGAACACCATGGTGTACCGTGGGGCCCTGGATTTACGTGATAATTTTATAGCCATGGTGAGGGAACCCTTTGTCCTGTGATCTCTCTTGGTCTGTGTTTTTATGCACTTAGAAGTGAAGTGAATGATGGTTTTTCAGAATCTTCTATGCCTAAGTCATTATCTAAGAATGAGTTCGGAAGTGAGGTAGTCTATTAATTATCTCAGTAGTCTTTTCACTTTTCTGCATTAAATTGCAACAACTATACAGACCCTTAGGAAATATTTAACCACAAAGGTAATCTCTCTTCTCTCCTCTCCTCTCTATACACACACACATACATATATGTGTATATAAATATATATTAAAAATTGTCCTGTTAAGATTAAAAAAAATGGCTGGTGCTATACATTATGGTTGTACATTACATCACAGTTCTTAAAGCTAGAAGGAATCAGATATTCAACATTACCTAGCCAGACTTCTAAGGTAGGGGACCAGAGACACAAAGAGCTTATAAAACTCATCCATACACAAGACTGATGTAAAAGCCCAAGAATAAGCACAATTGGGGAGATATAGTTATGCTTCATGTTAAGTTTTACTATTATATTGAGTTAATTACACATTAAAAACTAGCCCTTGTGCCCATGCTAAAAAAAAATAACGATTTTACCCTTAATCACCTAATGATGGCTCAGCATGAGTTCTCTGATAAACAAGACTGAACTACAGAATACCAAATAGCTCTATTGGTCATTTTAATTAAAGTGAGCTTTCTGTTCCCTTTCATAACACTTTGATTTCAGTTTGGTTTTCTGTTTTCCCTTTTCCTTCGCTGGCCAAATGTGCACACCATTTTAAAATAAGCTGTAACGCAGTGGATGATGGCCAAGGTGCTCAACCAGTAAACAGGTAGAAAGACCCACATGGACAGCTGGACCACCAGAGCACAGACATGGTTTATGGAAAGAGCAGATTTATGAAGGAAAAGGAAAAGTCACAGAAATAACAAACGCTTGCAGAAACTTACAGGTCTTTGCTTTCTGGAAAAATACATCGTGGAAAACCTGACACTTTACTTCTTCATGAAGTAAAGCAGCAACTGGACAAACCAGGAGGGGATCATTTAGGTAGGTCCTCCACATTTCAATTAGATCACCTTCCTTCTGAGGAAGTGCTGAGAAATGAAAACTACAAATTGTACAATAATAGTTCCCTGAGGTCAAATGTTCAGAGGCATATTTCTTTAAAAGTTTATGGGGATAACAAAAAAATATATCAGAGGAGAAACACAACACCAGGGACCATGTTCCCCACACTCTGCCCTGTTCACAAGCCAGCCAGGGCTCTTGGACCTGCCTGGGAGGTTTGCAGGTGGGTATGGACCTCTGATTTCCAATGACTTCATGACCTGGGGACCTAGGGTTGATTTAACATATGAGGAGCAAGAACTATACTTGAACTAACTTCACTTTCTCAGGAGATAAGAGATCTTTCCTTTTCAAATCTCAAGAGCCCTAGAGACTCGATGAAATTTCTATGAGTTTCCAGTATTTCTACAATGGCTGTCCTATGCCACCCCTAGTGTGAAAACCCATTACTCGATCCTGTACATTTAATGGGTTGACCTTCCAGGCCACCCAGCCCCACTGCTACAGCCTCCTTCTCCACGAAGAAAGTCCAGAAAGACAAGAAACTTGACTGGTTACTACCAGCCAGGACACCACATTCCAAAGGTACCTTACTCTTCCTCTGTTTTTTTTTTTTTTTTCTTTTAAGCAAAATAGATTTTAGAAATTTACTCCTACACACTCAAATGCAATTTCTCCTTTCACTCAAATTCTATTCTTCTCTTTCAAATTCTATTTCTACTTCTATTTCTGCAAAAGCAACTCGAACATAAAACAATATAAACTCTTTGGTCCCCTGTTCTCCACAAGGATGGAGCTAAAGGTATTCTGCTGAGGGTTCATCATTTTGCTTTTAGAGCCTAGGTGCTCTTCATTCAGCAGAATGTTGTCATAAATAATTAAAACTGAACTGCACCTGTTAAAAATCAAGCAGCATTTGCTCATTAGGCACCCTTAGTCTTCCAGCATATTTGTAATCACTAATTCTGATTTGCAAAAAGCTCCTTACCCATAATAATGATGTTGGTCCTATTTATTTTGAGACCAGGAATCTCTGGAGGCTCATCAACTCTCTCTCTACTTATTTACAAGGCTGTCTTAATTGATGAAATTAGCTAACCACCAGGATTTTGACCACCATTTTTACACTTAAATTGTATTTAAACAAATCATTGGAACTGCATCAATTATCTGCATTTTCTGAGAGCATTTGGTGGTTAAAACAATCCCAGGGGCCATAATTTTAGTGGTTTAGCTCTTCCTTTCTAACCGGCATCACCTAATAAACTCTTTGTCTATTCATTATTTTTAAAAAGGCTAACCTTCTAACCTCACTGTACAAAGGAGCAAAAGGAAAATCACTGCTCTCCCTCCAGCTTCCACCAACAAGGAGGAGTCAAGAAAGACAACAAAAATATTTCTACTTCCAAGCTTCGAAGGTGCCCTCTTCTAGCAAGTCTGTCTGACATCTGTTTTACACATGAGATTCCCCCTACATGCTCTTAGACCTTTACTCATAGGCTTTTCCCACTTTTCTCTGGGTTTTGGCCCATAGATGTTAATTTTAAATGTTAAAGTAAAAAGTCAAAAACTTTTGCGGAAGCCAAGAGTCCTTTTAAGATGAATAACCATGCATAAAATTTCAGAATGGGCTCCAGAGCACTTTCAGATGGAGTCACTTTTATTTATTTTTTTAATCTATTTTTTAATCATTTATTTATTTTTACATTCTCCCACAAACATTTACTTTACATATCAAAAAGTTTTTTGCTCATACACCATGGTTCTTGACAGTTAATAAACCACTTTTGAAGTTTCAAAACACTGAATTTTAAAGATAATGTTCGAAATATTTGTTATAATTTTGTTTGTGACTCTATAACAACAGAGACAATATGGTTTTAAATATTTTTGAGAAAATATTTACATGTCACCTACTCAAATTGTTGAAAAGCAAACACCCAGCACACAATTCACACATAAACATTCTCAATTCAGCCCTGCCTACCAAGTATTCTGTGATATACCATCTGCTAGCAAAGATCAGTCTCTCTTCCTTCAAAGTCTTCCTCAAGGCAATCCTCTGGTTGTCACTGCTCTTTTGCGATCTCTACTGATTACAATGCTGAGCTGGAAAAGTCCAGGTTATTTTATGGTATGAATTATTTCATATAGCTTCTCTAATCCTCTCTGCCAGGCAGACCTGTTTATGGTGCCAGGCCATCTTTCCAAGAGCTTCTGTTGGCTTACTTGAGATCTACCTTAGTTCCATAGTTTTCTGGTTTCATCTTCGGCTATGCCATTCCAGTCAAAGCCCTGTCCAATAATGAGTATTTCCAATTTCTGACTCAAGACAAAAGGTATTATTGAACTTAAGCAAATAACTATTCTACCACAAAATAAGAATACTCCCAATATTTTCCAATTCCAGAGGGTCAGGAAAGGAGAAAAGTTTATGTTTCCATTTAAAGAAACAAATGAACAAGCAGAAAAAACATTTTAACAAATTGCTGAACCTATCAACATCTCAAAAGCAAGCAAAATCCTTAAATTGGGAAAACAAAGCATAGTTTAAAAAAAAAAATCAGTAATGTTTTACTCAAAAGTTATAAAATTCTATCTCACCAGTTCAGTCTTATGTAATTAATCTCCCTTCTGTTGAATCTGCAGTGTTACTGTGGTCCAATCTCTCTGTTTAAATCCTAGAAATTAACATTCAATGTTATTGATATTTCTCATCCCTACCATTAAGTTGGTCATTTTCTTGGTTGCTTTTGCTCTTATTTCTGTATGTGTGTCTTTAGTTTTCCTGGTAGAGCACTCCTTTCAGAACTTCTTGAAAAGCTGGTCTGGTGTTGGTAAATTCTTTCAGGTTCTGTTTATCTGGGAATGTTTTTTTTTTTTTAATCTTTTCTTCCCACATGAAGGATTATCTTGCCGGGTATATAGTATTCTTGGTTGAAACTGTTTTTCACTTAACATTTTGAATACATTTTCCCATTCTTTCCTTGAATTGTTTCTGATGAGAGGACTGATGTTAGCCTGACGGGATAATCTTTGAAAGCAACTTGACATTTCTCTCTTGCCAAGTTTTATATTTTGCTTTGTCTATGGATTTGGTCATTCTGGCTATGATGTGCCTTGGTGAAGATCTTCCTGGGTTGATTCTATTACAGGTTCTTTGTATTTCTTGGGTCTGGATCTTTGGTTTGGAAAGTTTTGTTCCAGTATTTCATGGAATAGATTATCAATGCCCTTATTAGTTTCTTCACCTTCTGGGATACTGATATCCAGATGTTTGGGCTCTTAATGGTATCTAGTATTTCTCGTGTAGTATTCTCATTTTTTGAAGGAGTAGGTTATTTTCTCAGTTCTTTTGGTGAATCTTTCTAGGTCAGAGGTTCTGTCTTCTACATCTGGGATTCGATCTTCTTCATGGACTAATCTGCTATTAATACTTTCAAGGGAGGTTTTGATTTCCTGTATGGTAGCCTTCATCTCTAACAGCTCCGTTTGATTCTTTTTTTATGGTATGTCTTTCCTCTTTCAGATTGTGCAAGAACTTCCTCACCTCCTGGAACTCATTGTCTCTTTAATCCTGCATCTGCTGGAGTTCATGGTCTCTCAGCTCTTGCATCTTGTTTAGTTTGTCACAATGAATATGCTGAATTCTCTATCAGATATTTCCATGAGTTCCACTGTACTATTTATGGATGATAGATTGTTTCTTTTCCCTTAGGGGATAGATATTTTCTTGGTTTCTCATTATTTCTTGTGACTGTATGATGGTTTTTAGTCATTCTGTGACAAAAATCTCTCCACTAATGTGTTTTACAATGTGATACCCACAGAAAGAGATTTTGAGTTCAGATTTATAAAAAGAAGTTTCTTCCTTAAGGAATGAGGTTCAATAAGCATTAAGGATTTCAATGTCCCTAAAAGTATTCAGATGCTTGGCTACTGTGCACCTAGGCCTGTCTAGACATTCAGTGTGTGGAGTCTGACTGAGTGTTTCAGGGGTCTAGAAGACGGGGTTAAGAGCATAGCTTCAGTCATCTTGGTCCCTGAACACACGAGGACACACTTCAGATTTAAAATGGCTTTTGACTGAGTGTTTCAGGGTCCTAGAACATGGGGTTTAGAGCATAGCTTCAGTCACCTTGGTCCTTCTAGATGGAGTCACTTTTAGATGGAGGTTCATTTAACCACAGCAATGATAGAGTGGGGTTTGCATGCATGTCTTCTAAAATGATGCTGGTATATTAAACACAGGTGACACAGTTCCAGATACTTCCCTGCTGCCACAAAGAAATCCTCTCCCACCTGGCTTTTAAGAAGTGGGGCCCAGGAAGCAGCAGATGGCATAATGGTTATGTCACTGGACTCCCACATAGTCAACCATGGTTTGCGTCCTGGACTCGGTGACTTAAAACTCACACCAGGTGCATGTGAGTGCATACCCAATATCCTGAGAGGAGAATGGAGGAGAAGGGATTGCAGTGTGGCCATCCCTCTAAGGGGTGATTTCTCATGTTCTGTCTGTTTCTCTCTGGCAAGCATATGTCTTAGCAAAAATCTTGTCAAAGAAAACAAAGAAGAAGAAGAATTGGGGTCCTTTTTTGTGAAGAAGGTCTTCAATAATTTTATTGCAATTGTATTGACTTTGTAAATTAATTTAGGCAGAATTGACATTATGATTATATTAATTCTTTCAATCCAGAAACATGAGATTTGGGACTCTATTACTGTTCATCAAGTATTTTCTTATGAACAGATAATAAGCACAAAAAAATTAATCATTTGACTAATGCTTGAAAAAAAAAGTGGAGTCCAAGCTAAAATGTCCTGTATTTTAACCTCTATGCACATTTCTCGGATGGGGCCCAGGGATCCCCATGTCTCTCTGGCAATCATGACCTCGGGAAACCTCCTCCCTAGAGACTTGCTTAATAAAACAGCAAAGTGGTGGGATTTCTCTTCCATGATTAGGTTACAAAAGGCTGGGACTTCTGTGTTCCTCCACTCTTTCTCTCTGGTTCCTTTTGTTAGTCATCCTGAAAAAGGCAGTTCCCATGGAGAAGCCCATGTGGCAAGGAACTGTGGACTACCTAGAGCCAACAGCCAGTGAGAAACTGGGGCCTCTGGTTCAACAATCTGTACAGAATCCTGACAACAACAATAGGGGCAATTCCTTTCCCAGTTAATCCTTCTGATGAGACCTCAGCCCTAACCAAAACCTGGAGACAGAAAACCCAGCTAAGCCATACTTGGGTTTCTGACTCGTGGAAATTGTAAGATAATAAATGTTGTATAAATAGTTTAAAGCCACTATATCTCCAGATTATTTGTTATACAGCAGTAGGTAACTAATATGCCCAACTCATGTTCCAAAGCATCAAAGAATTCCATAATAAACTTTTAGTAAGTCCTCTTCACATGCTAAATTTTAAAGTTCTCCCTTCCATACTAAATAATTTGAAGATCTCATTTCTTGCTTTCTAAAACACTCTCCCTTCCTACTTAGACCAGAATCCTCCTCTGGTCTAATCCTCCTCTCCTTTATCCTTAATTCTCCCAAAGACCCAATAGCCCCTCTCCTCACACATCTGCAGGACATAACACCCTCTTAAGACTTATCAGTGTCTCCCAAATGCCAACTCTCTGCCTCCCTTACTGGTATGAGTCCCTCTGAGCTGGGTCATGCCTTGCCTTCTTTTGTCATCCCAAGCCTACAACAGTGCCTAGCACAGAGGATACTCAACTAACATGTGCTAAATAGATGGATAAGGCTAAAAGGAGCAGTCTATTCTCCCACCATGTAGATAGCTGTCAATTTCCAACTCCCCAATGAGTAATGAGACAAAATTTCACGGCATTGTGTAATGTGCTTTCACTGCACTTCCTTAATGAGTAGTATCTCACTCCAGTCTCTGATCCAAGTTCATTCACTATTAACGCAATCCCACTCAAACATAGCAATTGTACTGACACTTCACAAATTCTGCTCCGGTTTTAATTTTACAGACTATAAAGCATATAGAAAACAGACTCTCAACTTTTGACCCTTCCGTTATTAAACTCTCCACATATAAAGAAAGAACAGTACAAATGGGGATTGTACTTTAAAATTACATGCGAGTTAAAGGTAATTTTTTAAAAATATCAAACACTGATATGATCAACTATGGCAATTACAGATTTAAAAAAAAAATACTCCTAGCTTCCACTCACGTTTAAGGACCTTAAAAAAAAAAAAAAAAAAGAAGGCAAGCTCTTGTGCCCTCACTTCCAAGACAACAAAGAAAAGAAGGAACAACAGCCATGTCAAAACAAAAGGGTCATGGTCATATGCAGCCTACTCACTATACGAACTGGGCCCAATATATGCCCAAGGACAAGGCTATTAAGAAGTTCATCATTTCGGGGCCAGCAGGGGGTGTGGTGGACAAGGACGCTGGATTCCCACATGGCCAACTATGGTTCAAGTCCTGGACCTGGTGGCTTGCTTTCTCACTTTCCCTTTCTGTGTGTGTGTGTGTGTGTGTGTGTGTGTGTGTGTCTCATCAAATAAAGAAAAAAAAAATAACAATAACAAATGGAAATAAATAATTCTTTAAAAAAAAAAAAAAGAAGTTCATCATTTGAAACACAGTGAAGGCCACAGACGTCAGGGACATCAAAGCAAGTGTCTTTGATGCCTGTGTGTTCCCCAAGCTGCATGTGAAGGGGCATGACTATGTAAGCTGTGCCACTCATAGTCAAGGTAGTCAGGAACTGATCTTGTGAAGCTCAGATGGACCAAACACCCCATTCCAAGTTAGACCTGTGAGTGCTGCCCTGCACCCTCCACCAAAGCCCATGTAAGGGGCTGAGTCTTTAAGGATGGAAGAACGATCCTCTGGGAAAAAATAAAATAAAAATAATACATCTTTAAAAAGTAGGCAAACTTTATAAATACAACACTTTGAAATAATCATTCTACCTTATAGCCTCCAATGCGATGCTCCTGCTTAAATTCCTTTCCATTTTTCAGCCACCTCATAGTTGGTGTTGGATTCCCCCCAGCTGGACAGCGAAACTTGACAGTATTGGCTGCAGGGACGGCATGCAGCCGCTTTTCCATCTTTTCTGTGTTGGTCCAGTAGGGTGCTCCTGTTTTGGAAAACAACATTAAAATGGATATAGATGGAAAGGCTTCATCTTGGGTGAACTCCAAACAGGCATGATCATTTTATTTTATAGTAAAGGAATTGGCATTTTTTTTCCATCTTTGAGTAATATTTATATTAGGAAAACATTTTCAGAAATCTACTCCAGCTGGCCCTGCAGAAGATCCCTAGAGAAGGGTTCTTAATGGCTTATGTCTATTAATGGGGGGGCGGGGAGTGTTTGAAGCACCTTCTCTCTTGTTCTTGGTGCTAGAAAATAATTTCATGTCCAATCATGTTTTAAAATGCTACATTATTCACACAATAACAACATGCACAATAACAACAGCTATGTCTTCCAAAAATATATCGTCTTAGATTGCCACGTCAATGAAATGATCACATATCCACACTAGTAAAAACAAGTTGTCCTCAAAAGCCACATCAACCAACCCATCTGAGCTTTAAAGGCCAATCCTGATACAATAATCTAACACCTTATTGATTTCCCAGCATTTTATATGACAAACCAAAAAACAGTATCAATAAACATATCTAAACTTAAAATTTTTTTTTCCTGTCCAATGGTGGTTATGAATGCCATAATCCTACCACCACACCCAAGCTGATAATATAATAAATAGGAGGTTACCAACACAGGTTAGATCTGTCTATACATATTATATAAAGTCATGCCCTTGAAGTGGCCCTCAAAGTCATAAGTACAAGTGATTTTTTTCAACCCAAGAGGTGAGTTTTTAAATCACTAAATGAAGTACATTTATAGGAGAGCCACAACATTAGTCCAGAATACTGCTATAAATTCTTCATCCCTGCTAATAATGGCTAATGACCACTATTAACTGAATGCTTATTTGCTCAGCACTGCTCCAAAAGCTTTTAGATGTTTAACACATTATTTCTCTCAAGTATCCGAGGGGAAAGGCACTATTACAATCCCTGTTTAGAGCTGGGGAAACTGAGGCATGGGGAAGTTATGCTACCTTCTAAAATGGCACAGAGCACATAAGAGGTACAGTCAGCATTTCAACCAAATCAATCTGGTGCCAGAGCCCACTGTCTTCAGCCTCTCTCTCCACTGTTGGTAAGAACCAGTTTCTCCGGGGCATTGGAATCCATACCTTCCAACCACCCTGATGTTTCAGACTAAAGTCCAGGACAGCCAGGACAGCAAACCTGGGCCAAAGGTATATTTCCTCTTTCAGTACTATCCAGAACTTCCACTGAAATGCTGCACAGCAACATTTTACTGGCAACCAAAATCTCTTTATTACCCTAAAGCATCCATCAATGGGGCCTTGAACATTCCAGAAGGCCAACTGGGGACTGCAGATTCCTGATGAGACTAAGCAACAGCACACACACCCACAAACCAGAAGCACAGGGTCCTAGGCAGGGGCTTTGTCTCGGATGCACATTTAGAAGCTTCCTCTAGTCATGCAGCAAGCTCCCGGGGGTAGCAATCTCATTCAGCCAGTCTCTCACAGTATAATTGGGAATTGGGAATAAGTGCATTCAAAATACCTATCCCTATTTGCCCCAAACTTGCTCTTGAAACTTGTTGTAGAAGGTGAAGCTATGGGCCAGCTGATGGCATGATGGTTAAGGCACTGGACTCCTACATAATTGACCACGGTTCAAGTCCTGGACCTAGCAGCTTAAAAACCATCTCAGGAGCATGTGTGTGCAAGCCCAGAATCTCAAGGAGAAAGGACTGCAGCATGGCCATCCCTCTGATGGGTGATTTCTCACTTTCCCTCTCTCTGTCTCTCTCCGGGAATACAAGTGCCCTATGGCAAAAAAAAAAGAAAGAAAAAAAAGAAAGAAAAGAAAAGAAAAGAAAAGAAAAGAAAAGAAAAGGAAAGGAAAGAAGGTGGAGCTGAGATTTCTTCAAAAGGACACACTCTTCCACTCTTCTTTATCCTTGTGCATTTTAGTATCAAGATGGAGGGACACAAGTGGCATCTATGAGATGCCAAGACAGAGTGCAAAGAGGGGCAAAACTAGAGCTGGACATCAAATATCCCAGAGAGACAGAAAGTAGGGAAGGAGGAGTAAAGAGAAGGAATGGGGCTGCATTCTTTCCTTTGAATCCTGTTGCTTTTGTAGACAATTTGGGTAGCGCCCTTTGGCTTTTAGTGTTGAATGCACTAAACACACCTCTTCTTTTGAGGGGTCACCAAGGAGTCCTTGATTCCTATTTATCACAAGACTCCCAGGACCTGGCATCTACTGAAACAATTTCAATAATCTTTCATTTTAAAAGCTTCTACTTAGAAAAATCCATCCACATCCACAGCCATTAAAAAGAAACCATTGAGAGCACAAAATAAATAATGAGCTTTGTCGCTACACAAAGACTTTTACAAATCTGACCTAAATGAAAAGCATACCTCATGCTGTCAGGTGTCTGTACTTGTGTCATTTGTTTAAGTAAACACAATAGCCTATTCACATGAATTAGCTAAATATTAATGTAGTAACTCTTTCAGATAGCATCAATTACCACTGAGCTGATCCTTCGGAATGCCTTTTCTTTTTAACATAAAAGAAATCAACAGATATGTGCTTATGTACCATTAGGCTTGATTTTTACATACCCAAAGTGTCGCCGTGTGGAATTTAGCTTAAGGAACTAAGAAGGTTGTTCTTTTCCTCTCTCACTGGGATAAGGCATTGATGAGGCTGCATCCAGCACAGTGATCACCCCAGACTATATGCACCTATACTGCCCTGACCTGTGGCAACCACACACTGGCAACCAGCACCTTTGTCTTTGGCACCTAAGGAATGTTGTAAGGACTAGGGTGAAAGAATTTTGCTGGAATTCTGGCAGGTAGCCACTTCCCTGGGGTGAAATCTCAATCATCAAAACTACACTTATAAAATCTGCTCATGCAAAACAGATACACAACCATTGGCAGGGTAGGGGCACAGTGCTTCTCAGCTAAGTCTCAAGAGATCTGAGATGGGTGGGGAGCATCATAAAATCTAATCAACATTCGTAGAAACAGATCACCTACACGGTGAAACCTGAGTTTCACAATGTTCTCTGAGTAACTGTACATCATGACTCAGCAGGAAAGGCCATCCAGCCCAGTTGTCAGAGATTCCTGTGCGGCAGTGACAGGCTACCCCTCAACTCTCTGTCTGACCAATGCCACCAGAGCGAATGCTAAGAGCACACAGATACAACAGCCTAACTAAAGTTTCCCTTTAAGATGTCAAGTTCACAAAGTTTTTTAAAAGCAAGATACTGAAGGGTAGGCACTATTTTGTTATTTTACAGTGGCTCTTCCTGAAATAAACTAGCTTTATGTGAAGCTTGGAGAACTTGCAAGATCTAAACAAATAATACCATCATTAAGAATAGCTCTACTGTATCCTTTATTAGTAGCTTCATGTCCTCTATAGATCCTTCCTCTCTTCACTATGTCCTACCACTTCAGTAGTCTAAACATATGGAAATGCCAGGGCTTCCCAAGGATTGCAGCTAGAGAGAACCATGGATCAGGCACCTTGGACAAGCTGGCTCCTCTACTTAATGAGATCTCCTTCATAACAAGGCTCATGAGCACCTTTAATGACTTTCACTTGGAGAGAAACTGGTTTAATAAATTAACTATCCACAAAAAGCAGAGATGATTTTTGTTCACAATACATGCTCAATACAGATATTTACTCAACGACCTTTTTTATTTATTTATTTTTTAAAAAAGAGGTTTTTGCTTTAGCGCGCAATCATGGGGGGAGTGGTCATGCAACAATCCCTTCTCCTCCATTCTTCTCCCCCCAGGATCTTGGGCATGCACACTTATGCACCTGGTGTGATTTTGAAGCATCTGGGACTTGAACCACATGGGAGTCCAGCGACATAATCACTATGCCATCTGCTGGTCCTGACAAACTTATTTTAAAAACGAAACAAAAATGTAAGCCAAAGATACACCAAGTCATTTGCTATCAAGTGTATGAGCATCTGCTTTATATACATACCTTCTCTGGCATGACCTTAAGGGAGTTTGAAGAGTGGGTGTAAAGTTACAGAATTGTGGTGTAAAACTCCAATGGCCTAAAAAAAAAGAGTTATACTAAATTGCCTGTGAAACAAGTTAATGTCAATGATAGGTATGGTCCCTTCAGCTCTTTGATCGTCTGATGTAACATGTAGCAAAAAATTGATGTTTTCTTAGTCATTATATACTAATGACAAACAGATTAAAGAAAGAGTAAGACCCTGCTACAATGAAGGAATGCAGGAACTAATAAAATCTTATCGAAATATAGCATACCTACTTATCATTTTCTGCACTGAAATAGTTATCGCAAATTAGTGGTGATGTTAAATAAGCAGAATTTTGTTTTAATATATATACCAGAAGTATCTTAAGAAAAGGTGGGTAAGAGATTTATAGCCCCACAGTAACTCTTCTCAAAGCATTTCAACACAGACTTTTTCTTTACCATCTCCACCTCACAGTGCAGATTTGTCATGCTTTCTTCATCAGTGATGTGTGTTCCTAACCTTCAAAGTGTCTCTTTGCTGAGAAAGGTTCCATCTGCTGTCTGCTGACCAATGAGAGCAAAGCACCAGAGTGTAGGCCCTTCGCCTATACCATGGGCACTCACGAGTTTACTGGATGGGTGGCTAGATGCGAGGATAGACAGATGAACAATGACGGTTAAAAGCTTTGGTATAAAATAAGGGAATTGCTCTGATAAGACACCTCCTAGTTTTAACTCTTACGGATATCTATGTGTAAGGCAGGTATTGATTCTGTCAACAAAGTGGTAGGATTATAGGGTTTCTTTTGGTCTTGCAATTTAAACTTAAAGAGAAACCATAGGCTGCTGAGCCTGGCCCCACAAAAACCTTTACGTATTCCAATACTGACATCTAAGGTTTATGGTTTACTCTCTCTGGAACCAAAAAGAGAACACAGCCCAATCATTTAAAGGAAAAACATGGAATCATATTACAACATTGTACCAAAAGAAACCTTAGTGACCATCTGGCCCAAAGGCTGATGTGATCAATGTCATTCAGGAAGGTTAAGTGATTTGATCAAGGTCACACGGCCAGAGGCCGGGCTCAGGCTAGACTCAACTCTCCAGCTCCCTGAGCAGTGCTCTTTCAACCACTCCAGGATGCCCTTTGAACTCTCCCATGGTAATTAAGTCAAAAGTTCAAGATTTATGTGAGCTGTAGATACTGATGACTGCCAACTGTATTTTTATTGAGGCAAAAATTAAAAAAAAAAAAAAAAAAGCATAGCCTGTTTCAGCTCCTAGATTAAGTCTCACAAACTCCCTAAAGCCCCACTAAGGCCTCTGTCTCAAGTCTATAATTAGGGCTTTTAAAAATATCACTAATCAGAACATATAAATGCTTTGACTCCTGACAGCAAAAAAAAAAAAAAAAAAAAAAAAAAAAAAGTCTCCAAGAAATCTCCTCATTCAAACAGTAAATTTCAATTCATTTGCTTTCAGTTTAGCATGAGAAATTTCATTTTAACAGCAACTCCCTGACAAGTGAGGCATTCTATCATAAATTAGTTTTCAAAAACCAGGCAAGGGAACCAGCAGTTAGCGTAATGGCTATGTCGCTGGACTCCCACGTAGTCGACCACGGTTCACATCCCGGACCCGGTGGCTTAAAACTCACGCCGGGCGCGTGTGCGTGTGTGCGTACCCAAGATCCCAAGAGGAGAATGGAGGAGAAGGGATTGCGGCGTGACCATGCCCCCGGGATTTCTCGCTTTCTGTCTCTATGTCTCTCTCTGTCAGTCTGGCAAGCGCACGCAGCCTATAGCGAAAACATCTCCAAAAAAAAAAAAAAAAAAAAAAAAAAAAAAAAAAAAAAAAAACCAGGCAAGTTACCCACAAGTGAAATAACCAAATCCACTGAGATCCCAGTTATCCCGTAAGAATTCCCAGGATCTGCCTCCATCCAGCCAACTGAATGGAACATCATCACCAGCCTTTGTGATAAAATGCCCAAACCAATTCATTGATGAGGTTTTTATTACAAAGGATTTTCCAAAAATTCAGGAAGTCTGTGAATTTTGTTTTGTCATTCGGTTCCTAGAAGCTTCAACATAGCTAAGAAACCCACACTTACCAACTTAGATACAATCTCTACCAAATAAAAAAATCACAATCAGAACAAAGGTGACTGTGACCTGTTATTATCAGCAGGTTAATCGATGAAAGGAGTTTGGAATCTCAGAGGCCAAGTACCTTCATTTTCCCTACTTACTTCAAAAAAAAAAAAAAATTGCCTTTCTCCCTGACATGGAGTACAGGCATCTGCAGGTCTCAACAGGAATGAAACCAAAATAGAAAATTACCTTTTCTCTCCCTTCACTCCACAGAAAGAACCATTCCAGCAGCGGCAATCTTGATACAGCTGTCTTGCCATCACTTCTCTCTCTCGTAAAGCAACAGGCCTGAACTGTTCATCAATCAGGTCTGCCCAAGAACTAAATTTCAATCACTTAAACACAAGCTGGAGATAATAAAAATCCCTCGAATAAACAGGCATACTATTTATTTGCTGTCAAATAACCCATTAAGAGACCTAGTACCGAGAAATGGCAAGGAGTAGTTAGTAAAGTTGTACAAGGAGACTTCAAAAAACTCATGGCAAATGGAATTAAAGTAGGAATTAATTTAGGTATGAAGTCATTAAAGTGGGAAAAACAATATGAAATCCATGCAGTTTTTCATAATACACATTTTCCATGAGTTTCTGAAGACTTCCCCTTGTACTTTCCTCTGTTCAAGCATAAATTCTGAACCTTTCAAAACCCTCAACCTGGATACCTTTCAACAATTAGCTTTTGAAATGGCAACTTTCTGTCCAGAGAAAATGTGCTTCACTGAGGGGCACATGAAGCAGCATTATTCCTGGCAGGCAGGCTTGCAATGACATCACAGGATTGCTCTGCTCAGGAAACGTGCAGCGCTGGTAAAGTGTGAGGTCATCAGCTAGTTGGCTGCTAAAATACGACCGGAGAATGCCCCTTACTCTGTGATGGAAGAATCTGACTTAAAAAGGGGAGGGAAAAGTCAAATCAATCAAATCAGGCCCTGGCTGGGTTTTTCAATGCATGTGCAACAGGATGTTAATAGGTGCTATATTTTAAAAAGGGTCTTATGGTCAATGAGTTTGGAAAAGCCTGGAAAAAGACAAAATTAAACAGATGGTTTGTGATAAAACTTCTCAGCACTCGTACTATGCTGATGGGCACTGTAAATCTCCAAGAAAGGGTCACGCAGTATTTTCCAAACTTCTTTCAAAATACAACTCACTTTTGGCAGAGAATTATTCTGAACTAGGATTCCAAGCAATAGTCTTTGGGAAACACCAACTTATTTTCTGAATGCACAGACCTACACAGTGCTCTGGTTTTAATGAGAGCCATACAAAATATTAGTGAGGATTGTAATTCTACAATCCTCATTCAACATCCAGACTGGTTCTTGCCCTCATGCAGCAAACCATCTCCTGGGAAAAGCAGGCCTGAAATGCTATGTTACATTGCACATGATGCAGTAAAACAGAACGCATGAATGCTCAAAACGAGCCATTTGACCTGCCTGTGTAGACCAGGAAAGCCTACAAAAATGAGTCACTGTTGAGTTGGATCAGGTATGATGAGTTAAAGAGCAACCTGAATATTGCAGAACATTCCCATAAAAAATCGAATAAGACCTTGATGTTAATAGATACCAGTTTCATGGCCAAAATTCAACAATCATGCCTTCTTTTGGGTCTTTATTTATTTATTCCATGAATGACACAGAGAAACAGAGAGATACAGCACCCACAATAGGATCTTGATAACACAACCCATGCCCCAGCCCCAGCCAGCTCAAAGCACAGGCACATGTGAGTCCAGCATACCGAGGGAGCTCTCTGGCCCCAAACCACAACCTTCTACATGAGACTGCCTTACAGAACACCACATTTCTACCGCCGTACCACCGTCCAGCCCCTGCCTTCATTCTTGATTGTTATCTTTGCCACTGTACTTGACTACCGTACTTTCTATACTCAGTACAATATCTAAGAACTCTACCAGGTGGATAAGCTTGCCTTCTTTAACCACCAAATTAGACAGACAATAACATACCAGCAAAGGGAATAGCATGCAATATATTTCTCTAACTAGGAGATACAGAACTGAATATGTAATGTCTTGACCTAAAGAGAGAAAAACCTCCTTAGAAAAGTCTAAAATTTCACTGTCAGAACAGGATCATCAGAGCATCATTTATTAACTTTACTAAACAAGAACATCCAAGCATACCCTGTGGCATTTCCAGACAACAATCAGAAAGCACCAAAGGAATCAGTTTGGACACATGGGTGTTTTCCAGGTGGCTGAAATGCAAAGAATTCGATGCTTCTGCAATTTTCCCTATTAATCAGGTCAGGTATTTGACACTTGAGGTGGCAAAAAAACTGTTTTAATGGCAACATCCCCTTTCCTGCCTTGCCAATTACCCTAGCCATGGCATTCCTCTGTCCACACAGGCCACAGCTGCTTAAGCTCAGCCGCCCCAGGCTGCACCTGTGAATCAGACCAGCCTAATCACACTAACAGATGGCAGAGGCCAAGTAGCCAGCTAAGAACTGCTATCACTTTAAATAGCATCTAATGTTTCACAGGCACCAAACAGAGGCACCTCCCGACCGCAGTATCTCCCTGGTACAGCTAACACCAGCTCTTAATCACCGCAGAGCACCCATTTCAGAGGCAGAGTTGGTGTCATTTGAGAGCTAATTATGAAAAAGCCTGTTTGCAAGGTGAAAGCCTGACAAGTGCACTGGGGGCTGGCACTCATGAGATAAAGTACTCTATTGCCTGGCCCATGGCAGCCGGGACTAGTGTTCACAAGAAAACCTGGAGGTCCACAGCAGGTAATCCTTCTGAATCATCAGAGACAGAGATCCTATTCACTTCAGCCTGGACCTATACTTTGCTGTTAGGTAATCAACACCTGGCTGTTGCATTTTATTATTTCATGTGGCTTCATGGTAACGTGCTAAGTGACCACCAGGACACACAGCTTCCATGCACGCCAGCAAAACCAAGCTGTTGAAATCTGATGTCCCAGTCGATAGCAATGGCATCCACATGTGGGTGTCAGTTCACAGCTGTAAACAACTATACAAGCATTCTCACTCCACCCTCCACACAACCCCGACATACCCACATGCAACAGCCTACAACCAAATCACAGCCCTGCCTTTTCCTAAACCACAAGTTTCCAATCAAAACAAGAATAACTACTCTCTCCACCTTATCAGGGTATTGGTGGTAGTGCTGACCCAGCTAGGAGCCAGCAACCAGCACAGAGCCTGCCCAGAGCAGGCCCTCTACTTGGTCTCTAGTTTCACACCAGAGCCAAAGATCTAAAGAAGCAACATGCTTGCTATATCAGCGTCTTATTATTAAATAATAACAATAGCTTCTTTAGAAGGCTGGTCTAAGTCACTGGAAGATACTTTCATTAACCTTATTACCACTTTTTTTAATGAACAAGATCATAAATGGTGAACTCTCATTAAAGGCAGATCTTCACCACTGAATCTTTAAACTATCCTTGTCGCATTTTAGTTTGCATTACAACTGCATTTCTAATTCAGCGGGTCTGAAGAGGGACCTGAGAATTTGCATTTCCTTAGATCTCAGGTGATGCAAATGCTGCTGGTCCAGGGACTTTAAGGACCACTGCCTTAAGCTTCCTCTCACCAAAAAGTAAAAACTACATAAACCAAAACATTTTCCTTTATGCACAAGCTGCTGGGAGACTCAGAGACAAATCTAAATCTTAAGTAACTGAACCCAGGTGCCTAACACCTATTTTCTCTTTTTTCTTTAAAAAGTCATTGCCCAAAACAGGGTCTTTCCAACAAAAGATAGTCTTCAATAAATGGAACAACTGGACATCCATATGCAAAAATATTATTCTAGACACAGACTTCACACATACTCCCCCAAAATTAACTTGCACAATCCATGAAAGAAAAAACTGATAAGCTGGACTTCATGAAAATTCAAAATTTCTGCTCTGTGAGATACTGTCAGAGAATTAAAAGACAACTCACAGACTGAGAGAAAATATTTGCAGAAGACATATGTGATAAGACTGTTCTCCAAAATACACAAAGAACTCTTAAAACTCAACAATAAGAAAACAAACTATCCAGTTAAAAAAAAATGGGCCTAAAGCCTTAACAGACATTACACCAAAGAAGACATACCATGGCAATTAAGCATAAGAAAAGATGTTTCACATCACATGTCATTAGGGAAATGCAAATTAAAACAACAAGGTATAACTACATACTTACTAGAAGGGCCACAATCTAGAACACTGACAACACCAAGTGCCGACAAGGATGTGGAACCCTAAGAAGTCTTGCTCACAGCTGGTGAGAATGCAAAACGGTACAGCCACTCTGAAGGGTCGTTTAGCAATTTCCTACAAATCTAAACATATTCTTACCATACAATCCAGCCAGCACAGTCCTTTGTATTTACTCAAATGAGTTGAAAGCACATGCCCATACAGAAAATTCTACACACAGATATTTGTAGCAGACCTTTGCATAATTGCCAAAATATGGAAGCAACAAAGATCGCCTTTAGTAGGTGAATGCATAAATAAACTGTGGTCCACCCAAGACAATGGAATAGTATTCAGTGCAAAAAGAAATGAGCTCTCGAGCCAGGAAAAGACATGGAAAAAAATTAAATGTCTATTACTATGTGAAAAATGCCAATATGTAAAAGCTTCCAACTATATGACATTCTGAAAAGGGAAAAACCATGGTGACAATAAACAATCAGGAGTTGCCAGAAGTGAGGAGGAGGGAAGGAAGAATGAATAGAAGCCAAACACAGGAGAATTTTAGGACAGTAAAACTATTTTAATTATACTATAATGGTAGATATATATCATTTACATTTGTCCAAACCTATAGACTATGTAACACAAAGAAAGGCTAAACCCTAATGTAACCTATGGACTTTAGGTGATAATGATAATATAGCTCATCAACTGTTATGTTGACAACATAACCTATCACTCGAGTGAGGATGTTGAAAGGAGAGCCTCTGTATGTGTGGGGGCAGGGCATATGGGAAATCCTCGTACACTCCTCTTCATTTTGCTGTGAACTTAAAATCGCTCTAAAAAAAATAAAGTCTATTTTATTTTTTAGAAAAAGGCCTGTCCCTATTTTAATAATTGTCCTATTATGTAGCTCTTGTTTAAATTTGCAAAATCAACTTAAATCCTTTGGAGAAAAAGTAAAATGTACCACATAAGCAAAGAACTCCAATAACCAATGTATAATCACTTTGAGAACATTCCGGCTGTGTCACTGAAGGTTGTAACTAATGTCATATTGTACTTTCCTCATCAAACATTCACAAGCACTCTTCTGAGTACTGCACGCATGTATTAACGCATGTAATCTTCATCAAACTCTTTAAGATACTATTATGCCCATTTTACAGTTGAAGGAAGGAGTCCAGAAGTTACATGAGAAACACAAAGTAGTCAAGCAGGAGTCACATCCAGCTGCCCAGCTCTAAGAGGTCACGCCACATTCTTACTCACTGAGTGATAGTGCTGGGTGTTAATGGGCTTAAAATAAGCAACCAGCACTTGGCTGTCTTCTGAATGCCATACACAAAGGCAGGCACACTTCCTTTATTTCCATCCAATACTGTGTTTTACAAGGTCAGGGTTTATCAACCTTCACACTGGGGGATGTTTGGGCCTCCATCTTGTTTGTGAGGGGCCTCTGCCCACTAGGTGCCATCAGCGCCCCCTCCATGTGACAACCAAACATTGCCAAATGTGCTGGGGGAGCAGGAAAAGGTAATCACCCCCAGTCAAGACTCACTTAAGCCAACCATGATCAATTATATATGTAAAGGTAAGCCAGATGTTACATGATTCTATTATTTTTACACCTCTGAACAGTGAGAAACCAAAGGGAAAAAGGAAACCAAAGAAAAAATAGTAGTAACTGCTTTTGAAAAGTGGCTACTGACACAAGAAGAAAGGACAAACAGTAGAGAAGGGTATACAGCAACATCAGTTTATTCTCAAGTTTGAAAGTGAGGAGAGGAGACACAGCAGGGAAAAGCAAGGGCCGTAGGACACAGCAGGACGCTGAAGAGTCGACAGGAAGACAGGTTACAGTCAGCACGTCCCTCCATGCTCTCCTCTCTCGTGATGTTCAGAGTGGCAGTTACTTACTCTTGTTGTTACTGTTCTCACTGACAAAATCTTCGGAGCCATCTGTGTCGTCCTCATCATCCCCGGATGAGATGGCATCTGTATTCAAAAAGAACGTATTTGTCAATGTGTTTTTTGCAAAGCTAAAGGTTGCAATTATCTATAGCTTAGACCTTCTCTATAGTGAATGCATCTGCCCAGGAACCTATGCAAAGAGTCTGAGACCGTGTTTAGTTAAGACGGTTTTAGTGGCTTAAATTTTCTCTCCATGATGACAGTTGGTCTACATTATCATGATTCTCAATGTTTTCTGCTTTCACATTATTTAAAACATGCTATGAAATTGGATTCACTGGAACTGGATTTGAAGCTTCAAACAGCATTTAAATCCCTAACAAATTTACTGATTGCGTAACATCCAAAGAGTTTTTTCCAACAAAACCGTTCTGTGTTCATTCGGGGTTCCCTTCAAGAAAGGAATTAGTCTCTAACAAAACTAGCCTCTGTGTGGCCCTTCCGATCCTTAACCAACATTCTGAAAGAGAGTTTTAAACTTGGCCACAACGACCCTGAGGCCTGTCAGGTTCCTCTCACTGCATGGGAGAGGAAAATCAAGGAGAGAAACTCAAATTTTGACAAAGGAATCAGAAATCTCAAGTATCCCCAATTTTTTCCCTAGCATCCATATTTTAACCCTTTATTCTAAATGCCAACGATGTCAGCGGTACAGAGGGAAAACAGGGTATGTTTTTTACTTATATAAAAGTGTGCTGTCTTTAAAAAAGCAGTGTTACTTTGCACACGAGAATTCTGTCATTCTTAATGACCAGCCTCTCTGGTGCACCAGGTCCTATGGAAGAACTTCCAAAGCAGATCAATCACCAACTCTGAAGCTGTGAGCATGGCGTCTAATTAGCAAATCTCACTACGATTTTACTTGGCCAAAAACAAATTTTAATGAGGGGAGAGAGCACAGTGCTCGCAGGCCAACTCACCTGTGACATTCACCATGAAGTACCAAGTTTCACTGTCTACAGTCCTAGCAGCAGTACAAGCATAGAGGCCGGAGTCTCTAGGCGTGGCGCCTTTTATCTGCAAGTATTCCCCAATAAGCACTGTCCTATTGTTGGGCCCCAAGTGTACCCCATCCTTAGTCCAACTGATCATGGCGGCATCTTTCAACAGGCAGCGCAACTCTAGCGACTCCCCTGGCGCAGCCACGTAAACTTCTGGTTGAGAGATTTGGTATTTGGTTGGTGGCTCTGCAGAAAGGTGGGAGAGAGAAGACGGAAACAGATGGGAAAGAGAAAGAGGAGAGAATGTCCAACAAAGGTCAGTGGAGGCCCATTTATTCCCAGGAGAAGCTGTTCTTGTTGTACGAATGGCCCCAGCAGGCATCCATCTCTCCCTGCACCCCAGGAAGCCAGGAGGGGACTGAGCACCTCAAAAAGCATCCTGAGGAAATGTCCAGCAAAAGCTGTCCCTCCTGAGTTTCCACATACTACCGGGGGGCTTTAAAAACAACCCAAAACCCAGCAAGGAAGGATATTCCACAAGAACACATTGAAATTGATTGCCGACCCAGAGCCTGCCTGCATTGTAACACCTGGGAAGTTCTATTACTGTGGCACGTTTCATTTGTAAGAACATTGAGTTTTGCAGATTTGTTCATCCAATGACTGCCTCTCTCTCTCTCTCTCTCTCTCTCTCTCTCTCTCTCACGCAAACTCACATACACACACCCCTATTAATCTAGACTTGGCCTGTTGTCATAAAGTCATGTTTCTTAAAATGAAATGTCTCAAAATAAGTGTTTGGAGTCTGCAATTTCCATGAGCTCTCAGGTTCAGATCAGTACTTTGCTGGTCTAGAGACCTAATTCTGTGCTGGGTGAGCTGGGTCATGCTATTCTCACAAAATGATAAAAATTTAGGTCTTAACACCAAAAACAAAAAGCAAAATGCCCTGAGAGCTGAGAAGCCATTCTGCTGCACTTGAACACTAAGCAGGGCCTGAAGCTGCAAGGACACTGCTGAGGGCTGTGTGTCCCTCATTCCATGAGAGGAAGCTGCATCTCACCCCACAAGCCCCCAGCGCACAGATCTGGGGTCCCTCGGCTCCCCTATGCTCTTATCTCCTCCAGGGATGCTCCTTCCTTCCTCGTTTTTGGTTTACTCATTCTTCAAGCGCTGCTCACTTGGTGAGGAGTCACTGGGCTCGGTCACCCTGGCCAGGAGGAGTGGCTCTCTCCCTCCATCATACAACCGCCCACTTCACCAACTTCTGGGCATGAATCCCTTTTCTCGTGAACGTGTCAAGCAGGTACCAACATCCTACAGGGAGGGCTCAGGTGATGCTCTCTGCTCCCCACCCCAGGCCATACTTGGCATGCACAAGGAAAGTGGCGATATTGAAACATGATCACAGTCCCCAAATAAATACGGGAACCCAGGAGTGTCCAATGCACACAACATCTCTAAAAGGAGATGGAAAGAAACCACTGTCCTTTAAGAAGAACAGTCAGAGCTGCTGGCTGGGAGGTCACGAGGGTCTGTGAAGCCGACTTTCATCCCTCCAGTGAGAACTGTGAATGGTACCCGGAGTCCCAAGTCCGGAAAACACAACACGTTCCACCACTGGAAAGGCTCCAAATCTGGGCAGCATCACAAATCACAAGGCGATTGTTTTGCCCAGACCCAACTCAAAAGAACCAGTCTCCCACATCAGACTGAGATAAAGTCAGTTCATGTTTCAGTCCCAGTATTAAAGGAGCAACAAGGGGGCCGGCAGGTGGCATGAAGGTTAAGGCATTTGGATCCCTTGTGGCTGACTTCACGGTTCAAGACCCAGACCCAGAGCCCTGAAACACACACCTGACATATGTGTCCAAAATCCGAGGAGGAGAATGGAGGAGGAGGATTGCAGCATAGCCATCCCCTGACTCCAGAGCATGGGGGGTGATTTCTCACTTTCTCTGTCTCTCTCCAGTGAGCACAGGCACCTTGCAGCAAACTTTTTAAAACTGGAGCCCCATGGCCCACACGCATCTGGCCCAAGAAATCCCCCTTGTGACCGCCATCAACAGCCAACATGAGAAGCCCAAAGTTTCCCAAAAGAGGCACCTCCAAAAGCATACAAGCCAAGAGGGGCCCAGATATAAGTAGTCCGTGGACACAAACAGGTAACCCCAACAGAAAGAAAAAGGCACAAGTCAATTTAACCTGAACAAACACACCCCCTCAACATGAGAAGAAAGCCCCACCTGATAGGCAAGTTATGTTTCAAAAGTGAGTTTTTCTCACTCAACGGTTATTGACTGAACACTACCATGGGCCAAACTTTGATCTGGATGTACAAGAAAAAAGACAACGACCCTTACATTACAGTGTGAGTAACAGACAATTAAGTCTTTAAAAAATAAAATGGCCTTATGTGTCAACAGGAAGAACACAGTCAGATAACAGGACACGCAGAAAAGGGGGCAACAGCTCCTTCCACAGCAGGAGTTGGCAGAGGGTGGCCCACGGGCCAAAACCAGCCCTGGCTTGTTTTTGTAAACAGTTTTGTTGACACACAGCCACACTCATGCACTAACATACTGTCTAGGGCTGTGTTTGAGTTACAAGGACAGAGCTGAATAACTGCAACAGAGACCCTATGACCTGCAAAGCCTAACGCCTTTACAGTCTTGCCTTTACAGAATGTGCTTCAATTCCTATTGCATAGGATGACCAGAGAAGGCTTCTCCAAAGAGCAGACATTTGAGCTAGGAAGAACAAAGGGAAGTTTTGAAAGATGTTGGGAACTTAGTTGGAAGGTTCTCAGATCTCCCAGGGCTACTTAATTCATAATGTGGCTGAACAGAAAGACTACTAGACATACTTTGAACTCTGCATTCTGAAAGGAAAGGAGAAGAACATGGGAAAGGGGAGGAGAATTCAGTATGGCCAGAAATCTCAGACCCCACTCCCACTCACAGCATCCTAGGGACGCAGATTCATATAACAGCAAAATCAACAGGGCTTAGAAGGCTACCTGTTCCAGAGCCTTCTACAGCTGGTTAAAACAAAGATCAGCTGGATCCCATGTCCATGTCTCCAACAACTAATTACTGAAACAGCACCCACGATGTTGGAATGAAATTTCCATTGATTAGCACAGGTCATAACCAACTAACTGTGACCACATGGCATGACCAGCAAGTCACCAAGAATGTTAAAGGGATCTGCTTTCCTGAGCCAGAATTGGTCATTGGAAGATTTCTGAGCAGGGCAGCAGCAGGGCACACACAGAGATACTTCCCTGCTTTAAAGAAGACCACGCAGCCGACCCTCCTTTGTCCTGCCTTTCAGAAAAGAAGCCAGTCCCAGTGCCCCTATGCATGTAACAGGATACCCTGACTGCATTAGGGATAAAAAGATAGATGAGCAAGGCACTTGCCATTGTGATGCAGAAAAGTTCTCTCTCCTGATAAAGACAGAGTTATTTCTCCACTTTTTTAAAAGTGTTGAGGGGCCGGCAGGTGGCTTGGTGATTGAGGCACTAGACTCCCACATGGCTGACCATGGTTCAAGTCCTAGACCTGGCAGCTTGATTTCCACTTTCCCGCTCTCTCTCTCTCTGGTCAAAAGTAATACAAACAAATAAGGTTAAATAAATAAGTAATTCTTAAAAAAAAGAAAAGAAAGAAAATGTTGGGCCAGACAACGGCATGGTGGTTAAAGCAGCTACATCCCACATGGCCAACTGTGTGGTTTGATTCCTGGACCTGGCAGCTTGAGAAACACACCAGGTGAGTGTTGAGCATGCCCACAATCCTGAGCGTAGAACGGAGAAGGGACTATGGCATGGCCATCCCACAGAGGGGTGATTCCTCACCAAGATACCAACACTCGTCAATCTCTGAGGGAGGAACATGGAATGGTGAGGGCCTCACTGGCAGGGACTACATCTTGTTTGGGGCATAACACAGGAGATGCTTAGTGAATGGATGTTGCCCTAGATGAGAAGAGGATGAACCCTGAGTTCCTCTCTTCTCCTGCTTAACCTCTCAGACTCAGCTTCCTCTTATGAAGAGCAAGAATGCCCAAAAGTCAGTGTGGTATTTGTCAGGCTCCAATGAGTCAACAAATGTGAACCTAATCTTCCAACTACAGCACACCAGGTCCCTATCACTGCTTCTCTTCAAAGCTGAAGATGCTTACCCCAATTTTAAGCACCACTGCTTTCAGAAGATAATCAGAAAACATCTGGATTTTTCTCTAGACAAATCTGGCTCTGGACACAAAATTCTTTTACTGATGGGCTCCTATCTCAATGGACAAGTAAGATGACTTAATGTACTAAAAATAAATAATAAATAAATAAAAATTTTTTGGGGGGAAATCTAGGTTAAAACTGCCATCCAGTTTTACAATGAGATAATAAACTTCAAGGACAGCATACTATCTCCCCAAAATACATCAGATAATGATGTTAATCATGAAAGAAAGCCATCAGGACTCCAGAGACTCTAACCAAGAACCCCTGCCTTGGTAAATTCCAAAAGTGAAGACTCCTTCCTCTTCCCTCTAACTGTGTCATAAAAGGCCCAGCTTGGGACCAGCAGTTAGCGTAATGGCTATGTTGCTGGACTCCCACATAGTCGACCGCGGTTCGAGTCTTGGACCCAGTGGCTTAAACTCACACCGGCACGTGTGCGTGCGTGCCCAAGATCCCGAGAGGAGAATGGAGGAGGAGGGATTGTGGCGTGGCCATCCCCCCTGGGGGGTGATTTCTCACTTTCTATCTCTCTATCGCTGTCTGTCTGGTGAGCGCACGCGCCCTTCAGCAAAAACCTCTCCCCCCCCCAAAAAAAAAAAAAAAAAAAAAAAGGCCCAGCTTGGGGGTTAGCAGTATCTTAGTAAACAATCAAGCAATATCTCTGGACAAGTTAGAGAGAAGGGAGAATGAGTTAATAAAAGCCAAAGGAAAAATGGAAGGGAGGAGAAGGCTGGGGAGAACCAGAAGAGAAGGATGTAAGGAAAGCAGAGGATGAGGTGGAGCCGCAAGCTGGGAAGAAGCAGAGCCAAACCAGTCCCCTCCCAGACCACCCAGCAGCATCTACAGCCCAGCTTACAGGTCCTTGCACATGGAGCATGCATTAGAGACATCTTGGGCCAGTGTGCCAACAACCTGGAACCAGACAGCTGGCTTGACAGAAGCATCTCTGTCCCTGCCCCTGCCCCTGAGTCAGTGTACTTTCTTCAGGGCTGTGGCTTCTCTTCTGTGTTTGAATACTCCAGGTGACCTTACTGCCCACTCTCTGCAAACAAGCACTCCTCAAGTCTTCTGCATTTACCTACACAGCAGTATTTACCACACAATGTTCTGTGGGGAACCAAGACAATTTGCTAATCCCTTTGACATCAGTTACTCTGGGCCTGCCATACCTGGGTGCCTCCCTAAAACTGATCACCTTCCACTGATAGAGGCCACACCCTCCCTCGTTCCGCCATACTGCGTGGCCTGCTCTGTGACTTAGGACAGCTGACACAGGGCCAATTTAACCTTTTATAGCAATATTAACATTTCCTGGATTTGACGTTTCTGGTCCTATGGCATACTTGTTACCTTTCCGCAGAGCACAGAGCCCAAGATATCCCTCCTCTGCTCCTGCCAAAACACTAAAGGGAGAAAGTTCCAGAAGCCATTTTGCAACGCACCAAATGTTCCACAGACAGAAAATATGTTTCCACATTTATTTTCATAACATAAATTAAAATTCAAGAAGAAGTGAGCGAGCTGGACCAAACACACAGTAGTGTTGGACATTCTTTGTCGCTGTTACCTAAAATTGCTAAACAAATAAGGCAACAAGTTTACTTTCTGGGAAGGCTCCACACGCTGGTTTCTACCTGCTGCCAACCACAATGCTGGCATGGACAGCTCTGCGGTGCAGAGGTGTAGTTTCAGCCATTTGAATTTTCTCCCAGAAGTTTCAGACACTTGAGAAGTGCCAGCAGCATGTTATCAGGCAGCTTCTCTTAAGTAAATTGACAGACTCTTTCTTTTTTTTTTTTTTTTTTTTTTTTTACTTGCCAGAGGGTCTGTGCACTTTCTGCTTGCCAGAGAGAGTGGGAAAGCAAAAAAGTGACCCCCGTGAGGCATGGTCATGCCACAATTCATTCTCCTCTATGTCTCTCTCCTTTTGGGATTTGGGGCATGCACCCAGCATGATTCTCAGGCCACCAGGTCCAAGCTTTGAATCACTCAGTCACGTAGAATCCAGTCACCTTAACCACCAGGTCACAGGCTGGCCCGACTCTTAGTGTTTATAAATGAAAGAGAGGGGTACTTCTACAGTTAATGAAAATAAGTGGCATAAATATGGGCCTAAATGATGGTACAGTGGCAAAATATGGCACTCAATGAGGCTGACCCACATGGGAAGGTTCTGAGTTCATGTCCTGAGCCCTCCCAGAGTACTCTGGGCACACACCAGTCCAGGATTCTGGGCTGACTGAAGCTGGGAGTGGGCCATGGCACTAGAACCCTGTCAAGGGTGCTGTTTTTTCCTTTTCTTTTGTAAATCTTGCCAGAGGGCATATGTACTTGCAAGAGAGGGACAGAAAGAGAGAGAAAGTAAGAAGGCATCTCCCATGAAGGGTGGTCACACCACAATCCCTTCTTTGCCATGTTTCTTCTTTTCAGGATTTTGGGCGGGTATGTATGCACGCCTAGCATGTTTTGTCAAGCTGTTACGTTGGGGACTAGAACATTGCAGTCAGTCATGTGAGATCCAGCTGCCTTAACCACCACACCATGGGCTGCCCCAAAGTAGGATGCTATCTTTCTAATTCTCTTCCTCTCTATCACCCATGGAATGAATGAACTTAAAAAACTAATAAGGGGCCAGCAGGTATCACAGTGGTCAAGCACTGGATTCCTACATGGCTGACCACGGTTCAAGTCCCAGACCTGGAGGCTTAAAAATCATGCTGGGGGGCCAGCAGGTGGTGTGATGGTTAAGAGCACAGGACTCCCACATGGTCGGCTGTGGTTCAAGTTCTGGACCTGGCAGTTTGTTTCTCTCTCTCTGTCTCTGGTCAAATAAAAAAATAAATGCCCAAAGTTAAATAAAATAATTCTTAATAAAAAAATTTATAAAAAGAAGAAAAGGAAAGGAAAGAAAATCATGCTGGGTGCCTGTGCATGTGTGCCCCAAATCCCAAGAGGCAAAGAGAGGAGAAGGGATTGTGGCATGGCTACACACACCCGCCCCCGCCGTGGGGAGGGCAATTTCTCACTTTCTCTCTCTACCCTATAACAAAAATCTTTTTTTTTTTTTTGAGAGGTTCCCACAATAGGGCATTTGCGCTCACCAGATAGACAGAGAAAGATAGAGAGACAGAAAGTGAGAAATCACCCCCCACGGGGATGGCCACGCCACAATCCCTTCTCCTCCGTTCTCCTCTCGGGATCTTGGGCACGCACACACACGCGCCCAGCATGAGTTTTAAGCCACCGGGTCCGGGACGCGAACCACGGTCGACCACGTGGAAGTCCAGCAACACAGCCATTACGCCAACTGCTGGTCCCACAAAAATCTCTTTTAAATAAATAATAAAAGGACTGAGAGCCAGCACCTGCACATACCCCATGTGTAACTCCTGCCCTGACCTAGGCTTCCATCCTTCCCTAAGAAATTCCTCGTACTATTATTCTTCCAGAGCTAGGAGGAATTTAGAAGTAAGGGACCAACTGGGGAGAACTAGAAACTAAGGCAAGGGCTGCTGGACTCACCAAGTCCCTTAGCAGATCAGGGCAGAGGTCGCAACCCCTCGGTGTGACACCACACTGATGTCATTAGATACAAGCTGCGTGAGACTCCCGCTCCGCTTGTTTACAAAGGGAAAAGAATCCTCCCAGTATGTGACCATCACCAAGGAGGAGAAATCCTATAAAAGTCAGGAAAGGCCGGGGCTCGTGTGGCTTCACTGGCCGCGTCCGGCTGAATTCCTCGCCGACGTCACAGGAGGCTGTCTTGAGACGACTGAAACAGCTAGAGAGACTTCAGGAACGGTAAGTAAGCTATTTCAGGTAACACTTCGTGTTGCCAAGCCAGCGATAGCAGCACTTCAGACTGTCACTTTTTATAATGTTTGCCTATAAACTTTCCCATGTGGTTTTTGAAATGGCGCCCAAATGCAAACAGAGAACAGATGGGAAACCTGAGTCTCGCCCTGTCCGATCATTTCACGGAGAATGGACGGCAGATTGAAACTGTTACGGAAGAGGAAAGCAATTTACGCAAAGGGACAGCGAAATACACTATCTTTCACAAATTAAGCCTTTTCTGGGTTTCCCAAGAATGGTGTCTTGTCCAGTGTCTAGGTGACCCCAGTTCGAAGATGCAGCAGGAAACCCCAGAGCACATCCCACTGCAGTTTCTCCCCCTACAAAAGTCCGGGCATCTGAACACAGTGCTCCAGGAAGAGAAAAGAAGAGGGAGAGATAAGACCCTGAACTGATTCCTCTAGAAGAGGGGAAAACAGACAGAGGGAGGAGGAAAAACAAGAGAGCAGTGAGGAGGAAACGAGAGAGGAGCTAGGGTAAAGAGGAGGGGAGAGTACAGAGACTGGAGACAGAGGAAGGGGACGGGCATGCCGTGGCCGGCAGGCATGTCCTTTTCGGGTGTGGGCTGCAGTGATGGACCCATTCCTACCTCTTGGCATGGCTCAGGGCTCCCACAGGAACCATAACAGAAGCAGCTGGGGCAGGAGTAGTAAAGTGACTTTGGTTCCTGGTGCCCCCCCTCCACCCTGACATCCTGCCACCCTGTACAAGTCGAATAAATGTCACAGCTGTGGGATTGCCAAATGTCTTGACAGAAGAAACACACAGAACCAAGCTGCAAATGTCACCGCAAAGTCACAGCATACAAAGCACATGGCAAAGAAGTGGCAGCTGCTTCTCCCTGTCCCAGTTAGCCTCAGCTTGCCCTCACGGTCTTTAAGGTGTCCTGTAGGGCCACGCCATGGTCCTTCAAGACACCCAATTCTCTGTCCATGAGAACAGCATACAGGACCCCTCATACACACAGAACTCCTGAAGCATTTCTCTCAACTTGATCTGAGGGATGCTTAACAGAAGACACCTGGCATGGACAGCACAACTCTTCAGTAACCCATGATGGTTTATAAGACAGGGGCTTTGGGAGAGTACAGCCTCTTTCTACAGCAAAGGCTCAGCAGAGCTGGCATCAGACCCTACCAGCAGAAAGAGATAAGGAAGTGGGGTCCCTCACAGTGAAATCAGAAATAACTGCCTTTGGGCCTGGCTGCGGGGGTGCATGCTGCTAAGACACTGAGTTCTAACGGCTGGGACCACATGAGAGGCCCAGGTTTGAGTCCCGGTCTAAACTAAAGGCTAATGCAGCAGCATGTGCCTTTAATCCCAGGGACTGGGAGGCCAAGGCTGGAAGGTCACAAGTTAAAAGACTGGCCCAGGCAACAGAGCAAGACCTGGTCTGGCGGGGGCGGGGGGGGGGGGGGGGGGGGGGGAGACACGACAAGTGTCATGATACACTCATGTAATGCCAGCTAGAACACTGAGGCAGAAGGATCACAATGCAGTCAGACTGTGCCTTTCAGAAACAGCAACAAAATAAAACAAGAACTGCCTCTGCATGCCCTACCACGAGGGTACTGCACACAGACAGTGAAGACAGCATAGGCAGAACAGGCTGCTTCAGCTCAGACAGCTTCAAAGCTTCCCCTTTACAAGAACGGACTTGCAGGAAGACAAAAATCCTGACATCAAACGCAGCCCTTATAAGGCATAGGTACTACTTGTTCTTCAAGGGGGGCTCGGGAGGGGAGAACAGAAACTCTGCACATACAAAGCTGAAAGGTCTCTAGCTCAAGAAATACTGCCATCATAAAAACAGGGACAAAAAAGAAGTCAGAGCCATGAAACGGGTAAGTCAGCAGACTGAAGGGCTGCAGCGTGCTCTTCCACCAGTTGCCAGGGTCTCCTGCGGACACAAGCTAGGGCTTCCAATGCACCTTGTTGGCATCACGGGTGCCGGTCACTGCCACGAACAGGTACCTCTGCTGCAGTAGCTTGACAGTTTCCGGAACGCTAGACAGCCTCACATTCCTCATGATCAGATGGGATAAGAGCTAATGTTTCCAACATGGTAACCATTAAAATGATGTATTTAGGCACACCCTCATATAATTGTAGGTCTGTCTTTGAGAAAAACGGTGCACAAAAGAAATTACATTGTTGCCCATGAGAAAATTAAAATCAAGAAAGAGTACAATGCCTCGGAACTCACTGAAGAGTGAGTTAGCATCACCTGATACGCAGACCCAATGTGGAAGCATCACTCCCTATTTTCTCTTATCCCCTCTCTCTTTTGATCCCGAGACTCCACTCTGCTCCTGATAGTGCTCTTCCAAAAGGGAAGAGGCACAAGAAAAGTTTTTCTCCTTGGTCACAGCAGTTGCATTAAACTGTTCCTCTTTTTTTTTTTTTTTTTCATTTCTTTTTTTTTTTTTTTAAGGTTTTTGCCGTAGGGCACTTGAAGGAAAGAGACAGTGAAAAGGAAAGTGAGACATCACCCCACTGCCCACCAAAGAGGGGTAGCCATGCTGCAATCCCTTTTCCTCTCGGGATTTTGGACACTCATGCACGTAGGCCCAGGATGATACTGGGTCCAGACTCGAACCGTAGTTGAACATATGGGAATCCAGCACCTTAACAACTGCGCCACCTGTATTAAATCTTAATTCCCAACAGCTCGCCAAACTGTATTGAATTGGTACCATTTACATCAAATCCCCTAGATATCAGAAACCTTGCTTAAGCAAATTGAGCCTTTGTTCCAAAAGCATTTCCCCAAGAGACAGGCCATTAGATAATATAGCACCCAGGAAGTAGAAACTTGCGCTACAAGTTGCCTCCAAGTACCCTGCGCTCCCCAGCTAAGACATACAATGAGGAGTCTGTGTACACAGTCACCTAGTCATCCCGGTGACAAGCCTACCTTTCGAAAATACACACGTTGGACATGGCAGAGAACACTGGCACTTCCTAAAACCTTCTCAGTTTCTTAGGGTACACTGTTTCCAGGAAAGTCCTTTCATCAAAAGCTGACCCTGCTGACCAAAGACCACCAGGAAATCTCACTTCTTTTCAGCAGGGAAAAAACAAATTAGGTTTTATACTCCGTGTATCACTGCAAGCAAGAAGGGATTGCGGGGGAACTCACGAGGAGGTGAAAGAGTGAAGAGGATGTGCCTGACCTTTATTAAAACAATCATTAAGGTCAAGTGGCCTTGCAGAGGTGTCTCCCTGAGAAAATGAATATCTTCTCTGGCACTGAAATCTAAGCCTCTGCCTTAAAAACATTTTCATCCCCTGAGTCCCGATGACAGGGCTTGCCCCAGGGCAACCCTCTTCATTTTATGAAGAAGTAAGCCACCTCTCTAATCAGTTGTGCCTCTAGTTCCAGGCTCTATCCGAGTCCTTCACGGTAACTCAGCGTTAGGCTCTGGTCTCTTTTGTCCCTTCCCTGATGACTCTTCAGAAAAGACAAGGATGGGGATTTTAAAAGTATAGACTTTGAACAGATCTGAGTCCCAATTCTGCCCTTGAAAAATTGTGTGACTTTGGGGCAGGTCCTTGGCTTTTCCGATCCTTCATGTATTTATTTACAAGAGTAAATAAGACAGCACATAGGGGACCCTACCACAGCACCTGCCACTTATGTACCAGCCATCAGAAAGACCTGCTCACTGGCCCAGCAAGTGGCGTGGAGGCTGGGGTCGCTAGATCCCACATAGCCAGCTAAGTAGTTTATTTAAGTCCTAGGTTCAGCGGCTTGAAATATACACCAGGTACGTGTGCATACGTGCCCGTACGTGCATACTATAGCAAGCTCAATAAAAAAGAAAGACCCTCTGGGTAAAATCATTGCTCCTCTGCTGAATGTGAAAGCAAGAAAAGCCACCTAACCGGTCTTTTCAACAGGGAAAGATGGAATGTTAGACAGGAGAAGGGATCTATTCCCTTTAACAGTTTAGGGCTTACTTATCTTTACACATCATTCTGGTTTTTGCTGGAAGGTGTGCATGAATCTCTGTGTACAGAAATATATAAGATCTTCTTACCCTGCTAGGAACCTTCTCCCTCTCTGCCCCTCCTGGATCTGTGGATATGCCCAGAATTCCACCTCTAATTCTTCCGGTCGTTTTCCTGCCTTCGCTCTCCTCCACCCCTGAGGCTTCTCCCACACCCTCCACGTCAATGCCACTGAAGTCCCTGCTCACAGGTTCACATTTCCACCTGCCCGAGGGAGGAACGCATCGCCTGGACGGTGACAAAGGTCCTGTCCAAAATAAACAAGGGAGCCTCTTCCTCCTCCCGCTCCTCCTCCTCCACTGGCCTCTGGCTAAATGGATGCATCATGTCAAGACATCCCAGCTCACCTCGGCTCTGAGCCCCTCTTACCTCCCGCCTCTTCTCAGACTGCCCCCATGCCCTTCACCCGTAGCCTATCTCTGAAAGAAAGCAAGGGCAAGATTTCATTCCATGGATCCACTCCAGGCTCCTCCACCTCTCCAAAGGACCTCCACGATGACCCGAACCCATCACCCACAGCCCTCCCGACATGGCCACTGTGGCCCACCAGAGTGGTTAGAAGGAAAAAGCAAATCAGACTTCCATACTCAGACAGAATAAAACCCACACAAAGGCTTGGTTTCTCCAGAGCCCAGATCCCTCATTCTCTCTCCATCGCACTGTGGCTCATCTGTCTACACAGGCACTGTTCTACTACGGCATACCCATTCTGCTATTCTGACAAACTCCTGTTCAGTCTTCAAAGCCCAGCTTATTATCTCCTCTGTGAAATTTCCTCTAATTCCCATTAAGACACTGCATTGCTCCCAGCCCCAAGACATCGCAGTTCTTTTTATCCAGCTAGTGAACGCATAGCCAAATATAGACTGATCTCTCCATTCACCCTCTCCTGGTCCACCCAACAAGCCTACAGGGAGCTTTTTGAGGGGGATCAATGCACTGCTTCTCACACTTGACTATACCTAAAGTCCACTTGGACAGTTTGTTAAGGAACAGCTTCCTCAGCCCCACTGCCATGTCAGGCCCATTAGGCCTGGGGTAGGAGCTAAGAGTCTGCACTTCTCCCAAGTTCCCAGGCAGGGCTAATACTGATGGTCCAAGGACCACAGTGTGAGAAGCTCAGCTCTAGCATCTAAGGACAGGAGTTTGAGACCCGCTCTGCCAGCACTGAACTGTGTCAGCTTGGGCAGCCCGTTCCCATGGCTGAGCCTTAGAAGCGTGGTTCCAGGCTTCTCCGCTGAGGGTCAAGGACAAAACTGGGGCTGCCTAGGAAGGCCTTAGTATACCCTAAAGTGGGGAGCACAGCTGAGAGAAAACACTCATGCCAGGCAGGGCCCCTGCCTGCAGGTCTGCACTGGCCAGGACGGTCCTGACTCCTGTTGCTGTGTTTGATGCTAACTGGTCAGCAGACTGCTTTTCTCAACCATGTGAGAACCTCAACTTGCATTCCTCTGACTTAAGAGCTAGGTTTTCTTTCATATGAATAAATCTGTCACATGATATATATCTAAGTTACCTAAGTGAGTATTTCTGAAATGTTCCCAAGTGGAACTGTACACTAGAACCCCTTGAGCCAAGGATCCCAGCAGGGCTCAGGGGATGAATGACTTATTACAACCCTAGAGCATGCTGGGATAACCCTGTGAACACCACCAAACTGTGGTAAAGGGTCCAGTGGTTGTGCCTCACAGGCCCAGAAGCTTACACTCAGTTTGAGTAATTGGCCCACATTCCAAAAAGCATGCCCCAAAGCCAGCTGTCTGTCTGCATTCCAAGGGCCAGTATCAGGGACAGTCACCTTTCCACACATGGTATTACCTGGGGCTCCTCAAAGCTGCTGCTTGGACAAGCTCATCTCCTTAGACTAGTAGAAACATTCAATACATGGTGCCTATTTCGGCTGGTTCCGTGGCCTAGTTGTTAAGGGAACTGAACCTCCCGTGGCCAACTACATGGTTCAAGTCCCAGCCTCAGCAGCCTGTAAAACATACTGGGTGCATGTGCATGTCCTGAATCCCAACAGGAAGAAGAAATGAAAAAGACACTATCGCAAGACTAAGCCCCAACCAGGGATGCATTCTTCCTTGCCTGGCGAAGACACACACCCTCTGGCAAATTGTAAATAAGGAAACAAAATAAATAGTATAGTACATCTCAAGTGGGCACATTTGCCCTATCAGTCCCATAAAGGTCAGATCAATGTCCCAATCCTAGTTGACATTTTTCCCAAGCCTACAGAACAGGGCCTGCCTCAATAAGTACTTTCTGAATAGAGGAATAGAGGAATACTTTTAAACTGGCCCCAACTATAAAAGAAAAAAAAAAAAAAGGAAAGAAGGGGAGGAAAAAGGTTAAGAGTTGTTCCAGGAGGGCAAGGCTGCCTCCTGCTTTTTCAACTCAGAGCCTTTTAGGGGTATTGTTCAGCAAGTTTATTTAAAGGGCTTGGCCTTTCAGCTCTCAGCAGGACCCCAGTTCCAACACTCGTTCAGAGGCTGCAGATGTGTCCCTGGACAGGTCCCCCAGCAGCATCCAACCATTTGCAAATGAAGGGACAGCAGCTGGAGGCTGGGAAACAGATGGCCCTCCTCATTTGAATGGGTTTGATCCTGCTGCTGAGGGCTCAGCAAGTTCAGGCCTGGCCAGGACCAAAACCTCCAGGAAGCTAAAGGCACAGATTTGTAGCCTGAGGAGTCATCAGCTAGCAGCTGGATGGGAATGACCTCACAGGGAGGTTTCCCTAAGTCGCTTTCAGGCAAAGGGAGCCTCCAAGATAGGCGTTCCCAGCTGGGTTTGAACCGCAGGACCTGAGAAAAGCAGGTCAGAGCCACAGGGATCACTTTTCTCTGGTGTTTTACTGAGAAAAGAAAAACGTACCCTTCCAAGAGCCTGTGCTGGAGAACTAAAATCCACCTTAATACAGGAAATTCCAAATTAAGATATGGCGCCACTATAGTTAACCTTTCTCTCCTGCCCTAAACCTCATATTTGCATAGAGGTATAAGCTGCAAGAAAACACTTTGAAGAGTCCCTGCCTCTTGGCAGAGCCAAGACACTCCAAAGCATTCGGATGGAAGCATTTGATCTCCGAAGAACTGTGCACAGCTCCCAAGCATCTTGGCTTCCCAGAAACAGGATGTCCAGGGAGAAGGACCAGAATTACTATGCTCCCTTGCTGCCCAGTCATTTCCCTGCAATGGTGTCAGCCTGGCAAGAAAACTCAGCCAAATTAGAAGCAGCACCAGAAAAGAGAGACTCAAGGTTGAAATAATAGACAATGCAGGCTGGCAGCTGCAGGGATGTCCTTGACCAGCCTCTTCGTTCATCACACCTTCAATAGTGGGCACCTCGCAGTAAATGGGTGGAGGTGGCAACCTCTGTGCCCGGCTGCCCTTTACCCAGCAGCCTCCATTCCACCTCTACCAACAGGTGACACCAAACAACAGCCCTGGATAATCATCTAACTGGACAAGGGTCAACCTAGCAGGCAAGATGGCTGGTACAGACTAGGACCAGAGCAGGTGGGTCTCCTGGAAAAAACTGTGGTGGTGTCCACCTCCTTAAACAGAAGGCCAGTTTCAGAAAGCTGCATAGTCCAAGGTCTCAGAAAATCCTAACATTGCACACAGGCCCTCCAGCTAGGCCCTGGCCCATGACTCCAGCCTCATCTCACCCCACTCACTGGCTTCTTAGGGTTCCTAAGTCCCTTTGAGACACACGCTTTTCCTTCATAACATCTTCGCTTTGGATGGAAACTAGCCTCTCATTTTTAAATTATTTGACAAGTGCCTATATTCCCTACTCAATAAGACTTAAAATTGTTTTTGCTTGCCATTCTATCCCCACAGAATCTGCCACAAAGTAGGGTCTCAAAAAGTTACAATGACGTGACATTTAAGAAAAGGGACGTGGGGGCCAGCAGGTGGCATAGTGGTTACGGTGCTAGACTCCCACATGACTGGCCATGATTTGAGTCTGGGACCCAGAGGCTTGAAATTCACTCTGGGCACATGTGTGTAAGTGACCAAATCCCAAGAGGAGAATGTAAGAGAAAGGATTATGGCATGGCCATCTCCCCAGGGGGTGACTTCTCACTTTCTCTGTCTCTCCAGCAAGCACATACATCCAATAGCAAAAATCTCTCTTAAAAAAAAAAAAAGAAAAAGAACAGAAATATGTTCTGAGAAACACATCATCGGGCAATTTTGTTGTGGGAACATCAGAGCATACATATTTACACAAACATAGACAACAGAGCCACAACACATCAGAGCTCTATAGTATGGCCTATTACAATCTTAATGGAACCATTGTGTGTATGTGGTCGTCACTGACCAAAACTATGCTGTGCAGCATGTGACTATTTGGGGAACAAACAAATGAACAAACTCAAAGAAGCCATAACAATTACACGAACCAGAAAAGTATGTATACTAACCATCTCACTTCTGCCAAGCTCTCAAAGTTGTCATTGCAATTGAGGGAAAATTGCTAGTCAATACTGGAAAATTCTTCCAGTCAATAATTCAACTTCCTTCCAACACTGAACTCCCACTTTTTCTTTTTAAAGAATTTTTTTGGGGGGAACCAGCAGTTAGCGTAATGGCTAAATGGCTATGTCACTGGACTCCCATGTATTCGACCGTGGTTCGAGTCCCGGACCCAGTGGCTTAAACTCACAAAGCAAGTCACCAGGTCTGGGACTTGAATCTGTCAGCCACATGGGAATCCAGCACCTTAACCACCATGCCACCTGCTGGCCCCTGAACCCCTCACTTTCAAGTGCCTGCAACACATAGGTGTTCTGCATTTACTACACAAGTGTTCAGTGCAAAGTTCAGTTGTCCAAGCCAGGCACGATTCACCTCTACACTGCTGGACCCAATCACATTTGCTCGTTTTTGTTTTTGTTTTTAACCACTAAAATGAACTTCGTTTGCTTTGAAAATGGGCTTCGTTCCCCTGTTTTTGTTTTTGTCTAGAGATACCCTTCCTTGCCAAGGCTGGAAGAAGTATACATGTTTCTGCTTTTGCTTTTTTGTTCTCAGATTTTTATCCCCTTTTTATTTTTTCTCGGCCCTCCTGTTCTCTGCTCCTAATCTCAGCAGGGACGTGACATTACAAGGGCCAAGTAAACCTTGGCACTTTGGTTGCAGGAGTCCCCGATACAGGGTTCTAAGCAGGTGGGCATGAATTTCCCACCTGAATGCCAATCAGAAATGCTGGGAAGAAAAGCTTGACAAGATATCAAAGAGGCAACTAAAAAGGTCACCATTCAGTAGGACCCAGGACAAACCACTGGAGGTTTCTGGAACAAGGAGCCTGCTTGTCTGAGGTGGCCTATGCGCAAATGGACAATTGTATACTGGCCAGTCTTGTCCTGAGCCAACAGCAAAGTCCCAGAGCAATCTCCTGCTGGTCTCGCTGGGGGGAGTCCTGTCCAGTTGGTTTGAGTCTAGACCTGGCAGCTTAAAACACACCATGAAGAGAAGGTCGTCTTACCAACAAGCTACATATCACCAGAGGTTGTTCTAGAAGAATCCTAAAAGAGTAATTATTGCAACACTTCTATTGCCCAAGATTTTTCTTCAAGTGGCTTTAGGGGAATAGTGGTGACTATGTGAGGAAGATGCAAAATCAACTAACAATGTCCTTAAGAGGTTATCAGTAAAAATGATGGCTTTAGGAAAGAATGAGAGGGTCACCACAGTATTCCACAAAGAAATCTTTTTTATTATCTTGAACTTTTGTAAGTCCCATAGATTTTAGAAATGTGATCACCTTGCCATTTGCAGTTCAAATGGTTTGAGTTGAGAATTTTCCTGCTTGTTGAAAAAAGTCTGTTACAGCTATGCAGTAATTGTGGGGCATGTATTTTTTTATTTTTTTAGCAAGATTTTTGCTATAGGATATGTGCGCTCACTGGAGAGACAGAGAGAAGCAGAGAGACAGAAAGTGAGAAATCACACCTCAGGGGGGACAGCCACATTGCAGTCCTTTCTCCATTCTCCTCTTGGAGTTTTGGACACGTATGTGCCTGGCTCCACACTCACTAACTGTGAGATCTTGGAAGAACCACCTCATCACTAGGATTCCGTTACCTAACCCATAAAACAGGAATGTAAATACCTGGAATCTGCTGGATTGTTAAGATTAAAGAGGATATATGGGACCAGCAGTTAGCATAATGGCTATGTCGCTGGACTCCCATGTAGTCAACTGCGGTTCACATCCTGGACCCGGTGGCTTAAAACTCACGCCAGGCGCGTGGTGTGCGTGCCCAAGATCCTGAGAGGAGAACAGAAGAGAAGGGATTGAGGCGTGGCCATCCCCCCCGGGGGGTGATTTCTCACTTTCTGTCTCTCTGTCTGTCTCTGTCTGGCAAGCACACGCACCCTATAGCCCTATAGCAAAAATCTCTCAAAAAAAAAAAAAAAAAAAAGAGGATATATATCATCATGGCCAGGACTTAATAAATCATCATTAGTTATCATCATTATCACCATCCTCATCACCTCAAGTAATGAGCTAACGGAACATGACCCCATCCACACTGGCCTTTCCTATTAAGTAAACCCCACAGGGGTACAAGGTGCAAATGATTGCTCAGTTCCTCCTCACTATGGATCCCATCACAATTTCCTCAAGCTCCCCTCCATACCCGTGCACCTGGGCATGCCTAGCAGGCCGACCGGGAGAAGTCATTATGGGAAATGTGGCAAGGATGATCCTAACAGGCCATGCAGCTCCTCTCACCAGCCTAGACAAAAGCAGAGCAAGCCACATCCCACCTCAACCCTACCAATCCCATAACTTTCTCATCATTATTCTTCATAGGGCCTAATGGTAATTCTTTAAAAGCCTCAAACAGAAAACTCTTTTTCCAAAATATTGGGTCACAGAAAAATACATCATGACTTTTCTGACGATTCAATATATTGTTCCTCACAAAATACACACCCTGGGATCTGCAGATGGTATAATGGATATGTTGCTGGACTTCCACATGGCCAACCATGATTTGAGTCTCAGACCTGGCAGCTTAAAACTTACGCCATGCGCATGTGTGTCCAAAACTCCAAGAGGAGAATGGAGAAAGGACTGCAACGTGGACAACCCCCTGAGGTGTGATTTCTCACTTTCTGTCTCTCTGCTTCTCTCTGTCTCTCCAGTGAGCACACATGCCCTATAGCAAAAATCTCTCTAAAAAAATTTAAAAATATATGCCCCACAATTACTGCATAGTTGTAACAGACTTTTTTCAACAAGCAGGAAAATTCTCAACTGGAACAATTTGAACTGCAAATGGCAAGGTGATCGCATTTCTAAAATCCATGGGACTTGCAAAAGTTCAAGATAATAAAAAAGATTAAACAAATCCAGGCCCTGGAGCTTGTTTTATATTTGATTAATGTAAATGCCTCTCATCAGAAGATTTATCATTGCATACGGTAAGGTAAACATCCTATTGGTCATGAAATACTGACTGTAAATTTACTCTGACAAGGTAGTGGGGTGGAGTGGGTAGAAACCGCATTTACTGAGCAACTACTCTGGGTCAGAAAGTGCTATAGGGGCTTTATATCCACTCTGCATTAAATTTGCACTTCCACCCTTCAGGATAGCTACTATCTTTGAGGCTCTGAGAGATTATCTAAGTTGTCTGAGGTCACAGCACCAGGTGATAGTGGAAGAGCTTCAAATTCAGCTCCCAAGGCCAAGTTCCTCCTTTGATTTTATGACTCCAGAAAGCACATCACATGCTATTTGAAAGGACTTTACTTCTACCAAATAAGTGTCAGATACAGTGTGTGGATTAACTGTATGGGAGACTCTTGGTTTTCTAAAGATGTGAGTGGTTTTAAATTTGAAACATTTATATCATCTAGGGTATATATTTCATTGTAGGCCTTCTAACGGCTAGCATGCAACGTGTCTTGGTGGGAATCCAGGAGGCTTAGCAGAACAGGAAAGAGGCTTTTCTTTTTTTTTTTTTTTTTTTTTGGGTAGCCACACACCTTTGGGGCAATCTGTTGACAACAGACAATCTAAACTTTAAGGATGTTCAGAGTTCAAAACCTAAACATGTCCACTGTGAAGATCTTTATATTCGATGTATAGCATATCCCCCAAACCCATAAACACAAAAAGCATATCTGGATTCTTTTAAACATTGTAATTGGTCATATATGAAAAACCTAACAGAAAACTGTCCTGGGTAAAACAGGTCACACATAGTAATACAGGAGCTCCAGGGCTAAAATACAATCATGACAATTTATACAGAGTTTTACTTTATTAATGTGAGAGCTCAGAATTAAGTTGTTCAAGAAAAGGCGCTACATAAATCACGTAAATAAATATGTCTCTTGTTCTCATTCCTGAATCTATGAGCATTTTCCTTTATGCGCTATTTTTAGTCTCCTCATAAAACATGTTCACCACAACCTAAAATTCTGTATGTGTGCATTCCACTCAGAAATGACTTGGAATACACCATTCTTCTTTGACTGCTCAAGGGATTAAAGGAAAAGAGTATGCCATAGTTTAGCTCCCTGGCTCAGTGTGGTGGAGAAGAATCAGAAATTTTTAATATTCACATGAGGTGGGCAAAAGTCCACAATGGGACATAATTACTTATGGTATTCCAAAACGGAGTAAATGATATATTTGACATCTGAAAACTCTGCCATACACAAAATTACTAAAACCGAAGTGTGCCTATTTCACATGATCACGCCCTTCAAGGATAACTATGATTTACCCTAATAATTATCCTTTGGGATGTAAATTTATTTTGACAAGGGGATGGGGTCGGCTAGGGAAGAAAACAGTATTTACTGAGCAGCTACTTAGGGCCAGGAAGTGCTGCAGGGGCTTTACATTCCATCTGCATTTAATCTACACTTCCTTTCTTTCTTTTTTCAAATCTACACTTTCACTCTTCAAGACAGATAGATACTATCTTTGAGGGTCAGAAAAGTCTTCTAACCTGTCTGAGGTCACAGCACAGTTGTATGAATATTCGTATGAATATATAAATGGTAAAAGTTTTAAAAAGTATAAATGAAAGCTAGTGAAAGCCAATGGCCACTACATACTCCGAATGGGGTTACCATTTTGGATTTTCTATCATGCCCAAAACAGAGTAGTAACAGATCAGAGCAAGGAAAAGAAACTGATAAAGTATGACCTTTGTTCATTTCAGAAGGAGACATCTCCAAGACGTGAAGGACCACCAAAGTGATGGGTCCAGCAACTTGTACAACCAAACTTCTCTTTAAAAGAACTGGCCCCCTTCCTCATTTCCTCACCTCCCCTAATCTAAGAAGGCCAGCGCTGCAACCTGCTGGTCTTCAGGACCAGTTGGGTCAGCAAGTGGAAGTGGCGAGATCGTGGAGAATGTAAGGCATTGAGAAAGCTTGAAGGTTTCTCGTGAAGATAAACATTTTTCCCAAAATGGAACCTGAGTTATATATTGCACTTAAAACCTAAGAGTCTGTTCCTTCTTGACAGTCATCTTCGATACAAGGATGTTGCAGCATAACTGCCCAGAAGCCCACCTCTTCAGCTAAAGCTAAACACTAAGCCCTTTCACTTGCATCACTATCCATACATACAGCCTTCGACATCATCATCAAGGACAAGAACCTACACACCAAGAAGCGAGTCAGGGAGGACGGTGCAGTAAAAGTGTGGTATGGTTAGCAACAGCAAATATTTCTAAGCCAGAAAAATGGAAAAAGTAGTCACTTGAGGTATAGCAAAAAGATAAAAAAGAATATAAAGAAAAGCTGAAGTCATCCATCAAGGGAAACAAAGACTGGAGACATTCTTCAACTGCCACATGAAATCCACCAAACCAGAATATTGGTGGAATACGTGGGAAAACTTGCCCAAGAGGCCGGCAGGTGGTATGGTGGTTGAGGCGCTGGACTCCCATATGGCCAACCATGGTCCAAGTCCCGGACCTGTAGCTTGCTTTCTCACTCTCCCTTTCTCTCTGTCTGTCTCTCTCTGGTCAAAACTGAAGAATAACGATAATAAATAAAATTAAAAGTAAATAAATCTTAAACTCCTGCAAAATAATTTCTGAACTGCCCACGAAGACAAGTCACCCAGCTCAGAATCAAGCCAATACAGTAGAAAGTAGCATCCCTGTTATATTCTCTACCTCGTTTTAACAAGCTGTCACCCCCAAATCAACTCCCCACGTTTTCCTTTCAAGATTAAAATTAACTTAAATAGAAATATAAAAGTAAGCTAGACTCTGACTAAAGGAGGTTAGCAGCCTTTTAACAATTATCCTAGCTAAATAAACACCCAAACAAAGGATAGTCTGCAAGCTGGATAGCTACTGAATACATTTTATTGGGAATGTGAACTTTATAAACAAAACTCTTCCTGTTTAAACACTACCCCAGTTATTTCATAACCATGTAATGATTCATTAAAAGCCTGGTATTACAATAGAAACATCTCATATTGGATTGTTCTGGTTATCTTAGTTCTCACCCTCAACTGGGTCAGAAAGACTTGAAAGGAACAAGTCTTGAGGTATGGCCTGGTGGGGGGGGGGGGGGTTTGCATAGTAGGTGCTTAGTCTTTTAACTGGTTAAAAAAAAAGACAAAATACACACACATACACACACACACAGAAAATTCAGATCAGAGGGAGCCAGTATAGAAATTACACAAATACTGATTCTCTGAGCTTGCCAGATTTTTGCTCTAGAAGTAATATTAAACACAGCTCTTTGTCTATGAATTGTGAAATACTTTATATACTAATAAAGAATGTGTACTTCATTGTGTATTTAACTGCATAAGCCTGCATTTGGTTTAATTGACCAAGAATAAGTCCTTGTTCCTAAGCTAACTATCAAGTTACAGTCAACTCTTAAATATTAACACTCATATTGAGGAACAAAGATGCAGATAATACAAAACAGAAGATTATTTTAAATCATTCATTCTTGGTATGCGGATATATTCTTTTTTTCTTTTCCTTTCTTTTAACTTGCAATTAAATGCATATGGCAGATATTATGGCATTTACAATACTCTAACAAAGGACTTAAACCATACTGGAAAAATCTGACTTGGTGGGGTGGTGGCTGGAGGGAGTCGGGGATCGGGGGTCCTCCATTCAAATCCTGTAGTTCAATTTCTCTGCTATTGAACTTCAGACCAACTCACATTGTTTCAGGACAGCCAGATGACTGCCAAAAATTTGGTTTACAAGAAATCATACAAGCTACTTTTTCTCAGGTTATTGCTTTTCTGGATTACACATTGTGGAGGGTGAGAAAGTCTTTAAGGGTTTTGGGCTGGAAAAGCCCTTTTGTTTTCACTCCTATGAGGCCTGTATAAACAAAGATGCCTTAATGTCAACCACGACTTAATTAACCAGAGTAGGTGACAATGTCAAAAGAACTTGAAGTAACAGTTGCCTCAACTTGCCTCAACTCAAGCCTATAGAGAGAGAATATTAATCAACCAAATAGCACCTGTCCCCCTTTGTATAGATAACTGTATACCATTCAACTGGTCTCTGTAACAATGACCAATTAAAATAATCATTTTTAATCTACAACATTAACTAGAATCATCTAGAGATTGTTTTTTAAGTCAACTGAGTAAATCCAACCTCACTGTCACTACTCCAGAAAGTATCCAGAAGATAAATGGCATGCATATATATATATATATATATATATATATATAAATGATATGTGATATGATACGATGCTATATGATCTCATATGACATTGTACAAAACCAAGACGACTGGGGACCAGCAATTGGCATAATGGCTATGTTGCTGGACTCCCATGTAGTCGACCGCAGTTCGAGTCCCGGACCCAGTGGCTTAAACTCACACCGGTGTGCCCACGATCCCAAGAGGAGAATGGAGGAGAAGGGATTGCGGTGTGGCCATCCCCTCTTGGGGGTGATTTCTCACTTTCTGTCTCTCTGTCTCTCTGTCTTTCTAGGAAGCACACGCTCCCTATAGCAAAAACCTCTCAAAAAAAAAAAAAAAAACAAGACGACTGGACATGCATAACCAGAAAAGGATCCTCCAGTTTTAGGGCCCAGGGGCTTTCCTGGAATGTCTTGGCCACATTTTTCTCTGAATAGATAGACATTATTTAAACTGAGCTTCCAAATTAACAAACCAAAAAGTCTTTTAAGATAAGGTATTGTGCAATAGAAGGTCAAGGTTAAACTTACTTTAACCAAAGCTATAGTTATACCAGCCATGGAGGACACACAGATGGACGGGGACACACACTTGCACACACAAACACACACACACACACTCTGATTAGGCAACACCAAGGCCTAAACTGGAGCTGCCCTCGGCCGACTTTCAGTTGTTGAGAATTCATCTCTCATCTATAATTAGATTACCTTCCTAATCACTTCTGACACCAAAGGGAAACACCTACAACAGAAAAACTGGTCTTACAGCCAAATCAGTTGCCAGTCTTAGACTAACACATGTGGGAAGTGAGGACGCTACAGAAAGCAAAGAGAGCTGTCTGGAAACACACTGTCTCCAAAAGCCTAGATGGTTCTTGACACTGTGGCAACTGACACAGCCAGTTCACAAGACTGCGAAGACCCATGTTCTCGGCTCACTAGGGACAATGATGACAATTATATGCCTGGTATTTAGGAGATGCTAGGCCCTGAGCATCTAGGTCAAGTTTAAATTTCCTAACAACCTTTGGAGGTAAGCAGTTAGAGGGCTTCTGAAGATATTAATATTCCCTGAATATTAATGAAGAGAGACAATCTTGTCAAACCCCAGATGACAAAGCAGAAAAGGGAGGTCCAGGGGCCTGCACACTTTTCCAAGCCTCCTCTTTGCGGAGTTTTCTATCTTCCTCTAAACAATTTTCTTTTCTTTTCCTTTTTTTTTTTTTTTTTCTTTTCCCCACATCTCACAACTCTGGATACAAGCCCCATGAAAACTATGAACTCAGAAAAACATACAAAAGGCTATTGGCAAAATATTGCCTATTATGTCAGGGGTGTCATGGACTCCCACCCTGACCCTTATGTGCATCCACAGATTACAGGTTGGGAAGGCCTGCTTTCCACAATGCTCACATTGTTGGATATAAATTCTTGCACAAAGAACCATTTGAAGGACTTCATCCCTTTGCACTCTATCTTCCCTCTCTGCCTCACCTGTCTCTCTTTACATGTATACACATATTTCAAACTTCCTTCAGCAATTAAATACAGTAGGAGAAAGCCTCCGGGATCTTTTTACGTTGAAATAAACTCACAACAATGCTGCCCTGAAAATCCAAATGAAAAATGACATTTTTTCCCCTAACCTGGCCCATTTCTGCAACCCACACTGTAGGAAATCCCAGCTCAGCTTCCTCAGTTTGTGCTGAGCCATGCACTCTGGGGAAAACCAGCAATTAGGGAAACATCCATTTTAATTATTAGCAAAATTAAAGAAGTACAGGCCTGACTTTCAGAAACTGAAAACCCTTTCCCTTGCATTAAGCCCTTTAAAAACGCAACACCACTGCAAATTACATTTGTTCTGATGTCACAGCACAAGTCACAGAGGCGGGTCCATAATCAGCCTGTAGCTAGAGCCTGTGCAAGCCTCAGACACAGATTCCCTTCCCGGAGTCCGGGTGGTAAAATGTCACCGCACCTGTTCGTTAGCAAGCTGCCATGTCTCTGTGTAACACAAAGTCCCCCAGTCTCACTCCATCAGTTCGGATGACAAATACCTCGGCCCATCCTTTAATGACTCTGCACAGGAACTTACTGGGCAGCCCATCTCTTGAGAATGCTCATCTCAGATGGGAACACAACACTCCATCCCTGACAGTTCGGACAGGGCTAAGGAGGCTGCACTTTCTGTCCTGCCCAGCCTCCCCTCTGGGTAAGCCTGCTGCTCTGCACCCACGCCCACGGTGCAGTCTCAGAGCAGTTCAGCTGGCCCCAGACACCACTCAGGACCGCTGCAGGCTCCCAAAGCAAAGCAGGCACCAGGTGGGCTCTCAGCAAACAGGTTCATTAAGTGGCGATGAGTGCTGGGATCTGCCGTTTTATTCTCGGATTACCACTCGAAAATAACTCAGCTACCAATATTCCCTACTGATGACAGATTTCAATGCAGCACTGAAGAGAGGGTTGGCTAAAGTTATCTCCAAAGAACCAGAGAATGAGATTCCAAATGGGCCCAGCTGACTAGTTCAGCCTCACACGTAGTCCGCACAACAGGGCTGATGCTTTTAAAATTAAGTTTCCGAAGATGAAACACCAAAGCATGCCCCATGGGATTTGGAAGTCTCACCGATGTGGCCAACCCCTGCTATATGCACTTTCGAGAGTACCTAAAATAGAACCTGACGCTCTGACACGTTGAGTATTAAGAATTACAAAGGCTAAAAAAAAAAAAAAAAAATGATGTCAAGCCTCTCTGTGCTGAACTTCAGAACCTTTTCTCCTTAAACAATGAAATTAAAACGTCAGCATTTCAGATGTTGGCCATTTCCCTTTGTGGATCCTTTTGTCAGAAAATAGCAATTCTTTACAGTGTAAGCCGGGCTCTTCCCCCAGGAAGAACGCTGCTGCAGGAGGCTATCGAGAGCATTCGTCTTCCCACAGTCCCTTCCACAGCTCTCCTGGGCATCGCATAGAGGGGAACTGGCGGCTACATTCATCACCCAGCACAGAGCAGCACACACACCAGGAAAGCACCAAACTGTACCATTCTGCGGGCAGTGCTGCAGCAAAGAACCTTTCTACCCTAATCTCTACATGGGGGGAGCCAAGACCATTCTCCTTGCTTTTGGAAAACTCATTTACAATGCAGAGGCAGCTGATTCTACAACAGGCCTTAACATAAGTGCCACTTTTCCCAGACAAATCCCAAACAAACTTAGTACCCTGAAAATGCAATTAAATAACTTACCTTCCGGCTCTAATGTGGTATCCTCAACTAAATTGAATGAAGGCCGGGCCAGGGACAAGGTTGCCATGGTGATCACGACCAGGCAGATGAAGCGACCCCAGCTGACCATGGTTACGGTGCCAATCCCCGGTCCTCTTCCATATCTCCATGTGGACGTTAATCCCATCTGCGCACTTCCTCCAGGAGCATGGACTGCCAGTAATGCCTTCAGCCTGCGGTGGGCTCCGGATCAAGGTGCTGCTGTGGCTGTGGCTGTGGCTGGTCTGGCAGCTGCCGCTGCTGCTGCGGTGGCTGCGGCCACTATAGGAAAGAGATTCGGCTGGTCAGTGAAATCATTCCCACACCAATATACTCAAGCCCAAGAGGGATGGAACCTTTTTGTCAGACTCTCAAACGTGTGCAGGATTCTTTTTCATTATCTGAAAAGCCTTCCATCCTCACCCTCAAGAGTCCCAGGTGTTTCCACCAGACCGGTCCACATGTTAGACTAACGTTTTTAAATACATACTTTTACGAATCACAGAGATAAAAGAGCAGCTACAGGACCCAGCTCCATGCAGCCACTTCAGTTAGGCAAAGTGTGCTGTCTTCTACTATCTATCGCCTCCACTGCCTTCAAAACACAGAAGCAATGTGACCTTAGCTTCAAGGGCAACTACAAAAGCAAATGCTTAAAAATGCTCAGGCTGGCATAATCAGCCTCGTTAACTTCTCTTAGTCCAGCAGGGCTTTAGAGAGCTGACCGATGGAGGCGTCTGCTTACAGACCCGTATTTCTGCTGGGCTGCAGCTGAGTTGAGTTTTGTTCCCCTCTCACTGTAGTTCTCAGAAAGAAAGGAGAGCACAGAAAAATAGAGACTCTCAGGAAGGCTATAAAAAATTCCCACCAGTTTACACTTGTCAAGATTCATTTCCAAATGCAGAAGTGTATTTCAATCTTTCACTAAGCAGTCACTTACAAAGAATGAGCAAAACTGCAATACATTCAAAGCAGCTAATCCAAAAGGGATTCAAAGCCTGAATTCCCTTCCACTGTGACTAAACGGCAGTCCAGGCCTACTAAAGACCTTCAACCTATGGTGAGGAGGTTAAGAAACAGAGCAGATGCAAACTTGGATGAATAATGCAGGAGTTTATTAATGACGATGATGATGATATGTAAATTATCATCATGGTCTGACTGGGCCAATAGCTTTCATTCAGTATGCTAACCTATTGACTAACATTTCAGAATAAGAGTTACAACGGGGCACAAATGTGTTCATCCATTTGATCCAAGGCAAAGAGAATTCTCCATGAAAGCTTGAAATATTCCAAGTAATTTTAAACCCACTCGGTATTGCCCCAAGTAAGTGTAATGTCGAACTACACAAACTTTAGAGAATTTAATTAAGTAAAACAATTCCAAGAAACGGTACACCAATCACGGATTCTGAGACCTACACGAATGAATATTTTATAAGACTGGGAGTGGGGGTGAGACCTTTAATACATAAAACCTCTAAACCCCACGCTTTTTGAATGCCTACTTGATGTTTCAAATTATGACACAGGATTTCAACACTGCCAGGGTCTCCCCAAAGCTGTATCATAAGAACTGCTTCTGTTAGCCTTAACTAAGGGTTAAAATAAGTGAGCACAGAGAATGTCATACCAATTCCAAATGAGAAATACAGAAAACCTTTGCTTTTAAGATAGCACAGGTGAAACGGTGTGATGCACAGCAAAACTTAAAAACACTGTATATGTTTTTAGATTGCTTGAGGGATTTTCTCCCCCTAAATTTTCATTCCTCTTAATGTCAAGAGCCTCAAAAAATAATTCCATGGGACCAGCAGAGGGCGTAATGGTTACCACTCTAGACTCCCATGTAGTAGACCTTGGTTCATGTCCCAAATCCGGTGGCTTAAAACTCAGGCAGAGAGTGTGTGTGCGTGCCCAAAATCCCAAGAGGAGAATGGAGGAGAAAGGATTCCAGCGTGGCCATCGCTCCTGGGGGGTGATTTTCTGTGTCTCTCTCTCTGGCAAGTGTGTGAAACTTACAGCAAAAATCTCTCTAAAAGAAAAAAGTCTGTATCTCAGGACCAGCAGATGGTATAATGGCTACATCGCTGGACACCCATGTAGTCAACTGCGGTTTGAGTCCTGGACCCAGTGGCTTAAACTCACGCCGGATGCATGTGAATGCATGCCCAAGATCCCAAGAGGAGAATGGAGGAGAAGGGACTGCAGTGTGGCCATCCCCCCTAGGGGGTGATTTCTACCTTTCTGTCTCTTTCTGGTGAGCACACGCACCCTATAGAGAAACCTCTCAAAAAAAAAAAAAAAAAAAAAGGTCCATATCTGTTTCTACGTGGGGAGGGGAGTAAAATACACAGTGATTTACTAAGTATTTCCAGGATGCTGGAGGGTTTTCTGCCACTATCCAAACTTCATGAACAATCTTGAGCTGTAGCAGGTTTCCCCAGAGCTGCTTCCCCAGCTACCTCCCCACCTGTCCCTACCCAGGACCTTCCTCAGCTCAGTGCCCTCAGATGAATCTCAAGCCACTCATGCATCCCAACAGCCTGCACTACAAACTTGAATTCCAGTGACTTCCAGGTCCAGGCCCCATAGCAGCCCCCTCCCCAAATCTCTGGAAGGCGGAGACCTTCTGCACAGCTCCTCACCAGAGTGGACAAAAGTATGGTGGGACCTCCTGGGCAGGATAATTAGGTCCCAAGGCTCGGTGTTGGGAACACAGGCCCAGCATGCCGCTGGCGGCTACAATCCCAGCTTCCTGCCTTCAATACCATAATCCTTCCTGGAGTCTGAGCCCCAGTGAAAGCCCCAGCGTGTTTATTTTTCCCCTTGAAAGGGAACTCTGCTTCTCAGCCTGCACACGGGAGGAGTTGTCACCCTCCCTCTGATGGATGGCTCTTCAGGGCCACAGGAACCCCCCCCCCACCCCGTCCATTTTCACCTCGGCACAAGCCTGTCCCCAAAGACAGACGAAAAGAGCCAAGCTGGGGAGTGGTCCCCATGCCAGGCCTGCGCTGGGCTCTTCAACAGCCGACAACATTCCCTAACCTTCCACCCTCCCAGAAGGCAGGCCAATACAGGGCCACCTTATCAGGCTGCCACCTGAGGGGTCATCTGTCCTCCGCGGGCTCACCCAGGCCGAGCACTTGGTGTTTCGTTCCTAGGTAGATTTCACATTAGAAAGTCAACAGTGCCAGGCAACACTGGGATGCCCCTCCTCCCAAAGTGAAGACCCATCTCCTTGCTGAAGGCCTCCTACTTTTCTCCCATTGCTGAGCAGGCTCCTCTGGGCTGTCTCCCCAAACCTGAGTAAGGAAGGGAAGCATGAAGGAAGCAAATCTAGGGGAAAATTTCTTAACATATTGAAATTGCAAAAAATGCAAGCTGACCTAGGACCCCAATCTCCTCCATGTGAATGCTTGCAATCCAATGAGCACAGCCAACAGCTTGGGGGTGACTAGCCACCACCGCCACCAGTTTCATTGTAGCATTTCCTTCACTAGTTAGCCTAGACTATCCAGTTTTTTCTCCCCCTTCTAGGGGTGCTAAAGAGCTCAGAGAAATCTGCATTTTAATTGACATTCCAAGGAGAGGGAGAGGGGCGACTGATTGCTTTTCTATTCAAACTAAACAGGCTTTTCAGATGAAAATGAGTCGAGGCCGGTGGAAGATTTACAGGGATTTTGGACCAGGGGACAATGGAGTTTTAAATGTTGACAGCGTTTCACACCAAACAGATAATAGGTGCCCTGAGTTTTAAAGCAGGTTGGCCTTTAAGGGTAGGTTTTATTGAATTGGGAGAGGAAAGAAGGTCTGGAGAACAGTTTGCAAGAAAGCGGTCTGCGAGTAGAGCGCCGGAGGCTCGTCGCCCCCGGGCCGGCCTCCAGCGCCGAGCTCCCCGGCCACAAGGGTCGCAGTCGGCGCCACGCAGGGCGTTAGGCTGACTCCCCAGCGCAGCCCCGTCACTGAAAGAATGAGCGCGCAAGTTAGAACTCGCCTGCGCTTTCGACATCTCCCCGTGGCTGCGGGCAGAGCTGGCAAGCACGCTAGAAAAAGTCGGTCCAGTTCGCCCCCTAGCCCCAGGCGCGCAGCGCTCCCTCCAGCGCCGACGGCGGCTGCGGAGGACGAGCACCCAAAAGCACTAAAAGCCGGGAACTGGAGCCGCAGCCTCCCCAGAGGTGCCACCCCCAAACATCGCCACCCTTACGGGGATGTCACCAACACCACCCGAACGGCTCCCTCCTGGAAAGAGTCCTGTATGAGACAGGACGGGCGCGCTCCGGCCCCAGGGATGAGGCACTCTGAAGACCCGGCTGTGCCGCTGGTGGCACCTCCGCTGCCCGCCTACTCTGGGTTCGGAGGAACGCGCCTGCTGGAGTTTGACAGGGACGGGGGTGTCAATGCCAGAGGCAGATGTCAGCATCTGGATGAGGGTGGTAGAGGCAGAACTTCGGAGGAGCCAGGAGTCCCACTTCCCCCATCACCTCCGCAGTCCGAGAGAGGACAGGGAGCCCCCTCCACCATGCCAGTTCTGCCGTGCCCTCAACCCGGGGGACCGTGCACTCGGCGACCAGGGCTCCCACGGCGTCCCCTTCCCCTGCTGAGAAAGCTCCCGCAGGCGTCCGGCACGGCGATTACCTTGAATGGCAACGCTCCTCCCGATCCGTGCTGTCCCCGCGCCCAGCGTGGGTTGGGATGTAGCAAGCGAGCTCCGGGGAGAAACTCCCAGAAGAGTGGTCCTTGCGTCCTCGCCGGTGCTGAGGGTCCGCGGCTTTACACGCACCCCAGGCTGCGGAGGAGCGCCGGCATGACGCCCGCGGGCTGCCCTCGGATTTGGGGAGCTAGAAGAAGAAAGGACTCAAGTCTGGCGTTTCCTTCACCAAACTTTACTCGCAAGTTGCGAACGCTCACAGCCCGCGGGGAAGTTGCGGCCTCGGGGCCCTTGGGGCTCGCGGCCGGACCCCGCCAGCCTGGAACGAGTCGCGGTGCGGGGCCAGGTAAGCCGCATGCAGCCCCCGCGGCGCCCGAGCTTTGTGGCGGCCGCGCGCTCTCGCTCACTCGCTCGCCCGCTCCGCACCCGCCGCCCGCCCGCTCGCTCGGCTCTCCGCGGCGCTCTCCGCCGCCGCCGCCGCCGCCGCCGCCCTCGCCGCCGCCGCCGCCTCCTCCTCGCCGCGGGTCACGCCCCCGCTGAAACCCGAGCCGTTTCCTGGACGGCTGCGCCCGCTCTGCCAATCAGCGCCGCGCGCCGGGGCCGCCCCGAGCCCCGCGCGGCTCCGGACGCCTGCGAGCAGCGGGGAGACACCGGTTAGGAAGGCCTGGGGCCGGCCACGATCGTGACGGAGAGATGCAACAATATCCTCCGAATAAGGCCTGGTCCCGCGCCCGGTGCTACCTCCTCCTCCTTTACTGGGCGAGTTACACTGGGTTGCCCAATGGTAGAGTTACGTTGTTTTATGTCAAGTTAGAAAAACAGGTGACAGAATACTCTTCCCCTACACTCCCCTAAAGAGACTTTCAAATGCATTTACACGGTACTGGGGCGGGGAGAAGTTTAACGCAACGGAAGCTCTGTAAGAGAGAAAGCAACTTGGAAGTGTTTGCAAGACGAGGTTGCATTTTTCTCTCCTGAACAATAGAAAAAACATTTATGGAGGCCCTGCTATGCCCAGAGCTCACTGCATAAGTGATGCTACTTCAGCTGATCTGTACAACCACCGTGAAGAGTATATCTCCCGTTTCAGAGAAGGAAACAAGATCAGAGACGTTAGTAATTTGTCCAAAGTCACACAGCTAGCTACTGACCAAGCCCTACTATGAATGTGACTCTTAGAAAAAGCCAAAAACAGTAGCCAAAAACGTGTTATTTAGTAATGTGTATTTAGGTTAATAAGAAACTCAAAAGAATTTAAAGACTCAACTCTGCCATAAATAGCTATATGACCTTGAGCAAATCAATTCCTCTGTCTGAATCTTACATTTTTCAACTGCAGAACCTGATTTTTTCCATGAACACCAAGCTGTAACTACTCGAAGTTTATATGTGCCATTTATCTTTTTCACTAGGCTATGTCTTCAGGATAATTTATTTTTAAACATACTTTCTCTCCCTCAGCACTCATCCAACTCCTGAACAGCTGTGCTTAAAAGTTCAACACTATATAGGTAAAGACCTTAATTATTTTTCTTTAGAAAAGGTTACTAAACCCAGAAGTACTACAGAATCCTTTGGGGGCCTGAAGATAGATGGAACAGTAAGAACAGACCTGACGAGAAAAATCGACTTTTTCTGAATTTAGCAATGCAGTTGCACCTGGGTCACCATCCTTGCACACTTCATAACATTTACAAGATTTTTTTCCAAGGTGTCACGTGATTAGAACATCATCTTTAATTCACAATCCAGCATAGGTAACTTTTATAAAATCACTTAAAAGCCAGCAGTAACAAATCCATTTAACTGCCTCAGGCTAAAGGCTATGAAATTATATTTTGGAAACTTGACAACAAAAGTAAGAGTTCGATTCTCAAGTTATCAGCCTGTATGTTTGGTGAGAGGGGTATGTTTTCAGTCAGGTCCTCTAATCTGGATCAGCCCCACAACCGTTTAATTAAGGAATACCTTGACCAGGTGACCTTCAGTCATTCAATGCCACCTGGGTTGTTCTGGCGGTAACAGCGTTTCCATGTTCTCAGACCTGCTATCACAAACGCCTGAAGGTCTGGCTGCATGAAGGCTGGCACTTACATCTTTATATTCCCCACCAATGGGAAACTCGAGGGTCTCAGGACAGATTCCTTTCCCATCCCGCAAAGTATCCATCAGCCATTGAAAATGCTGTTAACACATTCTCACATAAATTAATGGTGCCGGAAGCCCCCGTCCCTATCCCCCATTCATCAATAGCTTTATGTATGCTGAATGGAAAGGAAGCCTTCTGTTGAAAATGACAAATAAGAACACCTACTTTAATGTCCAGACGCAGTTTGAAGAATTTATTCTTTATAGAGATGAAAAGACACCAATCCATCAAAAGCCCCTTATTCCCTTAAGAGCGCTCATTTTTAAGTGCGTGAAGCCCACAAGTCCACAACAGCAAACTCCTCGGTTTTGAGGAAATCAAAAGCATGTTTGGAATTTTTTTGAAAAATCAATTCTGTCATCATATTTAGGCTTCAAGTGACCTCAGACGGTCCAGGAAGGCTTTCACACCAGTGAGGCTTCTGAATGAGAAAATAATCTCTTTACAGTTTTTTTCTCTTCCTTCTTCAAGTGGCTGGAACCCTTTTGTCAATGGCCTCCCGTGAATGGTGTTGCTAATAAGCCTATTAATGAGCTTCCACGGCAGAGTGTGAATAGGTAAATAAGCCCCAATCTGTTGAGGTTCTGGGGCGAGGGCAGAAAAGCCAGCGAGAACTAAAGGTGACAGTTTGAACTGAACTAAGAACGCCAGTACCAGGTTTCAGCTGAAAGAACCGCCAGACAAGGCCACATTCACCACCCCTCCACCCCCTACTGAGGTCCCTTTTCTTCACAATTTTCCCCCCTTTACAAAATGTCTTGAGTAGTCACCCTTTTTTTTTTAAAGCCCTCTAGACGCCCTTCTTTTTTTCACTATAGTAATGATACAGCAATGGGAGGGAAGAAAAACGAGGACACCAGAACTCGATGCCCCATAAGTTTCAAGAAACGAATTGTGCGGCTTGCCCATTGGTTATGGGAACACAAGAGGGGAGGGGTGAGAACTCTCGCTGCCACAGAACTCTCTCCTTTAGAGACTTGTGATTTCTCTTTTAATAATTTGTTTTCTAATGGGTGACTGTTCCTTCGCCCTATAGAGAAGTTAGATGAATAAGGCTGCTGACACTTAAGCAGCCTTGAGCCCATCCAGTATGGACCCGCACTCCCTGCAGAAATATCAAGTTCATTCTTTACTCTGTGTCTCAATGATGTCCACAGCATAAAAGAAATGCATGAAAAGAGGCTACAGAATAGACCGACTGGGGATGGTGGTCAGAGTATTTACTCTGGGGATGAGAGAACAGGTCAAATCCCCTGACAGCTTGGGCCTGTCTTCAGAGAACCTGTGGCACTTACCTGAAGGGAAATCATTGATTCCACTACTGAGCATCATCGATGATGCTAAACTTAGAACTGGGCCTGAATCTCAACACCTTCTGGGCCTGGAAACAGTCTATCACCTCACCTTGCCGCTGAAGAGGATTGTTTCCTAAGGTGAGGTTAGATACAGTACTCTTCTCTCAATAGCTGTGTGCCCTGAGGCCAGTGACTGGAGTTCTCTGGGCCTTTTTTTGTTGTTGTTGTTGTTGTTGTTGTTGTTGTTTTTTTCAGTTGTAAAATGAGAAAAATAATGGTTCCTATCCCGTAGCTATTTAACAGAGTCACTAATAGGATTAAGTGGGTTAGGATGCAACAGACTTTTCCTTTTTGACATACTTTTTAAAAATTATTTAACTTTCTTTATTATTTTCATTTGACCAGAGAGAGGGAGAAAAAGAAAGAGAAATCAAGCTGCCATTCCAGAACTCAAACCGAGGTCTCCCATGTGGGAGTCCAGTGCCCTTAACCACTACACCACCTGCCGGCCCCGAAGGGGACATTTTTATTCGCATGCGCCTCATGGTTTTGAGAAGCTCTTTGGCACACAGGAAAGGCCATGTGTTTTCTGTGATTGTTATTAGTCATGCGTTAGTCCCACCTGCTGGTGCTACAGTGGGAGGATTAAAGTGATTCAGTGAAGAGTCTAGAACCTACCAGCACTGCAATCCCTGGTTGTTATTATATGGACCTGGTTTTAACATAGTTTGGGGAAATTGCTGCTCAGTTCTCCATCCATCCACCCTCCAGGCCCAGCTGAATGGTCTGCCAGTACCTATCCAAGACCCACCTGTCTATAGCAGCAGTCCCTGGGTATCACGAGGGAGGCAGACAGGCCAGTGCCAGATAGAAGGTGCTTTCCACACTGAAGGTCACATTGGACAGTGAGCAAAGAGCTTCTTTAAAACCATGAGTGGTGGGTCAACCCCATCGTCTAGTGCTTAAGGAAGCCAATTTCCACATGGTCAACAGGTTCAATTCCCTGTTCCGGAGACTTAAAAAAAGCCAGGTGCATGTGCTTGTGTTTGCTTGCCCCAAATCCCAACAGAATGGAGAAACAGAAAAGAAGGAATTTCAGGTGACCACACCCCCAATGTTGGGGGGGCACTTTCTCCCTCTCCCTGTCTCTCCATATCTCTGTCTCTCTGGCAAGCCCATGCACCCCTGGGAATTAAAACAAAACCATGAGGGGGCACCTGAACAAAAATTGCCACCATGCCATCCTCTGATGGTTTCCTGGGTTCCTGAGAGGCCTGAGTGACGGGTAGGTCTTCTAAGGAAGACCAGATCAAAGGTAAGCGAAGTATATGTTAAATTCAAAAGATACTGTCAAGCTTGACTCCGAAGTTTCACGGAGAAGGAAAGCAGGACCCGCACAGGAGACGTCATGGACTTAAGGCCACCCTGCTGGGTAGTGGCCAGAAATGTAGAAGTCTGTTGTCCTGACCAGGCTGGAGTTCCTTCCAACAACCTCTAGAGCAAGTCAACCATGGCAGGCGATTCTCACCCATCCATGCCAGGTGATTGGAGTCTTCCCACATGATTATGTAGAACCAAGGTAAGTTTGGTGTAGAATTCTTTGCCTTCCAAATTGTTACTATTTCCAGAAAATGTTTACCCCTTCCCCCTATGGATTCAGCCCACTGTGTTCCTTCAAGTGCCCCAAGAAGAATTTGGATTAGGGTTCTTGCTGTTAATGTTTCTAAGAACCAGGGTTGGCAGGTGATGTGGTAAAGGCGCTGCACTCCTACATGACTGAACGCAGTTCGAGTCCAGATCCTAGCAACTTGCTTTCTCACTTCCCCTTTCTCTCTCTCTGACCAAATTAAAAAATAATACATTAAATTAAATAATTCTAAAAAATGTTTCAAAGAGCCTTCAAGTGCAGGTACATCATCAGATACATAAGATTGTTAGATACTTCTTTCACATAGTTTCATTAGCTGAATTTGCATAGTCTTCAAAATAGGGGAAGAATTAAGAGCCAATTTATGTGGCTTATGGTTCACAAAAATGATTCTATTTAATAACAGTATAAAAACAGATAGAAGTAGAAATTCTTAAAAATTCTTAAGGATTACTTTTGAGGAATTAAAACTTAAAAATCTGCCATCTATTTCCCATTTACAAATGGGCATTCAGGTCTATTGCTCAAAATGCAATAGACAAGCAGGGAACCAGCAGTTAGCGTAATGGCTATGTCACTGGACTCCCACGTAGTTGACCACGGTTCGCGTCCCGGACCCGGTGGCTTCAAACTCACGCCGGGTGCATGTGTGTGCGTGCCCAAGATCCCGAGAGGAGAATGGAAGAGAAGGGATTGCAGTGTGACCATCCCCCCTGGGGGGTGATTTCTCGCTTTCTGTCTCTATGTCTCTCTCTGTCTGGCGAGCGCACGCGCCCTATAGCGAAAAAAACTCTCAAAAAAAAAAATGCAATAGACAAGCAATTTGGGAGCCTCGATTGCATTCTGTTTGAAAAATAAAGTTGGGGCTGGGAGGTGGTGTGGTGGTTGGGGCACTGGACTCCCACATGGGTGACCGTGGTTCAAGTCCTGGACCTGGTGGCTTGTTTTCTCACTCTCCCTCTCTTCCTCTCTCTCTCCCTGTATCTCTCTGGTCAAATTGAATAATAACAATAAATAATTTTTTAAGTCTCTATAAAAGATAGTGAAGGGGGACAATTGAGAAAATGTTAATATCATTCAGATATGAAATAATATTAGAGACTGTGGTTAACATACTTACATACGCTTATGACAGCTTGATTTTGTAGGAAAATTTCTGCATTCTTAAGAGATCTTTGCCAAAGTTTAAGGGATTGAATGTCTTGATATTTGCAATCTATTTTTAAGCAGTTCAAGGAAAGAAGGGCACAAATACATAGGCAAAATAAATATAAAATGTTAACTCTTGATGTAATACAGTTGACAGTGTACCATACTTGTTGCACTGTTCTTTCAACTGTTCTGAGAGTTTGGATAATAATTATTCAAATTATGAAGGAAACTCTAGTGGAACTCTGGCCACAACACTGCCCCCTTGTGCCACATATTTTCCCTGTGACCCTGGGCAAGTTCTATCTTTGGCTCTGGGCATCTGCCAATCTGAACATATGAACGAATATTGTTTAGTCAATCAACTCGCCTGCCAAACCACTACATGTATGCCTACAAGGCCCAAAGTCTGTAGGTTTTGACAAGCAATGTAGTATGGTAGAAATAGCACTGGACTGGGGTACCCAAGACTGGGATTTCATTCCATCACTGTCCAGGACTGCATGATTCTGAGCAAGTCACTGAACTTGTCCCACCCTGTCCCCACCTTTGGCCTCACCATCTTTCACATCACTGAGGTGCCCCTTAGAGCCTAAAAGGTACATTTGTCTGTGATCTCCAGCCCATCCCTGAACGTTTCCTGCTTCCACTTTGAGGCCCAAAGAAGCTGAGAAGTCATTTACCCACCACTGAAGGCTAACCTGGTGTTCAGGAAGTCAACATCCACTTTAAAGTATTTTGAAACCATAGTCTAGGACCCCTGCTGTTGACCCCTGTCTACTAGTAACGAGTATCCACCGGAAAAGTCCTCTAATCCCTGGTCCATTGCTCCTTAAGGGCAATTTATGATGTGTCATTTCTTGGCTACAAGACTGTAGGCCTTTCTACCATTCCCACCTTCCACACATCACAACTGCCTCCACCACCACCATGCCTCCCAGCGAACTGGTGAGAAGAAAACACAAGGGACTGTAGCCAGTGTGGGAAAATTAGGACCAGGTGAGCAAGGATGTTCTCTTGCCACCTTCTACCCTCATCTGTCACACACCCAGATCACTGCCTGGAGCGGCTCTGCCACTCGCCAATGTGATTATTTAAGATGAGATTCAGGAAAATCAAATGTAAACGCCAGCTCGGCAGCAGCACTAGCCACATTGCAAAGGCTCAACAGCCACATATGCTAGGGCTCCCATAGTGGGCAGTGCAGCCGTACAGGGCATCTCCCCCAGGCAGACGCTCTAGCGGACCTTGCTGGAGAACACCTCTGCACACCCTCCTTTCCACACCCTCCTCCAAAAGGACCTCCCAGGAACTGTTCCTGCCTTCCTCGCCAGGCCCTCCCCCCCACACACACCATCTCTGGACTGCTCCCCATGCCCTGGACATGGACTTGTTACCAAGGTTACGCTTTATGGTATCCCTCAGTATCATCAAAGCATTGGTTCCAGAGACATCTCCCCAAACCCAAATCCAATATGCTCAAGTGCCCATATAAAAGGGCGAAGTATTGCAGATATCCTATGCACATCTTCCCATACCTTAAATCACCTCTTGGTTACTTGTAATACCCAATACAAAGTAAATTCTGAACAAATTGTTGTTAGACTGTATTGGATTTTGGTTTTTTTTTTAATTGTACTATTTTTAAATTTTTTTTTCTTAATATTTCCCATTTGTTTGTGTCTGTGGATGTGGAACCTGCAGATACCGAGGGCTGACTGTATCTCCTATTGACTGAATAGAAATGATTTGGGCTGCAGCATCTTCATCTAATCAGGGGCCCCTTGAAGCAGTCCTTGGTCTCAGTGAAAGTTTTCACACTCCCTAAATTCCTCTCTGCAAGCATTGCTGCTCCCTCCAATCCTTACAAACTGCTGAGCTATTCTAGCCGTGAGCCCAGGGAGAAAGGCCTGCTGAACTTAGATGACCACGTTTGGGAGAGAAGTCTGATTGAAACAGACCGTGGATAATACTTTGGAGGAAAAAAAGTAGGTAATTGGGGACTTCTTAAATAATACTGGGCTGGGGCCAGCAGTTGGCATAATGGCTATGTTGCTGGACTCTCATGTAGTTGACCACGGTTTGAGTCCTGCACCCGGTGGTTTAAACTCATGCCGGGCGCGTGTGCATGCGTGCCCAAGATCCCAAGAGGAGAATGGAGGAAAAGGGATTGCCGCGTGGCCATCCCCCCTGGGGGGGTGATTTCTTGCTTTCTGTCTTCTCTGTCTCTCTCTGTCTTTCTGGTGAGCGCAAGCGCCCTATAGCAAAAACCTCTAAAAAAAAAACAAAAAATATACTGGGCTGTTTGAAAAGTCATGACATATTTTTCTATGTAAAAATGCATCATGACTTTTCCCACAATTCAATAATCCTCAGGAAGGCCTAGCCTGCATCTTCCCATTGCTGGATTACCAGGGCCTGGTACTGCCTGGCTTACTAGGGACAGTTTATTGAGATACATTTGTACTTAACAGGCCTTCAGAAGATACTTGTTGATTGATGATGATTGTAACTTAGCCTCCTTGGGGGGGTTCCTAATTAAGTCACCTGGCTGAGGGCAAAGAAGCACATTTACAGAGAGTTTTGCACATCAGTGAAGTCTGTTCAAAAGTTAGGGAATAAAAGCCATTTGGAGGGCAGCAGGTGGCATGGTGGTTAAGGGTGCTGGACTCCCAGGTGACAGACCACGCTTCCCAGACTTGGCAGCTTGCTTTCTCACTTTCCCTCCCATTAAAATAAATAAATAAAGTTAAATAAAATAATTATTTAAAAAAAAAAAAAAACATTTGGGGGCAAGACTGACTTAGCAGTGTGGGGTGGGGAAGTTACCTTTCCTTACAATGACCTGAATTGCACTGCACGTTCCTCCCTCTCTTCTCTTGATTTCTGTTTGATTTGTTACACAATTTTTGGAGAGTGTGTGTTGACTTCGTCCAAACGTGAAAAGAAGTTCACTTTAATAAACCAACGGGGAGAAAAATGATGCTGCCAGGATCCTGGTAAACTCGGGGAAGGAGCCGGAGAATACAGAGCAGGACACATGTAAAACCACAAACCCAATAACCGTTTTAGAGTCCCAGAGCTCTTGTATTTGGTCCCCGGGCTGGGGAGAAAGGCCATCAAAAGGGGGAGCGATTTCTTTAACAGATTCTAAGAGCAGCGTTGAGCAGAAATTAACTCCTTCTCTGGAGCCGGATGCTTGCCTGGCGCTGAGACCCGCCGCCCAGGAAGCAGGTGGCTCCAGGTGAAGGAGTCCGAGGTCCCTAGGGCTCTCTTTGTTCTCTGGGCTCTGAGAAAGGAAGTGCGCGGCAGGCGCCAGCGCCCCCGTGTGGTCATGAACGACTCGCGCGCTCAAAATGCTGGCAGGCGGTGCCCTGGCGCCAGGCAGCCCGCGGAACTGAACAATGAGGAGGGACAGGACCGGAGGAGGGGCCGCCTCGCCTGCACCTGGCCCAGCCCCGCAGTCGTTCTGGCAGTGCAGGTGATGAGCAATCAATGTTGAGGTGTGCCTGCAGCAGGAATCCAGGTGTTTGCAAAGCACAGCTGAAACAGAATGTCTTGACCCTAAGGCTGGAGTTTGGGACCCTGCAGAGAAGAGGAAAGACAGCATTTGGAGGGGCAGCAGGTGGCATGGTGGTTAAGGGTGCTGGACTCCCACCTGGCTTCCCGGACCTGGCAGCCTGTCTGTCCACAGTATGGCTTTGCCCCAGGGAGGTGCCCCGTGTCCATTCTGTGCAGGCATCTCTCTGTCTAGATCAACAAGGCACCTTTGCACAGTCTTTAAAATCAGCTTCAACTACCCACGCCCCTTTGTAGGGCTTCAGGCCCCAGTGTTCACCTGGTGCCACCCTCCTGGCCTCACACAAGGCCACTCAATGGCCAGCTCTGGGCTGTCCTCTTCTGAAAGCCACCACACCACCATCCTTCCTAGTATCACTGCAGCTGCCCTGGACCCTGGAACAGCTTCTGCCTGTAGTCTGTCTTCTCTACCAGCTGCCCTGCCATGAAGTGGGGACTGCCACCTTGCTTTCTCATCAGGTCACTCAGAGCTTTGGTGGCTCCCCATCTTAGGGACCATGGCAACTGCCCTCCTAGCAGAGAGGGTGCTTGGTGGCTGGCATTTTAGGGTCCTACTAGGTTCTAAGCAACTGTGATCATAGCCTTCAATGGATTATGGCATTTCAATCGCAAGGACACTGTGAGGAAGGACTACTGTGACCCCGCAGTCTACACACTGGGCTACGGAGCACTGAGAGGCAGTCCAAGTTCATAGTTGTGAGCCTGACTTTGGAGCTTGCACTTTCCCTTCTGCAGCCAGCATTCCCGGGGTGAGTGATGGGGAAGGATGAGGTCCTGGGGTGAGGGCAGAGGCTTCAGTGGATGCATGGGCCTCTGGACCTGTGGAGCCAGTTCTTCTGCCCTTGTAGAGATGATTCTGTCCCCTACTGGGGCACTGGGGACAACCCTCATTGTCTCCATTTTTAGAGGTTGGCTCCTTTTTGAGTGGGCCTCTTGGTACTGTAACAGGTTGCAGCCTCTGCTGTCCTGTAGTGGCTACGTACATGGGACCAGAACTCCCACTGCCTGCAACGGGCCTTACATCTGTCCCTTCCGGCTATATTCTCATCTGAAAAATGAAAGAATACTAACACCTGTTTAACCAAGTCTGCGTGGGTTGAAGGGAATCCTTTAGGTGAAATGCTTGATTCATGGTGCATGATCAGAGCGTGCGTGCTGGTTGGTGGTATCACTTGTGCACTTGAAGCACTCAGACCTCCCTCCCTCTCTAGTCCTGTCTTAACCCTGGCCTCATTTCCTGCTACTTCTTTTTGTTGTGTGACCTTGGGCAAAGCTATCAATGCTTGGTCCTTCTGAGTCCCTAGTCCTTAGTTGTAGGCTGCAATTATCAGTTTAATCTTCTTCAAGATTCACCTCTAATAGTGCTGATTTGAGTAGCAGCTCCAGCTGTCTAGAGCAGAGTACTTGCTCATTTTCTTCTCAAGTTCCTCTCGACCTTGCGTAGAAATTCTTTCCAGTGTTGGCTCATTCACCAGTCAGCAGATTCTTCGTTTTATCCCGCTGAGACATCATTTGCTTTACATTCCCATTTGTTTCATCCTCTGTGGACAGAAAAGGATCCATGCATTTTCTTTGTAAAAGTCCTCCGTGTGCTTCAAAATAGGATTTAAGACCAATCTTAGCCTCATCGCTTCCAAATAAGACAAAGCACTGCTTCAGAACACTGTAGGGCTCAGATGTCATTACCCAACAAAACATCCAGCTAAACTCGAACTGGAGATAAGCAACTCTGTGTCCAATATGGCATGAACGGATACTGCAGGGTACATAACACAGATTCAGAGTTGTTTGTTGTTTGATTTAACTGAGCGTTCTGTATTTTATATGGCAACCTTCTGCTGAGTGGAAGCCATCCTCACAGGTTGACCCCATTAGGACAGGTCCAAAGAAAGCAGGCATCTTTCTAGCAATCACTGAGAACAACTGCCTTTTCCTTTTATCCTGGACCTGGGCCGGACAAGTCCCTTAAGTACTGGGGGACAGGCTTGTCCAGAAACTCTGTAATGTTTTCCCTGGGGTTGGTTTCCAGGGCCACTGTTTGGCAGCTTGGGTCTATTTCGAAGTGATTAATATATGTATTGACAGAGCTATTTGAATATTCGGTGATAATTACAATCATCTGTCAGAAATCTGCATCTCCTCTTGAATGAAGTAATAAGCTCTGGTGTTGAGCCCACACAGTTGGGAAGGATCTGATATTTGGTCACTGGTGTGTATATAAAATGTAGGGCTGTGATCAGTTCCCTGGGAAGTCTTGCCACAATAAATGGTGGTCTCCATGAGACCCCAACTTTTTTAATTAATTGTTTTATTCAATTAATTATTTATTATTAATTTGCTGTAGTCACCAGAGAGAGAGACAGAAAAAGAGAGAGGGAAAGTGAGAAAGCAAGCTCCAGGTTCAGCACTTGAACCATGGTCAGCCATGTGGGTGTCCAGCACCCTAACCACCTCGCCACCTGCTGGCCCCAAGAGACCCCAAGTATTGAAGGCACCAGTTTGACCAGGAGCCAGCCAGAGCAGGAATTACCAGCAGCTCTTTGGCAACAGGTCTCTGGTAGCTGCTTTCAAGAGCAAGCCAGGCTACCATCCATTTCTCAGAGCCCTGTGACTATGTCACCAAGAACGGTGTACCATTGGCCTTCCTGGTTCCCGTGCTCTTGACCAGGGTTAGTGTGGGGATCTTGAAGGAAAAGGCCACATAGCCCATGATGGCAGTTGTCTCAGCCACTGTGGTTCTTTCATCTCATCTCTGCCCACCCATGGGGAGTCGGTGGGTAAATGCGTGGAGACAGAGCAACAAATGTGCCTGGCCAGTTCACCTTTCTGGTTGTTTTCCAGGGCCATTCTCTGCTACTCTACCTGGCTCAGATTCTCAGAGCCTGCTTTCTGCCCAAGCCTGCAGGGTGCCCAGCAACTTGGCCTTCCCACCCATGTCTGCCAGTGCTGTCAGTACCACCCTATCCCAGCTGGAGGGTTCACAGACATCCCTGCACTCCCCTCCTCCCTCTCTGTCAGCTCCCTATCACATCACATCTAGAGCCACCGTCTGTATTTGGACCCAGCTTACCTACCTTTGCCACAAATTGTTTCAGCTTTGGACAGATAAGTCTTGTGGACTTTGGTTTCAGTCAGACCTGAGTTCTCAGCTCTCTGAACTTTGGGCCAGGCCTCCTCTCCTCTGTATGCCTGTGCCTCAGATGCTGCATCTGTCTATAGATGGCCTTTAGTCTTCTACTGCTGCTATAACAAATTACCACAGGCATAGGGGTTTAAAGCAGCGCAAGTGTATTCTCTCCCCGTTCTCTAGGTCAGAAGTCTTTGCTGAAATCAAAGTGTCGGAGGGCTACCTTCCCTAATGGGGCCACTGGGGACAACCCTCATCTAAGTTCATTCAGAATCCACTTCCTGTGGCTGCTGAGCTAGGGCCCTTTTCCTTGCCGGCTCAGCTGGGCGTCTCTCTCAGGTCGCTTCCTGCATTTCCAGGGCCAGTGATGATGCACGAAGTCCCTCTCAGGCTCTGCATCTCTCTGACTTCTGCTCCTGCAGCTCTTCTGCCTACAACCAGAGAAAGTTCTCTACTTTTAAAGGCCCGTGTGATTAGACTGCACCCACCCAGATCATCATCTCCCTATTTCTTTTTAAGAATTATTTTACTTAACATCATTTATTTATTTTCATTTGGCCATAGAGGGACAGAGTGAAAGAGAGAGAGAGAAAGTGAGAAAGCAAGCCGCCAGGTTCGAGACTCGAATCACGGTCAGCCATGTGGGAGTCCAGGACCCTTCACCATGCACCTGCCAGCCCCTCATTTCCCTATTTTAAGGTAACTTGAATTTCATCTTTTTCAAATTCATGATAGAATGCATATGCAAATAAGTGAGGGGGAGAGAGGAATAGCCCTCTCCACAGGGTCTGATAATTCTGTGATCTCCTTCCTCCAGGATCTTGGGCACTCACTCACACATGTTGGGTGTGTTTCAGGCTGCCTGGACCAGGGATTCCAACCTCGGTCACCACATAGATCTGACTTCTCTTGAGTAGTACATTACCACTGCTCAAGGCGCTGGCCTTGCCAAGTCCCTTTTACTATTGGATAGAGTCTAGGAGTTAAGGCATGGATGGATATCTTGAAGGAGAGCATTGCTCTGCCTATCACAGATGAGGTGCTGATGTTGTAGGGTAACACAAGGGGTAGTCATTTCCTAGGGCTGTTGTGACAAAGTAACACCAACTGGGTGGCTTAGAACAACAGGAATTTGAGACCAGCAGGTGGTGTGGTAGTTGGAGGTTAAGACATCAACATATATTTGGGGGAGATAGGGAGAGGTTGCAATTGAACTCAAAACACAAGTAATGCTGGAAAAGCACTTAGCACTGGGCTTGATCCCTGACAGCCTTAATAATCAGCAGCCATTGGTGATGCACGAGTCAAGCCTCATGCCCTCTCTGGGTCACTGTGGACATGGATTGGAGTGGCAAGTGAAGGTGTAATGAAGCTTAAGAAACCACACCTCATCTGTCTCTCTGTCCTGATAGCCCTTTTCTTCTTGCACCCAGCCTCACTTCCAGTCCTTTACCCAGCCTACCCCTTGCACCCCCACGCCCCGCCTAGGCACTGCTTTCCTTCTTCTGAACTATCCACATTCCCATCTTGGCCATTCCTCAAGTCCCACCATCTATGGGAGGCCGCGCCTCACATGCTGCACCCATTGGCAGGGCAGGTCCATTGAAGGTAGAGGATGGAGAAACTGAGCTGCCCTTGAAACCCTGCTACCCAGCTGGCTGGGAGAAGAGCCATCTGTTAGGAAATGCAGATAGAAAACTCAACTCTATGAGAGAGAGACGAAGATAAAGCAAGGTGCTGACTCAGTGGCTGAAAGATTCAAAAGAAGAGTCCATTTCAGGGAAGAAATTGCACCCTCTGTCTATGCTGGTCCGATAATAATCTGTCTTATAAATGCGAACTGCTCTTCCTAGAAAGAAAAACAATAACATCCAATGCCCTTGCCAAGTTAGCTTTCCAGGGGCCATAATTCTTTGGGGTCTGTATGACATACAAGGCTCTGGGTATTGGCTGATTACCACCCTCGCACATTTATTACTATTATGTTGGCCTGCCTTAAAGTGCAAAGGAGGAAAGGTTTGATAGATTCCATCAGCAGTCCAGGAATCTCACTCCGTTTTTTAGTACCTCCACATTTAATAAATTAGAACACGTGCAGACACAGAGCAGTCCCCAGCCACAAGCGGAGTTTAGCAGAGAGCGAAGGTCTCAGCAGTCGCTCTGTAGGATGACTTCCAAACACTTTAGCATCCTGACCTCTCCTCATTTCCGGAAACATCCTTAAGCTCACTTCCTCAGGCACAGATGGGAACAGAGCTAGAAGAACGACATGGGACAGCTGTCGCGGCTGGGAGAACAGAAGAGACAGGCAAGCTCATTTGGGGTTGAAAGATACCCCAGAGGAAAGTCACCATTCTCCTCACAACATTGGTCCTGGAGGCCCTTACCTTGGTGCTGAGGGTTTCCCGGGGCCCAATCTGATCATTTTGGCATCACCAGAGTCTAATACAGGGCCTGGGAACAACCAAGAAAGATGTGTTGAATTAACAAATAGACAAAGACCTGGAAGGGATTCCAGGTCACCAGAGAAAATTCCAGAAGCTACCTCCTCTTGCAGCTGAGACTTGTTTCAACCCCAACCTGGTCCCAGAAGCAGGCTGCCCACCTCCCACTGGACCACCCCAAGCCTGCTAAGGGCAGAGCATGTGAAAAATGGAACTGCCTTTCAGCTGCAGCCTCACAGCCTGGTGGGTCAGAGCTGAGAGCCACTGCCACATGGGGCGGAGAAGCCACTTGCAGCTGTTTATATGATGTGTATCTGGTGGATAAATAAACTTCATTTTCTAGGGCTGCCAATCTCTAAACATGCAGAAATATACATTCGCTCAGAAACTTTAAAAAATAAACAAACGCAGTGATGTTTGACTGAATCACCCAGTGTCGCAGCCCTGGTCACAAGCTACTTGCCTTTCAGCTGCTTAATAAACAGCTGAATGAATAAATGAATAAATAATTCATTTATGGATCCCCTCCTATGGGCCTGTGTGCAGAAGTTCCGCTCTGAGGAAATGCTCTCTGTTAGGATGTGGGGGAGGGAGTGCCCAGGCTGCAGATCCTTCTAGCACAGCAACTGGCTCCATCCAGGCAGGCCCGTAGTACTGGCCAGGTGAGTCTTCAGGGGATCCACGAGGAGGACACCAGCATTTACTGCTGCCAGCCTCAGCTCCGCTGAAAGCAGGTGAGGTAAGGTAAGCTGGCTGAGAGGTGACCCGAGTTGGGACTTCCTCTTCATTGTGACTGTGAGGTACCTCATACAGGTACCTCATACAGGTGCCTGCCACCTCCTTGCCTCTGTCTCCACACGGAGCATGCGGACAGGAGGAGAGGCAGGAAGTTTGGTTCTGGGCTTCACCACTTCTCAATCTCAGGGTGGGAGAAGAAACCGGGGACCTCATCACTTCCTCCCTAGATCTGAGCCATCATGAAGCGGGTACATTTAGTCCTGCGGTGTAATTCCCAGTACTTTCCAACAAAGTCCCTGTCCCCCAACTTCTCGGGAGCCTGGGGGGCAGCCATTCATGCATTCACTCATTCACTTAGTACTGGCTCCACTCTGGGTGTCCATTGGTCACACAATAGTGAACAACACAAAGGCCACCCTCAAGAGGCTTAAAGTTGCAGGAACACAGAGGCCAGGCTTTAGGAAATGGAAACCCAGAGACATCTTGGAGATTTGGGCATGTGGCCAGGTGATATAAAGGTGCCCCATGTCTGGGCCTGATTCCTAAATGAAGGGTCTTTCTGCCACTCAAAAGAGTTGCCTCCTGTACACACACTTAGAGTTTTGTGCTGGCATGGGGGTGGGGATTGGCGCAGGGAAGGAAGGGAAGAGGGAGGGAGAGTAAGAAGGAGAGGAAAGGAGAGGTGGCCGGAGTGGTGCAGGCTACATTACTGCCACTCTGGGTGGCAGGCCTGTCCAGTACTGGGAGACTGGAATCAAGGATTACTGTTCCCTCTGTCAGGCTCCTGCGTGCCACCCAGGGGTCAGGACTTCACAGCACTGAGGTGACAATCTGGCTCAAAAATGCAAACTAACCACATGGGTGCCCAAGGAACTAGACATCAGTTCCACCCTGGAAGACAAAACTCTAAAGGAGCTTCCTGAGACCCAGTATGAGTGTCCAAACCCTTCTCCAGAGAGTTCCAGTTTTGACTAGGGAAGGTAAGCTTTTTGCCTTCAGTGCTAACCTTAGACCCTAACCCTGCCCCTGCCCCTGCCCATGCCCTGGGCACTCAAAAAGAAGGCTGCCCTGTTAGAGCTTTCACTTGAGCACAGCTGGGAGCACCATGAGGAAATGAACTGATCGCTGAAGGAGACGCCGCCGGGAGGAGCCCAGCCCTCCCTGGGGTTGAGGAGCTGGTCCCCTCAGCCCTGTGAGTGTCGGCAGGACAAGTCTCAGCTGTGTCTCACATGGGGCCCTGCTCTCTGCTAAAAAGAAGCCCATCCCTTCCCAGGTCATGCCACCTCTCAGGGACAGTCCACTTCTAACACCAGGTCATGGGGAGAGTGACCTGCTCACCCCAGTTGGCCTGGACTGCCCCAAAGGGGAAAAGGCCCATGACCCAGAGCTCCTCATTCTTGTGATGGTTGGTGGTGTGAGGAGCACAGAAGGGCTTGGCTCCTCACCCACCCAGAGGCTCCTGTAGCCCCTGGGGTGCCTGAGGAAGGGGCTAAAACCTTTACTATGACTGTGGCACAGTTTCCTTGAGCTGAGTCCTGCTTCCCTCCTTAAGAGCTGAGGATTCCAACGACACCCCTCACTAAACTCCCTGCATGCACATCTCGGCCTCAGAGTCTGTTTCATGGGGAAACCTGAATTTTGATTTGTCAGTGTGGGGTGTCTCAAAGTTTATAATAGACCTCATCATGAGGCTCATCCAGCAAGCAGCAGGAAGATGAGACTCCTGTGCCCACCTAACTCCTTCTTCCAGCAAGCAGCAGGAAAAGACTCCTTGCCCACCTAATCTATCTATTTATTATATTTCTTCTGTCAGAGAGGTGAGGGGCACTCCCAACAGGGTCTTTATTCCATGATCCACTCCCAGTCTCAGCCTGCTCCAGATCATGAGCAGGTTCATGCCCAAGGAGGTCCCGGGACACGGACCCAGGGCCTTTTCACTGGACCGCCACCTGACCCCTACTCTAGCCTTGCCCCTTTGAAGAGGCTTCCCATTCCTTCCTTCACTGTCTCCTTTCTTTCCCCAGTAATAGGTGTTTGTTTGAAATAAAAGTGGAGAGGCTAGCAGGCGGCATGGTAGCTGAGGCACTGGATCCCACACAGCCAACTGTGCAGTTCAAGTCTCAGACCCGATGATTTAAAAATTATGCTGGGGGGACCAGCAGTTAGCGTAATGGCTATGTCGCTGGACTCCCACGTAGTCTCGACTGCGGTTCGCATCCCGGACCCGGTGGCTTAAAACTCACGCCGGGCACATGTGCGTGCGTGCCCAAGATCCCTAGAGGAGAATGGAGGAGAGGGGATTGCGGCGTGGCCATCCCCCCTGGGAGGTGATTTCTTGCTTTCTATCTCTCTGTCTCTCTGTCTGTCTGGCGAGCGCACGTGCCCTATAGCAAAAACCTCTCCAAAAAAAAAAAAAAGAAAAGAAAAGAAAAAAACGTGCTGGGCATGTGTCCATGTATGCCCAAAATCCCAAGAGGAGAATGGAGTAAAGGGGACTGCAATGTGACCGTCCCCCCGTGGGTGATTCCTTACTCTCTCTCTCTCTCTCTCTCTCTGTCTCTCACTGGCAAGTATATTTATCCTATAGCAAAAGTATAAAAAAGAAAAAGGAAAGAAAAAAAAAAGAAAGTAAAGGAAAGTGGATTTATACCCATTAAGTTCTGAGGACTATATGGCATCCCTGGAACTGGCAAAGACATCTGTGGTATTGCTAAAATGGGGCTCCCAGATCTGAGGCTTGGAATAGCCACAGGGAATCCAGCAGTGGAGATACAGCCCTGAGGCCACGGGCACCCCAACCTTCCCTCATATCAATGATGAATAAAGACAACCTTTGACACTTTATGGCCATGAAAACAAAGATTTAACTTTAAAGCACATCCAGATGTTGCTGGCATTTGAAAATGGAGGTGAAGATATGTAAAAATATGCAATCCATATTAATTTGAGAAGATCATCAGAACCACAGAAAAGGAAGGTATCTTGATACTAGAGTGAGGACAGAGTTCACCAGGTGATTTGGACAAGGGTGGTCATCTGCCTGTGAAATGAAAGGTGGTTAAAGTGCTCTGCAGGGGCCTCTTTCGGGCTAACACTGAAAAAATCACCAACTAGGTCCAGTTTTCATTGGAAATCTACATCCTAGCTGAACACTACACTTTATAACAAACGAGGAAAATACATTCTCCATCTTCATAAATCTTGTTAGTAGGTCCATCCCTGGGTTTTTCAGTGATCAATTGTTGCATGACAATCCCAAAGTGTCTTAAAACAAAACCATGTATTCTCACTCACGAGTCTGTGGTCTGACTGGGTTCAGCTGGATGGTTCTTCCGCTTTACAGTAGTATCACCAGGAGCTGAACTAATTGGAAGCTCACCTGGGCTGGAATGACCACTCTCACTCACTCGCATGACTGGTAGTTCATGCTGTGGTCAGCTGGGAGCTCAGGTGGGCTATGAGCAGAAGCATCTCAACTTCCCTTTATATGGTCTCTACAAGGCATGAACTTTTCATAGCATGAAGCTGAGTTCCAAGCTGGAAATTCCAGGAAAATGAAAGCAAATGCTGCAAATCTCTCAAGGCCATGGCCTTGGAAGTTATATAGCATCAATTTTATCACCTCCTATTAAGCAAAGCAAGTCAAAGGCTAACCTAGATTTAAGGGGAGAGGAAAAAGTCTTCTCATGGTAAAGAATTGAAGTTGTCTTGGGAACCAGCAGTTAGCGTAATGGCTATGTCGCTGGACCCCACGTAGTCGACTGCGGTTCGCGTCCTGGACCCTGTGGCTTAAAACTCACACCGGGCGTGTGTGCGTGCGTGCCCAAGATCCCGAGAGGAGAATGGAGGAGAAGGGATTGCGGCGTGACCATCCCCCCTGGGGGGTGATTTCTCCCTTTCTGTCTCTCTGTCTCTCTCTGTCTGTCTGGCGAGCGCACGCGCCCTATAGCGAAAACCTCTCAAAAAAAAAAAAAAAAAAAAAGAATTGAAGTTGTCTTTAATCCTCCACTGGTAGTCACTGTTAGGTAGCTGGAAAAGCACATTCTGCTTTGGCCACATTATTATGGTGTTAAAGACCCCAGTTTATGGACTGAGAGCTCACAACCCTCTGGACAGAGGAATTAATCACATCACAGCTGGCAGGAAGACCAATGACCTGGGAGCATAAAGTCATGGAAATGGGAAACACCATCTTTCTTCCAGCGTGTGAGAGATGGCAAGGCCAGGGTATTGGCTTGGTTTTGAAGCCCTGTTGACCTGGTCTAACCACATTTTTCTTTTCTCCTTTTGAGTTTGGATGTTCCTAAAGCAGAGAGGAAGTTTGTAAGTCTCCCAATGAGATTAGACAGGACACATACTTCCTCTTTGTGACTTTCAATCCCAGGCGCCAAATGCATTGTTCAACACTTGCTTTCCATGAGAAATGAACTAAATAAAGTGGAGCTTAATCTTGGGGTTAAATTCATGTGTGGTAAGTTAAAACTACATAGAGAATGAGAAGGAAAGAGAGAGACACATTTGTTTTTGTTACCAAATTTGTTTCACCCTGCCTGATTTCAAAATCATCCCTGTCTATGCATGTACTCAGATGGCAGATACAACATTGTTAACTGATGGGGATCTCTGAGCTGACTGCCTGAGGACCCTCTTGCTTACCCGGAACCCAGATCTATTACTTTCTTGTGCAAGCAGAGGCCATGGATATAGATATCAGATAGAGCCACCCCAACAGGCAAAGTGAAAACCACACCAGATTTCCAGACAGCAATTTCTCATCCAGAAAGCAATCCCAGAGCACATGACGGCAAAGCTATAGGCTGCAGCTCAGCAGCACTGGACAGCTAGGGTTCTCGGGCATCCCTGCTCTTCACTGTGAGTCATAGTGTAGCTGAGGGCCAGATGGTGCTGCTGGACCCAGCGGGAAGGTCCCGAGTCATCCCGAGGTCTCCTGTACTGACAGGGTGCACATGCACCCTGCTAGCTGGGGCTGGAGGTGGATCACAGTGTGAGGACCCTGTTGGAGATGCTCCCCAAGAAAAGAATACTTTTAACAAAAGAAAAAGGATGCTTTGAAAAACTAGCATAGCTAATCGGCTGTCCCATGTATTTTCTACTTTTTCTGCAAGGTGTTCCCAAAGCAAGTTTAAAATCAAACAAAAAAGGCAGTTGGTCTCCACACCAAGGCACGTCTGGGAGAGCATTGGAACATTTGACAAGAAGATTCATGAGGACAATAAATAAAAACTCCAGAAAATTCCACTGAACTATAAATTGGTTTATTCATTCATTCTACCAATGCTTATCAAGTACCTGGTATGCCAGAGACAGCAGCAAACCTGAGAAAAATGCCCCTGGTCACCTTGGTGTACAGTCAGGTGGGAATGCAGGTGTTAAACAGTTGCAAGCATGAGCAGGGCCCTGTGAGAACCGACTCCCTACTGCTAAGATGAATCATGTTTTCCATTCTTCCTATCAATAAAAAGTTACAAGTTTGATTCTGCAACCATAAACCAAAGTCCTGTCTGAAAAAGGAATATATTATGAACAAATGATTCAAGGATCAATGCTGTATGCTGCTGTGATTTTTTACTTGTTTTGTTTTGTTTTCAAATTATTTTATTATTATTATTTTTTAATTTGGCCAGAAAGGGCAAGTGAGAAAGCGAGCTGCCAGGTTTAGGACTTGATGGTCAATCATATGAGAATCCAGTACCTTAACCATCACGCTACCTGGCAGCCCCCTTGTTTTTTTGTTTTTTAAGTTTATTTATTCCATGAGTGAGACAAAAAGACAGAGAGAGAAAGACGGCACCCCTAAGACACAGCTATCTACCTCCAGTTTCAGCCAGCCTGGAACATAAGCTTGCTTGCACCTGGCCTCCTCGGGGAAGTCTGCAAAGGAGAACCAGTGTCCTCGCCATGTGGATCTGCCTTGTAGATTATTGTACCACTGCACCACCTTCCGGTCCCTGCTACTATTGCATTTTGATTACACCCTATCCCACACTTGTGATGGTGGCACCATACAGCCACCAAATAACATACAAAGATTTGTCTAAATTTCACACCACCAAAGAGCTGTCAGTAAATAGTGGCTCAAACACAGAGATCAACACGTCACCTCTCCGTGATTGGGCCCTAGAGTCCATCAGTCTAGTGACTCACTCTTGCTTAGTGTTTTTCTTCTGCCAAAAGACAGGGCCAGCTGGGGAGGTGGGAGAAGAGCTATGCATCTCCCAGGGCATGCAGTCCTCACAAGGAGGCCAAAGGCAGTCACTCTTCTCCCCCAGCTTCCGTTTTCTCATCCGTGAAGTTGGGTGGGAGGGATTGGCTGACCATGTTCTCTTATTGAGTAGTTCTCCAGAAGCAAGGAGGAGGCAGCTGTAGGTAATGGGGTGGGGGGATGCCCTTAGGGAGCAGTCTCTGGTAACCTAGCCATGCCCCTGTTCTAGGGATCCTTCTGCTGTTTGCTGTTACCTGTTTACTGAGATGAAAAGCTCACTTCATGTGGGGCAGAGAAGGTTGCTGTGCTCCAGGGAAGACTCAGACGGTTGCCCCCCATCACTGTAAGGCCAGCCCTGTCAGAGCAGCATGGTAGGCTTTGGCATCACTCTGCAGAACCATCGGAAGAGGAGAAGCTGAAGAGTTTTCGTGGGTGCTGCCTACAGGCAAAGATCAGAACAAGGATGAAAGTAAAGGGGTGACCCGGACCATCCCCCTGAATGCCCCCACACAGGGTACCTTTAGGCTGGGCAAGTCAGCATCCCTTGATCTGGAACCCCAGTTACATATGTCATATAACTTGGGTTCCTGCAGCAGATTTTATTTACAAGACAGTTTTCTGATAAAATAAATGTGATGACCATAGTGCTAGGTGATAGGAGAATCCTTCTGACAGTTCTGCACACTTTCCAGCCACCTTTCTATTAATGACCGCCTTGTGCCTGGGACCAAGTTCACAGAGGAGTTAGAATGACAGGACTTGTGTTTAAGCATAAAAAAAGAAAAGAAAAAAGAAAAAATTTCTCAGACAATTCACCTAGCTCTTTTCCTCCATATTCCTTTTTCTCTGCTTTTATTTATTCATTTATTCCTTCTTTCATGCAATTCATCAGCCAGCCTATACACACACACACACAGAGAGAGAGAGAGAGAGAGAGAGAGAGAGAGAGAGAATGAGACAGAGAGAGAAAGAGAGAGATATTGAGAACCTACCTTGTGCCAGACTCTGGCAAGGTGCCAAGAATTTAGAACTAAATAAGACAGTATTTTTATTCCCAGTAAATACATATTTTGGGGAAGACAGACAATTAAAAAAACAATTACAAATTGCAACAAGGCAAAAAAGAAAGTGAAGTGATTAAGGTTGAGAAGATGTGAGGAGGCTTGTTCCTCTTGGTCTTGATCCTAACCTTTTGCAGGTAGGCAGCCACGTTCTAAAGCAGGTCTGCACTCGAACATCAGTGTGTGCATAGAGTGCTTGCGGACCTTATAGAAATGCAGAGACTGACTCAGTAGCTCTAATGTGGGGCCTGAGAGTCTCTCGTCTAACCTGCTCCTAAGCAGTGCTCATGCTGTCACGCCAGAGGCCATGCTTTCTGTGGTGTGGTCCACAGACCGTGGGGTATTTCTTGCTGAGCCAGGAGCTGATAGGTCCTTTCCCGAGGATGGCTAGGGAGGGGTTGCAAAGGACCACAGAGCATCAGGAGTTGGAAAATCCAACCCAGGCCCATAGGCAGAGGCATAGCTCTACCCTGCAAACCTCCACCATGCCACTTTAGCAGCCCCCCTCACACAGGAGCTGCGGTGGAGCTCAAAGATGTCTCAATCAGCTGCCAGAGCAGTCAGGAAGCTGAAGCAAATAAATCTGCCTCTGCCATAGAAAGAAAAATTCTCTTCCAGCTGGATATGTGGCAGAGACAGGGCAGTCTATGATGGAAGCTGGATTGGAGATGAACTGGACCTGAGGCCACAGGTGCCCAGGCATTTTACTCATCTTAGATCTACTGCTTCATTCCTAAGCCCCAGGTACTGTCGACAGTGCACACGTTTGGATTTGATGGTGCTTGAGCCCCAGCTATATCCCCTCCCAGCCCTGGAGGTTCCATCTGTGCTCAGGGATACCACCTGCCCTGGTTTTCTTTGCAGTATTGTGGTGCAGGTCAGAGGAAACAGAAATTGTTACTATAATGAGCATGTCAGATCTGAAAGCCTGGAGGAGTTCACCCACCCTTGAAATAGACAGACGGGACCTTTAATTGCAGGTCTGATGGAAGCCAATTGAAGGTTGGCCCTAGCTTGTAGTTGTAGAGGTTTGGTGCAGCATCAATGTAGCTACAGTACTTAGGGTGAAGGATGATGATAAGCAGTCATGGAGTTTGTCTAAAGAGTGCTCAAAATCATGTCTAGAACAGCACCTGACACACAGAGGATCCTCCTTAAACAACTGCATGTGAACACAGAACCTATGTCTCCCACATATCACTCACACCCTTCTACAGGATCCATTATTATTTGTCCATGTCTCAAAGTTTCTGTGGGGCTAGCTCCATGGCCTACTGGTTAGGAGAGCTGGATCCCATGTGACTGACTATGTGATTTGAATCCCAGTCCCGGCAGCTTGAAAACACTCCAGGTATGTGCACACGCAAGCCCCAAATCCTAGCAGGATGGAGAAATGAAGGAATGGAGGAGAAGGGATTGCAGCGTGACTCCACCTCATTGGAAGATCCTTCTTTCTCTTCTCCCTTTCTTTTTCCGTTGAGCACGCACATTCTTTTGGAAAAAAAAAAAAAAAAAAAAAAAAAAGTCCCTGTGTCCCTGGAAAAGCTGTGCTGTCTCTTTAACAGTTAACATTTTTCAGTCTCCCCGATTTTCTTTGGCATCTGGGTTGGGCATCTCTGGGAATCTGACCCACATCTGCACAGGATAAAGAACAATTATCAAGCTGAAACATGCCCTGCACCCAACACACCTACTTAATTGGTGCTTTACTTAAGCTAATGTTTCAGATTATTTCAGCCTCCCCAAAGCATCGAGTTGAAAAGGCAAAGCTCGTTTACTATAAGTATTCCTTGATGCCTGGATGTGCCTCGTATGCACCACACATGCATGAAAGTCCCCCAGTGTGTGCCGTGGGCACAGGCCTAATTAATGATGCTTTTAGCTTATTAGCAATAACCAACCTCATATGCAGAACATTTTTGAACTTGTTTTTGGAAACCTCTTCTGAACCACAGGACTAGAATAGAATAGCAGACACTCTATAAATATTTGTACGGTGACAGAAAAGTGTAGAGGCAGGAAAGTAGAGTGGCTAACGAGGGCTAAGACCCTGGATTCAGATAGACCTCGGGTCTGTCTCCATCAGCTCTGTGTGGCCTGAACTCACATCTTCAGACACTGAAATTGCTAAACAAAATCGTGTTTATGAAGGACTATACCTGGCAATGAGGAAGTACTTGAAAATGATAGCCGCTGAAGATGACCATGCACACCATTGCCCAACAGGCATGCTTTTGAGAGTGAGTAAGGCTCTGTGACCATTATATCAGAATAGCCATTGTAAGCCAGGACGGCCCAGCAAGTGGAGTGTATGGTTACCATAGAAATGATTAGTTTAGGGACCAGCAGGTGGCATGGTGGTTAAAGATGCTGGGCTCCCACATGACCAACCATGGTTCAAGTCCCAGATCTTGTGCCTTCTTTCAATTTCCCTCTCTGTCTTTGTCTTTCTCTGGTCAAATTAAATAATTATAATAATGGGACCTGCAGAAAGCATAATAGTTACATCTCTGGACTCCTACGTAGTTGACCCTGACCTAGTGGCTTATACTCACGCTGGGCACATATGTGTGTGTGCCCAAAATCCCAAGAGAAGACTGAAGGAGATGGGATTGTGGCATAACCATCCACCCGGGGGGTAATTTTGTGCTTTCTGTCTGTCTCTGTCTCTCCAGCAAGCACACACAACCTATTGCAAAAAATCCCTTTAAAAATAATAATAAAGTTAAATAATTCTTTAAAAAGAAAAAAATTATTTGTTTTTAAAAAAAGATCCATAGAGATCATCAAATTCAAACTACTAATTCGACATGAGTTAGTGAGCCTGGGAACAGGTTAAGAGTGACCTAAAGTCAAGCATTTACCCTCCTAGCCCTGGTGATCCCATCTGTCCACAGGCTCAACAACACCTGCTTTCTGTGAAGTGTGGTGTGCAGGTCAGAGGAACCTAGAAGCTCACTAATAAAGTTCAGGGACACACTGGCCCTGAAGCCAGATTCAGGGTCACACTGTGGGTGCCAACCTCCTTGTCCCTGTCTCCACAAACTTTGCTGAGAGGAACTATGAGTAAGTGATCTCTAATACCCATCCCCACCTCTCGGTTCTACAAGGCCCTAATTTACAAAGGATGGCAGTGAACTTTAGAGAAGTCAAGGCCACAGAGCAGTAGGCATGGTGGCTGGACCTGGAGTCGTCCATCTTTTTTAGGCCTGGACACTCCTGTACTGAAACATAAAATGTCTCCATGTGGCTTCTTACACCACGAATGGTGGTGGAATAGCCTGAGGTCAGTGATAGAAACACCCGAGTTTCTGCTCACCTGTCTTCTTTCAGCAGGTTCGTTTCAGAGCTCCCTGGTTTATCCTGATTATGGACACGTGATGCAGACATCCCCATCAGAAGTAACTGCGCCCATACGTGTCTCCATGATCGTATAATTATTTGTTTATATGTCTGTTTCCAGAGATTTCAGTGAGCGATGCTATGCCTGGCACAGTGGGTGGTATACCATGGCTCTCACACACACGTTTGCTGAATGTAATTGTTCTCGATACCTGCTACATAACCCAATAGGAACTAACAATAATCTAACTTTGCCTCTCAAGACATGAAAACTCTTAGCTAGGATCCAAAAGCCATCCTGTGGAAGGAAACATCTGATGAAAAAGACGAGTGACAGCCCCCTTACGGAATAACTACTAGATGATACCTGGTAGGTTCCCCATTCCAGTCCTGGTTCCCAAGATACATTTCCGTTTCTCTCTTAAATCCAAGAAAATCAACACTTATCTCCAACGTGTGCTGGAGCGGGCTCCTCCTGGTTCACAGGAGCCAACAGTATGCATCTCTTGCCAAAGCCACATTTAGGAAAGTCACGTGAAGAGCTTAAACTTGGCCAGAGTGGGAGTATTTATGCCATGAAAATCTGCAAACCATATAAATCAGGGCTTTTCCTCCCCTCTTAGGGAATCAGTTAAACTTTTACCAACATGCCTTTGCCTGTGTGGCACCAAACCCTCCTCCTCACTCTGCTTGCTCACACGTGCCGTAATGCTCCTGACCACCACGCTGTCTCCTTAGTTTCTACTGGTCTGTCTGTTCTCTCCAGAGACCCACCTGGTAACTCCCAAGTCTCCTGCTAGGCCCTGGACATTGTGAGTGGACGGCACCCCACGGTTACAAAAGAGGTATCATCCACCACAGAATTTTTTACAGCCAAGTTTCCCCTCAAAATGAGTCAGTTCAGTATGCTGCTTGTAAAACTGTGTTTACAGAATTTCTTTCAGATCTATGCTGTACACATGCCTTTACTTGCTAAAAAGTGATCCGGTTCCCCTCCACGCCCCCTTCCCACGTCCCAAACAAAGTGTGATCATCACATTTTTAACTCTGCAGCACGCCCTGGATCTTGTCAGGCCTCCACATATGGACTGAGTTTCTTTCAAACAGGCTAAAGTTTCTCATCTCTCAAGTTAGTCTTTATGGATCTGACTAGGGCAAAAGGCACTCATCACTTCCAAGCCAGGCGGCCAAAGAAAGGCTCAGCAGAGACCCCCAGCTTAAAAAAAAAAGAAAAGAAAAAGAAAAACCTCCTTTTGAGAAGCGCTGATCTACAGAATTAAGTTACGGCCAGACTGTTCAAACGGATGGTCACAGACTGTGGCAAAACGCTGAGACTGAAATCTGAGCTGCCGTTTTGCAACATGCATTGCGATTTTTTTTTTTTTTCATGTTATTGGTTTGTTTTTATTTTTAATTTTTAAAATTTATTTTTAAATTTATTTACATTTAATCACATCTTTAGTATACATTTCTTTTTCCAACACAAATACCATGCATGTCAGTCAAGACAAAGATATTACTATATATATTGTCGTTAGCAAACAGCTTCATTTTTTGTCAAATAAGCATACTTTTACCAGTTTTTTCTTTCTCTTTTCCCCGCCCTCCTTCTGTACTAAACTGGCTTATTGTTTTTAATTTTACTGATTTATAAAAGATCTTAAAATATGAACAAAGCTAGAATCTAGTGACAAGTGCACTGTAATTTTCTTCATGCATTGCGATTTTGAGCAAAGCCTGCTTACATTGTGAAGCTCTCCTCTGCACTACCTCTCAGTTTGCTCAGTTTCCATGCACTGCGGGTCTTCCCTTTGCAGAATGATATATAAAGACCGGCTTTCTCCATCAACACTCCTTTACAATGGTTTTAAAAGAGCAGAGGCAGGGTTTTACCTTGAGGAGATGTCAGGGAACTATTGCCCTCCCTGCTCTCCGACTCTGCTACGTATGACTGGTCTCAGACCTCAGACCTCATGTTTCCGTGAGAAGACGCAAGCCACTGAAAGCAACGAGATGATCATTCCTCATTAACGCAGCTGTAACTCAATTAGTTGGGAAACAAAGCAAAGGGACCATGGAAAATCTTGCTAAAAATTGTGATCACTGAAGTGGATTAGTTGGTTTGAAAACAATTGATTACGCAGCAGTAATCATCTCTAAAGAAAACTATTTGCTCATCGTACCAAAAGAAATAAAACAAGCAACTTACCAATAACTCCCGTTCTAAATTCATCATGCAGTATGCTGCTTGTAAAACTGTTTACAGAATTTCTTTCAGATCTATGTTGTACACATGCCTTTACTTGCTAAAAAGTGATCCTGTTCCCCTCCACTCCTGGGACTGCTTGTTTCTTATTTATTCTTACCATGGGATTTGGGGCTAGGGAAATGGAAGTCATATTTTGATTACCCGGCTATCATTGAATTGGAAGAATTCAAGAAAATTCCTTCAGTTGCTGGTTCCTTCAGTGGAGAGAGAAAACTCAACACCTACCTGCTACCCTCAGCTTGTCACCGCACAAAAGCTCTGTGGTGAAGTGCACTAGGCTCTCCTTTCAAGAATTGATATGGTATGATAAATTAGGGACCCAAACACACACAGCCACTCAGAGAATAAGAACTACCACAGACCTTCACAATTATCTGCTTCTGCTTCAGCTCCTTATTATGCAAATAACTTGAATTTATTGAGTGCTTGCTATATGCCAGATGCAGTTCTAAGCACTATATACATATCCACTCTTTTTTACTCTGGTGCTAAGATGGGCATAAGATATATATAACACACCAAAGTGTGTTAATTTTTTTTCAAAGAGTTATTTTTTTATTTAACTTTATTTGTTTACTTATTTATATTAATTCAACAAGGAAAGGACAGAGTGAGAGAAGGAGAAAGAAAGAGAGAAAGTAAGAAAGCAAGCCACCAGGTCCAGGACTCGAACCATGGTCGACCATGTGGGAGTCCAGCACCCTTCACCACCACACCACCTGCTGGCCCCAAGTGTGTTTATTTTTAACACCCTTCATGCCATAAATTCATAGGAATAGGTTCCGGAAGCTCAGGTTCCTTTCTATTGGTTCTCACAAAGTGTGCTCCTCTGGGTGGAGCAGGCTGGCGCTTCAGTTGAACCCAGGTACCTTTCTCTTTGGCTTCCTTCTTTTTCTGGTCATTTTCCTTCACACACTTTAGGAAGCTATCTCTGCTCTTAGAATGTTTAATGTGCTAAATACGCACATTCGTTCTCTTGGCAAGAATCTTGCCCTTAACTTGTTCATTTACAACAATGCCAACAGCATGCTGGGTAGCCTTGTAGACTCTTCCAGTTTTACCATGGTAGCATTTGTGGGGCATTCCTTTTTGACAGTACACATTCCCTTGATGTCTGCAACATCACCTTTCTTGTAGATTCACATGTGTGTTGTCAAAGGAATCACTCCATGTTTCTAAAAGGCCTAGAGAACATATATCGACTGCTTCCCCCTCTTCCTTTGTGTTTGCCATTTTGGCGAATTACTGGAAGATGGCAATTCCAGGCAAAAGGCAACATAAAATTTACCCTATTAGTAATTTTTAAGTGTACAGTTGCTGGCATTGAGTACATTCTCCTTGTGCAACCAGCTTTTGAACTTTTCGTTATCCCAAACTGCACACATTACTCTTTTATTTGATGAGATACATTATTATCCCATCTACACACGGGGAAACCGAGGCACAGAGCAGTAACAAGCCCAATACTCCACAGAACGGAAGTGGCTCTGCTCAGTATAAACAAAGGCACTTGCGCCTGAAATCCCTCCTTATCACCATATCTCTAAGGAGAAATGGTCCCCAGAGGGAAAGGACTGGCCCAAAGCCACCTAGAAAGTTGGTGGCAGTTTGATTCCCAGCATCACCATCTCTTTCTGTCCCACCACCCTGTTCCCACAAATAACACCTGAATTCAGAAGCACCTGAATATGTGGGGAAAGAGTTTCCAAATTAGTGTTCAGAGAGAAAGTTGTGCTTCCCTCACAAAGAGCAGCGAGTTTTATGACTCTAAACCAGGGTTTGACAAAGTTTTTCTGCAAAAGGCCATTGGAAATTATTTAGGCTTTATGGGACATACTGTCTCTGCTATGCCTACTCAACTCTGCTTTTGTAGCAAAAGCAGTCATAGACAACACAGAATTGAATGATCCCGGATGTGTTCTGATCAAACTTGGTTTATGGATATTAAAATTTAAATTTCACATTTTTTAACTGTGGCAAAATAACATAAAATCTTACCATTTTAACAAATTCTTAAGGTTTTTATCATAGAGCACATAATAGGGCTTGTCAGAGAGAGACAGTGAGAGGGAGGGAGAGTGAGAAATCCTCCCTCAGGGTGGATGGCCACACTACAATCCCTTCTCCTCCATTCTCCTCCTGGGATTTTTGGGAACGTATGCATACATGCCTGGCATGATTTTTAAGCCACTGGGTTGGGGACTCAAACCACAGTCAGCCCTGTGGGAGTCCAGCACTGTAAACCACTATGCCGCCTGCTGTCCCTCCTTCCTATTTTAACCATTTTAAGTGTATAGCTCAACGGTATTAAGTATATTTACATTGTTTTGTAACTATCCCCATTATCAGTCCCTTGAACTTTCTCATTTCCCACACTGAAGCTCTGTACCCATTAAATACTACATCCTGCCCCAGTTCCTCACAACCACCTTCCACCTTCTGTCTCTATGAATTTGACTAAGCCAGGTACCTCATGTAAGTGGAGCCATTCAATCTTTATTTCTTGGTATGTGGTTTACTTCCCTTACTATAATGTGAATTTCATATCGTTTTTGCATGTCACAGAATATTTTTCTTCTCTTGATTTTTTTTTTCAGTAATTTTAAAATGTAAAAAGCTTTCTTACCTCACAGGTTTACAAAAACAGTTGGCAGACTGGATTTGGCCTGTGGGCCATAATTCGCTAACCCCTGATCGAAAGGTTCTCCCAAATGTAAGTCAAATCATCTGCTTTTTGCAAATGTTTCAACTCAGGCACAGAGAGGCCAAACAATTTGTGCAGAGTAACAAAGCTACAAAGCAGCCATACTCAAACCAGAAACTGGGCCTCTCCACCTCCATTTTGGTCCAGGAATGAAGGGGTAAAGTTTGCACTTCTGTGTATTTTCACTGAAAGCGAAAGTGGTTCCATGCTGAGTGACATGGTTAGAAGTTACCATTGTTTTTGGTGAACACACAAAAGAGGCTTCTCCCAGCTTCCCATCTTGGAGACGGGATTGGCAACGCATTAGACACTCTGCTTTAGAAGAAACGTCAAATACGCTCTAGTCTTCTGACTATGGTTCAAGTCAAACAAACCAGGCCAGACAGTGAATAGTCAGCCTTATTCACTCAAACCCTCCTTTCATTAGAACATGCATTTCTTTTTGATGCAGTGACTTGCCAGATGCTTAAAAGTCACATTTTAAAGAATAACAAACACCACTCTGTTTCTTTCTGGTGGCTGAGGGGATCTTGGGTTTACGACACTGGCTCTCAGCAAAGGCCCAGCCATATTCTGGCTCTCTTCCCCCCAGTAAGCCAGAACTTGCACAGGCGGGCACTTCCTCAGGCCGGCGCTGTCAGCAGGACCACAGGCAGGGGACCCAGAGGAGGCCTACTGAAGGGGGCCAGCCGCAGCAACGTGACCATGCTGACTGTTAGAGCTGGCTTTGAGTGCAGCCAGACATCCTGCACTGGCAGGCCAATGCCAGCATGAAGGGCAAGCAGAGCTTACGTGCAGGAGAAGGAGCGCTTCACACTCATCTTCAACAGCTGTCCTTCCCAAGCTGGAAACAGAGACCACAGGCAGGGCCCAGGAGAGGACCCTCTTTCGCTGTGTTTTTTAGGTGCTTTCAGCACTTCCTTTTCACAACCTCCTGCCCCAGGAGTCACAGTGTCAAATCTCTTCTGAATGGAAGGCATGTGTGCTCCAGTATCTTGCTTGGCCTCTGTGGCTTGGGGTGGGATGGGTTGAGGGGGATCGTCTCTCACTGTGACATTATAGAGCAAATCCTCGGAGTAAAGTGCTCACCTGGGCCTCTGCTCAAGCAGAACACAGGCATGCCTGCTTTACACTCTCATTTAATAGGGCATTGATTACATTTGATTGATGGTCCTGGACGTTGCGATGGGAAATGGTGAGGGAGCACTATTCTCCCAGTTCCTGCCTGGAGCTCTAGTCTCAGGAAATCCCACAAGTAAATGTAATTTTGGACCAGTTTTTCATAACTTTTAACAGAGCATCTTTATTTCCAACAACCTCATTATTGGGACAAAGACTGATGGCTGGGAAAACCCTACATTTTCAATGACTCTAGTTAACTGTAATTAACTATGAACTGCATAATCAATGCAATTGATATTAGGAAAATTAATTAATGATAATAATGAGGAGGAGGAAGAGAAGTAGCAGATGCTACTGCTGCCCACCTGGTCACTATACTATTTTTCTATGTAAAAATATATCATGATTTTCCAATAACCCAATATTAATGTGGTCATGCATTTTTTTTTTCCCTTTGGAGAGGTTTTTGCTATAGGTCGCGGGCGCTCGCCAGAGAGAGACAGAGAGACAGAAAGCGAGAAATCACCCCCCAAGGGGGATGGCCACGCCGCAATCCCTTCTCCCTCATTCTCCTCTCAGGATCTAGGGCATGCATGCACACGAGCCCGGCATGAGTTTTAAGCCACTGGGTCCGGGACATGAACTGCGGTCGACTAAATGGGAGTCCAGTGACATAGCCATTACGCTAACTGCTGGTCCCGGTCATGCATAATTCTGAATGGCAATCATTTCACAGAAGCTGCTGTGCTGCACTGAGTACTCTAGGGGACCCAAAGATGAGACTGGCCCTCAGAGGGTTGGCAGTCCTGGAGGGGAAATGACACCTACATACTGAGAACTGTAACACTGGGTGAAGCGCACTGAAGAGCAAGGAGGTAAACTTGTGGGGCTCAGAGGAAGGAGGAGATTGCCTCAAACCTGGGGAAGGGTTAGTCAAAGGTGGTTAAAACCTGCAGGTACAAGAGTCTCTTGTGTTAGGGAAAATGCTTTTCCAGCAACTGACTATACTCTGACCACCCCTGGTCTCTGGACCAAGGATATTGCTTTGCTTTTCATGCTCAAGCTTCCTCAATCTTCACTGCCAATGGTGAGGCCCCAGCTCAGGTCCTTGGCTCAGGGTTCTCAGCTGACTCCTTAGGTCTTGAAGCACCACCACATGCTTCTCTAATGTTTCCTAGGAGAATATCGACAAATTTGGCTACGGAAAAAAACTAAAACTTCTGCACAAAGAACATCATAATCCAAATTAAATGTCAAACCAGGAAAATGATTTATAAAATATATAATAAAGGGTTATTATCTTTACTAAATAGGAAACCAATTTGAAACATGAAGGTACAGATTCCCTGCACACTCCTTTTTATTGCTAGAGGGCATGCGTGCTCTCCAGAGAGAGAGAGAGGGAAAGAGAGAGAGAGAACGAACCCTTAATGGGGCATGGTCACACAACAATCCTTTTTTCTTCGTTTATCCATCCCATCAGGATTTGGGGCATGCACACACACATGTTTCTGGAATGTTTTCAAGTGTTTAGGACCAGGATTCAGAGCGTATCAGCTATGTGAGATCCAGTTCCCTCAACCCTGTGCTCTGCAGCCAGCACAGATGCCCAATTTGTTCTAAATGGCAGAGAAAACATGGAGAAGCAGTTCTTAAATTAGCAATAGAAATGACAAGTAAGTATAAAGTAAAATAAAACCTCCCTAGTAATTAAAGAGCTTCCCATAAAGCAACATTCAGGCACATATAAGAAGGCTTAAGAAACTAAAGGGATGCCTTTTTAGCGAGTTGTACTTCTGGTGGACTGATCAGCCAGTCTTTCTAAGTGGCAGTTTTCTACATATGTCAAGCATCTTTTAAAAATGTGTTTAGCTTTTGTCTCGGCAACTTGATATCTTGGATTTGTCCTACGGAAAGAAGTATGGGTAAATATAAATATTTATTTACAAAGCACATTCACGGCATTTTGAATTATATTGGGTCGTCAGAAAAGTCATGACTCATTTTTTGCTTAGAAAAACATGGATGAGGGGTTGGCGGGTGTCATGGTGGTTGGGGGTGTTGGACTCTCATATGGCCAACCATGGTTCAAGTCTCAGACCTGGTGGCTTACTCTCTCTTTCTCTCTCTCTCTCTGTTCCCTCTCTGGTCAAATTAAAATAAATAAATCAAGTTAAATGAAATAATTCTTTTATATATAAAAAAAAACATGGACAACTTCTCTAATGATCCAATAGTACTGAAAGGCAGGAAATCATCTAAAGGACTAATAGCAAATTTAAAAAACAAACCAAAAAAAGCCAAACGCTAAAACAGTACACAACTATTTAATTTTTAAAAAAAAAGTTTAATGACATGGAAAGATGTTCACAGTAAATTAAGTGAAGAAAAGCATGTTGCAAAACAGTGTTGGTATGATGACATTTTTGTTAGAAAAACAACATTCCAACTGGTATTTATATAGAAAAGCATCTGGAAATATGCACTCCAAGGTGTTAATGGAAGCTGTTTCTGAATAGGTGGAAGTGTGTGATTTTTTAAAAACTTTTTTTCTATTTACTTAAATTGCCTGATTTTTCTGCAATGATCATGCATTTTTTAACAAGAATAAAAGATTATTTTCATAAAAACATATGCAAGATGAGGAATACTATCTGCAGCAAAAATAAATACTGAAGATAACAAAACTAGAGCACACATAAATGCATATGAAGTGGAAAATTGTATAACAGATATTTCAACAAAGATGAATATATGCCTAGTGAACAAAGATGTGGAAAAGCACTCAGCATCGTTAGTAATGAAAAACTATCAAATAAACGAAAGAGGAGGATTCTGCAGTTTCCAGATAATTAAAGCATTCAAGTTAGGAAAAAAAAATTTTAATTGAAAAGTGTTACATATATGCTTTAAAAAAAGTTTAATCAAAGTTTAAAAACACACACCAAATCCCACCACCCAGATATCACAATATTAATATTTGGTCAACATCATTCTGAATTTTTCTAAGGATAGAGGGAAGAATAAGAAGAAATGATTTTATAACCTTTCTGTTTTGTTTCCTCTCTTCAGTTTCATCAGTGTCTCAGAACAGTGTCTGGCACACAGAAAACTCTAAATAAATATAAATAATATAAATGTGTGTGTGTGTGTGTGTGTGTGTGTGTGTGTATACAGTGCTGAATAGCACTGTATCATGATGCCATATTAGAATAGGATTTAAATGATCAGGCTGTCCCCACAGTGCAGTGGTTAAGCACTGTGCAATGGGGGCAGGATCCCATGTGGCTGACCAAGGTTCAAATCCTGGCCCCAGTAGTTTGAAAAACACATTGGACATGTGTAGGTGCCTGCCAAAAATCCTGAAGAGAGGGAAAAGGCACTGTGGCACGAGCACGTGTCATTGGAGGTGCTCGCTCTCTCTCCCTCTCTCTCTCTCTCTCTCTCACACACACACACACACACACACACACACACACAAGTGCTTATCCCCGCTGGCAACTAAAAAACCAGAATTTCAATTCTTTTCAAATCTTAATTTAAATTTTCTGGAAAGTAAAAGAGTTAAAGGACTTTCTGGACTTCGAATAAATATTTTATTTCCAAATAAATATTAGTTCGTACAGGTTTCTCCAAAGTTTTAAAAACGGTGATTAAAAGTCATGAAATAATTGGAATCATTGAGGTTTTTCAAAATTTTTTTTTAATTTTAACTTATTCTTTAAAAAAGGGTGAGAATGTACTTATTTCCTCCATATTCTTTTTGCTACCCCTGGTGTGTGCTCTATGTATCATGTTTCTAAGTTTTTCATATTCATTCATCTGTTGTTTGGGTTTTTTTTTCCCACAAGAGCATATAGGTGCTAGAGCCCCTGAATATTTCTCCATTTCAGTGCCTATCTGCTGCCTGAAAGACGCTTTGCCTAAGTTCAATGTTTTGGATTTTGCTTTCTTTCCTTCAGAAAATTCCAGACATTAGTCCATTGTCTTCTCTCCATGAGTCTGGGGCACCTGACTCTCTTCCCTTTGCAGCCTATTTCTGCCTGAATGCCTGAAGAAGTCTTTGTTTATTCTCCAAGTTTAATATCTTATCCAGGAAACAGCCTAATGTGAGATATCACATATTACTTTTTTTTAATGTCTTTTTGATCTAAAGAGTTGTACTTTATTTCTGATGATTTTTCTGAGTATATTTTTCCCCATTTCATGTTGGGTGCCTAATTTAGAGACATTGATTATTCTTATATTTGGTCATCTTTGTCCTCCTTTGCTATTATCTCCTCTAGACTACTGTAATTTTTGCCTTTCTCTTATGTATTTACCATGAATAATTTATGCAATTTTTCCATACCAATCATTTGATTTTCAGGGACTCTTTTTTTATTATTTCTTCTAATTTATGAAATAAATCATTAATATGCATTTTTAAAATTTGCTATATGGCACATGTACTCACCAGAGAGAGACACAGAGAGAGAGAGAGAGTGTGAGAAAGCAAACTACAAGGTCTGAATTCGAACCATGGTCTGCTATGTGGGAGTCCAGCACTTTAACCACTATGCCACCTACTGGCCCCTAATGTTTTTTTAAAGTTTCTCAGTGTGTTTGCTTTTATCTGAACTCTTACTAAATCTCACTTTATTATTTTATACACCCTCAACTTTGAGGTCTTGTTTTACTATGTAGTTTTTGTACTATCCAAAATGTTCATAGGTGGTTCCTGGAATATGTTTTCACCCAGGACAGGCCCTTCATCTATTTTTTGCCAACCACATTCTCTACCGTCTATCTGTCGTTGTTATATAATGTATTGCATGATGGTCACATCACGTCTTATCATTTCGTTAGGTGTAACAGGGGAATCTTCCCTGATGCCATTCTTAAATTATCTGGTGCTTGATGTCCTGGCTACTTTGTGTTGGTTGCTTTGGTAACTCTCCACAGTTCTATAGTCTGATGACAGGAAATGGGAAGGGGCCGGGCCAGGTCTAAGGGTAGAGGACTTTGCCAGCACTTTTTTTTTTTTTTTCCATGCTCTCTGGAGAGAGCGAGATGGAAGGTAGGGAGCAACCCTCAGGGAGGATGGCCATGCCACATTTCCTTCTCCTCTGTTCACCTTTCAGGATTTGAGGCACATAGGCACACATGCATACCATGTTCTTTCAAGCTACTAGGTCTAGGACTTAAACCACACAGTCTGTCATGTGGGATCCAGCTGCTTTAACTATCATGTTACAGGCTGGCCCCAGCAGTCTTATTTGGGAAGCTGGGGCTCTCTGCTCTCTCTTTTGGGATCTCAGTAAATGTCGTAAATCAAGGTCTACTCTATTCAGCCAAGGCCATTTTGTGCATTCTGTGCATTTTGGCTTCCTGAACAATTGCAATCCTCGGCAACCCCTCCTCTCGACTAAGATTTCCAGGTGACATATAGGGCTTTCCGAACTCAAGAGATCTTTTCCCTGAACTTGAGTCTCACCTGTTGAGACTATGATGGAGACTCTGTCAGTTAGGGGTTATTGTTGTAAGTGACAAAGAGCAACTCTGGCTAACTTGTAAAAGAATGCATTTGAAAATTATGGGATATGCTACATACGTAAAGAAAGAATGGAGAATAAGTCCTAGAATCGAGGGGACCAGGGCAGCTCCAGGAACCCAAGAGGCAGGACACAGAGTCTTGTCTCATCACAACTGTTGAGATGAATCAGCTCCAACATCTTCAGGCCCAATGTTGCTCTACTCAAGATTTAGATTCATGGAGAAAGGGAATCTGACCAGCCCAGCTTTGACTAACAGAGCAGAGCACCCTGAAGAGATAGTTTCCCAAAGTAGCACCAGGGTTCTGCCAACAAGAGAGAGGACTGGGTGCTGGGCAGGTAGAAGCACAGCTATGTATGAACTTAGCACCAGAAGATGATGGGTCACCTGCTAGTACACCACCAGGCCAGTTTTCCCTTAGAAAAGTATTTGACTTGGGACAAAATTTGAGACACAAGAAAACAGCAAAAATTGTACCTTCAATATTATATTAGATGATGGGTTCGTTTTTCTCAGAAAATTCTCAGCTTATAAACATATTTTATAGCCTGAATAAGACACCCTATTGCTTAGGTTAAAGCAGAGAAGGTATCTAGAAAAAGAAAAAAACATTAAATAACACTAGTCTCGTTTTATTTACTTTTTAGACTTATTTTATTTAACACTTATTTATTTATTTATTTATTTATTTATTTAAATTTGACCAGAGAGAGACAGAGTAAGCGAGAGAGAGCAAGGAAGCCACCAGGTCTGGGACTCGAACTATAGTTGGCCATGTGTGAGTCCAGCACCCTTAATCACCATGCCACCTGCCAGCCCCTAGCCTAGCCTTTATTTGAAAAAAAAAAAAAAAGTCAAACCATGTGGTAGCATTAGAGCAACTTGTCCATCTATAGATAAGTGAAGACCTTACAGAGGGAAGTACCAGTCAGGAAAATTCGATTGTCACAGTAGGTGGTCTAGTCTGCCTTGCTACTCTAAGTGTGTCTGCAGACCAGCAACACCTGTATCACCAAGACATGTGACAAAAATTCAGACTCTCTTGTGCTGTTCTGTGAGGCTGACCCAACTGGGAAGGTTCCTAGTTCACATCCGGAGACCTCCCCGAGTAACCAGGTGTGAGTGTGCCTGGGATCTGAGGCTGGCTGGGACTGGGAGTGGATCTCTGTATCAGAACCCTGTTATGGGTGCTATCTCTGTGTCTCTGTTTCTCTTGCTTGCTCATGGTGAAATATTGGGTCATCAGAAAAGTTATGACATATTTTTGCATAGAAAAACACATCATGACTTTTCTGAGTACCCGACAGATGAATAAACTTAAGGAAAACTTCAGTCTCTCAGGCCCCACCCCCGTCCTAATGAGTCAGAACCTACTTTTTGATGAGATCTTCGGGTGCTTTGTTTACCTGGAAGTATGAGAAGCACAGATTTGGAGAGTAAACTGTAGTCAAACTGGCTGGGCTTAGCAAGGAGTTGATGTGGGAAAACGCTTGCAGGAAGGATCTCAATTCATGCACGTGGATTAGAATGACATGAGAGGATTAGAAAGCACATTCTGCTATCCCTGATGACATAACACACCTTGACAACACTCTGGATGGCTGCTGAGATGGTTGAAAGTCTTGAGGGGAGCTGTGTAATAAACTGATCAGGCAGGCACCACCTGACCCCCTGGGCATCTTCACATCATTCAAAATGAAGTCACCAGACAGTTCAGGGAACAGGCAGGATGAGTGGCAGCCAGAAAGAACTTTTTCCAGAAAATTAAACCTAAATCAGATTCTGCTTCCCAGTTTAAGGAAAATAAAGAGAACAGAGAAACATGTTAAAAGATGCCATGAACATATAAACAGAAAAATCCAGAATATGGAAATTTTACCTGCAAAAAAAATGACACAGGAGAAAAAGTGGGAAAGAGATATAGATTGAAAGAAACTAAAAAGTATTAACTGCTGGATCTTTCCCGTGGTGGTTAAAGAATCCAGATCCCACATGGCCAATAACACAGTTTTTGTTGTTGTTGTTGTTGTTGTTGTTATTGTTTTTTTTGTTTTTTTTTTTTGTGGAGGGAGGTTTTTGCTGTAGGGCATGTGAGCTCGCCAGAAAGACAGACAGAGAGACAGAAAGCAAGAAATCACCTCCAGGGGGATGGCCACACCACAATCCCTTCTCCTCCATTCTCCTCTTGGGATCTTGGGTACGCACACACACACGCCCGGCGTAGGTTTAAGCCACAAGGTCCGGGACTCGAACCGCGGTCAGCTACATGGGAGTCCAGCAACATAGCCATTACGGAACTGCTGGTCCCGCCAACAACACAGTTTTAAGTCTTGGCCCCAGTAGCTTGAGAAACATGCCAGGCACATGTACATGTCTGCCCCAAATCCCAATTGGATGGAGAAGGGGAGAAGAAGGGATTGCAGCATGGCCATGCCTCCTTGAGGGTTGTTTTCCACTTCTCCTTCTGTTTCTGGCAAGCATACGTGCCCTCAGGCAATAACAATAACAACAAAATGAGCTGACTGTCATGCTTGGTGGCTATCCTCTGATTCAAACATACCAACTCTAAAAGGCTATTTTTTTAGGCAACTAGGAGGAACTGGACATGGACTACATATTAAAGGATAAGAAGGAATAATTCTGGGGGGTGTGATGATAATCATATGAAAAAGGAAAAGTCCTATCTATTACATGTAACCACGAAACTATTTCCATGTAAAATATGATATAACCTCAACACAAAACTGTTAGGAAGAAAAATATAATAAAAACAGCTGCATGTTGATAATTATTCAAAATAGGCAATGAACACATTGAGGGTTTATTCTACAATTTATTTTTATATATGTTTGAGATTTTCCATAATAAAAAGTTAAAAGGAAAAATCTGGCTGGGCTCCTATCCTGATTCTAGCACCCCCTTGCTATGTAATCAAGAGAAAGTTACTACTTTTCTGGGTTTCAATGCTCCATCTATAAAATAAGAATAACAACAACAATAATAGTCGCAACCCAGCTGCAGTGGTGCATGTGGTAGTAGCTGCAGTGGTGAAGCTGTGTGATAGTGAAGCTGCATGCAAGTCTTGGGTTCAGATCCTGAACCTACCTAAATACACTAGATGTACACCTGTAATCCTGACTATCTGGGAGGATCGTGGATGACCAGATCTTACCAAACATATCTATTTTTCTCAGTCTTTCTTTCTCTCCCCCTCCCTTTCCCATTTCTCTTTTTCTCTTCCCCCTAATTAAAACAATAGACAGCACCTGTCTGGTCGTACGGATTCCATGAGCAGTGCATCTAAAGCACATTCGACACCCAGCTCATAGCAAACACACCATGACTGTCCAGCATTGATTCAATATTCACATAGTAGCTTAGGTTCTGGATAGCCACAGGTCAAGACAGTGCATCTCTGAAAGCCCTGAGTCAGTAAAACCTTTCGAAGGTCTTACTTTATGGGAACATTAACAAATACAAAAACTGTCAGCCTACCTGATTCCGCTTGAAAGCATCCTCACCCTCTCCCGCTGCCAGGCAGCCCTCCTCCAGCTCCCTTCTGGCCCTGGCCCTGGCCCTGGCACATCGCCCTGCGTTTGAAACATGGTAGCTTTCAAAGATATGCAAACTGGTTATTTCAAACTCTCACCACCTCACCAACCCCCCAACTCACACTTTAAAATCTTTCATCAAGGCTCAAGACTTGGTCACACCTCAGCCCCCAAAAGATACTTCTGAAACTCCTGCAACTCAAGTGCATTTGATTCCTTTTCCAAGAATGCTCCATTCCCCTTGAAGGAAAGAGAAAGGACAAAATATATGATTTCTGAATCTCTGCCCCATTTCCGAGACGAGATGGTTGCCCCATAAATTACGAGAAAGACACTGAGGCCTTAAGGCCTGCTGCCTGTACCCAGAGCAGTGTGAAAGGGAGTGGGCCTCAGGCACTGCCCTGCTAGTGGGGATCCAGCCGTTCATTCCCCACATTCTCTCAGGATTAGGGTGCACAGTTGCATCTGTTATTAGATTATTCCAGATGCCTTAGTGCACTCTGAGTCTCCACAATATAAGTGCCCTCCCGTAGGCACCGTGGAACCAGCTGGGTCCAGGAAGATTCAGGATCTGGCCCAGGTAGCCTTAGGAAGGGGAGTGAATCCCCATTCCTTCCCCCTGCAGCATGGTGCAGCCCGTGTGGCAGTAATGTGACACCTCAAGTCACACTAACAGTTTACATATGACTGAGAGCAGGGGCTGAGGCCCAAACTCCCCAACTCCCCATGAAATCACTGGAGCACTGTGGTCCCCATCCCCACACAGGTGGACTCAGTGCCCCAGCAGTTTGGGCCATGCCCATGGAGCAAGGGAGGCCCCACCGGTTCAGACCAGCAGGTGTCATATACCACAGGGGCACCCTCTGCACTAGTTCACTGGCTGTGAGCACAGCAAAGGTCAGCTCCTCCCTCATTGGTCAGGCTGCCAAGACACCCTCTCTTAATGCCACCAGGGAACACTGCTTTCAGACCAATGCAACTGTAGAGAAGCCCTGTTGGGATTTTTCTAGAAGCTTCTTATGAAGGTTGAGCCAGCAAATATACAGCCCAAGCAAGGGGACCACATGTGTAGGGTCTCACGACCCCTGGAGTGACCCAAGGACCAGCAACCTCAGCCTCACTTGGGAGCTATAAGCATGGAATCTTGGGCCCTACCTCAGCTCTGCTAACTCTGCCTATATGTTCAGACAAGATGGGCAGGTGATTGGTAAGCACACTCAAGTCCAAGAAACACTAGTTTATGACACTTGCAGTGTTTCAGACAAACTGAGATCAGCTTCTACTGCGATATCATTTAGGGAGAAGTTGGCTCCATCCTCAAAGCCACTTGGGATCAGGATGTGGAGAGGGAAAGGCTATGTCTGGTGACTCCAGCTAAATATGGGCTGCAACCTGGTGTGCAGAACGTCAGCTCCTCTTTGTGTCTGTGGCTGAGAGAGGCTGCGGTTCACGACCAGGTAGTCACAGGTAGGCAGCTGTGTGGTGATGTGCAGCTCTAAACAAGACCTGTCCATAGGTCCCACCTCAGCCCCCCTCAGGGAACTGAAATTTCATCTCACAGACGAGAACAAACCATTGCATTTTGTACTGCTTTTTTCAATGCACTAAATTATTTTAACAATTACCATTGTTAGTATTGTTGTACTAACAGCTGTGGTTACTGAACACTTACCAGGAGCCTGAAACTTTTTGCGGTTAACTTGTGCAATTGCCTCAGGAACCTTCACCACCCCACAGTCCCACAGGTAGTTCATGTCAGTCTAGTGATCCCACCTGAGGAAGGTTCCACTAAACAACTGAGGTTCTACATGGCAGGAGGAGGGAACAACCAGGAAAACCCAAAGTGCGACACTTACCATAGAACCTCAGGGTTGAAAGGCAGAGAGAGACCTGGGTCCAAGGGTTAACTTCCTCTTCACAGAGAGGAAGCTAAGTCCAGCACGAAATGCTCAGCCAAGCTGCCAGTGGCCTTGAAGCAGAGCTGAAAGGGCCTGTGCTGTTCCCGCTGGCCTCTCAGATCCAATCTTGTCTAGGTCCACTTGGCTTGCTGATCTTCACCCATTTCTGATCTTCAGTTTGCCTCCTGAGAAACACCTCATGTCCCCAAAGGACGTGACTGCGCACCAAGCTGCCTTCGGCAGAAGTGAAGTTTAACAAAGCCGAGAAAAAGAGCCATTTCTCAGAGCGTCGGCACAGTCGCACAGGTCCCAAGAAAGCAAAGCCTTTCACGCAATCTTTCTGAAATAGCTCAGACTGGAAAAACAAAGGTGGCCCATCATTCGATAGGCTAATTACTTAGCCATAAGAAAGAATGCAGCACTGACCATTTTACAACATGGATGAACTTTGACAGAGAGGCAAGAAACAAAGGCCACAAAATGCCCAAAAGAGACAAGTCCACAGAAACAGAAAGGAGATGACGGTTGCCGGAGGCTGAGCGAGAGAGGAGTAAGGACTGACTGCTACTGGGGAAGGGGTTTTCTTTGGGGATAATGAAAATATTTTGGACTTGATAGAGGGGTGTAAATGTACTAAATGACACTGAAATAGACAATTTTAAGTGATTCATTCTTTGTTAAGTGTATTTCACCTCCATTTTTTTTTTTAAAGTTGGGGGGGAAAAGGACCCAGGGGCCACACATTTAAATGGAAGATTATGTTCTCTTCCTTTGTGTGGGAAGGTCTTCCTTGCTTGGGCTTGTAAAAGCATTAATGGGACAAAGAAATGTGGTATTATCTGTTGAAGATATTTTATAGTTTAACCAACTGGACTAGGGAGAAATGTTCACATAGTGAAATATTCACTTTGTAAGCTAAAAAAATGTAATTGAATGTAAAAAAAAGTGAAATAAAAAATAAAAATAATTAAAAAAAAAATAATCTCCCTAGTAAGTCATCACCAAGATGCACACATGCCCCTGAGGTATGAATAGAGGTGAATAGGTCGTGGGCTTGGCTTCTGGACTCACTGTGTGATCTAGGGCAAGACTTTAAGCAGCCCTCTATATGATAGGAGTGATATAGTTGGTCCTGTCTCGTGGGTGACTTCACTTTCAGTAGCTGTACTGGTTCAAATGAGATCAACTCAACCAGATAACAGAGTTCAATCAGCACCTCCACAGGCTGAGCACCCAGTCATGCACCTAGCAGGGTCTAAGGGCACTGGGCCACAGGACGGGTGAGTTCTGATAAGGGGACAGGGAGGAGTAGGCCAACCAGGCAAGGACTAACCTACAGACAAGAGGTGCAGCATATTAGGGTGGGCCCACCAGCCAGAGCAGATTTAGCAGGTGGACTCAGGGCTCAGAGGATAGCAGAGGCCTTTGGCTGGTAGACATCTGTATGGGCTGAAGTTTGCAAATAAGGAGAGTGGAAGGGAAGTAGGAGATGTGAGAGGGAGAGAGACAGGAAGGGGAGGAAAGATGGAAGAGAGGAAAGGAGGCAGGAACCGATGTACTGAGACATAGATATGCTGCTCACGGACCCAGGAGCAGCCTGTGCCAGCCCAGTGCCATCCGGCATGGTCCTTGGCCTCCCAGCCTGCCCCACAGTTCATCAATCCCTCTTTTGTGATTCAGGTACAAGCTCCAGTCCCAGCTCTGCAGTCCTTGGTGAGCACAAAGGCCTCAGATCATCTGGTGCCCCATGCGCGGAGTGTAGGACAAGGAGGCAACTTCTCTTGCTGGCACCAAACGCTACAAACAACCAATTTATCACTACTCCTTTGTGTGGGAACAATGGGGCCCCAAAAATGCCAACCCTCAGAGAGGAAGTATCAGGACAATGACCTCCCTACTTCCCATTTCCTAGTCTGCATGGTAATGTGCAGATGGAAGAAATCCTAGTATTTTGAAGTCTTAGTGGTGCTGGCGACTCCAGCAGACCCAAGTTCTTACCTGCACATTGCCAATCACCTCTTAAGCCCTACCTGCCAACTGCTTACCTTCCTTCACATCTACCTCGTGTCCCAGGCCTGCCAACCAAAACTGCACAGCAGTTCCTTCATCTCCACACCCTCCACCAGGGTCCTGGCTGACACAGGCATCGCCTCATGTCTGGACTCTTGCCACGACCTCCCAGCGCACACATGCACTCCCTCGTGCTCCCTCTCCCATCTTATTCCACCCCAGTCTATCCTCCACCAGCCCCCAACTCGGGGTTCTAACAATGCACGTCTGTGTTAGTCTCCTCAGGCTGCCATAACAGTGTACAACAGCTCAGACTGGGTGCTTAAGCAACAGAAATTTATTGTCTCACCGTTCTGGAGACTGGAAGTCCAAGGTCAGGGTGTCAGCAGGGCTGGTCTCTCCTGAGGCCTCTTTGCACAGTTTGCAGGTGCCCACCTCCTTGCTGTATCCTTTCACACATGGCTTTTCCTCTGTACACATGTGCTATCCCTGGTATCTCTTCCTTTTTCTTTTTTTTTTTTTTTTTTTTTTTTAAGGTTTTTGCCATAGAGTGCATACAGAGAAAGAGAGAAAGAGAGAGAAAGAGAGAGAAGTGAAAAAATCACTGCCCTGGAGGGGATGGCCATACCACAATCCCTTCTCTGACCTCTCCTGAGATTTTAGGTATGCACACACTCACACCCAGTGTGATTCTCAAGCTGCCGGGTCAGGGACTCAAACCACAGTCAGCCATGTGGGAGTCCAGCACCGTAATGACCCCACCACCCAATGGCCCCTTCTTCCCCTTCTTAAAGGGATACCAGTCCCCAGATCATAGCCCTACCATTATGACCTAATGTAACCTTAATCAGTTCTTCAAAGGCCTTATCTCCAAATATAGTCACACTAGGGTTAAGGCTTCAACATATGAATTTGGGAGGGGGGCACAATTCAGTCCATAACAGCATTTCCCTGCATCACTAGTGATTGCGGTTACTCCCCCAAATCTTTGTAGGACAGAAGAGTCCTACAAAAGTCTACAGACTTCCCCATAACCCTCATGGGACACCTCAGCCTTATCTGCTATTTTATTTTCTCAGAACATATCACTATTGGATACTATGGTACATATTTAAATGTTTGCTGCCTGACTTCTTTCACTAAAATTCAAGTGTACTGAAAGCAGAGATACGTCTCTCTCCTTCAGCACAGAATCCCCAGTACCTGAAATGAGACCTGACACTGAGCAGGTGCTCAATAACTAATTGTGGCAAGCAGGGAGGAATCTCCCATGAATTCCCACATTGTGTTTGGTTCCCTTTCTATTCCATCTTCACAAAACCCTAAATTCTACTCATGCTGTTCCCTAGGTCTAGATCACACTTTCAACCCCTCCTTTGTCAGGACAGCTTTAGTTTATTCTCCAGGGTCAGCTCAAGGCATGTTTCCTCCAACTGTTTGCTCTGCAGCCCCAATGTGGGCTCAGAATGTGGGCACTGGCCAACACATTTGCCGGACTGTACTGCTTATGTCAATTCTTTTGCCCTTCTATACTAGAAACTCCTTGAGGGCAGGACCACATCTTTTTCTACGTCTATATTTCCAGAACCTCGTGTGGATCCTGACTCTGAAGTAGCCACAAACTCCTAGGATGGGCACTAAACTTAGATAGCATGATTCATCTGCTCTAAAACCTTTATCCTCTCATTCATTCATCCAACAAATTATCATTGGGTACCTATCACAGTTTCTTTGTCAGGGGTCATTGAATTTAGAAAGTCTGGGAACTTGGATGGAAAAAATTAACACCTTTCATTTTACTGACCTTGAACTGATATTTCACATTCCCATAAATTACAAACAGATGATGCCCAAAACCACAGTAGTATTAATAGTATCTTTGACTTTTGTGAACAACAGAAATCTCAAATAGTGACAAATCACATAATAGTTATGGCAGACATTATAAAAAATATATTAAGAGTCACTTATTTTCACTACCTTGAAATTACAGTATCTTATCTCCAAATATAGTCACACTAACTCAAAGTGGTGTAAACCCATTTTGAATCTCATTATTCAAAAAAAATAAATAAATAAAGCACATACTTTTCTTTTCTTTTTTTTTTTTTTAGGTTTTTGTTATAGGGCTTGTGCACTCACTTGAGAGATACAGAGAGAGACAGTGAGAAAACACTCCCCAGGGGGAATAGCCACGCCACAATCCCTTCTCCTATATTCTCCTCTCAAGATTTGGGGCATGCATGAACACATGCCTGGTGTGATTTTCAAGCCACCAGGTCCAGGACTTAAACCACAGTCGGCCACATGGGAGCACAACACCTTAACCACCATGCCATCTGCTGGCCCCAAGAGGCATATACATATTACATGACATTTTTTAATATTCTGACAACCATTTTAATTATATTTAAATATATTTAGTTTTCTTTCTAATCCTATGTATTTTATTTTATTTATTTAAAACATTCTGAGAAGAGGTCAATGAGCTTCACAGATGACCAAAGAGGTCAGCCATCCTCTAGGATCTGAGTTGGGAACCAAGAACAAGACTGAATCTGTGGGACCAGCAGTTAGCGTAATGGCTATGTCGCTGGACTCCCATATAGTCGACCGCGGTTCACGTCCCGGTCCCGGTGGCTTAAACTCACGCCGGGCGCGTGTGTGTGCGTGCCCAAGATCCCGAGAGGAGAATGGAGGAGAAGGGATTGTGGCGTGGCCATCCCCCTGGGGGGTGATTTCTCGCTTTCTGTCTCTCTGTCTCTCTCTGACTGTCTGGCGAGCACACACGCCCTATAGCAAAAACCTCTCCAAAAAAAAGACTGAGTCTGTGTTCTCACAGAGCTACACTCCAGTGGGTAAGAGTGGATAAATACATGCATACATTGACAAATAATACGACCCAGCTGTGGTGGCACAGACGGTAAACTCATGAGTATCCTTGGGCCTGCCAACAGCTGGAGCCACCAGTTTTGAAATCTCTGCTTGGGAGCCTCCCAACTTGAACAGTTAGTTTAAAAATACTAATTGAGTTATTATGAAATGTGACATTGCAACATATCTGTGAAGTTCTGAAAGTCTCTAAAGGACATGCCAGAGGCAATTTAATTTATTTATTTCTACCATGAACAAGAGAGAGGTGGGGATGAGAACATCCCCAGCAGGGTCCACTCCCAATCTCAACCAGCCCAGACCATGGATGTGCATGGACCCAGCATGCTCAGGGATGTCTTAGGATGCAAACCCAAGACCTTTCTTATGTGGGTCCAGTTTGTGTTGTGACTATGCCATCACCTAGCTCCCAGAACCATTTTAACCAGAAAACTCACCACTGAGTTACAAGAGTAGCTCAGAGGAAATGTAAAACCAACATATAGATTGGTTGTAATTTCTTACCTAGTCTTTAGGTCACATTGGCAAGACAAAATGGGGTTTCCTTTTAAAGCCACACTTCCACATCCACCATATCCTCATGGTGCAAAGTTGAATAGACAGTTATCTAAGTCTCCAGAGCTGTTGGTTTCATTGCCTCTGCTCAGCCACAGTACACAAATCCTGGAGATTAGTTCCATGTAGCAGTCTTTAATCACAAATGCATCTCAGTTTCCGTAAACATTGCAACATGCTTGTCATTTTCAGCATGACTATTTCCAGTTGTCTGCTAGATTAGAAATATACAGCTTGCTGGGGGCCAGAAGGTAGCATGGTGGTTAGGGGCACTGGACTCCCACATGGCCAACCATGGTTCAAATCCCAGACCTGGCGGCTTGCTTGCGCGCTCACTTGCGCGCGCTCTCTCTCTTTCTCTCTCTCTCTATTATGACTCTCTGATCAAATTAAAAAATAAGTAGGTACCAGTAGGTGGCATAATGGTTACACTGCTGGACTCTCACATAGTCAACCATGGTTTGAGTCCCAGACCCAGTAGTGGTTTAAACCTCACACTGGGCATGTGTGCCCAGGATCCCCAGAGGAGGATGGAGGAGAAGGAATTGCAGCATGGCCATGCCCTCTGGGGGTGATTCTCACTTTCTGTCTGTGTGTCTGTCTCTCTCTGGCAAGTGCATGTGCCCTATAGCAAAAATCTCTCTCTTAAAAAACAAATAAATAATAATGTTAAATAATTCTTTTTTATTTATTTTATTTTATTTATTCATTCATTTATTTAAATTTGACCAGAGAGAAGGAGAAAAGGTGAGAAAGCAAGCCACCAGGTCCAGGGCTCAAACCATGGTTGGCCATGTGGGAGTGTCTAGCACCTTAACCACCACACCACCTGCTGGTCCCCCTAAAATAATTCTTAAAAAAAAAAAAAAGAAAGAAAGAAAGAAAAAGAAAAAGAAATGTACAGCTTGCTCTCAACAACCCTCTACTACTCTGGGAGTAAAATACAACCCTAAGAATGGAGTGACTTTGGGAAAACCAGGAAGTTCAACAATACATTCTGTTTACATAATAAAAACTCCCTTCCATCCCAAGTTCACGGAGCTCTGATCTGGCTTTGCACTCAGAGATTCAACAAGGAAACCAGGCTGCTTCTAAGGATTAGAACTGGGGTAATGTCACAGCAGGTCCGTAAACTGAAGCATGCTTTCCTCTAGTGATCTGAGCTCATCTCTGACAGAGGCATAGGGCTATGGGGACAGTGGACACATTCATGGATTTGGTGCTTATTAACTCCAAAACCACAGGGGTGTGTCTGGGGGTGGACCAGCTGCAAAAATTAGTGTCTTATTCTCCTTCAATGTACTCTAACTCTACTCCAGGAGATGAGAGAAGTTCACCAGTACCTGCTTCCATGTGCCATGTTGGGGCATGGACAATGTGGACATCAGGAATTATGGCTAGGATGTCAGATGTGATGATTCTGACTTAATGCCTAGGTGTTTGTTTGTTTAAGAATTATTTACTTATTTCATTTCATTTATTATTATTATTTCTCCATTTGAGTAGACAGAAACAGAGAAAGAGAGAAAGGGAAAGTGAGAAACCAAGCTACCAGATCTGGGACTCAAACCGCAGTTGACCGTGTGAGAATCCAGCACCTTCAACCACCATGCCACCTGCTGGCCCCTCCAATATCTAGGTTTTGATGGATCCTTCAGTCTCCTGTTCTGTAACATGAAACTAGTACAGGCTTCGAAAGAAGACAAAAATGAATTAAAGTCCCAGCTAAGCCACAAAGACTTTTCTTTTTTTAGGATTTTTGCCTTAGGATGTGTGCACTTCTTGGAGAGAGAGAGACAGAGACAGTGAGAGGGAAAGTGAGAAATCACCCCCAAAGAGGGATGGCCACTTAGCAATTCCTTCTCCTCCATTCTCCTCCTAGGATCTTGGGCACGCACGCATGCACACGCGCACACGTGATTTTCAAGCCGAGTCTAGGACTTGAACTGCGGTCAGCCATGTGGGAGTCCAGTGATGTAACTGCTATGTCATCTGCTGGCCCCAAAGACACTTTTTGACTCAGGCAAGTTTATTACCCGAGTCTTCTATTCCCTCATTTATAAAACAGGGACAATATTTTCAGGGCAAGTAGGAGGAAAAACAAGAGGAATAAATGGTTCTGAAGTTCAGAAAACCATGCCTGATACAGCATTTGTTCAATTAATATTATTAATTAGCTATTAATATTATAATATTAGCTATTAATATTATAAAGCAAAAGCCAAGAGTCATTGGAAAATATTCAGCACCCCGGGGCCACACCCAAAAAGGGGAAATGGCAGCTTCTGGAAAACTAGGGCAGCCACCAACACTAGCAGGATGAGAATGATTCCCAATGCGATGCACTTGCTCAGTTTAATTTTACCCCTCACTTCTGGTATCATTTCACAAGTCCCATGTTTGCAGTATGAACTGACCTGCCTGGCCCCTGGGCTTGGGTTGTGCCTGCCAAGCAGCGTAGGGCAGAGGGAAGCATGAATGCTGAGGGGGAGGTACTGATGGATGTGAAGGAGACCAAGGAAGATTTTGCAGGCCAGATAGATTTTTGCGGCCTATTGATTCCAGAAGCCCATTTGCAGAAATCACTTGAGGACTCTTCCAGGAGGTCTGTCCACGGCGCAGTGCCTAGAAAAATGAAGCAGAACACTTGTTAATTCCTTCTGTGGCTCTGGGGCCACCAGGCTGTGCCAGCCCCTGCTCCATCGACCATGGGGTTCATTCCATGCTCCTGTTACTCTAGATCTCCAGGGGACCAAAGCGGGGCAGCAATTCCCTATCCATGTTATATTAATGGCAAGCGTATAAACAGACCAGGGGCACTGTGGAGGCCAGTTGTACATATTATAAATTATATTTGATTTTATTATTTTTATATGAATTTTCTCTCCTCTTTTTTAAATTGAAAAAAAAAATTAATTGCCAGAGGGTGCGTATGCTCACCAGATAGAAAAACAGAGACAGACAGAAAGCACCCCCAATGAGGCATGGTCATGCTGCAATCCCTTCTCCTCCATTTCTCTAATTGAGTATTCAGGGCATGCACACATGTGCCCAGTGTGTTTTTAAAGCCACTGGGCTGGCATTCAAACTGTGATCAGTCATGTGGGATCTGGCTCCCCATGCATGGGCTTACCTGATGTGCTATGAGGCTGTCTGGCACAAATGGTTATTAGTACAGTCATGTGCTGTGTAACTACATTTCAGTCAGTGATGGACTGCATGTATGAATGTGGTCGAAAGTGATAATAGACCATACCTTTATGGCCCGGGTATGTGGTAAGCTCTGCCCTCTAAGTTTGTGTAAATGTATTTTATGGCATGCATGCAATGACAAAATCACCTAACAAAGCATTTCTTGGCGCGTATCTCCACCGCTAAGCGATGTATGACTGCACTTAAGAGGTGGATAGTACAGTGAGCCTGATACGTCTATGAACCGCTAACTCTCCAAAATATGCCAGTCATTAAACCATAACGTCAGCTCCCATTCAGAATAATAGCCCACTTGGTCAGTTATGCTGCAGTCAACTACAACCCAGACTTAAATCCCCACATTGTTTTGAATGGATGAGGCAGATTCAAATGAAAAGCAGCTAGAATCCTTAGAGCCACACCAGGTTTTACCTGTAGACTGTAATGTGAATTATAACCTCTGACTTGCTATTTTCAAAACAGGCATCTTTATCTTTTTTTTTTTTTTCTTTTTTAGTTAGCTAATCAGACTTAAAATTAAACCTCAACTCAACCTACTAATTGTTCAATATTTTTATCTTTTTTCTTTCTTTCTCTTTTAGATTTTTGCCATAGGGCACATATGCTTGCCAGAGAGAGACAGAGAGAGGGAAAATGAGAAATCAACCTGGGTGGATGGCCAGGCCACACTCTTTTCTCCTCTATTCTCCTGCTGGGATTTTGGGCACTCACATGCCCAATGTGATATTCAAGATGCCAAATTCGGGACTCAAACCACAGTTGGCCACATGGGAGTCCAGCGCCTTAACCACCACACCAACTGCTAGCCCCTAACTGTTCAGTCTTAAGCAATGAAACCTCTCTATGTTTCAGTGTCATTCCCTTCGTCTGGGAATATTACCTACTTTGTAGGATTGTTATAAAGTTTATTTCATTGACTCTAAGGTACACCATTATTAAGCCATTACTGAATGGAGAAAGAAAAATTGTTATCAATCGGACCATGACATAATGGTTTCCTATCACCTAGAATAAGAGTTGGCAAACTGCCAGCCTGCTGTCTATTTTGTATGGTCTATGAGCTAAGAATGTATTTGTAAATGGCTCAAGTACACACAAACACAAATAAAGCAAGATTTCATAACACATGAAAATTATGTGAAATTCTAATTTCAGTATCCACAAATAAAATCATACTAGAATACAGATGTGTTCATTCATTTACATATGATCTATAGCTGTAGGCTTG